>CM029634.1:28050084-30450084 GCA_017311315.1 Dendrocalamus latiflorus
CGCGGGAGTCGGCCGCGGAGGTGATGCAGCGGGAGTTCGTGGCGGAGCGGGACGGCCTTCTGCAACAAGTCGCCTTGCTAGAAAAGGAAAAAGGTGAACTCGCCTTGACTCTAGCGGAGCGTGACCGGACTCTTGGCGAGGTTTCGATGGTTGCATGGGATGCCATGCAAGCGCTGGAAAGCCACCTCGAAGTAGGGGTGAAAACGGGTCGGATTCGGACGGATATTGCTGTTACCATATCCTAACCCATATTTTTTTCTCCGGATTCGGTGTCGGATCGGTCGGGATTAACCCATTTCGTTTGCACCTCTACTTGTTTGTAAGGAATGCATACAGTGCAGTAAATGGAGTAGGACGCACTAACTTGATGTTACTATTTAATAGCTGATGTGGAAGATTTTATTTTACCATTGCAAAAGAAAATGAAACGTCAAATAGTAGCACTAACCTGAAATCAAACTTGAAGATGTATCGGATTCGGACGGATATTCGAATTCGGACGGATATTGCTGTTACCATATCCTAACCCATATTTTTTCTCCGGATTCGGTACTAGTCAGATTCGGTACCAATCGGATTCGGTGCCGGATCGGTCGGGATTAACCCAACCCGTTTTCACCCCTACCTCGAAGGGCTTGTGGCCAAAGTGCCGGACCACGCCTTTGGTCCGGAGGAGCTGTCGCGGACCCTTCGCTGGATCAAAGATGCCGCCAATGCTGCGCGTGGTGCCGCGACGACCTTTGGCAACCACTGTGCCTACGTGGCGTCGTGTATGGTGTGCGCGCTCCTACGGCACCGTGGTTGCACGCACATCGCCGGGCTGGAGGACCCCCAGCTGGAGATGCCTGGCGGGGCTGGAGTAATGTCCGGCGCCGTCCGCGCCGTTCATCGCGCCATAAAGCACTTCTACGAGCGGATCTGGGAGTACGCCGGAGTGGGCGCCGCACAGGTCGAGCTCCAGAAATCCCTTTACGGGGAAGGGAGCCTCGGCCGATTCCTGGACGAGGTACCCCGTCGCGATGAGGATGGCGCTGGGACCTCCGAAGGCGCCGAGAACTCGCAGGTGCGACGCCAAGGTGGCTAGGTGTAGGCGTGCGTTGTAATGTTCGCTCCTTTTTGTGAATAAAGTGCGCGCTTGTTCTACGAACTGACTATTTGACCTGTGCCCCGGGCAGCTTCCTTGCTGGGGACGACTGTTTGCGTCCGACCTTTCAACCCGGCGGCGCCTTCGACGCTGGCAAAGGGCCGAGGAGTCGCTGAACTTTTGGGCGGGCCGACCCTCTTCAGGCGAGGTCCCGGCCTTAGCGCGTGTTAAGGACGAGCCCGCTGAATAATGGCTTAGAGCGGCAGATATGCTGGTGGGCCTTCATACTTGTAAAATTTTCCCGATGTATACATCTGCTGGCAATTAGGGTATGCGCTGCGCGCTGTGCTTCGAGCGGTCATGCTGTGTTGGGACGAAGTCTCCATATTCGAAGCATGCCGTTGGCAGTAGTTGTGCGGGGGCCCCGCCTTCCTAGCCGAAGGGGCGCGCGAGCGCTCCCTGGGCCTTGTTCCTTGGCGGAGGCGAACCTCGACGCTACGACAAGTCCGTAGACCAACGCGTGCGAAGGCGGACCTCCGCACTACGACCTGCTTAAGGTCCGTAGACTGGCGCGTGCGAAGGCGGACCTCTGCACTGCGACCTGTTTAAAGTCCGTAGACTGGCGCGTGGCCGAAGGCGGACCTCCGCACTAGCGACCTGTTTAAAGTCCGTAGACTGGCGCATGCGAAGGCGAACCTCCGCATTGCGACCTGTTTAAAGTCCGTAGACTGGCGCGTGCGAAGGCGGACCTCCGCACTGCGACCTGTTTAAAGTCCGTAGACTGGCGCGTGTGAAGGCGGACCTCCGCACTACGACCTTTTTAAAGTCCGCAGATTGGCGCGTGCGAAGGCGGACCTCCGCACTGCCTACCCCGAGGTGGGGTAGCCTCTGGTGCGCTACGCCGGTATCCCTTGATGCTCTCGAAGTTGGCCTCCACGGTGCGCCTTGCCTACACGTCCCGTGGTGCGCGAAGGTGAGCTTCGACGCGCTGAGACGGTGCGCGATCGACAGCCACACGGGGTTCGTGCCGCGTCTGCGTTTTGCCAAGCGCACAGGGACAAAATTCGCATCTTAGCTATACTCCGTAGAGTGCGTGGGGTCAACGTCCACGCCGTATTTATACTCCGAAGAGTACGCACAGGGACGAAGTCCCTGGCGTGCGCGGGGTTCGCGTCTTGTTTATACTCAGTAGAGCGCGTGGGGTCAACATCCACGTCGTATTTATACTCCGGAGAGTACGCACAGGGACGAAGTCCCTGGCGTCGTGCGCGGGTTCGCGTCTTGTTTATACTCAGTAGAGTGCGCAGGGAGAACATCCGCGTCTTATTTATACTCCGTAGAGTGGCGTGGGGGTCAACGTGCACGCCGTAATTATACTCCGGAGAGTACGCATTAGGGACGAAGTCCCTAGCGTGCGCGGGTTTCGCGTCTTGTTATACTCAGTAGAGTGCGTGGGGTCAACATCCACGTCGTATTTATACTCCGAGAGTACGCACAGAAGGACGAAGTCCCCTGGCGTGCGCGGGGTTCGCGTCTTGTTTATACTCAGTAGAGTGCGCAGGGAGAACATCCGCGTCTTATTTATACTCCGTAGAGTGTGTGCGGAGGCGTCCCCCCACACGTCTTTGTTTATACTCATGCCCGTGTCTTCGACGGAGAGTGCACACCGTGAACATGCGTCTTTGTTTATACTCATGCCCGTGTCTTTTGACGGAGAGTGCACACGCGACGTGCGTCTTTGGTTTATGCCTCATGCCGTGTCTTTGACGGGAGAGTGCACACGCGAACGTGCGTCTTTGGTTTATACTCATGACCCGTACCCCTGGCTACGAAGAGTGCACACGCGAACGTGCGTCTTTTATTTATACTCATACCCGTACCCCTGGCTACGGAGAGTGCACACGCGAACGTGCGTCTTTGGTTTATACTCATACCGTACCCCTGGCTACGGAGAGTGCACACGCGAACGTGCGTCTTTGGTTTATACTCCAGGAGCACGCGCGTGGGCAAAGCCCCCGCGCGGTCTCGCTGCGTGTTTTTGCGCAATGATAATAGGTTGGCGACAAACGGAACTTTATTACCTTCCCGTTTGCGCGGGTGAGCGATTACAATATGGCGGGGGGTACTAACCGTTGGTGTTCGGCGCGGCCGAAGCCTCTAGTGATTGCACTGCATGCAGGGCTTGCCGAGCCGCCCCCCGGATGACGTCACGGGTCTCCGCACGGCGGTTGCCGATCCTAAGTGTGCCGCTGCTCGCCGCGACGGGGATATTTGGTGCTGTGCTCGATGCGCCGGGCCATGTCCTGGTCGCCACGAACGGTAATGATGGGCCCGCACAGTCCCGGGATCTTCATGACATAAATAGCCGTGATGCGGTACTACCCCGAAGGAGTTAAGGATTGGACGTCCCAATATGACATTGTAAGGGTATGGGAGATCGACGACGGTCGAATGTAGCGGTCTTCGACCCTTGCATTGTTCGCCCTGGCTGAAGGAGACCTGCAGGCATATTTGGCCGAGCGCCCGCAGAGGTTGTCCTCCGAATCCTTGCAGCGGGACTCCCGATGGGCCGAGGCGGCTTTCGGGGGATCCCCCATCTGGTCGAAGGCTGCCGCGAACAGAATGTTTCGCGGAGCTGCCACCATCAAACCAGGGCACGTCCCACATCGCATCCCGCTATGACGACCCGGACGACCAGGGGGTCGTGGTGAGGGAGCTCCACGTCTTGGGCGTTGGCGGGTGTGAACGTGACTTCGTGTTGTGCCCAATCCGGCGGTGTCTGCCGCTGGGTACGCCGCCACATGGTGCAAGCCTCCGTACGTAGGCCTTCCGCTGCCGTGCCGAGGCGAACTCCAGTGAGGAGCCTCCAGAGATGACATTGATAACCCTGCGGTGGGCGGCCTCCCGGAGCCTGTAGTTGCAGGAGGCCCCCTGAGGCTGCTGCACATGGGCCTGAATGCGCAGAAGGCCCTCGTGGGGCTGCGGTCCCTTGTTCCTGAATGTGCATGGGGGCTTTGTATGGGTGCTGCACGTGGGCTACCACGGGTGGGGCGTGCCTCCTGGTTCCTGTCCCTGGTGACGCTCTCGCGGAGCGCCGCGATAGAGGTGCACGTGCGCATGTCGTGGTTGCCGCGACCGTGGACTGCGCACCACAGCCCCTGGTGTTGGTCGTCGTAATCTCCACGGCCTCTATCGTCGCGGCCCCAGCCACAGCCGCGCCCCCCGCCTCGGCGCCCCCCGACCGCCCCGACCCGCGGGGGCGGTTTCTTCGGAGCCACCTTTCGATGTCGAAGACCTGCCGGCCTCGCCGCGACTTCTGCTGGCCGCGCCTGGGCCTATCAGACGTCTCCCTGAGCGGGGCCATCCTTGCGTTCAGGCGCGTCCTTGCGACGACTCCTGCTTTGCGCTTTCCTTCGCAGAGCCGTTCCCTCGGCGGGGGTCTTCGGTTTTCGCCGAGCCATCGGTTTTGGTTGGTGTCGGAGTCGTCACCTTGTCTTCGTCGTGCGTCCTCTTTCGCCCTGGCGTATTCCTCCATTTTGTCGAAGAGTTTCGTCACTGTCTTGATCGGCTTCCTTGCGTTGACAACGGTGGTTTCGTTGACATCCTTGACTTGGCATCGTATCTTTGCGAAGCGCTTGAAGTAGTTCTCGGAGCTTCTCCGAAGGTTTCTGCTTCACGGCAAAGAGCTGGTCTGCGTCGACTCGCTCAACATAGTTTCCTTGAAAGTGTTGTGAAGGCGGTCGCGAAGCTGCTCCCACGCGTAGATGGAGTTTGGCTCTATGGTAAAAAACCAGGAAAGCGCCACTCCTTGCAACGCGAGGGGGAGCCCTTCGCCTTTGTGGTGTCATCTCGCCCGCGGCTTCGATTGCGATTTCGTACATGCGCACGAACTCGCGGGGGTCCGTATCACCTTTGTACGATCGATGACACTGGGGAACTTGAAGTCTTCGGGCCACGCCGCCTGCTGCAGTCCTGCCGAAAGCGGGGACTCCGGATCGACGCGCCGCAGCGGCACGTGGCTGGACTGTGGGGCGTCAGCGGCTGTCCGCCCTTTCCGGCGTGGGCTCTGGCGCGGCCTGCTGGCTCCGAGCCTCTGTATGTCGCGGACAGCCCCACGAAGATCCCTCTGCTCCTGCTGGAACGCTTTGAGGGCCGCCAGCAGGGCGCTTTTCCACCGCTGCGTTGGGCGGGGCCGCCGGCACGCCCAGCGGACGGGCCTGCCAGGTACGATTGCCTCGCGAGCTCCCCGAGCTGCGCTTGTGAGCGTCGCGGCCGAGGGCGCAAGGTTGGTTGTCGGAGCGCCGGCGACGGGGTCGGTCGTCGGAGCGCCGGTGACGGGGTCGGCCTTCGCGGCGCCGGTTGGCGGGGTCGGTCGTCGCGGCGCCCGGTGGCGGGGTCGGTCGTCGCCAGCGCAAGCATCGACGTCTTCGACCACCGCCGCCCTGCGTTCGTCGTCCGCGCCCGCAGCAGCCGATGCCGAAGCCCTGGTACCCATGCGACGCTCCGACCCAGCCGCCTTCTTTCCCTTCGCCGCCGCCGACGAAGCTTTTTTCGGTGCCATCCTTCTTCGGACTTCAGGCTTGCTCCTGTCCTCCCCACGGACGGCGCCAACTGTTGTGGCTACGGACCAAACAGAGAGAGAGATGGTAGTAGAGAGTTGGGAGTAAGTGATGGTAATGGCCTGGCCTCCCCATGGCCTGTGTTCCACACACATATATATATACATGGGGAGTGCTTTTACAATTATACCCTTACATCTGAGTATCCCCTTCAGGGGCACTTATGTCATTACACATGGCCTATTCTGGGCTTATAACCTTCTACCAGGCCTGCTGGGATTAGGTGGGGGCCACCCCTACAACAAGGGCAAAATCATCTTTTTCGAGGGGCAAACGAACCCTAACTGATGGCAATGGCATTGTTGTGGGGGTGGCCTAGCCCCCATGGCCGTTAGGTTTAGCTATTGGGCCGTGCAAGAAGCCCAATAGTATAAGGGTATGTGCATAAAGGAATATACCAATTTACCTTTACCAATTGTAATTATTGAAAGATAAGATAAAAAAATTACATCCTAAATGCCTCATGATATAAAGCCCCAAAGAGGGTATGAAGGGTATCTACCCATATTTCCACTCACTAGCTAGCTCTTTTAGTTACATATCCCCAAGAGGAAAAGGGTACCTCGTACATACTGTTGTACCTATACTACAACAGTTGATGCCATCCGTGGAAGACGTGCAAGAAGCTGCGTATGGAAGGGGGTTGGGAATAGCCATCGCTGGATGGACTTAGCTGGTAAGTAGCGGAAGGTGAGTCAATTGGTACATGAAACCCAATCGTTGGTAAATTTGCACGCGGTGTGAGGTTCGCATCTAAGTAGCTAGCAAGCATAGCATGCGCGCAAAGATCTCTTCAAGGAGCATTTTTCATTGCCATATAGAAGGAAAAAAAAGACGTCGAGGATATCCAACGGGAGTTTCATCGTAGACCCTCTCATGCACATCCCTGTTATTGTACTGAGCGATGGATCAACTCAGTGGCGGATCCACGATTTTGTTGTGCCCCGGGCTGAACTCTAAAGGCTAACAGCCTAGAAGTAACGCCAATTTATACCCACACAACAGTGTAACAAAAATATGTCGCAAATGCATCATTGATATTTTCATAAGATACATCATTGATATTTTCACAAGATGGGTCCTATATATCTACAAATAATTAGAATGTAATTTTGTAGGAGGTCAATAAAAAATATATATCCTTTTGCAAGGATCTAATGATTTGATGTACACTGGATTCAAGAAAATAATTATGACCTATCTATGCTAAGCATATAAAGTTCATGCCATGTTTCCTTGGGTATGGCAATCACCACAAGCATGATCTTCGCTATTTTTAGCCTTGTATTAAATTGTATTAACAACCACTATTCAATTTGAAAGTTTTTCTCTACTTGCATGATGGCATATAACATGATGTATATAGCTTGTTTTAAGTCACACATAGATGAATCAGGAATGAACTATGAACAACAGGCAAGAATTGATCAAGTAGAACTGAACGAAAGATGTATGATACAGTGATACATTAAAGAACAAAAGACGGGATAGCAACCTACCCGATTCTCATCCCTTCCTCAATATCAATTGGAGATACTTCTCTAGAGCTGATGATTTGATGAACTGCTAAATAAACAAGTGTTCGCAAATTGAGCAACATCTCTAGAGCTAAACAAAGAAAATAAACATTCAGTCAAGATTTAAGAAAAATGACTGATGGTACCTTGAGGGGAGCGGCATAGGGAGGGCCGGGAGGGGTGCGACGCAGTGGAGGGGCGCAGGGAGGGAGTGCGTAGGAAGGGGGGACGGGAGGGGGCGGCGCAAGGAGGGGAGCAGCGCCGGGAGGGGGGGGCGCCGGGAGGGGCGACGCTGGGAGGGGAGCGGCGCCGGGACGGTGGCGGCGCAGGGAGGGGGGCCGGGAGGGGGTGCGTAGGAAGGGGGGACGGGAGGGGGCGGCGCAGGGAGGGGAAACGGCGCCGGGAGGGGGCGGTGGGCGGATCTGGGGCAACGCGGCATCGGGAGCACGAGGCAGGCGGGCGGGGGCTCGGAGGCGCGGAGGCGAGGAATCGGTGGCGTGAGGCGGCGGGGGCTCGGAGGCACGGAAGGCGAGGGCGGTGGGGGCTCGGAGGCGCGGAGGCGAGGAATCGGTGGCGCGAGGCGGCGGGGGCTCGGAGGCACGGAGGCGGAGGGCGGTGGGGGCTCGGAGGCGCGAAGCCGCGAAGGCGAGGAATCGGGGCGGCAAGGGCGCGGCGTAGCGGCCTGAATCAGAGATTTAGGGTTCTCCTGCTGCCGGCAAGGGCGCGGCGCAGCTTCTGGGCATAATGGGCGAATGCGGCATTCGCGTAGGGATTGAGCCGGCTCAGCCCACGCTGGCCCGCCTGCTGCCGGCCTGCCGCCGCTGGCCTGTTTAACGCCTCGGGCTGAACCGGTATACTGTACAAATATTGAGATAGTACTTAAGAGAGATACTACTAGTATTATTTCTGGGCCTCGGCTGTAGCCCACCCAGCCGAGGCCCAGTTCCGCCCCTGGATCAACTCCTCTTTTTCTCGTTACCCACTGCTTGGTACCTAGTCGTTCGGATGGGAGGGTAACAACGGCAAGGACGGCAACCACGTCTTCATCGTCGACACCATGCTCTAAGTCGCTTGGTGCCAGCCTTCACGACTGCATGCCCGCCTTCGGCTCCAAGCGCCCTCGTCGGCCTCCTTTGGGCTCCGCGCCGCACGGCCTCCGCCGGCCTCCACGCCGCACGGCCTCCGCGTCGCGTCGGGCTCCGCATCATATGGCCTCCGCTGGGCTCCGCATGGCACAGCCCCCCGCCGGCCTTCCGATTCCCTCCGTCGGGCTCCGCACCGCCCTTCGCGCCATGCCATCGACCTCCGCGCGCTCGCCTCCGCATTGCACCACCGGCCTACGCCCAGCCTCCGCGCGGGCGGCCTCCATGTTCGTCGGCCTCCGGGCTCCGCGTCAGCTCCGCCTTCTCTACGTCGGCTAGGATGTCACGCATCGCCTCGGCGCCATTGTGGAGCTCCACGCCTGCCTTTGTGCCACCACAAAGCAGTATTGCGCATAATGTGCACACTGTGTACACAGCAGTACCAAGAGGTAGCATATATATTAATCCAAGACCATACCGCGAAATGTTGTATCAGCAATTAATGCCGTGACTTTAATTTGCTACCGTTCGCGAGTGTTTGGCTGGGATGGCCCTACCACTTTTTTGCTAATTAGCTTTTCGTCTGCACCATGGCTGATGTGGCCTCGGGCACCTTAAGTCAACTTTTTCCTTTTTTGCCATTGCCTTGTCTGTTTTGGTTTTAAATTGCATGGTGGCTTCGGCTCCGGCATACTCTATGGAGTATAAAGTACCAAGAACCTCGGGTGTCTTAGGCCACTCTACAAAGTATAAAGAAAATCGCACGGTGGCTTTGGCTTCGGCGTACTCTGCGGAGTATAAAACGATGAGAACCTCGGGTGTCTCGGACCACTCTATAGAGTATAAAATAAATCGCACAGTAGTGTTCTGGGCCACTCTACGGAGTATAGAAAATCGTACGGTAGCTTCAGCTCTGACGTACTCTGCAGAGTATAAAGCGCCGAGAATCTCAGATGTCCCAACCACTCTATGGAGTACAAAAAAATTGTGCGGTGGCTTCAACTCCGGCGTGCTCTGTGGAGTATAAAGCGGCAGAAATCTCAGGTGTCCCAGGCCACTCTACGGAGTAAAAAAATCGCGCAGTGACTTTGGCCCCAGCATACTCTGACAAGTATAAAGCGCCAGAAATCTCGTCTGTCCCGAGCCACTTATGGAGTATAAATAAATCGCACGGTGACCTCATGCCCCGGCGTACTCTACGGAGTATAAGGCGCCGAGAACCTCGTGTGTTCCGAGCCACTCTACGGAATATAAATAAATCACACGGTGGCCTCGTGCCCCGGCGTACTCTGTGGAGTATAGGGCGCCGGAAACCTCATGTGTCCCGTGCCACTTGATGGAGTATATATGTATAAAAAAACACACGGTGCGGCCTCGTGCCCCGGCGTGCTCTACAGAGTATAAATAAATCGCACAGCGCCGTGCGCCCTGGCGTACTCTACGGAATAAAGTGCTAGGAGCCTCGTCTATCTTGGCCACTCTACGGAGTATAAATAAATCGCACAGTGACCTCGTGCCCCCGTGTGCTCTACGGAGTATAAAGCGTTGGGAACCTCATGTGTTCTAGGCCACTCTACGGAGTATAAATAAATCCCATGGTGGCCTCGTGCCTTGACGTACTCTGTGGAGTATAAAACGCCGGGAACCTCGTATCCTGGACAACTCTACGGATTATAAAATAAACGAGGATGTCAAGCCAGGGAGTCCCCCACTCTAGTAGCATCCTCAATATACACCGCACACTCCACGTGTCGCGCGAAAGAGTCTCCTGTGCTAGTAATATCCCCAGTACGCATCATGTACTCGTGCATGGCCCACTAGGGAGTCCGTTGTTTTAATCGGCAGCCCCATTTTATAGCGCGCCTGCCTTCCATGGATGCTGCTTTTGAAGGTAGGGGAACGAAGGCACGTCCTCAGCACAGCGGCTAACCCTACGACCACCCTATGGTAGTAAGCTTTTCCACGACTACATCATGATCGGTGTAGTCATAAGGCCTTCCAAGCAGTGGGGGACGGAGTGCGCATTTCAAGACTTCGTCCCGCTGCCGACTACGTTGACATCCGTCTGAAGGGTAGGAGACAGAGTGCGCATTTTGAGACTTCGTCCTGCCACTAACTTCGTCGATACCTGTCCAAAGGGTGGGGGACAAAGCGCGTGTTTCAAGTTTTCGTCCTGTCGCCGATTTCATCGACGCTCACGAACACGCCATGATCGTAAGGCTTGCTACGAGCATGACATCGGCATAAGTAAACCACTTATTTCCTAGCAACGTTTAAAAGCAAGCAAAGAAACAACTGGAGCATCACACTTCATGTGTAGCAGTAAATACTATATGCCAACAAGGAAAATATATGAAATGTCCATTTAAGCATAAAGTTTCAGTACCTACATTATTATTTATTAGTCAAAATAAAAATTAGCACATCACCTAGAAAGTTCAATGATCATGCATGAATTCAATGTATAAATAACTAACTTGACTAGAGAAGAATGACAGCAAGTTATAACCAGAAATCAAACAAGAAACATAAGCATAAACAAGAAACATAACGTCCATCAACACCATTACAAAGCGTTCAAAAGTATTTTGGTTTTGATTGAAAAGGGAAGCTGCAAGCTTGCTGCAGCTATGGGATTAATTACGAGGTGAATTATTATTGCTTTCCTGTTGCATGATATGCGTATGAAGCTAATGCAGTTGCATTGGTATATGTAGATAGAGAAAAGGACAACGAAGAATGCTACCGGCAATTAGTTTTCTTCCCATGGACGGGGATCGTCAGGAAAGGTTGGAAAATTGTCAGAAAATGGGTACTCCTTATGATTACTATCAGAAATAAACCATCAGGCATGAGATGTTAGGAAAAGTTTGTGATCCCTATCGGGCAACTGCCAGGAACTGTTAGGTATATTCTTGACAGTAATTCCTAACAGTGGCAGTCAAGGGAGATTGATGGATGTTAGGTATTCCTGATGACAATAGAATACCATCCAGACTAAGATTATGTTTCCTAAAAGTTTTTTGATGACGTCAAGGAAAGTTTATTTTTCTTGACAGTTAACCGGCCTCCATTATTAAAACTCAGAACAATCATGTCAGTAACACTACCCATCAAGGAAGGTCAAGTTTTCCTGATCAAGTCTATGGGGCCATGTAACAGCCAGCTATTTATTTCAAAAATTTCAGTAAAAAAATTAATTAAAAATTAATTTAATTTAAAATAAAATCAGTGTTCTTTGGTTGCCTGAATTTTAGAGGTTTTATTTGCCTATTTTTAGATTTTTCTAAAAAGGTTTTTCTAAAAAATAATTTAACTAAAAACATAAAAATATAATTAAATAAAGAGTATCTTGGATTCATATAAAAATCCTATTTAAAATTAATTATTTTAAAATCATTTGGATTTTATTTGGATTTTCTGTGCTTTTGTGGATTTTAAAAATCAATTTCAACGCTAAAAAGTATATTTGTAAAAATTAAAAGACGAACTTTAAATTGGAAATATTTTTCCTAAGTCTAAGGCATCTCCAAGAATTTCTATGAATTTTTCTAGAGTTTTAGACATAATTTGCTATTTTCTAAGTATTTTTAAACCTTCCTAAAGTCCTTGAAAATCTAAATCAAAATTTAACCCCAAGCTCTCCTCAGGCTGACACATGTCAGGCCCTGGTTCAATCCGCCCTTGCATGATCTAATCTCAGCAGCCCGCTCCCACTTACCCATTCGTTTCTTAGCCGACGGTCTGGATTAAATCCACCACCGCTCCATTTAATCTCGGCCCTCCGCTCTCACTTAACCCCTTCCCCTCCATCCGACAGTCAGCAACCCCCTTCCCCTCCATCCGATAGTTAGGACCCTCTTCCCTTGCCACGCGTCGCTCATCCAACCGCCCGCTCTTTCTCCTCTCTCTTCTCTCTCGTCGATAGCCCGGCCCCGCATGTCAGGTCTCCTTCTTCCTCCTCCCTTTCTTCTTCCTTGCGTCACTGCCATTGCTGCCCCACCTGAGCTCTTTAATGCCGTCCATTACCTCTCTTTAGCTAGAGCAATTGACTCCATTAAAAGCCCCCATCACTCCTCACTCAATTGCATCGCATTTCTTCCTCCTTTACTCCTATTAAACCCCTCTTTACTCGCCATTGCGCTGGCCATAACTCTGGCGATCTCTCGAAGCTTCATGCTTCCCTCCCCGCCCTATAAAAGGCCCTCCCCGAGGATCCCCTAGCCGCGCTGCCCCTTCCTCCTCCTCTAATGCCCCCTCCCATGCCCGAGACGCCATAGTGTCATCGCTCCTCTTCGCCGAATCCATCGCCCGTGCGCCACCCATCGTCGGCCATGCCATGTTAGTGGCCAAGCCGACGTGGCAGGTGAGCAGGCAGCTACCCGTGCGCCACCTCAACGGTCGTGAGCCAAGCAAGTGCCACGCCAACCGCGTGCCACCTCAGCTTTCTCCCTGGTCCATGAACCCAGTCCACCATTTCTCGGCCCACCTGTCAGTGAATAAAACCCTTATTCTGTTGAAAAATAATTCGGCTGAAAATGAAAATCCAGTGTTGACGACATCCTGATGTCATAAATTCCTTTTCCACAGAAAAATAATTCCACCAAAAATCATTTCCTTGCTGACGTCATAATATTCCTTTTTCAGCACAAAAATAATTTCAGAAAATCCAATTTATTCTTTTTCTCTCTTTTCAAACTTTCGGGAGCCCGTATTTCTTCATTTTAACTCCGATTGAACCCATTCAAATTTCTAAATTCATAAAAAATTCCAATCTATCTATTTCTACCATCATTTTGAATATTTGAAGTTTATTTGGTAATCCAAAAATTTAAATTTCAAATTCTAAAATCTAGTTCATTTTCAAAGCCTCGGTTCCATTCAAAATTTTCTGTGCACTTCTAAAATTCAAATTCAAATCTTTGAAACTTCAAAACCTTCATAAAAATAACAATTCTATTTTTCTTGGTCCAAATATTTTTCTTGGCCCTTCTCTTTTTCTAAAAATAAAAAGAAATATTGAGTTTCCCCCGGCCAAAGTCTTCTTTTGTTCCAGCACGCTAAACTCCAAAGTTCTCACCACATCTAATGCCATAGATTCTTTGCAAGCATTTGAACTATTCCCATTTAGCCTAATATTTCTTCTTCCTAACTTTACTATTCATCTCCATGTGTCAGGCCAACAAGTACTCTGTTTTTTAGCTAAAACCACCATGAACCATGCATGCATGCAAGAAAAATTAATTCCCTCTTACCAAATTAATTGGCATGTAGTAAGAACACCTTTATTCATTGCCAAACATCAATTCCATTTCAGTTTTAATCATTAAAATTTCAGTTTTTTATTTTCTTTCATTCAAGCATTGAAAACCGACATTGCACATAACTCAGCCAAATTAACCCATTCCTCTTGTTCTTGCCATATAAATAGAAGCACCACTTTGTGTTCAATTCCCATGCCAACCCCACAGCACCTTCTCTACCTTTACGCAAAACACTAGAGAAGCTGCGGCCACCCATGCTCTCTCCTCCCTCCACCATGCTACCTTTCCTTCGGTGATCTTTTTCGACTTTTGTTCGTGTCACATCATGTTCCAATATCCTAGCCACCTAAACATAAATTTAATGTGATTTTGATGCAGCCATTTGGCAAGAATAAATTTTTTCCCAAAATCTTTTATTTTCACTTCTCGTCGTCGATTCACCACCTCTGATGAATTTTAGCCCGAGCCATCCAACCAAAATTAAATGGCATGCAGTAGAAGCATCTCCAAACAATTTCTTCTCAGTTTCATGGTCATTAGACTCATCAATTATTCAGTTTCTTGCATGCAAAGTTGAAACCGACATTTCATTTATTCCAGTCATTACTTCGGAAATCAATTCCGGCCATTCCCTTCCTCCTCCTAGCCTATAAATTGAACAACCACCTCCTCTCCTCATTCCCCACTTGTGTTGCACTCTAGCACACCAGAAATCCAGCCAAAAGAAAGGTTTCAAGGAGTATTCCCTCGGTTGGTATTTTCCAGCAATTTCATTTCCAACGAATCTTCCGATGATTCGTTCTCCCTCATACGAACTCCAAATCCATTGATTATTTCTCCTAAATTCATCTAAAATCATAATATATCCCTCAATGTATATTTTATAATTTTTTATTTTATTTGAATTTATTTGCTTTGGTTACGACGATTTTGGAGAGTACGATTTCGACGATTCACAGCCTCAAGACTTTGAGCAAAGCAAGTTACAACTTTGATCATATTGCTCCCAGTAATTTAAATTATTTATGTTATTTTAAAATTATTATGCATGTGTACTTTTATTGAAAATTAGTTTAAATTGGATTTAAATTCTAGTTATACCTAATTCCTTTGGTTATGGCCAAAATTTGACATTGAACTTTTTATGCCTTGTCACCTAGATAAAAACCTACTTAGTACATTAATATTAATTGGGAATTTTATAGAATTGCTTAGCCATGCTTATAATAATTTGGGTGGGAAGATTTGTTTCACATAAAATGATACAGTTTTCAAATGTATTCTTTATTTTGGTGAGTCAAGAAGGATTATGAAATATTTCCAAACAAAATATAAAAACTTGGTTTGGACTTAGAAAAATGGTTAGGTGGTGGATGCTTGCTGGCATGCATTGTTGTTTGGTGACATAATGTTGATTGCTAGGCACAAGAGGTATGTGGTTGGTGCCTACGTCAGTTAAGGACCGGTCTGTGAGTTACTGTTTCAAAGCCTTTTCACACTACAACAAGGACAGTATGGGACAATCCTGGCTAATTAATTTGCAGATCCCAACCTGAGTCTCGCTGTAGGTTGAAAGTAAGCATGGCGTAGGCCATGAGAAGTTGTGGATTCAACTTGTGGTGAAACATCAGTGTTGGCTTGGCCAGGTTGAAAGCTTTGCATTGTGAAGGCCTTATCATGATCTTCTCGCCGCACACCAAAGGAAGTGTGTTTATCCAGTGGCAATATGGGATGATCATGTCCTGTGGGTAAAGTTGTAAAATCTCTGCAGAGTGTACAAACTATTCTGGATAGCTGTGCCCATGGTCATGGGCAAACTGAGTAAAGTTTTTCATGGATTAGACTTTATTTTCCAAAATGGTTTGTGAAAACCTTATGGATGGATGGAATCCATATGAGATCTTTTTGGAAAAGATGGTCCGGGTGAGATGCCTGTGGATAGGTTAGTGTTTGGTCAGAGCCTGAACTAATGATATTATTTTGTTAAAATCTTGTTTCTATTTATTGTATCAAATTCAGTTTTTGAATCTACTTATAATATTTACTTTAATTCTGCTTTTCACTCAATTAACCTTACTATGCCTTCCTTTGTCAATCCTAATGCATGCATGAACTCTGTTAAGCCTCTTGGTGTAACTTGTGGAGTACTTTATGTGCTTATGTAGCACTTACCCCTGGTTGTAGGGTATAAGTATGAATTCCTTGTTGCGGTGAGCCACCAATGTCGTCATCATGTAATTCTTGATCAAGGATGCATTCTCCTTGATAATATCCATAGAGACCAAGTGTGGATCGATGAAACCTACCGGTGATTTCCTTAATCTAGCTTCAATCAGCATGTATATATATACAAAAACAATGAGTTATATATGATATTTATCGGTATTATATGAATGTAGACCATGATTATACACACTTATAGCATCTAGCATCGAATGAATGAGGCATCGAGGATGTCAAGTTTGAAGAGAAAGAACAAGTCCTCGAAGGTCACCGTGAAGACATAGTCATGAATATCATGCTGAAGATGATGCAGCCCGAACTTGACATTGACACCCGAGTATCATTGTCCTTCTGGCTTATTGGCCTGTTCCATGTACCATGCATGCAATCTCTGGCAAGCCAGTCTTAGCGTATGGAGGCATTCCATCGGGACGACCAACGACTCGCCTAGCATGAATTTCTGGGCCAACAATTAGTAGGGGATATCATCAGTCTTCTTTAGTTTGCCCTTGCTACCTTAGTTATTACAGGTCGACTTCACGGTGCAAATAGTTCCTGTGGACTTAGTACCGGTGCAGATAGCTCCCATGGACTTGACATCAGTGCAGGATCCTCTAGGCAGATATCCCTCTTGGGGCACTGGATGAATGTTCCAATGGCTAGCCCTAGAGTCACAACCTAGTCGTTTGGGGGCCTCTGTAGCGGGAGGACCTCGAAATTGAGTGAACATTGTTCACATTCACTTTTGTGAAACCTGGCGCTAGAGTTACACCATGCACCAAGGCCCTGGTATGGATGGATATGCCTAGCCCCAAGCAGCACGCAGGGCAACGAAGGCATATCTCAGTTAGAGTTTGCACTTTGTAACCACCTATATAACAATAAAAAAATTAGCCACTCTAATATGTCTATCAATGGATCAAGCATTCCAGAGATAATAATTATTACTAGGATGTCATCGACAGGAAATATGTGGTCACTTTCCGAGGTAGGGTTGGACACGCAACTACTCTAAGTGTTGGGGGCCTAGCTCTTATAGGAGCGGCGGAAGCTTCCAACTGATTTTCCCTAAACCTTTCTTGCCGACTCTCCATCTACCGTTGCATCTCATCTCTGATGGCATCAGCGATCTCCCCTCTAAGGGATGCCTTAAGCTCCTCTCGTAGTCATGCCTCACGCTCGACTTTGGCTTTCTTCCTACTCTTGTGCACTTTGGAGTTCTCTGAGAAACCATGTTTCCATGGAGCATAAATACCACAACCTCTTATGCATCCTAGGTGCTCCTTGTTTTCCAAAGCTACGGAGAGTATATCTCTCTCCCTGACTACCTGAAATGAGCTTTAGGAAGATTTTACACTTAGCACTTTCTATAAGAGCCTGACATGTCATTTCACTTCCTATGAAGTTATGGAGTAATTACAAACTAGGTAGTTCGATATCTCACTCGTATTGCCTACTCGTCTTCCTTCCCACATTGCTAGATTTTACCTGCATACCAGTGGTGTCGAGTCTGTGGGTAGTCCTTGTTTTTTTGCCTAAAGGGCTTTGTGTACCACACTTTCACTCCTAAAATTATCTATCATCTTCTTCACCACAAACTCCTGCCATTGCAGTTCCAGGAATGGATACTTCTGGAAAAGCGCCAGATCCTTCTCCACATATTGCTTGATAAGCATGCTCTTGAAGTTCTTCCACGTTTTGCATGCTCCTCTAGCAACGCATGTCATCGCACGAAGGCCTGGTGCTCTTTTGGTATCTCGAACGATCCAAAAATTTCTATCACCAGCTCATTTTTCTGATCTTTGCTCATGTTCTTCGACGAATTATATGTGTAGGATCATATGGTGCAATCAGAGGGGATGAATGATTGCCTCTGCTTCTTCAATTCTATACATAGTCGATGGTGAATTTGACCACTCAAACAAACACTTGTTGCATAGCTTTACCGGCAGTCATGTGCTTCGCCCAAATAGCAATTACTAAAAATCACAAACCAGATTGATTCAAGACCTTCTTTATTGCTGAATTTTTGTAGAGTTAAAAAGTGCCCTCACAAGTATCCCTAAAACCCTAGCACCAAGAAACCTCGCAAAGCCCTGTGGCTAAAATCCTTAGTCCACATCTGCTTTTATATGCTAGAGCCCTAAACCGTGTTCAACTCAAAGATAAAAATAGAATCTTGTCTCTATCTCAAATTAAGGGACCCAAAACCCTTCCGTACACAGGTTTTCATTCAAACTGTTAATCTTTTCTATTATGGACTTCATCCACAACCCCTAACACAATATATGATGAAGCCTCCAAGATCGCACCCCCGTACCCTCATCACACCTTATCAGATGCGAGGCACGACATGAGGAAGAAGAGTACCATAAGACAATTTCTAAAGTTGACTAAAGATACTTGCAAATTCATTTTACTACTTGATGAAGCGAGGCACGTGGGGAAACTTGAAAGCGAGCACATACACACAACAAAGTATATGTCTAGCCTTGAAGCGGTGAGATACAAAAGAGAGCCAATTATGCTTTGGTATTCCTTTTGATCAATAGGCTTGCCATCTTCGTCCGGATCCAACACAGCTATAGATCTCATCAGTGTGGAAATTGGTTTGATAGATCCCATATCAGAGCGACGAAGTAGATCCGATCCTTGTGTACTTAGTTTGATGCACAAAAGTACCCAACTTTGATTGTTTGATCTGAAAGCCTAGGCAGAATGTGAGCTCTCCCAACATACTCATCTCAAATTCCCAGTTTATAGTATCTGAAAACTTAGAAACAAGAGCATGAGAGGAACCACCAAAGATGATATCATCCACATAAATCTGAACGAGTAAAAGATCATTGCCTTACTTAAGAGTAAATAAAGTCTTATCTACCTTGCCCATCTGAAAATTATTTTTTTAGCAAGTATGATTTAATCCTATTATACCATTCTCCAGGTGCTTGTTTTAGACCATATAAAGTTTTGGACAATTTGTAGACAGGATTAGGAAACTTAGGATTCTCAAATCCAGGTGGTTGTCTAACATAAATTGCTTCCTCAATGTAGCCATTAAGAAAAGCACTTTTTACACTCATTTGATAAAGTCTAAAACCCTTTGATGCAGCAATGCTAATAAAATTCTCATGGCTTCTAATTGAGCAACAGAAGCAAATGTTTCATCAAAGTCAAGACCTTCTACCTGGGTGAATCCTTGAACCACAAGTCTAGCCTTATTTCGAACAATAACACCATCCTTACTTTGTTTCTTCTTAAAGACCCATTTAGTTCCAACAACATTGTGACCATGAAGGGGTAAGACTTAAATCCAGATTTTGTTACGCTCAAAAATTTCTAATTCCTCATGCATGGCATTAATTCAAGATTCATCAGATAAAGCATGACTTACATCATGGGGTTCAAAAGAGGAGATAAAGGCAAAATGAGCGTATGAAGCATTGGAGTTATACCTGCTACAAAGATCTCTCTCATTTAACTCACTAATTATTTGTTTTGGGGGATGATGTCATTGAATGTGCAAAGAAGCTTGCAAAGTGGTTGTAGACATGGTCATTGAAGTAGTCGTAACAGTCGTTGTACTGGATGTAGGTGCAGCTACAGTAGCTGAAGTCGTAGGAGTGTCGTAGCGACTATTGTCATAGATGCAGTCGTAGTAGCTATAATCGTAGGAATGGTTGTAGCGACCATTGTCATAGGTGCAGGTGTAGCAGCTGTAGTTGTAGGAGTGGTCGCAGAGATTGTCGTAGGTGTCATAGTGTAGCTCGAGGATTCCTTGTTGTCATTGTCGGAGTCATAGAAGATGTCATCGAGTGTGTCAGGGGCCCGTATACCTGCATTATCGGGTCTAGTACGAAGACTAGCCTCATTCAAAGTGACCTCGCAGGTCTCAACAATGTTTTTATTTTTCTAAGTTGAGTACCCGATAACCACGAGTGTGAACAACATATCCAAGAAAGGTGTCATGATGCGGATCCACTAGCAAGCTAGCTGAACCCCGTTGCTTTGGCCCTGATATTTCACGATACGCCTTGTTGGATGCCCTCTCCAAGATAAGCCTTCTCCCACGCACACCGCAGCACGTGAACAAAGGGTAGAGAAACCGAAGTTTCAGCGAGTAGAATCCAACACCACAATTGGATTCAACACACCAAGAGCAATTCCTCGATGGAAATCTCAAGAACACGCCAACAATGGCCACCAAACCATGGTGATTTTCTGGTTTCTATTTCTCAAATCAAAGTCTAAGTTACAATGGGGCTAAGGCACTGGCCTTATATTGGTGCACAATGCACGGCCTTGATTATAACTCACGCACTACTTGGCCTAAGGCCGAAACAAACTCCAATACGAACTAAAAAGGAAATACCTAAACTGCTACCTCTGGATTCTCTCTTAATTTGCGATCTGACTATGAGGATTTCGAGGCTGGCACCTTGTCCATTATGTGGGGCTTCAAAATAGCTTTCCAACGAGTCCAAGAACGCCCAAATCGGACTCCGTTTGTGAAAGTTATGGACGTTTTAGTATCGGTCTTGCCAGCTGTCCCAATCCGAGTCCGAATCGGTTTCAAATCTTTATATGTTTTGTTTTCTGGTTCAAGGGGCTTCCAAATCCGTTTGGAACCTGAAAAGGAATCCTTCTCAATCTTTAGAAAGTCATGGTGTGGTCGGATTTTACCCTTACTTGCATTGCAATATTCGAACTCTTTATGTTTTACAAGTCTCGCGCGTCTCTCCGGACAGCTCGTGCAGCATCCAATGAAATTGCCATAACTTTGTGTAGGAAGATCCAAATCAAGTGCCGTTTGATTCGTTGGAAAATAAACTTCATTAGCTTTCCAAATATGTCTTTTGTGCACGTTAGAAACCTCAGAATTGGTATTCAAAGCTTCTTGAACATTGTGCACAGAACTGCAAGCACTAACCAAAGTTGTAGTGCTACTTGGTGCCACATCATCCTCCCCTCCTTGAAGCAAAGCCGTCCTCGGCTTTGGGGTAATCTTGGGAGCTTACTTCTTCTTGGCTGTAATTTCTTCATCAACATGAATAGCACTCTCCAATTTTGGTTTCAACACATGCTTCTTTCCCTCATGTACAAATGTATATGTGTTGGACCGGCCCTCATGCGTAGCATTGCGATCATATTGCCATGGTCTTCCCAACAATAACCCACATGCATCCATTGGAACTACGTCGCAATCCACCTTGTCAACATAGTCACCAACAACAAACGGAACACGCACCTTGTGAGTTATCTTTAGCCTTCCGGAGTTGTGTAGCCACTCCACATGATGTGGTTGAGGATGCCTCCACGTGGACAGCCCTAAAGCGTACACCAAATCTTTGCTAATCACATTGGTATAACTTCCACCATCTATGATCAACTTGCATGCTTTATCTTTGATCTTGCACTCCGCTTGGAAAACACTCCACCGCTGTCCTTTTGTTTCAGTTTCTTTACTTTGCACCTTCCGGACCAAAAGATTAACACCATTCAATTCTGGATCACAATAGACAACATCCTCCTTGGAATCATCAGATTTTTCACTTTCAGAATCACTACTAGAAGTTGTTGAAGCATAGCCATCTTTAGTGAGAAGCACTCTTCGTTGATTTGGACAATCACGCATCATATGACCTCTTCCCTTGCACTTGAAACACTCAATTTCTCTAGCATGAGCATTAGAAGGCAAACTAGAATCAGTTTTAGTTGCTTCTTTACCTCTGTTGCTTGCCTCCTTTGAAAGAGCACCATTTGAACGGCTTGATGCCGCCACTTTGTAGGGTGAACCCACATCATCGCCTTGCTGTGATGGACGCCTCCATGGGTTTGTTTGAGTGTTGGCATGCCTACCCTTGGCTTGTTTGCGCTTCAATTGTTGTTCAGCACGTTCAGCTTGATGCACCAAGTCTTGGATGTTGAAGTAATTGACCATCTCCACCCTATCTTGCACATCCTCATTCAACCCATTAAAGAAATGTGCCATAGTAGCCTCATCATGCTCCTCTGTTCCTGTACGGATTATCAACATCTCCATCTCTTTATAATATTCGTCAACACTAGAATTACCTTGGTGTAGTTGTTGTAGCCGGTTGTACAAGGTCCTAGTGTAGTGTGTTGGGACAAAACGATGCCTCAAAATATTCTTCAATTGTACCCAAGTATCCGGATGAGCTCCTACGCGACACAATTGATTCCACCAAACAAGAGCATATCCGGTGAACTCAATTGTCGCCAAACGAATCTTCTTATCCTCAGTATAGTGATGGCTGTCAAAAATTTGTTCGACACGCATCTCCCACTCCAAGTACTCCTCCGGTTCAGCTTTACCATTAAATGATGGGATAGAAATTTTTATCCGCCCAATTCCATCATCCACGGCAACACGTTGAGCAAACCCGACACCATCACGCATACCTCCACCATTGGCAGCACCTCTGCCACTCATGTCCCTGCCACGGTCAGCACCACGGTAGTCCCGAGCATGGCGCGGTTGTGGAGCAAAGCCCGCTGCACCATCAAAGACCTCCTCATGTTCGTCGCCTTCATATGGTGCACGTCGTTCGGGATATTGAGGTCCCCGTTCAGCATGCTGAAATTGTGGTGGCTGGTTGCGTAGCGCCTCCGTCAAAGCATCAATTCGCGCCCCCAAATCATCAACCTTGCCTTCAAGCTTCCGGTGACAACTTAAGAAGTAGTCACGTGTCGCTTCAAATCCAATTCGTACCTCGGGCAGCAAAGACGCTGCATATTGGGGCACCTCCCTGATTGGATCGGCATGATTATGTCGTGTCTTGCCATCTTTAATCTTCATAGAATCCACCATCAAGAAAAAATTCAGCAATCTCGTACCGTGATCAACCACGCTCTGATACCAAGATGATGCGGATCCACTAGCAAGGTAGCTGAACCCCGTTGCTTTGGCCCTGATCTTTCACGATACGCCTTGTTGGATGCCGTCTCCAAGATAAGCCTTCTCCCACGCACACCGCAGCACGTGAACAAAGGGTAGAGAAACCGAAGTTTCAGCGAGTAGAATCCAACACCACAATTGGATTCAACACACCAAGAGCAATTCCTCGATGGAAATCTCAAGAACACGCCAACAATGGCCACCAAACCATGGTGATTTTCTGGTTTCTATTTCTCAAATCAAAGTCTAAGTTACAATGGGGCTAAGGCCCTAGCCTTATGTTGGTGCACAATGCACGGCCTTGATTACAACTCACGCACTACTTGGCCTAAGGCCGAAACAAACTCCAATACGAACTAAAAAGAAAATACCTAAACTGCTACCTCTGGATTCTCTCTTAATTTGCGATCTGACTATGAGGATTTCGTGGCTGGCACCTTATCCATTATGTGGGGCTTCAAAATAGCTTTCCAACGAGTCCAAGAACGCCCAAATCGGACTCCGTTTGTGAAAGTTATGGACGTTTTAGTATCGGTCTTGCCAGCTGTCCCAATCCGAGTCCGAATCGGTTTCAAATCTTTATATGTTTTGTTTTCTGGTTCAAGGGGCTTCCAAATCCATTTGGAACCTGAAAAGGAATCCTTCTCAAACTTTAGAAAGTCATGGTGTGGTCGGATTTTACCCTTACTTGCATTGCAATACTCGAACTCTTTATGTTTTACAAGTCTCGCGCGTCTCTCCGGACAGCTCGTGCAGCATCCAATGAAATTGTCATAACTTTGTGTAGGAAGCTCCAAATCAAGTGTCGTTTGATTCGTTGGAAAATAGACTTCATTAGCTTTCCAAATATGTCTTTTGTGCACGTTAGAAACCTCAGAATTGGTATTCAAAGCTTCTTGAACGTGTGCACAGAACTGCAAGCACTAACCAAAGTTGTAGTGCTACTTGGTGCCACATCATGTCATTTGAGGATCTAGACTCAAACTAATCAAGATTGCCATGTTTAAAGATGAAGCAATGACATCCAAATACCTTAAGGTGAGAAATATTAGGAGAATGGCCAAAACGAAGCTCATAGGAAGTCTTATGCAATTTAGCTCATAAGAAAACCCTATTTGAAATATAGCAAGCAGCTGAAACAGCTTTAGCCCAATACTTTCTAGGAGTAGCATGTTCATTTAGAATTATTCTAGCCATCTCGACTAGGGTTCTATTCTTGCGTTCGACCACACCGTTCTGTTGTGGCACTCGAGCTAACAAAAATTGATGGTCTAAACCCTTTTCAACACAAAAGGAAGCAAACGATGAGTTCTTAAATTTAGTTCTATTATTACTTCTAATTGCTCCAAGTGCTCTTAGAAGATCATTAGCAAGTCTAAGAGCTACCTCTCAAAAGTGATCGAAAGCTTTGTCCTTAGATGCCATAAAATACACCCAAGAGTATCTAGAGTAATCATTGACAATAATAAGAACATACCATTTACTTCCAATAGATTGAACCTTAGACGGACCTACAGTGTCCATGTGCAATAATTATCCCAGGGAATCAGTCATTACTTGTGTGAGAGGGAGATGAGATGATGCGACCATCTTACCATGTCGACAAGGTGAACAGACTAGATCCATTGACTTTTTAAACTTAAGACTAGGAATTCCCCTAACCAGATTCATATTACTGAGCTAAGTTGGATGATCAAAGCCAATATGACCTAATCTATGGTGCCAGAAGAACAGATCCTTAGAGTCTGATGAAATAAGACACATAAAATCAGAAGGTGCTGAATACGTAAAATCACCCTTGAACAAGCAACCAACTCGACTGATTTTGCAAACAAGATCACCAGATGAATCTAAGATACAACATGAATGCTTTTTAAAGTTCATATCAAGATTATCATCTACCAACTATGAAACCAAAAGTAGATTATAGCTCAATTTACTGA
The DNA here is from genome assembly GCA_017311315.1 of Dendrocalamus latiflorus. Lineage (NCBI taxonomy): Eukaryota > Viridiplantae > Streptophyta > Magnoliopsida > Poales > Poaceae > Dendrocalamus > Dendrocalamus latiflorus. The sequence continues at coordinate 28,074,736 of CM029634.1, forward strand.
CTAGAATGACATCCATTAAGACGAACTTATATTGATGCATACAGTGCCTTTAGCCATAATTCATCTTTGAGAGTTGTCCCCAAAAGTGATCATATCGTCACTGGGGGCATGAGTGAGGGAGGAGAACCATTGTGAATCTCCAATCATGTGGTGAGAGCAGCAGGAGCCGATGAACCATATGTTCTCCTTCCTCTTATGACGAGTCTACAGAGCACGAACAGCCAGTCATCGGCATCATAGTACTGGGTTAGTCAATAAAGAGTTAGGTATCCAGTACTGAGATGCTTGACGAATAAGAGCAAAAGTATGCACTGATGAAGATTTAAGTGAAGCATTAGCATTTAACATACTTCGACCAGTCGGTTGTTGAAAAGCAGGTTTGACCACGGAGCAGTTTGACCTTCTCAGAAGGGGTGGTCTTACAGCCGATTGGTCAGACCGCATGGACGACACTGGTCAAAAAATCATCTGGCCTACTATGTAACAAGGGTCTGGCCATTGATTGGTCTAAACATGCAGAAAACGCTGGTCGAAGGTCTTTTGTGACGTTGGTCCGACCGTGAGAAGCAACTTGTCAAAAATCTCATTCGACCATTCTAGTCTGACCATGAGAACCAACCGATCGAGCACCTAATCCAGCCACACTGATTTGACCACCAGAAGTGACTAGTCGAAAATGTTTTTTATCTTGTCTTTCTTTGCTTTTCTAAAGCAGAATTAAACCAAGTAGCCATCTTTACCACAATGAGTGCATTGATACTTGACTTGATGAGTTGTTGAATCGGACGACTTAACAACACTTGGTTTGGTAGAGTATTCTTTTGCAAAACTAGCAAATCTAAAAATGACTTGTTTTGGTTCTGATTCTACTTCAAATTTGTCTGGTTCGAGTACCTTGGATACTTTAGGAGGATTATTCCTAGCATGTTCAATAACATTAAATCCTAGACCATGATTTTTTACACTTATTCTCGACTTGTCTAGAATCATATTCAAATTATTCATACCAAAAGAAAACCTCTCTACAGTGTTTTTAAGGTACTCATTTTCCTTAGATAGAGTGAAAAAAGATGAGCACTTAATAGATTCATTTGCAATTTCCTTGGAAGCGCTATATTGAACCATTTGTCCTTTTCAGCAAAATTATTAAGTTTTCTAGTCAAAACTTCTATTTCAATGTTAAGCTTAGGATAATTATAGCAAGAAATGGTATCATGATAAAGCTATTGTTGAATTAACTCCTGAGATGAATTAAGCCTAGCCTAAAGTAAATCACACTAAGATTTAGATTGAGCAAAAGAACTAGACTTGAGCTTTTCAATTTCGACTTTTGCAAGTTTTAGCTTCTCATCACAAGAGTCTTGTGCCACTTTTAATTCATCAAGTTTAGCAATTATATCACTAAGTTGAATGAAGGTCGATGCATTTATTTTTCTTGCAGACTCCAATTTAGAATGTAAAACTTGGCAGGACTCACAAGATTCATCATCATGAAGAGAAGCTCTAAGTCTATAAATTTCAAAGTTTAAGTTCTCAACAACAAGATCATGACTTTTAATTTTCTTTTTGTATTTCTTGAGTTATTCTATCAATCTAAGCACAACACAAGATAAATCGGTGTAGGAAGGTTTTATCTCATCCGGATCGCTGTAGAGATCATCATTTTCGTAATCCTCACTATTTGCCACAAAGCACATCCCTGTGAAGTCCGACTCCTTTGCCTTCTTACCATTGTCCTCATCATTTGCAGATTTGACATCGCTCAAATCAATCCCCTCAAGTGCTAAGAGTACCTTGTTGATCGCCTTACGATAGTTATGTTTTTTGCTTGAAGCAGTCTTGAATCGAAGTCGATGAGTTGGTGCCTTATCGTCATCGACCTCCTTGCTCTTTAGTTTGGGGTAGTTAAACTTAATGTGATTAAGTTCACCACATTCATAGCATCTGATTGGACCTCCTCTCCGCCTTATTCTGACATTATTGATTGCCTTTGTCACCCTGTTGGAGAGAAGAACAAGCTGCTCTTCTGGTATCTCCTCTAGCTGTTCATCTGAAATTGAGCACAAAGCAGATAAAGAGACACTAGAGGGACTAGATGAACCGTCAGCTTGATTAGTCACTAAGCCCAACGAATTAGTCTTGTTTATCCTGGCCAAAACATCAATCTCATGTGTTTTCATCTTGAAACAAAGATCATTCAACGTGAGAGTTTCCATGCTAATAGAATGATTGATGGTAGTGACTAACATGCTCCAAACAGACATATCTAAAGAATTTAAAATTTGTCGTGCATTGTCAGAATCAGTGTTGTGACACCCACAGACTACAAATCACTAATAACCTTATTGAAGCAATCGAAAGGAGCATCTACTGATTCTTCAGGTTTCATCTCAAATTTAGAATACATCTTTTGAATTAATTTTGACGCACACCCTTAACAGACTTTGATCCTCATGGTAATCGGCTAGAGTAGACCAAATTTTTTTTTCCAGATTTAAGATGAGCAATTCTAACAAACTCGTATCTACTTAGACCTTGCAATAAAATATTTCTAGCTTTAGCATTGGCCTCTACGTCAACAGTATTTTCAATAGTAATGACAGAAGGCACTTCATACAAATTTTTAACTTTTTGCTAAATAGCATTACCTTGCATTTATAGAAAGACCTCCATACAAGTTTTCCAGTAAAGATAATCTGTACCATCAAAAAATGGTGGCTTACCAGAGAACCAATCCCGATCTGATGTCATTGCAACCTAGCTCTGACATCACTTGTAGGATCGTGTGGTGCAATCAAATAGGGGTGAATGATTGTCTCCGCTTTTTCAAATCTCTACGTAGTCGATGGCGAATTCGATCCCTCAAACAAACACTTATTACGCAGCTTTGCTTGCAGTTGTATGCTTCACCCAAACAGCAATCACTAGAAATCACAAACTAGATTGATTCAAAATCTTCTTTATTATTGAATTTTCGTGGAGTTATAAATTGACCTCACAAGCACCCCAAAAACCCTAGCACCAAAAAGCCTCGCAATGCCCCGTGGCTAAAATCCTTAGCCTGCCTCTACTTTTATATGCTAGAGCCTTAAACCATGTTTGACTCAAACATAAAAATAGAATCTTATCTATATCTCAAATGAAGGGACTCGAAACCCTTCTGTACATAGGTTTTTCATTCAAACTCTTAATCCTTTCCATTATGGACTTCATCTACAACCCCTAACACAATACGTGATGAAGCCTGCAGGATCGCACCTCCCATATCTTCATCACGCCTCATCAACTTTAGTGCCAAAGCTTCTAGGAGTGCACCACCCGTAGCTTCTCCACACATCACCACCTTCGATCTTCATGTGCTCTAGTGTTAGCCCGACCATCTTGCATGACATCTCAACTGTCTGGACATCAGATTACCCCCTCCTAGTCCCGGTCCTCCTCCTCATCAACCATGATCATCTCCACGCTCACCTGCACATGCAAAGACCAAAGAAATATTTTTTTGGCACAAGTTCTTCAAAACATGATCGTCATTAGCACATATACGAAAACCACGCCTTTCACCATACATCATCAATAACCAGGTCGTCCACGACCACAATTTATATGGCTATCCAAAACTCAGCCTTAGACAATATGTTACGACTGCTAGCTCAATGAGTACTCGAAAACCACAGGTACTCAGGAATTTCCATCGCTCCACTCAAAATAGTCGGGAATAACAATCATTGCTATTGACTAACAAGAACCATCGAGTATCGACTACTGAGAACCATTGAGTACCAATTGCTATGACTACCAAGTACCGAGTCCATCTGACTATGAGTACCGTTCCTCCGAACGCTATTTGCCGATCACCGCCAGCCAGTCTTACCGCTGGTCTAACACGAGTACTCGAAGTACTCAAAGATAGCAAGAGTTAACGCACTCGTATATGATCAGTTCACTGTTTGAGGTCGAAATCTACGATTATCTACTGTGGTCACCTTGCCATGGTCGAAGCAGGATGTAGTCGAAGTCAGACAAGGTCGAAGTCTGTCGTTTGATCTTTCGATGGCACTCGAATGTTGTCTGATCCTCCAATACCACTCAGACATTGTTCATTGCTCAGTTGCTTCTCGACAGCCATCCGATGCCACTTACCCAATCGAACTAGTCTGAACCTCCTTGAAGCAGAGCATTGTCCGATACTCCTTCGCTACTCGACAGCCGTCCGATGTCACTTAGCTGATCAGACTGGTCCAAACATCCTTGAAGTAGAGTGTTGTCCAATATTTCGTTGCTACTCAACAGCGTCTGATGTCACTTAGCCGATTGGACTTGTCCGAACATGCTTGAAGCAGATACAAACCACTTAAACATGTTTGAAATCACTCGAAGTAGACGAAAATTGCTCGGAATCACTCAAAACTGATCAAAACCACTCAGATTCAAAATATTTGACTACAATCAACCGAAACTTTTATAAACACAAATTCCAAAGTAATCCAAATGTTAATTATTCATCATCATTTTATTCATGACGACCCATTTGGTCTAACAATACGTGATCTCAATCCATTCCTGTGCAATTATTCTGACCATTCTCCAGAATGTGGACACTACTCAGTGAGGCCTAAGAGAGGTTTCAGACGAATTGACATCCCTGACGATAAATCGGCCCTCAGGCCTTTTCAATAGTCTTCTTCCATGGCGCTTAGATTTTTTAGAGGACGGTGCATCACACACATGAGGCGACGATGACAAAGAATGAGTGAACGACTTCTTAACAAGATAATAGAAGTGACGAAGAAATAGAGAGTACTAGTAAACTGGCTGCCAATAATAAATTACAATATGAATCAATTTGAGCCTTGCCCTTACTGCCTTCTCGGGGGCTTGGATTGTTAGAAATTAGGTGGTTTTAGCAATAATTTTAGGTTAATTTGAAATCCAAGTATTAACAGTAAAGTATATATCCACCAGTATGTAAATCACATGAAGATAAACCTATTATCTATCAAAATAGATAAAATATTTAGATCATTAACACATGATAATATGCTGAACTGCATCGGAAAGTGAGCATTTATGAACTGCATACTGCACAGATTAAAGTTGTGAATTTGCTCTCAGTTGAGGAGTTGCACATGATTAAATTTTAGACTTTTTCCACTCTTGTCAATATATCAATAATCAAAATGACTATCTCTTTACTATTCTACTAGTCTGACAATATATAAATTACCTCAGATAAGAGACAAAGTCAATTGCATGCTATGGGCACAAATAGAAAAAAAGAACTGCTACTTTAGTGCCAATAGAGTTTCAGCAATAACCAAAAGTATATAACAAATTTATGCTACTGCAATATCAACTAAATTTAGTAATGATCAGGACTGCAGTAAACTATACTGAAACATAAGAATATATCTTGGCAACCGACAAAATCAAAAGATAGCAGAATACTTCAATTGATAGTCACAATGATATCTAATATTACAAGTTACCTCATCGAGCAATCTTAAAAAGCCCACAATCTATAATGCAAAAGTCTTCCCAATGCTAATACTATTCACCGATTTTCAAAGATAATGAACAGAACTACTATCACGACAGACTTTATGCATAATAGAAATTTCAGAAAGTAAAAGCAAACGTCCTCCCAGCACTAGCCATGAGGATAGAGTAGAGCACTGAGGTCATACTGAGGTAACTACCTTCCTCGGGGAGGAGGCGCGCCGAGGAGGAGGGCGGCATGCTCGGGGAGGAGGCGGCGCACTTGGGGTAGGAGGCAGCGTACGTGCTCATCGAGGAGGCATGCTCGGGGAGGAGGCAGCGGGCTCAGGGGAGAAGGCGGCAGCTCGTGCTCAGGGGAGGAGGTGGCGATTCATGCTTGGGGAGGAGGCGGCGAGCTTGGGGGAGGAGGTGGCGTGCTCGGGGAGGAGGCACACCGACAAGGGGGCAGCGTACTCGGGGAGGAGGCGGTGGCTCGTGCTCGGGGAAGGAGGCAATGGCTTGTGCTCAGCTTGGGGGGAGGAGGTGGAGGAAATCTGAGTGCGTGGGAGCATAAGTAAATCCTACAGTCCGAATATAAATAGGTTAGACATCATAGACGATTCTAAACTATAAACTTCTATGATAATACACATCACATAGAGTTCTACTTTAGAACCATCTGTGATAAGTTCATATCATAGACGGTTCTACTTTATAACCGTCTATCGTAAGGTAACATCACAGATGGTTCTAAAGTAGAACCATCTGTGAATCACTTTTTATAAATGCAAATTCACATATACATCACACATTCACATATACATAAATGCATATTCACATATTTATCACATATTCTCATATACATAAATGCAAATTCACATATATATTACTCATTCTCATATACATAAATACAAATTCACATACATATCACACATTCTTATATACATAAATGCAAATTCACATATATGCCACACATTCTCATATACATAAATGCAAATTTACATATATATCACATATTCTCATACACATAAATGCAAATATAGAACATATGACACATAAACATTTCATTCATAATTCCATTTGCTTATGTTCTTTAAAAATTAGACCTTCATGATGATCGATGCGTATATAGCTAGTTTTGTCATGTTGTTCTTCCTCGACTCTTATGCTATTTCTGAAAGGAGGCAACTCATCAAATTGATTGTATTCTTCCTCGTCCACTATATTCTCAACTCCGACAATCCTCCTTTTTCCATGAAGAACTACGTGGCGCATCTTATTTGCCTGGTCAGTTACAAAGAAAACATGAACAACTTGGTTCGCGAGTATGAATGGTTCATCTTTGTATCTGACATATTTGAGGTCCACAGTAGTGGCATCGTACTTGTTGACCTTCACCTGTGGGAGATGAACCCAACGGCACTGAAATAGCAGGATCTTGAAAAGCACATAGTCGAGCTCCCAAATCTCCTCTATGAACCCATATTAGGAGCTCCCAAATCTCTTCAACCCGTCTGTACTGAATGCATCTATGTGAACACTGCTGTTCTGGTTAGTGCTGTTTACATCCTGAGCCCACGTATAGAATGTGTACCCATTTATGTCATATCCTTACCATATCATAACTATAAATATTGGCCCTTTTACCAACCATGTTAGCATATCATTTGATGAGCTCCAACCGAGTCAATCCTTCAACCATTAGTTGAACCGACTGTTGTGTTGTCTCGTGATCCAACATTCGACCACTCTGGATTTTGTTGCCGAAGCACATTCTTATGCTGGTCGATATACGGGGACACTTCAATCATGTGCTGCAAAACCATGAAATAGACTTGAGCATATGCATTTGACGAGGATAGAATAATCCTCAAATTATTACATCATTATATTCCTTGCGTATACCCCTTATTAGTAGGGGAGAAGTCCCTCAGGATAGTCGTAAGTCATATTGTGATAACTCCATATGGTCGTAGATCTTTCTATGACCACGTAATCGTAAGTTTTACTACGACTACTCCCTGGTCGTAAGTCTTTCTACCACCACATAGTCGTAAGTCTTACTGTGACTACTTCTTAGTCATAAGTCCTTCTATAACCACATAGTCGTAAGTCTTACTGTGACTACTTCTTAGTCATAAGTCCTCCTATAACCACATAGTCGTAAGTCTTACTGCGACTACTCCCTGGTCATAAGTCCTCCTATGACCACATAGTCGTAAATTTTACTGCGACTACTCCCTGGTCGTAAGTCCTTCTACAACCACGTAGTCGTAAATCTTACTACAACTACTTCATGGTCGTAAATCCTTCTACGACCATGTAGTCGTAAGTTGTCTTGCGACCACCTTATGGACGTGGACTTTCCTGCCACCAATCTATCTCTGATTAACTTGTCTACAATGAACAATTGCATCGTGGGCTTGTCTAATAAGGTAGTTAGAATGTGCGTTTATCCAATAATCACACACGATCCCTCTTTGACAACAACCGTTACACGGAGAACGGCCTTATATGTCTCTCTGACAGTAACTTCCATCAGGTGATTATCATCCAAAGCGTTCAGGCGTCTTCTGGTGTGGGACAACTACCGTTGCTTCGCTAGCTATATAAAGGTTAACGTCAAAGAGGGAAGGCGCAATTCTGATCAAAGGAGAAGATAGTGTTAGCCATTCACAAAATTCTCTCTTGTAATCCCTCTTTCTAGCAATTAGCAGTCACACTAGACGTAGGGTTATTATTCTCTCAGTGAGAAGGCCCAAACCAGGATAAAATTTCCCGTGTCTCTACTCGCATACGCATACACCGAGTCTTCTAAGAATTTCTCTGAATCCAAACAAATTATATGTAAGATTGATATTAAAACATTGATACATCCATATCTGCAATGATTGTTTTCCTTCCGATAGTCCCGACACCCTTGAGCCTCCTCTCATAGCGAGATCAAGGCATACCTATTGGTTTGACCTGAGCCATGTAATCAACACAGAACTCAATGACCTCTTCGGTTGCATAACTTTTGATGATGTTGCCTTCCAGCTAAGATCGATTCCATACATAGAACTTGAGACTTCTTATGAACCTCTCAAGCGGGTATATGCTACGTAGGAATATGGGCCCACACATCTTTATCTCCCACACAATGTGAACAATGATATCTTCTCCTTTACATGTCTAATGTCAATGCAGTTGTGAATTTCTAGGTGCCCCAATAAGTTAAGTCCCAAAATATTGATATTTTCTTCCAGATGTTCTTCTCATAGATCCTCAATTTATGACTTTTTCTGAGCACAACATCTAAATCCTTAATCATATCATATACATCTTTTCCACTTAAATGCCTTGGTGTTGAATTGTCCTCCTCCTCTCCGTTGAATTATTTCTTCATTCTGCTGTGCGGGTGAGCCATCTGAAAGAACCTACGGTGATGCATATACACGGTTTTTGTGCGAGTGCTTCAGCTACACACTCTCATTATCATCTAAGCAATGAGTATAAGCTTTGGCCCTTTTGTACTTTGGCCTGACAGGTTAGCAAGGGTAGGATAATCATTTATGGTGCAGAACAACAAGGAGCATAAAGTGAAGTTCTCTCATTTGTACGCATCCCATACCTATACCTCTTTGATCCACAGTATTTTTAGATCTCCCACCAACGGTGCTAGGTATACATCAATATCGTTCTCAGGTTACTTCAGCCATTGTATAAGTATCAATAGCAAAATATACTTCTGCTTCATACACAACCAACGAGGAAGGTTGTAGATACAAAGAGTCATGGGCCAAGTGCTATGTCGGCTGCTCATCTTACTAAAAAGGATTTATTTTATCTGTACTCAATCTAAACCTTATATTTCTCGGTTCTACACTAAAGGCTGCAAACTGCCTATTAATGTTTCTCCACTAGACGGAATCAACAAGGTGTCTTAGTATTCTATCCTTCTTACGCTCTTTCGAGTGCCAACATAGCAGTTTTGACTCTTTTGGGTTCGCAAAAAATCACTTCAAATGGGGAATTACAGGAAGATATCATGCCACCTTAGCAGAGGTCCTTTCTTCACCTCTATTTCCTCACTGTCATCTGATTGATTTTTATACTTGTATCGGGATGCGTTGCACACTGGACATACATGCATGTTTGCATATTTTTTATGGTAGAGGATATAGTCCTTCGGAGATACATGTAGTCTTTCGGATATAGTCCCAATGGACAAAGAGCCTTCTTTGCATTGTAGGTGATTTTGAACAACTCGTTTCCATCCAGAAGCATGTCCACTAAAAGAACTAACAATGCCGTGAAACTCTTATCGAACCAACTATTGCTTGCCTTCAATTTTAGTAGTTCAAGCATGGCAGACAACCTAATATACTTTGACCTGCAGGGTTTCTCTGAGTCCTCCACAAAGCACCAGAATTTAACGTACTATCTCTCATCATAGTTCTCTTCTGCATCACGAAGCATCTGATCCAGATTATCATCATATAGCCTATATGAATCAGAATCACAACTGACATCATCCGATGACATATCGTTAACTTCTTTGGTGATGTTATTATTACTACCTTCCTGTATAATCTGTTCTTCACCATGACTGGTCCAACGTACATACCCCTTTTTGAAACACTTTGAATCAAGTGCGCTTCAATCTACGCTTGGTTCTTACACATCTTCAGATTATCGCAGTTAATGCATGCACAATACATATATTCTACCCCCTTATTCAACATATCCTCCTTAGCAGCTCTTGTAAAAGTAGACACATCATTAATATACTCTTCACTCACATGGTTTCTAGCGTACATGTAGCTTTGGTCCTACATTATGCATATAACAATTTAGTATTAAATATTGAATTAATTAATTAGTATAATAGATATATATGATCTAAAGTAGCTATATGTAGGAAGAATAATTAATTAAATTAAATTAAGTAGAAATAGACTATGAATTGGCTAAACCTTAAACCATGCTAGATGTAAATAATCCTCTCTCTACATCAAGCTAGATCTAAACCATCTTCAATTCTCCTTTCACCAACAGCTAGATCTAAAATATAAAGCAATTGGGAACATATTACTAACCATAGAGAGTCAAGAACTTAATGGATCTACAATCACCCTTGCCAAATCTACGGTCCCCTTTCACCAAATGGCCTCAAAGCCCCACCTCCTCAAAGTAATAGCCTGTGAGAACAGAATTGGAATTTAAGACAGATCTGTGAGGGTCGATGGGTCTACAATTAATAAGTGAAATTATCACAGACAATTTTTAATACAAACCATCTGTAAAGTATCATAAATGGTTTAAAGAAAAAACTATCTATGATATTTGGTAATATCACAGACAATTCTCGTTAAGAACCGTCTGTGATACTTCACAAACGGTTTTCAACATGAACCGTCTATGATATTACCTGTTCATATATGGTTTTTAGCGCTGACAGCAACATATACAGTCTCTAAACTAAAACCGTATATGATTGCATTTAATACTGAGAGTTTTGGTCAACCGTCTGTGATGAGGTATCTAGTATAAGCCTTTTTATAGTAGTGTATGATATTTATTGGTATAACATGAATGTAGAACTTGATTGTACACACTTACATTGTCCAGCATTGTAGAAGTAAGGTGTCAAGGGTGTCGAGGTTGAATAGTTGGAATAAGTTGTCGAAGCCCACAACGAAGTAACCCAATTCATGGAGGAAATGCGCCTTTGTGTATCTCACGGTGAATCCATTATATTAGTTTGTCTTCTGCTTGTTGGACCTCTGCATGTACCAGGCATGCAACTCTCGCAACCCACTTCAAGGCTGGGTAATTGTGCCTCAGAAACCAAAGACATTTTGAGGGAGTACGTCCAAGGCTTGAGAGGCACCATAATCTTCTTTGATTTGACGTTAGCACCTCGCTTGCGATACATGTTCCCGGGAGACAACATGTGTAACAGCCCAACTGTTTATTTCAAAATTTTCAGTAAAAAATGAATTAAATTAATTTAGTTTAAAATAAAAATAAGTGTCCTCTGGTTACTTAAATTTTAGAGATTTTATTTTGCCTGTTTTAGCTTTTAAAAAGGCTTTTGTTAGAAGTAATTTAACTAAAAATATAAAATTACTATTTAAAAAAGGTATTAATAATTTTTTGTAAAAATACTATTTCAAGTTAAGTATTTTAAAGCATTTGGCTTTTATTTAGATTTTCTATGATTTTCTGGGATTTATTTGAAGTTATGTGGATTTTATTTCAAAGCCCAGAGTAAGAAAATTTACTTCAAATATTTTATTAAAGCCAAAAAGAGTTTATTTTAATTTTCCTAAGCTTCCCTGAAATAATAGTAATTTTTGAGAATTTTCTGGAATTAAAAATCAATTTTAAAAATCAAAAAGTTATTTTGTAATATTTTTATAGGTCAAATGTACATTAAAATATTTTCCTAAAAGTCTAAAACATTTCTAGGAATTTGTGAGAATTTTTTTTGGATTTTTTAGATATTATTTACTATTTTCCAAGTATTTATAAAGTTTGCTGGTATTTCTGAAAATTTAATCCGGATTAATCTCGGGCTGACACATGTCACGCCCGAATTAAATCCACTCGCCCCTTGATCTAATCCTGGCCATCCACCATCACTTACCCCTTCATTCATCTCAACGGCGGAGATCTGATATCTTTTGCCACATGTCCCCCATCCGTTCACCTGCCCCTTCCTCTCTCCTCCTCTCTCACCGATGCGTGGGCCCCACCTGTCATAAGTGTCTTCCTCCTCCCCTTCTTCTTCCTTGGTTCCTCTCTCTCCTCTCCCACCGTGCGCCGCCATTGCCGGCCCACCGAGCTTCGTTTCGGCCGGTTCCTCTCCTCAAAAAGCCGCCTCGGTCTTCCCCCTCGCCATCGCACCCCCGTCAGTCATTAAAGCCCGCCCCCGCTCGCATTCGCATGGACAAACTGGTTCCTTCCCAGTGAACTCCGGCAAACCGTGCCACCCCTTCCCCCTATAAAACCCCCCCTCCTGAGCACTTCTTCCGCATCCCCTCCCTACGCTCCTCTTTTTCCCCTCCTCGGCCGAGCGCCGTAGCTGCCCGAGAGCTACCGCGCCATAGCCACTCGCTGCCGCCACTTCCTCCTCATCGCTGGCCACCACCAAGCCCCGCCGAGCCCCATGCTAGGTGGTATCCGAACCTCCGCCGCCTCCTCTCCCTCCTCCACCCCTCGTCGACCCGTGCCACGTCAGCGGTTGCGCCACGTGGCAGTCGACGTGGACACCGCCTGGACGCCATGCCCGCCCTAACTGACCACCTTAGCCGGAGTGCCACCTCGACCTTCACCTTGATCCGTGGACCCGGTCCACGGTAGGCCGGGCCCACCTGTCAAAAATTCAAAAATCAGCCGACGTCAGAATTGCGTCATAAAATATCTTTTCTTTAGAAAAATAATTCAGCCAAATATTAATTCCCTGCTGACATCATAAATGGCCTTTTCCAGTATAAAAATAATTCCCAAAATCAGCCTTTTCATTTTCTCTCTTTTTTAAACTTTCGGAAGCCCGTATTCTTCATTTGAACTCCGATTTGATCAAATTTCTAAATTCTTCTAAAATCCTAAACTACCCAAATCTAGACTCTTTTTGAATTTTATTTGAATTTATTTTGAATTTATTTGTTTGGTTCTTCACGCTTAGATTACGACGATCTCGGAGAGAATGACTTCGACGACTCACACCAGGACCCTGAGCAAGGCAAGTTACACCCTTGATCATGTTGATCCCACTAGTTTAAATTATTTATGTTATTTTTAAATTAGTATGCATGTGTAATTTTATTCAAGTCTAGTTTAAATTCAGTTTAAACTCTAGTTATGCCCAATTCCTTTGTGCAAAGCCAAAGTTGACTTTGAACACAATTATGCCTTGTCACACTAGATGAAAATCTAGTTAGTACACTAGTATTAACTAGAAACTTTATAGAATTGCTTAGCCATGCTTAGAATAATTATAGGTTGGGATAATCTTTTCACATAAAATGATAAACTTTTATACTGTATTCTTAACTTTGGTGAGTCAAGAATGTTATGAAATAATTTTTAAATAAAATATAAAAACTTGGTTTATACTTAGGCAATTGGTTAGGTGGTTGGTGCTTGCTGGCATGCATTTTTGTTCGGTGACACAATGTTGATAGCCAGGCATGAGGAGTATGTGGTTGGTGCCTAAGTCAGTTAAGGACCGGTCTGTGAGCTACTGTTGCAAAGCCCTATCATACTACCACAAGTCTGGTATGGGACAAACTTGCCCGAATAATTTGTGAAGTTCCAACTTGATCTCGCTATAGGCTGAATGTGAGCATGGCACAGGCCGCTAGAAGTCTCACATGGCACAAGAGGGGGCCCCAACATGTGGATTCATGTTGTGGTGAAACCTTAGTGGCAGCATGATCTAGTTGACAACGTAACATTGTGGGTAAAGCTGTACAACCTCTGCAGAGTGTATAATCTGTCCTGGATAGCTGTGTCCACAGTCATGGGCAAGCTGAGTGAAGTTTCTCACGGATTAGATTTTGTTTTTGAAAACCTTATGGATGGATACAATCCATGTGAGATCTTTTTGGAAAAGTTTGGATATCTTTTGGAAAGATGGTCCGGGTGGGATACCTGTGGATAGGTTAGTGTTTGCTTGGAGCCTGCACTAACGATATTATTTTGTTAGAATCTTGTTTCTATTTATTGTATCAAACTCAGCTTTTGTTCATACTTTACGATTTTACTCCAATGTTGCCTTTTATGCAATTAACCATATTATGCTTTCCTTGATATTCCTTATGCATGCATTAACTCTGTTAAACTCCTGGTGTAACTTGTGGAGTACTTTATGTGCTCACGTTGCTCAATTTAACTTCTTTCCAGAGGAAGCCTTCGACGACTATGGTGAGGATTGCGAGTAGGCCACGTCTTATAGTCATTCGCCTGTGGGAAGGCTGGATGGGCTACCGCTATTTTTTTTATCTTCCGCTGTCTTCTTTTTGCTGTTATTGTGAACTTTGGCCTTAAGGCTTAAACCTTGCTATATAATAAAGTGTGGTTGTTATGTGAGATATGCATCCCTGTTAACCCTGTGTGCACTAGCTTTTCCTGGGATAGTGCGATTAACACAGAGGGTTCTGGAGTTGTTGCTCTGAGATTCGACAACACGGCATGCTTTTCCTATTTTTTCGACGTCATCTCCACGGGAGCTAATACAGTGGCCTTCTGAAGTGGAGGTTGAGGTGGAGCCATAGAGAGTTCTATTGGACATGCATGATTGTGTCGAGATTGCAGCACTACAGTGTCCAAGGTGATGTCCCTCATGGGCCACTGGACGAATGTGTGGATTGCATCCCCTAGGGTCATGATCTTATCATTTAAGGGGTTCTCTAGTGGGACGGCCTTAAAAATTTCATGTACCATGTCTACCTGGACCTTTGTGAAACCGGTCTCTAGCTGAGCATCGTGCACCACTGTCCCTAGCAGGCATGGACACGCCATCCCCCACCTAGCCTTAATGGGAATAGAGCTAACAAGCCTGATTCTGAGGTTACACAACGTGGGCTCCTACATAACGATACACAATTAGATATGGCATCCACCGATGATTGTGTTGTCTCATGATCCAAACCTCCAACGACCTAAATTCTCTTGGTGTAGCATGTTTTTGTGCTCATCAATATACAGGGACACTTCAATCATATATTGCAAGACTGTGAAATGGTCTTGAGCTTAGGTATTTAGATTGAGAGTTATTGCTTTCCTTTCGATGGTCCTGATACCCTATAGCCTCCCCTCATAACGAGATAGAGGCACATCTATCAATTCAACTTAAGCCATGTAATCAACGCAGAACTCAATGACCTCTTTAGTTGCATAAACTTCGATGATGCCACACTCCAACCGAGGTCGATTCCGTACATAGTACTTGAGAATTTCCATGTACCTCTCAAATAGGTACATATGATGTAGAAACATGGGGTCACATATCTTTATCTCTTTTACAAGGTAGACAATGAGATGGACCATGATATCAAAAAATGATTAAGGGAATACATCTCAAGATGACATAGAGTCATCACCACCTTGGCCTGCAGAGCATCTAGTTCATCAGAATTGATGACCTTTTGAGCAAATACATTAAAGAAATAACATAGTCTTATGATCATCACTCGAACCTTATTCAGAAAAATACTTCTAATAGCAACATGAAGCAATTGTGCCATTAGCATATGACAGTCATGAGATTTCATGTCAATTAATTTCAAATCTTCCATAGAAACAAGTTTCTTCATGCTGGCGGAGTAACCAAACGGAATTTTCACACCATTCAAGTATAGGCATAGTTCAATTCTCTCTGCCTTAAATAGAGTGTAGTAAGCTGGGGGAAAGTACGTTCGACCTTTATCGGTCTTTGTCGGTGCTAACTTGGTCCTGATATTCATAGTGACCAAGTCACGCCGTGCGTTAACACCATTCTTTATTTTGTCATGAATGTTCAGCAAGAGACCAATCAAGCTATCATATATATTATTCTCTACGTGCATAACATCGATGTAATTGTGAACTTCTAAGTGCTCCCAATAAGGCAAGTTCCAAAATATTGATTTATTCTTCCACATGTTCTTTTGATAGGTCCTCAACTTACGTTCCTTTTCAAGCACAACATAGATATCCTTAATCATGTCATAGACCTCTTTCTTTCCTTTGTGCAAGTCATCCTCTTTTTTTGTTAAATTCTTTTTTCATCTTGTGGTATGGGTGATATCTTGGAAGGAACCTACGGTGATGCATGTACACAGTTTTGCCCAAGTTATTTAACCACATACTCTTGGTATAATTTAAGCAGTGAGAACAGGCTTTGGCTCCTTTTGTACCTAACCACGACAGATTACCAAGGGTAGAAAAATAATTGATAGTGTAGAACAACATGGCGTCACAAGATCTTTCACTTGTTCGCACCCCATACCTGTACGTCTTCATTCCATAGTGTCACAAGATCTTTCAGCAATGGTGCTAGGTACACAACAATATCGTTCTTAGGTTGCTTTGGCCTTTGGATAAGTAGTGACATCAAAATGTACTTCCGCTTCATACACAACCAAGGAGGAATTTTGTACATGCATCATTCACGGGCCAGGTGCTATGTCAGCTGCTTATATTACCGAAAGTATTCATTCCATCTGTACTCAATCCAAACTTTATATTCCTCGATTCTGCACTAAAGTCTACAAACATCCTATCGATTCGTAAATAAATATTTCAAATGGAGAATTACAGGCAAAGACCACAACACCTTAGTAGGAGGTTCTTGGTTCACCCCGATGCCCTCGCCGTCATCGGAGTCATTCTCACGCTTATACCAGGATGTTTGCATACCGAACAAATATGTATGTTTGCATACTCTTTACGATAGAGGATACAATCATTTGGATATGCATATATTCTTTCTTGTTCTATTCCCAGTGTACAAAAAATCTTCTTGGCTTGGTAGGTGGTTTTCGGCAAAACGTTTTTCCTCTGGAAGGATGTTCGCTAGAAGACCTAACAATGCCGTGAAACTCTTGTCAGACCAACCATTTACTTGTCTTTAATTTTAGCACTTCAAGAATGGAGATAATCTTGTGCATTGTGGCTTACAGCCTGGGAACAAAAGTTTCTCTGAGTCCGCCATCAAGCCCTCGAATTTACCAAACTCTCTCTCACTATAGTTCCCTTCTATATCACGTAGCATCTAATCCAGATTGTCATCGCATGATCTATGCTCATTGAAAGCACAGTCCACATCCATCATATCATTATTTTCCTCAATGATGTTATAACTACATTCTTGTATAATCTTCTATTCATCGTGACTGGTCCAATATGTATAACCCTTTTTTAAACCCCTTAGAATTAAGTAAGTTTCAATTTGCGCTGAGTTGGTAAACATCTTCATATTATCGCAATCAATACATGATAGTACATATGTTCCATCTCCTTCAACATTTCCTACTTGACTGCTCTTCTAAAAGCAGACATACCATCAATGTACTCTTCACTCACACGGTTCTCAATGTACATCCAGTTTCGATCCATCTACGCTATGCATGTAATAAATTAGTGTCAAATTAGATTAATGCTCCTATAACTAGCTAGTCTAATACTTACATATAATTGTCATTCACCTTAAATTGTCCATCTAAAGTAGTTAGCTACGTACTATTCACGAAGCTATATATATGTATGTATATATAAGTATGTGAATATATATGCGTATATATACGTATGTGTGTGTGTGTGTGTATATATATATATATATATATATATATATATATATATATATATATATATATATATATATATATATGTGTGTGTGTGTGTGTGTGTGTGTGTGTGTGTGTGTGTGTGTATCAAGCAAAAATATTGAAGTAGACTAGGAGTAGTGACCCATTCTTAAATTGGAGTAAACTACCAAGCTAGATCTAGACCTAGTTATCATCTCTCTTTATTATAATGCATATTATTAGAAGTAATTATCAACCTCAAATCACCTAGAACAAATCAATCTACAAGCACACATGCAAATCTGCAGTATGCTTTCACCAAACTCTCTAAAGTCGCCCGCCTCCTTCAAAGCAACGCCAGAGCAGACATATTTGTTGGGACTGACTTAGTGAGGTATTTAAAACGCGATGTATCAAAGACACTTCAAACGATGAACCGTCTGTTATAATTATTTATCATATATTGATGGTTCATATTAAGAACGTCTATGAATTATCACAGATGGTTCTTAACAAGAACTGGCTATGATAATGGGAGACTTCACAGACGATTCTTAATATGAACCGTCTGTGATAATTATGTATCACAAACAGTTCTATCCGTCACTACTAGCATAGACAGTCACACATGAAAAATTATGATAATTACAACACTGGTGAATTCAGGGAACCGTCTGTAATAAGCGTCCAGTATGTCATTTTCTGTAGTAGTGACCCTGCCACCATGGCGCGCTCTTGCTCATGCACAAAGGGCGCCATCTCCTGCTTCTGCCACCCCTCCGCACGAATCATGCAGTTCTGCTCCTGCTTCTCAATGGGAAGGCTTGGCTCAAGACCTAAAAGTGGTCACTTGGTGTTTGATGGAGCAAGTGAGAAAAGAGTATGTAAAGGATAGAGAAAGAGTCGGTGAGAAGAGTTGCCAAATAAGCATTAGCACCATGTGGATACCTTGTTATCCTTAGGGCATCTGTAGTGTATATAACCCAAGGGGCCTTAAGGTGGGTTCCATCTAAACCTTAAGGCTGACTCCATAGTGTATATAACCTAACGGGCCTTAAGACGGTCCCACTTGGTAGATAAAGAAACATTGTATTTTAATGCTTGTGGTCAGGTCTTTAGCTTGAGGACCAGTCTTAAGCCTTTTTTGCTTATAGCCTGCTTAAGGTCACCCCTGTAATGTATAAGGTTGACCTTAAGGTGGCTTAAGACCCTCTATTTTCATACACTACAGATGCCCTAACCTCTTTTTAATATCTTTTATATGGTTTAATAAGTTCATTAATCTAAATACATGGTTTCATAGTTCAGTTACTTAGATGTACCTACCTCATAAGTTTATGTACCCCGTGGTGCAATTACTCATTAACAAATGTTGATTCCACTTCGGTATCCCTCACGTCCACATCGCTCGCCCGCTCTCGCACATCGGTGGCAGCAACGCCGCCACGGATTCCTCTAGCACCGATTCCTCTTTCCACCAGTGGATCCTACTGCGTCTCCTCTCTAGCCCCCTCTACCGCTTCCTCTTGATGGATTGACTCGCTGCCAGGTGCACAGATCGAGGCCATGGTGACCTCGATCCAGCGCATGACAGCCTCGATCTGTTGCATGGTGGCCTCGATACAGCGCTCGGCGACCTTGATCTGGTGCACTGCGACCTCGATCAGGAGCGTGGAAGCCTCGATCCAGCTGCAGTGACGAGGCACAGGGCGACGGCGATGTGGCAAAGGTGGCCTCCATGGCGTGGCATCAAGGCCTCGTGCGGCGGCGGCAGCCTTAGCTGTGAGTCATCATCTCCCTCCGCCGTTCTCGATCGATGAGATGACAGCCCTCAGCTTAGCTTGAGGTGGTAGTAATGAGGATGACACGTGGAGTCCACATAAATTATTTATTGGCTTTGGCATTGGTGCACCAACATGCACTGACTCTAGAAAGTTTGCTCCTAGCCAGTGGCGGATCCAGGAAAAAAATCTAGGTAGGGCGAAGTCCAGTGACGGACCCAGGAAAAAAAAACTAGGTAGGCTGAAGTCAGAAGCGTGAAATAAACAGTAGTACCCAAAAGCAAAACAATCCATGATCAAACTATGTTACAATCACAGTGGCGAGGGGAGCTCGGTCTGACCAGGTTATGCAGGCCGGTCTGACTGGGTTAAGTACTCCGGACTGACCGGCTTGCATAGTCCGGTCTAACCGGGTTTCTTTAAAGCAGTTTTCAGTTAACTGTTTTTGCGGTTAGTAGTCTACTGGATGCCCGGATCGTGGGATGGCGCGGTCACTGCGGGATCCATTTTATTCGTTTGACCATTTCGTGCAAGTAACAAACTCTCGACTGGGAGTTATTATGAATGAGAAATAAACTTGAGGCAGTAAGCCGGAAAGTTGCAGCTCAAAGCCAATTCCATTTTTGCACTGTTGTCGTTTTTCCTTGAGAGTCTGTTCATCGTCTGAAACTTCAGTGAGCTGAGACTTCTGAGTGGAGTAGCGATTCTGAAGTTGCATTCGCTGGTGGATTTTCTGACATATGTGATCAGTCCAACAAAAAATATCATCAATACCAGTATACACCATTATTAATATATATTCAAACAAAATGAAATGAAATCAATTAGTCCATTCCTTAATGGGCAATCTCTCTTAACAAATCACGTACTTTCTACTGTAATTATTCATACATGGCCATGTATACATAGACGTGTGTATATACCACATATATACAGGTACGCGATCCATGCATCTATCTTCACCGCACCATGCATGCTATCTTATCTTCCATTAATCATAACTTCCAAACGATCTGCTTCACAGAACTGTAAGTGCCCAGGTAGAGCTCCAGGTACATGAACACTGCGACGATGACCCGGCCTTTCTGGCCGAAGGCTAGGGCTCCGATGTCCGGCCCGGGCGGCGAGGGGAGCTCGGGCGGCTGCCCGGGCTCGCCCGAAGGGTAGGTCCGCCCCTGCTCCTAGCATCGCTTCCTCTAGTGTGTTGCACCGGTGCTAGACACACCTCTCATATTTTCATACATTGTGGATGGCCTTTAACTCCCGCACACAAAAATAACAATAAAAGTAGTTCCCTTTTTTTCTAAAAGTAAAAGGAATGTCTATATAACATTCGACTATTTTTTAGAACAAAATCAGTCAGATTGATTTGGAGCGTTAGATGGAGATCCAACGGATCCACCCATACAAGCCCCCCTCCAAAAAAATGATCTGGAACGTTGCATCTCCATCTAACGGCTCAAAATCTGATTAGTTTTGTTCTCAAAAATAGTCGAATGTTGTATAGACACTTCCAACAAGTAAACATGTGGTAATCTTCTTTTTCTGAAGTATGGCGAGATGGTCTGTTAGCATGTTGTGCTGGTTTGAACATGCACAGCACAGGTTGTGAGTTGTGACTGGTTTTTCAGTGTTGTTTCTTTCCTTTGAGCAACTGTACTTAATATTTTCGGTTTCAATAAAGCTGGCGTTATACGGCCTGCTTGTTAAAAAAAGAGTGGCGAAATTAAAATTTGGATCAATTGTGGCAAATTGCAATAAATTAAACATAAATACACATTACCATTCATGACACCGTGACATGTTTGCATGGACCCAGATAAAGACTAACAAGGTGTTATCTGATGAACACTAGCTATAGGTACGCTAGCTCTAGCTGCTTACGTACCTTCTCCAGTGCATCCAGATTGATCAATTTCTAAACAAGATAACACACACGTACTAACATTTATATAGTCCATCTCTTGCACGCATCCATCGTCATTCATCCAACAGTGCATGCATGTGTACCGCATGCGTGCATAGCATCAAGAGGAACCAGCCTTAAAATATCTTTTCAGCAGGATGGCTGCTCCTGATGTTATGCAGTCCATGCATGCATGCATGTCTTGTAACACAGCTAAATCACCATACTCTCCAAGCCGGTCAACGATTCAACGAGCACTTCGTCCATCGATCTACCGGCCGAACCCCATACCGAAAGCCGGCGCCGCCGCCCAGTAGTCCGCGGGGCCGGCGTCGGCGCCGATGTCCAGCGTGCAGCTCACCGGGACAAGGCACAGGCCCCTGCTCCTCAGATCCTTCTTTGCAGCTTCCTCACAGCTTCCATCCTTGTTAATTAAACACACATGTATAGACACCATTCAGTAAGTCACAAATCTTGCAAAATGCATATGAATATAGCGTCCATTTGACATGAAATCTCAAGCCACTAATGAATATAAATATATAATGCACATGAGTATCATGCATGTACCTGATCAGGCTGTCCTCTCTTTTTCATGGCGTTGTCATGTAACAGCTGCTCGATCGTACATATTGAAACCACATAAAGAGATGCAGTATTAGTGACCAAAGCTAGCTAAGTTTTGCAATGATAGTTTTAAAGGTGTAAAGCTAGAGACAAGTATTGGCCCCACGCATGATTAACTTTCCGGGATGCTTTTATGGACCAATTAAAGCAAGGCTTTAGACAAACTAAAGGCTCCTTTGGGAACAAAGGGATCATCTTTGTTGCTTAACTGCTCAGCTGGGTATAGATCCCATAAAAGAAATGATTTGTTAATCAAAATATTGAGTAGTTAATAATACCTGGCCAGGGTCTTCTGGAAATATGCTGCTCCTTTCTCCATGTTGCACCTATAAAAAAAAAATAAGAATTGAAGTGAATCAAACAACTTTTATCGATCAGAATATATATTGGTTCGTCAGGCATAAAGTTTCTGTCAATACTTTTATCGAAAGATCTCACAAAGATACGATGCGTTGGATAAAATCATACGCATATAGACTTTTCTAATGTGCTGCTTGTTCTGCCTTAATCTAATCATTATTGTTCTCTGCAGACTGCAGACTCAGTGCATGAGTCAATTCTTGGATCAGAAGAATAATCTATTGATCCCGGTACATGCAGAAGGCTACAATACACTGTACTGGACGCACAGCTAGCTAGCTGTGCAAGTACGAAGTTCGGTACACCCACAAGTTAGATAAAATAGTTATGTGTACGTGATGCAAATGATAGCTAGTTTATGTAAAGTTGCGAACAGTACATGAGGTAAACTTAAGCCTTGTGTATAAAAGGAGACGCATATATACAACAAGTATGTACCACTTGAGACTTGAACAAATGCATTCCAAATGGTAACTGACAACGTACTTTCACCATCAATCACTTGTCATTAGCATTTGTCTTTATGTTACCCAGCAATCATGGACAAGCGAGGGGCTCTCAATATCAATTGGGAATGAGTTCTCATGCTGTGGCTCCCAAGCTAGCGTATTTTTTTTAAAAAAAGGCTAGCATAAATTCTAGTAATAAAGTAATGATATTATACAAAACATGGTTGGAATAATTGATTCTTGCAGAGCCGATAGGAATGTAAAAGCCTGCCAAGAATAATCTGGGTTCTGGTTGTAATTTCCCTAAAAACTGCACTGTTCAAACCTTTTTCAAAAATCTCAATATATCCCATTGTTGCGGAAAATCAAATACATGTATTAATAACCAACGATTACCTATCATCAATCACACTTTATGTTTATAATGATACTATATCAATGCTGGCAATAACCAATGATCGATTACCAATCAAAATCAATGATATATATTCCATTGTTGTGGAAATTCTAATGCTTGTGAAAAGTGTAATACGTTTCAAAAGCATTGGACATTCAGACATTTCCCTATGCATAATTCTCATGAATGGATTGATGGTCCCTAGATGACGTATGATTACAAATCCAGCCGCTTGATTTATATTTGAGACACTATGGGAGGTTTAGGGTTTATATATAAAACAGTAGTCTAAAAACTGAAGTTAGATCCTAACGCTGAATTCAAAACGAAACACCTGAGATAGTATGCACAAAACTATATCTATCTAGTAAAGGGTAAATCGAGGAGAATCCATTTAAACCCTCGAAATGATGACACATGATGAGGCATGATGTCACTACATGCACTTTTGTACGTACTTCTAAACATGAATGAACTTCGGTTAGAAGGTTGATACTCATAGGCTATGTTCAGATTTAATTAATTAGCACCATGAGGGTCTCACATGAATTAATGGTGCACACCCAAGATATATTTTTCTCCTGAGGATCAATCTCAGCTAGCAAATGCCAATATTTACATATAACTTTTCACCCTGTTGACCCAGCTAGCCATTCGAGAGGGAGAGAAGAGGAGAGAGATGCACTCTGGCAGCGAACGTTGGGAATTGTGCTCGCGAGGGGCGTGGCATGGGGACATGCAGGTACATAACATGCCGACGTACGTACACGCTTATATCGTTCTAGCTGCATCAATGGAGTTAAAGAATTGCTCCAGAGAACTGTAGCCATAAGCTACAGTGATACTACTCACACTGGCTTCGTGCTGCTGCTGCTGCTGCTGCTTCGAGCTGGAGCTGCCGCTGCCGCCCCCACCTCCATTACCGCCCAGGTACGGCGAGCTCAGAGCCTGGAGATCAAACAGATTCATAACAAAAGTTACAAAAGTGAGAAACGATCAACTCATTCACACTGTAACCTAATAAGCTAAGAACCCTGCAGAGAGAGAGAGAGAGAGAGAGAGAGAGAGAGAGAGAGAGCTGGGGCAGTGTGCACAGGACATGGCTCCTTTCCAAAAAGGTATGCACTGTTGCATAAGCAGGCTAGAAAGATTGGATGCTGCATTGATCAGACTAACACATGCAAGGAGAGGGCAGCTTTAGCAGCGGGGCAAGAGCACGCACACCTGGCTCTTTTTGTTTCACTTGCCTAGCTCCTTGTGCACCATCACTATACTATGTATCTAACAATGGCATTTAATTTACAGATCATATTGATGCATGCGTTGATGTTTTTGGGTTACATATTGTGTATCATTTCATGAAGCAGAACTATGTACACATAGCTATGAAATGCGTGCATGCATGGCCGATCTAATAAGCGCTTTGGGGCTACAGCAAGTTACTGTAGGCTGTAGCAACTGATGTAAAGTAGCTCCTTGATAGATAGCAATGGAGCAATGTAAAGTAGCTCCTCGCGCGGTCGACAGCAGTGGAGTTGTCTCCAAAAAGTATGAAAACGAACAAGGAAAAATTACACGAATGAGAATACTTTATGTGTGATGGACGTACAATTCGAGCTAGCCCTGGTATGGGCACGCATGCCTGCATGGAGAGAGGGGGGGGGGGGGGGGGGGGAGAGGGGTACCTCAATTTGACCGTGTAGGAATCTGATGTACCCAATGGCTTCAAGGAGTACAGACGCAGTGTCAGTCTGGCAGAAAAAAGAAGTTAGCCCATGTAAGGATCTCTCTTTTGTATTGTTCTC
Source organism: Dendrocalamus latiflorus (assembly GCA_017311315.1). Taxonomy (NCBI): domain Eukaryota; kingdom Viridiplantae; phylum Streptophyta; class Magnoliopsida; order Poales; family Poaceae; genus Dendrocalamus; species Dendrocalamus latiflorus. The sequence continues at coordinate 28,099,817 of CM029634.1, forward strand.
TCGAAAAATGGATCTTCTTTTACATGAGCATCAGAGTTGAAAAGAAGATATATGGTACCACAAGATAACGAGGAGATTTCCATGCGGCATATATGGTAATACTGATATTTTCAAGGACGTGCATATTAATTTGTAGATTTAATTTGACTCTCGTTTGCTCCAAAATATGTTCAGTTTTATTTCAAAGGAAGTGTTTTTTAGAATTTTATGCACAAATAAGCACTTCTACCTATGCGAGAACAAGCTTTTCTACTTAGGAGTAGAAAAATGAATTTACAGTTATATTAGCTTGATAGCTATCTAGTGTGAAATGTGAGATCACCTATGTGATTAGTTCATGATGTCTACAATATCATGCATTAATATGAACTCTAGCCATTTCAATATTAGGTACAATGTCTAATCATTCTCTGGATAATTAACAATTGATCTGAGGAGGCTAAAAAAGGCACTACTTGATTGTACATTACGGTATCATATCATGTCTTATAATATTGTCCTATACTTTGTCTTTCCGACTGGTTGCTTCTCTTGGACTGATCATCTATTGATTGACCAGAAAACATCTAGAAGTTGTTTGTATCAGGTTGTTATTCTATCATAAGTAACTTCACCAGACTAACACACTGTTTTTATTCTTCTTCAAATTAAATATGATAAGTCTAATGCTAATAATAACTATTTCATTGGTGAGAGTTAGAGACTAGTCCTGGAGAGGATATGTAGTGATATATACCTTCCCAAATGGGGAGACAAGCTGGTGAAGGGCAGTTATTCTATCCCCTAACTTCTCCTTCTTCACCTGAAAGCAAAAAAACAAGCAAGACATACTAAAAATGCCATCATTCCAGCCCCTACCTATCTCGCCTTCTCTCTCACACCACATTGATATTCCATGCCTGTCCATTTCGGCATGCATGCTTCAATGCTAGATTGCTCTGAATAGCTGGTCCATGCTCATTAAGAGAGAGAGAGAGAGAGAGAGAGAGTGGGGGGGGGGGGCACCTTAAGAGTAGATTGGGCCGGGGAGGGTTCTTGGGTCCTAGCCTTCTTGAAAGCTGCTCCAGATGCTGTGCTGATGCACTAGGGGAAACAAAAGGATGGAACAAATTAAGTTACGAAACTTTCAATTCCACAAACTTAACTAATCATCAACATGGTTCGAATTTCTATCTTACTTCCAAGTGAAACTTCCATATTTATCCACAAAGTTATTAATCTCTCTCTCTCTATTTAAAAGGAGTGCATAAACATGACCCTTCACTCTTCTGTAAATGATAAACATGGGCACATCTTAAAGCTGCCATGCATATGCACATAAAAAAACAGATCAAATGTTTGCATCGATCCCTACCTCACGTGGCGAGCTGTTGTTTGAGAACTCCAACAAGCTGCTTCCGAGCGAGGTGGTCGAGGTGATGCAAGAAGACCGAGGAGAGGAAGCTTGCTGCAGGGTGTTGTGGTGGTGATGGACACCTCCCCATGGAGAGGACCTTGACAACTGGATCTCATCACTTGTACTACTCCCATGGCTAGTTGTGGTGCTGTAGATGTAGCTGCCGCTCCTACCGGCTTCTGCACCGGTTGTAGTTGGGAACAGCACCTGGCCTTCCCAGTTCTTGAACCTCTCTTCACTATTAGCCAATCCACCACTGGATGATCGCAATATGATATATAATTAAACAGGAAGTCATGGGCATGAAGTTTTAGTGTGTGCAACAGTATAAGCGCATATCATTGTAATATAAGCGCATATCATTGTAATATTGCATGCTGCTATTTAAAAATTATTTCGCTAATCGAAGAACAAACCATATGGCATATGAAGTTGCCAATATCAAGAACTGTGTGTGATCATGGACAGAGAGAGAGAGAGAGAGAGAGAGAGAGAGAGTTACGTACATGAAGAGATGGCTCCATGGCTCCTGGAGCTGGCCTTGGCTGCCGCTGTCATGCCAAGGTGTAGTAGTGTTGGTTGTAGGCAGTGGATAGTGATTCGAGAGCAGCAGAGAGGAGAAGGAATGGAGATGGGATGAGGAGGGCGTGGTGGTGGAGGGCAAGAAAAGAGAAGGATTATGCTGCCCAAAGGGGGGCCTCAAATTATTCACAGTCCACCATCCATGGCCTTCCCCCGTCTCCCCCACTAGCGATGATGATTCGTGGAGGAGTCCCCTATCCATATTCTTCGATATGCTCTTCCACACAAGCAAGCAAGCACTCACTTGATCTCCACTATCTGATCTCTCTCTATAGCTTTTGTTCACTCTCCACGATCTCTTAGCTAGTAGCCCTTTTACTCGTTGAAGTCAACGATTAGAGAGAGGAGGGAGAAAGCATCTGAGCATTTGGAGAAGGGAATCTCTTGTGGCACTAAGAACTTAGTGGAGTGGAAGAAGCCTGAAAGAAGTCATGTGTTTTATTTTGTCTCCCCTCCCTCTCCAACTTTACTTGTTTTCTTTTTTCTTGGCTACCTTTTCTCTGCTCCCCTCCTTTCTTTCTTTCATTTGCCTACTTTTGCTTTGGTGAAGAAATGGGTCAGGGAAAGGTGTACCGTTGCATCCAGGCTTTAAAGAATGGCCATATTAAAGGAAGGTTTTTTTTGGACAAGTATTTTTTTTTTGGTGAAAAAAGAGCATGTGGGGCTTTGCAAGCTAGGAGCGGGCTTGCAAGGGAGAAGCTATATATATGCTTGAGATGGAAACCGGGCTGGGGTCCCAGGGAGCCCCTGTGGTCTACCCCCGTGTAACACTCTGGCTAGGGGTGCAAATGGGTTGGGTTAATCCCGCCCGATCTGGTATCGAACTCGACTTGTACCGAAACCGGGAAGAAAATGGAAAATCCGGTCGGATGGGATACCGGATTCGGAAATCACGTGTCGGATTCGGGACCGAATTCGGGACAGAAAAAATCCAACCGAATTGCTTCGGTTTCCGGATACTCGGATAATATCCGGTCGGATATCCGGAACCCAGTAAAGGCAGCAGTTAACCCTAACTAGCACTGCCCATCCGCATCCGATCCAGATCTATCCTCGTCTCGGGCTCTCGGCTGCTCCCCATCCCCATCCGATCCCCTCCCCACCCCAGCTCCCCATCCAGATCCGGACTTTCGGAGATCCCCATCCTCCCCATCCTTCCTCCCCATCAGGCCGAAGGTCCCGAAGAAGGCCGGCATGGCGGGGCGCAGTGGCGGCGGCGGTGGCCCGAAGAACAAGCCCGTCTCCCGCTCCGTCAAGGCCGGCCTCCAGTTTGGCAGTTCCCCGTCGGCCGCATCCTTCCTCCCCATCAGGCCGAAGGTCCCGAAGAAGGCCGGCGTGGCGGGGCGCGGCGGCGGCCCGAAGAACAAGCTCGTCTCCCGCTCCGTCAAGGCCGGCCTCCAGTTCGGCAGTTCCCCGTCGGCCGCATCCTTCGTCCCCATCCTTCCGCAATTAGGTTGATTAAGTTGGCCATCACTCAAGCTTAATCCGTGTACTCCTAAAGTTCTATCTAGCCTAAAGTTCTAGTACACCTAACTTACAATGATTATATCCATGTCTGAATTGGAGTGCAGTCAAGAAGTGAGAGTTTGTATATTACTGCCCTGTCGCCTGTTGGTTTAGCATTCTTGTGTTCGTGCGAATTTGTGTATTACAAGCCACATGTGGATTACGGGCTCTGCGTTCACCCCATTTCCTAAGCCGGATGCCACCCCTAACCGTGATAAAATCAGCATGTTGTCATATCTAGCCGCATCCTTCCTCCCCCATATAGGCAAGTTGCTATGTTCTGCCTTTTGCATTCAATCCGGGGTATGAAAAACTGGCCTCCTCTTTCGGCTACTGTCTCTTTAGACTAGGGTGTTTTACATACTGTAATAGTGTCATGTGTCACTTGATTGTGTGAGTAGCACATACTACCAGTTGCTTAAAGCTAAAGTTAGATATGTGCTTGCCAATAATGTTGATCTGTGCTTGCGAACAGGCTGTTTCTATTAGTGTTAAATTTGATATCTAAATTTGAGATCTAATCCTTTCTAAATTTCCCAAAGATCATGACAATATGTGGTCTTTTAATGGCAATATGTGGTATAAGACCATGACAGGGCCTATAGAAATTCCTTAACATTTTGGATTTAGTATTGCTAGGCCAATTAATTAATTATTCCATTGTCTTCTTTGTACAATCATAAAGCTAAGATTGGTTCTTCTTTCTACTCAGTGAATTTTGATGGCATCCGAAAGTGGAAGTGTGCCTTCATCTTCATTTGCAACACCTACACTTGCATCTGGAGGAGAACCAATGCAAACTGAAAGTGCTCCGACAATTGGCAGTGGCACTAGCACGGAAGGGCAAGAGAATACAGAAGATGAGGCTGTTACAAAGAAGCAGAAGAAGAGCACATCACTGGTTTGGAATCACTACACTAGGAGTACAAAGACAGTTGAGGTGAATGGAAAGAAGATTGTTGAACGTTGGGCGCAATGCAACCACTGCAAATATAGTGCCAGATGTGAGACCATCAATGGCACATCATGCTTTTGGAACCATTTAAAAAAACACCATCTCAACCCAGGTCAGCATGTACTCAAAGTAGAAAAGAATAATGAATTTGACACAACTATTGTTGAACCATACAGGTATGATCAAGAAGCTAGCTTGAGAAAGTTTTATTTAGCAATAATCATGCATGAGCACCCTTTCAATATTGCTGAGCATGAATATCTTGTTGACTTCATCAAATCCTTGCATCGTAGCTTTCCAATCAAGAGTCGTACAACAATTAGAAAAGAAGTAATGAACCTCTTTCTACAAGAAAAGGGAAAGTTATATGAATATTTTAAAACCATTCAGTGTCGCTTTAGCACAACTATGGACATGTGGGCTTCAAATCAAAACAAAGGGTATATGTGTGTCACTGTACATTGGATTGATGATAATTGGAAAATTCAAAAAAGAATTATCAAATTCATGCATGTAGAAGGATGACACACAGGTGCTAACCTATCTGATGCATTTATTTCCTGTGCCATGAGGTGGAATATTGAAAAGAAGTTATTTTCCTTATCTTTGGACAATGCATCTGCAAATGAAGTGTGTGTAAAAGATGTCCTTGCTAAAATTAAAAAGCAAAGTCCGCTAATATGTGATGGTATGTTTTTTCATGTAAGATGTGCCAATCATATATTAAATCTTGTTGCTAGAGATGGTTTGCAAGAAATTGCCTCTGCGGTTCAGAATATTAGAGCATTTGTTGTAGCTGTAAAGGGATCTCCGTTGCAGTCAAACCTTTGATATTTTATTATGGTGGAAGAATCAACAAGATGAATATCCTATTCTATCACGAGTTGCACATGATGTTTTGGCCATGCAAGTGTCAACAGTAGCTTCAGAATCTGCTTTTAGTGCTAGTGGTCGTGTCATTGATCCATTTCGCAGTCGTCTAGAGCCTGAAATGGTAGAAGCATTGATATGTATGAAAGATTAGATAGCCGCATCCAGAAAAGGTGATAACATCAATTGTTAGCTTTTTAGTGTAATACTAGTATTGCTAGTCTCTTTTAACTATAAAGTCTCCTCTTGTTTTTTTTCAGATTCTAAGAGCAAAGTTGCATCCATCATTGGTGATTTGGAGGTAGTTGAGACCATTGTTGCTAATATGAGGATTCTTCAGGTATTGTCTAGTATTGGTGATTTGTACTCTTATTTAGCAAAGTTGCATGTGCATCCATCTTTGGTGATTTGTAGGACGAAGAAGTAGCTAGTGATGGCGAGCTCTAGGTGTGCTTGTGACCAAGTGAAGTTGAAGTTTACTACTTAAGTTTCTAGTAAGTTTCTGGTAACCTTTTCCAAGAACTGACTATATAATTCTTAACTGCATTATGCTTATTCCTATTCAAGTCTAAACTGCAACTCTGTGTTCATTTGGATGTGTTGGTAAATTTTGAAGGATCATTAGTTCATTAATTTGAAAAATGATCTGTGATGATTTAACTCTGTTGAGGTGCTCAATGTTTTCGACTTGTTCATAGTGCTAATTATTTGGGGCTAACTCAATACTGGAAGGGCCTGTCCAGGCAGGCAGCAGCTTAAGGTAACTAGAGCACATGTAAAATGTTGATATGTCTGGGCTTGGGTAAAGTGTTGATCTAACAAGCACATGTAAAATACACACCACAACATCAATATGTTCATTTACTTTCTTGGCATTTGTTAGTAAATGAATTTGAGGAATCGTTGGATCTATTGAATAAGTGATGCTAAGAGTTTTGGTTGTTCTAAGAACTAGTTTCTGAATAGCTATTTCTGTTTTAAACTTTTATTTTTGGTTATTCTAACCCAAATTCTGTATGTTCAATTAAATTATGTGTGTTGTGTCACTGCTAACAAAAACAAAAAAAAGCTTTGAAGCGTAAAAGTAATTGCAAGTCAGATGAAAGCACTGTGTGAGGTTTTTAACAGAAGTTAATTGATGGTGGTTGACTAGTTCATGTTTTTGTCAACTCTGTTAAGGCAAAACCCCCTGAGTTTTGGTGATAGTGGCAAATATAACTGGATGTTTAGTAGAATTGAGTTGTTATTTCACTTAAGGCTAGGTTTGGACTAGTGTTTCAGCTGTAACATATAATTGGAGTGTTAATTTTCTGCTTTCCTTTGCCACTTTGTAGTGCCCCATGATTCTGACAGTCTCCGTGCACCGGACATGCACCATGGAGGCATGGAATGGAGGTTCGCCTTGGTAGCTTCTCAAAGTAGCTTTCCAACGTTGGGCCACGATGAGCGGTTCGCCTGGTTTTCCACACACTTTTGGAATTCTCAACTTTTGCTGGTTGCTCACTTGCTCTGGTTGGGTGTACTCCAGAAATTGTACTATTTAATGAAATGGACAAATGTTAAACTGTTGCTTTGGTCCTTTTTAATGAGAAGACAGTCTCACATAGTATGGAACTATATGAGTGTGGCTTGACCTGGAACAGTCGAACAGGGGAAGAGTACGAGAGTGAAAGAAAACAACAAAACGGATTGGGGTGACGGTGTGGACAAAATTTTAACAGGAAGTTTTCTACTACTACTCGTAATATAGAAATGTACCAACAGAGTTGTCAAATTAATAACAGTGACTGGGACACTAGGCTTCAAGACACTATTGAAAATGTTTCTTTTTGTACATCCGTGATATCCGCTTCCGATCCGTAACCGATATATATCCGCCCCAATGATACCATATTCGAAACTCCGAATATTCCGAATTCGTATTCGTATCCGGTCTTACCGTATCCGATTTTGAATCCGGGGAAAAAATATGGGTTAGGATACGGTTTAAGCAATATCCGTTCGAATCCGATCCGATTGCACCCCTAACTCTGGCCCCGTTATCCGAGCCTAAAGTACCACCATCTACTCTATGATGCTACTAACTCCAATTTTTACCGTTGGTTTTGCGAAGCAATTCCTCTATTTAAATATCAACAAAATGACAAAAGTCGATACACTTGACACTAAGCGCAACAGAGGTATAAATTTGCTAATTACCAAAAATGTACTCAGACTATTCAAGGCTAAATATATCAATTGTAGATGATATGTCAATTATTGTTGCATGTGAAACAACTGTGCTACTCCCGCCCGTACATGTCGCCTTCAACAAATACCTAAAAATAATAACAAAGTAAGGGGTGAGTCCGAAGACTCAGCAAGCACATGATAAAATAGTGGGGTTGGTACAATAATCATTCAATCGCATATTTATGAACTATAACCCAGAATCTTTGGATTTCCTCCCTGTCTCTTGTTCATTTCCTACAAATGCAATGTGATACAATACACCTCTGTATGCAGCTTATACCGGTATAGTGTTCCCTCGGTGAAACCCCTCTGCCTCCATCCCTGGAGGTGCCTACCGAAAGAGGTCTTGATTTCCCCACTATCGTGGGAGGCCTACCATCGTAGGTCTATGAGGACAATGCATAATGCGCCTCTATATGCTGCTTATACCGGTATAGTGGAGTTGCTTCACCCGTCGGTGAAACCTCTCTGCCTCCATCCCTAGAGGTGCCTACCGAAGTAGGTCTTGATCTTCCCACCGTGTGGGATGCCTACCGTCGTAGGACTTTCATGATGCTCATGGTGCCATGCAAACACAACATTCTTCTAATGTTGACATTCGATCATAAGCACCTCTTATCACAGTATAATCAACAGACAAGCAGGGATATCATTTCATGACTCGGCATAAATCATGACATAAAACAATACCAGGCATTCATCACAATCCACTATTCTACCATACACTTGCCTGGTTATTCCCTTGGACGATGCGTGAAGGAGTGTCAAACTAAAACCTCCACCTGAAAGTATCACCTGAACACTCGATTCAATATTGCAATTCACACAAGCATGCAAACAACATCAGTTCTATGCATATAGACAACCGACAGCGTTCCTACACGTAAACCCGATACTGACAAAATTTCTCTCACTAGACACCCTTTCCGATGCCTCAGTGCCCAAACAATCATAATTTAATGATCACATAATCTATACTCGTAGATAAATCTTACACGCCTACCATTTTTTCTTTCTCTCCTCTTTTCTTTTCTTTTTCTTTCTCTCCTCTTTTTTTCTTTTTCCTTCCTTTCCTTTTCTTTTCTTTTTCTCCCCGTTTCTTTTCCTACCCCGGTTGGCTCCCTCATTTTCCCCCTTCTCTTTCTCCTAGCTCCTTGTCTTCCTTCGCTCGATCTAGATCTTGCTTCCTCTCTCTACACCACCCAGGCTCTTCAGTTCGCCTCTTCCCTCATGCTATTGGCCCTCGGTGCCGCACCTACCTTGCCTCTGCCCTCGGCGTTGTTACGACCCATCCTCCCACTGCCCACAGGTCGCCCAACGATTCCGCCACCGCCTCGACTCCCTGCGCCACCTTCGCCCCTAGCGTACTCGTCGGTCTCTGGATCCATGGCCTAGATCTGGCTCCTCCTCACCTGTATGCATTTTCCCACGACCCCTTCTCATTGCCATTTCCTTTCTATGTTGAGCTTGTGTTACTATTTCAACTTGATTTGCTTTTTCTAGCTCAAGAAGGGGATAGGCATGGAGGTGAGCTGCCTTGGCTAGTCACGGCAGAGCTCGAAGCCACCTACATGATGGGGGAGTGTGTGGTGGCTGTCAGGTGCAGGTGCTAAGCTAATGGTAACACGTCGCCGTTGATCCTCGCCTACGGTAACCTTCTTCCCCTTTACTCCTTTCCCTTCTGCGCACATACTCTGTGGTGCCTAGATGCTACTCTAGTGATGCTATGCTATTCAGTTGATTGCTTGTTGACTATGGGCTATGCATGGTTTACTTCTAAGAATTGGATGCTATTGCTGAGAATAGACGGGGGATACCTTTGTCGGTAGATTGTTGGGTTGGCTTGGAAGGGATTGGGGATGTGCCCTTGGTGGTCGTTGCCTTGGTCGGCTGTGCGGTGTTGCCCTTCTCCCCCTACGGCCTGATGCCCTGAAGCTTGCTTCCTGGCTCCTAGTCAGCGGCCTTGGTTCGGTTCTTGTGGTGGCCAATGAGGCTTGACTGTGTGGTCCTTGGGTTTGGAATGAGGAAGAGAAGAAGGAAGAGCCGGGTTTTCACTAATGTCGTGCTCACAGTTTCCTCTAGCTTCTCTTCTCTTCTTATTCGACTGGTTGGGTATGCTCCTCTTTCTTCTGGCCATGCTACCCAGAGGCGATGTGCTGTGTTTTCTGGAGGGTGTTGTGCTGTCTTTGGCTGTGGCGATGGCTTGGCTTTGCTGTACGTTGGTGACAAAATGAAACTTTGCCTCTCTTTTGCTTGGCTGGCTTCAACCTGGGCTACAAACATTGCTACGCTGTCCTTTTAATGTGGTTGTGGGCTGTTTATGGGTATTTGGGATAGTTGGTGGTTGCTATGGTATTTTGTATATATCTCAAGTTTGTTTAGTGCCAAGTGATGGCCCTATAGTTGTGAGAGGTGACGACTGGCCCTCAGACGGTCAGGTATCTCTGTGAACGGACTGCCCTAACCGAAATTACCCTTTAGGGCTCTGAGACAATCCCTTTCTCTTCCTTTAATTTGCTTAATTTCATTTGTGCCTTTATTCAGTCTTTTTCAGCATTTTAATATTAATTGGCTTACAAATAATGTGGCGCTGTGGTGCTAGCTCAAAGGTGGATTCTCATCCTGCTGTATGAAGTGATATGCATGTAACTTCGCTATCTTTTTTCTAAATTTTAATGTAATGATGAGAATATTAATCTGAATTTAACTTATATTCTCTTTTGATCCGAATGTAACTGAGAGTGTAATAAATGATTTCTCTCTATTGTAAAATGTAAATTTATTTCATTCTTCGCTTCCTTTTTCATTTTCTTTCCCACGGGTATTACACCTCAGCCCTGTTAGGCTTACCAGGGGAGATTGCCTCCCGTCCTTAGTTCCCGTAGGGACTTAACCCCACGGGGATCCCCGTGGATATTAAAAATAGGCTAAATTATTTTTAAAATATAATAGTGTGACTTTGTTTGTTAATTTATAATTATTTATGCATACTTCTCAAAAGTAGATTTGAAAAATATATATTCTAATATACATATTCATGTTTTAGTCTAAATATATAAGAAAAGAATATAATCTTCCATATTAAAAAAACTATAATTTATTATATTTTTTATGTTTGCCGGGTCACTGTGGAGCTCGCGAGGGAAGGACGATCCATCCCCGCCCTGCTAGCGTAGCGGGGGTCGTCGCTATTCCCCCGTGGATGAGGAAATTCCTTTGCGGGGGCCATCGCCGTTCCCCCGTTGAGGAAATTCCTCTGTGGGGTCTTGCTCCCATGGGGGAAATTGTCACCCCTAGGTTTAGTTGCTCAGCCTACACTAAGAACATGTGCTACTTAGACAACAAGGCACATGCATACATGCCAAATGAAGTCTTCACCCCAAGGCCCGAGGGTCTCATTGTTGGCTGAGTATTATTTATGTGCCTAAATTATTTTGCTAGAACCACTACTACAAAACAAACTATACTAGACATCTCATCATAGACAATTCATAGAAAACCATCTGTGTTGTAATTACTACAGACGATTTTACAGGCATGACCGTGTACCATCTGTGATACGCAACTATCACAGACATTTCTTACTAATAACCGTTTGTGATAGTTCATAGATGTTTATTAATATGAACCATCTGTGATAATTGTAGACGTCATAGACAATTTTTAATTAGAACCGTATGTGATAGTTCATAGACGGTTATTAATATAAACCGTCTATGATAGTTGAGTATCACAGATGGCTCGTGGTTGAAACTATCTGTGATATACATTTGTATGCATGAATGGTGCTTCGTCTCCCCAATGTGTGCCTCTTCGAACGCTTTGTATCCCCAATGCGTCTCTTCATCTCACTCGCCGAATGTATTGCTTATTGTACAGAAATGATCGTCCACCACCAAAGATTAATCCCCATATCGTTGATCCTATACAAACTCCTCGCTGGCCGGCTATCTTCCTTGTTTCTCAAGAACAAATAAATGGCTCCCTATTGTTGTCAATGGCATTGATGGCCAACCTGGCCATCCTAGATGAGCAACTCACCGGCCATATGCTGGTGGATGCTACGGAAGGACACTGCGCCAACAGTGTCCTCACTCCTATGTCCGAGTATTTGCCAAAGCAGTTGAAGGCCACCTTCTAGCATCTTGACATCCTCCTCTACCGCATTTCTGGTTGGTCTCCCGCTTGCAACGAGCTAACCTTGCCATCGACATGGTCCTCCTCAATGATGTTGCATGTCTCTAGGAGGCTGGCCATCACTTGAAGTGCTTAGTTGAGGCGGCGGGTGACCAAGTCAACCTTATCGAGGCCTCTCAAGAATAGGAAGAAAGCCTATTGGCTCAATTCGACTTGATTATTCAGTTGGAGGGTGTTCAGGAGACACTTGAACGAGCACATCAGTGGGTGGATGTATTTCGGGTTTTGTTCGTTGATGATCCTGAACCATCCGAAGATAACCACGACGCCTATGAAGTTTTGAAGACGGAGATAGTATGCTACCTCCGCCACTAGAAAAAAATTTCGAAGCAGTTAAGTTTCTACGTTTTGTTATCTTTTGTAAGAACTGACTAGCCACACTATTTGGCCATATATAAAATCAAGTAGTTAGATTTGTATTTACTATCTTCTATATATATAAATATAGTCTCAGTATAATGACATGACGGAATTACTGAAGGTAAAAAACAACTAAGTAATACATATTTACTCCTGAGGTATTACTAAATTTGCATTTATATATATGAAATGAATTTAGAACCATCTGTAGTATTTATCAGAGATAGTTCTACATTAGAACCATCTGTGATGTGTACTTACAGTGCGAACTGTCTGTGATAAGTAATTATCACAGAACCGTATGTGATAATTACGTATCACAAACGGTTCGCTGTTGGAATTGTCTGGGGTACGTCGTATTATTAAATGCCTAGCCAACGGGGTCTCGACAAATCTGCTTCATTGTGCTGCATTGAAATAGGTGGTTGGCTTTAGGGAGTTTGATGAAATCATACCGCTTGTAGATCTTGGTTGTAGATTGATTTGTTCTTGGTAATTAGAGATTAGTATTAGCTTCTAATTATATGCCTTGTAATAAAAAGAGATGATAGCTTGGTTTAGATCTAGCTTAATTGGCAGTGTGTGTGTGTGTATTGCTTTATGAATAGTCCGTAGCTAGCTACTTAATTTAGAAATGGATAGATTATTATAAGGTGAATGATAAATATGTATAAGTATTAGGCTAGCTAGCTATAGTAGCATTACTAAATCCAATTTGACACTAATTTATTATGTACATAGCATAGATGGATCAAAACTGGATGTATGTTGAGAACCGTATGAGTGAAGAGTACATTAATGGCGTGTCTGCTTTTAGAAGTGTGGTCGAGCATGATATGTTGAAGAAGGGGATAAAATATATATAATGTCCATACATTGATAGCGATAATCTAAAGATGTTTACTAACTCAGTGCAGATCAAAATTCACTTGATTCAAAGGAATTTCGAAAAGGGGTATACATATTGAACCAGTCACGGTTAAGAGAAGATTATATAAGAAGGTAGTTATAATATCATCAAGGGAGATAATGACATATCGGTTATGGACTGTACTTTCGATGAAGATAGGTCGCATGATGACAATCTGGATCAAATGCTATGTATTGTGGAAGGGAACTATAGTGAGAGAGAGTTTGGTAAATTCGAGGGCTTGATGCAAGACTTGAAGAAACCTTTGTTCTCGGACTGCAAGCTGCAATACACAAGGTTGTCATCCGTTCTTAAATAGTTGAAATTGAAGGCAAGCAATAGTTGGTATAACAAGAGTTTCACAACATTGTTAGGTCTCCTAGTGAACATCCTTCTAGAGAAAAATATGTTGCTGAGAACCACCTACCAAGCCAAGAAGATTCTTTGTCCATTGGAAATAGAAGTAGAAAAAATACATGCATATCCAAATGATTGTAACCTCTACCGTAAAGAGTATGGAAAGTTACATATTTGTGTAGTATGCAAAGCATCCCGATATAAGTGTAAGAATGACTCCGATGATGGTGAGGGCATCTGATGTGACCACGCCATAAACACATATATGACCATAGTGCCCAATATCAAGATTGAACTAAAGGTGAATTCGTTTATTCAGTTTCAACATATTTTAAATGAGAATATGATGCTACTTAATGATGAAAATATATATTTTTACAGAACCACATTAGTTTTACACCAATTTAAGCAAGAGTTCAAGTTGGACATGTTTTGGAATCCAATTCGGCCTCCAGATCAGTTCGGATTCAGCTTGGCAGCCCAACTTCAAATGTGCATAACTTTCACATACGGAGTCCGTTTGAGGTCCACGAGTACTTATTGGAATGTTTTTCTCGTTCTCTTTCTAATGGATCTAGTCTCATCTCCAAATTCCTCCTGTGCCTATCACAATCACTCAAAGAAGGTGCTACGTCACCTGTTTGGGTCAAATTAGGCCATATAATGCTTGGGCCCCAGGAGAAGGCACCCCCTCTCTAGGCCCGTACTGTTCATGGCCACACTATTCATGTGAATAGTAGCATGAATAGTAAAACCTCTTATTTCTTAGTTTTGTGCGGCCTTCCCTCCCCAATTTAAGGAGGCCGCACCCTTCTAGTTTTCTTGGATTTTGTTTGTTAGGTTTTTTATTGTGAAATCTCTTGTTCTTAACCTCTACGGAATCCCAACTTTTGAAGTCAATATAAATATTTGCAATTTCAGATTGCTTGTTATCTTGTTCTTGCGTATTCTTCGGTTGCATGCAGGAATAAACCTTCGTGGTTAGGTCAACCGCGTTCTTGGCACAGTTGATAACGACTTGGAGTGTGGTTTAGCGATTGCTTGGTGTTCTGGTCATGGCCGGTTAAAAGCCTGCATCGTCAAAGTCGTTCTCCTCCAAATTGAAGTTATCATCCTATCGGAAAATCGGGACCCCATTGCCTCATCAGCATCGAGGTGAAGCAAGCACCTCCTGCTAAGATGTCATAGTATCTGCCTCTAATTCCCTATTTGAAGTGTTTATTTACGAACCGAAAGGATGTAGGATTGCTGCGTTGGCACTCGAAGGAGCTTAAGAAAGATGGAATAATAAGATACGCCGCTTATTCTGCCAAGTAGAGGAACATCGATAGGATGTTTGCAGAATTTGGTTTAAAACTGAGGAATATAAGGTTTTGGTTGAGTACAGATGGAATAAATCATTTCGGTAACATGAGCAGCCGACATAGCACCTAGTCTATGAATGTATGTATATATAACCTTCCTCCTTAGCTATGTATGAAGTGAAAATACATTTTGATGTCACTACTTATCCAAGTGCCGAAACAACATGGAAGCAATTTTGATATGTACCTAGCACCATTGGTGGAATATATCGTGACACTGTGGAACAAAGGGGTACAGGTATGGGATGCGAACAAAAGAGAAAATTTCACTCTACATACCATGTTGTTCTACCCCACCAATGATTTTTCTACCCTTGGTAACCTCTCAGAGTTGAGTTCAAAAGGAGCCAAAGCCTGTCTGCACTGCTTAGATTATATTGAGAATGTGTAGTTGAATAACTCATGCAAAACTGTGTACATGCGTTAGCATAGGTTCCTTCCAAGGTATCACCTATATTATAAGATGAAGAAATAATTTGATAGATAAAAAAGAATGACTCAGCACCAAGGCCTTTTAGCGGGAAAGAGGTCTATGATATGGTCAAGAATTTTGATGTTGTGCTTAGATAGGGACGTAAGTTAAATACCCATCAGAAAAACAAATGGAAGAAGATGTCAATATTTTGGGACTTGTCTTATTGGGAGTACTTAAAAGTTCACTATTACATTGATATCATGCACATAGTGAAGAATGTATGTGATAGATTAATTGGTCTCTTACTGAACATTAACGATAAAATAAAGGATGGTGTCAACGCACAGTGTGACTTGGTTGCTTTGAACATTAGGACCGAGTTAGCACCGATAGAGACCAATAAAGGCCGAACGTACCTACTCCCAATATGCTACAATCTGTCTAACTCCAAGAGAACTGAACTATGCCAGTGCTTGCATTGTGTGCAAGTTCCATCTGGTCATTCCGCTAGCATGAGCAAACTTGTTTCCATGGATGATTTGAATGCCAAGTCAATTCAGGCCAATCGGAGGTTTGGATTATGAGACAGCACAACTATCGGTTCAACGAATAGTTGAAGATGCGATTCATAGGGAGGTCGTCAAGTGAAACACTACAATGGTTGGCAAAAAGGCCAAAATTTACAATTATGATTGGGTAAGGATACGACATTACTAGGTACATATTTTATACAACAGATGAGGATAGAAAGGGTACAATCCATAACTCAGGTGTCCATATAGATGCATTTCATAGCACTTTAGTACCGTTGGCCTAAGCTCCTACTATGAGTTTGTAGAGGAAATTTGGGAGCTCGACTATGTAATTTTCAGGATCCCTCTATTTCAATGCCGTTGGGTACAACTCTCATAGGGTACAAAGGTCAACAAGTACGGCATCACAATTGTGGACCTCAAATGTGTAGGATACAAAGATGAACCATTTGTAGGGCCTATTCTTTTCGGCTGCGGCTTATGGCTTTTGGCTGAAATTTTTGAAGTTTAGTTGTTTATGGTACAGATTACGGAGAGACAGATACTCACTTGTGATTTTAGCTGATACAGATGTTGGGCTTTTAACGTGTAGATCGTTTAACTTGTAGACCCCGTCTTGAGAAAATACTCCGTTTGAAAGTTAGATACTGTAGCAGAAGCCAAAAGCCGATTTCAAAAGCCCAAAAGAACATGCCCGTACTCGTGAGACAAGTTGTTCAAATTTTTTATGTAACTAACCTGGCAAATAAGAAGTACCACGTAGTTCTTCATGGAAAACAAGAATTATAGGAGTTGAGAATGTTGTGAAAGAGGAAGAGTACAATCAATTTGATGAGTTACCTCCATTTAGAGATGGCATTAGGCTCGAGGAGGAACCAAGTGATGAAGCAATTATATGCGTGTCGATTATCATGAAAGGCTTTATTTAAAAGGAAATAGCCAGGTGTAATGAAATCACACGGTGAACACCTATTTGGAAATTGTTCAAATGTAATTATAAGAAACTCAGCATGTAATTAAGGAATTATTCTATTGTAATTGATTTAGTAATTAAGAAATAATTACATCTGAGGTTATATATGCCTTCTTTTTTTTCCTAATGCTACCTGAAAAATAGGATTTGTTGTAGCTAAAGAAGAAACTATCACAGGCGATTTAGTGGCACAAACTTTCTATGATGTATTGCGCATCACAGACGATTTCATAATAAAATCATCTATGATATGGTAGCATATCATACACTACTACAGAAAAGGTCATCACAAGCGGTTCAAAACCATCATCACAGACAGTTTCTAAAAAGTCTGAATTTTTGTGTCTGTGATAACATGTGGTTATCACAAACAACTCCCAAACCATCTGAGATAAGTTAAAACACAGACGGTTTTTCAAAACAATCATCTGAGATACGTCAGATATCACATACGATTCTTAAATATAACTGTCTGTGATATCAGACATATCATAGACGACTAAAACTAACAACCTTCTGTGATACCTCAGATATCACAAATGGTTATTAAACATAATCGTCTATGATATCTGACATGTCACAGATGATTAACAAAAAAACTGTCTATGATATATGACATATCGTAGATTGTTAATATCACAAACCATCTATGATATCTTATATGTCATAGATGGTTTGGTAATAAAATTGTCTGTGATAGCTATTTGAAGAGCTAAATTATTTTCTTTTTTGGCTAGCCTTAGAAAATGATAACCATGTCCTCTGAAAACAAGCAAATAGATCGCATATAATTAAACAAGCAAGGGCACGACAATCATTATACAGATCTCACAAATGAATTAAAAAAACTGAAGGAAGTACAATTGAAATAATTATTTGATTAAGCACAACTGAGTGAATATATTACAATTGAATCAAATGTTTGAACATCTAATCATCAGTGCTAGGGTTGAACTCTCCCTTTGGGTTAATGACCCGCACCATCAAGAATTCGGAGAGCATTCCTCAAATTTCGATGAGTTTGTCAAAATCGAATGCACTTCAATCGAATTCCACACCCTATTGCTAGCAGTGTTAAAGTCATTAGCATATATATACATATATATAAATTGATAATCATGAAATAAATATTGACAGGTTGAGAAACCTCTGGATCTTTCGTCTTAGTGCTAATGATTTCTTCATATGTCTGCAAATATAGAACCCACATACGTTGCCTTGTAGCTGCTGGTGGCACTGCAAAAATAGAATTATATACATAGGTATTGTCAGTTCTAGAAGTATTATTATGAAGTGTGATATAGGATTGTTTTGTTGTATAAGATACCAATAATTGCGTCCAGTGTCATAGTGTGGCACTGGATTCCTTATGTCTCCCTCCTTGGGCAATGTAAGCGCTGAACAACCTACGTGAGTCCAAAAAATTAGCTTCGGCCATTGCAAATGAAGGGAACACTATAATAGAGTTATGTATAGAGAAAATCAAGGTATATTTGTCAATTACTTGTTGCACATGGGTGAAGTCATGTTTGTTCATAAGTAGGGAATCAAGGTATGTTATCTTGCTCCATTTCGGTACAATCACAATCAGAATCCAGTGAGACCTAGCCATGTATGTCGCCATAGTGACTAATCCTAAGTGTATACTGCGTATAAAGTACAAATGAAACTTGTATGACAACTAGTGAAGCACTTACCCCTGGTTGAAGGGTACTAGGATGTAGTCCTTGTCACTGTGAGTAAGCAATCCCCTCATTATGTAATCTTGGTTGAAGGATGCATTATCATTGATGGATTATTCAGAGACCAAGTGTAGATCAAGGAAACCCACCGGTTCTTGCCATCGCCGAACTTGTTGAATCATGGATCTATACATAAACGATGAGTTATAACATTTATTAGTATTACGTGGATGTAGAACTTGATTATATAGTACACTTACTTGTCTAGTATTGTAGAAGTGAAGTGTTGAGTTTGTCGAGGTTGAATAGTAAAAATAAGTCATCAAATGTCATGACGAAGAAGCCCATGTCGTGGAAGAAATGCGCCTAAGCAATCAGTGAAAGGGATATACTATCCAAGGCATGGGAAATAAGGAGCACCAAGGTCGCGTGCGAGGCTTAGGGGTTTACGTATCTTGGAGGCACAGATTCCCAAATGACTCTGAAATGTATAGGAGTAGGAAGAGATCCAACGTCGAGTGCAAGGAATGTATGAAATATGACTTTGATGCAAAAATTAACAAGATAACTGTCTCATTTCGAGGAAAGATAGATTTATTGATGGAAGAACTGAGAGAAGTCCGCAACCACTTGCAAACCACCCCCATTATTGTGGTACCCAGTCCCCCTCAACATCAGAGTAGCTGCGCATCTGCACTACTTTTTGAACATAGAGACACCCACTTACCTATCGATGACATCCTGGTAATGTACATCTCTCAAATGCTACATAGATTGACCTAGTGGACGGTTTAGCTCATCGTGTATTGTTATGTAGAGGCCCAGCTGTGCATCCTCAGAGTCATGCTTGTTGGCTCCATTTCCATTGATGTTGGGCAAGGTATAGCGTATCCATGTCTGCTAGGGACGTTGGTGCATGGTGCCTAGCTAGGGACTAGTTTCGTGAAGGACCAGATGGACATGATTAATGATGTTTTCAAGGCCGTCCCACTAGAGAGGCTCCCAAATGAAGAAATCATGACACTAGGGGATATCGTCCACACATTTGTCCAGTGGCCCATGAGGGACATCACCTTGAACACTTTTTTGCTGCGATCTTCACACGACCATGACTTTCAAAAACAACCCTCTACTACTCCAACTCAAGCTTCACTTTAGAAGGCCATTGCATCGGCTCCCGTGGAGACGATGCAGAAGATGTATCGTAAGCGAGACGCTAAGGCCGAATCAAAGAAGATTAAGGTGCCTCTCAAGCCCTAGAAGTATAAGCTCGGACTGTTGTTGGTTTCTAAGTCACAATTACCTAGCCTTGAACTGGTCTGCAGGACTTTGCATACCTGGTACATGCAGAGGTCCAATAGGAAGCCAAACCGGCAAAGTGGATTCACTGTGAGATACACGGAGGCCCATTTCCTCAACGACTCAAGCTACTTGGTTGTGACCTTTGAAGAGTTATTATTACTATTCAACCTCGATGAACTCAACACCTCACTTCTACGATGCTGGACACTGTAAGTGTATTATATAATTAAGTTCTACATTCATGTATTACCGCCAAATGTTATAACTCATTGTTTATGTATAGATCCATGATCCAACAAGTCTAACGACGGTGAGAACCGGTGGGTTTCCTCGACCCACACTTGGTCTATAAGCAATCCATCAACGCAAACACATCCTTCGTTTAAGATTACATAATGACAGGATTGCTTGCTCGCAGTATGAACTTAGGATTAATCACTATAGCGACATATATGACTAGGTCTCATTGGAATCATTGAATGACAGGATTCTTGATTCCCTACTTAAGAGTAACCATGACTTCACTTGTGTGCAATAAGCAATTGACAGGTAAACTTATTTCCTCTATACATAACTCTATTGTAGTCTTCTCTTTGTTTGCAACGGTAGAGGCTAACTTTTTAGAATTACAAAGGTCATTCAGCGCTTACATTGCCTAGGGAGGGAGACACAAGGAATCCAGCGCCACAGTGCGACATAGGATGCGATTTTCGGTACTCACTGCAACACAACAATCCTATATTGCATTTCGTAACAATGCCTCTAGAACTGACAATATCTATGTATGTAATTCTATTTTTGCAGTGTCACCAGCAGCTACAGGACAACGTATGTGGATTCTACGTTTGTCGTCATATGCAGGAAATAATGACTTTAACACTCCTAGTGACAGCGTGTGGAATTCGACGAAAGTGCATTTGATCTTAACAAACTCACCAAAGTTTGAGAAAAGCTCTCCCAACTCTTGATAGCGGAGGTCATAAATAAGAATGGAGAGTTCAACCCCGGCGATGATGATTAGATATTTAAACATTTGAAGGCAAAAAAATTAGTTGAAACTACACATTTGGTGAAAAGTCACATTTTTCACAAAGCTTAGAAGTTTATAAAAATCCTCAAAAAAATTGTTCTATATCTTTGTAAAATTTTAAAGTCAAACCCAATTGCATATGCAATATAAAAATAAATACTTAGCAAAAAATCATATAACACCTCAAGTTTTGCCTGAAAGTCTATCCAGCACTCCAAACTATGAAATAAGACATTTGACCCCTCTAAACTTTGCAATCCGGTGCAAATAGCACCCTAATCCGATTTCATATAGTGGTATTGTCATGTGGCGCGATGAGTAAACGGTTTTGCCACGTAGGGTGATTTGTTAACTAAGTTTAGATGAATGATAGGTAGGGCTCACAAGGGCTTCTTCCCTACTGAGCTCTTATGCTCTTCCATGGTCGCCGCCCCTTGTAGCTTCCTCCCTCTCTATTTCGATTGAGGGAGAAGCCTTTGTTGATCCCACCTGTCATTCACCTAAATTTGATCAACGTGCCATTTTGTAGGGCAAAACAGTCTACTCATTGCGCAACGTGGGCAATACTACCGTGCGAAACCGCATCAGGTGTTACTTGAACTGGATTGCAAAGTTCAGGAGTTAAATGTCTGTTTTCATAGTTTAGAGTGCTAGATGGAGTTTCGAGTAAAATTCAAGGTGTTATATAGACTTCTTCATATATCATATATACGATTGAGTTTAATCTTAAAATTTTGCAGAGATATATAACATATCCTCCCCTACCTCTGATTACATTGAGGTTTTATTTTCACTGATTTTCACCGTGATGCATTTTCATCGGATCCGTTCGCCACCGTTAGAGAGCATCCAATTTTAGTTGGTGCTACTATACAGATCAGCTAGCAGCGACATATACTGCTGAATTGAAGTATAGCTATCAATTGGTGTCTTCCATGCATACATACGCAATCAAGGCGAATCATTTGTTAGGAATTGGCCCATATTAGCTACACTACAACAAAATGAACATATTAAGACGTTTTGTTTAAGACGCTTTGAATCATGTCTTTCTTTTTAGAACCACAATTGAAATAGAGACGCAGTTTGAGACGCTCTAAAGGGTTGCACGCTATTAAATTCTATTAAAACGGCTGCTGAGACGTTTTGGAGTACGTCTCATATATAGAGACGAAATTTTAGATGTCTTATTTATCATTTGAGACGTCTTATCTATTATCTCCATATAGGAATATTAAAAAAACAAAATGGTGTACGTAACGGTATATATATAAAACATAAAAAATATCAATCTCAAAGTTCGAACTCACAACCTGAGACTTTTCTTTCGCTTTTGTCCAGTGGCTGAAAACATAAAAAAAATATCAATCACAGGGTTCGAACTCTCAACCTAAGGTTTAGAATATTCAAGCATTAACAGGGGCAGAATTGGATCCCTGGGAAGGTGGGCATTAGCCCGGGGTATAAAAATGTATGTAGTATATAGCCTAGGTAATTTGAGTCCAGCTTGGGGCAATATTGGCAACATTCAGCCCAGGTCCGTAACGTATTTTACTGCTGGCCGCCACTGTCTCCGCGACTCCGCGCGCTCGGCCCACGACTTCAGTCTTCAATACAGCCGTTGCCCCGCTGCGCTTCGATGCGGCCCATTTCGTGCGACCGGCGACTCGGCGAACCCGACAAAAGCCTCGTCCCGACAGCTCCGTCTTCTGGCTCCCAGCCTCGGCCCATTGCTCCCCAGTCTCAACCGCCAGTCCAGGCCCAAAACGCCCGCCGCCCCCTCGCTGCGACCCCCTCTGGCATTCTCGCCCGCCTCTCGCAGTCTCGCCCCCACCTCCGCCTCCCACCGGCCGCCGGCCTCCTCCTCCGCCCCTAGATCCGCCGCCGCCTCCTCCTCCGCCTCCACTCGGTCGCCGGCCTTCTCCTCCGCCCCCAGATCCGCCGCCACCTCCTCCTCCGCCTCCACCCGGTCGCCGGCCTTCTCCTCCGCCCCCAGATCCACCGCCTCCTCCTCCTCCGCCCCCACCCGGCCGCCGACCTTCTCCTCCGCCCCCAGATCCGCGGCCACCACCTCCTCCTCCGCCCCCACCCGGTCGCCGGCCTCCTCCGCCCCCAGATCCGCCGCCAGAGGCAGGGTAATCTGTTTCCTCCTCGCATTCTTGATTTGTTTCGGTGGGTAAGAGTTAGGCCACTGCCACTGGGCTGTTTCTTTCAGTTCTTGAATGCTTTGGGTTTAATCAATATGCTTGGAAGTTGGTTACAGATTTCTACGCTTTGCGGAAGGATGTCGAGTTGGTTGTAGAGCGTGTCGATGAAGTCAGGCGGTCTGCTGGTTTGGAACATCTTGAGGAAGAAATCACTTTACTCGAGAAGAAGGCTGCAGACAGTTCCTTGTGGGATGACCCTTCCAAGGCACAGGAGATACTCGTTGCTCTGACAGAGGCCAAAGAGAGAGTCAAGCTTCTCAACGATTTTAAGTTGCAGGTTTGGCCCCTTGACAGTCTTATGCATTCAGCACCTGAAATGGTATAACCAATGCAAAATTGTAAATGTTAATTTATGTTATAGACTATATGGCCTATACCAGTTGTTTATTATTATCTCTTGTGAAAAGAGCAAAGGAAAAGGAGGGAAATACCATTTGTTCTTTGTTCTCTCTCACTTTTCTATGAATGAATTCACATTGAAACCATGCATGAACTTGTTTTGTCATTGTTATCATTGTTGTGAATTCAGTTTCTCGTGTTACAGCTTACCGGATATAGTCTGGTCAAGAGATCAGTTCAGATATATAGAGGGTTAATCAAAATTCCCTTTGATGATTACATAGGGCAACAAATGGAAAAAGAATGATATATTGCATGGTTATTATCCTTGACATATCAATCTCGTTAATATATTGGAATGCCTTTTATAGGAGAGTCTTCTATTCAGAAAAATGCCTTATTCCTAGAAAGAATCGTCAGAAAGAGTTCTCTTACTTTTTATTCCCCATTTGCATTCACATTTTAATTACGGAAAATAGTAAATATCCCAACAGAACAAACTGTTGTTATTGTCTCTCACGTGTAATCCTTTGTCAAATCCTTACAAGCTAGGCCACCTCTTTTTTTCTTAAAAAATCCTGATGTTTTCTGGAATGTAAACGGGATACTGAACAGTTGGAAGATCTCGTATCGCGATCATACATATATACAATGTTGAATTTTTTTTCACTACTGACATATGTGATGCTCTTCTTTCAAGTGAATCAACTGTTACATATATTGCTATGTTTGCAGGGTATGGAGGACTATGAAAAGAAATGCAGAGTGGAAGACCTGATGCACAATTTTCTGATTGAAGAAATAGACCTGATGATTTATTATAGCAGTTTAAAAAAAGATGTGTGTCAAATTGAAGGATGTTTTACCGACATGTGTTTATCGCATAATAGATTTTTATTTAGTTGTGAACTCTGTTGATTTAAATGGATGCTATAATTATTTGTAAACCTCTCTTATGTAAACTTCTTTGGGGTTTGGAGGGTGCAATGGTGACGAATTTGTCAATTGCCAATGGTTTGCCCGGGGTGTGGCTTGGTTCCAGTTGTAGTTGGTTTGCTTTTCTTATAACAGTATATCTGTTGTGCTACGCCCATTCCTTATATTTTATAAAATATGTAATCAATATTATGGTGCTGCTTATAAAATTATTATATATACATGTATATATAATAAATATATGGAATACTATATTCTCATACGGATACGTATTTGTGTGTATAGAAGAAAATATATACCAATCAAAATAAAAAATACATACTACATAGGACATCTTGAGACGGCATATAACGTCTCAACGCACGTGCCTATATTAATTGAGACGTGGTGTAGCCGTTTTTATAAAAGCGTCTCTAACTTTATAAGGATACAATGCAGATGTCTCTAATGAACGTCTCAAATAATATAGGCACGCCTTAGAGAGCGTCTCTATATTTTTGAGACGGTTCATGTAGAGACGTTTCTATGACGCTTTATAAAAGCGCCTCAGTTGTCTGTGGGAGACGAAACAGAACGTCTCTAACCTACAAATATGATGTCTCCCCACGGATGTTTTGTTGTAGTGCTAGGTCTATTTCCTTAATTCTAAAGCATGCATGATTTAGTACCATATTGGTAAGACAAGATGAGGAAGACCAATTTATAAGGTGGAGTCCTCACCACTCGAATACGGATAGAGATGGTATGAGGAAGGTTCTCGATACTCACACACGCAAGCATATTTGCGTATTTTCGTGTGAAAATCACGTGACTTGTGGCTTGTGACTTAACGTGACGTGCTACTTGACAAACCAAGTCCATCTTTACTTTTGCTGAACTCTGTACCACTCTCTCTCTCTCTCTCTCTGTGTGTGTGTGTGTGTGTTTGAATGAGATTCAAACGTTTGAATTTGAGGCTTTATTAGGGTTTTGATGATAGTAGTTACTAGTGGATAAATGGCTGGTTGAATGTGTCAGTTACCACTGAGTAAACGGTTGTTTTAATCATGTCAGTTATCAGTTTGTCTATTTATATGCCTGGAGACGTCTAAAGTATGGGTGAGAATCTCACTGCCTCCATTTTCTTTTTCTCTGTGATCTTGTGCTTTTGTACTGTTCTGTCTGAACTTCGACAACCTTTCTTCCCGGCGTGCACCTGGAAGGAGAGAGAGTGGCTATCTCCGAATCATTGCCGCAGAGAGTATCTGCATGGGGCAACAATAAGGTTTCTAGGCAGCGCACATCTGCGCGACCGCTCACTACACTGCGTCATCTACGTTGTGACTTTATGAAGCCTGCACTGCTTCCTGTTCTTCATCAGGCTCAAAAGTAAATCGTTCGCGTGTTTGTTCGATTTTGTTACTATATTTTTCTTGCTTATATTCTGAACTATGATGAGTAATCTGCTGTTAGTAGTAAATTTTGCATTACTAATTTATTGTATTTGTCTTCTGATAAAATTTTGAATTAAAATATTGCCTACATTTACAACATCATTATCATTGGTGAGTTGACCAGACCAGACCAAACTAGCAACTGGCTACCAGACACACACACACCGACACTGCAGCTAGCTTAGCAAATGTCAAAAGCTGTTAGAAAGGAAAGGAAAGTGTAAGGAAAAGCCTGATCGTCTCTCCGACTCAAGAGTCCCGGTCAGCCGTGTGGGCACGGGTCCATCATCACGGACATAAATACAATGATACGCGCGCACGTACGTAGGGCCCCATCTTGATGGCCTCAAGTCGCGGGGATCTCATCTGATATATGCAGTGCAGGTGCAGGCACGCCGGAAGATGGATGCGGTAGTAAGCACGCACTATCGCGACCACCGATCAATCGGAGAAGAAGACGGCGTGCGACGGAAAATAGTTCCCGCGCCCGCGCGCGCAGGGGTTGGTCGGGCGATCGTGGTGGGGCCGGCCCGAAACGATCCCTCGTTGTCAGTGCTGAGATGGATGCAATGTTGCGACTGTTCATGGCGGCATACATGCGAAATGTGTTTTTTCTAGGGTTGTCTGAAAATGAAATAATATGAATTTGTTGGTTCAGACTTTGAAGGATCGTCAAAGGGGGAGGAGGAAAGGGGCCGACTGCGCGTGCTCGCCGCCATGATGGATGCAGCGAAGGAACTAGTCGCCATCGCCACCCATGACGAGAGAGAGAGACAGAAGAGCGCTTTAGACCTTCGACCACGTACATGCCGCGAGACGAGCACTGAAAGATCAAAGATGCACTTGGGTGCTGAAGAAAAGGAGGGACTTCACAATACGGAATGAGTAGTGCCACGTGTATATATGAGAATGGTTTCATGAGAGAGATGTGCAAAATGTTTAATTTACCCTTTGTGCAAAATTGTTTTAAAAAATAAAAAACCTCTCTCCTCCTTGAAGCGTCCCAAAATTTTTATTTTTGGCTAAAATTTATTTAGAATGTCATTTCTGAATTTTTGAAATTTTTTTAAAATTATTATGAATTTTTAAAAACCCTTTTTCCCTACCCCACATATACACATCGATCTACTCAACCCACTGTTAGGAGTGGGCCAACGAGCGCAGCTACACCTAGGGCATGTAGCCACCGGCTTTATGTGCATCGTTGACTTTAACATAACAAGACGGTGGAACTCTTTTTTATCATCACATCTAATAACTAGCTACGTAAGTGGCATGACGCCACGCTAGCTACCGTTTGAACCGAAGTAAAAGAGATGATAATTCGTGAGATGTTTCTTTAAAAACAATTCGAGGACGCATGCGTAATTTTGAAAAAACCAAAGGGTTTTTTCGCAAAAAACTAAGGACCTGCAAAGACCTGTACGTAACTAAACAAGGACCTATACATAATTTTGGAAACCGCGGGTTGCTATCGGTGAAGTGAAGGGTGCTTTCCCGAAAAAACCTGGTAGGGACCTGTTTGCGAGAACGGAGGACCTCTACGCAATTTCGCAAAACGCAGGGGCTTTCTCGTAAAAAAATGACGTGGCACAGCTCCCTGACCAGGAAGTCCCCTAACTTTAATATAGGGTAGATACCTTGTCATTGGTAATACTATTTCTCGAAGAACACTGTATGATCTTAGACACATGTTAAGCAGCTCTTTGTCCCACACAAGAAAAAAATTGCTCTCTGTCCATGGTGGTTCTCTATCCTGCACAAGAGAACAAACCTTCTCTCTTCTGCCTTAACCTGACTTGCTGCTGAAGAGAAAATGTGCTAAGTGTTATAATTTTAACGATTATAGATATTTTATTTTGGAATGCTGCAAACCGAAGAAGAAGAAGAAACCGCTTGGTACCAAAGTTCTCAGTCATGAACCGAAGAACGAACCTTATCTTTGGTTTTGGGACCGACAACTGCTTGCTCTGATCTCTACTTTTCCGCTTAGACTAAAGGATCGAAGCAAAACGCTGTTTTTTTTTGCTGTTACTCACTGGAAGGCTCGGTTTCTGCCTTGTTCTGAAGGCTCGGACAGAAGAAACGAGTCGCTGTGCTTAGCGCTGCTCCTCTCGTTTTTTCTCTGTGGTCAGGGTGCTGGCTCGACCGAAGGAAAAACCGAAGGACATGCCTTGCCTCGGGACGACTGCTTTTGCCTTGCGCGATCAGGTTTTGTCGCGCGCATACAGGCGACCGAAGAGACACGAGTACACGACCGGGTATGACGCGCTTGCCCGTCTGCAGTGCGCTGCTTCTGCTCGGAGACGATTTTGCTGCCGAGCGCACCAAGACAGAATCACCGAGACACGATTTTTTTCCCGTTTGGATGCTCTCGTATCAATTGTTAGCCTAGCCTAGTTTTGGTAACAATTAATGAATTTGACTTAGGGGAAAACTCATACATTATACTGTAACACCCCCGTTTCCAGGGGCGCGTACGGACACAGCATTCCGCAACTATTCACGCATGAACAATTATGGAGTGTCACGCAAGAGTATACCATTGCATGCTTACAACAAAAGTCCAGCATATATTTCACATATGGAATAACATCCAGTTTTTCAACAGCGGGGCGTGCAAGCCCAAAGTATAATTACATTACAAAAACTCCAGAATCCGCTTGAGCGCGGCGAAGACCTAAAGCCACAGGTCCTCGTCGACGAAGAAATCCTCAGGGACGTCCTCGACGGGGAGACCTTCACCAGCGTCTTGATCCTCTAAAGAGGGGATTAAGCAAGCCGTGAGCCAAACAACCGGCTCAGTAAGTCCCAAAGGGACTCTATCTTACTACATGCACGGAACATCAAAGGAAGGGAGTATATTTGGGTTATTATCTTTGAGTGGATGCAGTTTTATTTGCAAACAATTTTATAAAACGGACCCAAAACTACTCCTTAAGATCTCAGGGGTTTTTCATGAAGAGTTAATTAACCAACTAATCAAGTTAAAGCATGTACAAAACTACTTAAGCTTCGCTGCTGGAATCACCCAAGTGACACAGCTCCAATAACCGGGAGCACGACGTACTCGAATACCATTTGTTTGACTCTGCAGAGTTTGCTCAGCTTTACCCACACGATCCCTTAACTCCCGCTAAAGAGTTAAGAAAGCCAGGTCGTTTCACTGCTCAATTCTTTATATAGGCTCTACCCGGTAGAATTCACTCGGGTCTGGCACAAGAAAGCAAGAAAACAAACATCCGCTTCGAGTGAACTCTACCGTTGTTAGGCCTCCGCAGCACGGCCTACCTAACCTCACTTCTTAACCTCCTCCTCCTCCACGCCTGTAGAGTTTCAAACGAGTTGAGCAGCTACTAGACCAGTGTTGACAGGTCAACTCCTGTGGTTGAGCGATCACTATGACATTTGCTCAGCGTAAGGGTTTAGTCCTTATATTTTCACATGGTCCACAACCTCGCCAGGCCCGCGACCCAACCCAGGGTAAGCGGTGGGCGTAGACCGTCTCGCGGTTTCCCACAACACCCTTACCCTAACTTCAACCCTAGAGTAAAAGACGGGCGAAGACCGTCTCGCAGCTCCTCCCCAAACCTTACCCTACCTTGTGCACACCGGCACTCTCCGCTCTAAGATACGGTGTCCCATAACACCCTACCTTAGAGTCGGGTTTTCCAAATTCTATTGGCCCGCAGCCACAACCTTATTAGTGTAAAGACTTTGCATGATAATAATATCCTACAATTATCTAGATTAGCAGGTAATTATTTCTAGGGTTTCAATGGCATGGCTACAAATTAAACATGGTATTTATCGGTGGTACGTCTAACTATATCACAAGTCGTTCTAAACATTTTGTTTTACTTTAAACTAACATTTCAGAACTAGCATAATGCAAATAACATAATAACATAATTAAACATCATGGGATACAATATGATCAAAGGATTTGGGACTTGCCGTCAATCCGGATGATCTCAGCTAGCTCGAACGAAGAAACACCTGGATCCTGAGCCTGCTCTTGAACCTCCGGAATCTCAGACACTAGCACAAAACACATAAAATAATTAAATCCAGCTTGAGACTAATCAAGCGAGGTAAAATAAACTAATTAAAAAGGAATAAAATGCATAAATCCTCAAATGAGGAATTTTAGAAATTTATCTGGGATGAATCTGTGGAAGTGGAGGACAAAAATGGGTCCAGGATATTATTTGGAGCAAAGTGGTGAAATTTGGGAATTTTTGGGATTTTCTGTGATTTTCTAGGATTTATTTGGATTTTCTGGGATTTTAGAAATTGATAAATCACTGGAAAATAGTGTGAATAGTGGTTGGGCTGGCCCAGCGCTACAGCGCAGCCCAGCACTGTGCAGCCCGCGCGGCTGAACGGCCGGCGCGGCCCGCGAGCGACGCGCGGCCCGCAAGCGCGCGCGTTCGGGCGACGGAGCAGGCCGAGGGAACGGCCCACGCTCGCGCGCGCCCACGCGGTCCGGATGAGCGACGCGTGGCTCGGGTGGACGAACAGATGGGGCGGAGCGAAACGGTACGGTGGAGGGATCCGACGGAGGCGAGGGGTGGTGTTTTTGATCATCGGACGGCCGAGGAGACGCAACATCCGACGAACAAGGTTAGACGGCGCGGATGGGAGGAGACGGCCGGGATGGAGCCACGTCGTCGTCGTCTTCCTCCCGCTGCGCGCTCGCAACAGAGAGGCGGAGGTGTGGCGGCGCCTCCATTTTCCGGCGACGGTAAAGGCTCCCGATGGCAAAGGAGGGCACCACCGGGTAGGGCTTGACTCGGGGAGTCCATTTTGGGCAGTTGGAAGGGATGGGAACCAACGGAGGGGATGGGAGGCAGAAGGGGGTGGTCTCGGGTTCATGGCGGCGCGGGAGCTCTCCGGTGGCGATTCATTCAAAAGGGGTGCGATTTCACGATCTAGGAAGTGAGGGGCTCACATTGGTGGCGGAGGTAGAAGCTGGGGAGCGGCGAGGTGAGCTGGCCACAGGAGGGGTGTCTTGGCCGATGGTGAGCTTCAGTGACAGCGTTCCACGGGCGATCACCTGTCCAAAAAAGTGCACCACGGCGATTAGGGTGTAGCGGAGGAGCTCTGGGTGAAAGCAATTGAAGAATGGGGCGAGGAGGGGAAGATTAGCTCACGGGTACCGCCGGCGCAGGGGAGAGGAATGGCGGCGCTCCGGGCGACGAGGGTTCAATCGGCTGGTCCGAGGGGTCCCTGGGAGTGGTGGGAGTAGAACGGGGAGGGTGGAGTAGCTCAGGAAACAAAGGGGGAGTGAGGAGGCCGGGATGGGGTTTTATACCCAAGCGAAGAGAGGGGATCCTTCGGAGAGAAGGCAACGGGTGCGGCCGGGGAGTCAACAGGAGTGACGGGGAGCTGTTGAGGCGTCTCCTCCGCGCAGACGGGGTGTGACCGGGCGCTGAGCCGCCGTAATGGCGAGGTGACGGCACGGGGGCGGGGAGCAGGTGAGCTGCGACAGAGCGCGGCGCGTCCGCGCGCGTGAGAAGGAGGAGACGGGGGCTGCCAGGTGGGTCCAGCGCAGACGCGGGGTGACGCGTGGCGCGAGGATTCTGCCGGCTTCAGACCGGGCGGCGACAGCGCGGCGGGGCGGGAGCGGGTGAGCTGCGGGCATGGGCAGAGGGCGTCCGCGCGCGGGAGAGGGAGGGGCGGCCACTGGCAGGTGGGGTCGGGCGCAGGAGAGCGGCGATGCGTGGCGCGGAGGCGCCCACTGTTTTGGACCGGGGTCGGCGGGGTGGCGCGGTCGGGACGAGACCGTGAGCGCGGAGCGGGGCAGAGGCGGTGCTGGAGCGGCGAGGGCGCAGGCGCACGCGCGAGGGAGAAGGCGGGGAGGGAGCGAGGCGCCAGCGAAGAGAGGGAGCGGAGGGAGGCGCCAGGGGACGGGGAAAACGGGAATGGGGAGGGCGCCAGCGAAGGAGGGAGGCGCCCGGCCAAAAAGGGAAGGCGGGGATTCGGGCGACTTTCCAAAAAGGGAAAGTCTCCAAATTTCACTCAAAAACCAGCAAAAAGCAAAGAAAATTTTTGGTTTTGAATTTTTGGGGTTTTTCAACCTACCCCCCTTAAAAGAATCTCGACCCCGAAATTAACTTGGTCCAGGGAGTAAGTTGGGGAAATCCCGCTGCAAGTCTGACTCTCGTTCCCAAGTGGACTCATCCGCTGTATGATTCTTCCACTGCACTCTTCAAAATCTGACATTTTTATTTCTAAGCTGCCTTTCTGATGTTTCAAGTATTTGTAGTGGTTCTTCAGTATACGTGCAGTCATCCTGCAGTTCAATATCTGACAATGGTACTTCATCTATCGGCTGTCGTAGACACTTTCGAAGCTGAGATACGTGGAACACATTGTGTATTCTTGACAAGTTGGGTGGAAGCTGCACTTGATAAGCTACTTCCCCAACTCTTCCAATTATTTCAAATGGTCCCACATATCTTGGTGCTAATTTGCCCTTGACTTGAAATCTCTTAACTATTTTGAATGGGGTGACCTTGATGTAAACGAAGTCTCCAACTTCAAAGCTTAAATCCTTCCTTCGGTTATCTGCATAACTCTTCTGTCGGTCTTGTGCCATATTGAGTCTGTCTCTGACAATCCTGACATGTGCTTCTGCATCTTGAACAATCTGGGGACCAATAAGTTGTCGTTCTCCTGTTTCTGTCCAGTTCAGAGGGGTCCTGCATTTTCTGCCATAAAGTGCTTCAAACGGGGCCATTTGGATACTGGCTTGGTAGCTATTGTTATATGAGAACTGGGCAAATGGTAAGCAAGTGTTCCAGGCTGCTCCATACACAATTGCACAAGCTCTTAACATATCCTCCAAAATATGATTGGTTCTCTCTGTCTGCCCATCTGTCTGTGGGTGATATGCTGAGCTGAAGTTCAGGTCGGTGCCCATGGCTTCATGTAATTTCTCCCAGAACTTGGATGTAAACTGCGCTCCTCTATCGGACACAATCTTCTTCGGAACTCCATGGAGCGTCACTATCCTGGTCAAATACAACTCAGCAAGCTTGTCCTTCCCATATGTTTGCTTGATCGGAAGGAAATGAGCCACCTTGGTCAATCTATCAACAATGACCCAGATAGCATCATATCCCTCACGAGTTTTGGGAAGTCCAGAAATGAAGTCCATGCCAATACTATCCCATTTCCATTCGGGTATTGGTAAAGGCTGCAACAATCCCGATGGTTTCTGATGGTCTATTTTGATCTGCTGGCAGACATCACATTTAGCTACATATTCTGCCACCTCTTTCTTCATCTGGTTCCACCAATACTTCTTCTTCAAGTCTTGGTACATCTTGGTACTTCCCGGGTGAATTGAGAACTGAGACGAATGGGCTTCAGACAAGATTAACTCTCTTAACTCCTTCTCGTCGGGTATGCAATGGCGACCACGGATGGTGAGGATTCCATGTTCGTCTATCGCATACTCTGACGAATCTCCTTCTTCAATGTCCTTTTTCAGTTTTTGAATCTCTTCATCTTTATCTTGCGCTGCTTTATCTGATCTGTCAGTAATGGTTGAATCTCTAATGCTGCCTCACTACCTTGTTCTGTGATCACCAAATTCAGTCGTAGCATATCCCTTTGTAACTCTGGTGGATACTCTGTCGTGCTGACTTTGCTTGGGCGAGCCTTTCGGCTAAGGGCATCGGCCACAACATTTGCTTTGCCTGGGTGATATTGAAGATCAACATCATAATCTTTGATCAATTTCAGCCATCTGCGTTGTCTCATATTCAACTCTGGCCGTGTGAAGAGGTACTTCAGACTCTTATGATCTGAGAATATCTCACAACGATTTCCTAGCAAGTAGTGCCGCCAAATTTTGAGTGCGTGCACTACAGCTGCTAGTTCTAGATCGTGTGTGGGGTAATTCTCTTCATGCGGCTTCAACTGCCTTGAAGCATAGGCAACAACTTTTCCATCTTGCATGAACACACATCCCAAACCTTGCTTTGAAGCATCGCAGTAGATTTGGAATTCCTTTTCTGGGTTGGGCAAAATCAACACTGGTGTTGTTGTCAACTTGGTTTTTAGCAGCTGAAAACTTTCCTCACATGCATCAGTCCAGCTGAATGGTCTGTCTTTCTTCAGTAGTTGAGTGAGTGGACGAGAAATTTGTGAGAATCCTTCTATGAACCGGCGATAGTAACCCGCCAATCCAAGAAAGCTTCTCACTTCTGTTACTGTCTTGGGCTGTTTCCATTCCATAACTGCAGTGATCTTTTTCGGATCAACCTTGACTCCATCTTCTGATATGATATGACCCAAGAAAGCAACCTCTTTTAGCCAAAAGCTGCATTTGTCGAACTTGGCATATAGCTGATGCTCTCTCAATCTGGTCAATGCCATGTGCAGATGCTCCTTGTGTTCTTCTTCACTCTTGGAATATATCAGAATATCATCGATGAAAACTATCACGAATCGGTCCAATTGGTCCATATGCACCAGGTTCATAAGGTTCATGAAGTAAGCTGACGCATTGGTTAAACCAAAAGGCACGACCGTGAACTCATACAATCCATATCGAGTGATGAAGGCCGTCTTCTCTCGATCTTGCTCTCGGATCTTTAATTGATGATAACCCGAACGCAAGTCGATCTTGGAGAATACTTTGGCTCCTTTGAGTTGGTCGAACAAATCATCAATTCTTGGCAAGGGGTACTTGTTTTTGATTGTGACTGCATTCAGTCCTCTGTAATCTACGCACATCCTCGGCTCTCCATTCTTCTTCTTCACAAACAGAACTGGGTCGACCAAGGTGAAACACTTGGTCGAATAAATTCTTTTTCCAGCAGTTCGTCTAACTGCTTCTTCAGCTCTTTCAACTCACTGGCTGACATTCTATATTGATGCTTGGCAATTGGTTTGGTGCCTGGAATCAACTCCATGGCAAGTTCCACTTGTCTGTCAGGGGGTTTGCCTGGTAGTTCTTCTGGAAATACATCAGGATACTCTTGTACCACTGGCACGTGATCAGGTGTGGCTGCTATCATGTTGATCATACGCTTTCTGGCATCTTTTAGCACTTTTCGATCTGTCTCTACTACCACTCTCTGACCTTCAGGATTAACCAAGGATACTGTTTTGATCTTACAATCTACTTTGCCTTTGTTTTTGGATAGCCAGTTCATGCCCAAATGGCATCTAATCCTGACATATCTAACTACAATAAATCTGCTCTAAAATCTACCCCTTGGATTTTTATGTTAAGTCCCGCACACCCACTGTGGGACTCCATTCTAACCCCAGGGGTTTCAACCACATACGATCTCGGCAAAGTAACAGAAGGCAACTGATTTCTTGAAGCAAAACTCTTCGAAATAAACGAATGTGTTGCACCAGGGTCAAATAAAATCAATGCAAGTATGGAGTTGATCGGGAACATACCAGCAATGATATCACTCGCTCCAGCTGCGTCCTCCGCAGACACATGGTTCACCCGTGCATAGAAAGTAGGTCTGGTGCGGCCTCTGCCTCCGCCTGTAGAAGTAAAGTTGGCTGTGCCTGCTGGAGATTGGGGTCCGGCTGCTTTGATCTGCAAATAGCCTCCCTTGGGAGTGCTAGAGCCTGCTTGTGTCTTGTTTTCTGACTGCTGCTGATTCTGGACTTGTAGTTTTGCAGCATCTGATGGTAAGCTCTTCCTGGGTCAGCGATCTCTGAAGTGCCCAATTTCTCCACAATGGAAGCAAGCATTGGATCTTCGCGGGCAGGCACTGGCAAGATGGTTCCCACTGCAGGTGGGACACTTGATGGCCAAGGGCGTAGGGGAGTTGTACTGTTGAGATTGTCTCGACTGGTTCTTTGGTAGCATCACATACTGTCGGGAGGATTGGGATCGGAATGAGGGTGATCCCGAGGTCTTGCTTCGCTGAGCATTGTGTGAAGACGATTGTGACCTACGTGCGGCCTTGCGCTTTCTGTAATCCTCCATTTCACCTCTAGCCTCTTCTGAGTTGATCGAACTGTCCACCATCTCATGTAGGTCCTTGAATTTCATGGCTGAAATATGAAATTTCAAGGACTGCTGTAGTCCTGCACGAAATCGGCTCATCTTCTTATGTTCTTTATCAACATCGTCCGGGGCAAACCTGGAAAGGTGGTTGAATTGATGTAAATACTCCATGACTGTGCGTCCACCTTGTTTAAGCGCCAAGAACTCCCGGCGCTTAGTTTCCATGATGCCATCAGGAATGTGGGCCTTGCGGAAGGCCTTTGAGAACTCTTCCCAAGTTACTTCCTTGTTTTGAAGTGTGCGCTGATAGTTGATCCACCATGTAGCTGCAGCACCCTGCAATAGGTGCGAAGCGTATAGCACTTTTCCTTGTCCTCACATTGTACAGTCTGTAGTTTTCTTTCTACATCTACCAGCCAATCCCCAGCTGCTATTAGGTCAGCCGAGGGGATGAAGACCGGTGGACGTGTCTTCTGAAAGTCTGCCCATCGGGTGGTTATTGGGGAACCATCCCGAGTGGCATTGCCTCCATTTTGGGTACCTGGAGATCTGGCTGCAATTTGTTCAAGCAATTGGGCCTGTTGATCTAGCACTCGCAGAATATTCTGCTCTCCCTGATAGCGATTTTGTTCCATCATTGCTATTACGCTGGCAAGTGTTGTCTGATCTGTGGCAGGTGCACCCTGCCCGCTGGTCTGACCACTCTGCTGTTCTGGGTCCATCTGCCAATTGGGAACTTGAGATTAGCTTTGCAGCGGCTTTGACAAGCGAGATTAGATAAGTAAGACATCAAATTGCAAGGTAAGTATAGGGTGAACAAAGATGAGAACAAGAGTGAAAGGGAACAGGAGAAAACTTTGAACACAGGGGGAATACTGATAATTAAGCAAACAACATAAAGGATTAAAGGACATAAATTTACAAAAGGCAAGTGGTTCACAGACCACTTAGGGTTCATGGCTACACTTGCATTACATCACAAAAGTACTGCTAATACAAAAGGGTCAGACTAAGCTAACGAACAGCATCTACTCTAGGGGTGGATATCAAGCCGGCTTGGCTCGGCTCGTGAAGGCTCGTTAGAGAGGAGGCTCGGCTCGGCTCGGCTTGTTAAACTAACGAGCTAAAAACTCGGCTCTGCTCGTTAAAAAGCTCGGCTCGGCTCGTTAGGCTCGTTAGGTGGAATATGCAAATTGACTTTTCTGAAAAGCTCGAGCTCGGCTCGTTAGGCTCGTTAGGTGGAATATGCAAATTGACTTTTTTGAAAAGCTCGAGCTCGACTCGTTAGGCTCGTTTTGACTTTTGAGTGTTTTTAACCTTTTTTATGTTTTAGATTTGTTTTTCTGAATGATAAGTTCTATGGTTTCTTTTCCATATGTGAAATTAACATAGAAAAGAGTAACGCGTACTTTAATAATACCTCTCAGTGACAAAAGAGGTACAAAAATTGATATGCATACATACATACTACTACTGCCGTACTGAGCCGTTCACACGTGATGGCCCGGAGACGCTGTCGAGCTGGGCCGATCGAGCCTATCGAGCCTAGCGAGCGGCTCGGCTCAGCTCGTTAACGGACCGAGCTAAAACCTTGGCTCGGCTCGGCTCGTTTGTGCCACGAGCTGAGCCGAGCCGAGCCTTCAACGAGCCGAGCTAGCTCACGAGCCTCGAGCTTTTTTTCCACCCCTAATCTACTCCTCCATGTCCTCTGGTACTGGTAGAGGAAGAGGGGCCGTGGGACGGAACCTGGCACGGTACTCCGCCGCAGTCATCCTGCGTCTACGCCTGGACTGCACCGTAGAACAAGAAGACTGGACGCTGGGCGACTCTCCGCAGTCTGAAGCCTCTCCTGCCTCGATGGCCTCATAGCGGAGAAGGGACTCCCGGAGGTGCTGCACCTGCTCACGGGCGTCCCACAACTCTCTCTGCAGCCTCCTGGACTCCTCAACGGTGCTGTCGTAGCGGACCACCTGCTGCGCCATGAGGGTGGCGATGCCCGCAAGGCGGGGATCGTCATCCTCACCAAGCCGTGGAACTGCTAAACCTCCACGGACCTGCTGCGGCACCAAGTCAAAGGGTGAGCCTGCGAGCTCCAGGTCGTAGTAGTCCCTCAGGTAAAGCGCAGCCTTCTAGGCTGCGTCCTGGACTGCATCATCCTTGTCGATCCTCCTCGCTACAAACCTCCTCTCGAGGTCGGGGCGGACAGGCAGGGGTGTAAGGGTCACCCACGCCTTCCACTCATACCGCTGCTCTCCACGGAAGCGGCCCACAGCGTGGAACACCGGGCTGTGGTATCCTGTAGCTCCGAGGTAGCGCTGCATCTCCCACAGCTTGTGGGGCCATCCATCCATGCGGTCCGGGCGGGAAAACACGTAGTGCACCATCTGCCGAAACGAAATTTTGAAGTTAGGCAAGTGAGACAATAAACATTTGCAAAAGTAAAACTTAAGCAGAAATAAATTTAAGACAGATAAGGTAGCAACAAGAGAGGAAAAAGACAGCAATAAGCCTTATATTTTTTCGTAAACCCTTTTTATGACTTAAATTATGTTTTGCGATAAAATCGCTTCCTAATTTGCCTTAGGTCTCAACCTACGGTCCAAGAGCCTGCTCTGATACCACTTCTTGAAACGCCCCCGTTTCCAGGGGCGCGTACGGACACGGTATTCCGCAACTATTCACGCATGAACAGTTATGGAGTGTCACGCAAGAGTATACCATTGCATGCTTACAACAAAAGTCCAGCATATATTTCACATATGGAATAACATCCAGTTTTTCAACAGCGGGGCGTGCAAGCCCAAAGTATAATTACATTACAAAAACTCCAGAATCCGCTTGAGCGCGGCGAAGACCTAAAGCCACGGGTCCTCGTCGACAAAGAAATCCTCAGGGACGTCCTCGACGGGGAGACCTTCACCAGCGTCTTGATCCTCTAAAGAGGGGATTAAGCAAGCCGTGAGCCAAACAACCGGCTCAGCAAGTCCCAAAGGGACTCTATCGTACTACATGCACGGAACATCAAAGGAAGGGAGTATATTTGGTTTATTATCTTTGAGTGGATGCAGTTTTATTTGCAAACAATTTTATAAAACGGACCCAAAACTACTCCTTAAGATCTCAGGGGTTTTTCATGAAGAGTTAATTAACCAACTAATCAAGTTAAAGCATGTACAAAACTACTTAAGCTTCGCTGCTGGAATCACCCAAGTGACACAGCTCCAATAACTGGGAGCACGGCGTACTCGAATACCATTTGTTTGACTCTGCAGAGTTTGCTCAGCTTTACCCACACGATCCCTTAACTCCCACTAAAGAGTTAAGAAAGCCAGGTCGTTTCACTGCTCAATTCTTTATATAGGCTCTACTCGGTAGAATTCACTCGGGTCTGGCACAAGAAAGCAAGAAAACAAACGTCCGCTTCGAGTGAACTCTACCGTTGTTAGGCATCCGCAGCACGGCCTACCTAACCTCACTTCTTAACCTCCTCCTCCTCCACGCCTGTAGAGTTTCAAACGAGTTGAGCAGCTACTAGACCAGTGTTGACAGGTCAACTCCTGTGGTTGAGCGATCACTATGACATTTGCTCAGTGTAAGGGTTTAGTCCTTATATTTTCACATGGTCCACAACCTCGCCAGGCCCGCGACCCAACCCAGGGTAAGCGGTGGGCGTAGACCGTCTCGCGATTTCCCACAACACCCTTACCCTAACTTCAACCCTAGGGTAAAAGACGGGCGAAGACCGTCTCGCGGCTCCTCCCCAAACCTTACCCTACCTTGTGCACACCGGCACTCTCCGCTCTAAGATACGGTGTCCCATAACACCCTACCTTAGAGTCGGGTTTTCCAAATTCTATTGGCCCGCAGCCACAACCTTATTAGTGTAAAGACTTTGCATGATAATAATATCCTACAATTATCTAGATTAGCAGGTAATTATTTCTAGGGTTTCAATGGCATGGCTACAAATTAAACATGGCATTTATCGGTGGTAGGTCTAACTATATCACAAGTCGTTCTAAACATTTTGTTTTACTTTAAACTAACATTTCAGAACTAGCATAATGCAAATAACATAATAACATAATTAAACATCATGGGATACAATATGATCAAAGGATTTGGGACTTGCCGTCAATCCGGATGATCTCAGCTAGCTCGAACGAAGAAACACCTGGATCCTGAGCCTGCTCTTGAACCTCTGGAATCTCAGACACTAGCACAAAACACATAAAATAATTAAATCTAGCTTGAGACTAATCAAGCGAGGTAAAATAAACTAATTAAAAAGGAATAAAATGCATAAATTCTCAAATGGAGAATTTTAGGAATTTATCTGGGATGAATCTGTGGAAGTGGAGTCCAAAAATGGGTCCAGGATATTATTTGGAGCAAAGTTGTGAAATTTGGGAATTTTTGGGATTTTCTGTGATTTTCTAGGATTTATTTGGATTTTCTGGGATTTTAGAAATTGATAAATCACTGGAAAATAGTGTGAACAGTGCTTGGGCCGGCCCAGCGCTACAGCGCAGCCCAGCACTGTGTAGCCCGCGCGGCCAAATAGTGTTCGGGCGACGGAGCAGGCCGAGGGAACGGCCCATAAGGTCCGGATGAGCGACGCGTGGCTCGGGTGGACGAACGGATGGGGCGGGGCGAAACGGTACGGTGGGGGATCCGACGGAGGCGAGGGGCGGTGTTTATGATCATCGGACGGCCGAGGAGACGCAACATCCGACGAACGAGGTTAGACGGCGCGGATGGGAGGAGACGGCCGGGATGGAGCCACGTCGTCGTCTTCCTCCCGTTGCGTGCTCGCAACAGAGAGGCGGAGGTGGCGGCGCCTCCGTTTTCCGGCGACGGTAAAGGCTCCCGATGGCAAAGGAGGGCACCACCGGGTAGGGCTTGACTCAAGGAGTCCATTTTGGGCAGTTGGAAGGGACGGGAACCAACGGAGGGGATGGGAGGCAGAAGGGGGTGGTCTCGGGTTCGTGGCGGCGCGGGAGCTCTCCGGTGGCGATTCATTCAAAAGGGGTGCGATTTCACGATCTAGGAAGTGAGGGGCTCACATTGGTGGCGGAGGTAGAAACTGGGGAGCTGCGAGGTGAGCTGGCCACGGGAGGGGTGTCTTGGCCGACGGTGAGCTTCGGTGACAGCGTTCCACGGGCGATCACCTGTCCAAACAAGTGCACCACGGTGATTAGGGTGTAGCGGAGGAGCTCTGGGTGAAAGCAATTGAAGAATGGGGCGAGGAGGGGATGATTAGCTCACGGGTACCACCGGCGCAGGGGAGAGAAATGGCGGCGCTCCGGGCGACGAGGGTTCAATCGGCTGGTCCGAGGGGTCCCTGGGAGTGGTGGGAGTAGAACGGGGAGGGTGGAGTAGCTCAGGAAACAAAGGAGGAGTGAGGAGGCCGGGATGGGGTTTTACACCCGAGCGAAGAGAGGGGATCCGTCGGAGAAAAGGCAACGGGCGCGGCCGGGGAGTCAACAGGAGTGACGGGGAGCTGTTGAGGCGTCTCCTCCGCGCAGACGGGGTGTGACCGGGCGCTGAGCCGCCGTAATGGCGAGGTGACGGCACGGGGGCGGGGAGCAGGTGAGCTGCGACAGAGCGCGGCGCGTCCGCGCGCGTGAGAAGGAGGAGGCGGGGGCTGTCAGGTGGGTCCAGCGCAGACGCGGGGTGACGCGTGGTGCGAGGATTCTGCCGGCTTCAGACCGGGCGGCGACAGCGCGGCGGGGGCGAGAGCGGGTGAGCTGCGGGCATGGGAGAGGGAGGGGCGGCCACTAGCAGCTGGGGTCGGGCGCAGGAGAGCGGCGATGCGTGGCGCGGAGGCG
The DNA here is from genome assembly GCA_017311315.1 of Dendrocalamus latiflorus. Classification (NCBI taxonomy): domain Eukaryota; kingdom Viridiplantae; phylum Streptophyta; class Magnoliopsida; order Poales; family Poaceae; genus Dendrocalamus; species Dendrocalamus latiflorus. The sequence goes on from CM029634.1 coordinate 28,141,221, forward strand.
CCCACTGTTTTGGACCGGGGTCGGCGGGGTGGCGCGGTCGAGACGAGACCGCGAGCGCGGAGAGGGGCAGAGGTGGTGCGGGAGCGGCGAGGGCGCAGGCGCACGCGCGAGGGAGAAGGCGGGGAGGGAGCGAGGCACCAGCGAAGAGAGGGAGCGGAGGGAGGCGCCAGGGGACGGGGAAAACGGGAATGGGGAGGGCGCCAGCGAAGGAGGGAGGCGCCCGGCCAAAAAGGGAAGGCGGGGATTCGGGCGACTTTCCAAAAAGGGAAAGTCTCCAAATTTCACGCAAAAACCAGCAAAAAGCACAGAAAATTTTTGGTTTTGAATTTTTGGTGTTTTTCATACACAAATAAACTGATAGAATATAGAAGAATTAACCCAACTGCAACTAGAAGCTGATTTTTCTGAATTTCTCTATTCTCTTGCTGTTCAAAATATATTACATGCCTCTTATTTATATAGCCTAGAGTTTACACAAATACTGAAGTTTATCTCTAATTCAAACATGCACTGGGTTCTATCTCTAAGTTGAACACAACTTTAACTTGATCAATAGACTCGATTTAAACTCTAAATCAAGATTATTTCTAATGTGCATGGTGCAAAGGACCGGCGACTCACTTCCATGCACATTGCGCCACTCACTTCCATAGTTTCATGCATGTTGCAGCACGTCAGCTAGCTACCTGAAATCTAAGGCGGGTCTAGGTGAACCCAACCCTCACTTCAATGTAGTTGAGTCCTAACTTCGCCGGAGAAGAAGACGATGTCAAACATGAATCCCGACGTGGACCTCAAATTAAGTCCAGGAATCTAGTTGACTTTTTTTGGAAGAGATCAATCGAGTTAGTGGCGGAGCCACATTGTTGCATGGGGGTGCAGTTGCACCCCTAAAATTTTTACGCACAAATTTGATATATACCCCCTTAATACACAAAGTATACACTACATATACTAATATACTCTTAGCAGTCCATTAGGTCCGACAGGCAACAAGGCAAGCCTATTAGCCCAAGTGCTCATGCCATCATCACTTCCTCAATCGATCGGCCACCCTCACCGGAGATTCCCCAATCAGCCAAATCTTTCAGGCTTCTGCCCTAGCACAATAGCTGGGCTCGAGCTCGGGCACACGGCTCTGCTCACGCGTAGATTATCGGATGGGGATGCAAAAGGTTCTGATGGGATGGTTTTTATGGTAGTCATATATTGTAATATATAGATTAGTCTGGGGTACCAGAAAGTAAATTGCTCCTTTTTTACCTTTGGGTTTAAAAGGATGATCTTAGGAATCAGAACTCCAAGAAGAGTTGCAGAAGTTATTATCAATCCTAACAAGCTAAGAAATAGAATAGGTGAATAATGCTTGAATAATTGCTTAGCTACATACATTAAACTTCTATAATATGTCATTTGAACTTGTCTTAGATCTAACATGTTCGCACTATTATCATCAAAATTTTAGCTCTGCCAGTGACTCTGGTGATATTCAAGACCCCTTCTTCCATACCCGCATACATATACAGATATACACATCCCTCACTACTACAGAAAAGGTCATCACAGACGGTTTTGTGAACCGTCTGAATTTATGAGTCAGTAATAATACGAGGTCATCACAGACGGTTTTCGAACCGTCTGTGGTGCAAATATCACAGACGGTTTTTAACTAAAAACCGTCTGTGATAGTTATAATCACATACGGTTTTTAGTTAAAAATCGTCTGTGATATATACTTATCACAGACGGTTCTTAACTAAAAACCATCTGTGATATTCCCTTCTACTCCTAAACCTATTTCTGTTTATTGGCTAGCCTCAAGAAATGCTAGCTATGCCCTCTGAAATAAGCAGATCAACATGTACATGTATACATCCAATTCACATCTCAATTCATTTCACAAACATAAAACATCCATTTTTATTAAGATTAGAGCCTACCATTACAATATACCAAAACAACGAGCATATTACACAATACGAACAGAGCAAAAGCAAAGATCCTCTATGCCTTCTCGCCCCTGATGCAACACATGAGCTGGATGTCTTTGACGCCCACCATCGTCGGCGTTGATTGAGCATCTGCACGGTTGGCACGAGCTAGTTGCTTCTTCGGTGTCTTTCCTCCCGTAGACTTGTGCGTCGTCTGCAAGGAGGAGGAGGACAGTAAGGAGGAGGAGGACAGCAAGGAGGAGGAGAACAGCAAGGAGGAGGATAGCAAGGAAGAGGAGACCAGCAAGGAGGTTAGGTTTTGGTTATATTTATAGGGGAGGGAGAGGCGGGAGTTCGAAATTTTTAGCGCGGGAACGGAAAGGCGGAGATACAATCCGTGGGGTGAGGATTGGTGGATTTCTATTGGCTATGATTGGGTTGAGGAGGATCGGCGGGCCCAGCGGTCAGATTATCACATACGGTTCTATATATAGAACCGTCTGTGATGAATAAATATCACATACGGTTCTATATATAGAACCGTCTGTGATGAATGAATATCACAGACGGTTCTATATATAGAACCGTCTGTGAATTACAGCACACAATTTATAGTACCCAATCATAGTTGTAAGTTAAAGTACCCAGTCGGTAGTCGAACATCTATAGAACGTGGTTGATAATCGATAGTCGTAAGTCGTAGTACCTGCTCGGCGCTCGAAAAACCTTAGTGGTCTAAATCGGTGGCTCTGACTGTGCGATCAGTACAACCGAAGTTGCAGTAGGACAAAGACCCTTGTAGTCGAAGCACCGTGATCGGTGGAATGGTACTCAAAGCGTCCAGCGTTTGTAGTCATAAATAACTCTGTACTCACCAAGAAAAAATAACTCAAATAAGCTAAAACTCAAACGCTTATAACTTTTGCATATGAACTCCAAATTTAGTGATCTTCATTTCTAAATTTTTTATAAAAACAAGATCTTTCTGAATTTACAAAAACATTTGAGTCTTGTCTCTATTTATTTGGCCCTTATTTGCTTTTATCTGAACTTATTTTCCGGTTGGATGACTCCATGCTAGACGACGCTGAGAACGTATTCGAAACATTCTCTGAGCAACAGGAACAAGGCAAGCACCCCCTTTGACCAGGTTGATCCTAGAATTTTAATTAGTGTATATTGGTTGCAAAATCTACTATGCATACGTGCATGTTCTGTTAAACTGTTATACTGTGGGTAATGGTAGTTACGTCCACTCGTATGCATTGAACATCCTTGAAAACTTGATACTCTTACTGTTGTAACCTCTAGGAAATGGTTTAGACAATGTGTACTATCAATTGGGAATATTACTTGGATATATGGTCTAGATGCTTAGAGAAACACTAGTTTTTACTAAGTTTGAAATTCGAACAAAATCTACACATGGGAATGATGTTTTCAAAAATGTTGGACCAGAAAGGGAACCTCTGTTACTTTGGTATCGAATAAAATGAAAAACCTAGTTTTTGGACGCAGGCGAGCTATATGATAATATGTCAAATGTGAGAGGGAATCTCGCATGTATATAGGGGAGATTCTCGCCTATGTCAATTCAAGACCGAACGCTATTGCTACACATCTAAATCACACCATACAACTACATGTGCTATATGGACTCTGGCATTTAGCTCATTAAGTTATCTACGTCTAGTCTTGCATTATGGTAGGCACAAAAGTAGTAAGGGCACTCTGGTTAGGTTTGCTCATAGGAGCCCCTGACACCAAGGTGCTCGGGTCAAGGCTTTTTAGCAACAATGAATGCCCACTTAGGGGATAGACCTAAGTAAGAATCTTCACTTAGGGGATTTACCTAAGGGAGATTCAAATGTTCACAGCTGAGGAGGGCAGCAAATGGTTTTGATCTACTGTTATGGAATTTATGCAAATGTTATTTCTTTACATGTGAAATTCTCTTTACAACTTCGCTTGCAAATTATTACTTAATGTTACTGCAAAACGAAACCCCACTCATGCAGAAAATAACTTAGTATAGAGCCTTATCCATTGATGGCCATGCATATATGTAAGATTTTGTGATATATTATATGACTTGCTAAGTGCGGAATGTACTCAACCTTACTTAAATTGTTGTTGATCAGAGAATGAAGATCTTTTGCCCGACGATACATATTTTGCCATTGGCACAAGGGAATTTGTAGGATCGTCGATGGCAATCAGAGGGTTATGAATGACTGCAGAGTCTAGCGGAAGCCTTTCTCAAAATCTACTGTTTTTTCTGCTAAGCACAGAAAGTACAAAAAATCAGCTGGAAAAATAAGAAATATTAATCTTTACCTTATACTGTTAATGGTTGTCTTGTTTTATTTCTTTCTTCTAATCTCTTTTTCCTCTCTCCTCCAATCTTCTTTTCCTCATGTCTGATGTACATGCATACAACCATGCACTCATGAAGATTATCTAGTCAATGCACCTGACACATGCATGCAACTCACTTTTCTTGTTTTTCTTCAGCTGAGCGCAACTCAGATTGGTTCGCCGAGACGGCGGGCAACAGGGCACATCACCCATGTATTGCGGCCACGGCGGGACACACGGTCGACGCAATCCAACTTGGCGCGTGGCGTGCTACTACTGGCGCGAAGAAGCATCCGAAACGCGAGAGAGCACATCAGCCTATCCCGCCTAGGCGCGTGGCAACCCAACGCGCGGTCACAACGCAGCTCCAGGCGAAACGCGAGAGAATGAAGACACACGCGCACAGATGAAAAACTTGTCATCGCTGGTGGTGATTAAAAATACTTTTTCTCAGAATAGATCTAAACTTTATTTCTGCATCATGGTGGCTACAAGGAGATCTCTCCTAGCACTCCTAAACCCTAGCAAGAAATTAGTCTCTTCAAAATCCACAGGGTTAGCCTCCCACCCACCTCTATTTATAGTCTAGGACCCGAAACCTGGGCTTATTCTAAGCCCACGAATTCTAATTCAACTCCAACAAATAAGTGATCTGAAACCCTTTCTAACACGGGTTTTCCAAAATTCCAACTTCTCCAACTCATCACGTGCCGAAGCCTCCAGGACCGCACCTCCTGTATCTTCTCCACGCATCATCCACCATGTGTCGTAGCCTTCAGACCGCACCTCCGTAGCTCCAACACGTATCATCCATCTCTGATGTCCATGCGCCCCAAGCATGAGCCCGACCATCTCGTGACCTCCTTGACCGTTTGAACCTCGGATCTCTCCATCCTAGTCCCGGTCCACCTCGTCACTGACCATAATCGTCTACATGCTCAACCTGCACATGCAAAGACCAAATTACATTCTTCCGGCACAAGTTCGTCCAAACTTGACCAACATTAATCCGCACACACGCGACACAACTCGCATAACAACGCTAAACAAAATCACCAATTATTCAACATCATAAATTAATCATTGTCAATTATTCATCACCAAAATAACCTAAACCTAGCCACATGGTCTAACAATCTTCCCCTTGATGAATACATTGACAACATCTTAAGATTGCATGATGAATTAGCTTCAAACAGATATAAGTGAAGAATTGAAGCCAAAAAAGCATTTTAAGCTATAAATCTCAAATCTCTTCAAAAACTCTCCCTCTCAACACAAGAGAGGTAAAGTTAGCAAATTTCTCAAATATCTCTCTATTCTCTTTAATTTCTCACAAAGCACACCAAATCTCTCCCCCTTTGGCAATGTAATCATCAAGAAAATTCAAAGAAGGAATAATTCTAAGAAGGAACATTGAGAGTAAAAATCAAGAAGCTTTGTAAATTATACAAGTCATTGTGCATTGATTAAATAAAGGAACAAAGTCATATTTTTTAGTAGAGCTATCTAGATCATATAAAGTCATATATCATATAGCAATGTCAAAACCAGTCTTGAGCATGATTAAACAATTTATATTAATAACATTCATCTCAACAATGACCAAACCAATTATAAAGAGCACAGTGGGATATAACAACAAAAGGTCAAAGCCTAAAAGTGAAGCAAATTTTAAATCCAGACGAGCTAGCAGTTTCATATAACAACCTATTGCTCCACACTCAATTCATAGGCATGTGGTATACTTGTAGCATACTTCTTTTCATAGTGAAATGCTTGTACCATACTTGTTTTAGATGGTGGCATGCTTGAAGCATACTTCTTTTTATTTGTGCACTTTTTGTGCCTTTTTTGTGTACCATGGCATGCTTGAAGCATACAACTTTTCAATTCTCTTTCTTATTTTTTTATCATGCCAAATTGAGTGATCATATAAGATTGCAATATGAAATATGCGAGCCCTATAGCCAAGATTTAAAATAAGACTCACAATCAAGCTAATCCTTTTCGATGAATATCGTAAAGTGCTATCTATAATTAATCTAGTTAAAGCATTCCGCCATGTCATATTTTAGTTCAAATATAGCAAATTAATTATAACCAGTCATGATCAAAGCTACACAACATATGAGTAAATATGATAAAGAGAGCTCTATTTAAACAACTCATTTAATTTCAATGGCTTGGACTTATTGATTTATTTGACAAGTATAATAAACAAAGCTTCATAAATTTTTAAACAAGATCCCCCTTAAAATAATCCCATAAGATGTAACACACCCAACTCACTTCGCAAATGAGCAAAACGGGAAGTAACAAGCGATTTCATTTGAATATCAGCAACTTGAGAATTTAACAAGATGTAAGACAACATCACCTTTTTCACATGGTCTCTCAGAAAGTGAAATCTCTTGGAAGCCATCAAAGAGAGTGAAGAACTATCAAGTATTCCAATCAAGCAATGAAGTAAAAGACTGGAACCCAATCGAGCTCATGTTCTCCATCCTTGTCAGCTGTTCTTACATCACAGAAAACATCGATCTTATAGTATTGGGGTTAGTAAAATAAGATTTAGGAATCCAGTACTGTGACACATGACGTGGAGAAACAACAATAAATCTAGAACCAAAATCATGAGCATGTGGTGATTAAAATGCCAAAAAGAACATGACTTATTTGAATTATATCCAAAATCATCACGTGAAGCAGATTTAAAACCATCATGAAAGTTCTCAAAAAACTTAGCTTTCACATTAGTTCTAGGAACAAAAAACATTGCACTTTTTTGTTTCAAAGCATTCAATTTTTCCTTCTTCTCTTTCTTTGCACGCCTAAAGCAAAATTCATGTAAGTATCCATCTCTTCCACAATAGGTGCATTGAAATTTAACATTACCAGAATTCTTTTGAGAAGATGAGCTAGCACCTACAATATGATTCGATGATTTTTGCACAAAGCCAGTAGATTTAAACACAGTTTGTTTTGGTTCAAGTTTCACTTCAATTTTTCCAAGTTCAAGAGGTTTAATAACCTTAGGAGGATTATTCTTGGCATGATCAATAAAATTAAATCCTAGACCACGATTTTTCACGCTTGTTTTCGACTTGTCTATAATCATATTCAAAATTTTCTTGCCAAAAGAAAATCTCTCTAAAGTGTCTTTCATATACTCATTCTCTTTAGTTAGAGTGGGACAAATTGTGCATTTAGCAGATTTATTCAGAAGATTTTTAGAAGCACTAGACTGAGTCAATCTTTCTTTTTCAGCAAAATATTAAGTTGTCTAGTCAAAACTTCTATTTCAGTGTTAAACTTAGGACAATTAGAGCAAGAAGATATCTCATGATAAAGCATCTATTGAATTATTTCTTGTGATGAATTAAGTCTAGCTTCTAGCAATTCACATTTAGAGCAAGTTTTAGATTGAACATTTGAAATACTTGACTCTAAACCTGTAGAAAAACTAAACTTGAGCTTTTCAATTTCATCATTTGCATGTTTTAGCTTTTCACCACAAGAGTCATGTGCCTATCTCAACTCATCAAGTTTAGCAGTTACATCACTAAGTTGAACCAAGTTTGATGCATTAATTGTTCTAGCAGATTTCAACTTAGTATGTAAAGCTTGACAAGACTCACAAGATTCATCATCAGGAATAGAAACTCTAAGTCTATTGATTTCAGAATTTAAGCCCTCAACAACGAAATCATGATTTTTAATTTTCTTTTTGTACTTCTTAAGCTCATCAATCAATCTAAGCACAGCACAAGATAAATCAGCATAAGAAGGCTTTACCTCATCAGGATCACTATAAAGATCATCATTGTCGAGCTCCTCATTGTTTGCCATAAAGCACATCCCTATAAAGTCCACCTCCTTTGCTTTCTTGTCATTGTCCTCATCATCACTTTCAGAATCATCATCACTCAAGACAATCCCATCAAGTGCTGAAATTATCTTATTGACTGCTCTGAGATAATTGCGCTTCTTGTTTGGATCAATCTTGATTTGAGAGCGACGAGTTGGTGCCTTGTCATCTTTGACCTCCTTGCTCCTCAGTTGGGACAATTCATCTTAATATGGTTTAGCTCACCACATTCATAGCATTTGATTGGAGCTCCTCTCCGTCTTGATCTGATGTTGTTAATTGCATTGGTCACCCTGTCGGAGAGAAGTACAAGCTGCTCTTCTGGAATCTGCTCTAATTGTTCATTTGAAATAGAGGACAATGCAGACAAAGAAACAATAGAAGAACTAGAAGAACTGTAAGCTTGGTTAGTCACTAAGCTCAAAGAATTAGTCTTGTTTATCCTGACCAAAATATCAATCTCATGTGTTTTTATCTTGGAATAAAGATCATTCAAAGTGAGTGTTTCCATATTAACAGAATGGTTGATAGTAGTGACTAACACATTCCAAACAGATATATCGAAAGCGTTTAAAATTTGACGGACATTGTTATAATCAGAATATGTGACATCAACAGATTACATGTCATTAACAATTTTATTGAAGCGATCAAAAAGAGCATCTACTAATTCTCCAGGTTTCATCTCAAATTTAGAATACTCCTTTTTAAATTGATTCTGACGCACATCTTTAACAGATTTAGATCCTTCATGTAATCAGCTAGAGTGGTCCAAATTTTATTTGCAGATTTAAGGTGAGCAATTCTGACAAACTCGTTTCTACTTAAACCTTGCAACACGATATTTCTAGTCTTAGCATTAGCTTCAACATCAGATGAATTTTCAGTTGTAACAATAGGAGGTACTTCATATATATTTTCAACCTTTTGCCAAATAGAATTACCTTGTGCTTGAAGAAAAACCTCCATGTGCGTTTTCCAATGAAGATAATTTGATCCATCGAAAAACGGTGGCTTACCTGAAAAGCGATCTCGATCTGATGCCATTGTAACCAGATCTGATACCACTTGTAGGATCGTCGATGTCAATCAGAGGGGGTGAATGATTGCAGAGTCTAGCGGAAGCCTTTCTCAAAATCTACTATTTTTTCTGCTAAGCACAGAAAGTACAAAAAACAGCTAAAAAAATAAGAAAAAGAAATATTAATCTTTACCTTTTACTGTTAGTGGCTACCTTGTTTTATCTCTTTCTTCTAATCTCTTTTTCCTCTCTCCTCTAATCTTCTTTTCCTCACGTGTGATGTACATGCATACAACCATGCACTCATAAAGATTATCTAGTCAAGGCAGGTGACACATGCATGCAAGTCACTTTTCATGTTTTTCTTCAACCGAGCGCAACTCAGATTGGTTCGCTGCGAGGTCGGGCAACAGGGCACATCACCCGTGTATTGCGGCCACGGCGGGACAAACGGTCAACGCAATCCAACTCGGCGCGTGGCGTGCTACTACTGGCGCAAAGAAGCACCCAAAACGCGAGAGAGCATAGTAGCCTATCCTGCCTAGGCGCGCGGCAACCCAACGCGCGGCCACAATGCAGCTCCAGGTGAAACGCGAGAGAATGAAGACGCATGCGCACAGATGAAACACTTGTCATCGCTGGTGGTGATTAACAATATTTTTTCTCAGAATAGATCCAAACTTTATTTCTGCATCATGGTGGCTACAAGGTGCTCTCTCCTAGCACCCCTAAACCCTAGCACGAAATTAGTCTCTCCAAAAGCCACAGGGTTAGCCTCCAACCCCACCTCTATTTATAGTCTAGGGCCCAAAACCTGGGCTTATCCTAAGCCCATGAATTCTAATCCAATTCCAACAAATAAAGGACCCGAAACCCTTTCTAACATGGGTTTTCCAAAATTACAACTTCTCCAACTCATCACGTGTCGAAGCCTCTAGGACCGCACCTCCTGTATCTTCTCCACGCATCATCCACCACGTGTCGTAGCCTCCGGACTGCACCTCTGTAGCTCCAACACGTATCATCCATCTCTGATCTCCATGCGCCCCAAGCATGAGCCCAACCATCTAGTGACCTCCTTGATCGTTTGAACCTTAGATCTCCCCATCCTAGTCCTGGTCCACCTTGTCACCGACCATAATCGTCTCTATGCTCAACCTACACATGCAAAGACCAAAGAACATTCTTCCGGCACAAGTTCATCCAAACTTGACCAACATCAATCTACACACACGCGACACAACTCGCATAACAACGCTAAACAAAATCACCAATTATTCAACATCATAAATTAATCATTGTCAATTATTCATCACCAAAATAATCTAGACCTAACCACATGGTCTAACAGAATTCGACGAGGGATCCTTCTAGGGTTTGACTCCAGTTGGTTGCCTGTGGGTTGTAATGGCACATCATTGGATACTTTTGTTTATTAGACTTCCATTGTTTTTGTTCGAGACTCTGTTGGCCTTATGCTCGGTCGGCCATTTGTGTATGTACTCTTTTATGCCTCGTATAAATAATATCATCCTTTTATGTAAGCTAATTATGTGCTTTGTGTATGGATGTGATCACAAAGATGTGAATGTGTGTACTAGGTACTGATCATAGGACTGGTATAGAACACATGCGGTGACAATGGGTGCTCCCATGCCTGGGGTCCCCACAGCGTTGGTATCAGAGCCATATTGATTGTAGGTTAAGCCCTAGGTAGAATGGCCATTAGATTAAAGAGTTATTTTTAAAATGCGAAAGACGAAAATGGCAAACATTCCTGTATTCTTTTCCTAACCTTCTCCTCTTACCTAAAGTCTCCTTATTACCAATGGTCCTCACCTTATTCAAATAGCTCTAGTTTGAAACAAAATGGACACGAACTTGTGAAAAATCTTATCCTATCTAAAGACCTTTTCTGTTCTAGCCCTTCATTAAGCCTTTTATGAATCCATAACTAATCAGATGCACTTTTTAAAATTTGCAGATGTCTATTCACTGGACACCCCAATACTAGATTAGTGCATTTGAAGAGGGCACCTTGCCGCACACCCTATGGGTGATATTGCAGCATGTTCGCATCACCCGAGCACCCGAGTACACCATCTACACCACTCCTTCCAGCCCAACGTCCAAGGAGTACCTTGCGGAGGTGCTTATCCGTGGACGATATCCCAAAGACCAGCCACTACACTACTACAAACGAGGATCAAGCATAATGATGTCAATTTTCAATGCGGCTTACATCGCCATCAGCTGTGTTTGCCATAGCCTCCTTGAGATGGAGGACATGTTCTATTATTTCCCCTATCGAGTGGGAAATAATGAGAATAATGCCTATCAAGTTCCTGCCACAAGATTTAATACCCGTCTGCTTCATCTCACGGGCCTGGTGAGGTCACTTGATGGATATCTCCATCACTTGACCTACGAGCTCTTGGAAGCACGCTAGAGGATCACTACGCTCGAGGACCATATTGCTCCATTTAAGGTTCAAGGCGTTTTAACACGGGAGTTGTTGTACGGGGAGGATGTCGTACTTTTGCCCATAGAGGAGCTGCCTGAGCCCACCTATGTCATCGAGCCACCTACCCGACATCCTCGCATGTCAGTGGTTGGAAGCCACCACCGAGTGATGGCCTTCCGTGCAACCCCACCATCCTCTCCACGCGGGATATGAGGAGGAGCCAGCTGCCCCTGCTGCCCTAGTGCACCTAGCACCTAGAGCTAGACCATCAAATTAGATCATAGTAAGAAGCTCACCTTAGGAAGCATATGTGAGTTGCTTTTGGAAATGTAAAGGTGCTAAGACGCTAATGTATGACGTGTGTATTTTGCTACCTAGTATGTTGTTATTTTGTGTTTTAAGTAAGGATCTAGCAAACCATGTAAAACTTAACCGTTATGTTAAAGTTTCATGCTAGCTATCCTATGTCGCAAAATTTCTTGCATCCTAGTTTTAGATGAATCAAATTGGCATGAGATACCCTCCTTGCTGACCCACTTAACTTGTGCTCATTCCCTCCTATCTTTCACCTAAATTAAATATCATTCGTGTTGATTTTGTCCCACTAACACGAATTCTGTAGGATGCCGGTGACATGCTCTCTAAGTCAAACCATGGCAAGCGGAGAAGCCTCTGGTTCCCGTCATCCTGCAGGCAAGGCATCAAATCCTTCATACCCTAATCCTTCTTCAGGTGTGCCCACTTAGACCGGTGCTACTCAAGATGCACCACATGCTGAAAATCCGCAGTTGGGAGAAGAACCGCTACCCTAACCACCCACGATGGCACAAGTACTTGCCATGATCGAGCAAGGATGCCAGATCAACACTCTTTTCCTATAGCAGCTGGTCCAGAACACTGCCACCCTGAGCTCTATGGCCCAAGGAGGTGCAATTGCTGCTCAGCCCTAGTCAAAGATGGGTGAGCTCATGCGGACTCGACCATCCACCTTTGCATCAGCCAAACATCCTTTGGAAGCTAATGATTGGCTTCGTTCGATCTAGAGCAAGCTAAACATTGCTCAGTGTAACGACATGGAGAAGGTGCTTTATGCATCTTACCAACTATAGGGTGCCACGTTGGCTTGGTGGGAAAATCACCAAGCCATGTTTTTTGAAGGCCATGTCATCACTTGGGCTGCCTTCAGGGAGGCCTTCCGTGATGCTCATATCCCGACAGGCCTCATGGAGATCAAGCAGTAGGAATTCTATGACCTTAGACAAGGAAACATGCCTCTAATGGAGTTTCTCCACTGTTTCAACTACCTCGCTCGGTATGCCGCTGTTGAAATACCAAACGAGAAGATGAAGGTTGCTCTCTTCCAGGAGCATCTTAATGAAGAGATGAAGTGGTCTCTCTCTGCCCATGACATCCCTAACTTTCAGACCTTGATAGACAAGGCAATTTGAGTCGAGGACAGCACCAAGGCAGTGGTGGAAAACCGTAAACACAAGTGGATAGCGCAGAAATCAGCAAGTAGTAGCTCGCAGAAGTCACGCATTTGGCAGCCATCCACTACTCGTCTTTCAGCACCGCCACCTGCAAGGAAACAAGGACAAACTACTCATCCTCAACAAGGTTGTGGTTCAGCCATATAACCATGGAGGACAACAATACGGAGGGCAAAACTGGCCTGCTGCTGTTACTTGTTTCAGTTGTAACGAGTGTGGGCATTATGCAAGTAATTTCCCATAGAAAAAGTCTCCCGCACCTCGCCCTCGACCCCAAATTGTCCAGTCCTGGTCTCAAGGCCCTACTTGAGGTCAAGGAGGGCAGCAAGCCCCCAAGCATGTTCAAGGATTCGGGCACGGATGCCTCAACCATACAACCGCTGAAGAGGCTGTCGAGAGACATGATGTGGTGTTGGGTACGTTCCTTGTGCACTTAGTGCCTACTTTAGTTCTATTTGATTCTGGAGTTTCCCATTCTTTCATATCTTAAAAGTTTGTCATGCAACAAAATATAAAAACCAAACTCCTCGATAACATCATGCTAATCTATTCGTCGGAGTTACTCATGAAAGCCAAACATGGTTGTTTATGGGTTATAATAATAATTAATAGAGTAAAGTTCAAAGCCAACCTTATAATGATAAACACTTTTGGGTTAGATGTGATTCTTGGGATGGATTGGCTATCCAAACACCAGGGGTTCATGGATTGTGCCAACCGAACCATCTTTCTTGTTACTTCCGGCGGAGAGCAAGTTGCCTTCTCTTACACTCTTGCTATGCCTTCGTAGCTGCCCACCCTCAACTCCCTTTCAGTTCCAGAGCTTAATCAAGTGCCTGTGGTGTGTGAGTATCCTGACGTATTTCTAGATGAATTACCAGGGATGCTACCTGACCGTGACATGGATTTTGTCATAGATTTGAAGACTGGGATAGAACCTACCTCCAAAAGACCATATCGTATGCCGTCGAATGAGTTGGTCAAATTAAAGAAGTAGCTCAAGGAGCAACTGGACAAAGGATTCATCCATCCTTGATCATCCCCATAGAGAAGCCCCACACTGTTTGTGAAGAAGAAAGATGGTAGTCTGAGGATGTGTATTGACTATCGATCTCTAAATGAAGTCACCATCAAAAACAATTATCCTCTCCCTAGGATTGATTATTTGTTTGACCAAATAAATGATGCATGTGTCTTCTCCAAATTGACCTGAGGCTCGAATATTTTCAACTCAAGATCAAGCTAGAAGGCATTCCAAAGAATGCATTCACCACCTGTTACGACTTGTATGAATACACTGTAATGTCATTTGGAATTACTAATGCTCCCACTAGCTTTATGAATCTTATGAATAAAATTTTTATGGAGTAGTTGGACAAGTTCGTGGTGGTCTTCATCGATGATATTCTCATCTACTCTATGAATGTAGAAGAACATGAGCAACATCTACGAATGGTGCTCGAGAAGCATCGAGGACATCAACTGTATGCTAAGTACAGTAAGTGAAAATTTTGGTTGAAGGAAATCAGTTTCCTAGGCTATATTCTTTTCGAAGGAGGCATTGCTGTGGATCCTAGAAAAGTACATAATGTACTAGCTTGGAATCAGCCTCGCACTATCCCTGAAGTTCAAAGTTTTCTCAGTTTGCTGGCATATTATCGCCAGTTCATCGAGAACTTCTCCAAGATTTCAAGACAAATTACCCAACTTCTGAAGAAGGAGAAGAAGTTTGAATGGTCAGTAGATTGTGAGGAGAGCTTTCAAAAGTTGAAAAAGAAACTTACCACAGCCCTAGTGCTCATTTTGCCTGACATACACAAAGGCTTTGTTGTGTATTGTGATGCATCCCAACACAACCTTGGTTGTGTGTTGATGTAAGAAGGCAAAGTTGTAGCCTATGCTTCCTGTCAGTTACGATCTCATAAGGAACATTACCCAACCCATGATTTGGAATGGCTGCCATGGTTCATGCCCTCAAGATCTGGAGGCATTATCTCATCGGCAATCAGTGTTGGTTATACACCGATCATAAAAGCTTGAAGTATTTCTTCACGCAGCCAGACCTAAATCTAAGGCAAAAGAGGTGGCTTGAAATGATCAAAGACTACGATCTTGACATTCATTACCACCCCGGTAAGGTCAATGTTGTAGCTGATCCTCACAGCCGAAAGCTTCACCACATCAATTCGTCGGTTGTAGTCCATCAACCAGCATCATGTGGGGAGTCATGGAGACTCAACCTCAAGGACGCTAGGGATTTCTTGCTGCATTAGTGCTACAACCAACCCTCGAATCTTAGATCCAAGCCACCCAACTGGAGGACCCTGCAATCACAAAAATCAAGTGCGATCTGTAGAATGGTGAAGAATTAGAGTTTTCTAAAAATACGAGTGGAATGGTTATGCGTGAACAACGACTTTATGTCCCAAATGACCAAGTAATCAAGGAGCTAATCCTCTGAGAAGCTCATGATTCACCACTCTCTATTCATTCGGGAAGTACAAAAATGTATTAGGATCTCCAGTAATGATTCTGGTGGCCCGGTATGAAGAAAGACATCACCACATACGTCGCAAATTGCGATGTGTATCAAAGGATCAAAGTAGAGCACCAGTGACCAGTAGGATTGCTCCAACCTTTGAAGGTTCTCGAGTGGAAATGGGATGACATCAGCACGGATTTCAAAAACCCAAAATGAGCATGATTTGATTTGGGTCATTGTGGATCGCCTGACCAAGGTGGCTCATTTTATCCTAGTAAACACATCCTATCATGGAGCAAAGCTCACTAAGCTCTACATGAACCATATCGTCCGATTGCATGGAGTACCAAAGATAATAAATTCTGATCAAGGTCCTTAGTTTACGTCACGATTTTGGGAAAGCTTATATGAGCTTATGGGAACCGAGTTATTCTTTAGCACACCATACCACCCCCAAACTGGAGGCCAAATTGGGAGAACAAATCAATTTCTAGAAGATATGTTAAAGAGTCTGCGTGCTATCCTATAGATTGAATTGCGTGCTACCCAATCAAGGCTCCAATGTCTCCGTTCGAAGCACTTTATGGGAGAAAGTGTAGAACCCCTCTTTTCTGGTCTAAGGTTAGTCAAAAGCAATTATTTGGGCCTACTATTATCCAAGGAGCCCAAGTGCAAGTTGATGTGATACGGAACTAACTGAAGGAAGCATAGTCCCGTCAAAATAGCTATGCCGACCACCACTGTCGAGAGCTGAGCTTTGAGATATGTCTATCTCAAGGTCTCACCACTCTGTGGCACTCACCGTTTCCAAGTTCATGGGAAATTGGCACCTCGGTACATCGGGCCATACCGGATCTCTGCAAGGAAAGGTGAGGTGGCATACCAATTGGAGCTACCACCCCAACTTTCGGAAGTGCATGACATCTTCCATGTCTCCCAGCTCAAGAAGTGCCTCCGCACACCAAGTGAACATACCCATTTGGACAACATTGATTTGCAACCCGATCTTTCTTATCGGGAGCATCCAATCTGCATTCTAGACCAAGCCGAACGACAAACTCGCAAACGCTCCATCAAAATGTTGAAGGTCTAATGGAGTAATCACATTGATGATGAAGCAACATGGGAACAAGCATATTAACTTAGAATCAACTTCCCAATCTCTTTACTGAACCCATCGAATCTCGGGGACGAGATTCCTTGTAAGGGGGGTAGACCTGTAACATCCTAAAAATCCTAAGTAATGTAAAAAATAAGGGTAACAAAAATATTTTTGCATGCATTTATTCTTCCTTGGTTTTCATTGGAGTTTCTTTGGAAAATTTTGATTTTTGGAAATCAAAAGTGCATAAAATATAAATCAAATTGAATCCGAATCAAATAAGTATACTTAAACTCAGCAAGAAAAATCTTCCTAGATTCTTTCCAGAAAAATCAAGGGAAATAAAACTACAAAAATCTACCTAACCATCCAGACCATTCAAAAATAGTTTTCCAATTTTTTTGAGTGCATCTGGCAAGTGATTAAAAGGCCCGAACCTCAGCTCACCTTACCTCTTTTTCCCTTTCCCTAGCATGTGGGGGCCGAGCATAGAGACCTTCTTCCACCTCCAGCCTGCACGAGCATAGGCCACTATTTTGATGCCATGTTCACCATTTTGAATACGACGCCTGTTGTTTCTCCTCTTTACTAACAGCCCCTTCCCCGTGCTCCTGTCTCATCACATCCCCCACCTACAGCACGCCAAAGTGGCTCAGCCCCGCGCCTACCATTTGCTCTATGCTAGCTATAGACTATAAGCTCTTACAGCCACACACACACACACACAAATCCTTCTATGACAACACAGTCTTATGACCACTCGAGTGCTCTGACTGTTACAGATGAGTACTCGAAAAACTCGAACATAGCTCCTAAACACTTTGCATGTCAAGTGTATACCCAAACAATCTCGTTAGGCCATCTCTCTTCACTCGGTGATGCGACGGGCCCGCTGGCAATAATCGTCTTCCACCTCATGCGTATGCGCTAGCTCCACCGTGGTCGTGGCCCGAGTTGCCCTCAGTTTTAGATGCTACGCCCATAGTTCTCTGTCTACTACTGCCCAATCCTGCCTAACCCATTGCTTCGACGCGACATGTCTCTTCCCCGTTGTCGTCAACTTCACATCACGCTCCACGGTGAGAGCTCGAGACCGTGCCTATAAAATGCCTCCAACTGTACCATTTTCCCCTCAGCTTGCCCCCTCGGTCTCTTGCGCACATTCCTTGAGCATTTCGCTCTCCAAAACATCGAGAAACCGAAGTCGTACATGACTCCGATGTGCCTAGCACCGTGCTCTAGTATCTCCAGTGAGCTTCTCTCATCGACCCCACCTCAATGCGGCTTACCTCTCCTTTGAGCACCCTGCTCATTTGCTTGACTTTTCATGTAGAGGATTGTAACACCCCAACTCCACAAGAGCCAAGAATGCTACTAAAGTAACCTTACACAAAACTAAACTAAGATACTTTACTAAAATTCGGCAGAGTCTCCTTTGTATTTCTAACATCACATGGGTTTCAACAGTTAAAAGGGAGTTATAACGGAGTACTGCAATATTCAAGATCAACAAGAAGTACTCATGAACTTACTAATCGACTGAACAAATCCTCAAACTTCCAACTAGACTACTCATCATTATTACAAATAATCCGATACGATAACATAAACAGGTCAAATCTTTGATCAGTAGCTTAATTAATAAGGCATGGTCCGAGAATTAAAGTTCATGACAGTGTGCGTGCAAAGCATAACGCTACTCCCTCCCTTGCATACTGCGCTTGAACTGGGTACCTAAAAACAACAAGAAAGCAAGAGTGAGTCCACAGACTCAACAAGTACATAAATAAACAGACGCATAATTCAATCCATAGCGTCAGCATCCATATTCAGGAGCACATCACTAAATCATTCCACATGCAAATGCAATGCTCAAGGATTTCTTTTCTCTATCTCTTTGTGCATTACACTGGTAATGCAAAGTATGCAACCGTCGCTGCATACCCATGCCTGTGCGCGCACGCACAGGGACCAATTGCCCAATACTCCGCAAGTATTGGGGACCTCATGCCCACACTCCACGAGTGTGGGGATCTCAAGCCCGTCACATTCATGACGGGGACCTCAAAGATGTGCATACTTGGTCATCACAAGACCAGGCCTCAACATGATATCAAAATGCATATGCACCATCTCTTTTCAACATCAAGTACCAATGGCGGTAACAACATTCATGAATAAAGGCAACAACGACATTCGTGAATTAAGGCGATAACAACATTCATGAATAAAGGCAATAACAACATTCATGAATAAAGCATATCCATAGTTTGAACATTCACCACTCTGATTATGCACACTTATCAATAGCCACACGACATTAACAAGCATCAAACCCGCATTCATATCCAAGCAATCACAAACAAGGATCAAACAATGCACTTGCCTCAACCGAGCGGGAACGAAGGACGAGAAGAGGGTGCCGCCTCCGGAACCAGTCCCCCACCTAAACATTCAATTAAGAAATGCTAAGACAGCAATAGAGGACCACTCAAACCATAAAAGTAAACACGGACTCACGAAAGTTCCTTTAGCGCGAACCCAGCCCCAATTTCTAGATGTCGCTTTGTCCCCTCTGTGGACAGTCAACTTCTAAAATACATAACTTTCTGCTCATGAGTCCAATGAGGTGTTCTTAGACTTTCTGGAAAGGTAATTAAATTACCTAAATAAACTTATTTGGGGAGCCCTTTTGATTAAGCCATCCACTGCCCCTACCAAGCCAAACTACAGAACAACAATTTTCACGTCGGCTTCTCTGGACAGTACACTAAAACCACCATAACGTTTGCTACGAAAGTCCAAATCTTGCGTTCTTTATCTCTCTGAAAAGGTATGGAAATTACCTACAATATTAGTTATATTGAGATCCTCTGATATTGTCTTTAACTAATAGATTAACTCAGTTTTCTACAGACTGTCAGGATGTTGACAGATTAACCAGACAGCGGCACTAAACAATTCATAACTTTCTAACCGTTAATCGGATTTTGGCGTTCTTGGCGGCCACTGAAAACTAAGAACATTATCTACATAACTCTACAAGACCAAAACTCCTAATTCGGCCTCTAAACACACGAAACTGACCGCGCAATAATCTGGACAGAACGCGATCTATTAAACCGACGCAAATCAATCTACCAAACGACATCAACCGCAACTACTACACATCAAACAACGAAGAACACGCGACGTTACCCTTGTAGAATCGCAGCAAGATGATGAACTCTCCCCACGAAGTTGATCTCCTCTCCTTTCTTCACTTGATCGGCAGCAGGGAGCACTGACGGCGAGGAAGGGAGGCACCAATGGAGGGGGGCACCACCATGGAGGAGAGGTGTGCTACAGTAGCCGTGCTACAGTGCGGTAGCACTGTAGCTACAGTGCATCTTGGGTTTCCCCCTTCCTTTTATTGGTGGCCGACCCCTCATGGGCCTCCTGGGCCAAGGCCCAAGGCCCAAGTTGCCGAAAAACTGCAGAAACCCCCCTTTTTTTGTCTAATTTCTCTTTTGAACGCTTTCTTTCGTAGAATAAATTGGAGTATTACATTAAAACCCCTCTTTCTCCTGTTCAATCACTTTGCTAAAAGAAATATTCTCCCGATTTTAATTATTCTCTCCCGATTTAATTATTCTCTCCCGATTTAATTTTTGGGGTATTACAAGGATCACTCGAGCCAGACCTTCTTCTTCATCTCCGACCAGATGCCACCATAAGACTTTCTCTCTCCGATTAGCCATGCCTCTATTCCTATCACCCGCACTTTTGCATGTTTGTATGCAAGATCATGTGCACCTCTTTTTGTAGCTTCACTGCTGTTAGATAAATCACTATTACCACAGACCCCTTCACCACCGATGAGGTATCCGATGCTAGCTCCATCCGGTTCTCCTTGTAAACCATTCCACCTCTCTTATAGAGTACACAAATTAAAAAGAAATAATTGTAGTCGAAAAGATAATTATGGTAATCGAAGTCGACAGGAGAACTAAAGTGACCATAGTTGAAAAGAAAACTAGAATAATTGAGAAGAAAACTAAAGTAATCATAGTTGAAAGGAGAACTAAAAGCAATCATAGTTGAGGAAAGAACTAAAGTAGTCAAACTCTAAAAGGGAACCGTAGCAGTCGAACATGAGGATAAAACCATAGTAGTTAAGGATGAAATCTTTGACCACTGTTGTGTCGTAATCTTCAATCGCTCGTGTAGTCGAGATCTCCTACCTCTTGCGTAGTCAAAACCTTCAACTACAGTAGTCGTAATCATCGACCTCTAACCATAGTCATACCCTCGGTTACTAACGATAGTCAATAGTTGATAGTTGAAGGCCGTAGTCGATAGTCGTTGTCTGTGGTCGATAGTTGAAGGCCGTAGTCGATAGTCGTTGGCCGTGGTCGATAGTTGAAGGCCATGGTAATAGTCGATGTCCGTGGTCGATAGTTGAAGGCCGTGGTCGATAGTCATTGGCTGTGGTCGTAGTTGTTGGCCATGGTCGATAGTCGTTGGCCATGGTCGCTAGTCGTAAGTTGTGATCAGTGATCGTAATTTATAGAACCCAGTCGTAGTCATAATTTACAGAACCCGATCGTAGTCGTAATTTATAGGACCCGATCATAGTCATAATTTACAGTACTCAGCCGCAGTTGTAAGTTAAAGTACCCAGTCAGTAGTCAAACATCTACACAACATGGTCAATAATCAATAGTTGTAAGTCATAGTACCTGCTCGGCACTCAAAAAAACCTTCGTGGTCTAAGATCGGTAGCTCTAACTGTGTGATCAGTACGACCAAAGTTGCGATAGGATAAAGACCCTTGTAGTCGAAATGCCATCTTCAGTGGAATGGCACTCGAAGTGTCTAGCATTTGTAGTCGTAATTAGCTCTATACTCACCGAGAAGGAATAACTCAAACAAGCTAAAACTCAAACGCTTATAACTTTTGCATACGAACTCCAAATTTAGTGATCTTTATTTCTAAATTTTATAAAAACAATATCTTTTTGAATTTACAAAAACATTTGAGTCTTGCCTCTATTTATCTGGCTCTTATTTGCTTTTGTCTGAATTTATTTACCGGTTAGATGACTCCACGCCAGATGACGCCGAGAACACATCTGAAACTTTCTCTGAGCAACAGGAACAAGGCAAGCACCCCCTTTTACCATGTTGATCCCAGTATTTCAATTATTCTATATTGGATGCAAAATCTACTATGCATGCGTGTATGTTTTCTTAAACTACTATACTGTGTGTGATGGTAGTTACGACCACTCGTATGCATTGAACATCCTTGAAACTTGATACCCTCACTGTTGTAACCTCTAGGAAATGGTTTAGACAATGTATACTATCAATTGGGAATACTACTTGGATATGTGGTCTACATGCTTAGACAAGCACTAGTTTCTGCTAAGTTTGAAATTCGAACAAAATCTTCATGTGGGAATGATGGTTTCAAAAATGTTGGACTAGAGGGGGAACCTCTATTACTTTGGTATCAAATAAAATGAAAATTCTAGTTTTTGGATCGCACAAGAGGGAATCTCGCATGTATACAGAGGGAATTTCTCGCCTGAGACAATTAAGGATTGAATGCTATTGTTGCACATCTAAGTCATACCGTACAACCACATGTGCTATATAGGCTCTAGCATTTAGCTTATTAAGTTGTCTAGGTCTAGCCTTGCATTGTAGTAGGTACAAAAGTAGTAACATCACTCCAGTTAGGTTTGCTCATAGGGACCTCTAACACCAAGGTACTCGGGTGTAACATACTGATCTTCAGAGCCTTTTTGAAGCTTTTAAAATAAAATTTATCAGTTGGATTTTTTGGAATTAATAAAAGCTTAAATTGAATTTTTATTAATTAAAAGGATTTAATATGATTAAATTAAACATTAACATTTGCTGAAAATATTTTATTCGGGCTCCTTTTGTCCCAAGGATTTGTTTGGAATTTTCTTGGATTGTTCTGGGTATATTTGCTATTTTCTAGAGCTCATTTGATTTTAGCTGAATTTCTGAATATAGAAAAGCCTCAAAAATCCTAAACAGTGTTGGGCCGAAGCCCGTTCCCCTCGGCCTAGCCTACGCGTGAGCCACTCCAGCCCACCTACTCCCTTCGGCCCGTCCGCCCTTGCCACGCATCAGCCATCTACTGTCTGCCGCATCCGAGTCACCCGCTTGGCTTGCCCGTGGCCATTCAATCTCCCCTGTGCCACGTGTCATCCATCCGTGAGCTTGGCTACTGTTCACCGTCTTCCTCCCAGTTTCTCGCCACCGCCATCTCCGACCGGGATTTCCTCGGCGTCCGTGCCTGAGCTGAACTCCGTCTCAGTGTCATGCTCGCCCCCGCCTCCTCGAGGTCTGGGTATAAAAGCCGAGATGTTCCCTTGGTTCTCGCATTCGGCAGTTACGTTGCCTCCGCTTCTTCGCCCTGCGCCGCCGCCTTCACCGTCGCTGCCTCATCATCGTCTTCAAATCCAGCCGCTGCTTCCCCTTCTTTGCTTCACCGCCGGTGAGCACCTCGTGTTGCCGCTCTCGCCGTCTGCTTCCTCGGTCGTCTTGTCTCGCCACCGCTCGGTCGTCGTTGTCGCTCGCCTTAGCCGCCATCGCCTCAGTCTGCTTCCCCAGTCATCGCCCTTGGTTCACATGCATAGTGCCTCAAATTGCTCGCCGCCAGCTCAGCCCGCACCCGCGCCCGTGTGTCGGTTTGTCTCCTCGGTGCACTTAGTCCTTCGTGCGCCGTGCTGCTGACACCTTGGGCCCACCTGTCAGAGCACTGTTCCATAGAACATGAGCTAGCTGAGCCTCGCCAGCATCCACGTCACTAGCCACCTCAACCCTAGTGCACACGTGTCCTACCACCTCACCTGCCATGTCAGCCCTAGCCGCCACATCAGCACGCCCAGTCATCGTGTACTATTCCATGAACCGAGCTCACCGTAGATTAGCCTTTTCTATGCATCGGGGTCACAGCACAGTAGAATTTCTAATTTTTAGCCTTTTTCTTCATATTAGATTTTCGAAGAGCCCGTTCTCCTCTGTCCAAGCTCTAATTGACCCGATTCTTTTTCCTAAATTCATCTAAAATTGAGATCTATATTTTGGTTCTAGTTTTGTAGTTTTTGGAGTTTATTTGAATTTATTTTGTGCTTTGTTTCATTTTCTCTCTCGTTAGATCACGCTTATAGTAACGTTGGATTATCATCACATGTGATTAATTAATTTTGACTTAATGATATATTTGAACATGTTGGTCAGCCACAGTTATAAAATTTGAGTACCATAACATGGGTAGTGTAATTGGTGTTGGTTATACAAAAATGTTTTCACTTGGACAAATGATTGTGCAATAAAGGGGGTGCAGTTTGCACATTGGGATGTGGATGTTTCGCCTAGGTAAATCTAAGGACTTAACTTTGTGCGCCATAGATCTGAGCTCCATGTCTAGTATGGGATAGGCCTGGCATAATAATTTGTGAAGTCTCAACTTTGATTTTGCTACTGATGTTGTTTTGGCGCAAGGGGGGCAATTATCGACTAGGGGTCAGCCTACTCAACGGTGAAACCTTAACGAGTGAGATCGAGTTGAGATGGAGCATTGTAAAAGCCTTGTTGTGATTTTCTTTAACGTGAGGATTATCACATCGTGTGGGTACAATTGTGCAACCTCTGCAGAGTGTAAAACTATTCGAATAGCCGTGTCCTTAGTTATAGACAATGCTTGGTGGTTTCACACGAGGGATAGAGTTTTCATAAAAATCTAGATGGGTTAAGTTGGAAAGTGAATGGTTAGTTCACTGGTGGTTCATTACGTAAATCTTGGTTTACGAGTGATTCATTGGAGTAAATGGTCAGTTCACCTGTGGTTTGTCTCAATTCCTTTGATTACTTATTTATTATCATTCTCAAAGTTCACTTTTCAATCTATTTATTGTATTTACTTTAAATTGTTGCTTTCTACAGAATTAACCTTTCAGCCATTTATTGGTAAGCCTTGCATACTATATTGTATCTTTGTTACAAAGGTCTTGTTGAGTACTCTATGTACTCATGGCTATATCCATATTTGCTCAGTTGAGAAAGAAGGACCAGATCAGTAGGTGGTACCAGAAGGAGGATACTTTGATGACTTCATGGATTCGGACTTCGCTCCCCAGTCAATTGCCTATGGACATGTCAAGTGGCTACTACGCTTGTTTCTGTTTTTCCATTGCTAGTTTCTTGAGCATTCAGGATATTATTTGTAAGCTTGGCTATAAGGTCACAATTCTGATAATTATTAATAATATTTGAGCCTTGTCTTAGTAAATCGTGATATGGTCGATATTTCATATTATGTATACTGTGTGCACTAGTGTGATCCTGGACTGGTGCAGAATACACAGGAGAGTCCGAATTTGCATATTCGGGTCTCAACAGAGGTGGTATTAGAGCTATATCAACTGTAGGACAGAGCCCTAGTTAGAGTGGTCGAATTAGCAAAATTTCAAATTTTATTTTCTTAATCAAATCAACCAAATGATTATCTAGTAATTCTTTATTCTTACCTCACCCTTAGCATTCTTACTCTTTGCCTCCTCTGAGATATTGTTTTCAACACTTAATTTGACTTCTTATCCCCATAATGTCCATAGATGTCTCAAGTGTCCCTTACTCAAAGTGAAAGTTGGTGTGGAATTCTTCAAGCTGTGCTATGAAGTTTGGATCAGGGAAGCTCCCAATGTTTCAAGGCAAGATTGAAGATTACCGTGAAGAGTAGGAGCCATTAGATTTGAACCCTGCTATAGTTTTTATTATCAGGTAGATCGTCTTGCTTCTTATTTGCCATTGTGTGTGATGTTAGCTACAGTTTTGCTTCTAACATTATGATGAAGTCATGTCAAAAATATTTTTCTGGAGTCTGTTGCTTCTTTCGTTAGCCTTTTCGGCTAAGTGAGTGTTTTAGTTTAGGGTTACAATTAGTTATATCCCCCTTAGACGAGTTTACCTCTTGTCTTTGCTATTCCCTCTTTCCGTGTTAACCTGGGTGTCATCCTATCAAATGGTGGATACACGAAGTTCAGCTGGTCACAATCAATTACCTTTAGAACCTAGCAATAGTGCCTAGATCCTTCAGCTCGGGGTAGCAGTCAACATCAACAGAATTGGGTCCGGTCTTAAGTCAGCTTTTGGCAACACAAACTCAGCTCATACAAACAGTGTTACAATAAGTGGACAACAACAACAAAGCTTCCTGGGTCGCTTCGCCTATACCTTGTCAGCGGTGTCCATCTGATGAGTCATTAAGAATCAAGGCACAAGAAATACTTTGTCAAGATGACAGGATGGGATATCATCCTCCTAAAAGCCATTACCCAAGGAGATGTTATCTACTACCATTGCAGTGGGGATGGACACCTATCCTCCTGATGTCCTCAAAAAGGGAAGCCAGCACGAGATTTTATTTGTGCCAACTGTGATAGAATCGGCCACAAATTGGCCAAGTGTCCCAAAAGGAAGGTAATCCAGTACAAATCTAGTAACCATTGTGGCAAGCAAGGGCACTTCGTCCAACAATGCTACCTAGAGAAACCCCACCAATCGAGAGGATACCTGATGAATAAGGTTAAGAATTGTGCCTATACTCGCTGTGGAGAGATAGGACATTGTGCTAGTGAACAGGAAATCAACTGCTCTAGTTGTGAAGGAACTCATTTTCTTGAGGAATGTCCTATGAGTAAGATTACTTGTTACCTATGTGAAGGCCAGGACCATAACCTAGCTCAATGCCCACTGGATTCGATATTGACCTCATTGTTGCAGTAGCAACAAGAGAAACTCTGAGCTACTACCATGCGTGCATTGACAAAAGAAGGCAGGGCTATAACTACATTTACTAAGATACCATCAGAATTCGAGGCATAACAATCCAATCAAGACAATTGCATGGCCCCATCATATAAGACGCTTCTTCAAGGTGGAACTCATTTCCGTAAGAGGAAGATGTTATACCCAGAGTACTATAATGACCGTAGCTCCAGGGCTTGGGTGAGTCAATCCAATGGAGTACAAGTAGGTTCCATAAATTTGACCCTAGGATTAGCATCACACCTAGTGATGCACGGATATTGTGACAGCAATGTTGGCCGCCCTCAACAGACCAAGACATTAAAAGTAGGCATGTAATGCTTTAACTGCCATAACATGGGGCATTACGCCAGCAAGTGTCCACAGAAGCGTTAAGCAATC
This sequence comes from Dendrocalamus latiflorus, assembly GCA_017311315.1. Taxonomy (NCBI): domain Eukaryota; kingdom Viridiplantae; phylum Streptophyta; class Magnoliopsida; order Poales; family Poaceae; genus Dendrocalamus; species Dendrocalamus latiflorus. The sequence goes on from CM029634.1 coordinate 28,168,173, forward strand.
AAGCCAATTTCACTCAACCATGGGAATACTCCTGCCAAGACTCTAGGAGCAAGCTGTGGAACATCATCAGATGAAGGAAGCCAATTCTCTCAAAGCGTTGCAAGGGGAAGCCTGAATAATGTCGTCTCCTATGTCGCACTTGATAACCTATTACTTTAGTGAGCTAGAATCTCGGAGTTCCGTTTAAGGGGGGAGGTTTGTAACATTCTAATTTTCAGAGCTTTTTTGAAGCTTTTAAAATAAATTTGTCGGTTGGATTTTTCTGGAATTAATAAAAGCTTAAATTGAATTTTAATTATTAAAAGGATTTAATATGATTAAACTAAACATTAACATTCACTGAAAATATTTTATTTGGGTTAATTGTGTCTCAAGGATTTTTTTTGGCGTTTTCTTGGATTTTCCAGGTTTATTTGCGATATCTATAGCTCATTTGAGCTTAGCTGAATTTCTACAAATAGAAAAGCCTCAAAAATCCTAAACAGTGTTGGGCCGAAGCCCGTTCCACTCAGCCCAGCCTGCGCCTTAGCCACTCCAGCCCACCTACTCCCTCCAGCCCGTTTGCCCTTGCCACGCGTCAACCATCTGCCGCCCACATCCGAGCCGCCCGCTTGGCTTGCCTGTCGGCCGTTCGATCTCCCATGTGCCACATGTCATCCATTCATGAGCCCAGCTACTATTCATCATCTTCCTCCCAGTTTTTCGCATCCTGCAGCTACGTTGCCTCGTCTTCTTCTCCGTGCACTGTCGCTGCCTCATCGTCATCTTCAAAGCCGACTGTCACTTCTCCTTCTTCGCATCGCCGCCGGTGAGCACCTCGCGACGCCACTCTCGCCGTCTCCTTCCTCAGCCATCCTGTCACGCCGCCGCTCGGCTGTCGTTGTCACTCGCCTCAGCCGCCATCGCCTTGATCTGCTTCCCCAATCACTATCCTCGGTTCGCGTGCACCATGCCTCAGTTCATGCGCCGCTAGCTTAGCCCACACCTGCGCCTGTGCGTCGGTTCGTCTCCTCGGTGCACTCAGTCCTCCGTGCATCGTGCCGTTGACACCTTGGGCCCACCTGTCAAAGCACTGTTCCATAGACTGTGAGCTAGCCGCGCCTCGCTAGCATCCACGCCACCAGCACCTCAGCCCTAGTGCACACGTGTCCTGCCACATCAGCCCTAGCCACCACGTCAGCATGCCCAGTCATCGTGCACTATTCCGTGAGCCAGGTTCACCGAAGACTAGCCTATTTCGTACACCGAGTTCACAGCACAATAGAATTTTTGATTTTTAGCCTTTTCCTTAGATAAGATTTTTCATGAGCCCGTTCTCCTCCGTCCTAGCTCCGATTGACCCGATTCTTTTTCGTAAATTCATCTAAAATTGGGCTCTATCTTTTGGTTCTAGTTCTATAGTTTTTGGAGTTCATTTGAATTTATTTTGTGCTTCATTTCATTTTCTCTCTCGTTAGATCACGCTTTCGAAGGAGCCGAAGCAAGATTTGAAGATCAAGAGCCATTAACTGAGCATGGCCAAAGCAAGTCATGTTCTTTAATCATGTTGAACCTAGTTTTTAAATCTATTATTTATTATTTTGTTTTAAATTATCATGCATCGCTATTTTATTATAAACCCTTATATTGGTAGTTATTATCTAAATTGATTAATTCCTCCTTGATAATTTGTATGCCACGATTTTATTGTTATTATAGGATGGGTAATTATCTAGTGATGCAATATTAGTTATCACATGGGTTATACACTTAGATTGATTAGCCATGCTTATAGTAACATTGGATTATCATCACATGTGATTAATTAATTTTGACTTAATGATATATTGGAACATAGTCGTCAACCACAGTTATAAAATTTGAGTACCATGACATGGGTAGTATCATTGGTATTGGTTATACAAAAATGATTTTCACTTGGGCGAATGATCGTGCAGTAAAGGGGTGCACTTTGCACATTAGGATGTGGATGTTTCGCCTTAGTAAATTTAAGGACTTAACTTTGTGTGCCATTGATCTAACAATCACCACACAAACCACATGTCTAGTATGAGATAGATCTGACATAATAATTTGCGAAGTCTCAACTTTGATTTCGCTACTGATGTTGTTTTGGCGCAAGGGGGCAATTATCGACTAGGTGGTCAGCCTACTCGACGGTGAAACCTTAGCGAGCGAGATTGGGTTGAGATGGAGCATTGTAAAAGGCTTGTTGTGATTTTCTTTAACGTGAGTATTATCGCATCGTGTGGGTACAATTGTGCAACCTCTGCAGAGTATAAAACTATTCGAATAGCTGTGTCCTCAGTTATGGACAGTGCTTGGTGATTTTACACGAGGGGTAGAGTTTTCATAAAAATCTAGATGGGTTAAGTTGGGAAGTGAATGGTTAGTTCACTGGTGGTTCATTACGTGAATCTTGGTTCACGGGTGATTCATTGGAGTGAATGGTCAGTTCACCTGTGGTTTGTCTCAATTCCTTTGATTACTTATTTATTATCTTTCTCAAAGTTCGCTTTTTAATCTATTTATTGTATTTACTTTAAATTGTTGCTTTTTGCAAAATTAACCTTTCAGCCATCCATTGGTAAGCCTTGCATACTATATTGCATCTTTGTTACAGACGACTTGCTGAGTACTCTATGTACTCACGGCTATATCCATATTTGCTCAGTTGAGGAAGAAGGACCAGATCAGTAGGTGGTGCCAGAAGGAAGATACTTCGACGACTTCGTGGATTAGGACTTCGCTCCCCAGTCGATTGCCTGTGGGTATGTCAAGTGGCTACTACGCTTATTTCTGTTTTTCCGTTGCTAGTTTCTTGAGCCATTTGGGCTATTATTTGTAAACTTAACCATAAGGTCGCAACTATGATAATTATTAATAACATTTGAGCCTTACCTTAGTAAATCGTGATATGGTCGATATTTCATCTTTGTGTATACTGTATGCACTAGCGTGATCCTGGACTGGTGCAGAATACACATGAGAGTCTGGATTGCATATTCGGGTCTTGACATCGAGCCAAGGCTTTTAAGCAACATGAATGCCCACTTAGGGAGTGGACCTAAGTGAGAGTCTTCGCTTAGGGGATTTACCTATGGAATATTTGAATGCTTTCTTAGGGGTGTACCTAAGAGAGATTCGATGTTCATTCGAGCTGGTGCAAGGTTAGGACTAGATGACCTAAAGACCATAAGATAATCAACTTTTGTCACACGCTAAAGGAAGCGTGAAGTTGCCGACAGTAGAAATTGATTATCTCATATGGGTAAAGTTGTACAACCTCTACAGAGTGTTAAAGACTATTTGAGTAGCCGTGCTTGCGGTCATAAGCAGGCTTGGATGTAGCTACAAAGGATATGGTTTTCCTTTTTCAAAACTACTTCGCTGAACTTATGGGATGGCATGAACGTCTAATCGGGTGCCATGTCCAAGGTTGGGAATGATGCAAATGTTCACAGCCGAGGAGGGCTGCGAATGGTTTTGATTTACTATTATGGAATTTATGCAAATGTTATTTCTTTACATGTCAAATGCTAATTATAACTTCGCTTGCAAATTATTACTTAATGTTATTGCAAAACAAAACCTATCTCATGCTGAAAATAACTTAGTATAGAGCATCATCCATTGATAGCCTTGCATATATGTAAAATTTTGCGATGCACTATAAGTCTTGCTGAGTACGCAATGTACTCAACCTTGTTTAAATTATTGTTGATCAAAGTATGAAGATCTTTTGCCCAACGATGCATATTTTTCCCCTGGCACCGGGGAGTTCGATGAGGGATCCTTCTAGGGTTTGACTCCAGTCGGTTGCCTGTGGATTGTAATGGCACATCATTGGATACTTTTGTTTATTGGATATCTGCTATTTTTGTTTGAGATTCTGTTGGTCTTATGGACAGTCGGTCTTTCATGTATGTACCCTTTTATGCCTTGAATAAATAATATCATCCCTTTGATGTAAGCTAATTATGTGTTTTGTGTATGGATGTGATCACAATGATGTGAATGTGCATACTAGCTACAGATCATGGGACTAGTGCAGAACACATGTGGTGAGAACGGGCGCTCCCGCGCTTGGGACCCCCACACCCCACCTGTCAGTTTGTAGCATTTTCTATAGAAAAAATAGAAAAGAAATTAAAAACCCACTGCCCCACTTGTCAACGATATCATAGTTTCTTACATTAACCTCTGTTCAAACTTCATAGAGCCTTATTCTGACTCGTTTTAAATCCAAATGGCTTGATTTTTCTTTAAAAATTTATATAAATGCAATATCAATCTGAAACTAATAAATCATAATTTTGAATTTTATTTAAATTTATTTGTTTTTAAGTGGATTTATTCAAATTCACAGTTTTACAATTAACTAGATTCCGATGCTGTTGAAGATCTTGTTGATGTTCAACACCAAGACTAAACAATCATTGAGCATGGTAAGTCCACAGGTATTACTTTCATGCTTTATATATTTATTAAATTGTGGGGACCCCAAGCATGGGAGCGCCCGTTGTCACTGCATGTGTTATGTACTAGTCCCGTGATTAGTAGTTAGTACACACAATCACATTATTGTGATCACATCTATACACATCGCACATAAATAGCTTACATAAAAGGGATAATATTATTTATACGAGGCATAAAAGAGTACATACACAAAAGGCCGACCGGCCAAAAGACCAACAGAGTCTTGAACAAAAGCAACGGAAATCTAATAAACAAAAGTATCCAGTCACGTGCCCTTATAACCCGTAGGCAACTGACCGGAGCCAAACCCTAGAAAGATCCCTCGTCAAATTCCCCAGTGCTAGGGGAGAAATATGCATCGTCAGGAAAGAGATCTTCATTCTCTGATCAACAACAATTTATGGAAGGTTGAGTACATTGCATACTCAGCAAGACTTGTAGTGTATCACAAAATTTACATATATGCAAGTTTGTCAAAGGATGAGGCTCTACACTAAGTTACTTTCAGCATGAAGCAAGGTTCATTTTGCAATAACACTAAGCAACAATTTTCATGCAGAGTTATAAAGAGCATTTGACATGTAATGAAATAATATTTGCATAAATTCCACACCAGTAGATCAAAACCATTCGCAACCCTCCTCGGCTGCGAACATCACACAATTCCCTCCCATGGGCATGGCACACAATTAGACGTTCATGCTATCCCATATATTCAGTGAAGTAGTTTTGAAAAGGAAAAATATACCCTTTGTAGCTACATCCAAGCTTGCTCATGACCGCGAGCACGGCTATCTAAATAGTTTTTAATGCTTTACAGAAGTTGTATAGTTTTACCCACATTAGATAATCAATTTTCACTGTCGGCAACTTCACACTTCCTTTGGTGTGTGATGAAAGTTGAGTATCTTAAAACCTTTAGGTTATCTAGTTCTAACCTTGCACTAGCCCGAATGAACATCGAACCTCTCTTAGGTACACCCCTAACAAAGCATTCGAATTCTCCTTAGGTACACCCCTAAGAGAAGAACCTCACTTAGGTCTATCTCCTAAGTGGGCATTCATCATTACTTAAAAGCCTTGGCTTGAGCACCTTAGTGTCAGGGGCCCATCAATCCAATAAGCAGAGCATGAACGCAAACCAGTCCCAAAAGTAGTACAACAAAGCGAGAACGCAGCAAGTGAATTTAAGTACCTAAAAATTTGTCAAGGCATGAAAAAGGGATTATATGAGAAAACATGACCGTAAACCAGTGGCATTGGAACACTGGGCCAAAATATATCAAGTCATCAAAAAGGGATTAATATAGAAAACATGAATGGAAAGCGGTGGCACTGAAACACTGGACTAATCTGAATCTGATGCTTTAGCCCTAGCTAGGATGGTCCAATGTGCACAATAAGTAAGGAATCCATCAAAACATAGCAGTTCACAACCCAAAGTGAAGAACAACATGGTACAAATGAAGAGTAAGGATCAAAACAAGCAAGAGAAGAAGCACAAACCTACAGGTACCATCACGTTACGTGTCCGAAAACACAAAAAATAAATAAATATCAATCTGCAGGAACTCTCACAAGGACAATCCATCAATGGAAATGTAGGTAGCAACAATGGCACAGCACGATTTATGAAACCCTAAGGAGAAAGCAGTGGCACAACAAGCCAATCCAAATAAAGGAACGCACGAAAGCACCGAAAACCTCAGTGAGGAACACATCCAAGGCCTTCGCTAACACGATTTGAACTACGAGACCAGCAAGGGGACACCAGGAATGTACCGATGAAAAGCCAAGACAGAAGAACCATGCGACATGGGAAGTAGCAACCAAAGTGAGAACAGAAAACAGATGGGGAATGGTCCAACCCAAGAGATGGACGGCTCTGAGCATGCAGGGTAGCAACCCAAGAAAAGAATGGCGAAAAAGGGCATGTAAGCATACAAAATCTCAGCGAGGATCACATCTAAATCACATACAAAATCCGGGCAAGGCTGACATCTGAGGCGAACCAAAATGAGGAAGAAGATACCGCATGGAAACATAGGGATCCCCGACGAGGCTCGTATGCCAATCCAGTAGAACCCAACAAAAAGGTTGCCAAGAACGAATTTTGGACACTATTGGACCCATGCATACACGAAATTCCAGTTTTGGCCCCCCCCCCCAAAAAAATTCCCAAATTAGACCCCTTTTGAGCGCGGGATCACGCGAGACCGCCACGTGCCCCGGTCGTGCGGACTGGTACCGCACGACCGCACTGTTCATCAGGTCGTGCGGTACCAGTCCGCACGACCCCCTCCGACCGCGCGATGCTCCTCCCGACCGCACGTCCTCCCGCCCCAAGCGCGCCTTCTCCCGCCCGAGCGCACGTTAGGCGCTCCGACCGCACATCCAACCGGCCGAACGCACGTCTGCTTTTTTGGCCGCGCGACCCGCCGATCCGACCCAAAATATATATTTACTGTGTATATATATTTATGCATATATAAAGTAATTATTAAACAAAAATTCATGTGTGTATATAAAATGAGTGGAAAATATGAATTTGAAGTGGAGTCCACTGTAATACTTGTGTAATTTTTTGTGCAATTTTGAAAATTTAAAATATTGTTTGGTAGAGTACGAACGAAATTTGTGTGAAGTAACGATTAGTGTATTTGTGATTTTCATATATTGCTGACCGTGAAAAATGTGTTGAAGTGACAATAACAAATTTCGATTATGGTATGTTGTTTTATTAGAAGCAATTTAATGAAAAAAATTTTGAGCACAAATGTGATATGAACAATTGGACGAAATGAATGAAAGTGATATTGAACACGTGGGAATGAGTGCAGGAACTGTAATGATTATAAGTTTTGTTAATTTTGTAGTTGTGATACAGAAAAAAATCTCATAAAATTGTAAAACAAGTTTATGTTGATTGGCTCGTTGTAGATGCATAAAAAAATTATGGTAATTTTTTTTAGGAACGATTGTGCGTAGAACGATCGATATATAAAGTGGTAAGTGACTTTTAGGGTTTGGTATGTTTTAAGGGTTTGCAATCCGCGTGATGTTTGTATGTTTTGTCAATTTTGTAGTTATAAACTGCGTAAAAATCAGATAAAGTTGCAATAGAAGTTTATGTTCAATGTAAGTTGTAGATGCATAAAACAATTTGGTAAATTTTTTTTAGGAACGATTGACCGTAGAACGGTCGATACATAAAGTGGTAAGTGAATTTTAGGGTTTGGGCTGTTTTTAGGGTTTGCAATTTCCGTGATTGTTTTAAGTTTTGGCAATTTTGTAGTTATAAACTGAGTAAAAATCAGATAAAGTTGTAATAAAAGATTATGTTCATTGTAAGTTGTAGATGCATAAAAAATTTTGGTAAATTTTTTTTAGGAAAGATTGACCGTAGAACGGTCGATACATAAAGTGGTAAGTGATATTTCGAAGGTTAGTGAGAATTCGTGTACGGTGAGGACCGCTATTTTAATATTGTTAAATGAGGTTCTACGTGAATCATGGAATGCGAAAATACGAGATATTAAACTTCATAATACAGTTGGGAGTAACATGCCGCGTAGATTTTTATTACATGCATAACATATAGCATGATATGCGACTAACCCACCCAACTGCTCGTACGACCTACTGTGTGGACCGGGGCCACTTTCCCTTCCTTGCCCGCTCGGCGTTGAACTCCTCCGCGGCCTCTTTTGCCTTAGCCGCAATTTCCCTCTTTCTCTCGTGCTCCCTCTCGCGAGCCTCCCGCTCCCTACGCGTGCACGCTTCAAGATGAACTTGCGTCTCGCGCTGTATACGCAGGGTGTGCTTGTGCTTGCGGCGCTCCTCCTCCAGCAACTCCTTCTCCTTTGTGACATTCCACTCCTCGAAGTCGATGGTCCATTGGTCCTCAGGGTGGATCTCAAGATCGATCCATTTGCGGTAGCCACACAGGGGCTCCGGAGACTGTAAATACATGGGAGATATTGTTAGTGCATGCTGTGAAGGAGAAAAGGTAGGGGAAAATGGTGCATGTGGTCGTTACCGGCTGCCGATAGGTTGCGGTGTCAAAACGGCGGTTGGGGTAGTCACTGGAGTAGTTTGCGCAACCCCAGTAACGCATACCTAGACTGATGCGGTGCTTATACTTGAAGAACTTGCACACGTCCCCGCACCAACAAAGGGAAGGTGTCTCCCCCTCAGGTGGTAGTTGTGGCGAACGCTCGGTAGGGACGTCCGGGATGGGGTTGTTGCTACGCGGGCGCTCTGGGGGGACCTTTCATCGTAGCATGATGGGCTTGTTCTACCCGGGCCTGTATAGCCCTTATTTTCTCATCGCGGGCGGCATCGCGGGCCGCAGCTGACCGTGCTTTGTCACGGGTCTCCTCCCAATCCTTCACCATCTTGTCCCATTGCTTCTTCTTGCCTTTGTCCATCCCGGTTGGGTAAGGGAAGCGCGATGTAGTATGGGGTTTGGATGTGCAATGTTCGCTGGAAAATGGAATGCATACCAATTTATAGAGGCCGTTTTGTCTCTACTCGTACGTGTAAAGCTGGTCCGCGTGGTCGTAGCAGTGAGTAAACATGGGAGTGTTGCGACATCAATGAAAAAAGGCCACGTTTTGTAATGTCTCTGAGCAAAGCTGCCCTGTTTTGTCATCTCACTGACCAAAGCTGACCTCTTGTTGTCATGTCACTGAGCACAGCTGCCCTCTTTAGTAGTGTCGCTGCCCAAAGCTGGCATCTTTTGTCATCCCACTGAGCAAAGCTGCGTCGTTTCGTCATGTCACTACGCAAAGCTGGCATGTTTTGTCATCTCACTGAGCAAAGCTGCCCCGTTTTGTCATGTCTCTGAGCAAAGCTGCCCCGTTTTATCATGTCACTGCGCAAAGCTGGCATCTTTTGTCATCTCACTGAGCAAAGCTGCCCCGTTTTGTCATGTCTCTGAGCACAGCTGCCATGTTTTGTCATCTCACTGAGCAAAGCTGACCTCTTTTTGTCATTTGACTGAGCACAACTGCTCTCTTTAGTAATGTCACTGCCGAAAGCTGGCATCTTTTGGCATCCCACTGAGCAAAGCTGCCCCGTTTTGTCATGTCAGTGCCCAAAGCTGGCATCTTTTATCATCTCACTGAGCAAAGCTGCCCCGTTTTGGCATGTCACTGAGCAAGGCTGCACCGTTTTATCATGTCACTGCGCAAAGCTGGCATCTTTTGTCATCTCACTAAGCAAAGCCGGCATCTTTTGTCATTTCACTGCGAAAAGCTGTCCTCTGTCATCTCTTAGAGCAAAGCTGTCCCGTTTTGTCATGTCACTGCGAAAAGCTGGCATCTTTTGTCATCTCACTGAGCAAAGCCGGCATCTTTTGTCATTTCACTACGAAAGCAGACCTGTTCTGTCATCTCTTAGAGCAAAGATGCCCCGTTATGTCACGTCTGTGCGAAGAACTGTCCTTTTATTCGTTTGAGGTGAATGCAGCAAGTTGTCTCGTTTGGTATAAGTAGCACGGTTGGGGTCCCAGCACATTGTTCAGTCGAACAAAGAAGTACCCTGTCTTTCGTGCTTGAACAAACCATGTCGGAAGCCGAGGGGCCAGTGGGATTTGGGTCACCGAAGGACGACATTCCCTTAGAAAGGAGGGATATGTTCGGTCCACAGTACCGATTGATACCAAGTCGGCGTGCTCAACCAGCGTGGCCGAAATGCAGACACAATGAGTACGCGGTCGTCCAGATCTTGGATTCCCCGAACGATGGCGGGCGACGTTTCTTCCGATGCTCATGCTCTGGGGTACAATTTAGTAATATTACATTTTTGTATTGCTTATGGACCCGCGAAGTTTACCGTCCTTTTTTTGCAGATGGCAAAATGCGACTTCTCCCGCTGGATCGACCCTCCTCATGAACGGTATGTTGATCGTTATGTGGATACATTATGGGCTCGAATATGGGACTTGGAGTACTGAATGGAGAGTCTCACTGAGGAGAACAACGACCTCCGCGAACAGATGCAACGCGAGAGGGGCAACGAGGAGGTCGTGAAAATAGAAAGCTCTTATGATCCCACATGTTGCTGCGCGAACCCGAGCTGCATATGTGCATGCCACTACCACGACGGCCAGCCACGTCCGAGGCGGCCCCCTCAGCAATTCTCCATGTGGGTGCCACGAGGCTCGTTTGGCATGTAGGTAACGAGGGTTATGGTTGTGTCGTATTTTAGTTCATGTATGCGTTGAATTAGAATGTTGGGTGTACTACTTTTCATAAATTCTGTATGTGCAATGTATGTGTTGTTTCGTGTTGTAAGTGCGTGACGCCTTCATTTTCTGGGACCTTCATGTTCTGTGGCCTCTTTCCGTAACGATGTAATGTGCAACGTTGTTAAGCATGTGATGGATTGGTTGTTATCTTCGTGGAGTTGTTATCACAAGCCAAAAAAATGCAATACTGAGCAAAGATACCCCGTTTTGTCATCCCACTGGGCAAAGCTGGCCTCTTTTGTCATGTCACTGCGGAAAGCTGGCCTCTTTTGTCATGTCACTGCGGAAAGCTGGCCCGTTTTGTCAAGTCACTGGGCAAAGCTGCCCCGTTTTGTCATGTCACTGGGCAAAGTTGGCCCGTTTTGTCGTGTAACCCAGCAAAGCTGCCCTCTTTTGTCATGTCACTGAGCAAAGCTGCCCCTTTTTCTGAGGTCACTGCGCAAAGCTGGCATGTTTTGTGTCCGCACTAAGCATGCTGTCATTGCCTGATGCCTTCTTATTCTGTGGTCTTTGTGCGTGAGGCTGCCCCCCACAGGCTATAAAAGGGGGCCATTCCTCACCTAGTCCCGTGCCTTGTTATCACACAGCCTATAAAACGGAGCCATCCCTCACATACTCCCTTGCCATGTTATCAGTCACCTCCTGAGTTAGTTGTTCGCAATCTTTGTAGTTTTCTTTCGTGCTCACTCCCCCAGACTAGGCAATGAGTCAGCTCAGCACGTCTTCATGGGCACCCACGGTGATGTGCCCAAATTGCAACACGGTGGTTAGACGTAGGACATCACAGACGGCCGCGAATCCTGGGCGACACTACTACAAGTGCCCCCATCACTCGGTCAGTCTGATTGTTTCGGGTTCATTCAAATCGTGGTGGTATGTTTAAAAATCGTCTTGTCATGGAATCGCAGGAAGCTGCTGGTGGTTGCCGATTCTGGGTGTGGGAGGATGAAATGGGAAATAGGACAGACACTGTTCGCCGTGAGAGAGTTGTCGTGGGGGGTTGCGACCCCGTCGGGATGCGGTATCGTTTCGACAGACTAGAGTGGAAGATAAATTTAATGTTGTGTGCTATTTTGTTTCTTGTGTTTATTGTTATCCTAAAGTTGTAGTGCTGGAGGTTCTCCTCGTGTATGTTGGCAATGTTTTATGCTATGTTGTCGTCAAGCTCTTTTGGTAATGTTTTATGTACGGTTGTGTTGTATTTTAGTTATTGTGTTCGTTGGTGTGTTGGTGGTTGTACTACTTGCTACATTTCGTGTTGTCATTGCCTGATGCCTTCTTATTATGTGGGTTGTCCCGTGTTGTCATCTCTCTGTTGGATGTATGCCCTAGTAAATCAAAGAACTTAGAGCAACCCTTTTATACTGGAAACCATCTTTGAACATCAAACCATCAAGCACTTGAAAAACATCACAAAAATTACAAAAGCACAATTAAAAAAATTCATTCATCATCTCCTCCTCGCCGCCTCTTACGGCGCATATGATCCTCTGAGAAGGTGAACCTACTAGGGGAGCGTGGTACATCGCGAAGATCGTAGCGCGAGGGCTGTGGCCGAGGCGGTGGTGGGTACAACTCTGTGGAGAGTTGCGACGGCTGGCCAAAAATCATAGAGCTCAGCCATTCGGAGGAGGTGTCTACGTCCTCCTTAGATGGTACAACTGAATTAGGCAATGGAAAGTACAAAAATTGTTCATATGTATAGCTTAGAACGTTAGTGCATACCGGGGTATGTGGCTGGTGAAATGACGATGTCGACGGGTAGTCGTGCATGTACTCCTGCGATGACATGCCTTCATAGGTCTGCCCAAACCACCTATCCCGATCATCTAGGTTGGTCTGCACGGTAGGGACATACGAGGGCATCGGCCCCTCTGGTTCGTCCGGCGAGTCAGGATCGCCCTCTGGAGTGGGCCCACGTCGGCCTGGAGAGCGCGGTCGCTCGTCCGTCGCCCTCCGTGATGACGATGTCCGTTGCGACGTGCTATCCCGTCGCAATTGCTGCAAGACGAACATGTGGTTAGACATAATTGGTAAATGAGTGCATGAACAAATAGTTGGCAATTGTCAAACCGCCGGGCCGAAGCGCGTGAAGACCGAGCGAGCGTCTGGAGTGGGCCCCCTCGTCCTGGAGAGCGCGGTCGTTCCTCTGTCGCCCTCCGTAGCAGCGTGCTATCTTGTCGCAATTGCTGCAAGACGAGCATGTCGTTAGACATAAATGGTAAATAAGCCGATAAAAAATAGTTGGCAATTGTCGAACCACCGGTCCGAAGCGCATGGAGGCCGAGCGACTAGGCTGACTATCAGACTGGGATGGACGCGACGTCGATGGCCGTGCTGATGGTGGTGCTGACGGCGGCGCGGAGGGAGGTGGTGGTCCCAGGCCACGTCCGCCACCGCGTGTAGCAACAACGTCATCTCGGTGGCGACCACAACTCAAGCCCCGTATCGCACCCCTTGCAGTTTCGCTGATGCTGCGTATATAACCTACCCACCGAGATTCGGTATTTGACTTCCTACGTCGTATAGCCTCATTAGCCTCGTCGTCGATATGATGTAGCCGGTCCACCTGCAGTGAAACAAACAGTCAGTTCAAACGTAATCCTGCACTGCGTAACGACATAGTAATCTCGTACCGCCTGGTCGACCCGTGTCGCTAGATGACGATCTGGACCTTCCTGTATAGCGGCCTCGTGAACAGCCTGAAGTGTAGGATGTGGCACCTCCCCTGTAGTAAGCCTACTGCGGGTCCGTGGAGTGTACCAGTCAAGGTATGCCCTATACGTCGAGGGGTCGTCGGGGTCGTCCGGCCGTGTCTCATCCACAACCATCGTATCCGCATGGTCAGACCACATGTCTGTCCACACCCGCTGTGTGGCTCTCCAGTCTTCTGTCGCTCGCCCTCTCCTCGATTGCCTGCAAGTTCATTAAGACATTACAATAATTAGTAGGGTAGTGACATTGAGACTAATGCAGTAATTAAATTTGGGGTGTAGTGACATACCGGTGGGTGATATCCGCAAGAGGGCGTCCTGCCATGGGAGGGACATGCTGGTACAGCCTGAACTGTCTCATGACTCGGTGTGGGCTGTATGGCTCGACGCAGTGTGCGAACACCAAGTGGCAGGTCGTCATCCAGTACCTGTGATCCTGCTCGCACTGAGATGACAACCCGTGGGGGGCCGTGTTCGCAATGAACCGTGGAGACCATGGCCACCAGACTACGTCGCCAAACGGCAGAAGCTCGAACCTCTGGTGGAAATCCGTGTACGCACGTCTCGGTCTCTCCCTGGCCCAACTCAACTGACCATGCGTCCAACGTGTACCCATTGTGGGCGCATCAACGGGATCGTCGCCATGATCGGGGCCGTACAACTGCGGGATGAGGGCATAAGGGTGCACAACAACACGACCAAAGGAAGGCCTGCCAACGGGGAAGTGTTCCCATGACCACAACTGAAGGAGAAGGTAGCAGGCGGCTAGGACCGGCTTGCTGGCTGCGGTACGCTGCGAGGCGTCACACAAGCCTCGGTATGTGGAGCTAAAAACTGCTGATCCCCAGCTATACTGAGAGACCATGTGAAGGTCACCCCATGGTTGTGATGAGTAATTGACTCTTGATCTAGGAAGATTGAGTTTAGCTTTTGAGGTTTGTGCCAGTTCGGCAATATCGTAGCCCTGGCAAAGTGCTCTGCAGCCAGCACGACCACGTTGGCCGTGGTCGAAGGCCAGTACGACCACGTTGGTCGTGGTCGAAGCAGGTTACGACCACGTTTGGCCGTAATCGTAGGTCACCAGGGAAGTTTAAGACTGGTTTTGCTATAGTCGTATCTTGGTCATGGTCGAAATGACCCGTACGACCACGTTGTGCGCTATCGGAAGCCAGCCGAGCCATTTACGACCACGTTGTAGCGTATACGACCATTTTCAGGTCATTTACGATCACATTGGCCGTAGTCGATTGTAGCTTCGACCACGTTGTCATGAGCTGAAAGCGGTTAGAAGTCGTAAGTCGAAGCTACGACCACGTTGTAGTGGGCTGCAGTCGAAGTCGGCACTCAAATCTATGACCACGTGAGTAGTCGGCACTCTACGACTACGTTATTGAGAGCTGCGGTCGGAAGTCGATGCTTCGACCACTGTGGTCGGGGGCCGGCACTCAAGCTTGCGACCACGTGGGAAGTCGGCGGACTTCGACCATGTTGTGAAGCGGTCGAACGAGGTCGGGTCGGGGTCAGACTCAGTCGGTTGTAGTCGATACCGGTCGGATTTGGTCGTAGGGCTTTGTGATGAAGTCAGGGACCTTGTGCATTTGTTTGTTTATCTTTTCGATCGGTCGTAACGACTTGGGTTGAAGTTGTAGACTTTGAGCGTTAAAGCCGTAGCGAGTTGTGGGTGGTCGTAGCAAGTTAGCGATGATCGTAGACTCATTGTATCTGGTCGTATGGCTTGATTTTGTGGTCGTATGTCGTGTGCTTTCATTGTTCTCTATTTTCGACTGGTCGTAGGTGGTATACGACTTGGTAAGAGTATGATTTGAGTTCTGTTTTTCTGGCTCAAGTGGTTGGATACTATTGTGAGCGGTACTATGTAATGGTTTGCTTGTCTGTGATGGTTTGCAGGACTTTAAGACTAATCGTGGTGAGGCATGGATGGTCGAGACTAGGCACGGGGGTGCTGAGGTCGTGATCGGCTGGGAGATGCCAAAGACGACGAAGTCTGTGAGGTGGTTGCAAGCGTGATCGGCAAGGCAGGAGGAAGCTTCCGGGAAGGCAGCGAAGTGGCATTTTGGAGAAATGCGGAAAGCTGCAAAGGGAAGCTGTGTCTCTGCGAAAGCACTGGAGTTGTTGGCGCTAACGGGCAAAGCAGTAGAGCCGTTGGGTGTAACGGGTAAAGCACTGGAGCTCGTTCTCGCTGTTGGGTAAAGAGAGTGGTAAAACCCGGTGTTAGGTGGGAGTTAACGGGTTCTCCCCCTGTAGCAAGAAGACTATAAATAGAGAGGGTAGAGCTCGGATGCTCGGTGAGGTTGTTCCCGAGTCACTCTGAATTTTTCGTCTCTATTTGTGTGAGTTGTCTCTGGGTAGAGCACGGTTGCTCTTGTACCTCCAATGGAGTGGCTGTAGAAACCTCCATGTTCAATCATTCATCTCTCTTCCTCAAGTTGATTTCTGTCGTCATGAAATGTTGTGATTGTTTTGTTTGCGATCTGTTTTGAGAGCTTGTTCTTCATGCTATCCTTCTCTCTCCTCTCTTCTTCTTGAGGCTGCTTTCGTTCTTGTGTGCTTCGATTAGCTCAGAACTGGGAATCTGTCTCAAGGCCACTTGGCCAATTTATTCCCGAGAGCAGGAGTCGAAACAGAGAAGTTTTCTCTTCCAGAGGTTGGAATAGTTCAGTGCCCCAAATTTGAGGATCAAAAGCCAGAGAGTCTTAGTTACTCGGAAACTTGGCAAACGAGTCCTTCTCCATTCTTGTTTCAACCGCGCAGTTTTCTTTGTTTGATTTCTTTTGTCGGCTCGGGCAAGTGTTCGACCACGTGGTGTTCGACCATCAGTTGGCTTACTACCACGTGCGTTCGACCAGAGAAGTCAGTTCTTTCGACCGTTTTGCTGTGTGGGTGCTTGGGGAGTTTTGAAGGCACCATTCACCCCCCCTGTCGCCATTTCGGTCCATCAATTGGTATCAGAGCCAGGTTAGCTCTAATTCATAGATCTTAACCGGTCTCAAGAGCCATGGCGACGGACAAGTACTCGACCAAGCCGCCCGTGTTCGATGGCATCGATTACCCCTTCTGGAAGAGCCGAATGGAGACATACATCCAGGCCCAGGGGTATGCCATCTGGCGGAAGGTCAAGGTACGATTCGTTGTTCCTGCCGATGAGAACATCAATGCCGGGAACATGGCTGATGTTGAGGTGAATGCAAAGGCAAGGAACATCATCATCCAGGGGTTGAGTCGTAGCGAGTTTGACCGTATATCTCACCTGTCGTCCGCCTACGACATCTGGGTGACCCTCGACGCATACCATGAGGGCACCACCCAGATCAAGACGGTTCAACAGGACCAGTTCAAGCGCGAATACAACAAATTCGAGATGCTTGCTGGTGAGTCCCTGGATGAGTGCTTTTCGCGATTTCACAAAATCTTGAGCAACCTCCGAGCGGTCGGTCTCACATACCCCGACTCGGACAACGCTCGTCAGATGCTCGCGGCACTCGATCTGCGCGTGTGGGAGATGAAAGTGACCACCATCAAAGACACGACAGACCTCTCGACCCTGACTCTTGACGCGCTGTACTCACGCCTCAAGACTCACGAGATTGACGTTGTCTCTCGTCGGTCGAAGTCACAGTCGATGGCTTTGGTCACCGATCCCAGTTCTGCTTCTGGTCTCTCTTCTGATTCTTCTTGCGGTTTTTCCCTCGCTGCTCTCTGTGACATAACTGATGATCAGTTAGAGCAGCTTGTGGATGATCAGCTGGCCCTCCTAGCCCGAAGGTTCTCACATGCCTACAAGGGTAGGAGAGACAGAAAGAGAGGAGGACTCGTGATTTGCTTCGAGTGTGGTGGCCCCAACCACATTCGGGCAAACTGCCCCAAGCTGGAGAAGGGCAAGAATGACTACGGCGGTTCGAGCAAGATCGACTACACCGACAAGAACCGCAACAAGAAGCCTCCAGCTCCGACGCCGGGAAAGAAGAAGTTCCGCAACTTCGGGAAGGCCAAGAAGCTCTTCCACCGCGTCCTCACCGCCTTCGACGACCTCGACCTCAGCGAGGTGGAGGAATGGAGCGACGACGACGGGACGGGTGACCAAGAGCCCAAGGATGGCGGCAACGACTTCTCCGGCATGTGCTTCATGGCCCTCGAGGGCGAACTCAGCGACAGCGAGCTGTACTCCGACTCGGATGAGGTACTCCCTTCTTATGACCAGCTAAATGATGCTTTTCTTAAGCTAGGTGGATTTCATGCTAGAGCTAGGTCTAGGTGTACCGAGTTAGAGAAGGAAGTAGATAGACTGTCACGGGAGATTACTTCACTTACATCTGCTCCCTCCCGTGACGACTGTGATACATGCTGTGCCTTGCTTGATGACATGGAGAAATTAAGGACCTCTCATGATAGTGTGTCCTCCGAGCTTGATATTGTTAAGGTGGAGAATGTTAGTCTGCTTGCTGAGTTAGAGTTGAGTAGGATGGCTGTTACCCTACTTACTACTGATGAGACTACTTCTCCCACCTCATGTGAGGATAAGGACATTGCTGCTAGAGGACTTTATGCCATGCTCCTTGATCTACCCGAGTCTTGTGAAAATTGCAATAACTTGAAGATGAACCTAAAACGGGCAGATCACAAGATTGCTGAGTTGAGTGCTTCTTTACTTGAGCCTATTGATTCATGTTTGAATTGTCCAAAGTTAACTGCTGAACTTGAATCTGTCTCAAAACAGTTTCAAGAAATGATTGACAACAACAAGAAAATAGCTCAGTATGCGACTAAGGATCCTGTTAGCTCACCATGCATTAGTTGTGATAAACTAAAACTTGAACTCGTTGCTTTGAATGACAAATGTGTGAAGCTAACTAAGGACTTACTAGAGAAGCCACAATCTGATTGTGATGTGATTGATGGTGTGGGGGAGAAGCCCCAGGGTAAGGATGAGACGCTTAGAGACGCGAACCAACCTGCTAGTAGTAGGACTGTCCCCTCAAAGTCGGCTGTGCGTGCACAAGCCATTCTTTCCTCTACTGTTGGTTCTTCTTCTGCTCCCTTACCTCCTGCTGTTCCCTCTTCTCCCTGCTCTTCTTGCACCTCTCTCTTTCGGGAGTGTCAGTATCTTATGAACACTCTCGAGAGATTTGTAGGAGGCAAGAAGAAGCTTAATCTTATTCTAGACCAATCCAAGATTTGTAAGTTCAATCAAGGTCTAGGATATGATTTCTATGAGGATATGAGGAAGCATCCTCCTGCTATTCTCAGACCTATAGTGGGAGGTGTGATCGAGGTCGAGCCCAGATCTGATGAGGTCAAATTCAAATCAGCGGGCTTTGTCCAAGGGATCTCTGACAGCAAGGTAGGTTCACCTGCTACTTCGGCCTCTCAGAAGCCGAAGTCCTCGCGTGCTACTTCCACCTCTTCGAAGGTGAGGTACCACTGCACCTTCTGTCAGAAGGATGGGCACTCAATCGAGAGATGCTTCAGGCACGCCAAGATCGCGCGTAGAGACCGTGTTGAGTCTCTTAGGGGTATTCAGGGTCAGCCCCAGATCCTGAGTGCACCTAAGACCAACACGAGGTCTAGGTTTGCTCCTGTTACGGAGTTTAGGCAGCATAGAGGACTTGGTTTTTCCGAGTTTTCTGCTTTTCGTCCTCATGCTGCCTCTGGTCGTGACTTCCGCCGTCCTAGGGGTAGATCTCGTTTTTCCCATCGAGATAGCTACCCGCGGCGTGATCAGCGTGTTGCCGGTGTTCCGACTCGCTCCCCCGTAGCAGTCGGACCCCGCAACAGCTTCAGGTCTGCTCACAGACCTTCTGCTTCTTTGAGTCACAGAGAGCGTAAGGTAGATAGAGGTCAGTCGTGCTTGACGACTTCATCTGCTCGACGTGTTGTTCAGTATTGGGTGCCAAAATCTCTTTTGATTTACCCCAGTACTGAGACGTTACTCTCTGTTTGACTCAGGTTCGCCGGGCAGGGAAGGGAAAGGTTTGGCTTGTAGACTCCGGTTGTTCTCGTCATATGACCGGAGACTCCCGTTGGTTTTCTTCCCTTGCCCGTGCTCCAGGTGATGAGACGATCACTTTCGGAGATGCTTCATCTGGGCGCGTCATCGCCAAAGGTACTGTGCGCATTAATGATTCTTTTATTTTGAAAGATGTAGCCTTGGTTAGTAAGCTGCAGTACAATTTGCTTTCAGTTTCTCAGCTTACCGATGATGATTTCGAGGTGAGCTTTAAGAAAAATGCTTGTAAAATTCTTGATTCTTCGGGTAGTCTGGTTTGCGGGATTTCTCGTTATGGGAGGATCTTTCGTGCTGATTTTTCTGAGTCTTCTGGTGATCATCTCAGGTGTTTAGTTGCTTCTGAGTCCTGCGACCTCTCTTTCTGGCATAGGAGACTTGGTCATATTGGATTTGACCATTTGACCCGAGTTAGCGGCCACGATCTCATTCGTGGTATGCCTAAACTCAAGATGGTCAAAGATCTTGTTTGCTCTCCATGCCGGCACGGCAAGATGGTTGCCACTTCTCACCCTCCGGTCACAGTTACTATGACCGATGCACCGGGACAGCTGCTCCACATGGACACAGTTGGACCAGCTCGAGTGCAGTCAGCAGGGGGGAAGTGGTATGTTCTTGTTGTGGTCGATGACTTCTCGAGGTATTCTTGGGTGTTTTTCTTAGCCTCGAAGGATGAGACGTTTTCGCTTTTCCGAGGTCTTTTCAGTAGGCTTTTTGTTGAGCTCCCAGGTGCCTTATGAGCGATCCACAGTGACAATGGCACGGAGTTCAAGAATTCCTACTTTGAGAGTTTCTGTGGTGAGACCGGTGTAGAGCACCAGTTCTCTTCTCCGCACGTCCCACAGCAGAATGGCGTCGTGGAGAGGAAGAACCGTACCTTGGTCGAGATGGCCAGGACGATGCTCGATGAGTACTCTACACCTAGGAAGTTTTGGGCTGAGGCTATTGCGACCGCGTGCCATGTTTCGAATCGAGTTTTTCTTCGGGCACACTTGCACCGCACTTCTTATGAGTTGAGATACGGGCGAAAGCCCAGCGTCTCTCATTTTCGTGTGTTTGGTTGCAAGTGCTTTATTCTGAAGTCCGGGAACCTAGATAAGTTCGAGTCACGTTCTTGTGATGGGATCTTTCTAGGTTACTCGCCTTCTTCGCGGGCTTATAGGGTCTGGAACTGCGAGTCTAGCAAAATGGTAGAGACCTGTGAGGTGACCTTTGACGAGGCCAGTCCGGGGACTAGGCCTGATATCTCAGGTTCTTTAGAGCAGTCCGAGACCATCTTCGTGGATGACGAGGACGATGGAGATGTGGGTTGTCTACCCGATCCAGTCCCTTATCCACCCCTTGAGGTGCCGTCTTCTACCGCACCTCCAGGTGATCAGCCCATGCCTTCTGCTTCTTCTGGAGCTGGTGGCTCTGTTCCTACCTCGTCAGCTCACGAGGTAGAGTCCACTTCTTCATCTCATCTTGGACCTCCTAGACATATCCAGAAAGCTCATCCTTCAGAGCAGATCATTGGAGACCTTTTCGAGCGTGTTACCCGCTCAAAATCTGGCTTATCTCAATTCTGTCTCCATTCTGCTTTCATTGCCTCCTTTGAGCCTAAAGATGTCTCTCATGCTTTATCTGATGAGTCTTGGGTCAATGCCATGCATGAGGAGCTAGAAAATTTTGAGAGGAACAAGGTCTGGTCGCTTGTCGAGCCCCCGCGAGGTCACAATATTATTGGGACTAAGTGGGTGTTCAAGAACAAGCAGAGCGAGGATGGAGTGGTTATTCGAAACAAGGCTAGACTGGTTGCTCAGGGGTTCTCCCAGGTTGAAGGTCTAGATTTCGAGGAGACCTTTGCCCCTGTAGCTAGACTTGAAGCCATTAGAATCCTGCTTGCCTTTGCAGCTTCTAAGGGTTTCAAGCTTTACCAGATGGACGTCAAGAGTGCCTTTCTCAATGGCCTTATTGAGGAAGAGGTCTACGTCCGACAGCCTCCTGGTTTCGAAAACCCCAAATACCCAAACCATGTCTTTAAGCTTTCCAAAGCGTTGTATGGACTTAAGCAGGCCCCCAGGGCTTGGTATGAGAGGCTTAAGTCCTACTTGTTGAGTCATGGGTTTGAAATGGGTAAAGTTGATAAGACCTTGTTCATCCGCCGGCTTGGCGCTGACCTTCTGCTCGTCCAGATCTATGTCGATGACATTATCTTTGGTGGCTCTTCCCATACTCTGGTTTCCCAGTTCTCGGATGTCATGAGCACCGAGTTTGAAATGAGTATGATGGGTGAGTTGACCTTCTTCCTTGGCTTCCAAATCAAGCAGACTCGGGAGGGTACCTTCTTGTATCAAGGCAAGTACACTCGCGACCTCCTGAGACGCTTCGATATGAGTGATGGTAAGCCGGTGTCAACTCCGATGGCTTCTACAGCCTATCTTGACCCAGATGAGGATGGCAAGCCAGTTGATCAGAAAGAATACAGAAGTATGATCGGCTCCCTTCTTTACCTCACTGCTTCGAGACCAGACATACACTTCTCCGTGTGTCTGTGTGCTCGGTTTCAGGCTTCTCCTCGCGTATCTCACCGCCAGGCGGTGAAGCGCATCTTTCGGTACCTTCGAGCTACCATTGACTATGGTATCTGGTACTCTTCCTCTTCTTGTCTTTCCTTGAGAGCCTTTTCGGATGCAGACTTTGCCGGCTGTAGGATAGATAGGAAGAGCACTTCTGGCACTTGCCAATTCATTGGCACTTCTCTCGTTTCTTGGTCTTCGAGGAAGCAGTCCGGTGTTGCGCAGTCCGCCGCAGAGGCCGAGTATGTTGCTGCAGCCAGCTGCTGTAGCCAGGTACTTTGGATGGCCTCGACCCTGCGGGACTTTGGGTTGGTCATAGACAGTGTTCCACTCTTTTGTGATAACACTTCTGCAATTAACATTGCTAAGAACCCAGTGCAACACTCTCGTACCAAGCACATCGATATCCGTTTTCACTTCCTTAGAGACCATGTAGAGAAGGGCGATATAGTGCTCCAGTTTGTGGAGAGTGACCACCAGTTGGCTGACATTTTCACCAAGCCATTGGATAGTTCAAGGTTTTCAGCTCTGCGGGGAGAGCTTGGGGTGGTGTGTTCTTACGGATTGTAGTGAGGGGGAGCTTTGGGCTTTACTGCTTTACTATATTGATTATGCTTCTGTCTCATTTCTGTTGCATTGCACTCGGGGTGCATTCGGGTTTAGTCCTTCCAACATAGGTTAGAGTGCTTCTCTTGCCGAGATGCTTAGACTTCTAACTCTTATCTTGTGCTACCAGGATTAGCTGCTTCTTATCTCACTATGTCGAGCTCACTCACTTCTTGTAGGTTCTAGCGAGGGTTGGGCCACCCTCGGGTAGACAGGGTACGTGTTTGCTCTCTAGTGTGTGATTTACTGTCAGCTGATTGTCCTGGAGTCATATGGGGTAGATGAGAGTCAGTCTGAGCCATAGTTGCCTCTATATCTTTTCTATGCTTTAAGGACTGCCTGTTTGCTGTTTTCTTTCCCAGCTTCTCGATTCTTTTGCTTTGGTTCAGGGGGAGTTCAATTGGGAGCTTCTGGAGCTTAATTCTGACATAACTCAACTTGAACTAAAAGTTGCATCTAATGTTGAGGGGGAGCTGGTCTTTCATGCATTTTCAGCATTTCGCATTATAATCAAACTGCATTGAGCCTTGATTATTATCCTGTTATGACATGCTTCAATGCTTTACACCTTGCCATGACTTGTGCTTAGCTTGCTAAATTTATCATGACTTCATATGTGTAGACTAGCGTTTGCCATGATAAGTTAAGTAAAATTGATCAACTTAAATTAAACTTGTCATGCTAGCATTTGAGTTTAGTCTTTCTTGAGCTATCCTTTTATGATTCATGCCATGTCAAATAGGCTGAGTAGAGCGTTGAATCTATATTGAGCCTTAGTTTGAGCTGTTTTAGTCTCCTGATGATACATGAGTTAGTACAATGTGTTAAAAAGCAAAAAGATCTCTTTTGTGCGAAAAAACTGATCTCACCAATTCTTTCCTATGAGACGGCTTGCCATTGCACTTGGCATGAACTTAGGGGGAGTTTTGGATGACCTAGACTATCTTCTTAAGCTTCTTGCTTGGAGTAGTCGCATAAGGCTTGAGATCTAGCACATGATAAAACAAAGTGTTGGTTGACAACCACCATATTTGTGCGAAAAAACTGATTTCACCAATTTCTTCTCATGAGACAGCTTGCCATTGCACTAGGCATGAACTCAGGGGGAGTTTTGGATGACCTAGACTATCTTCTTAAGCTTATTGCTTGGAGTAGTCGCATAAGGCTTGAGATCTAGTACATAAACAAAAATTGGGTTGAAAACAACCATATGCTTTCAAAAGACAATGTTTAATGTGCTCAATTTGCTTAATCTACAATCAGAACCAAGTACCTTAACCAATGTTTCAATCTTGAGCTTATAGCACTCTATTTGGACTCAATGTTAGCTTCTTTGTTCCGCTTAGCTTATTGACATGGCCTGCATCATCCTTGGATGTCTCTAGCTAGACTTTACTCATTGATGACGTGACTTGCTCACAAAATGCATTACATTTCAGATTGTCATCTATGTGCTCTAGCTGGCTTATATATATGTTGTCAGGATCTAGATAGCGTTTTATTGAGTTATGGCTTGGTGTATTACATTATGATCATTATGGATAACTCTCATGGCTCTAAATGCTTAAATAAACAAACTTCAGCCATATTCATCCATTGACATGTCATATTCTCTCTATTGCATCTTGATGTGTTTATTGCCAAAAGGGGGAGAATAGAGAAGAAAAAGTCTGTTGGTTCCAGTTTAGAGCTTTGGAGATCAATTTGCTCTTTCAGTTGTTGCTCTATTGTTCCTTCTGTCGACATGGTCATTTGTGTGTTTCTTTCTCTTCTTTGGACCATGTTGGACTTTTCAAAACAAACTCAACTTCTTGCTTTTTCTGGGTTTGTCAATATACTCATCAAGGGGGAGATTGAGAGACCATGTGAAGGTCACCCCATGGTTGTGATGAGTAATTGACTCTTGATCTAGGAAGATTGAGTTTAGCTTTTGAGGTTTGTGCCAGTTCGGCAATATCGTAGCCCTGGCAAAGTGCTCTGCAGCCAGCACGACCACGTTGGCCGTGGTCGAAGGCCAGTACGACCACGTTGGTCGTGGTCGAAGCAGGTTACGACCACGTTTGGCCGTAATCGTAGGTCACCAGGGAAGTTTAAGACTGGTTTTGCCATAGTCGTATCTTGGTCATGGTCGAAATGACCCGTACGACCACGTTGTGCGCTATCGGAAGCCAGCCGAGCCATTTACGACCACGTTGTAGCGTATACGACCATTTTCAGGTTGTTTACGATCACATTGGCCGTAGTCGATTGTAGCTTCGACCACGTTGTCATGAGCTGAAAGCGGTTAGAAATCGTAAGTCGAAGCTACGACCACGTTGTAGTGGGCTGCAGTCGAAGTCGGCACTCAAATCTATGACCACGTGAGTAGTCGGCACTCTACGACTACGTTATTGAGAGCTGCGGTCGGAAGTCGATGCTTCGACCACTGTGGTCGGGGGCCGGCACT
Source organism: Dendrocalamus latiflorus (assembly GCA_017311315.1). Classification (NCBI taxonomy): domain Eukaryota; kingdom Viridiplantae; phylum Streptophyta; class Magnoliopsida; order Poales; family Poaceae; genus Dendrocalamus; species Dendrocalamus latiflorus. The sequence continues at coordinate 28,193,254 of CM029634.1, forward strand.
CAAGCTTGCGACCACGTGGGAAGTCGGCGGACTTCGACCATGTTGTGAAGCGGTCGAACGAGGTCGGGTCGGGGTCAGACTCAGTCGGTTGTAGTCGATACCGGTCGGATTTGGTCGTAGGGCTTTGTGATGAAGTCAGGGACCTTGTGCATTTGTTTGTTTATCTTTTCGATCGGTCGTAACGACTTGGGTTGAAGTCGTAGACTTTGAGCGTTAAAGCCGTAGCGAGTTGTGGGTGGTCGTAGCAAGTTAGCGATGATCGTAGACTCATTGTATCTGGTCGTATGGCTTGATTTTGTGGTCGTATGTCGTGTGCTTTCATTGTTCTCTATTTTCGACTGGTCGTAGGTGGTATACGACTTGGTAAAAGTATGATTTGAGTTCTGTTTTTCTGGCTCAAGTGGTTGGATACTATTGTGAGCGGTACTATGTAATGGTTTGCTTGTCTGTGATGGTTTGCAGGACTTTAAGACTAATCGTGGTGAGGCATGGATGGTCGAGACTAGGCACGGGGGTGCTGAGGTCGTGATCGGCTGGGAGATGCCAAAGACGACGAAGTCTGTGAGGTGGTTGCAAGCGTGATCGGCAAGGCAGGAGGAAGCTTCCGGGAAGGCAGCGAAGTGGCATTTTGGAGAAATGCGGAAAGCTGCAAAGGGAAGCTGTGTCTCTGCGAAAGCACTGGAGTTGTTGGCGCTAACGGGCAAAGCAGTAGAGCCGTTGGGTGTAACGGGTAAAGCACTGGAGCTCGTTCTCGCTGTTGGGTAAAGAGAGTGGTAAAACCCGGTGTTAGGTGGGAGTTAACGGGTTCTCCCCCTGTAGCAAGAAGACTATAAATAGAGAGGGTAGAGCTCGGATGCTCGGTGAGGTTGTTCCCGAGTCACTCTGAATTTTTCGTCTCTATTTGTGTGAGTTGTCTCTGGGTAGAGCACGGTTGCTCTTGTACCTCCAATGGAGTGGCTGTAGAAACCTCCATGTTCAATCATTCATCTCTCTTCCTCAAGTTGATTTCTGTCGTCATGAAATGTTGTGATTGTTTTGTTTGCGATCTGTTTTGAGAGCTTGTTCTTCATGCTATCCTTCTCTCTCCTCTCTTCTTCTTGAGGCTGCTTTCGTTCTTGTGTGCTTCGATTAGCTCAGAACTGGGAATCTGTCTCAAGGCCACTTGGCCAATTTATTCCCGAGAGCAGGAGTCGAAACAGAGAAGTTTTCTCTTCCAGAGGTTGGAATAGTTCAATGCCCCAAATTTGAGGATCAAAAGCCAGAGAGTCTTAGTTACTCGGAAACTTGGCAAACGAGTCCTTCTCCATTCTTGTTTCAACCGCGCAGTTTTCTTTGTTTGATTTCTTTTGTCGGCTCGGGCAAGTGTTCGACCACGTGGTGTTCGACCATCAGTTGGCTTACTACCACGTGCGTTCGACCAGAGAAGTCAGTTCTTTCGACCGTTTTGCTGTGTGGGTGCTTGGGGAGTTTTGAAGGCACCATTCACCCCCCCCCCCTGTCGCCATTTCGGTCCATCATATACTGTGGCTGCTGACCAGGCCAGCCATCCGCCAAGGACTCCGCTAGCTGTATGTAGCTAGGCTGCACGGAGTCTCCAGTCGTGCTAGGAAACAAGACGTACCCGAACAGATATAGCAGGTATGCAACGAAGTGCGTCCGCACCGCGTCCTCTTCTGCGTCTGCAGGACAGGTCATGTAGCGACGAAGCCATCCATGTGGCACCCCAGCTGCGTTGTCTCAGATCTGATGACCGAACCGGTGACCCAGACGGACCTTCCAATCTGCTGCCTTTGGGGGTGGCGCCACAGCAGCACCACGGACGGGTAGACCTGTAATCATCGTGACGTCCTGCAGAGTAACCGTCATCTCCCCCCACCGGAAGTGCAAGGTGTGAGTCTCCGGCCTCCATCGATCAACGAGAGCGGACAGTAGTGGCGCATCATACTGGAACCCATGCGGTAGATCCAACATGTGGGTAATGGGCAGCAGACCGGTGTCCCGCAGTAGTGGGATGTACCGCTGGTCGAGACGCCAGTTCTCTCGGGGGCCCCTAAGGACGAAGCAAGGAGGCCCGTGTGCGTCTCCAGACAACCACACATGGCATCGGTGGTGCTCGTCCCAACGGGGGTCTAGCAGCTCGAACGCCATGTCCTGCCAAATAAGGATAACAAGTTAGTGTACATTATAACAAAATGTGCAACAAATAACAACAAATGTAATGACAGGGAAACGTGCGGAATGTACCAAAACATACATAAAATGTGCACACGAATATGACCCACACGACAAGGAAACATATAGAATGTGCGAACACATACATAACATGGTAATGTGCAACACATAGCTACATCGAGCCAACAATTCAGCGTACACCTCCTGAATAATACATTACATATGGATTGTGGTTGGTACTACGGAGCGTTGCTTGATGCCGGCATGTTTGGGCCCTGACTGAGGGAGTGGCCAATCGTCTTGCATAGCCTACACTGCGGGCGCCGAACACGATCCCCTCGCTGGCTCTCATCCATGCCGTTGCGGATGCGACGGCTTTGTCGTCTTCCACGACCGACATGCTTCAGTGCATCGTTGGGCACCCACTTTATCTCCCCCGGCCATAATTCCCTGTAGTGCATGTCTACCCCGTAGGAATGGAACTCTGCACTCCAGGTTGCATACAAGTGCTGCATGTCGTAGTACTTGGAGATGTACTGTGTCGACGCCTGGTTCTATACAGCGCAGGCCGCGTACACATGGGAGCATGGCTTGTGCAGAAGCTGGGGCTTGTTGCAGGTGCAAGATGCTTCATCACCAATCGTGCATACCTGCTTGCGCTCCCCTCTAATGTGACCCATGACATACTTCTGCCTTAGGCGGACCTCAAACTTCCTCCTTAAGCCATCAATGGGCTGAGCAATGTGGCATCGAGCCTTCTCCATCTTCCGGTCCATGAAGGCCTGCATGACCTCAGAGTATTGCTTGTTTTCCTCAAGGTGCTTCTGCGCCATCATGGCTCTATTCACAAAGTACCCGACAGTACGGTTCCAAGTCTCAGCCACGATTGCCGTGATCGGCAGGGATCTGACGCCCTTCAAGACACCATTGTAAACCTCGGACATGTTGGTTGTCATGATCCCATACCTTGCCCCACCGGTGTCGTGCAACAAAGACCACATTTCCAAGTCAGGTGCATTGGCCTGAACCCATTGTGAGAATGCCCCGACTCTTGTGGATCCCCCCTCCACGGCCCCTGCTTCTGTATGCACATGCTTCGTAGCTTCCTGATCGAGCTGCCTCCGCAAGGTGTCAAACTTCCGCTTTTGGTTCTGCATGCATAGCTTCTTGAACATCTTCATTAGGTCCTTGCTACGGAACCTTCTATGGAAGTTCGCTGTAATATGCCTCATGCACCAGCGATTCTTCACATCAGTCCACTGGAAGGGGGGTTGCGTCCCATTCTGCAACGTCTGCAACGCAGACAGCAAGCCTGCATTGCGGTCGGAGATAAGGCACACTTCAGGGCGTTCTTGCACTACGGTATGCTTCAAATTGCAAAGGAACCACAGCCAGCTATCTGTATTCTCGTTCTCCACAATTGCAAATGCCACTGGGAGTAACTGGTCATTTGCATCGGCTGCAACTGCGGTCAGAATAGTACCCTTGTACTTGCCGGATAGGAACGTCCCATCTACGGTTAGCACTGGACGGCACCACCTGAACCCTTGTATCGCCTGATGGAAGGCCCAGAACACCCTGTCAAGAATGAAACAGTTCGGGCCCTCCGTAGGATGAGCCCTCTTCTGCCTGTTTATGTACGTGCCTGGGTTTGATTATGAAATTTGATGCAGCATTCTTTGGACCAGATCGTACGCCTCCTCGTACGTCTCATACATTTGATGCAGCACCTTTCGCTTCGCCCGCCAAACCTTCTTGTACCTCACTTCGTAGCCCACCGTGTTCACTACTTCTGCCATTAGAACCTTCGGGGTAATTGACACATCCGCCTGGACAAGGTGCGCGACCAGCTCCGCAACATACGATGATGTCATGTTGCGGTGTCTATGTACTGGGCCCGCAAGCTCGCAACTGTGATCTTGGAGCACTGTTATCCGGAACTCCATGCCAACGCCCTTGTACCGTTGTGCACGGACTTTGCCACCACAGGACCCGTCGACACACTTCACGACGTACGTGTTCGGCTTTGACTTGTGGACCCGATACGTCCGGCTTATGTTGACGGCATGTCTAGCAATAGCCTGCTGGACAGCACTCTTATTACGGAAGCACTGCCCCAAAAAGAGTGCACCCTCGCTGAACCCCCATTCTCCCTTGTCGAGACCCGAATATACAAATCCGGACTCTACTGTGTGTTCTGCACTAGTCCAGGATCACGCTAGTGCACACAGCGTAAACAAAGACAAACATCATCCATATCACGACATTCTAAAGAAAATCCAAATTATATTAATAATCATCAGAGTACGACCTTATGGCCAAGCTTACAATTATTTAGCCTGAAAGGGCTTTAAAGTAACTAACAGCGGAAATCCAAAATTTAACGTAGTAGCCATTCGACATGCCCACAGGCAATCGACTGGGGAGCGAAGTCCTAATCCGTGAAGTCCTCGTAGTAGCCTCCTTCTAGCCACTCCTGCTGATCTGGTCCTTCCTCCTCAACTGAGCAACATGGGCATAAAGCCGTGAGTACATTGGTACTCAGCAAGTCGTTTGTAACAAATGAATGCAATATAATATGCAGGGCTTATCAATGGATGGCTGAAAGGTTAATTTTGCATAAAGCAACAATTTAAAATAAATACAATAAACAGATTGAAAAGCAATTTAACAAAAGACACTAAATAAATAACCAAAGGAATTGATTATAACCACAAGTGAACTAACCATTCACTTCCCAGCTCAAACCAACCAGGTTTTTATGAAAACTCTACCCCTCGTGTGAAATCACCGAGCATTGTCCATGACCGAGGACACGGCTATTCGAATAGTTTTACACTCTGCAGAGGTTGCACAACTGTACCCACACGATGTGATAATCCTCACGTTAAAGATAATCACAACAAGGCTTTTACAATGATCCATCTCCACCCGATCCCACTCGCTAAGGATTCGCCGTCGAGTAGGGTAACCCCCTAGTCGATAATTGCCCCCTCTTGCGCCACAACAACATCGGTAGTAAAACCAAAGTGGAGACTTCACAAATTATTATGCCAAGTCTATCCCATACTAGACATGTGGCTTGCACGGTTAAGCTCAGATCAATGGCGCACAAAGTTAAGTCCTTAAGAATTACCCAGGCGAAACATCCACATCCCAATGTGCAACCTGCACCCCCTTTACTACACGATCATTCGCCCAAGTGAAAGCCAAGTTTGTATAACCAATGCCCATGACACTACCCATGTCATGACAACAAGTTTTATAACCGTGGTTAACCACCACATTCAAGTATATCATTAAGTCAAGATTAATTAACCACATGTGATGATAACCCAACGTACTAGTAATAAGCATGGCTAAGCAATTAAACGCACAACCCATGTGACAGCTAATATTGCATCACTAAGTAATTTCCCATTCTATGGTGACAATGGAATCAGGGCATTCAAATTATCAAGGAGGAATAATCAATTAGGTTATTAACTACCAATACAAGGGTTTTATAATAAAGTAGCAATGCATGATAATTTAAAGCAACATAATACATAATAGATTTGAAAACTGGGTTCAACATGATCAAAGGACACGACTTGCCTTGGCCTTGCTCAGTTGACGGCTCTTGATCTTCAAATCCAACTTCCGCTCCTTCGAACGCGTGATCTAACGAGAGAGAACACAAATCGAAACACAAAATAAAATCAAATAAAATTCAAATGAACTCCAAAAATTCTCAAACTTGAACCAAAAGATAGAGCTCAATTTTATATGAATTTAGGAAAAAGAATCGGGTCAATCGGAGCTAGGACGAAGGAGAACGTGCTCTGGGAAGTTTTAATTCAGAGAAAAAGAGACAGACAGGTAGTCGTTATGACCACAAAGGATCCCTACGACCACGCAGAGAAATTTACGACCACGAAGAACTTTACGACCACGAAGAACTTTACGACTACAACCACAAACCAATCTAAGACTACGAAGCCGATTACGACCACTTAGGCAGGCTTACGACCACGTAGTCGAGCACATGACTACGATCACTCAGTCGAGATTACGACTACGTAGTCGAACCTACTACTTCGACCACACAGAACAATCTACGACTACGGCCACACGGGCGGCTACGACTGCACAGCGGCTACGACTACTCAGGCAGACTTACGACCATGAAGTCGTTTACGACCACATGATCGAACTTACCGGTGGCTTTACGACTTACGACTAAGGCTCTTCAACGTAATCGTAGAACCTTACGACTACACGGATCTACGACCACGGATGGCGGCGGGATCTGGTCGGCGGTGACTAGGAACGGTGGCGGGACTCACCGGCGACGGCGGATCGGCGAAGGCGAAACGACGGCGAGGACGACACGACCTCGGGCTCCGGCACGACCACGGCAGCGGCTACGCGTATGACCACGGCCTCGGCGAGGCGCACAACCACGGCTTTGGCGAGGCGCACGACCACAGCGGCGGGCGGCGGCACGACTTCGGTTTGCGGCTCAACTCGGAGGCGAGGCTTGACTTGGGACGAGGGAGACACCAGGGGTTCAGGCCCTTTTGTACCCGGTCGTAGAGGTGTCCTGGTCGGCCACGAGTACGAGTCCGGGTGGGATACGACCTGAGAGTCCCACTCGTAAACGAGTACGACTTGCTAAAAGCGGGCGGCTGCGATGCGGGGGCGGGGTTCTGGATGGCTGACACGCAGCGGGGGCGGAAGCGGTTGCGGCTCGACCGACTGGTTTTTCTTTTTCTTTATCTTTTTCCAGAAATTCAATTAAATCACTTTGAGCTCTAGAAAATAGCAAATAAATCCAGAAAACAAACCTGAAAAAAAACCAATAAATTCCTTGAGACACAAGGAACACAAATAAAATATTTTTGGCAAATGTTAATGTTTAACTTTAGTCATGTTAAATCTTTTTTAATTGATACATATTCCAATTAAGCTTTAGTTAATTTCAGAAAAATACAAATGGTGAAATTTTATTTCAAAAACTTCAAAAAGGCTCTGAAATTCAGGATGTTACAAACCTTCCCCCCTTAAACGGAATCTCGACCCCGAGATTCTGGCTCTCTAAGGAATAGGTTTGGAAACTCCGCTCTAAGATCCTTCTCGCTCTCCCAGGTTGCTTCCTCCTCGGAATGGTTGCTCCATTGAACCTTGCAAAAGCGAACTGTCCTTCTTCTGGTTACACGCTCTGCCACTTCCAAAATTTTTATAGGATGTTCTTTATAAGACAGATCCTCCTGAAGATCCACCGCCTCTACGGGCACTGCTTCCTCTGGCACTCTCAAGCACTTCTTTAGTTGAGATACATGGAAAACATCATGGATCCCGCTCAAGGTGTTTGGTAATTCCAGCTGGTATGCAACCTCTCCTTTGCGCTTTAAAATTTTAAATGGCCCCACATACCTTGGCGCTAGCTTTCCCTTCATTTGAAATCTCTTAACACCTTTGAAGGGTGTGATCCTGAGATACACATAGTCATTTGGCTCAAAACTTAAATCTCTTCGACGAGTATCAGCATAACTCTTCTGTCTGGCTTGGGCTGCCTTTAGCCTTTCTTGAATCAAACGTACTTTCTCTTCTGCTTCCTGAAGACATTCTGGCCCGAAGATTTGACTCTCCCCCGTCTCTTTCCAATTGAGAGGGGTTCTACATTTTCTGCCATACAGGGCTTCAAACGGTGACATTTGTAGACTAGTCTGGTAACTGTTATTGTGGGAGAACTCCGCAAAAGGTAAACAACTATCCCATTTAGCTCCGTGATCCAATACACAAGCTCTTAACATATCCTCCAGGATTTGATTCACACGCTCCGTCTGACCATCCGTTTGCGGATGATATGCTGTACTGAAGTTCAAGTGAGTACCCATTGCCTCGTGAAAGCTATTCCAAAATCGTGAAGTAAACTGCGACCCACGATCCGATACTATCCTCTTGGGCACCCCATGAAGACTCAAAATCCTGGACATGTATAACTCGGCCAATTTATCTCCAGAATAAGTTGTTTTGACCGGAAGAAAGTGAGCGACCTTCGTTAATCGATCCACAATTACCCATATTGAGTCGTAGCCCTCTTTAGTCTTGGGTAAGCCTGTAATAAAGTCCATTCCCACATCTTCCCACTTCCATTCAGGAATCTTCAAGGGTTGCAGCAACCCTGCTGGTCTTTGATGTTCAGCCTTCACTCTTTGGCACACATCGCAAAGTGCTACATACTCGGCTATCTCGCGCTTCATACCTGGCCACCAGTATTTGTCTTTAATATCCTGGTACATCTTGGTACTGCCGGGATGGATTGAATATAAGGACTCATGCGCTTCCTTAAGTAATAACTTCTTCAGTTCACCCTTGTTTGGTACGCACAAACGCGTCTTATACCACATGATTCCCTGATCGTCCTCCACAAAGCCGGGTGCTTTGCCTTCCTTTAAACCTTCTTTGATTCTCTGGATATTTTCATCCCCTGGTTGCTCGTGACGAATCTGACTATCCAGGGTCGGCTGCAAGTCCAAGGTAGCTAACATCCCTTCCTCAACCAACTCCAAACTAAGCTTCTGAAATTCCTCGTGTAGAGCTGGTTGGTTTTCCTTGACCCTCACTGTATTGCAATACACCTTTCTGCTCAACGCGTCTGCCACTACATTGGCTTTCCCGGGATGATAATGGATTCCGATGTCATAGTCCTTTATCAACTCTAACCATCTTCTCTGTCTTAGGTTGAGGTCTGATTGGGTGAAGATATACTTCAGGCTCTTATGATCAGTGTAGATCTCACATCTGTTACCCATCAGGTAATGTCGCCATATTTTTAGGGCATGCACAACTGCTGCTAGCTCTAAGTCATGCGTAGGGTAGTTCTCCTCATGTGGCCTTAACTGGCGCGATGCATAGGCTACCACTCTCTTGTCTTGCATCAATACGCACCCTAAACCTTTGCGGGATGCGTCACAATAAATCTCGAAATCTTTCTTGATGTCTGGCAAGATTAGGACTGGCGCTGATGTCAGACTTTCTTTTAACTTCCGAAAACTCTTTTCGCATTCTGGCGTCCATTCAAACTTCTTTTCCTTCTTTAATAGCTGGGTGAGAGGTCGAGCTACACTGGAGAATCCTTCAATGAATCTACGATAATAACCTGCCATTCCCAGGAAGCTTCTGACCTGGGTCACTGACGTGGGTGCCTTCCAAGTAAGCACATCATGTACTTTACCTGCGTCAACGGACACTCCTTCTGCTGTCAACACATGACCCAAAAAGGCAACTTCCTTCATCCAAAATTCACACTTGCTGAACTTGGCATATAACTTATGTTCCCGCAATCTCTGCAATACCAACCTCAAATGCTCTTCGTGCTCCTCCTCATTCTTGGAGTAGATCAGGATGTCATCGATAAACACAACGACAAACTTGTCCAAGTAATCCATGAACACTTTGTTCATCAGGTACATAAAATAGGCTGGGGCATTGGTTAAGCCAAAGGACATCACGGTGAACTCATACAATCCATAACGAGTTGAGAAGGCTGTCTTGGGTATGTCCTCCGGTCGAATCCTCATTTGGTGATATCCCGACCTCAAATCAATCTTGGAGAACACTCCAGCTCCTTTTAACTGATCAAACAAATCATCAATTCGGGGCAAAGGATACTTGTTCTTGATGGTAACTTCATTGAGAGCTCGGTAATCCACACACATCCGCTGGCTACCATCCTTCTTCTTGACGAACAGTACCGGTGCTCCCCACGGAGAGGTACTAGGTCTGACATATCCTTTATCCAACAATTCTTGTATTTGCTTCTTCAATTCTGCTAACTCATTGGTGGGCATTCGGTAAGGTCTCTTGGAAATCGGTGATGTGCCTGGTGCTAACTCAATTGCGAACTCCACTTCTCTTTTTGGTGGCATCCCAAGGAGATCATCAGGAAAAACATCTGGATATTCTCTGGCAACTGGCACTTCATTTAGGGCAATCCCTTTACTTTGGCATACCATCACTTTTTCTGGCTGCTTCATATCGGCCTCAAATCTCACTTTGCTTCCATCGGGACCGTCCAAGGTGACTGCTCGGCTTCCACATTCCAACACTGCTTGATGTTTCTTGAGCCAATCCATACCCAGAATTACGTCCAAAGACTGGATATTCAGCACAACCAAATCCGCGGAGAACTCTACTCCTTGGATGGCTATCCTAACCTTGGGGCATCCTAGGTTTGTACTCATCTCAGAGCCTGGGGATTGAACCAATAAAATGGAACCAAGTGCAACGACTTCCAACTTATGCTTTAGAGCAAAACTCTGGGAAACAAACGAATGTGAAGCTCCAGAATCGAACAAAACTGTGGCAGGAACTGAGTTTACTTGAAACTTACCGATCACAACATCTGGTGCTGCTTGAGCCTCCTCCATGGTGACATGGTTCACCTGGCCGCACATCACGGTCTGCGATCCTCTGTTGGGTTGACTTGATGTTTGCGGTGCTCCACGTCCTGACCCTGCTGCGGGAGTCTGATTTGGTGTAGAGCCCAAGTTGAAACGAACTGGTGTCAAGGCTTGATTCTGCGGGCATTTGTTGGCATAATGTCCCGTTTCATGGCATTTGAAACAGGTAACTGCTGTCATGGGCTTGGTGATCCTCTGCTGTTGGCTTCCAACTGGAATTGGCCTTGGTCCTGATGAGAAGTGGCGAGGAGCTGGTGCAGGTGTTTTGAATCCTGACTGCTGTGGAACACGAGCGGTTTGAAACGTACTGAAGCGGGTCCTCTGAGCCTGGTGCATCTGTGATCCTTGCTGCATCATCCTCCGCTTGCGGGATTCCTCTATCTCACGACGACTCTCCTCAATGAGCATCGCTTTGTCCACCATGTTTTGAAAGCTGGCGTAGTCATTTCCCACCACTTGAACTTTCAGACCGGGGTTTAGTCCTTTCTTGAACCTCTTTTGACGGGCATCATCTGTAGCGACATCCTCCGGGGCATAACGGGCTAGCTGGGTGAATTTATTGAGATACTCACTCACTGACATGTTCTTCTGCTGTAACTCCCGGAATTCCTCCTTCTTCATCTCAATCACTCCGTCCAAAACATGGGTATGACGAAAAGCTGCGGCGAACTCCGCCCAAGTGATGCTATCTTGATCTTCATGAGCAGCACAGTAGTTTTCCCACCATTCAGCTGCAGCGCCTTCTAGCTGGTGGGCGGCATACAAAACCTTCTCGCGGTCCGTACACTGGGCAAGATTAAGCTTCTTTTCTGTTGAGCGCATCTAGTCATCGGCTTCCAAAGGCTCCGAAGATCGTGAATAAGTGGGTGGCCTTGTCCTCATGAATTCTGCAAATTTAGACTGTTGACGAACTGGTTGGGGCATTGCCATTTCTTGATTCTGCCGATTCATCATTGCGTTCATATTCTGCATCATGGTATTCATTAATTGGGTCTGGGCAGCCATGAACTGACTCAAGGTCGGATCTAAACCAGCCGGATTCGCATGCTGCTCTGGAGTTGCTTGGTTTCCATTACTGTCTTCCGGATCTTGGTTCATTTGACCGCGTCCTGCGGAGCTCCGGGTGTCAACCATTTCTGCTCTGTTCTGAAAGAAAAGCCCATTTGTTGAGAACTGACTCTTCAAGGCTCAATAGGTAAGAGGGAAAAGCAAAGGTAAGTGGTAAACTCGTCTAAGGGGGTAACTAATGGCAATCCTAAAACTAAGCAAACACTTAGCCGAAAAGGCTAACAAAAGAAGCAATAAACTCCACAAAAAGACTTTTGACATGACTGCATCATAATGCTAGGAGCAAAACTGCAGCTCACATCACACCCAACGGCAAATAAGAAGCGAGGCGATTTACACGATACTAAAACTATAACAGGGTTCAAATTCAATGGCTCCTAATCTTCTCGGAAACCTTCAGTCTTGTCTTGACATATTGAGGTGCTTCCTTGATCCAGACTTCACAGCATAGCTTGAAGAATTCCATGCCAACTTTCACCTTGAGTGAGGGACACTCGAGACATCTATGGATATTATAGAGATAAGAAGTCAATTTGAGTTTCGAAAACCATATTTCAGAGGAGCCAAAGAGTAAGAATCCTAAGAATGTGGTAAAAGTAAAGAATTACTAGACAATCATTTGGTTGATTTGATTTAGAAAATAAATTTTGAAAATTTTGCTAATTCGACCACTCTAACCAGGGCTTCGTCCTACAGTCGATATGGCTCTGATACCATCTCTGTCGAGACCCGAATATACAAATCCGGACTCTACTGTGTGTTCTGCACTAGTCCAGGATCACGCTAGTGCACACAGCGTAAACAAAGACAAACATCATCCATATCACGACATTCTAAAGAAAATCCAAATTATATTAATAATCATCAGAGTACGACCTTGTGGCCAAGCTTACAATTATTTAGCCTGAAAGGGCTTTAAAGTAACTAACAGCGGAAATCCAAAATTTAACGTAGTAGCCATTCGACATGCCCACAGGAAATCGACTGGGGAGCGAAGTCCTAATCCGTGAAGTCCTCGTAGTAGCCTCCTTCTAGCCACTCCTGCTGATCTGGTCCTTCCTCCTCAACTGAGCAACATGGGCATAAAGCCGTGAGTACATTGGTACTCAGCAAGTCGTTTGTAACAAATGAATGCAATATAATATGCAGGGCTTATCAATGGATGGCTGAAAGGTTAATTTTGCATAAAGCAACAATTTAAAATAAATACAATAAATAGATTGAAAAGCAATTTAACAAAAGACACTAAATAAATAACCAAAGGAATTGATTATAACCACAAGTGAACTAACCATTCACTTCCCAGCTCAAACCAACCAGGTTTTTATGAAAACTCTACCCCTCGTGTGAAATCACCGAGCATTGTCCATGACCGAGGACACGGCTATTCGAATAGTTTTACACTCTGCAGAGGTTGCACAACTGTACCCACACGATGTGATAATCCTCACGTTAAAGATAATCACAACAAGGCTTTTACAATGATCCATCTCCACCCGATCCCACTCGCTAAGGATTCGCCGTCGAGTAGGGTAACCCCCTAGTCGATAATTGCCCCCTCTTGCGCCACAACAACATCGGTAGTAAAACCAAAGTGGAGACTTCACAAATTATTATGCCAAGTCTATCCCATACTAGACATGTGGCTTGCACGGTTAAGCTCAGATCAATGGCGCACAAAGTTAAGTCCTTAAGAATTACCCAGGCGAAACATCCACATCCCAATGTGCAACCTGCACCCCCTTTACTACACGATCATTCGCCCAAGTGAAAGCCAAGTTTGTATAACCAATGCCCATGACACTACCCATGTCATGACAACAAGTTTTATAACCGTGGTTAACCACCACATTCAAGTATATCATTAAGTCAAGATTAATTAACCACATGTGATGATAACCCAACGTACTAGTGATAAGCATGGCTAAGCAATTAAACGCACAACCCATGTGACAGCTAATATTGCATCACTAAGTAATTTCCCATTCTATGGTGACAATGGAATCAGGGCATTCAAATTATCAAGGAGGAATAATCAATTAGGTTATTAACTACCAATACAAGGGTTTTATAATAAAGTAGCAATGCATGATAATTTAAAGCAACATAATACATAATAGATTTGAAAACTGGGTTCAACATGATCAAAGGACACGACTTGCCTTGGCCTTGCTCAGTTGACGGCTCTTGATCTTCAAATCCAACTTCCGCTCCTTCGAACGCGTGATCTAACGAGAGAGAACACAAATCGAAACACAAAATAAAATCAAATAAAATTCAAATGAACTCCAAAAATTCTCAAACTTGAACCAAAAGATAGAGCTCAATTTTATATGAATTTAGGAAAAAGAATCGGGTCAATCGGAGCTAGGACGAAGGAGAACGGGCTCTGGGAAGTTTTAATTCAGAGAAAAAGAGACAGACAGGTAGTCGTTACGACCACAAAGGATCCCTACGACCACGCAGAGAAATTTACGACCACGAAGAACTTTACGACCACGAAGAACTTTACGACTACAACCACAAACCAATCTAAGACTACGAAGCCGATTACGACCACTTAGGCAGGCTTACGACCACGTAGTCGAGCACATGACTACGATCACTCAGTCGAGATTACGGGCTTATAGGGTCTGGAACTGCGAGTCTAGCAAAATGGTAGAGACATGTGAAGTGACCTTTGACGAGGCCAGTCCGGGGACTAGGCCTGATATCTCAGGTTCTTTAGAGCAGTCCGAGACCATCTTCGTGGATGACGAGGACGATGGAGATGAGGGTTGTCTACCCGATCCAGTCCCTTATCCACCCCTTGAGGTGCCGTCTTCCACCGCACCTCCAGGTGATCAGCCCATGCCTTCTGCTTCCTCTGGAGCTAGTGGCTCTGTTCCTATCTCGTCAGCTCACGAGGTAGAGGCCACTTCTTCATCTCATCCTGGACCTCCCCGACATATCCAGAAAAGACATCCTTCTGAGCAGATGATTGGAGACTTGTTCGAGCGTGTTACCCGCTCAAAATCTGGCTTATCTCAATTCTGTCTCCATTCTGCTTTCATTGCCTCCTTTGAGCCCAAGGATGTTTCTCATGCTCTTTCTGACGAGTCTTGGGTCAATGCCATGCATGAGGAGCTAGAAAATTTTGAGAGGAACAAGGTCTGGTCGCTTGTCGAGCCCCCGCGAGGTCACAATATTATTGGGACTAAGTGGGTGTTCAAGAACAAGCAGAGCGAGGATGGAGTGGTCATTCGAAACAAGGCTAGACTGGTAGCTCAGGGGTTTTCCCAGGTTGAGGGTCTAGACTTCGAGGAGACCTTTGCCCCTGTAGCTCGACTTGAGGCCATTAGAATCCTGCTTGCCTTTGCAGCTTCTAAGGGTTTCAAGCTCTACCAGATGGACGTCAAGAGTGCCTTCCTTAATGGCGTTATTGAGGAAGAAGTTTACGTCAGACAGCCTCCAGGTTTCGAGAACCCCAAATACCCACACCATGTCTTCAAGCTTTTCAAAGCGTTGTATGGACTTAAGCAGGCCCCCAGAGCTTGGTATGAGAGGCTTAAGTCCTACTTGTTGAGTCATGGGTTTGAGATGGGTAAAGTAGACAAGACTTTGTTTATCCGTAGGCTTGGTAGTGACCTTCTGCTCGTCCAAATCTATGTCGATGACATCATCTTTGGCGGCTCTTCCCATGCTCTGGTTTCTCAGTTCTCGGATGTCATGAGCACCGAGTTTGAGATGAGCATGATGGGTGAGTTGACTTTCTTCCTTGGCTTCCAAATCAAGCAGTCTCGGGAGGGTACTTTTCTACATCAGGGCAAGTACACTCGTGACCTCCTGAGACGCTTCGATATGAGTGATGGGAAGCCGGTGTCAACTCCGATGGCTCCTACGGCCTATCTTGACCCAGATGAGGATGGCGAGCCAGTTGATCAGAAAGAATACAGAAGTATGATCGGCTCCCTTCTTTACCTCACTGCCTCGAGACCAGACATACACTTCTCAGTGTGTCTGTGTGCTCGTTTTCAGGCTTCTCCTCGCGTATCTCACCGCCAGGCGGTGAAGCGCATCTTTCGGTACCTTCGAGCTACCATTGACTATGGTATCTGGTACTCTTCCTCATCCTGTCTTTCCTTGAGAGCCTTCTCGGATGCAGACTTTGCCGGCTGTAGGATAGATAGGAAGAGCACCTCTGGCACCTGTCAATTCATTGGCACTTCTCTCGTTTCTTGGTCTTCGAGGAAGCAGTCCGGTGTTGCGCAGTCCACCGCAGAGGCCGAGTATGTTGCTGCAGCCAGCTGCTGCAGTCAGGTACTCTGGATGGCTTCGACCCTGCGGGACTTTGGGTTAGTTATCGACAGTGTTCCACTCTTTTGTGATAACACTTCTGCGATTAACATTGCTAAGAACCCAGTGCAACACTCTCGGACCAAGCACATCGATATACGTTTTCACTTCCTTAGAGACCATGTAGAGAAGGGCGATATAGTGCTCCAGTTTGTGGAGAGTGACCACCAGTTGGCTGATATCTTCACTAAGCCATTGGATAGTTCGAGGTTTTCAGCTCTGCGGGGAGAGCTTGGGGTGGTTTGTCCTTATGGACTGTAGTGAGGGGGAGTTTTGGGCTTTACTGCTTTACTTTATTGATTATGCTTCTGTCTCATTTCTGTCTCTTTGCATTTGGGTGCATTGGGTTTAGTCCTTCTAGCATAGGTTAGAGTGATTCTCTTGCCTAGTTGCTTAGACTTCCTACTCTTATCTTGTGCTTCCAGGATGCTTCTTATTAGCTGCTTCTTATCTCACTAGATTGAGCTCACTCACTTCTTGTAGGTTCTAGCGAGGGTTGGGCCACCCTCAGGTAGACAGGGTACGTGTTTGCTCTCTAGTGTGTGTTTTACGGTCAAGCTAATAGTCCTGGAGTCATATGGGGTAGATGAGAGTCAGTCTGAGCCATAGTTGTCTCTATATCTTATCTAAGCTTTAAGGACTGCCCGTTTGGATTTTCTTTGCCAGCTTCTCGAACTTATTGCTTTGGTTCAGGGGGAGTTCATTTGGGAGCTTCTGGAGCTTAATATTGACTTAACTCAACTTGAACTAAAAGTTGCATCTCATGTTGAGGGGGAGCTGGATTCTCTTGCATGTTAGCATCTCGCATTGTAATATAACTGCATTGAGCCTTGATTATTATCCTGTTATGACATGTTTACAATGATTTACACCTTGCCATGACTTGTGCTTTCTTTGCTAGATTTATCATGACTTCATATGTGTAGACTAGTTTTGCCATGATAAGTAAATTGATATTGCTCAACTTGAATTAAAACTTGTCATGCTAGCATTTGAGTTTAGTCTATCTTTAGATATCCTTGTATGATTCATGCCATGTCAAATAGGCTGAGTTGAGTCTTGAATCTAGGTTGGATCTTAGATTGAGCTATTTTAGCATCTTGATACATCATGAGTTAGCACAATCTATTAAAAAGCAAAAGGATCTCTTTTTATGTGCGAAAAAACTGATTTCACCAATTCTTTCTCATGAGACGGCTTGCCATTGCACTAGGCATGAACTCAGGGGAGTTTTGGATGACCTGGACTATCTTCTTAAGCTTCTCGCTTGGAGTAGTCGCATAAGGCTTGAGATCTAGCACATGATAAAATTTTTGGTTGGAAACAGCTATAAGCTTTAAAAGAAAATATGTCAAATGTGCAAGATTTGCTTAATCACCTAAACATGAAAAGTGCTTAACCAAATGATAAACTCTTGAGCTTGTAGCACTCTAATTGACTCAACACTAGCTTCTTGTTTCCGCTTAGCTTATTGACATGGCCTGCATCATCCTTGGATATCTCTAGTTAGACTTTGCTCATTGATGACTTGACTTGCTCACTAAATGCATTACATTTCAGATTGTCATCCATATGCTCTAGCTGGTTCATATATATGTTGTCATGATCTAGATAGCGTTTTATTGAGTTGTGGCTTGGTGTATCTCATTATGGTCATTATGGATAATTTTCATGGCTCACAATGCTTAGAAATAAACAAACTTCAGCCATATTCATCCATTGACATGTCATATTCTCTCTATTGCATCTTGATGTGTTTATTGCCAAAAGGGGGAGAATAGAGAAGAAAAAGTCTGTTGGGAACAGTTTAGAGCTTTGGAGATCAATTTGCTCTTTCAGTTGTTGCTCTAGTGTTCCTTCTGTCAACATGGTCATTAGCTTCATTTTCCTTCTTATGGACCATGTTGGATTCTTCAAACTCAAACTCAACTTTGTGCTTTTTCGGGGTTTGTCAATATACTCATCAAGGGGGAGATTGATGAACCATGTGGAGATGACCACATGTGCGTAATGAGTAATTGACATTAGTTTGGGTAAGTCGAGTTTGGTTTGGGTGGTTCGGACCTAGTCGTTGCGTGGTGCAACGGGCTCGGTCGGACTGTGGTCAAACTTGGTCATATGGGATTAGGACGCTGATTCTTTGATTTGACAGGTTTGGTCTTCGACATGGTAAGTATGATGTTGTTTATGCTTTCATATATCGAGCGGTGCTATTTGATGTGTTCTTTGTCTGTGTGGCTGCAGGACATCGGGTGGAGTCGTGGCGAGACACGTGGACCGGACTAGGCGCAGGTGGCGCTGAGGTCAGAACGGTCGGGATGTGTCGAAGATGACGTGGACTCGAGGTGGTTGCGAGGCGTGCGAGGCAAGGAGCGCGGAAGCTTCCCGGAAGGTGCAGGAGGGGCGAATCGGGAAATTCGCGAGGCTGCACAAGCGGGAGCGGGCGCCGTTGGATTTAGCAGGCGTAACGGGGCGGAGACCCGTTAGCCAAGGCTATAAATAGGATTGAGGGGCTGCATGCCCACTTGAGCACTCCAAGAGTTTTAGGGTTTCCTTTAGTCAAAATAGGCTTTAGTGGTTGTTTTGGCTTTAGGGCTTTAGTTGGTGGAGGGTTGGTGTATACAGCAGGGCTGTGTCCCCTCTGTGAGTGTCTCCTTCGATGTGTTCCAGAGAGCTCTCCCCTCAGTGTGTATTCCTCCCAAGAGTATGTGAGTTTCTTGGTGATTTTGAGGATTGAGTGGGAGATGAGGGATTGAGAGACTTGTAATCACTTCCTTGTCCTAATGTCCATGCGTATCGGGACGTATCTGTATTCATCTGTTGGATTTGGAATGAAAATCTGAAGTTCTTGTCTCGTGCATCCCTCTCTGTTCTTCGTTGTTTTCTTTGAGTGATTTTTGGATTTTCGTTGTTCTGAGTTCTTGATTGCTGGAGAGTGCCAAAATGGGTTGCTTTATGATGGGATAATGCTTCAAGGTCATTTGATCGATTAAAATCCCAGAGACAAGGTTTTAATTTCAGATTTGGCACTTTGAACCTCTCTGTTCTTCATTTGCCTGTTCTAGGGTTTTAAGTAGTTTTTGATTCCCTTTGTTATATGGGCTAATTTTTGGTCTGAGTGATCCTCTTGCTATTGCTAACTTATTTGCAAAATCTTGTTAGCAAAGGATTTGAGACCATGGAGTAATTTGTATCTTTGGCCTTATCTTTGAAGTTTGCAGTCAACTCTAGAGTTTTGGGTTAGACCCTGTTTCCCTCTTTGTGATGGCATGATTTTTGGTCTGGAGTAGCCCATGGGTATTCCTAACACATTTGCAAAGTATCATGGCCATAGGATTAAAGATGGAGGAGCAATTTGAGATTTTGTGTAGCATCCTGTAATTTTCAGATTTTGGGCTCAATCTGAAATTCATGGGTTTCTTTTGATTTCCCTTGGTCTCTCTTGCCTCAATCCTATTTAGGTTAAGGTTCTGAGTTTGGTTTCTGAAAAGTTTGGAAGGATTTCATCCTTTTCCCAGTTATTCCAAGTTCTAAGTATTTTTGGTCTCCTTTTTTCAAGGCTCTGAATGCAGTACCCTCTCGGCAGAGCAATAGCTTCATTCGGCCAGCTCACTGTGACGGCAAAGTTCAGCTAGCCAAATAGTGTTTGCTGGGTATTAAAAATTTCTTTTGGCTGGTTTGATTGCTTGCTATTTCTTTTCTTTCCTCCAGCCGTTTTTTTTGTCTCCAGATCGATTTCTTTGCTGCTTTGTCTTCAGTGCATTTATTGCTTTTTGGTTGCAGCCGATTTGGTCATTCAGTAAGTTGTTTTTTTCTTTGGTTTGGGCATGAAGCTGAATCAGACCTCTAATGAGTGACCTCTAATGAGTCTGCAGTATCATCCCGTTTGGATTAATCCTTCTTTTCTTGGCTACATTAATTCTTGAAAGTTTGGTAGGCTTCTTTCTTCTTTCGGCTTTGTGCAGTTGGTTAAAAGAAAAAAAAACTCAAAGCAATCTTGTTGGCCGAACTGCATCTAGTTCATGAGTGTCTCTTTTTTTCTTGTGCTGATTTTCTCCGATTTTGCATGCTGATCAAACAGCATTATTTTTAGCTGAAATTTTTACTGGCTGGTCTCTGATTTATGCTGAATTTTTTGGTGTCACATGCGTTCCAAAATTCAGAGGAATTAATTTTAAGTTTTCTGTGAGTTGCGTTGTTTTGCATCTGGTGAGAAATCAGTGTTCGATTTCTCGGGGGCGTTTTTAAGCGAGCGACATTCACCCCCCCTCTGTCGCCATTTCGGTCCTACAATTGGTATCAGAGCCGGTTAGCTCTAATCAATAGATCTTAACCGGTCTCAAGAGCCATGGCGACGGACAAGTACTCGACCAAGCCGCCCGTTTTCGATGGCATCGATTACCCCTTCTGGAAGAGCCGAATGGAAACATACATCCAGGCTCAGGGGTATGCCATCTGGCGCAAGGTCAAGGTCCAGTTTGTTGTTCCTGCCGATGAGAACATCAATGCCGGGAACATGGCTGATGTTGAGGCGAATGCAAAGGCAAGGAACATCATCATCCAGGGGTTGAGTCGTAGCGAGTTTGACCGTATATCTCACCTGTCGTCCGCCTACGACATCTGGGTTACCCTCGACGCATACCATGAGGGCACCACCCAGATCAAGACGGTTCGACAGGACCAGTTCAAGTGCGAATACAACAAATTCGAGATGCTTGCTGGTGAGTCCCTGGACGAGTGTTTTTCGCGATTTCACAAAATCTTGAGCAACCTCCGAGCGGTCGGTCTCACATACCCCGACTCGGACAACGCTCGTCAGATGCTCGCGGCACTCGATCTGCGTGTGTGGGAGATGAAGGTGACCACCATCAAAGACACGACAGACCTCTCGACCCTGACTCTTGACGCGCTGTACTCGCGCCTCAAGACTCACGAGATTGACGTTGTCTCTCGTCGGTCAAAGTCACAGTCGATGGCTTTGGTCACCGATCCCAGTTCGGCTTCTGGTTTTTCCGCCGATTCGCTTTGTGGGTTCTCCCTAGCTGCTCTATGTGACGTAACTGATGATCAGTTAGAGCAGCTAGAGGATGAACAGCTAGCCCTCCTAGCTCGGAAGTTCTCCCATGCTTACAAGAGGAGGAGGGACAGAAAGAGAGGCGGACCAGTCATCTGCTTCGAGTGTGGTGGCCCCAACCACATTCGAGCGAACTGTCCCAAGCTGGAGAAGGGCAAGAACGACTACAGCGGTTCAGGCAAGAACGACTACACCGACAAGAACCGCAACAAGAAGACTCCAGCTCAGACGCCGGGAAAGAAGAAGTTCCGCAACTTCGGGAAGGCCAAGAAGCTCTTCCACCGCGTCCTCACCGCTTTCGACGACCTCGACCTCAGCGAGGTGGAGGGATGGAGCGACGACGACGGGACGGGTGACCAAGAGCCCAAGGATGGCGGCGACGACTTCTCCGGCATGTGCTTCATGGCCCTCGAGGACGAACTCAGCGACAGCGAGCTGTACTCCGACTCGGACGAGGTATGTCCCTCCTATGACCAACTTAATGAAGCTTTCCTTAAGCTAGGAGGATTTCATGCTAGATCTAGAGCTAGATGTAGCGAGTTGGAGAAGGAAGTAGATAGACTGTCACGGGAGCTTACTTCACTTACATCTGCTCCCTCCCGTGACGACTGTGATACATGCTCTGCTTTGTTGGTTGATATGGAGAAATTAAGGACCTCGCATGATAGTGTGTCCTCTGAGCTTGATTCTATTAAGGTGGAGAATGTTAGTCTGCTTGCTGAGTTAGAGTTGAGTAGGATGGCTGTTACCCTACTTACTACTGATGAGACTACTTCTCCCACCTCATGTGAGGTTAAGGACATTGCTGCTAGAGGACCTTATGCCATGCTCCTTGATCTGCCCGATTCTTGTGAAAATTGCAATAATTTAAAGATGAACCTAAAACGGGCAGATCACAAAATTGCTGAGTTGCATGCTTCTTTACTTGAGCCTATTGATTCATGTTTGAACTGTCCCAAGTTAACTGCTGAACTTGAAGCTGTCTCAAAACAGTTTCAAGAACTGATTGACAACAACAAGAAAATGGCTCAGTATGCGACTAAGGATCCTGTTAGCTCACCATGCATTAGTTGTGATAAACTAAAACTTGAACTCGTTGCTTTGAATGACAAATGTGTGAAGCTAACTAAGGACTTACTAGAGAAGCCACAATCTGGTTGTGATGTGATTGATGGTGTGGGGGAGAAGCCCCAGGGTAAGGGTGAGACGCCTAGAGACGCGAACCAACCTGCTAGTAGTAGGACTGTCCCCTCAGAGTCGGCTGTGCGTGCACAAACCATTCTTTCCTCTACTGTTGGTTCTTCTTCTGCTCCCTTACCTCCTGCTGTTCCCTCTTCTCCCTGCTCTTCTTGCACCTCTCTCTTTCGGGAGTGTCAGTACCTTATGAACACTCTCGAGAGATTTGTAGGCGGCAAGAAGAAGCTTAATCTTATTCTAGACCAGTCCAAGATTTGCAGATTTAATCAGGGTCTAGGATATGACTATTATGAGGATATGAGGAAGCATCCACCTGCTGTGCTCAGACCCATAGCACCAGGTGTGATCGAGACCGAGCCCAGGACCGAGAAAGTCCAATTTAAGTCAGCGGGCTATGTCCAGGGGATTTCTGACAGCAAGGTGATTGCACCTGCTGCTTCGGCCTCTCAGAAGGCGAAGCCTGACCGTGCTACTTCTACCTCTCAGAGGATAAAGTATCACTGCACCTTCTGTCAGAAGGATGGACACACGGTTGATCGATGCTTCAGGCGCGCCAAGATCGCGCGTAGAGACTGTGCTGAGTCTCCTAGGCGTATTCAGGGTCAGCCCCAGATCCTGAGTGCACCTAGGACCAGCACGAGGTCTAGGTTTACTGCTGTTGATGGGTTTGGGCAGCATCGAGGACTTGGTTTTTCTGAGTCTTCTGTTTTTCGTCCTCATGCTGCTCCTGGTCATGACTTCCGCCGTCCTGAGGGTACATCTCGTTTCCCCCGTCGAGACAGTTACCCGCGGCGTGTTCAGCGTGTTGCCGGTGTTCCGACTCGCTCTCCCGTAGCAGTCGGACCCCGCAACAGCTTCAGGTCTGCTCACAGACCTTCTGCTGTGAGTGACAGAGAGCGTAGGGTAGATAGAGGTCAGTCGTGCTTGACTACTTCATCTGCTCGACGTGTTGTTCAGTATTGGGTGCCAAAATCACTCTTGATTTACCCCAGTACTGAGACTTTACTCTCTGTTTGACTCAGGTTCGCCGGGCAGGGAAGGGAAAGGTTTGGCTCGTAGACTCCGGGTGTTCACGACACATGACCGGAGATTCTCGTTGGTTTTCTTCCCTTGCCCGTGCTCCAGGTGATGAGACGATCACCTTCGGAGATGCTTCATCTGGGTGCGTCATCGCCAAAGGTACAGTGCGCATTAATGACTCTTTCATTTTGAAAGATGTAGCCTTGGTTAGTAAGCTGCAGTACAATTTGCTTTCAGTTTCTCAGCTTACCGATGACGACTTTGAGGTGAGCTTTAAGAAAAACAATTACAAAATTCTTGATTCTTCGGGTAGTCTGGTTTGCGGGATTTCTCGTTTTGGGAGGATCTTTCGTGCTGATTTTTCTGAGTCTTCTGGTGATCCTCTCAGGTGTTTAGTTGCCTCAGAGTCCCGTGATTTGACCTTCTGGCATAGGAGACTTGGTCATATTGGATTTGATCATTTGACCCGAGTTAGCGGCCACGACCTCATTCGTGGTCTGCCGAAGCTCAAAATGGTCAAAGATCTTGTTTGCACTCCATGCCGGCACGGCAAGATGGTTGCCGCTTCACATCCTCCGGTCACTGTGACTATGACCGATGCACCAGGACAGCTGCTCCACATGGATACAGTGGGACCAGCTCGAGTGCAGTCAGCAGGAGGGAAGTGGTATGTTCTTGTCGTGGTCGATGACTTCTCGAGGTATTCTTGGGTGTTTTTCTTAGCCTCGAAGGATGAGACGTTTTCACATTTCCGAGGTCTTTTCAGTAGGCTTTCTGTTGAGCTCCCGGGTGCCTTACGAGCGATCCGCAGTGACAATGGCACGGAGTTCAAGAATTCCTACTTCGAGAGTTTCTGTGGTGAGACAGGTGTAGAGCATCAGTTCTCCTCTCCGCACGTCCCGCAGCAAAATGGCGTCGTGGAGAGAAAGAACCGGACCTTGGTCGAGATGGCTAGGACGATGCTTGATGAGTACTGTACACCGCGGAAGTTTTGGGCTGAGGCTATAGCCACCGCGTGCCATGTCTCAAATCGAGTTTTTCTTCGGGCACACCTGCACCGCACTTCTTATGAGTTGAGATACGGGCGAAAGCCCAGCGTCTCTCATTTTCGTGTGTTTGGTTGCAAGTGCTTTATTCTGAAGTCCGGGAACCTAGATAAGTTCGAGTCACGTTCTTGTGATGGGATCTTTCTAGGTTACTCGCCTTCTTCGCGGGCTTATAGGGTCTGGAACTGCGAGTCTAGCAAAATGGTAGAGACATGTGAAGTGACCTTTGACGAGGCCAGTCCGGGGACTAGGCCTGATATCTCAGGTTCTTTAGAGCAGTCCGAGACCATCTTCGTGGATGACGAGGACGATGGAGATGAGGGTTGTCTACCCGATCCAGTCCCTTATCCACCCCTTGAGGTGCCGTCTTCCACCGCACCTCCAGGTGATCAGCCCATGCCTTCTGCTTCCTCTGGAGCTAGTGGCTCTGTTCCTATCTCGTCAGCTCACGAGGTAGAGGCCACTTCTTCATCTCATCCTGGACCTCCCCGACATATCCAGAAAAGACATCCTTCTGAGCAGATGATTGGAGACTTGTTCGAGCGTGTTACCCGCTCAAAATCTGGCTTATCTCAATTCTGTCTCCATTCTGCTTTCATTGCCTCCTTTGAGCCCAAGGATGTTTCTCATGCTCTTTCTGACGAGTCTTGGGTCAATGCCATGCATGAGGAGCTAGAAAATTTTGAGAGGAACAAGGTCTGGTCGCTTGTCGAGCCCCCGCGAGGTCACAATATTATTGGGACTAAGTGGGTGTTCAAGAACAAGCAGAGCGAGGATGGAGTGGTCATTCGAAACAAGGCTAGACTGGTAGCTCAGGGGTTTTCCCAGGTTGAGGGTCTAGACTTCGAGGAGACCTTTGCCCCTGTAGCTCGACTTGAGGCCATTAGAATCCTGCTTGCCTTTGCAGCTTCTAAGGGTTTCAAGCTCTACCAGATGGACGTCAAGAGTGCCTTCCTTAATGGCGTTATTGAGGAAGAAGTTTACGTCAGACAGCCTCCAGGTTTCGAGAACCCCAAATACCCACACCATGTCTTCAAGCTTTTCAAAGCGTTGTATGGACTTAAGCAGGCCCCTAGAGCTTGGTATGAGAGGCTTAAGTCCTACTTGTTGAGTCATGGGTTTGAGATGGGTAAAGTAGACAAGACTTTGTTTATCCGTAGGCTTGGTAGTGACCTTCTGCTCGTCCAAATCTATGTCGATGACATCATCTTTGGCGGCTCTTCCCATGCTCTGGTTTCTCAGTTCTCGGATGTCATGAGCACCGAGTTTGAGATGAGCATGATGGGTGAGTTGACTTTCTTCCTTGGCTTCCAAATCAAGCAGTCTCGGGAGGGTACTTTTCTACATCAGGGCAAGTACACTCGTGACCTCCTGAGACGCTTCGATATGAGTGATGGGAAGCCGGTGTCAACTCCGATGGCTCCTATGGCCTATCTTGACCCAGATGAGGATGGCGAGCCAGTTGATCAGAAAGAATACAGAAGTATGATCGGCTCCCTTCTTTACCTCACTGCCTCGAGACCAGACATACACTTCTCAGTGTGTCTGTGTGCTCGTTTTCAGGCTTCTCCTCGCGTATCTCACCGCCAGGCGGTGAAGCGCATCTTTCGGTACCTTCGAGCTACCATTGACTATGGTATCTGGTACTCTTCCTCATCCTGTCTTTCCTTGAGAGCCTTCTCGGATGCAGACTTTGCCGGCTGTAGGATAGATAGGAAGAGCACCTCTGGCACCTGCCAATTCATTGGCACTTCTCTCGTTTCTTGGTCTTCGAGGAAGCAGTCCGGTGTTACGCAGTCCACCGCAGAGGCCGAGTATGTTGCTGCAGCCAGCTGCTGCAGTCAGGTACTCTGGATGGCTTCGACCCTGCGGGACTTTGGGTTAGTTATCGACAGTGTTCCACTCTTTTGTAATAACACTTCTGCGATTAACATTGCTAAGAACCCAGTGCAACACTCTCGGACCAAGCACATCGATATACGTTTTCACTTCCTTAGAGACCATGTAGAGAAGGGCGATATAGTGCTCCAGTTTGTGGAGAGTGACCACCAGTTGGCTGATATCTTCACTAAGCCATTGGATAGTTCGAGGTTTTCAGCTCTGCGGGGAGAGCTTGGGGTGGTTTGTCCTTATGGACTGTAGTGAGGGGGAGTTTTGGGCTTTACTGCTTTACTTTATTGATTATGCTTCTGTCTCATTTCTGTCTCTTTGCATTTGGGTGCATTGGGTTTAGTCCTTCTAGCATAGGTTAGAGTGATTCTCTTGCCTAGTTGCTTAGACTTCCTACTCTTATCTTGTGCTTCCAGGATGCTTCTTATTAGCTGCTTCTTATCTCACTAGATTGAGCTCACTCACTTCTTGTAGGTTCTAGCGAGGGTTGGGCCACCCTCAGGTAGACAGGGTACGTGTTTGCTCTCTAGTGTGTGTTTTACGGTCAAGCTAATAGTCCTGGAGTCATATGGGGTAGATGAGAGTCAGTCTGAGCCATAGTTGTCTCTATATCTTATCTAAGCTTTAAGGACTGCCCGTTTGGATTTTCTTTGCCAGCTTCTCGAACTTATTGCTTTGGTTCAGGGGGAGTTCATTTGGGAGCTTCTGGAGCTTAATATTGACTTAACTCAACTTGAACTAAAAGTTGCATCTCATGTTGAGGGGGAGCTGGATTCTCTTGCATGTTAGCATCTCGCATTGTAATATAACTGCATTGAGCCTTGATTATTATCCTGTTATGACATGTTTACAATGCTTTACACCTTGCCATGACTTGTGCTTTCTTTGCTAGATTTATCATGACTTCATATGTGTAGACTAGTTTTGCCATGATAAGTAAATTGATATTGCTCAACTTGAATTAAAACTTGTCATGCTAGCATTTGAGTTTAGTCTATCTTTAGATATCCTTGTATGATTCATGCCATGTCAAATAGGCTGAGTTGAGTCTTGAATCTAGGTTGGATCTTAGATTGAGCTATTTTAGCATCTTGATACATCATGAGTTAGCACAATCTATTAAAAAGCAAAAGGATCTCTTTTTATGTGCGAAAAAACTGATTTCACCAATTCTTTCTCATGAGACGGCTTGCCATTGCACTAGGCATGAACTCAGGGGAGTTTTGGATGACCTGGACTATCTTCTTAAGCTTCTCGCTTGGAGTAGTCGCATAAGGCTTGAGATCTAGCACATGATAAAATTTTTGGTTGGAAACAGCTATAAGCTTTAAAAGAAAATATGTCAAATGTGCAAGATTTGCTTAATCACCTAAACATGAAAAGTGCTTAACCAAATGATAAACTCTTGAGCTTGTAGCACTCTAATTGACTCAACACTAGCTTCTTGTTTCCGCTTAGCTTATTGACATGGCCTGCATCATCCTTGGATATCTCTAGTTAGACTTTGCTCATTGATGACTTGACTTGCTCACTAAATGCATTACATTTCAGATTGTCATCCATGTGCTCTAGCTGGTTCATATATATGTTGTCATGATCTAGATAGCGTTTTATTGAGTTGTGGCTTGGTGTATCTCATTATGGTCATTATGGATAATTTTCATGGCTCACAATGCTTAGAAATAAACAAACTTCAGCCATATTCATCCATTGACATGTCATATTCTCTCTATTGCATCTTGATGTGTTTATTGCCAAAAGGGGGAGAATAGAGAAGAAAAAGTCTGTTGGGAACAGTTTAGAGCTTTGGAGATCAATTTGCTCTTTCAGTTGTTGCTCTAGTGTTCCTTCTGTCAACATGGTCATTAGCTTCATTTTCCTTCTTATGGACCATGTTGGATTCTTCAAACTCAAACTCAACTTTGTGCTTTTTCGGGGTTTGTCAATATACTCATCAAGGGGGAGATTGATGAACCATGTGGAGATGACCACATGTGCGTAATGAGTAATTGACATTAGTTTGGGTAAGTCGAGTTTGGTTTGGGTGGTTCGGACCTAGTCGTTGCGTGGTGCAACGGGCTCGGTCGGACTGTGGTCAAACTTGGTCATATGGGATTAGGACGCTGATTCTTTGATTTGACAGGTTTGGTCTTCGACATGGTAAGTATGATGTTGTTTATGCTTTCATATATCGAGCGGTGCTATTTGATGTGTTCTTTGTCTGTGTGGCTGCAGGACATCGGGTGGAGTCGTGGCGAGACACGTGGACCGGACTAGGCGCAGGTGGCGCTGAGGTCAGAACGGTCGGGATGTGTCGAAGATGACGTGGACTCGAGGTGGTTGCGAGGCGTGCGAGGCAAGGAGCGCGGAAGCTTCCCGGAAGGTGCAGGAGGGGCGAATCGGGAAATTCGCGAGGCTGCACAAGCGGGAGCGGGCGCCGTTGGATTTAGCAGGCGTAACGGGGCGGAGACCCGTTAGCCAAGGCTATAAATAGGATTGAGGGGCTGCATGCCCACTTGAGCACTCCAAGAGTTTTAGGGTTTCCTTTAGTCAAAATAGGCTTTAGTGGTTGTTTTGGCTTTAGGGCTTTAGTTGGTGGAGGGTTGGTGTATACAGCAGGGCTGTGTCCCCTCTGTGAGTGTCTCCTTCGATGTGTTCCAGAGAGCTCTCCCCTCAGTGTGTATTCCTCCCAAGAGTATGTGAGTTTCTTGGTGATTTTGAGGATTGAGTGGGAGATGAGGGATTGAGAGACTTGTAATCACTTCCTTGTCCTAATGTCCATGCGTATCGGGACGTATCTGTATTCATCTGTTGGATTTGGAATGAAAATCTGAAGTTCTTGTCTCGTGCATCCCTCTCTGTTCTTCGTTGTTTTCTTTGAGTGATTTTTGGATTTTCGTTGTTCTGAGTTCTTGATTGCTGGAGAGTGCCAAAATGGGTTGCTTTATGATGGGATAATGCTTCAAGGTCATTTGATCGATTAAAATCCCAGAGACAAGGTTTTAATTTCAGATTTGGCACTTTGAACCTCTCTGTTCTTCATTTGCCTGTTCTAGGGTTTTAAGTAGTTTTTGATTCCCTTTGTTATATGGGCTAATTTTTGGTCTGAGTGATCCTCTTGCTATTGCTAACTTATTTGCAAAATCTTGTTAGCAAAGGATTTGAGACCATGGAGTAATTTGTATCTTTGGCCTTATCTTTGAAGTTTGCAGTCAACTCTAGAGTTTTGGGTTAGACCCTGTTTCCCTCTTTGTGATGGCATGATTTTTGGTCTGGAGTAGCCCATGGGTATTCCTAACACATTTGCAAAGTATCATGGCCATAGGATTAAAGATGGAGGAGCAATTTGAGATTTTGTGTAGCATCCTGTAATTTTCAGATTTTGGGCTCAATCTGAAATTCATGGGTTTCTTTTGATTTCCCTTGGTCTCTCTTGCCTCAATCCTATTTAGGTTAAGGTTCTGAGTTTGGTTTCTGAAAAGTTTGGAAGGATTTCATCCTTTTCCCAGTTATTCCAAGTTCTAAGTATTTTTGGTCTCCTTTTTTCAAGGCTCTGAATGCAGTACCCTCTCGGCAGAGCAATAGCTTCATTCGGCCAGCTCACTGTGACGGCAAAGTTCAGCTAGCCAAATAGTGTTTGCTGGGTATTAAAAATTTCTTTTGGCTGGTTTGATTGCTTGCTATTTCTTTTCTTTCCTCCAGCCGTTTTTTTGTCTCCAGATCGATTTCTTTGCTGCTTTGTCTTCAGTGCATTTATTGCTTTTTGGTTGCAGCCGATTTGGTCATTCAGTAAGTTGTTTTTTTTTTTGGTTTGGGCATGAAGCTGAATCAGACCTCTAATGAGTGACCTCTAATGAGTCTGCAGTATCATCCCGTTTGGATTAATCCTTCTTTTCTTGGCTACATTAATTCTTGAAAGTTTGGTAGGCTTCTTTCTTCTTTCGGCTTTGTGCAGTTGGTTAAAAGAAAAAAAAACTCAAAGCAATCTTGTTGGCCGAACTGCATCTAGTTCATGAGTGTCTCTTTTTTTCTTGTGCTGATTTTCTCCGATTTTGCATGCTGATCAAACAGCATTATTTTTAGCTGAAATTTTTACTGGCTGGTCTCTGATTTATGCTGAATTTTTTGGTGTCACATGCGTTCCAAAATTCAGAGGAATTAATTTTAAGTTTTCTGTGAGTTGCGTTGTTTTGCATCTGGTGAGAAATCAGTGTTCGATTTCTCGGGGGCGTTTTTAAGCGAGCGACATTCACCCCCCTCTGTCGCCATTTCGGTCCTACAAAATCATCTTAATTTCGCATCTTTCTACAGACTATATTTTGGATATGTTTTGTTGTATTTTATTTCGATGTTTGTTCTTTGATTAAAAGATCGAATAATTAAGAGCTTTTGATGGAGCTCCTTTTTTTTACAGTATTCTTTAATTTCTTTTGTTATGGTGCTTGTAAATAAAATATTTGTTTCACATGCATGTATATTGAAACATCCCCGAATTTCGAAAATTGGAAAAGGAATTGAATTTCCAAAAGCAATTGCAAAATCTCAAACTAGAGCCTAATCCTCACCAATCCACACGCAAATTGCGCACGAATCACGACGCCATCGCATCCCTCCGCTGCTGCCGCCGAGCTCACTGTGCGCCATCCGAAAACCACCGCCATCTGCGTCCTTTTGCCACCGCCCCTGTTCCCGCGACTTCCTCTCCCTGCCACCTTGCCCTTCGGAAGCCTTCTTCGCCAGCTAGAGCCGCCAGCTGCCCCTCTCGGCCCTTCTCTCCCGTGAGTCACCGTCGCCATGACGTCTCCTGGCGCCGAACCGCCTCCGGGCACTCGTGAAGGCCAAGGACCCCTCTGAGCTTCTCCACACGTTACAGTGAAACTCCCCACCCACCGAATTCGTCTCTTGCCCCCTCCATTGCCGGTAATGGCCGAATTCCCCAATCCCGTGCCCTAACTCAATTCCAATTCTCCGATCGACCGTTCCCCAATTACTTTCACTGGTAGCTTCTCTAAGCCCCTAGGAACCTCCCCCGCCCGCCACCTTAGCCTCTCGGTCACCCATCTCCCCCGGCGTCGTGAGCCGCCCCACCTCCAAAACCAGTCGATGTGGCCAGCATAACTCCGGCCACCCTAGCCTAAACCACCACCTCCACTAGCCTCAATTATCCCCAATGATGCTTAAACACCGGCCCAATCTCCCCAGGAGCCTCCCCTCCACCTGCAATTTCAAAAACGACCGTGGGAGAAAAGTCCTCGCCGCCGGCGAATGCCACCTCCACCGGCCCTCCAACCACCAAAAATGGAATCCTTGGAGTGTCTCGAGTCCGTCCATGCCTTTGGATTTCGTCGCGGTTCATCGTAGCTCGCCGGCCACCATCGCCTCCGTCCCCTGTCCCTGCGCGCGCGTGCGGGCCGAAGGAAGAAGAGGAACAGTGCGCGAGCACTGTTCCCCCGACCGCACCGGGCCGACTTGGCTGGACCCAGCCAGCTCGCCCGCGCCCGACCGAGCCAGACCGAGTGGGTCGCGCCGAGCCGCATAGTCGAGCCCGAGGAACAGTACCCGACCGTCCCAGTGAACAGTAACCGACCCAAAGCCCAAAATTGATGTTTGTACTCCTCGGATCCGTTTCGAGCCCGCCAACCCAAATCCAAAGCCCAATTCCCCATATAGCCCTCCTAAAAGCCTAAAATCCCCATTCATTGGAGTCTCCAGAGTTTCTTTATTCTTTTAAATTTTTATTATTTTGTTATTCCTAGCTCCATTTTCGTCGAGCGTGGAATTAAATTGATTTTCTTTATATTGCGCTAGCACGTGACGTCGAGGATCAGCTGATTCAAGAATACGAAGCTTTAGATCAAGATCAAGGCCCAGAAATCGAAGAATACGAAATTGTCGAAATCATAAGTCTGCAAGGCAAGTCACATGTTTTTGATCATATTGAATCCCATTAAATTACATTATTTATTTAATGTATTTTCATTATTGATAGTTGCGAACTGATAATTGCTTAAAACAAAGATTTAGAATGGCATGCTATCTAGATAATCCTACCACTGATAAATAGCCCTGTTTACCTTGATGGCCATATTCACTTTGACAACCTTAGTAAGAATTAACATATGATATAAATGTATACAAGATCATTTCATTCAGTATGATACACTACTAAGTGACTCTGGCCGTTGGCCGGTAGAATTGAAAAACCCGGAGAGGGTAGGGTGGTATGGGACACCGTACCCTAGGCCGGTGATGCTGGTATGCACTTCTAAGGTGTTGGCTGTGGGCCAGTAGGATTTGAAAACTGGTACTAAGGTAAAGGGTGTGCTGTGGGGAATCACGTGGTGATCTACGCCCACGACTTTTACCTTAGGGAAATGTAGGGTAAGGGTGTTGTGGGGGACCGTGCAACGGTTTTCGCCCACTGTGGGGGACCGTGCGGCGGTTTTCGCCCACCGCCTTATCCTAGAGTGGAGGTTGCAGACCTCAGAAAAATATTAGGACAAGAACCTTGTGCCAAGTAAAAGACACAGTAATCGCTCAACCACAAGCGTTGACTTGTCAAACCTGGTTTAGTAGCTGCTCAAATCGATTGAATCTCTAACGAAGTACAACCAGTTGATATGGAAACGGTAAAACCATATTGAACAACGTTAGATCCTTCCAGGACGGGTAGTCTGGCCTGCGTGGCGGATATCCGGGTTTGAGTTGAGATCTAATGGGTACGAGAAAGTCGGTATGAAAACGGTAAAAGCATACTGGACAACGGTATATTCCTTTCAGGACGGGAACAATATCTGGCCGTGTCGGCAGATAAAGTGTCTGGCTGTGATAGCGGACCCCCGGGTCTGTTTGGAGGTCTATCGGGTAGAGTCTTCATGAAGAAATGAGCAGGGAACAACCTTGTGCTCTTAACTCTGTCGCGGGAGTTGAGAAACCTTGTGGGTAAAGATGAGCAACTCTGCAGAGTGAGATAAATGGTATTCGAATGCGCCGTGCTTCTGGTTAATGAAGCTGTGTTAATTGGGTGATTCCAACAATGAGGCATAAGTAGGATTTGAGATGATTTAATGTGATAAGTGATGACCTGAATTTGTTAATGAAAACCCCCTGATCTTAGGAGCAAATGTTTTAAGTTTTACTTGATTGCAAATAAAACTGCATCCACCTCATAATAAAACCACTATACACCCTCCACCCGAGAACCCTGGCAATTAGTTATATAGTATTTTCACATGTGATTTGCTGAGTACGGGGTGGGAGTACTCAGGCTTGCCGAATTTTCCCCCAACAGATACCAGAAGAAAAAGGAAGCAATTCAAGATTTCGCATTAGGGTTACGACCGCACTCAAGCGTTCCTGTGGAGTTTTCTTCGGCTCTTTTGTATGTAAGTTAAATTTTGGGCTTGAATGCCCTTATTGTCGTTAAAGCTGGCCATTAGGTCTTACTTTAATCCAATTAACTCTTTTTAAATGGCTTATAAGTAGGCATAATATACTGTTAAGCCGCAACAGAACTACTGGGCTGTTGCAGGCCGTACGACGTCCCTGGTCCCAAAAATTGGGGCGTTACATATATGACATTGTACACTACAAGTTTGCAATACAGTTATATCAATAAAATCTTGCGCTTTGTCAATTTCTTCGCGCGCGCGTCATGAGCAGCCCGCTGCACCCGGCGCGACGCTCAAACCATCCAGATTTACACTTCAATTTCTCGTTGTTGACACGGTTGACACTTGACTTTATTCAAACTGACACATGTATCTATCTAAGTGGCTGGACCTTTCCCTTTTCCTCTGGCTACTAAAATATTTCAGTTCACCCCCTAAGCTCTGTGAAGGCGTTTTGGAGATTGACGTATCTTTGCCACACCGTCCTCCGCAGCTCCTCAGCACCTTCGGCCACGGCACCCAGAGCGGCGTGTCCAGGGTTTTGGTTACCGAGGGCAAACGAAAACTGGTGTTGCGAAATACAGCCTGACATTTTGGTTTGAATTTTAATTTCAAATTGTAAATGCGATATATAAAATAACTTTATGCATTGTGTACCAACGGCCAGATCTCTTGCTACCCTTCCCACCACTGCCCATTTTGCAAAAATCTCCTCGGCTCATCTCAATCCTCACTCCCTCGGTTCCCCCTCTCACCATTGTTCCGACGGGAAGCATATCCTGTCTTTGCAGAGATGAATAGTCACATTCCTTAAGGTAAATCTCAGTCCTTGATCTTAGATAGACAAATTAGGTTCACTGCTACATTAATGGCACTATAGTAGAAAATAGTATTTTGCTACTGTACTTTATAGGCCATCGTAGGAAACTAAGTGCTTTATAGGCTTGAAGTTTGGAGCAGGGGTTTTGAGAACTAGTTTTAGAATTTTATCTAGGGACCGATAACACCGATATGACCGATCACTACTACAGAAAAGGTCATCACAGACGGTTCGAAAACGTCATCACAGACGGTTTTGTGAACCGTCTGTATTCCTGGGTCAGTGATAATCGCAGGTCATCACAGACGGTTTTCGGACCGTCTATGATTATCAGCTATCACAGACGGTTTTCAAGTAAAACCCGTCTGTGATAGTTGATAATCACAGACGGTTTTAAGTTAAAACCCGTCTGTGATACTTATTATCACAGACGGTTTTTGAGTAAAAACCGTCTGTGATAGCTGATCATCACAGACGGTTTTTAGTTAAAAACCGTCTGTGATACTGATCATCACAGACGGTTTTTAAGTAAAAACCGTCAGTGATTATCAGCTATCACACACGGTTTTTACTTAAAAACCGTCTGTGATGATCCCTTCAACCCCTAAATATATTTCTGTTTATTGGCTAGCCTCAGGAAATGCTAGGCATGCCCTCTGAAACAAGCAGATAATCACATACATAAAACATATACAATCCACACATCTCATTTCATTTCAGATACATTTCACATCTCAATTCATTTCACAGACATAAAATATCCAATTGACAACGCACTTCATTTCACAAACATAAAGCATCCATTTCGCAAATCAATTCATTGAATTGAAATAAAATACACATTAACAAATACACAATTGTAAAAGATCTACACTGCATTTGCACTTAGAATTACAATAAAAAATTATTCTGGGTTGTGGAACTCTCCATCTGATCTTACGACTTTACTCCACAAAAACCAAATGAACTCTCCTCGAATTTTTGCAAAATCCGGCTGTTTCAATGCAGATGTAGAGATGGGCGCAGCCTGTCGATAGGAATATCAACGCGCACACATACAAAACTTGATATGTATGAAATAAATGTGGAAAGATTGACAAACCTTAGGAGTGGAGATCTTGCTGGAATCGAGGAGTAGTCTCATATGGTGGCACACGTAGTATCCACACGTGTTGCCCGGCAGCTGCTGGTGGCACTGCAAAAAATAGAATGTGTTAAATCAAGTGGCATTACTACTAAGTGTTGTATATGATTAATTAATGTGTAGCTAGCCAATACCCGAAAATTTCGATCATGTTTCAAGGGCTTGGCAGCTGTCGTCGAGCCACTTGTTTGTTGAACGTATGTGACGAACGACCTTCGTTATTCAAAAAAGTTAGATTAGTTATTCGGAAGGAAAGAAAGAGTGCAATGTACAATGTACTTACCTATCGAGTATTTCGGCGATAGCTGTGTACTTGGATTTGTTCTTACTTAGAGAATCAAGGTATATAGCCTTGTTCCATTTTGGTATAATTACAATTAAAATCCAATGGAAGTTCTCATTGTATGGCATAAGAACAAATTCCTTATCTTGGTGAGCCAGCAGTGCTTTTGTAATATAGTCCTCGACGAAGGATGCATTCTCGTTGATGGTATCAATGGCGACCAAGCGTGGGTCCAGGAAACCAATTGGTGATTTCGATGATCTAGCTTCGGTCAGCATGACTCTATACATATACACAGAAAAGCAACAAATTGTGACATATATCGGTATTACGTGAACAGAGACTGTGATTGTACAGACTTACAGCGTCCAGCATCGAACGAGTGAGGCGTCGAGAGCGTTGAGCGTGAAAACAGCAAATATATCGTCAAAGGTAACCGGGAAGACACATTCCTGAACTTCGTGCAACAAATGTTCCGGCTTGAATTTGACCATGATACCTGAGTGTCGTTCTGCCTCTGGTCTATTGGACTGTTCCATATACCAAGTGTGGAATCTTTGGCAACCAAGTCCTAGCTTTGCGAGGTGCTCTTTCGGGAATATCATCGGCTCGCCTAGCACGAATTTGCGGGCCAATGGCAGGTACGAGATATCGTCGTCATCCTTCGTCTTTGATTTGCCATGGCCACTGCCTCGACTGCAGGTCGACTTCATGGTAGTCGACTGTAGGATCAAGGATACCGACTAGAGGGGGGTGAATAGGAGGTTTTTAAATTTTTCTTGTTTACTAGATTAATTCTTCACAATTTTAAGAGACAAAGATGTAAAGCAATTAATCCAATACAATTCTAGTTAACAACTTAGCTCTAAACAAATAAATGATCACAATGAAGCAAATGAACAAGAGCTAAAGAGACAAGAGACACGACCGATGTTTTTACCGTGGTAATCGGAAACTTGCCGGTTTCCCCTAGTCCACGTTGAGGTAAGCCCGGACGTATCGGACCGGCTCCACGAATTGAGCCAAGCACCTCGATCACTAGTGTAGCTCTTCCCCACTCCGGGTAGGCGAGCTCCAACCTTCACAATATGCCGGGTCTTCTCACAATCTTCTTGAGAAGATCACCGAGCCAATCCTTCTCCGAATCGTCCAAGTGCCGGCAAGCACTAAGAGTAAAAGATCTCGGTGTTCACTTGAATGCAACTCTAGTGCCAAATGGATTTGCAATTTGAAACTAGCACTAAATGCTCAACCACCTCACTTTGATGTGCAAAGAAAGAATTGAGGTGAAGTGAATGCTCTAGGGCTTAAGAAATGTGCAATGAGTCACTAACTAGAGGGGGGATGTGCAATGCCCTTGTGCAGTGGTGGAGGTATTTATAGCCTCCACCAACCAAACTAGCCGTTTGGCACAATTTTCCCGCAAAAATCAGGATGAGCGGTACTACCGCCCTGCTGGGGCCGGTACTACCGCTCCCAAATCTTGCGTCAGAACGGCTCTGTCAGACGAGCACAGTGACCGTTGGATTTGGCGGCGCGGTACTACCGCCGTTGAAATTTGCGGTACTACCGCTCTCCGGTAGTTCCGCAACGTCGGCGCGGTACTACCGCTATGGCCAAACTCCGAAGGGTCCTCAAAATGCCGTTCTCTGGAAATTACGTACCGCTTGGGCTTCGGATCAACCGGACTCCAGAAGTACCGCTCTGAATGCGGTACTACCGCTTCATGCGGTAGTACCGACGTTGTAAATGCCGGTACTTCCGATCTGGTTAAAATCCGAGATCAACCGGAGGCACTTTCTGGAAAAAGCATGCCGCTCATCCTCCGGTTCTTCCGGACTCCGGAAGTACCGCTTCAGTATGCGGTACTACCGCTCTCAGCGGTAGTACCGACGTTGAAAAGGCCGGTACTTCCGTTCCGTGAAGATTCAACCGAGTTCAAGGAGTGCTCTCTGGAAAAACGGTTCCACTCTGGAAGCGGAGCTACCGCTCTGCGGTACTACCGCATATGAGCGCGGTACTACCGCTCTCCGGTAGTACCGACGTTGAAAACCGCGGTACTACCGCTCTTCCAGACAGAGCACAAACTTAACTTTTAAATAGAGCTTTCATGGATGCAAGATTTAAAGGTAATCCAGATGGCACTAGATATATGCTATCAAATTATTAACCAAGATCCCTCTTGATGGTACGATCATTTAACCTAAAATCCGGTCTTCCACCATTCACCTAAGACCGGTAAAATTAAAAAGGGATCCTATTCTAAGAATAACTTTGTCTTGAGTCAATTTGATCTTCACACGTGTCCTTTGGCTTGCATCTTGTCGCTCATGTGTGGACTAACCCTTCTTATGCTCATAAAACATGTTAGTCCCATATTCGCATAATTTCATTAATTACCAAAATCATTTTTTAGGGGCCTAGATGCTTTCAATCTCCCCCTTTTTGGTAATTGATGACAACCCAAATTTTGAGAAAAGAGAGATTGAATATATCAAAATGTTTGACAACAAATTGTATATTCTATGTGGACTTTAAAATGAGAGAGTAGATCTTATGCAATAAGACTTGTTTAGATAAACTGAACTATTTTCATTTTAGAGTCCAAGAGAGAGTGTGACTCCCCCTAAACATGTGCATGGATGAAGATTCCAACAATTCATACAAGATGCATAAGACAAAGTTATGATATCAAATGTGAGTAGATAAATAATTTGGCAACAAGATAACAACAAATAGTAACAAGAACACATAAGATCATAAAGATTCATTTCATTTAGAACATAGGAGTTCAAATTCATTACATCCAAACACCAAACATAGACATAAGTTCATTACATCCAAATTGAGATAATACGAACACGATAGTAGATAAGACCATAGGTCCAAAAGTAAAGATAAGCCCCCAATCCATTCTCCCCCTTTGGCATCAAGTACCAAAAAGAGGTCAACCCTGAGAAGGCGAGGGAGGATCACGAGCAGTACGACGGCGGCGAGCGTAGCGACGAGGCGAGGGAGAGCGCTCCAGATCTGCAACCCGACCATCTAACGAGGTCAATCTGCTGTCAATGGAGTCTAGACGCTCATCCACCCTATCCATCCTGGAGTTGATAGAAGAGAAACCCTCAAGCACAGAAGTGTAGATCTGCTGAAGAGTGGGCTGGCCAGGCTCCTGTGACTGAGTGGCTATTCCTACTACTGCTGCTGCTCCAGAGGATGAGCCTGCTCCTGGATCCGCGGAGCGATGGCCACGAAGACCAGTGGGAATGGGAGGCTCCGGTCGCGGCTTGTATCGCTTATGCACTCCACCCCGTCCTCCACGAAAGTGAAACTTGGTTTCGATCAGTGCCATGATGTAGGGCGCATAGTAGATGCGTTTGTTGCGATCATTTTTGGAGGCAACTATCTCCCTCATGATCACATCCACAACATCAAACTTCTCCCCCTTCATAATGGAGTCAATCATGTTCCAAACATGGCCTCTAATGGCATCATAGTTACCACCCTTAGGGAGAATAGTGTGGTTAATGATGCGGTTGATGAGAGAGGGTATTGGATGGAGCCCAACGTTTTTACCAAGTAAAAACTTCTCAGCAGGGTTGTAGAAGGGATACATGGCATGAACATCAAGAGCTGGCTTGTCGTGAATCTTCCCATGAGCGCTCAGCTCTGCTCTAATGGCCACCTCAAATTCATGTTTGGTGGCATCCAATCTCGTGCATATTGTCATCCATCTCATTTGCTGAAGATCAGGAGCAACATGCACAGTGGCATAGAACTGACGAATCATCTCCGGATTATAATCCCGTTTCAAAGCCACAAGCTCATGAAGGCCTGCATCCCGGAAGCGTCTGTATGTCC
This sequence comes from Dendrocalamus latiflorus, assembly GCA_017311315.1. Taxonomy (NCBI): domain Eukaryota; kingdom Viridiplantae; phylum Streptophyta; class Magnoliopsida; order Poales; family Poaceae; genus Dendrocalamus; species Dendrocalamus latiflorus. The sequence goes on from CM029634.1 coordinate 28,233,005, forward strand.
CATCATACTTGTCAATGCCATCGATGTGATCCCAGTCAATGTATTTATGATCTGCAAACTCGCGATCTGTTCCATACAGCTCATCAAAAACCTTCTCCTGAAACTTGGTGTGAAATTTCGGATTTATAGAGTTGGAGGGCAGCAAATACTGATTGGTGTGACGAAGGCGAGCGTATTCATCTGGCGAGATTTTCCTGAGATCAATCTCAAGATCCTCTCTGTCGGCGAAGTCCTCCTCAGAAGGTTCCATGGGGGAACTCTCGCGTGAGGCCCGTTCAGACTCGGTGTCAGAATCGGACTCAGACTCTGGAAGAGAAGCCTTGCCCTTGTCTTGGGCATCCTTCTGCACGGTCTCAGATGAAGGAAGAGCGGGAGTTTCAGAAGAATCTCCTGTAAGGTAGGACTTTTTGCTCGCTGCTCTTGTTTTAGGCATCTTGAGGATCGGGGGGAGTTGAACCCTGGGGAGTTGAGTTTAGATGAAGAACCGAAGCAAACACCCCTGGATCCGAAGATTTGAGATGCGATTTTGGAGATTTTTGAAAGAGAGAGAGAGAGAGAGGTGTACGGGCTGGGCGGAAGAGGAGAGGAAGTACCGGAGAGAGGAAGTGGGGCCAACAGAGAAAACACTAGGCTCGGGCGGTTGCTCCCCCTCAAATGCAGGTCCGGTAGTACCGCAGATGCGGCCGGTAGTACCGCCACGCGGTAGTACCGCTTCCTCGGACGGAAGTACCGTTCCCCGGAAGTACTGCAGAAGGCAGCGGTAGTTCCGCATTTTCTGAGACTTCACAGAATTTGAACTTTAGGACTATAGATGCAAATGATCCCTAGTTTTTGCATTCAACTAAAGTCATTAAGGATCATTATGCATTAAATAGAACAAATTATTATATTCAAATACTTTTGCATTTTACCTTTTATAAATCAAAACCCTTTGCATAAAAACATAATTTCAAACAACCTTTCAAGCTTCCTCAAAAAACATGCATTTAAATTTACAATAAATTTATGCAACATTTGAGTAATCCAAGACATTTAATTCATTCCTAAGCTTGCAAAAACGGTTCTCATCTAATGGCTTGGTGAATATATCCGCTAATTGGTCTTCGGTCCGGATGTGGCTAATGCAAATATCTCCCTTACTAACATGGTCCCTCAAGAAGTGGTGACGTACATCTATGTGCTTGGTTCTTGAGTGTTGGACTGGGTTATTGGATATTTTCACGGCACTTTCATTGTCACACAATAAAGGCACTTTATCAAAGTTTATTCCATAATCCAACAATGTTTGCCTCATCCATAATAGTTGAGCACAACAACTCCCGGCGGAAACATATTCGGCTTCGGCGGTTGAGAGTGCTACGAAGTTTTGTTTCTTTGAGGACCAAGACACTATGGATCTACCTAGAAATTGACAACTTCCCAAAGTGCTTTTTCTATCCACTTTGCAACCCGCATAATCGGAATCCGAATATCCAATTAGATCGAATTTAGCACCTTTAGGATACCCAAGCCCTATATTTGGGGAATGTTTCAAATATCTCAAGATTCTCTTTACGGCTTTTAAATGACACTCTTTTAGTGAAGCTTGAAAGCGAGCACACATGCAAACACTAAACATGATATCGGGCCTAGATGCGGTAAGATAAAGCAAACTCCCAATCATGGATCTATAAAGCTTTGAATCTACCGACTTACCTCCTTCGTCGAGGTCTAGATGCCCGTTGGTTGCCATTGGTGTCTTGATGGGTTTTGCATCTTCCATGCCAAACTTCTTGAAAAGATCTTTAGTATACTTTGTTTGGCTAACAAATGTCCCATCTTTGTGTTGCTTGATTTGAAGTCCAAGAAAATAGCTCAATTCTCCTATCATGGACATCTCAAACTCCCTAGACATCACATCACCAAATTCTTCGCAAAAATCTTGGTTAGTTGAACCAAATATAATGTCATCAACATAAATTTGGCAAACAAAGAAATCATCACCAATGATTTTTGTGAATAGGGTTGTATCTACCTTACCAATTTTAAATCCTTTCGAGACAAGGAAATTTCTAAGGCGTTCATACCAAGCTCTAGGAGCTTGTTTTAAACCATACAATGCATTCGAAAGTTTATAAACATGATTAGGACATTTAGAATCTTCGAACCCCGAAGGTTGTTCAACAAATACAAGTTCGGAGATTGTTCCATTTAAGAAAGCACTTTTAACATCCATTTGAAATAATTTAATATCAAAGCTAGATGCAAAGGCAAGCAAGATTCTAATTGACTCAAGTCTAGCAACGGGTGCAAATGTTTTATCATAGTCTAACCCTTCGACTTGAGTATAGCCTTGAGCTACTAAGTTTGCCTTGTTTCTTACCACAATGCCATTCTCATCTTGTTTGTTTCGGAAGACCCATTTAGTGCCAATCACATTGTGCTCTTCGGGTCTTTCTACCAAGGTCCATACTTCATTTTGTGCGAAATTGTTCAATTCTTTGTGCATGGCATTTACCCAATCCGGATCATCTAGTGCCTCATCTACAAGTTTAGGCTCAAGAGAAGAAACAAACGAGTAGTGTTCACAAAATGAAGCTACTCTAGAGCGAGTTTGAACACCCTTACTCACGTCACCCAATATTTGATCTATTGGATGATCCTTGGCTATTGCATTATGAATCTTGAAGTTGTTTTGTTGTTGATCCTTTTGTTCATCTTCGATGACTTGTATATTACTTGGAGTAGACGATGTGGGAGGCTCTACTTGCTTTGATGAGCTTGGTGAATATGGATCTTCCTTTGGCTTGATGTCTCCAATTTGCATGTTTTCCATAGCTTTGCGCAAGCCTTCATTACCTACATCATCCAAGTTTTCTTGCTCTTCTTGAGAGCCATTAGTCTCATAAAATTGTACATCACATGATTCTTCAACTAAACCCGAGTTTTTGTTATAAACTCTATATGCTTTACTATTTGAAGAATAACCTAATAGGAAACCTTCATTACAACGACTTTGAAATTTAGAGAGCCGAACACCCTTTCTTAGAATATAGCATTTGCAACCAAATACTCTAAAGTAAGAGATGTTCGGTTTTCTTCCAACAAGAAGCTCATAGAAAGTCTTTTTCAAAAGTCGATGTAAATAAAGACGATTTATGGCATGACAAGCGGTGTTGATTGCTTCCCCCTAAAATTTGTCGGAAGTATTATATTCATCAAGTAATGTCCTAGCCATTTCAATTAATGTGCGATTTTTCCTTTCTACAACTCCATTTTGCTCCGGAGTGTAGGTTGTGGAAAGTTCATGCTTTATTCCAAGTTCATCACAAAAATCTTCAACTTTTGTGTTCTTGAACTCGGAACCATTATCACTCCTAATTTTCTTTATTTTAAAATCAAATTCATTTTGGGCCCTTTTTGAAAAACTTTTCAAAATCCCGGAGGTTTCACTCTTGTCATTTAGGAAGAAGACCCATGTGTATCTAGAGTGATCATCCACAATGACTAAATAATAGCTATTTCCTCCGATGCTCTTATAGGTTGTTGGCCCGAACAAATCCATGTGTAAGAGCTCCAATGGTCTAGAGGTTGACATGATACTTTTGGAAGGGTGAGAACTAGCGACTTATTTTCCGGCTTGACAAGCACAACAAAGTCGATTTTTCTCAAACTTCACATCTTTCAAGCTAATCACTAGATCATGTTTGAAAAGCTTTTTAAGTTGTACCATACCCACATGACCTAGTCTCCTATGCCATAGCCAACCCAAAGAAGTTTTTGCAATTAAACAAGTTTTTAAGCAAGCATCATTTGAAGTGAAATCTACTAAATAAAGATTTCCAAATCTAAAACCTTTGAAAACAAGTTCATTATTATTATCTTTTGAGATTACAACATTTTCTTTTGAGAATGAGCATGTTAAGCCTAGATCACATAATTGAGCAACGGATAGCAAATTGAAATTTAATGTTTCAACTAGAGATACATTAGAAATTGAAAGGTCGTTTGAGATAGCAATTTTACCCAAACCCAATACCTTTCCTTTGCTATTATCACCAAATGTGATCTTGTCATTGCTTCCACTCTCAAAGGTAGTGAACATCTTCCGGTCTCCGGTCATGTGTTGGGTGCAACCGCTATCCAACACCCAATGCCTTCCACCGGTTTTGTAATTTACCTACAAAAGAAAATCAAGCCTTTTTAGGTACCCAAATTTGTTTGGGTCCTTGGAGGTTAGTAACCAAGGTTTTGGGCACCCAAATGGATTTCCTTTTAGCACCCAAAATCGAGGTGCCAATAAAATGAGCAATTACATTTCCATTTTTAGATTTTTAAGCATATAGCAAGAATCATACAAGCCAATGGAAGGCACATTATTTCTAGAACAATCATTTACCATATGTCCTACATTGCGGCATTTAGTACAATACTTACCATTCTCATTTACAAACCTTGGAGGTTTATATGCCGGTTTCTTACCTTTCTTGGGAATGTATCCAAGTCCTTCCTTGTTGAAAGAGCATCTTTGGGTACTTAACAATTTATCAAGGGTGTCTTTTCCCTTGTATGCTCTTTCCAAACTTTTATTCAATTTTAGAACGTGTTCTCTTAAATTTTTATTTTCACCTACTAGCATATCATCATGAATATGAGATAAAGCATTAGATGAATCAATCTTAGAAGAACATGGCATAGAAAGTAAATCATCACAAGAGGTTGACATGCTAGATGTTACTTTTTCTACACTAGGCATCTCATTCAAAATATTGCAAGTTATACCAATACTAGCACTAGACTTCTTTTTATTTTCTTGGAGAAGCAAATCATGAGCTCCCTTTAGCTCCTCATAGGATTTTTGAAGAGTTATGTGCTCCCTCTTCAAAATCTTGAATTTTGACTTTTCTTTTCCAAGAAATTCATTTAGTTCTACTAACATGTCCATCAAATCATCATAGGAGGGTTCATCGTCATCTAGAGTTTTTACCTTCTCCCCTTTTGCCATAAGACATGTGGGAGTGGAGAATAGCGATGGAGCTTCCTTGATGGCGATGCCGACAAGTCCCTTCTTCTTGGGAGACTCATCCTCGCTAGAATCGGAGTCAGAGTATTCCGCATCGGAATCCCACTCACCAATGTGGGCTTCATTTTTGCCGTCTTTGTGGAGCTTCTTGAAAAGCTTCTTCTTGCCTTGATAGCCTTTCTTCTTGGATGACTTCTCCTTGTCATCCTTCTTTGTGGGACATTGAGAGGCAATATGCCCCTTCTTGTCACACTCATAGCAACGGATGTTGCTATACTTCTTGTTGGAGGATGATTGCCACTTCTTGCCTTTATCATAGCGTCTTCTCATGAACTTGTTCATCTTTCTCACAAGAAGGGCAAGCTCCTCTTCGGAATCATCTTCTTCATCTTCGGACTCCTCACTTGCCACCGCCTTTGCCTTGAAGGCGGTGATCTTCTTTCCTTTGGAGGTTGATTGCTCCAATAATTCTTCCTTGTCCTTCTTGTACAACTCATTGGTAATTAGATTACCCAATAGTTGTGTTGGCGTCATTCTTGCCAATTCCGGTGAGTTTAGAAAGAGCGTCACCAACATTTCGTACTTCTCCGGTAGAGCCCTAAGCATCTTTCTCACAATATCAAGATCCGAGAGGTTAGTTCCAAGGCCTTTGAGCTCATTCACAATGTTGTTGAGTCGTGTGTACATCTCATTGATGTCCTCATGGGGCAACATTATGAATGTCTCATATTTAATCCTAAGCCGATGCAATTTTGCCTCCTTAACCGTGGATGTCCCTTCGTGTATTTCCCAAAGGGTATTCCAAATAGCGTGAGCCGTCTCAAGAAAGAGTACAATGTACAATGTACTTACCTATTGAGTATTTCGACGATAGCTGTGTACTTGGATTTGTTCTTACTTAGAGAATCAAGGTATATAGCCTTGATCCATTTTGGTATAATTACAATTAAAATCCAATGGAAGTTCTCATTGTATGGCATAAGAACAAATTCCTTATCTTGGTGAGCCAGCAGTGCTTTTGTAATATAGTCCTCGACGAAGGATGCATTCTCGTTGATGGTATCAATGGCGACCAAGCGTGGATCCAGGAAACCAATTGGTGATTTCGATGATCTAGCTTCGGTCAGCATGACTCTATACATATACACAGAAAAGCAACAAATTGTGACATATATCGGTATTACGTGAACAGAGACTGTGATTGTACAGACTTACAGCGTCCAGCATCGAACGAGTGAGGCGTCGAGAGCGTTGAGCGTGAAAACAGCAAATATATCGTCAAAGGTAACCGGGAAGACACATTCCTGAACTTCGTGCAACAAATGTTCCGGCTTGAATTTGACCATGATACCTGAGTGTCGTTCTGCCTCTGGTCTATTGGACTGTTCCATATACCAAGTGTGGAATCTTTGGCAACCAAGTCCTAGCTTTGCGAGGTGCTCTTTCGGGAATATCATCGGCTCGCCTAGCACGAATTTGCGGGCCAATGGCAGGTACGAGATATCGTCGTCATCCTTCGTCTTTGATTTGCCATGGCCACTGCCTCGACTGCAGGTCGACTTCATGGTAGTCGACTGTAGGATCAAGGATACCGACTAGAGGGGGGTGAATAGGAGGTTTTTAAATTTTTCTTGTTTACTAGATTAATTCTTCACAATTTTAAGAGACAAAGATGTAAAGCAATTAATCCAATACAATTCTAGTTAACAACTTAGCTCTAAACAAATAAATGATCACAATGAAGCAAATGAACAAGAGCTAAAGAGACAAGAGACACGACCGATGTTTTTACCGTGGTAATCGGAAACTTGCCGGTTTCCCCTAGTCCACGTTGAGGTAAGCCCGGACGTATCGGACCGGCTCCACGAATTGAGCCAAGCACCTCGATCACTAGTGTAGCTCTTCCCCACTCCGGGTAGGCGAGCTCCAACCTTCACAATATGCCGGGTCTTCTCACAATCTTCTTGAGAAGATCACCGAGCCAATCCTTCTCCGAATCGTCCAAGTGCCGGCAAGCACTAAGAGTAAAAGATCTCGGTGTTCACTTGAATGCAACTCTAGTGCCAAATGGATTTGCAATTTGAAACTAGCACTAAATGCTCAACCACCTCACTTTGATGTGCAAAGAAAGAATTGAGGTGAAGTGAATGCTCTAGGGCTTAAGAAATGTGCAATGAGTCACTAACTAGAGGGGGGATGTGCAATGCCCTTGTGCAGTGGTGGAGGTATTTATAGCCTCCACCAACCAAACTAGCCGTTTGGCACAATTTTCCCGCAAACATCAGGATGAGCGGTACTACCGCCCTGCTGGGGCCGGTACTACCGCTCCCAAATCTTGCGTCAGAACGGCTCTGTCAGACGAGCACAGTGACCGTTGGATTTGGCGGCGCGGTACTACCGCCGTTGAAATTTGCGGTACTACCGCTCTCCGGTAGTTCCGCAACGTCGGCGCGGTACTACCGCTATGGCCAAACTCCGAAGGGTCCTCAAAATGCCGTTCTCTGGAAATTACGTACCGCTTGGGCTTCGGATCAACCGGACTCCAGAAGTACCGCTCTGAATGCGGTACTACCGCTTCATGCGGTAGTACCGATGTTGTAAATGCCGGTACTTCCGATCTGGTTAAAATCCGAGATCAACCGGAGGCACTTTCTGGAAAAAGCATGCCGCTCATCCTCCGGTTCTTCCGGACTCCGGAAGTACCGCTTCAGTATGCGGTACTACCGCTCTCAGCGGTAGTACCGACGTTGAAAAGGCCGGTACTTCCGTTCCGTGAAGATTCAACCGAGTTCAAGGAGTGCTCTCTGGAAAAATGGTTCCGCTCTGGAAGCGGAGCTACCGCTCTGCGGTACTACCGCATATGAGCGCGGTACTACCGCTCTCCGGTAGTACCGACGTTGAAAACCGCGGTACTACCGCTCTTCCAGACAGAGCACAAACTTAACTTTTAAATAGAGCTTTCATGGATGCAAGATTTAAAGGTAATCCAGATGGCACTAGATATATGCTATCAAATTATTAACCAAGATCCCTCTTGATGGTACGATCATTTAACCTAAAATCCGGTCTTCCATCATTCACCTAAGACCGGTAAAATTAAAAAGGGATCCTATTCTAAGAATACCTTTGTCTTGAGTCAATTTGATCTTCACACGTGTCCTTTGGCTTGCATCTTGTCGCTCATGTGTGGACTAACCCTTCTTATGCTCATAAAACACGTTAGTCCCATATTCGCATAATTTCATTAATTACCAAAATCATTTTTAGGGGCCTAGATGCTTTCATCGACTGTAATGGTACAGATGGTGCAAGTTGCTTTGGCGAGAATAGCAGCTGTGGAGATAGCACCGGTGCAGGTAGCTCTGCTTCGCACTGCCCGTGTGGAGATGGCACCAGTGCATGTTGCTGTGGTTCGCACTGCACTTCTGGTCCTGCCACCGGTGAAGAAGCCTCCAGGGACATGTCGCTTTTGGGCCACTGGATGAATGTTCCAATGGCCTGTCCTAGAGTCCCGATCTCGTCGTTGGGGGGCTTCGATAGCGGGACCACCTCAAAATTGACATACACACCATCCACATTAACTTTTGCGAAGCCTGGCGCTAAAGCTTGACCGTGCACCATGGCCCCGATACCAGATGAATATGCCTGGCCCCAAGCAGCGTACAAAAGAATGGAGCCATATCTCACTTGGAGCCTGCACTTCGTAGGCTCCTACATAACGATACAAAATTAGCTACTCGAATAGGCCTATCAATGGAGCAAGCATTCGAGAGATAATAATTATTAGCAGGATGTCGTCCACAGGAAATATGGCCTGGGTTTGCGTCGGATTGGACGCGCAGCTACTCGGATGGTTGTGCGGGCTAGCTAGCACAGGAGCGGCAGTAGCGGCCTGCTGACTTTATGTCTGTTTCCGCACCTCATCTCTGATTACATCAGCCATCTGAGCTAATAGCTCCTCTCTAAGATATTCCTTGATCTCTTCTCGTAGCTGTGCGTCACGCTCGGCTTTGTTTCTCTTCCTACGCCGATACATTCCGGAGTCATCTTGGTAACCATGTTTCCAAGGAACGTAAAGCCCAAGGCCTCTCGTACGACCCGGGTGCTCCTTGTTTCCCAGGGCCACGGAGAGCATATCATTCTCCCTTGTTCCCTGAATGATCCCAGGGTAGATTCAAAACTCAGCTCTTCCTGCACGAGCACAACATGTCATTTCAATTCGTACGAAGTTGTGGAGTAATTACATGCTACGTAGTTCAATCGATATCTTACCAGGCGCTGGGACACTTGCTGGTCTGCAGGGTTTCGAAAGGAGACGTCCCCCGATGTCATTGTAGATGACCTTGCTCTAATCCAATTTCAAGCGCGGTCATCCGGGATATTGGAAAACGGCGGGCGATGTCCTGTGCAGCTGCCAGGTCATCGTCCTTCCTCCACTGCGGGATTTTACCCGCATACCCAGATGTGCCAAGTCTGTGGGGGTGTGTGTTTTTTGCCTGGAGGGCCTTGTGCGCCGTAGTTGTACTTTTGAAATCTTCGGTCGTTTTCATCGCCTTGAACTCTTCCCATTGTGGTTCCAGGAATGAGTATTTATGAACAGGCGTTTCGTCCGTCTCCACGTATTTCCTGACAAGCGTGCTCTTGAAGTTCTTCCATGCTTTGCACGCCGCTTGGTAGGTTTGTCGTTGCACAGCGTGTAGGTGTTCTTCTGGGAACTCGAACGATGCCAAAATTTCGATCCACAGCTCACGTTTTCGAGTGTCAGGCACGTTCTTCCACGAATTGTATGTGATCTCAATTCGTTCTCGTGCAACTATTCCGACCATGGTTCGGAATGCGTTTACCGCTTTTTGAGGAAGGATAGGGACCCTAGATGCGTTTACCGCTGTGATGGTCTGTCGGCCCTCAGGCTTCTTCGATAGCCCTCTTCCTTGGCGTCTTGATGTTGGAGCGGACGCCTCCGGCGATGATGTTGACGAATGCGCGGGTGACATGTTGCTCATTTTGTGGGTCTATTAAGATAAGATGAGAAAGTGATCATATTGAATTGGAAGAGAGGAGAGGAGTAGAGGGGGTGATGTGCCTATCTAAGCACCTACTTTAGTTGCTAATACTATAAACCAAATAGCAAAGTCCCTAAACTAGTGTATCCGGTTCATTGAACGGGAACACTAGAGTATGTCACTTGCTTCATTTGCTGTTTTTTGGCTAGATACATGGAGCATTTGGGTGGAAAGATGAACTGTTTCGTCAGGCGCATGACTGCCAATTCGAAGCATAGCATAGCATCCGAGGCACATCCAAGGTCTGCTGCTGTGTCTTGAGGAATGCCAAGAGCTGGTCTTCAGATGTGGCATTACTCAAGACACAGCAGCAGGCCTCGGATGTGCCTCGGATGCTATGCTCCATCTGAAGACCAGCTCTTGGCATTCCTCAAGACACAGCAGCAGACCTCGGATGTGCCTCGGATGCTATGCTATGCTTCGAATTGGCAGTCATGCGCCTGACGAAACAATTCATCTTTCCACCCAAATGGTCCATGTATCTTTTGCAACAATCGCAAGATTTCTTTATCTGGGAACCTCATCCACAACATTCTTCACTCCGACAATCCTTCTTTTTCCCGCAAAATTCAAGGCAATTTTATTACAAAAGTGCAAAAAAAAGACATTCCCAGATTATTCGGTGAGCAGCCGACATAGCCGACTTCTTCAATGAGCGACTATCCATCTGCTTCTTCCCACTTCTTTTCTTCATCTCTGGTCTCTGGATCACGTACGCCAGTAGCGATGATTCAGAATCATCGCTACTGGCGTACGTGATCCAGAGACCAGAGATGAAGAAAAGAAGTGGGAAGAAGCAGATGGATAGTCGCTCATCGCCCATCTGCTTTTTCCCACTTCTTTTCTTCATCTCTGGTCTCTGGATCACGTAAATCATCGCTACTGGCGTACGTGATCTAGAGACCAGAGATGAAGAAAAGAAGTGGGAAGAAGCAGATGGATAGTCATTCATCGAAGAAGTCGGCTGCTCACGAAGAATCTGGGAATGTCTTTTTTTTGCACTTTTGTAATAAAATTACCTTGAATTTAAGAAGGAAAAAGCAGGATTGTGGGACTGGACATCACATCTCGGCAGTAGTCGGCATATACTATTACTACAAGGTCTCTAAACAAAGTTCTATGAAGCAAATGACACAAACTAGTGTATCCCGTTGATTGAACGGGAACACTCGAGTGTGTCACTTACTTCATGCCCCTTGAAGGTCTATGTGGCATATACACTAGAGTGGTCCTTGATTGGTTAATTTGTGCTCTCAAATTGTAGGGTTGCACAAGATTAATCTTGGCCGTCCCGCTACTAAATGAGGAAGCAAGAAAAGTGAAACATGACACAAACTAGTGTATCCGGTTCATTGAACGGGAACACTCGAGTGTGTCACTTACTTCATGCCCCTTGAAGGTCTATGTGGCATATACACTATAGTGGTCCTTGATTGGTTAATTTGTGCTCTCAACTTGTAGGGTTGCACAAGATTAATCTTGGCCGTCCCGCTACTAAATGAGGAATCAAGAAAAGTGAAACATGATAAGATGAGGAAGCAAGAAAAGTGAAACATGATAAGATGAGGAAGCAAGAAAAGTGAAACATGATGCTCAATGTTAGGAAGAGAGGAGACGAGTAGAGGGAAGGGGGAGAAGGGAGGGGGTGATGTGGACAGAGAGAGGGGTTATGTGCCTATACTATATACTATATACTAACACAACAAGCAATGTAATATGTACCAATGTAAACTAAGCAACTGCAGTAAACAATGTACCAATGTAGTATGTACCAAATAGCAAATTAAACTAAGCTACTGGAGTAAACAATGTACCAATGTAATATGTACCAAATAGCAAACTAATTAAGCAACTGCAGTAAACAATGTACCAATGTAGTATGTACCAAATAGCAAATTAAACTAAGCTACTGCAGTAAACAATGTACCAATGTAATATGTACCAAATAGCAAACTAATTAAGCTACTGCAGTAAACAATGTACCAATGTAGTATGTACCAAATAGCAAACTAATTAAGCTACTGCAGTAAACAATGTACCAAATAGCAAACTAATTAAGCTACTGCAGTAAACAATGTACCAATGTAATATGTACCAAATAGCAAACTAATTAAGCTACTGCAGTAAACAATGCTCACAATGCTCAAAACCATAGTCCATCACAGAAACTGCTCACAATACTCAAAACCCTAGTCCATCACAGAAAGTGCTCACAATGCAGATGGTAATCGAGGGGAGGTGGCCGGCGAGGGGCTCGACGAGGGGCTGGGGGGAGGCGGCCGGCGACGGGCTTGACGATGGGCTCGGGGGAGGTGGCCGGCGATGGGCTCGGGGGAGGCGGCCGACGAGGGGCTCGGGGAGGCGGCCGACGAGGGTTCGGGGAGGCGGAGGCGACGACGGGCTCGGGATTTAATTAGATCTAGATCGAATAACTGCGCAGCACACAGGGAAAACCCTAGCCAGAGGGTATATATAGGGAGGTTATCACAGACGGTTCTGAACTTAGAACCGTCTGTGATATCAATATCACAGACGGTTCTGAACTTAGAACCGTCTGTGATATCAATATCACAGACGGTTCTAAGTTCAGAACCGTCTGTGATAAGCCTTTGCGACTGTAGTTATTAAGACAACACCAATAACCACAGTTGCATTCATATCCACCACCAAACAGCTGCATTCATATACAACACCAACCAGCTGCATTCATATCAACCATCACATGTACATCACACATATACATCACATATACATAAATGCCAATACACATATACATTTTGTCACACATTTTCACATATACATCTCAAAATTGACTACATCACACATTTTCACATATACATCTCAAAATTGTCACACATTTTCATATATACATTCTTATTGTACTTGCTTAATTATTTGCTTTAAAAATTAGCCCTTCATCATGATCAATGCGTACGTAACTAGTTTCGTCACGTTGTTCATCGTCGACCCTTATGCCATTTCCAAAAGGAGGTAACTCGTCAAATTGATTGTATTCCTCCTCGTCCACTACATTCTCCACTCCGACAATACTCGTCAAATTGATTGTATTCCTCCTCGTCCACTACATTCTCCACTCCGACAATTCTCCTTTTTCCATGAAGAACTACATGGCGTTTCTTATTTGCCGGGTCGGTTACATAGAAAACTTGAACAACTTGATTGGCAAGTACGAATGGTTCGTCTTTGTACCCGACACGTGGGAGGTCCACGGTCGTGACACCGTACTTGTCAACCTTCACCTGTGGGAGATGCACCCAACGGCAGTGAAATAAGGGGATCTTGAAAACCACATAGTCGAGCTCCCAAATCTCTTCTATGAAGCCATAGTACGAGTTTCTCGACCCATCGGTACTGAATGCATCTATGCGGACACCACTGTTCTGGTTAGTGCTCTTGACATCCTGAGACTGCGTATAGAATGTGTACCCATTTATGTCATATCCTTGCCATGTCACAACTGTAAATATCGGCCCTTTTGCCAACCATGTCAGCGTCTCACTCGGTGAGCTCCTAGCGATTTGCTCCTTCAACCATTGGTTGAACCAACGGTTGTGTTGTCTCATGATCCAAACATCCGGCCGCTCTGGATTCTGTTGCCGAAGCACATCCTTGTGCTGGTCCACATAAGGCGCCACTTTAGTCATGTGTTGCAACACCGTGAAATGGGCTTGAGTGTGCGTGTCCATATCTGGAGTGATTGCTTTCCTTCCGATAGTTCCGAGACCCTTCCGCCTCCCCTCATGACGAGATTGAGGGACACCTATCGGTTGAATCTGAGCCATATAATCGACACAAAACTCAATGACCTTTTCACTTGCATAACCTTCGACGATGCTGCCCTCCGGCCGAGAACGATTCCGTACGTAGGACTTGAGAATTCCCATGAACCTCTCAAATGGGTACATGCTACGTAGGAATACGGGCCCGCACATTTTTATCTCCCACACAACGTGAACAATGAGATGGACCATGATATCGAAAAACGAAGGAGGGAAATACATTTCAAGGTGACATAGAGTCATCACCACCTCGTCCTGCAGAGCATCTAGTCCTTCGGGATCGATGACCTTCTGAGCAATTGTGTTAAAGAAATAACATAGCCTCATGATTGTCTCTCGGACTTTGATCGGCAAAATATTTCTAATTGCAATAGGGAGCATCTGTGTCATCAGCACATGACAATCATGAGACTTCATGCCATTTAACTTCAAATCTTGCATCGAAACAAGTTTCTTCACGATGCCGGAGTAACCAGACGGAACTTTGACACCATGCAAGCACTAGCACAGTTATGTTTTCTCAGCATTGGACAGAGTGTAACACGCAGGGGGAAGGTACGTTCGTCCATTATCAGTGCTTGTCGGTGCTAACTCAGGCCTGATGTCCATGTCAGCCAAGTCAAGCCGTGCGTTGACACCGTCCTTTGTTTTATCACGGATGTTCAGTAAGAGACCAATCAAGCTGTCGCACACATTCTTTTCTACGTGCATGGCGTCGATGCAGTGTTGAACATCTAGGTACTCCCAATAAGTTAAGTCCCAAAATATTGATCTCTTCTTCCAGGTGTTCTTCTCATGAGCGCTCAATTTACGTCCCTTTCCGAGGACAACATCTAAATCCTTAACCATATCATAAACCTCGTGTCCCCTTAAATGCCTTGGAGCTGAACCGTCTTCCTTCTCTCCGTCAAATTGTTTCTTCATCTTGCGGTATGGGTGAACCCTCCGAAGGAACCGGCGGTGACGCATGTAGACGGTTTTGCGTGAGTGTCTCAGCCACACACTCTCGGTACCATCTAAACAGGGAGTACAAGCTTTGGCACCTTTTGTACTATGGCCCGATAGGTTACCAAGGGCAGGATGATCATTTATGGTGTAGAATAATAAGGAGCGCAGAGTGAAGTTCTCTCTGTTGTATGCATCCCATACCTGTACCCCTTCGTTCCACAGTACGTTTAGATCTTCCACCAACGGTGCTAGGAACACATCGATATCATTCCCAGGTTGGTTTGGCCCTTGGATAAGTATCGACAGCAAAATGTACTTTCGCTTCATACACAACCAAGGAGGAAGGTTATAGATGCAGAGAGTCACGGGCCATGTGCTATGTCGGCTGCTCATGCTACTGAAAGGATTCATTCCATCTGTACTCAGTCCAAACCTTATATTCCTTGGTTCTGCATCGAACTCTGCAAAACTCCTATCGATGTTTCTCCACTGCGCGGAATCAGTAAGGTGTCTTATCATTCCATCATTCTTGCGCTCCTCCGAGTGCCAACGCAGCAGTTTTGCCTCCTTTGGATTTGCAAAAAACCTTTTCAAATGGGGAATTATAGGAAAATACCATGCCACCTTAGCAGGAGGTCCTTTCTTCGCCTCTGTTCCCTCGCCATCATCTGATTGATTGTTACGTTTGTATCGGGATGCGTTGCACACCGGACATACATGCATGTTTGCATACTCTTTACGGTAGAGGATACAGTCGTTCGGGCATGCATGTATTCTTTCTACTTCCATTTCCAACGGACAAAGAACCTTCTTGGCTTTATACGTGGTTTTAGGCAACTCATTTCCCTCCGGAAGCATGTCCGCTAAAAGCCCTAGCAGCGCCGTGAAACTCTTGTCGGACCAACCGTTGCTTGCCTTCAATTTCAACAGTTCAAGCTCGGGCAACAACCTCGTGTACTTGCAGCCCGTATACAAAGGTTTCTCTGAGTCCTCCATCAAGCCACGGAATTTAACATACTCTCTCTCATCATAGTTCTCTTCTACATCGCGAAGCATCTGATCCAGATTATCATCGTGCAACCTATCCGAATCCAAGCCACTATCGACATCAGCCGGCGGCATGTCATTCACTTCACCGGCGATGTCATCCGGGGGCATATCATTCACTTCACCGGCGATGTCATCCGGCGGCATATGATCATTCACTTCGCCATGACTGGTCCAACACGTATAATCCTTTTTGAAACCCCTCCGAATCAAGTGCGCTTCAATTTGCCCTCGGTTCTTAAACATCTTCAAATTCTCGCAGTCAGTGCATGGACAGCACATATATTCCACCCCCTTATTCAACATATCCTCCTCGGCGGCTCTTATAAAAGCAGAAACGCCATTAATGTACTCTTCACTCACACGGCTCGCGGCATACATCCAGCTTCGGTCCTATGTTACGTACATATATAACAACTTAGTATTAAAATCTAGATTAACTAATTATAACTACATATATACCGGCCACATTTATTATATTGAGACTTAATTTGCTAGCTCAATTCATATTGCAAACACAACAGCTATTATATAACCAACAATTTTGCAAATTAACCATCTTCAATAACCACTCATGGATTACTTAGACCTAAATTGTAATGCAATTAAAGAAAAAATAAATTTCATTACTAACCATATCTACAGCAACCAGGAAAGTCTGAATCTTAATTCAAAGCTCAATCTCTGCCTCTTCCCACCAAATTAACTGGCCTGCAATCGCCTAGCTTCCTCCCGAGTGAAAAAGTGCGCAGCAGTGGCTAGATCTGGATCGAAATGAAGACAGATGCGGTCTGAGCAGCGCAATAAATGCCTTAGTCATTATCACAGACGGTTTTTAACTAAAAACCGTCTGTGAATTATCACAGACGGTTTTTTAACTAAAAATCGTCTGTGATAACCAGCTTATCACAGACGATTTTTTTATAAAAACCGTCTGTCATAAACTTCATGCCAGAACGCTTCGCGCGTGTTTCCATTGCCAGAACGCTTCGTGTTTCGATCGTCTAATTAACGTCTCTCGATCGTTATACGAAGCGTCTATATCATTAATATTTGGGTATACGATGCTAAAGGTTAAATATGCGCGCCTAATCCAGGTCTCTTCTACGTACGTACAATATGGATTCTACTATTCTTGTGATCATCTCCTTCCTCTCATCTGTTCATCACGAATTGTTCGGCCGGAACCTTACACAGGCGGCCAGCAATTTGCATCTGGAGCAGCTTCTCCGCACACGCTCTGCTCTCCTTCCCCGACTTTCTTGCATCCGTCAGCTCGACCTCATCATCCGCCGTCGACGGAGGCGTCTCGCTGCCGCTCAAGAAAGGGAAACATCTCTCACCCTGGTTCTTCTCCACAATGTGCGCAAAGCGGAAGAAGCTCTACACGCATTGGAGAGACTAATGGATAGCCTTGCCGATCAAGCAAAAACGGCAGATTCTGAGAAATCTTTTCATGCTATCCTCTACGACATTATGGATGCTGCTGATCATTTGCCCAGGCTGGAGGAGGAAGTGCTGAGGACAAGGGCAATCTTAACGGCGTTCGAGAATTCAGCGGCTGATCCTCCAAGTCCCAAAGTCGAAGAAGAAGCGTACGAAGCCCAAAAGATTACAATCTGGGAAACTCTTTACATGTGCGAGTTTTGTAGTAAATTTGCCTCTAATTGAAACTAATAAATTTGTCTTTAATTTGTGATCTCTTGTCTCAGTAGTTCTGTAGTTAAGTTATTAGAAGCAATGTGTACTTATATATTAACCTCTGCTCATGAACAGAATATGACAGACAAAGGGACATCACAGCCGGTTCTTGTTAAAAACCGTCTGTGAACATTAACACACGGTTCTTAACAACAACCGTCTGTGATAGTCTACACAACACAGACGGTTTTTAATAAAAACCGTCTGTGATACTTTAGTATCACAGACGGTTCATTGGTAAGCACCGTCTGTGATACTCGTTTTATCCGACGCCACTAACACAGACGGTGTCCAAATTAAAACCGTCTGTGTTAGTGTCAATCACAGACGGTTTGACAAAACCGTCTGTGATTGGCGGTTTAGTATTAGACTTTCTGTAGTAGTGGATAATCAGAAAAATTCGTATGATTTTAGGCCAAAATTTTCAAATCAAAATTTGAATTAAAAAATCAACCAAAAATCGGTGAAAATCAACCGAAAATCAGTTGAAAATATCGGCAGAAAATTTTGAAAACAAATTTCAAAAAAAACTTGGTCTATATTTAACAAAATTTATGCAAAACAATTTTTTTGAAACTGATTTAAATTTTTACTGGGGGGCTGATACAACCGATAAAACTAATAATCGGCCAAAAATCAACTGATTATCAGAAACATAATTTGGAGTGGTTAAGTGCTGAACATGCACGCTTGGTCTACACTGAAACGTCCATGACAAGGACGTTGAGCGTTATGTTTGTAGGACTTGGGCACTTTGGCCTATTCGTATTGGTTTCTGTTTCTAGTTTCTGCTCTGAGAAGGCAGAAGCTAATATGAACATCTGGTTTCTCAGAGCGGCTTCTTCACTCATTTCGCTCCTGTCTCGCTTCAAAGATAAGTCAGAGGATCACAGGTGCATCACGTATCTCATTTCTCTCACCCCTATCTCGTGCACATATCTCTCCCTCACTTTTGTGCACTACTCGACTCCTTTTAAAAGCTATGTTTTCAGTCACTACTCTTTATTTTTAGCCAAAATATATTAGCCAGCCATTAATATAAAGAAATTTGATGATTTGCCCCCATCTTTGTTTGCAAATAGCTCATTTGCCCCACGGTTGATATCAATTGATTATTTGCCCCATCTTTTAATTTTTCAGTTGATTATTTGTCCTCTTTGCATTTCCAAACCATTTTCTATTTTTATAATGCTAAATTACCATAGAAATTGACTAAATCTTTACTATTTAATAAGTTCGAGTTGGTGGTTGGTGCATTCTCCTTCCTCCCTTCTCAACTGTCCAATCTGAATACTAAAATCTTGACCATCTATCTAACATCCCTCTCCCTCTCTCTCATATCTAACTACCCCTCCTCTCCACTTCTACCAACAGTTACCATCTCCCACCTCCTCTTCTACTTGGCCTCTCTCGCCTCCCTCCCCTCCTGCTCCGCTTGCTAAGGTGAAGTAGATATCCGTTGCTACGGATTTTAAAAAAATAGAACATATTTGTATGTATGTTCCAGCAAATTTTACCACCCGTTAGTTTTAGAATATGTAGTATGATAAAATTTTAAAATCCATAGCAATGCACGGGCATTCAGCTAGTTACTCTTTGAATCAACGGAGGAAGTCACCTCCCATTCCCTTCTTTTCCCGGGCGTTCTTCTTCCTCCCGCAAGCGGTCTGTCGCCCGGGAACGCCGGTCGCGCCGCGCCTCTCCACCGTGTGGCGCCACTCTCCTCCCTCTTCTTGTCGGTTGTCTCCTCATCGGTGCCTCCACCCCCCTCCCACAAGCCGCCTTCGTTTTCTTTTTCCTCCTGCAAGCGGCCCAATGGGGCAAACCATCAAATTTCTCTATTTATAGCCTCCACGTCTCTAGTCCCCGCACAATCTGAAATCCTAGCGCCGCCGCTACACGTCCTCCAGTCGTCGCCGCTGTCCACCACCCCCTTGCATCTATTTTCTCACGATCTGGAATCTCAGGCACCGTTCCCTCTCGCCCTCCCGTGACGTCGCCGGCGCCAGCGCCAATGCCCCCAGCGCCTCCTCCTTGGCCGCCCTCCTAATCCACCTAACCATTGCCAGCACCGCCGACGCCACCGCCATGGAAACCCCATCCGCGGTGCCTCCCGCAGTGGTGTCCACCACCGAGGACACGCTCGCAGTCGTCGAGTCCGTGGGGGACCACCTCGCCGAGCTGCTCACGACGGCGTTCGAGGACCCCGACGTCATCTCAGAGCTCCCACCTCTGTGCCGCACGCGTGCCTTCCTCGTCGTGGCGCAGGCCGCCACCTCCCTTTTCGCAGGTAGGAACTCGTGCCTCCCCGTTTTGCTATATGACCTGCATGGCATCTGCCTTTCTTTTGATTAAATGTCTTCCTTTGGGGGTTCTTGTAGTGCGACTGAGGTGTTCGGGGATTGATCCGGACGAGCACCCTATCAGGGGGAGTTTGTAAGCTCTCTTATCTCTGAGAACCCTACCTCGTTATGTACTTTATTTTATGCCGCCCTTGGAGTAGAAGCTAGATTGCAGAGATGCTAATTGGAACATAGCTAGGATGTTCCCCACTATTATTGTGTAGTTCATTCACAAAAATGTCCAACTGGGTTTGCTAAATATGCACATGGTTTTAGTATAGATTTTGTGGATCATGACAGAACCCGTGATTAGAAATTATGGAAAACCCGTGATTGGATGGGTTTCGAGTCTCTTGATTTTTAGAGCAAATAGAGTTTGGTGTCCATAATCTAGGATGGGTTAGAAATTATGGAAAATCCATGTTTGGAAGGGCTTCATGTCCCTTGATTTTTGTAATGGATAGAGTATAGTGTCCATGTTTGATGAGGACACGGGTTGGTGCATTAGCGTATAAAAGCAGAGAGAGCCTAAGAGATAACGCAAGGTTGTTGGCAGAGTAGATTGAAGAGACATTAGTTTTGACTAGGCTTTTAAGAGTGCTTGTGAGGACACGTAACAGCCTAGGTTTTTATTAAAATAAAAATAAATAAAAAGTCAAAAAAATTAAAATTAAATTAAAATTAAAATAAGTATTTTTGTTGCCGAAGTTTTATTTTTGCTTTGCCCTGATTTTTTGTTTTTTGAAAAGGCCTGATTTGAAAAGTAAATTAAGTGAAAACCTAAAAATAATATTAAATAAAGTGATATTTTGATTTTCTATAAAAATCCTATGTCAAATTAAATATTTAGAATTATTTGGCTTTTATTTGGGTTTTTTGAGTTTTCTGGAGTTTTAAAACCTAATTTTGAAATTAAAAATTATTTTAAGTATGAAAGTTAAATACCAACTCAAGTTGGAAATATTTTATTTAAGTCCAAAATATTTCTAGAAACTTCTGTGAATTTTTCTAGTAATTTTGGAATTTATTTCATATTTTGCTGAGCTTTATTGAATTTCCTAGGCTTTATTGAAAATTAAAATCAGAAAATAAAATTAAAATCCCCAACCTTCCCTCCGGCCGACGCGTGGACGGCCCAGATTGAGCCACGTCCCACGCACCCCAGCCCATCCCCACTGCTCGCTCCATCCCGCCTCTCCCCTTCCCTCGACCGACACGTGTGCGGCCGGATTCACCCGCGTCCCCGCCACCCGGCCCAATCTCCGTCGTCTACCTTGCACCCGCACCCGCCGCCCGATTCGCCTTCCTTGCCATGCGTCGCCATCCGGTCGCTCCCGCTCCCTTCTCTTTGCCACCTCGGGCCCGCATGTCAGCCACCCCCGCCTTTCTTCCTCCCTGGCTTCTTCTTCCTCGCGCCGCAACCATCCCTGCCCTTCCCGGCCGCCACCTCTGCACTCTTTGGCCATGCCTCGCTCGCGCCGCCCCATCTGCCCACTCCGCACACCACTCCCCTCTTTCTCGGGCCCGTCGCCCGCTACCCCCCCCCCCCCCCGGTTTCCGCCCGCAACGACCGCGCCCACTCCGGCAACTAATTCCCCTCACCCTACCCCACCTCCGACCCTATAAATACCCCCCGGGCATCCCCTTCCTCCACACTACCTCCCCCTCCACTTCCCCTCCCCTCTCGAGCTTCGCAATGCCGCCGCACCGAGCTCACCCCGTGCGCGCGCCGACGAGCACTCCGGCGAGGAATCGCCGCCGCCGCGGACAATACATAACAATTTAGTATTAAATATCAAATTAATTAATTAGTATACTAACTATATATATATATGATCTAAAGTAACTATATATGTACTAAGACTAATTAATTAAATTGAATTAAGTAGAAATAGACTATGAATTGGCTAAACTCTAAACCATGCTAGATGTAAATAATCTTCTCTCTATATCAAGTTAGATCTAAACCATCTTCAATTCTCTGTTTACCAAAAACTAGATCTAAAATATAATGTAATTAGGAACAAATTACAAACCATAGATAGTCAAGAACAAATGGATCTACAATCACTCTTACCAAATTCGCGGTCTTCTTTCACCAAATGGTCTCAAAGCCCCACCTCCTCAAAGCAGCAGCCTGTGAGAACATATCTAGAATTTAAAATAGATATGTAAGGGTAGACGGGTCTGCAATTAATAAGTGAAATTATTACAAACAGTTTTTAATATAAACCGTCTGTGATGACTTAATTATCATAGACGGTTTTTAATACAAACCATCTGTGAAGTATCATAGACGATTTAAAGAAAAATTGTATGTGATATTTGGTAGCATCATAGATGATTCTTGTTAACAACTGTTTGTGATACTTCACAGATGGTGTTCACCATGAACTGTAGAGACCCGAATATGCAAATTCGGACTCTCCTGTGTATTCTGCACTAGTCCAGGATCACGCTAGTGCACACAGTATAAACAAAGATGAAATATCGACCATATCACGATTTACTAAGAAAAGACTAAAATATTATTAATAATTATCAGAATGCGACCTTATGGCCAAGCTTACAATTAATAGCCTGAAGGGGTTAAAGAAACTAGCAGCGGAAAAACCAGAAATAAGCGTAGTAGCCATTTGACATGCCCACAGGCAATCGACTGGGGAGCGAAGTCCTAATCCACGAAGTCGTCGAAGTATCCTCCTCCAGGTACCTCCTGCTGGACTGGTCCTTCTTCCTCAACTGAGCAAATATGGATGAAGCCGTGAGTACATAGAGTACTCAGCAAGTCGTTTGTAACAAAGAATGCAATATAGTATGCAAGGCTTACCAAAGGATGGCTGAAAGGTTAATTTTGCAGAAAGCAACAATTAGTAAATACAATAAATAGATTGAAAAGCGAACTTTGTAAATGATAATAAATAAGTAACCAAAGGAATTGAGACCAACCACAAGTGAACTGACCATTTACCCAAGGAATCCACCATGAACCAAGATCCATGAAATGAACCACCAGTGAACTAACCATTCACTCTCCAACTTAACCCAACCAGGTTTTTATGAAAACTCTACCCCTCGTGTGAAATCACCGAGCATTGTCCATGACCGAGGACACGGCTATTCGAATAGTTTTACACTCTGCAGAGGTTGCACAACTTTACCCACAAGAGATAAGTCATCTTAATAGCCAGCATGCTTCCTTAGGCGTGAGACCCAGATAAATTATCACAAAGCCTTTACCTCACTCCAATCTAGTTAGACATCACCCGCTAAGGTTTCACTGCTGAAGGGTTAACCACCACAGTCAGAAGCCCCCTCTTGCGCCGTATGAGTACAGTAACCCTGTTCCTCACTGTGAGCAAACCAGTACCCCTGGTACTCACTTAACAATGATGATATCTGAACTAAACATTTGCAAGTTAATCAGCTAGGTCTATCCCATACTATACATGTGGTCATGCGGTAAGGCTCAGATCAATGGCGCACAAAGTTAAGTCCTTAGATGTACCCAGGCGAAACATCCACATCCCTGAAGTGTTAACCACACTTCTCCCCTTTACTGCACGATCATTCGTCCAAGTGAAAACTAAGTTTGTATAACCAACACCAATGACACTACCCATGTCATAGCACACAAATTTTTATAACTGTGGTTGACCACCACGTTCCAGTATATCATTAAGTCAAAATTAATTAACACATGTGATGATAGACCCAACGTACTAATAATAAGCATGGCTAAGCAAATTAAGCGTACAACCCATGTGACAACTAATATTGTATCACTAAATAATTACCCATCCTATGGTGACAATAGAATCATGGTATTCAAATTATCAAGGAGGAAATAATCAATTAGGTCATTAACTACCAATACAAGGGTTTGGTAATAAAATAGCGATGCATGATAATGTAAAACAAAGTAATACATAATAGATTTGAAAACTAGGTTCAACATGATCAAAGGACACGACTTGCCTTGGCCTTGCTCAGTTAGGAATTCTTGATCTTCGGATCCTGCTTCAGCTCCTTCCAACGCGTGATCTAACGAGAGAGGAAACGAGACAAAACACAAAAACAAATTCAAATAAAACTCAAATGAACTCCAAAAACTGCAAAACCAGAACCAAAAGAATCGGGTCAATCGGAGTTTGGACGAAGGAGAACGAGCGATCTAAAGTTTGCCGGGGCGAGAAAATGCTGGAAAATCATAGATATTACTGTTCACCCGAGAGCAATTTTTGGAAAAGAGGCTAGCGCTGACGAGAGGAGGCATGGGAGGTGAATCTAACTAGCAAAATGGGTTGTTAGGGATCTAAGGCACACATAGGAAGTGACGGCACGCTAAACAAAGCACGGTGACGGCACGGGCGGCTACAACGACATGGGTAGGAGAGAGGAATAAAATCCAGTCAGAGGACATGGAGAAGTAGGGTGAGCACGGGCTAGAACATGGCCTGGCGAAACTAGGAAATTGTCGGCTCGGCCAGAAACCCACCGGAGACGGTGCAATCGACGTTTGAACGACGTCGGGAAGGAAAAAGGAAAAACTTAATATCTTGGTGCTCGGTGAACGAAATCTAAAACCATTTAGAGGGCAGCTACCTGGGATGGTTTGGTACAATATGATGCAAACAGATTGGTGAGAACATCACCGGGTAGATGGGGGACACGAGATGCCATTGGTGGCCATGGCGAGGTTCGGAGGTGAAAATTTGTGGAGGCCTTTCAGGGAAAAGGAAGTGAGCACGGCATAGAACGCGACGAGACAAGTCTAAGAAAAATTACGGCAAGGGCTAAAGCTTATCGGAGGCGACGAATCGATGTCGGGAAGCGCTCTTGACCTAGATTGGGTAAAACTCGATTCCGGGAGATTGGCTGCACCAAAACCATATTAACTTGGCAAGAAGGTAGATGGGACATGAAGGCATAATGTGACGCGAAAGGATCACGGAAAAACTCACCGGATAGCTCGAGACGCGACGAGCAAATTCGGGACCAGAGGCCTCGGTGCCGACGGCGTCCTGGGCTTTGAGGGGACTTGGCACGGCTTGGTATGAGTTTAGAGGGGTTAAAGTGTCGTATTTATAGGCTTGGAAGAGGTAGAAACCGACTCCAATTCGTGGATTTCGGTTTAGAGTCCGTTTCTAAACATAGAAGATAAAAGGCAAACGGATGAACGAAACGGAAAGAGACCAGTTGGGATGGATTCCTTGCGTGATTTGGCACAACGTTCCTTTTGGAAAGACATTGAGATGAAGTCTGGATTGGAAGTTACCATGGGAGGCAAGAGAGGAAAGAGAGAGAGAGGAGTTCGTGTCTGTCTCAGTTGATCCGATGGTTTTGGAAGAAGAACAGTGTATTGGGTTGTAAAGGAATAAAGGGAAGAAAGGTGGCAGACTTGGTAGTGTATTGGCTGGAAACTTTGAGGTTAAGCGAGGAAGGACTTAGGGCAATTTGTGGATGGGTGACGGGATGGGAAGTTTTTTTTTTTTGGAAATTTTAAAATTGAGCTCAAACAAACTCCGAAAAATCTCAGAAAATACAAAAAAATTCCTTGTGACACAAGAAACACAAATAAAATAATTTTGGAAAATGTTAATGTTTAATTTAATCATATTAAATCTTTTTAATAAATAAAAATTCCAATTAAGCTTTAATTAATTTCAGAAAAATCCAAATGGTGAATTTTATTTGAAAGGCTTCAAAAAGGCTCTGAAGATCAGGATGTTACATGAACCATTTGTGATATTACATCTTCACAAACAGTTTTTAGCGCTGGTAGCAACACATATGATCTCTAAACCAAAATTGTTTCTGATTGTATTAAATACTAACGGTTTTAGTCAACTATCTATGATGAGGCGTCTAGTATTAACCTTTTTTGTTGTAGTGTCTGGATTGTATTGCATGCATGCAATATCCTAATTAAGCAAAACAAGACAAGTGCTATGCAAAAAGGAGTCTGAGTATTTATCTTTACTAATTTGAGGCTCCTCCAGAAAGCCCCTACATTAATTCTAGGTGTAAAACGGTGGAAATTTTCATGTTAATCAGAGAAAAAGGAAAATAAGTTATAAATTCTTATATTAATTGGAAAAAAGATAGAATTTGATCCACACGTTGATTACAATACTAGATATAGATGGCTAAGATTATACGTACCTAGCTGTTTTAATTGAAGTCCATGAAGATGTACGTGGTTTGGATTGTATTAGGCTATGTACAATGGTGTGATATCAGCTGCCAACAAATCTTGCCACGTAAGACATGATATGATATGGAGGAGAGAGAGGGAGTATAGAGAATTGTGTAGTCTCTTATGCAGTAGTCGACTGTAACACAATAAATAAGACGCATTGTGTCATGAAGAAGCTATCTATAGAGATATACAAGAAAATAACCTATTGTATAAGTTGTTTTTAGTGTTGTCTATAGATGACATAAAGGATATTATAGACAACAATTGGCTATACTATTGTACATACCATTTGATGCATGCAATATCCTAATTAAGCAAAAGAAGACAAGTTCCATGCAAAAAGGAGTCCGAATATTGCGGATCCTATAAGCAAACAACGTGAGTAATAAATGGTTACTCTTTGTTTATACATCTTATTGATTTTTGTTGAGGCTTTGAGACATCACTAATTAATAAGTTAACCCGAGTTAATCTTAAGAGGGCAAAAAGCTATGAATTACCACGTTAATTAAAGAAAATGAAAAAAATAGCTTAAAATTCCCGAGTTAATCAGAGATATAGCCTAGAGCCATCAAGGTGAATCATCTTCCTAATCGTATCTAAAACTGAATTTTAGATCCTTATCTTTGGAAACTATAAAAATTTATAACAAAATTATGCTGTAATACAACCAGAAAAGCCTTGAGCCAGGATCCATGCTCTAGTGCCCACCTGATGGAAAATATGGCTCATTGATAAACACACATGCATGCATTAAAAATCCATGTTTCTTTCGTGACAAAGAGATTTGTACATGCATGACGCAAGAAAAGTTTCAATGACAACTCGGACTGGGAGTAGTACTTCGATATGCTCTTATTAGTTTCCTTCCGCGTTAGTTTCTCAATTCCAGTTATATTCATGTGAAATGAAATTAAATTTGGAGTATATGCATGAAAGTTCAGAAGTAATATGAGGTTCTCAACTATCCTTAATTCCACTTTATTCATGTAAAATAAAAATAAATTTGAAGTATAAAAAATTTCAAATCACATTTAATTAATATTATATATATTAAGATGGGAAAGAAATTAAATTTAGAATATATAAATATTCAAACTTGGAATATAAAAATGTGTCATCCAAATATAAGTGAATCGGAACCAAAGTACAAAAAAATAAATCATAGATTTCAACGCTTATTTTTAATTTGATATTATAATTCAAAACTTAAGCTTTGATATCCAAACTTAAATTTGTAATGAAAAATTATGAAGGTTAAGGCATGTTCGAAGTTGTATGTACAAACTTAAATTAAAGTCAGATGTATAGATCATATAAAAATATAAATTTTCTAATTATAAATCTTAAACAAACTCATATTAGAATAAATTTGGAGTGTTAGAATTTAAAATTATGAAGCTTTTAATTTTCATAGCTTGTAGATTACTTATAGTGTTGAACTAAAAGGCAACCATGCTAATTAAAAGATATAGACTTTTGTGATTCAAATTTAAAAAAGGTGATCACTATTATGGTTTTGTCCTAATCTTGATGCGGGGGTGCCCGATCTTCACGATGGAGGATCAAGGATAACTTTGGATCCGTGCAACCTAACGAACTGATGGCGCCAACCACTGCTAGAACAACAACCTACAACGAGAGAATTTGCCCAACCACACGCTCGTGATCCCGTCTACCCGACCACAAAATAGATGTATCGCTGCTCCTACGAGCCACAAGAAAACACAAGAACAACGGAAGTATTCTCAAGAAATCGTCCAATTCACCAAAGGCAGCGCATAGCATAAACCTGAGAATAAACTATATTAGCTATCTTGAAAATAATGTGATCTCTCCCAAAAACTACGTATTACAAGGCTTATATAGCCCTGGGCACAGTCCGTAGGACCCCCTAATCATGTACAACTCAATCTTTGATGTATTAGTGTCAGACCTAGATTTTACAATCCGGATTACTCTGTGATTCCACCGCATTATTCTCTGGATCAGTAGATAGTGCTCACAGATTACAGTTCTGATTATCAAAGTGCATATCATGCGGAAGCGAAATTATAATAGCAGACTTACTCATGGGCCGATTTGGCCGGAATCAATAAATTGCAGCAGCGGAAGAACGAAGCACACAGGTGGGACCTTCAGGACATGCCCACAAGCAGCCAACTGGAGATTCGCGACCTAGCCCTTGACAACTTCATCTTCTCTACCATCATGTCCAATCATGTTGCTGGGGTGAAGTGATCTGATTCCTGATTCTGGATTTGTTGTGAAAGCGAGTGTGAGCACAAACCACCGTACTCCGCGAGCCAATACACAGAATGCAAATAAATAGTATGCATGGTATCATCATTTATTGTTCTCTATCTCAGACTCCACACAAGATTACCATAATTGATTTAATCCACCGAAGATACACTTTCTTTATTGTTCTCTATCTAAGACTTCAACAACGAATATAATCAATTATACAATCCATCAATCAATTGCTGCCTAAATTTCCAAACGGCGGGTATCATCATTTAAATAATCTACTGATCAATTGCTGCCTAAAACTCCAATCAATTAGCGACATCATTTATCTAATACCATTTATTTTATCCACCAATATCTTTTGCATTCTAAATTCCTAACAATCCAATCCTTTTTGTTATTGATCCACAACCATAATTTGATCTTCCAATAATCAACCTTATTCTGCATTAATTATCTCTAACTAATTCACTAGTATACTGTAACATCCCAAATTTTTGCTAAATAAAAAAATAATTAAAATAAAATTTCAAATTAAAATAAGTATTTTGGTTGCCTAGATTTTAAATTTGGATTTGCCTTGAATTTCTGTTTTTGAAAAAGCTAGTTTGAAAAAGTGTTTTATGAAAAACCTAAAATTATTATTATTAAATAAAATGGTATTTTGATTTTCTATAAAAAAAATCTTATGTCAAATTATTTATTTGGAGTTATTTGGAGTTTGTTTGGTTTCCTGGATTTTCTGGAGTTTGAAAATGTATTTTTAAAATTAAAAAGTAATTTAAAGTATAAAAATTAAATACCACAATTAGTTGGAAAAATGTTATTAAGTCCAAAATATCTCCAGGAGATTCTGTGAATTTTTCTGGAATTTTTGGAGTTTATTTCATATTTTTCTGAGGCTTAATTTATTTTCTGGCCTTTTCTGAAAATCTGAAAATCAAATTCGAAAATAAAAAAAATTCCCCTCTCTCTCCGGCCGCCACGTGGACGGCCGGGATCAAACCACGTCGCCGCCCAGATCCTACCTAGCCACCTCCTCCTCTTGACGCGTGGGCGGCCCGGATGGCCCGTACCCCACCAGCCGGCCCGATCTGCCCGTCCGCCTTGCGCCCCCACTGACCACCCGATCCGCCCCCCTCGCCACGTGTTCGCAATCCGGCCACACCTGCCCCTCTCTCTCTCTCTCTGCGCCCCCTGGCTCATCTGTCGGCGCCTCCCTTTCCCCCTCTCTCCGCCTCTCTCTGCCCGCGGGCCCGCCCGTCAGCCGCTCCTCGCCTTCCCCTCTCGCTGCGCGTGGACCCGGCCTGTCAGGCCTTCTTCCACCTCCGGCCGCGCCCGTCTCCTTCCTCCCGCACCCGCCGCCAGCCGTTGCGCCCACCTCCGCCTGACTCGGTCGCCACCCCCTCCCTCTCGGCCGCGCCCCACTCCCGCATGCGCCACGCTCCACCTCCCCGCTCTTCCCGCGTCAAACCACCGCCCACTCCCCCGAATCGCCCGCAACCGCCGCCGCCCCACCTCTCGCGTCGACGAGAAATTCGCGCCGACTCCGCCCTCGTCCGCCCCTATAAAAGGCACCTCCGGCCTCCCCTCTTCCCGTACTTCCTCCCCCTCCGCTCACCTTCCCCTCCCGAGCGCCCCATCGCCGTCGCGTCGTAAACCCCGAGCGCCGCCGCCGCCCTCCTCGCCGCCGGCCACTTCCCGGCCGCCTCCGGTATGCCCGAGCCCTCCCCCGGGTTCCCCCGCGCCTCCTCTCTCTCCCGCGCCACTCGTCGTCCGTCGCCGGTCACCGGAGCTCCGACGGGCGTGCCGTCCCCGAGCGCCGCTCCACCGGCCTGGCCACGTCAGCAGCTGACGTGGACGCCGCGTGTCCGCCCGGTGGCAGCCACCTCGGCTCCCCTCGCCCCGTTGGCTGCCACACCACCCACCCCGCCACCTCAGCCTTCCCATGGGTTCATGGGCTTGGTCCATAGACCAAGGGTCCACTTGTCAGTGTCGGCCCGCCCAGTGCTGACACCAGCATGGCGCAGTAATCCGATTTTCCAGTAGAAAAATAATTCCAGCCGAAAAATAAATTCCCTGCTGACGCAATAATCCAGATTTTCCTTTAGGAAAATAATTCCAAAAATTCAGATTTTTCCTTTTTCTGAATTTAAACTTCCCGGAGCCCGTTCTCCTTCATTCTAACTCCGATTTAGCCCATTCAAATTTCTAAATTCATCAAAAATTCCCCTCTATCAATTTATAGCCTCAATTCAAATTTTTGAAGTCAATTTAAATTTATTTGAATTTAGTGGGTTATTTTCACGTGTAGACTTCGACGATTCGGGAGATTTCTTCGACGAAGATTTGCACAAGTTTGAAGAGCAAGGCAAGTCACACTCCTTGATCATGTTGATCCCAGTTTTCAAAATAAAATTATGTTGATTTAAATTATACTGCATGCATATGTTTATTCAACGTATTTCAATTCAGGTTTAAATTTAGTTAATGCCTACTTGTTAAATTTCTCCTTTGACATTGCAAATTCTTATACCTTGTCACCCTAGATTCAAACTCTAGTTAATACATTAGTGTTGGCTAGAGTAATTTATATCAAATGCTTAGACTGCTTAGATATAATATTTATTTTGGGATATCTTTCACATAAAATGATAACCTTTTTACATGAAATGATAAACTTTTGAACTGTACTCTTGACTTTGGTGAGTCAACGAGTGTTATGAAATATTTTGAAAGCAAATATAAAACTGGTTTAGACTTAGGCAATTGGTTAGGATGGTGTGTGCAGGCATGCCCTGTTGGTTGGAGCCGCAGTGGTTGATTGTCGTGCACGGGGGTATGTGGTTGGGCCTGAGTCAATTAAGGACCGATCTGTGAGCTACTATTGCAAAGCCCTAATCGTACTACCACATGGCTGGTATGGGACAGCCCTGGCTGAATAATTTGTGAAGTCCCAATCTGAGTCAAGTCGTAGGTTGAAAGTGAGCGTGGTTGGTGCCATGTGAAGTCTCACTTGGGTGAGCGTGGTTAAGCCATGAGAAGTCTCGTCTAGGCTCAAGAGGGGGTCCCAGTCTGGTGGATTCCTTACTGGGGTGAAACCTTAGAGTTGGCTCGACCAGGTTGACGGCTTTGCATTGTAAAGGCCTTGTCACGACTCCCCACCGCACACCTAAGGAAGTGTGTAATCTAGTGGTACAAAGGGATGATCGTGTCTTGTGGGTAAAGCTGTACAACCTCTGCAGAGTATATAATCTATCCTGGATAGCCGTGCTCACGGTCATGGGCATGCTGAGTAAAAGTTTTTCATGGATTAGACTTTGTTTTCAAAAATGTTTTCGAAAACCTTATGGATGGATGGAATCCATGAGAGAATGAAAACCTTGTGGGTAGATGGAACCCATGAGAGAGATTGGTAGCTTGTGGATGGATGGAATCTACGAGTGTTTTGGAAACGTGTGGATGGATGGAATCCATACGTGAACTTTTGGAAAAGATGGTCCGGGTGGGATGCCCGTGGATAGGTTGGTGTATGGTTGGAGCCTGCACTGACGGTAATATTTTCAATTACAAGTATTGTTTTTACTTACCGAATTAAATTCAGCAATTTCAATCTATTTACTGTATTTCTATAAATGCTGTTGTATGCAAACTAACCCTATAAGTCTTCCTTTGAAGCCTTTATCATTATGTTGCATTTCTCCGTGTGATTTGCGGAGTACAAGTTTGTACTCACCTTGCACCCCCCTACACAGAGGAAGATGTCGACGTTAACTACGGTGAAGATCTGGACGAGTAAGCCGCGTCTTACTGTCGTTTGCCTGTGGGCAGGCTTGGGCTTCGCTTTCATCAGTTGGCTTCCGCAATTATTTCCTTTATTTATTTTGCCAATTAGCGTTGATGTAAGACTTGGCCATAAGGCCATACCCTTTATTTAATATATGAAGTCATTTGTGCTTGGTAATTATCTTTGTTGTGACTGTGTGTACTAGCTGATCCTGGACTAGTGCGATTTACACAGAGGATCCAGGAATCGTTACTCCGGGTTCCGACATATACCTCCATCAAGAATATCGTTGATCAAGTCTACGCTTCACTAGTATACATCCACCAAGAATATCATTGATCAAATTTATACTCCAAGAATTGTTATCATACCTCCAATTTTCCAAAAATTCAATTGACTCATCCAGTAGTCGATTCTATTGATCCCAATATTGTCAACATCTTTCTAGAATTAATATTAGTTATCAGTGTCGTAATCCAACAATTACCTTTGCACTCCCTAATTCCCCAAAAATCATTTAAATCATCTATCTAGTATATATATTCATTTAGTCTCCACCAATTTATTTCTCCCAGAATCCACTCTATCGTTTCCTATTTATGATCGACATGAATCCACCATTACCTTTATGTATATACTACAAACATCCATCTCCTTTACTCACGACCCTGTTTATTCCTTCCATATTTTATTTTGTAAAATTAGAAGTGTCATTATTTGAAATACAATACATGGAAGTTTCCTGAGACCTAGCAGTTTTACACAAAAACATAATGTGTAAAGGAATGCAATAATAATAGTGATCCAGATTCCATCCACCATTACATGGCATCCGCACCATATGCTAACATTTCAGCGTTATAACCGCTTACATTACCACTGGGACGACACCCAGGACAGCTCAGATCAGGGCTTTCCACTGCCCTTCATTTTTCCCAAACCCATCCATAAAGTATTTTGAAATAGAATTATATCTAGTTAAGTTCCCATGTCCGCCCTTGACCGTGGGCACGGCTATTCGAATAGTTTTGACTCTGCAGAGTTTGTACACTTTCACCACAAGAGACAATCAACTCGTTGCCCCCACACGATTCCTTGGTCATGTGGTTAAGCAGACCATCACAGTGACTTTTCAAAATATCTAGTCCCTTTTGTCATCTCACTTTATGGGAAACTGCCCACTTGCGGTGGATCCCATCTATGCACGGGATGTTCCCCACGGTTACTAGCGTTATTCGGGCTCCACTCCCCTCAGCGCTAGTACGACTGGGAAACTTCACCCTCTACTCGGTGTCCCTTTGGGCCTTCTCTTGCCCTTGCGTATCCACTCCTATCCACTACCAGTGAGATGAGTCCGGGGGTTTCGATAAATTTACTTAGCCAAGTTGTACTTTACAGACTTGTGGTTGTATGGCTTTACACAGGATTTCATGACAAGATTCGGTCCTTAGGATTACCTGAGCGGTTCTACCACACTCCATAATATGTGCTTCCACTGCACCACATACCAGCCCCCAAATCATCCGCCTAGATAGTTAAGCAAGTTGGGGTTTTTGGGAGCATAAAATAATCATATCAAAATATACCAATCATTCCCACCATGACTGTCCAAATCAGTTTCTCGTGATTAAAGATGATAATGATGCTTGGGGCATTTCAGCGCCCATCTAAGCAGTACTAAGCATGGCGTATAATTACGGACTTACTTTTGAAAAGTTACCATTATAATTTTGCTAAGACGACAAGGTTCACATGTTCAAGTATTCCAAAGGAGGTGTAATATTATTCAAGTTAAGTAATGGGCATATAACTAGAATCTTGAATTAATCATGTATTTGCATATAACATAACAGCATGCAATTTGATAATTTAAATCAAAGTAATTTGCAGAAAATGTAGGGTCAACATGATCAAAGTATTGACTCGCCTGGCGCGGTTTACCGCGGTCTTGAGCTCACACGATACTTTCTCTTGAGCTTCTATTCTTTATCTTCCTGTTGCTCTGACCACGCTTGATCCGTGAAATCTTCAGGACTCCAGTTTCTAATTACGCGATAAACGACTGAATCCAAATAAAATCAAATAACTCAAAAGGTCCAAATAAATCCAAATAAACTCAATTTAGTTTTATTATGAGTTAATGGGTGATTCGGGTGATTTGAGGCAAGGCTGATGGTAAAATACGATGACTCGATCTGTTGATTAATATCTTTCTCTTATTATCTTGCATTTACCTTAGCTACTATTAGGTTTAGCTTCATTTCTAATTTTTAGGTTAAACTTAGTTACCTAGGCAAAGCTTGTCATATAAGGTCTTATTTCAATATTTGCTATTTAGCAAAATCTACCGCTAAAATTTATTTAATAAAGGCATGTGGAATATTGGGCATAGATTACAATTAATGGTAATCTTTATTAAATTTGAACGTTTAACCATAGTCAATTATATGCAATATAGTTTCTAATTAAATTTGAGTATCCTAGCCTATGGTTGTTGGCTTAGTGTTCACATTATTTAATAGTAAAAAGAATTATTCTAGTTATTAGGGTCAAAGATAATTTTTGATGGCTTAACTTTGCAAATGGTTAATTGCTACATCATTTTCTAATATGCCATGGTTCATAATTCCTTGTTTACTAAATTTTTATCTATTAGAACCTCATCATGAGAGCTCAAACCTACATATTGTTCCTAATTATTATCTCACTATACATTCTACTAGCAGTTAAAGTAAAAGGTTAAAAGCACATTAGTTACTAAAATATATTGTTTAACCTTTGCTTAACATTTATTAAGCTCGTTTACCCCCCCCCCCTAAATTAAATTTTATATCTATCCTAGAACTTTCTCCTGATTTTTCCTTATTTTTCTTTGCTGTCCTTTGCTTAGTAAAAAGTAATTTCAAAAACCACACCCCGGCGCTGCGAAGCGGAGGCTCGAACGCGGGCGGCCGAGGTGGGTTTTGAGCGCGAGCGGCGATGGCCAGGATGTCTCTCGGTGTTACCTGTCTGCATAGGGGTAAGGGTTGCTGATATGCCGAGCAACAAAAGGGGCCCGAACAGAGGAGGCCGAGGGCGGGGGACGGCGACGGTGTGGCCTGTTGGCGAGCTCGGTGGTACTTAAGGACGAGCGAGTGGAGCTGGCAACGGGCGCCTGCCCGATTGGTCGCGTCGGCGAGCGGCGCTGCAGGCGGCAGAGGGTCTGGCGAAGTGACCCTGGCATGATGGCCTGCAGCTAACGTCGCGCATGCCGAGCAGCAGAGAAGAGCATCGAGCACCGCGCGGGTCAGGAGATGCGACGGGGTCTTGAGCCGTGTGTCCGAGCGGCGCGGGTGAGAAAAAGAGGCGGTCGGGGCGGCGGTGACCACCGGTCCGAAGGCGCCGATGTCCATCGGTCCGAACGCGGGCGCAGAGGCGGGCCGGAAGGCGGGTGGGCTGCGGCCGTGAGGCGAGCGGGCGAGCCGCGGCCTGGGAAGGGAGCGAGCGAGGGAGGTGGCTCGGGAGAAGAAGAACAGTGCGCAAGGGGGAAGAGAGATGGGCCGGCGTCAGCAGCAAAAGAAACGGCTGGAGGTTGGGCCACTCAGAAAGCAAAATGGGTGAGGGGGTTGGGCCGGCCTGATCTCCTTTTATTTATTTATTTTGTTGATGTATTGTATATGTATATACAGGTATATATACACACATATTTTTGTTTATTGCTATTTTTGTATAGGTATATTTACTTATTTCATTTATATATATATTTATACATACACATATATACACATCTTTATTTATTCTCCCATTCATTTTATATACATGTATATATATTTCCTTCATGCCTATTTTTTTTGTATAATTACATTTTATGTCTTGCTCATCTTTCTAGGCCCTTGTATACATACTTGTACAGGTTCTATTTATTTTTGTTTCCTTTTATACTATTATCTTCAAAATGATATTTTATATTTTTTATTAACTCAGGTTTCTCTCTCCTTAAACTGGATCATCTTTTCAGATTCGTATTTAAAATTTTAAGTTTCTATCATTTGCATGTATCTGTTATGGTCTTACTAGGAATAGTTTTATTTTCATGACTCTCTTCAATTCTTGAAACCTCACAAAAATTTTAAGAAACACCAAAGAAGAGTCAATTTTCAAGAGAATATACTGTAAAATCATTCAAAAGCTTCACATTTTCAAATTTCAAATTTTCAGGATGTTACAATTAGACTCGAACTCCTATAAAGAGGAAACTTAAATCTTTTATCTTGGATGAATCTAAAGATAAGTCCTTGTCTGTTATATAGTTCTTAAAATAAGCTTTCCAAAAAGTCCAAGATCACCTCAATCGGACTCTGTATGCAAAAGTTGTTGTTCTTTAATCCCAAAGAATCCCTTCCGGTCTGTGCTCGTAAGTCGTGACCTTCATAGTCATCCAAACTACAAGAAGATCTGACGATCATAAGTCGTAGTCGTAGCAGCTCAGTGGTCGTAAGTCGTAGTCATAGAGACGTAGTGGTTGTAAATCGTAGTCATAGTGGCACCGTGGCCATAAGTTGTAGGCGGTGTCATGGTCGAAGATATGATCAAATTGTTCTGAACACCTCTAAGTCAATCGAACGGCAGCAAGCGTCTCCAGCCAATCCAACGGTGGGATCGTTCGGCCTGGTCCAAATGTTAACATCAATATCGACCGTCCAAGTTGATCGAACGACACAGAAGGGTGAACATTCGGAGCGGTCCAAACGTCACCGTTGCCATCGATCATTAAAACCTGATCGAACATCGTAGAATGAATGAATGTTGAGAGCGGTCCGAACGTCTCCAAAGTGATCAGGTAATCCGTTGAAGATCGGACGGTACGATTCATTTGGTGTGGACTGAACGTCTACGAAGCATCTGAGTGTCCAATGCTAATCAGACGGTCCGGACAGTCAAAACCATTCGGACTGTTCCAAACGTTTTGAAGGTTTTGTGAATGCCCGATGTAGATCGAATAATCCTGAGCACATCTAAGGTTGATCTGGCGTGACAATGAGGACTTGAACATGTTTCCTTTACTTGACTCCAAGTATTTCTTCTCTATTAGCTTCTCCTCCATGGCTCCAATTCCAAAAGCTTCACATCGTTCAAATCTAAGAATGCACAACACATTGGAATGAGGTAGTATCCAATTCTCTTGTAAATTGTAACCAAATTCAATAAGGAGTGAATTCACCTGTTGATTAATTTGTTTAGCTCGTGCTCATGTAATCGGTCCAATGGGTGTCTTTGGAATGTCCTCATCAAATCTGGTTAAGATTTGTACATGTTTTTTAACACTAAAAAAAATAATCAACATGTAGTCTATGTGGATGTACGGGCTGATCACTCATTCTTCTAATTATATTACGACTATATGAGTAGTATTGACCATCTTTCTTCCCCTCTCTCTCTCTCTCTCTATGTTGGCGCGTGATGGATCTACCCAAGTGGTTGTACAGCTTGTTTTTCGATTTACAAGGTAGACGTACATACATACACTATCACGCATACACACCACACGTACATACATGTGATTACGCCTCTCTAGCACACGCGTAGACAGATAAAGACTAAGTACAGGGGTAGAGTCACCGCCGGCTAGCCTCGCCTGGGTGGTTATCCGGGCTCGTCAGGGATGAGCAATGGTAGATGCAGAGCATCCCACCGCGCTAGCATACGACCATCAAGCAAGTTTCCTGGGCAAGTGTCGTGCCGCTACGGAGCCGGCAAGCTTGGGCCGTTACATAGGCCAATGCGCTCGACAGGCGTTAGCCTGTCATGCGGCCCATCAATTCCCATTCCCATTCTTCCCCAGACCCAGTGGTTAGGGCTGTGCATATTTGAACCGAATCAAAAAAGTTGTACCAAAAAAATCAAACCATATCAGTCAACTCGGTTTGATCCATATTAGATATGGGATCCGGAATTAACGTTTATTTGGGTTCGGTTTTTCTGATAAAAGATTGAAAACCGAATACTACTACACTATACTAGCGACTAGCGCAGGTGGTAGCCCATCGGCGGCCATTCGGCGGCCCATCGTCTGATCCCCCTCCTGGGGCCTTGCGGCGTTACACTGTGTGCCTGTGTCTATGAGACGGACCATGAGTCCATGATGGTAACAGACGTACACACATGATCTCTCCAACGCATGATGAGCACACATCGTTTTTTTGTAATCCCTTCATGGGAAGCAACAGCAGCATGTTGCGGCGAGCCGACATGGCGATATGGGAAAGGGACGTGTCATGTGTGCTAGCTAATCAGTGCCTGTTTGCTTGTGGTAGCACTCCATTAGCAGTTCATTGTCGCTTTGATTGATTTCTGGGAGTGTTGTGTTCTGTCTGGCTTAGTTTAACAAGTTTACTTGTTGCATTGTTAGTCTTGCATATGTGATATGCCGTCGAATCTCCATACTCTATTACTATATCGTTTGTAATTCGCGTCAACTTTAGTAAATATGGTATTTTACTGATACCGCACCAAAATAAATTGGAATTTACCGATACCAAACCATATTTTTAAAATATTGTATATTAACAACTAATAATACCGTATTTTCCATATATACTGTATGTACTGAACTGAATTTACTGACCAAACCGAATGCACAGGCCTACCAGTGGCTAGTTTGGTTCCCTGCTTGGCTGCTTCCCTCCCCATAGATCTCACTCACAATCACAATCACAGGCGCAGGCGGCACGCGGCAACCAGCAAGGCCACAAGGGGAAGGCCTTGGGCCTCGACAGACGGCATATTGGCAGTAGGGCAGGCATCAAGTGGGGTGCTGGGTAGGCAAGGTGGCAACTTGAGCAAGCAGCAAGGCAAGCGCCAAGAGGAAGGAGGCAACAAGGGGCTAGGGCTAAGGCTAGGGGTGCAAGGTAGCAACCGGTAGGGCAGGTCTAGCAGGTGGCAGGCCAACAGCACTAGGGCCTAGGGCTTGGCGCCCTAACCACCACTTACTTGGGATTGGGAAGAGTTAAGAGTACTATGAGTATGATCCAAAGTTAGTAGATGAGGAGAGAGAGAAAGGTATGAGAATCACTACATTGTCATGCTTCTCCTTTCTTTATCTTCTAATCTGCTTCTTGACTTCTTGTGATGGTTATCTTATCTATTACATATTTCATTACAACAAAGTTGGCCATTTGTGACAAAACTCTTCATGATAGAAAGCAAAAAAAATGTCACGTATAGTGGATTATTGGTGATGATTCTAATGATTTCACGTGAAGTTGGAGTAGGGTAGGTTGGGTAGTTATTTTCGTGACGATTAATAATTTTGTCACAAAAAATACAACAATCTGTGATAGTAATATATGCTCATCATTGAATGTATAAATATGTATGATGATTTGAATATATTTCATCATCTGAAGTTTAGATTTTTTTTTGCTGGATTTTTTCTGGTAATTTGGATCATTGCTTGACAAAGTATATTGCCCTTCACTCCTTTTAGTTGGTTTCATGGTGAAATTGTTCTGATTTTGGGCAAAATTTTGAATGATCTGATGTGATTTTTGCTTGAATTTTATAGCTATGATGGTATAGTATGCAATTCTAATTTTGAGAATTGACAAATTTTTCTGAATGCCTTCTTTGTTCATAGTGTGTCCTGTTGACCACACTAGCTGAATATCATATATTCACAAGAGAGAAAAGTAAATAAATATAAATAAAAAAATCAAATGAACTCCAATTTGAGAAAAACTAGTTCCAATACATAGATATTGAATTTAGAAAAATTTAGATCCAAATTTAATTAAATTTGGAGCTAAAATGGGTGAGAACGAGTAATTTGAAGTTTGCAACAAAAATTAATTCAAGAAAAAGAAATAGGAGGGAGGTTACTCTCACTAACATGGGGGGGCCCATGATTTTTATTTAATTTTTGAATTAAATTTATTTTGAAAAAGGCAGCTCAAACTTCTGAAATTTTTTCTTTTTGACTAAATTTGTATTGTACTTTTTGAATTCAAATG
Source organism: Dendrocalamus latiflorus (assembly GCA_017311315.1). NCBI lineage: Eukaryota > Viridiplantae > Streptophyta > Magnoliopsida > Poales > Poaceae > Dendrocalamus > Dendrocalamus latiflorus. Next base: position 28,273,135 of record CM029634.1, read on the forward strand.
CAAGGTAGAAATTTTCAATTCATGCAAATTTACAACCCCAAATGGGTTGTTACATTATCTAAGATTTGGCCAATGGAGTGATCCTTGACAATTGCGTTATGGATTCTTGGAGGTATTGTAGGAACTTGATCATCTTCTCTTTCTTCTACTTCATCATTTTGAATTTAACTTGTTGTATTTGAAGTGGGTGGTTCCACTTGAGTAGAGGAAGATGGATCATCGTTGTCTTCTTTTGACTTGATGTCACTAATTTATATGTTCTTTATTGCTAGTCTCAAATTTTCATCACCTACATCATTCAACTTGTTTGCTCTTCTTGAAAGTCATTAGTTTCATAAAATTAAACATCGCACATCTCCTCAACTAATTCGGAGGTTTGGTTGAAGACATGGTATGTATTGCTATTTGATAAATACCTAAGAAGGAAGCACACGTCACACCGGCTTTCAAATTTTGCAAGTCAAACACCCTTTCTTAAAATGAAACACTTGCATCCAAAAAGCAAAAGTATGAGATGTTCAGTTTCTTCCAATGAGAAATTTATCAAAAGTCTTTTTCAAGAAATGATGCAAAAATAAAGACGATTTATAGCATGACAAGTGGTGTTGATTGCTTCCACCCAAAATTTGTCAAAAGTGTTATACTCATCAAGCATTGCTGTTACCATTTCAATTGATGTTCAATCTTTTCTTTTTACAATTCTGTTTTGCTCCAAAGTGCAAGTAGCGGAAAGCTTATACTTTATTTCAAGTTCATCATAAAAATCCTCAATTTTAGTGTTCTTGAACTCGAAACTATTATCACTATAGATTTTCTTTATTTTGAAATCAAATTCATTTTGGGTTCTTTTTACAAAACTTTTAAAAATATCAAAGGCTTCGATTTTTATCATGTAGTCATACATTAACTATACATTGAGTAGTCATACACAATCACTAAACAATAACTATCGCACTCGACACTCTTATAGGTTGTTGGACTAAATAAATCTATATGTAAGAGCTCCAATGGAATAGAAGTGGATATGGTACTTTTGAATGGATGAGAACTTACTACTTTTTTACCGCCTTGGCAAGCACTACATAGTTTATTTTTCTTAAACTCCGCATCTTTCAAGTCCACAACAAATCATATTTGAATAGTTTTTTATTTGAATCATCCCTACATGATCAATACTTCTATAACAAAGCCAACTTAAAGAGGTTTTTGTAATCAAATACGTTTTACGAAAGAATTATTTGAAGAGAAATCCACCAAATAAAGATTAGTAAAATGAAAGCCTTTGAAAACTAAAGAATTTTCCTTTACTTTTGAAATCACTACTCTTTCTTGAGAAAAAGTGCAAGTGAAGCCAAGATCACAAAGTTGGGCAACCAGTAGCAATTTAAAATTTAAAGTTTCAACAAGAGGTATATTTAAAATGGAACAGTCATTTGAGATAGCAATTTTATCCAATCCAATTATCTTTCCCTTGCTATTGTCACCAAATGTGATCTTGTCCTGTTCTCCACTCCTAACTTCAAATGTAGTGAACATCTTTCAGTCTCTGGTCATATGTTGAGTACAACTACTATCAATCATCCAATGCTTTCTACTGGTTTTGTAGGTGCCTAAATTTGTTTGAGTCCTTGGGGTTAGTAACCAAGGTTTTAGACACCCAAATAACATTCTTTTATTACCAAGTACATAAGTATGAATAGATTCTGCTACAATTATACCATTATTAGATTTCCTAACCATGTAACAAGAATCATAAACACTAGGAAAGGGAGCCTTACCAATAGGGCTCCAGAGCCATTTGATGTGATTAAATAGAAGATCATGGTGGCCATAGTAGTTTTGCAGTCATACGTCTACCTTCTTTTTAGTTTTTTTTTGTGGTTTTTAGCTCCCACCTTTTCTTTGAAAGCCAAAACAAATAGACATATTTTTCAAGGAGTTTCTTAAAGCCGCTTCTCCAAACGTTTTCCTGAGCTTAAAATCATGTATGCTGTCCGCTACCGTCTCGAAAAATAGACAAAGGGTGGGTTCTTTTGGGCTGATGGCTTATGGCTTATGACTTATGGCTTAAAATTTTGAATTTTGGCTGTTCGCAAGAGGCAGTACGCAAAGGAAAATAGTCGCATGTGATTTTGGACAGTACAGCTGAACTCAATACACTTTTTACTACAATCTTCCTCTTGACCCCATCTTGAAAAAAACGCACCGTTTGAAAGCTAGTTATTGTAGCATAAGCCACAAGCTATAAGTCGAAAAGAACTGAGCCAAAAACTAACATCCACAACCAAACGCCACCAGTCATAGTTCAAAAAATAGTACTTTATTCGTGGTGCCAAACCATACAACGGTTGCAATTTTGCGCCCAGCGGCTCCAATGCCTAGCTTGGTATGTACGTGCATGGTGGCCTAACTCCCATACCGATGTCGCATCGACCACATCGATCAAGCAGATCGTGCATTTTTTTGGCTTGGCTGGGCCGTACTAGCACCAGACTCGGCACATGAGATCTTCGCCACCACTTACGCAAGGCAAGGCGTGGTGGCCTCTTGCCGTGAGTAGGGATGGAAACGGATCGGATACAACCAAATAGTCTGAAATACGAATACGAATCTGTATTTTTAAAATGAATACGAATATGAATCAAATGTCATAACGAATACGAATTCGAATCGAATATGTACTTAATTTGGTTGAACAAATTTATGTAACTGGGCGCTGGGCTTGGCCGCTGGGCCGACCGGTCAGCATAGGAAACAGATCGAATACGAATCGAATAGTCTTGAATACGAATATGAATGTTCTCGAATACGAACGCGAATACGAACATTCTCAAATCCGGATATAAGGGCATGTTCTTTTTAGCTGCGGCTTGTGGCTTTTGGGCTGATTGTACGAGAGATTACAGAGTAACAGAAACTCACGTGCGATTTTTGCCGATATAAATGAAGTCAGTAAAGTATGTACTACAATTAACTAGTAGGCCCTATCTTAAAAAAGTAGTCCGTTTAAAAGTTAGTTACTGTATAAAAGCCAAAAAGCAGCTTTTAGAAGTTGAAAAGAACATGGCTTAAATATCATCGAATATGAATATAAATATTTTCAAATATAAATTTTACTTACCGTATTTATAATTTTTTGAATACAAATATCAAATAAAAATGAATTATTCGTCATCGTTTGTCACCTTGCTGGGAGCAAGCTGTCAGTGAGTTTCCACCGGCCGGCCAAAGTCAAGCGGCTGACGCGCGTGGCGCGCAAGAGACGGTGGATGTCGTGGTTGCAGGCGCGCGGCGGGACCCACACTCCATAATCCACTAATCCGGGACCGTGGCCTGTTATGAACAATGAACAAGCCCGCGTGTTGCTGCAGTACGCACTACAGTGTACCAAACCTCATTTCTTCCTTTTCTTTCCTCTGGACTCTGGAGGTTCTATGCTATTTCCGTATTTCGAATCAACATGCATATATACTCTACAATTACCCATTTCTGTAATATGTATGTTCCAAGCTGTCCGGTCGGGAGTTCCAAGCTTAATTCATCATGCAGCAACGGTACGTGTGTGGCTATGGCCTGCTTTTAGGCAGCATGATCATTTTTAGTTGTGGCTAGTAAAACTAATATATAGTACCAATTAGTAGAAATTAAAGTAAAAAAATCAATTGAAAAATAAACATAATAGGACTTAAGGCTGTTCATATTGATTTTACTGATGACTTTTAACAATGACTTGTAACTTTTGGTTAAAAGTAAATAATATTAGCTTTTAGAAAAAGAGGTGAGCGGTACAAAAAGTAAAAAGAGAGATATGTGCGTGTGACGAAAGCGAGATGAGTGGCGTGGGGGATGCATCTAAAACCCCTACCTTATTTTCAAGGCAAAACGTTAACAAGAGAAGTGAAAAAGCTATTTCGATAAACCAGATATTTATAAGCTTTTGGCTAAGTTCTTTTCCACTTATAGCTTGTGGTTTATGACTTATGCTGTAATAATTAACTTTAAACGGTGTGTTTTTTAAGATGAGGTTAATAGGGAGATTATAGTAAAAAGTGTACTGAGTTCAGCTGTACCGACCAAAATGACATGTGATTATTTTTCTCTACGTACTATCTCTCATAAATAATTAGAATTTAAAATTTTAAGTTATTACCTATAAACCTAAGTACAAACGAACGAAAATCACGAACCAATAGCCATTCAGACCATCCGTTTCAGCAGCATTGCCCATGAGCGTCAAAGCCATCCCTTTGCCCCCTCTCGGCTCCCACCCCATTTCGTCGTCGGTCCAAATCCTAGCTTCCACTCGCCGACGCGGCTCCGATAGTGGGAGGGAGAGAGCGCGTGGGAGAGAGAACTGAGCATGGATCGGATCGTCGGCGGCAAGTACAAGCTGGGCCGCAAGATCGGGAGCGGCTCCTTCGGGGAGATCTACCTCGGTTCGATCTTGATCCCGCCCCCTTCGATTTCCCTTCCCCCGTTGCTCGATTTAGTTCTTGGATCTGATGAGGTCTCTCTGTCTGCAGCGACGCACGTCGACACGTACGAGATCGTCGCTGTCAAAATCGTGAGCTCCTCCTCCTCCGCTCGTGCTAGATTTGGTTGAATCTGTTTGGGTTTTTGCGGCGTCTGGCGCCACTGATTGCGCAAAGTGTTGGGTTCCGGGAGGAAACCTGATGGTTTCTGATGTGGTTTCGGGCACCGCGAAGATTGCTCCCCTCTTTTTCTTTTGATAGTTTAGCCTGCAGCGCGTTGCGCATGTTAGAAATGGCCGAGTTTTATAAGTTTTAGGTTTCAGCTTAGTTCATTTTTGCCATTGATGAGCTAGAATTGCCTAGTATTACTTGCTGTTTGGTTGTTCATGAGCTTGTGCGAAATGGTAGGTTTCTAGCACCTTTTTACACGTCCAATTCGTTGTTTCATGAGTTTCTTGTGGTTATGGGTTGTTTCTGCAAAAAGAAGAGAGGTGCTTGATTGCGAATTTATTGATACTTCTGTAAGGCTTTGTAGGTTCAAAATTTTCCAATGGGCATTGTGTTTTCGGAGTAATTGTTTCCGCCATATCTGTGCTACTCGTTCATTAATTTAGGCCTATATAGGAAAAGTTTCATGGTACAAGGTCTCATAATTTCAGTGATATGATCATATGACCGTCTTTTTCACTCTTTATCCAATTTTCTCTTATGCTGGTTGATATTAATGGATTATGAATTGCTGCTATGTTTGGTTCGTTACTTTGAAGTATGAGGGTGTAAAGGAGGAAAGTGTCGTGTTACATGGAGGGATGGGCATCATTTAATACAACAATGCAACATATAGCTTTTCCGTTAGGCAACGGCAAATTGACATTTACATGTGAGGAAACAACTCCAGATCATGAGAATAGAAGGCAAGACAACTCCGCAAATTGTACATTTCTGTAACCCCAAATACAAACTTTGCAGAAGCATCAACCACATATTTGTCTAGGGAAATTTACTCCTGAAAATATTGAATGCTAAGGTCTTTTCTAACTTTTGATTGCTTCAGTTTGTTAAATATCTTGCTAATTGTTTCTTGTTGAGTTGTGGTATCATTTATGCCTTAATAGATTGATTTCTCTTTTGCAAGAATTTACTCCTGAAAATATTTATGTCTCCACTCACTATCTCTAGATTGGGCTTGATTGCTTTTCATTCTTGGTTCTGTTTTTGCATTGCAAAGCAACTATATTTCCACAGATTTTTTATGTCATAATCTTGGAATTTGTAGGTTAGTGTCATTTGAAATAAATAAATAGGATTCACAAAGATTTGGGTAGTATTCTATGAGGTGCGCTAGTCGCACCTTTTCAGTTTTCCATTTTTATTTTTGGCTTGGTCATGGACAGAACAATTTCTTCTTTAATGGAATTAGATAGTCGAGACAAAGTGGGAATATATTTTGTAACTTTACAGAGTGAATTGATTTATATTGACAAATGATTTTTTCCATGTTCCTTTTGGATTTCTTGACCCCTGTATTGTGCTGATTTATGTTGCATTGATTATGTTAAGGAAAACAGCAAAACCAATCATCCCCAATTGCTATATGAGGCCAAGCTGTATAATGCTCTTCAAGGAGGGAGTATGTGTTTGAGCTACAAATATTTTTTATTGCATCAATTACTATACCATAGGTCCATAGCTAATGTGGTAACTCTTGGTACTTGTGAATTCATGTAGCTGGTATTGCAAACATAAAATGGTGCGGCATTGATGGCGAGGACAATATCCTTGTTATTGATTTGCTTGGGCCAAGCCTTGAGGATCTGTTTGTTTATTGTGGCCGGAGATTCTCACTGAAGACAGTCTTGATGTTGGCGGATCAGATGGTAATAATAGAAAATTGGCATCAATGTCTTGTTGTTCTATTTGCTAATGGTGATGCAGTTGCGGAAGAAGTTAATTTCTTCTGTTGAATCCTTCTGTTTCTTGTTGATACTGCTTTTACTCCACAGTTAATACTTTTAATAAACACTGCAGCCAAATGTTAAGGCTAGACGGTTTCTATTTTTAAACGAGCTTTTAATGTACTCTTTAACATCATGGTACTGTACCTGTACCAGGATTCCATGAGACACAACAAACATTTGATTCCCTGGCAATTTTTCTTTCATGGTTATCTTCTATTGCTTCTGCTCCTTTTTTATTTACTAACCCATTAAAACTCTTATAAGCAATTTTGGAATTGTGCTTGACCACAACTATTTTATGCTTTACCTTTTTATGAACTGATTTTTGAAGTGGACTTATCTGTACAGCCTGCAGAACCCTTCATATTTTGTTTTATGGATTCCTTTTTTATCTTTAGTTCTTTGGCTATAGCTGATTACTCATTTACTGCTGCAGATAACAAGAATAGAATTTATGCATTCCAAGGGGTATTTGCACAGAGACATCAAGCCTGATAACTTTCTTATGGGTCTTGGTCGAAAAGCTAACCAGGTGTGTAACAAGCTTGGCTATTGACACTTATATTGCTGTTAATATTCGTCATGATTATTTTGTGGTTCAACTCTTAGGTTTACATCATTGACTTCGGACTTGCGAAGAGATACCGTGACTCAACCACCAATCGCCATATACCTTATAGGTGAGCCAATAATTTAGAACCACATGCTTCTTCTTTAACTATTGTAATTTCGCGTTTGGCATTTATTTAATCTTCTAAGTTTTGTGGTATTACATGTGTAGTCTTGAGTATTGTTAACATACTTAACTTTTTTCAGAGAAAATAAAAACTTAACCGGCACAGCTCGCTATGCAAGTTGCAACACCCATCTTGGGATTGGTGAGCAATATGACCATTCTATTTGTCATTCTATTTCTGTGACGTCATTAATTGAGATACTTGAATTATGCACATGTATATTGTGATAATTGTACCAGCCTCATTATTATGCTTGGAATACTAAAATAAATTGTCAGTTTTCATTACTTCCATTTGACATCAATCACTAAACTTAGTGTTGTTACCACTTACCAGAGCAAAGCAGAAGAGATGATTTGGAGTCCATTGGATATGTTCTTTTGTATTTTCTCAGGGGAAGGTAGGATTCTTCTTTGTTAGCAAACTATCCATAGAGTGTTTTGTTCCTTCTCATTGTGGTGAAGCAATGAAAGATAACTGCAAGTACAATGTTCATTATTGAAGATTATGTGTTGCTGACACTTTTTTGAAATAAGTAGCAACATATACCTATGTTGATCTATTCCCTTTATTACTGTTGTGATCAATAGACCAGCTAGCTTTGATCTTGATTGAGTTTTTGACGTACCCTTATGTTTCCTATTGAACTTCTTATATGATATCTATGTGTAACTTACTATATGTTTCATCCAGTCTTCCTTGGCAGGGTTTAAAAGCTGCGACAAAGAAGCAGAAGTATGACAAAATAAGTGAGAAGAAGCTTTCAACACCTATCGAGGTTGTTTAAGCTCACATGTTTTAAATTGGTATTTTTTTACACTTTTATCATTGATGAAGACTGCCCATGGGGTTTTCTTGTTGCAGGTTTTATGTAAATCCCATCCTGTGGAATTTGCTTCTTATTTCCACTATTGCCATTCGTTGACATTTGATCAACGACCAGATTATGGTTTTTTGCGACGGCTATTTAGAGATCTGTTTGACCGTGAAGGTATAGCATCAGAAGCCATAGTGAGACATTTCCCATTATGTCTTTTGTGGCATACGCTCAATAACTTGTTCAATATTTGGCCACCTGCAGGTTATCAGTTTGATCATGTCTTCGACTGGACATTGTTGAAGTGTAAGCAATCCCAGAAGGCGAAGACTCAACAGGTATGTTCTGTTAGTATTATTTGGATGTTATGCTCTTGCTCATTGCCACATAATCATAACCTTATTTTTTTCATTTCTCTTTTAAATCAATGGACTTATTTTTTTTCATTTCTCTTTTAAATCAATGGAACACTTGTCAGAAAATAATGCATCTCAAATTAGGTTTGGTGCGCTTAATGGAATGAGCATAGTTTCTCCCACAGTGATGCTTCACCTTTTACCTGTTTATTTTTGTGAACTCTATCTTAGTACCTTTTCTGATTTTGCTCTCTCCCCCTCTCACGCACGCTCTCTCCCTCCATCACCAATGGCAGCAAGATCCAGGTGCAAGTAGCCGGCCAGTTCCAATGAATATGGACAAGCACCAAGGTAGCATATTCACAAATTTCTTTGTATATGTAGGCATCAAAATAGTTGTTTTTTGTTTAATATCATTCTGCGCTTGCTGTAGTAAATTGTACTTGCTGGATTAAAATAATTTGTTTCCAGAAATATTGACTGGTGAAATGCCCTGCAAAATTCTTCCTGGTCATTATGTTATAGACATTTCTCTTATCATGATATTATCTTTCGTGACACCTTTTATAGGATGGCAATTACATTCTCATGGTTGTCACTTAAAATCTTTCAGTTAGTGGTTCACGCCCAACCGAAGCTTCTGGTCAGCTTGAAGCAGAGCAACGCCCGGCAATCAGAATGCAATTCAGATCTACTGCTGAGAACAGTCGTTCTAATAATCGGCATGCTGATAAATTGGTATGCCCTTCGACGTGTTTATTGATGATGAAAACATTCCAACTTAACATTTGAATTTTTATCGCCTCTAAATAATTTTGAATGCCCATGGAATTGCAGAATGTCATCCTCTGCTCTTACAGCCTTACAGTTTTTTTTTTAACCTGATAGGAATAAAAAAGCACCCATGGATGTTTAGGGTGCCGCCTACTGTTTGGTTATAATGTTCCTTTCATTTTTCTGCAGAGAGTGGGTACTAGCACTGATAATGCATTGCTGCAGTCCACATCATTTGGCCTTGCTGATGCTCCAAGGATGAATATGACAGTCTCAAAAACACAGGGGCTTGCTGATCCCCACATTCACGGAGCTAACAACCCAGGGCCTTCTAACCACCTTTAGCATTTGGATCAGTTAGTTCCTAAGGGCATGCTGGTCCATTCAGTTGACCATTGGTGAGACTACCTTCAATGCTATTATGTCCTTGCACCTTCTGTGTATTTATGGTTTGGACAATTATGTTGGTGCTATTGGTGTTTTTCTTTCAGTTGACCTTGTGGCATCTTAGGTTTGCCCAACAAAATACTCTCTTCCCATATAATGGGTAAAGGTACTAAGGTTGTTAGTCTGTCAATGCTTGAGGTTGGTGTATGGTGTCTTCTGGCATTTAAGCTGTGTGTGGCATTACAGCGGTCCTTTGAAGAACTTATTCTTTTGGATATATTAACTAATTGACAGCATATATTTTTTAGAATAATAATAATAGAACTAATGTACTAAAATACATACCATCTATCTGGAACTAGGTAATCCCACATTGCAGCAGAGCAGAAAAGAGAAACGCGAAACAAAGCCGTATGATTCTAATGGCCTCATTGACTGAGCTTAGCTTATCCAATAGGCCAGCTTATTGGGCTTATGGGCACACTTTGGCAAGTTTGACCTATTTGGTTGGTGGGGTGGCCATGCCTAAAGTCAAGTGTGGTAGAGGACAAAACACTAGTGCCAATTAGGCCTATTAGTGATCCCATGTACAATTAGGGTTGGAACTTGTTAAGGATAGGATAAGTTAGTATTTGTTGTTTCATTATATATGCCTTGGTTTCCTTATTTGTATATGGTACATTCCTTTGTAATAACCCTATGTACTTCCTATATATATTATCCTTTGTGCCTCATAAATATACACACAATATTCATAGCTTGATATCAGAGCTAGGGCACTAACCCTAGTTTTTCCGCATCCGTCGTCGCCGCCGCTAGTTCACAGTCGAGCTGCCGCCCTCCGGGTTGCCGCCACCGTTTGGTTGCCACTGCTCTGCCGCCGCTGACGCCCAGGCCGTCGCTGCCATCTTCGGCTGCTGTCGCCAGCGTTGTCCGCCGCCTGTTGTCGCTCCTGGCCACTCGATCCATCGACGCCTTAGTCCATCGGCAGCCTAACGCTGCCTCCGTTTGTCCGTAGGTCGTCCGATCTGCTGGCCGTCGTCCGCCTGTTGTACGATCTACTGGCCTGCCGTCGTTGGCCCCAACTGTCGGCTGTCATCTTCGCATGCCCGATCCGGACGTTGTTTAGCTGTTGCCCGCCGGCCTGCTTGTTGGCCACCGAAGTTGCCGCTCGCTGGCCCGCCTGTTAGCCGCCGCCTGGCCATCGCCCGCCTGCACCCTCTGGTGTATCAGTGCGTGCCCTTCGCACCGCACAAGGAACCAAATCTTCTGATCTGTTTATTTTCATACTAGTAAAAAAAGAAAAAAAATAATAAAAAAGCATTGATCTAACTACCGCGCCATCCAACGCCGCCTGTTAGACACTTAGACTTCATTGCCTTGGTCGCCGCGCCGTTTAGCGCCGCCTAACGATAGCTTCCGTTCCATTAGCTGCGATCCCATTCTTGGGAACAAAGCTCTATGGGACGAATTGCATGTTGTGATCTTCACTTATGGAGATCACGTTCAATGGTCTCCACCCCTGGGGACATGTTACCAGTGCACGAACTTCTCCGCCACCACCGGTTCAGCCTCCTTGTCTATTTCCATCGCCACTGCTGCCACCACCTCTGGAGCTTTTGCGCAGTGGCATCACCGATTAGGTCACATGTGGGTCCTATCTTCACTAGTTCGTCAAGACGTGTTACTGTTGACATGACTGTCAGACTATGTGTTGTTAGAGTTGTATGCTGGGCAAACAGTTACAACTTTCTTATCATTCTAGCGAGTCTGTCTTCTCGTCCTTTTGATTTATTTCATTTAGATGTATGGGGACCTGTGCCTATTATCTCTAAAGGCGGGCATAAATTCTATGTAATTTTTATTAATGATTATTCTCGTTTTACATGGCTTTTCCCTATATCTAATCATGGTCAGTTTCTTGCTATCTATCGTAGCATTGCAACTATGGTTCGTACTCAGTTTGAGTCCTCTATTCGTACTTTTTGCTGTGATTCTGCTGGCGAGTATTGTTCTAACGCTTTTAGACAATTCCTTTCTGAGCAACGTACTCTTTACTAGTCTTATCCCGGTGCCCATGCTCATAATAGGGTTGCTGAGCGTAAACATCGTCATCTGATTGAAACTGCCTGCACTCCTTGCCTCACGTTCCACCACAATTTTGTGTCAAGGCTGTTTCTACGGCTGCATATCTCATCAATATGCAACTTTCCACTGCTCTTAAGGATGTCAGTCTTATAGAGTGTCTCTATTCTAGAGCCCTCAGTACCCACCTTCGTGTTTTTGGCTGCACCTGTTTTGTCCTGCTGCAGCCTCGTGAGCGCACTAAATTGTCAGCCTAGATAGTTGTGTGTGTGTTTCTAGGTTACAATTCTGAGCATAGGGGTTATCGCTGCGGTGATCTTTTGGCTCGACGGATCAGGATCTCCCGAGATGTTTTTGACGAATCTCGACCTTTCTTCTATCGAGATTCGGCTACTCGTCTTGTTTCCACCATTGAGACAATCTCCTGGTTGTCTCTCTCTAACTCTTCATCCATATCTCCTCTATCACAGCCTTCCTCTAGTCTCTCTAGTGGTTCCTTCTGTACCTCCACCCCCTATGCTACCTGCAGCACCACCGCCTTTTGTTCCTGCAGCACCACCATCTTGTTTCTCTAGAGTGCATTAGTCTAGGCGTTCTCGTCCTTCACTAGACTCCTCTCCTAGTATCTTATCGGCACCGACATCTGATTTCTCTGATGATGCTCCTCATTACGCCCTTCATGACCGAACATCTCTTAGACCTCCTGATCATTTTGGTTTTTCTTCGACAGTTCATGCTCACTTTGTCACTAAGCTTAGATCTTATCATGGGGTTGCTTCTCATTCTGAGTGGCAACTTGCTATGGCAGAGGAGCTTGGTGCTCTTCAATGTATGAAGACCTGGGATATTGTACCGACACTTGTGCATACTCGTTATATCACGTGCTAGTGGGTGTACAAGATTAAGACCAGGTCTGATGGTACTATCAAGCGCTACAAGGCTCGCCTTGTGGCTCGTGGCTTCCAGCAGGAGTGCGGTCATGATTACGTTGAGACTTTTGCCCCTATTGCCCATATGACCACTGTTCGCACTCTTGTTGCGGTTGATTCTGTTCGCCGGTGGTCTATCTCTCAACTGGATGTTAAGAATGATTTTCTTAATGGTGTTTTGCATGAGGTTTACATGCAACCACCTGGGTATTTTGTTCTAGATGGCCATGTTCGTCGTCTTCGTCATGCTCTTTATGGTCTCAAACAGGCTCCTCGTGCGTGGTTTTCATGTTTTACATTAGTGATTACCGCTGTCGGTTACACGCTAGTGCCCATGATCCTACTCTATTTGTTCATGTCTCACCTCGATGTAGGACTCTGTTTCTTCTATATATGGATGATATGCTCATCACTGATGATGATTTCTCTTCCATTACATATGTGAAGAAGCGTCTCAGTGGGCAGTTTCTGATGACTGATCTTGGTTTACTTACCTACTTGGGATTGAGGTTTCTTCCACACCTGAGGGTTACTACCTCTCCCAGCAGAAGTATGTCTAAAATCTTCTTGATCGGTCTAGTCTGACTGATACTCGCACTGTTGAGACTCATATGGAACTCTCCCTTCAGCTTCGTGCTACCGATGGCGATCTTCTTGAGGATCCTACTCGATATCGCCATCTTGTTGGGAGTTTGGTGTATCTTGTGAGCACTCGTCCTGATATTACTCATATTGTTCATATCTTAAGCCAGTTCATATCTTGTCCTACTTATCTTCGCTACAGTCACCAGGTCGATACATGCGTGGAACAATCTCTCGTCGTTTGTTTTTCCTTAGCTTCACCTCACTACAACTTCAGGCATACTCCGATGCGACCTGGGCTAGTGATCTTCTAATCGTCGTTCTTTTTCTGCTTACTGTGTTTTTCTTGGCTCCTCCCTAATTGCCTGGAAGACAAAGAAGCAGACCACAGTTTCTTATTCAAGTGCAGAGACTGAGTTGAGAGCTATGGCAGCAGTAACAACAGAAATTACTTGGTTAAGGTGGCTACTTGCAGATTTTAGAGTACCTATGATGGGACCTACGATTCTTTTGTCTGACAGTACCGGTGCTATCACTATTGCTCGTGACCCAGTGAAGCATGGGCTCACCAAGCACATTGGTATGGATGCTTCATACACTCGCATACAGGTGCGAAAGGGAGTCCTCGCTTTACTGTTTGTGCCCTCAGAATTATAAATTACCAACTTCTTCACGAAACCACAGATTAGGCCATTAGGGTATAACATTTGTATTTTCTCTTCAAACTCAGTGTGTATGATCCACCGTGAGCTTGAGGGGATGGTGTTAAGGATAGGATATGATTTGTTATTTTCTTTTTTATGCCTTGATTTTCTTATATGTATCTGGCATATTCCTTTGTAATATCCCTTTGTGCTCCATATGTATATTGCCCTTTGGGCTTCATGAATATACACACAATATTCATAATAGAACCCACCATCTTGCCCTATTTTTTGCGCATTCTATAGCCACCACCATCTCTCCACTCCTGGGGTGGGGTGCGGGTTGTTTGCCGCTATTGCCAGCACCTTCTCATGAGCAAGGCTTCGAAGTGTGAGCGAGGAAATGGTGTTCGGTGGTGATTATGGCTCTCCAAAAAACCCTCTTGATTGTGTGACAAGTGGAGGCGAAGGCGGCACCAAATTTGTTGAGGGAAAGAGAAAGAATATGTGGATAGAAATATGGGGAAAATGTGGATTTGAACCCTAATTGTGCATTGGCTCTACACACGGGCCGAAGTTGGCTATACTCGTAGGTCACAATAGGGAGTTGTGGTGCCCCTAAGTTTCAACTTGGCAAAACTTAGGTACCAATTAAACCACCTACCTATTTGGGAATGCCATGCTATGGAATCAGGTGGCTGTGGAGAATATTTGCTATATCTTAAGTTAATAAATAATTAATATACCCCAAATTAGTATTTCGAAAGTGCTTTTGAAATGCTACTTTGTCTGAAATGGAAATTTTAGAGTCTTATAGGTTTTTATAGGTTTCTAAGTTGGTCAAATCGAGCAATTTTATGGTGTATGTAAAAAGTGCTTACCTTCTAGCCTACGGGTTATAAATAATGCCAACAATTACCCAAAACACCTATTGGGGGACCATTCATTATTGGAAGATTAACTATTTGGGAAGTAAATCTTTTCCAGACACTCTATTGGCATGGTTTAATGACTCTGGTCTGCAATTTGCAAGGCTTTGAGCATGATGGCATAATAGTAATACCCTAACAAAACCTACTTGTGGCATTTGAACATTTTTTTTCTTCCTAAGTTTCTGTTTCAAATATTACATTATTATTTTCATTTTTCAAAAATGGCACTATTGGTATTTTTTTCCGAATACCTTGTTTTGGCTGTATGATATGTAGCAGTTGCCACATTTTCAATGTCCCTGTAACCTATTTTGGTGATGGCACTAGGGTCACTCTTGTCCATGTTTTTCCTATCTGCTATTGTAGGTCATTGGATATAGTTTCAGGGGAGAATCCAGAGCAAACCTGTATGCTTCTATGGTTTGGTGCATGAAGCCATTGCTGAAAATTGCTCAGGGTTTTAAGGTGCCCTCTGTATTGCATGAGGTGATTATAATACCTACTAGAAAGAGTGGTTGGTGTGCTGCTATGAATTCAACATCAGTTAGCATGCAGTGTTAACGAAATTTGCCTTTCCATATTATGCGGATAACATATGGAAGCTTAGGAATGTCAGTACCCTATTTTGTGTTCTACATGAGTGTTTGCATTGTAACACTTTACATGGGCTCATTGATTCGGGTCCTTTGGCAATTAATAATAATGATGCTGTATCCCGTAAAGAGAGCTTGGGGACTCATCAGAATAGCTTTAGCTTTAATTAGGGATCAGCACCAGTGCGATAACATACGCTCCACTTGGCATCTCATTGTGGGATCTCCTTCTGACTTACAACTGGTTTTACTTGTAAGTCAACTGGAGTTATTTTGTTACATTGTATTATAAGTATCTGAGATTGGATTTCTCACCTAAAAATTTTTCTTGTCAGATTTCAGTTTGGTGCTCATAATTCACAAGTAGAAACCGACATCTAACTCAACTTGGATGGGCTGTAGCTTCAAATGTGTTTGGCGTCAAATCCCACCAAGCAAGGATTATGAAGAGCTTCCTGGGAAGT
This sequence comes from Dendrocalamus latiflorus, assembly GCA_017311315.1. Taxonomy (NCBI): domain Eukaryota; kingdom Viridiplantae; phylum Streptophyta; class Magnoliopsida; order Poales; family Poaceae; genus Dendrocalamus; species Dendrocalamus latiflorus. The sequence continues at coordinate 28,288,865 of CM029634.1, forward strand.
ATATGATTTTGGTTAGCATGGCATACTTCAATGATTATTTGACTGCTTCCATCAATTTGCCTTGCTCTAAACAATTGATTTGCCACTTCTGTGAGAACTGGTTGAGGAATCATTTTCAAGTGCCATCTGCTGCAGTTAAAGATACAGGAGATCACATATTCAATCTATAAGAGCAAGAAGCCTTGCGGATTGCTGTACTGTTTCGAGCTGAGTTATAAAGGTCACATATGCCGTATGATGCCATTGGGACTGCCATCCTGTAGTTTGTGTTTGCTGGATGATTTCTGCTTTCTACTTATCGGATGGGTAATGCAAATTTCATGGCATAATTTGTATAGTCAATGTCTCATTCCATTGTGGCTTTAATCATATATAGTTCCAAACGAAAGCAGGTTTTGGCAGTTGATTTTGGCCTGGAGCTTGCACTTGTTTGAAATTGAAGGAATGAAATGGACTGCTTACACCATTCTGAAGAAATCGGTTCATCTGCTGTTGCATTTATGAAGAAGTAACGTGTTTTATCATTTCGTAGCTAATGCTACAGGTCATCTGAATGGCCCTTGCGGTGGAAAAATTCTATGGTGCACTACACGTTATTGCTTTCAGTGCTGTTCTTATGTTTAATGATTGAGCTGTTTGCGCATTACTTCTGGTGGTTCAGTGCAAGTTGAAGTGAACTTTGGTGTTTTGCTTGAGACAGCCGTGCAGTTTTTTGTATCCAAAACCTCGTCATTTTAGATGTGGATCAACGTACGCCTTGCAATTTGATGACATGCTCGTTTCTTCTGGTATGAAATTCATAGAAGCCTGTTTCTTGATTAGTGCAGACATTCTGTTTCATTCTTGAATTCGGACTCTGCCAATTTGCCCATTGCTGCGAACAACATCCGTTTCAAATGAGGCTTGAAACGAAGCATGTAACTAGCTCCACCTCGAACTATTTGTTGGACCGGAATGGCGACAGAGGGGGGTGAATGTCGTTCTCTTTAAAATCGCCCCCGAGTAATCGCACACAGATTTTTCCAAAAGATACAGAATAAAGCAACTCACAGAAAATTAATTTTGCTGAAATCTGGAACGCATGCGACACTGAAAAATTCAGCATAAATCAGAGATTAACCAGCAAAAAATTCAACTGAAAACGAAGCCATTTGGACTACATGCAGCAAGGATGAAAATAAGCACAAAAGAGAATAATGGATGCACTTAAAGAACTAACAGTATGCTGCATATACCCATCCGAAGGAAGTTTTGATCTTCACTTTTGCTAGTAAAAAATCCTCATGTACTAGGGCCTGACCAAATACCACATGGGTACTTCCTTGCTGCTGAAAGCTACCAACTCCTAGACCAAAACAGCAGTAAAGAAAAGAGTACTAGTAGAGTTGTTCGGCTGCACAGGAAATGCAAAGAAATGAGCTGCCTTGGACTGCATAAACATGCACACTGTAACAAGTGAACTTGCTATCCGATCCTGCTCTAATTGAACTTTTAATCAGGAGCAAAAACCAAAATGCAAAATGGCAAGAACTAGCAGCTGGCCGAAAGCTATTTTAATGGATAGAACTACTCGGCACAGAAGGTTTACATGCATATTGCCAGTCAAAACTCATCACAACTAGCAGCCATCCGAGAACTAGTACTACTTGCAGGCTACAAGACATAAAGAACCCAGAAGAAATTCTACTGCCGAAACACAAAGAGAATAAATAAATACGGGAAACCAAAGAACTCAAACACAGGGCTCCATAGAAAGAAACAGAGACACGAACACAAGGAAACTAATGAAACCAAGCCATTTTCATACAAGATTTCTTAAAAGAGACATGAATGATTACAAAGTGTTCAGCTCATCTCTCTCAATCTTTCACTAACAAGTCCCCATATATGCTTGAGAATCAAGAACTCATAGCACACATGCATAGGAGACACACCCACTCTCACAACCACTAAAGCACAAAGCAAAAAGCCCTAAAACCCCTCTCCAAGACTTGCTAATAACCAGGAAACACACTCCTATTTATAGCATTCCTTGATGGGTTTACATTTTGCTTTGCCCGCTAACCCGCTTCCTTTTGCAGTCTTGCGCTTTTACCGAAACACCCCTGCTGCAATTTCCAGGAAGCTTCCGCGTTCCTTGCCTCGCACGCCTCGCAACCACCTCGAGTCCACGTCGTCTTCGACACATCCCGACTGTTCTGACCTCAGCACCACCTGCACCTAGTCCAGTCCTCCGTGTCTTGCCACGACTCCACTCGACGTCCTGCAGCCATCACAGACAAGAAACACATTACATAGCACCGCTCAAAGCATGTAATCACCATTAGCATCAACAAACCTCACTTAAGCATGAAAAATGCCCAAACGACCAAGCTTGACCAAACCGACCGAGCCCGTTGCACCACGCAACGATATGGTCCAAACCACCCAACCCAAACTCGACTGATATAAACCCTTGTCAATTACTCATCACTCTCATGGGGTCACGACCACATTGTCTCTCACTATTCATCTGAGCTTTGAACTTCTCCCGTGGAATCGGTAACTTCACAACTGGAGTCGGCCCTCACCACCCTCCGTTTGTTATTATTCAGACATTGCAACTGCAATTCCTTGCAAGGCATATAAGCGCATTTACAGGGATGGTAACAAAGGAAGATTACGCGGCCGTGGTTCAATATGGACACAACTCGTGGGCAGTTTGTGATGCATGGTTACTCCAGTTCTTTGGCAAAGTCAATGTTGTCGACGAACACCTGCAAGACACGGGAACAAAGAGTTAAGTCTCAATTGACTAGCAAGCAAGGTTCTGCGAAAGAACAGAGCATCTGAATTCTGAAGATTAGCACGGCAGAAACGCGAGTTGATACCGATTTCCACCCGTCAGGGTCCAGGATGGATGTGATCTTGGTGCTGATCCCTGGCAAGGGCCCCGGCTCCCGCACCACCTGCCCTCCGAACAGCTTCACCGCCTCGGCCGTCTTGTAGACATCATCTGTGCCGATCGCGATCTGCGAAAAACACAGCATGCGATCGACTCAGCATCGCCTTTCAGCTCCGGATTTACTGAATGGCAAAAGCAACGTCATATCCATTCCTGAGCATATGCGTTCCCCTTGTCGTACTCGGTGACACCGTAGTTGTAGGTCAGCTCAAGAACCGCGTTCTTGTCTTCAGGGCCGTATCCCATCATTGCCACTGTGTACTGCAGAAGAATTTGTCCAATCTTAGTGCGTGCCATCGCACGAGTAGTTGAATGGTCACTGCATGATCATTTCTACAAATGATCATTGTTGGGTTCTATTTCGCGCCTGGGAGTCTAGATCCGAGAGGGAAGGGTGAGAGGGAGAGTGTACCGACCGTCCGATGCATTGGAGGAGGAGCTGGCCATGGCTGGTTCGTCGATGAAGTCTGCGCACGGGCAGCGGCGGTCGGGGAAGAGGAAGACGGTGGCGGCGACGCAGATCCGGTGAAGGAGACGGCGATGGTGCTTCCCGTCGCTGACTGCGCCCCCTCTAGATCGGTTAGGGTTTTGTCGGGTGGGGATTGCGGCTCAGGCGAACCTCGTAAGTCGAGCCACCGGCCCCCACCCTCTATTTATTGCGCAGCGCGACGGGGGCCCACCAGCCAAGAGATGGGCTGGGCGCCCCCGATCAGGGCGCGGATCAAGGCCCGATTAGCCGTTGGGCTAATCGGCTAAGATCAATCTAACATTCTCCCCCTTGATCTCAATCTATGCTTTAACTTTAATTACTTTTGACTTTACTCATTCCATCACAGATTAGTGCACAGAACATATCTCATCGTCACGGTCAATCGCCGATAGATTTAACAGGTACAATACACCTCTCTGTTCTGAAATAGTTACTTTAATCTTTTGGGCCATCTTTTAGTCCAGGAATCATAGGCTTTCCCTTAAACCCATGTCGGCTACATGTTCTCTGAACACGTTGGGTGGTAAGCCTTTAGTAAGCGGATCCGCTAACATCTTTGCGGTACTTATATGCTCAAGACTTATAATTTGATCCCGAACTTTATCTTTCACAACATAGTACTTTATGTCAATGTGTTTGGCAGCACCACTTGACTTATTGTTGTGGGCATACATTACTGCGGGTTCATTATCGCAGTACAACTTAAGTGGTCTATTGATGTCGTCAACCACTTTTAAACCGGGTATGAACTTCTTTAGCTAGTTCACCTGCCCCGTGGCCTCATAACATGCTACAAACTCGGCATACATTGTGGACGATGTAGTGACGGTTTGCTTAGAGCTTTTCCATGATATAGCTCCTCCAGCGAGAGTGAACACATATCCGGATGTCGACTTTCTATCATCTCTCGCATAATCAGAATCTGTATACCCCACTATATGGAGTGAATCTGATCTTCTGTATGTCATCATGAGGCCTTTTGTTCCTTGCAAATAACGCAAGACTTTCTTTACCAATTTCCAATGTTCTATTCCAGGATTGCTCTGGAATCTGCCAAGTAACCTGGTAACAAACGCTAAGTCAGAGCGCGTACACACTTGAGCATACTGCAAGCTTCCGACAGCTGAAGCATATGGAACCGATTTCATTTGATCGAGCTCGTACTGGTTCCTGGGGCATTGAAAATCCCCATATCTGTCGCCCTTGACTATAGCTCGTACTACATTTATGCATACCAAATTTCTTTAAGACTTTCTCTATGTATGCCTTTTGTGACAGTCCCAATGTCCCCTTGTTTCTATCCCGGTGAATTTCGATCCCTAGAACGAACGAAGCTTCACCAAGATCTTTCATATCAAAGTTTGAGGACAAAAACTTCTTTGTCTCCAGTAGCAGACTGACATCACTACTAGCCAGTAGGATATCATCCACATACAGGATTATGAAGATAAACTTCCCATCTTTAAACTTTGCATAAACACAGTTGTCCTCTACATTCTCTTTAAACCCAAATTTTCTTATTGTACTGTCAAACTTCAAGTACCACTGTCTTGAAGCTTTCTTTAACCCATAAATCGATTTCTTTAGGCGGCATCCCATTCTTTCATTTTCTTCCACGACAAAACCTTTCGGTTGTGCCATGTAAACATTTTACTCCAAATCCCCATTAAGAAATGTCGTCTTTACATCCATCTGATGTAACTCTAAATCATAATGTGCTACTAATGCCATTATGATTCTGAAGGAATCTTTACATGAGACTGGAGAAAAGGTCTCATTGTAATCAATCCATTCTCTTTGCGTAAAGCCTTTTGCCACAAGTCGCGCTTTGTATCTTTATACATTCTCTTGGGAGTCAAGCTTTGTCTTGTAGACCCATTTACAGCCTACTGTTTTGGCTCCTTTAGGAATAACTTCCAAGTCCCAGACTTTATTAGTCTTCATGGACCTCATTTCCTCTTCCATGGCCTCAAGCCATTTTGAGGAATTTTCGCTTCTCATGGCTTCTTCAAATGAGGTGGGATCATCCTCCATTTGAAATTCCTCTGTATGATAAATCTGATAATCATCAGAAATAGCTGATTTTCTTACTCTTTGAGACCTCCTCGGGGCCTCCTCATTTGGTACATCTTCTGTTTGAGGCTGCTGTTGCTCCCCCTCATCTGTGGCAATGGGTTCTATAGGATCCTGAAGAACAGGTTCCTCATTCTCATTCATTGTTGCCACAGGAGGAATAATAACAGGTGCTGGCACCACAGTGTCTTGCACCGTCGGTGCAGCGACAACAGGTAGTGTGAACAATGGCTCTTGAATCATCGGAGTGGGCGCATACACCTGCTTCTCTTCAAGGTCAATCTCTCGAGCTACCATGCTTCCCCTCATCATTTCATCCTCTAAGAAGATAGCGTGTCTCGTTTCTACAAACTTTGTATATCTGTCTGGACAGTAGAAACGAAAACATTTTGACTTTTCAGGGTAGCCAATGAAATGGCAACTTACTGTTTTGGGATCAAGCTTCCCAAGGTTTGGGTTAAATACTTTAGCCTCAGCAGGACTCCCCCACACACGTAAGTGGTTTAGTGAGGGAACTCTTCCTGTCCACAACTCGTACGGTGTTTTGGGCACCGATTTACTAGGCACTCTGTTGAGAATATGAATGGCGGTTTTCAACGCCTCCATCCATAAACTCAATGGCAGTGTGGAATAGCTCATCATGCTTCGCACCATATCCATCAGGGTACGGTTGCGTCTTTCAGCTACTCCATTTTGCTGAGGTTCGCCCGGTGTAGAATACTGGGCCACTATGCCATTTTCCTATAAAAACCTTGCAAAAGGTCCAGGAACTTGTCCATATGGGGTATGTCGACCGTAGTACTCCCCCCACGGTCAGATCGGACTATCTTGATCTTTAAATCGTGTTGGTTTTCAACTTCAGCCTTAAATATCTTGAATTTATCCAAGGCTTCATTTCTTTCTTTGATTGGATAAATGTATCCATAACGAGAGTAATCATCCGTGAATGTTATGAACGAGTCATAACCATCCACGCTTTTCACAGGAAAAGGACCACAAATATCTGTGTGAATAATTTGTAGAGCTCCTGTGCTTTTTTTTTGCGTCTTTCTTAATTTTCTTTACATATTTTCCTTTAATGCATTCTCTGCATTGTTCTAGGTCTGAGAACTCTAATAGAGGAAGAATTTCATTCTTAACTAGTCGTTCTATTCTCCCCCTCGAAATATGGCCTAAACGACAGTGCCATAATTTCGACGATGCATTATGAGTTCTCTTTCGTTTTCTGTTCGCATTCACAGGCGAGGATATACGCTCATTCACATCACATACGGAATTCACATTTTCACGAAGTGACAATAAATAAAGCTTGTCTTGTTTGATGGCAAGACCAATGCATTTATCATTAAACATTATTTCACATTTGCCATTTCCAAAATGACAATCATAACCATCATTGTCCAAATTTGAAACACTAATCAAATTCCTCTGTAAAGAGGGTACATAAAGAACATCTCTAAGTAAAAGAGTGAAGCCATCAGCTAGCTCTAATGAAAGATCGCCAACGGCTTCAACTTCAGCTTGGACTCCATTTGCGACTTTAACGCATCTTTCTTTTCTTTGCGTAGTCCTCGTCGAACGGAATCCCTGCAAATTATTGGCAACATGTACAGTTGCACCTGAATCAATCCACCAAGTAGATTTTGAATATTGTACATACAGGGACTCATTTATAAAGGTAATAATGTTCTCACCTTTCTTTGCCATTATCATCTTTAAGTAATCGAGACAGTTCTTCTTGTAGTGTCCCGTCTTCTTGCAGTGAAGACACTGATCTTTGTCTACTGCAAAATTACTCTGTTGAGGCTGATGGACAGGGGTTTTTCCCTTGTTCTTTGAGAAGAAGTTACTGTTGAAGTTCTTTTTCTTGTTGTCCTTCACATAGTTGATAGAACCACCATGTGAGGATTTAATTCTTTCCTCCTCTTGCACACACATAGCTATGCACTTTTCTAAGTCCCATTTCTCGGGCTGCATGTTGTAGTTGACAACAAAAGTGTCAAACTCTTTCGGCAAGGAAGCAAAAACCAATTGAATAAGGAACTCATCCTTGAGAGCCAAATCCATTGGTTTAAGCTTGGATGCCAAGTTGCTCATCCTCAGTATGTGCTCTCTTATGCCACTGCCACCACCAGAGTACCTTTCTGTCACAAGCTGTTTAATCAGCTGTGTAGCATAAGTCTTTGAAGAGCCAGTAAACTGACTCTTTATTCTCTCAAGGTACTCTGTGACAGTGTCACACTCTGCGATTGAGCCCACAATTGCAGGCTCAATCGTGTTCTTTATCACAGCCAAACATTTCTTGTTGGCAGTGACCCACTTTTTATGATCAAGATCATATGACATTTTTATGGGAGCATAGTCCCTCTGTCTGGTCTGCCAAGCAGCATCAGCCTCATTTTCATCTCTCACCGGTGCCACAGGCTCTGTGGGACACGGTGTGGTGACTATCCAGTCCACCTCAGCCAAGATGAAGGCCAGGTCAATCTTTTTCTTCCATTCACCGTAGTTGTCTCCTTTGAGAACCGGGATATCCCTGATGTAGCCCATCAAGGAGTATCCTCCTGAAAAAACAATTCATATACAGTGAGAACATTTAAACATAATAACAGCAAAATTATATGCCTTATTTCCAACGTTGGTCAAAATACGGCATACAATTTTATCTATACATTAAATCTACATCACCGTTGGGCAGAAATAGAAATAATGCACAAAATCATCAATTAAAAAATTATAATACTGTTATTATCAACGTTGGTCAGAAAATAACAATATCATAATTATCTGGAAATTATATCTATTTTTCCAAAATTAAATTCTCCCGTTGGTTCGAATTTAATAATGAAAAATTAATCAACATTAACTTTTGCAGCGGAAACAAATTCTCTATTTTTCAGAAGCATCTTCTATATTTTTCTATTCTGTCAAAAATATCCCGTTGGTTCAATTTTTGACAGATTTAATTTAGCAAAAAAAATTAGCCAAATTATCAATTAAATGCTACTGAAAATAAAAAATGGGCTACTTTTGGCCCACTTAAACGGTGCCCGCGCGGAAGACTTTCAGCCCGCGGCCCATAAAACTCTCGGGGCCCAAAAAAAATGTGCGTGCGGCCCAGATTCACACCGGCCGCCGGATCCCATCCGACGGCCCTGCATGCGCGGCAGTCAAAATAAATGGGGCAAAACCCTAACCCTAGGGCATCTGCCCCTTGCTCCAACCGGAAAAACCGGATCTGAGCGGCGGCAGGGGCGCGCGGCGCCCGCGCGGAGCGGCAACGGCGGAACGGCGGTGCTCGGCGGCGCCATCCTTGCGGCGCACTCGTGCAGCGGCTGCATCGGCGGCGGCCCTGAGCGGAGCGGCGGGGCGGCGATGGCAGCCCGCTCACGGAGCGGCGGCGTCGGCGACAGCCCCAAGCGGAGCAGTGACACAGCGGCCCTGCCACGGCGCAAGGCAGGCGGCCGGGCGGCGGGCTCTCGCGGAGCGGCGGCGGCTGGGCGCGCGACGGCGACGCAAGGCGTCGGCGCGGGAGCGCGGCCACTCGGGCGGGGCGGCCTCGAGCCCGAGCGGCGCGGCGGCCACGAGGATCTGAGCAGCGGCAGGGGCGCGCGGCGCTCGCAAAGCGGCGGCGCGATGGCCCCAGCGGTAAGTCCCGATCCCCTTTGCCTGCTCTGATACCATTGTTGGGTTCTATTTCGCGCCTGGGAGTCTAGATCCGAGAGGGAAGGGTGAGAGGGAGAGTGTACCGACCGTCCGATGCATTGGAGGAGGAGCTGGCCATGGCTGGTTCGTCGATGAAGTCTACGCACGGGCAGCGGCGGTCGGGGAAGAGGAAGACTGTGGCGGCGACGCAGATCCGGTGAAGGAGACGGCGATGGTGCTTCCCGTCGCTGACTGCGCCCCCTCTAGATCGGTTAGGGTTTTGTCGGGTGGGGATTGTGGCTCAGGCGAACCTCGTAAGTCGAGCCGCCGGCCCCCACCCTCTATTTATTGCGCAGCGCGACGGGGGCCCACCAGCCAAGAGATGGGCTGGGCGCCCCCGATCAGGGCGCGGATCAAGACCCGATTAGCCGTTGGGCTAATCGGCTGAGATCAATCTAACAATCACATCACCTTGTATTCAGGATTATCTCGCTTCCGTAGTAGCTCCATACCACAAGCCTACGTTCAGCGACAACAAGAAGAGCAACTGTGATGATCATCGAGGCAGGATAAAACCGTGGAATTGTCATGAACAGCAGTTTTCAGATGCCTACCTTTTCATAGAAGCTTACAGCTCGGTCGAGGTCGCCGACGCGAAGCATCACCTGGCACAGGGGCTCTGGAGTCCCTGGCCTCTCAAGGATCTCAAACTTGTAACCGTCGGGATCCTCGACGAACGTAATCACTGTCTTGCCACCCTTGACAGGGCCAGGCTCCCTGGTCACCTTGCCTCCCTTTGCTCTTATGAGCTCAACTGTCGTGGCTACCTGTTATAATCAACCATCAAGGTTCCAAACACAGCTACGTTAACTATCAACAGAGCATCATACTTCTGACCAAATTGATGACAATGTCTTACATCATCAACTGCGATGCCAAAGTGACCAAAACCGGCTCCGATATCGTACTTGTCGACCCCATAGTCTGCAAAAAAAATTGTGAATCCAATACCAGTAACATCGAAATTACAAATGGAACTTGTTTAAGCAATACCGAAGAACAGAGGCATGTGTAATGCAACTAACTGTAGGTGAGCTCGACGACGAAATGGGAGTCTTCGGGCCCGTATCCGAGGAAAGCATTGGTGTACTTCCCCTCAGGTATGTCGCGCTTCCTTAGCAGCTTCATTCCGAGGCATTCGGTGTAGAACCTGCAATTGTATTGGTGAGGATCTGCTTCAGAACAAGCTGCTGCGACTTACTTCTCGTCTGGTAAGTACAGGGCTGGTGTTGCAGTACGTAGACGATGCCACGAATTGGACGAGATGGGGTGGAGATATACTTTGATTGTTCTGTCCAGATCGCCGACTCGGTAGACGACGTGGAGGAGCCTTCTGCTGTCCTTCTTTGCCCACGCAAAGGCCTCCTCTTTGCTGACGAAGGTGGTCGTCTGCGGGGCGTCTGCCGAAGCCCGGATCTTCGCCGTGCTGCTCGTGCTTCTGCTCAGCCTGACCGGCCCAGAGCGCAATGCTGTTCCAAGAAACAGCAGCTACCGTCACAGGCCATGAACCAGAACTAGCTAGTACTGTAGAACACCAGTACAATTGAATTGAGTGCAACAATGATTGGCAAGGAAAGGAGACGACGTTGGTGCACATGAAATCAATCAAATGCCAGAGTTCGGTTCGTTTCTAGCCGTTCTGTAGACTATACTCAATCGACATGGAGGAACTTCATCGATTAACCTGCAGCCGCGGTGGAGACGAGCAGCGATCTCCGGGGGACGGCTGCGGCCTGCGCGGCGCAGGCGACGGCGCCACGGCCGACGGCCACGGGGAGAGCCCTCATTGTCGTCGCGCGCGCCGCGGGGCAGCCCGGTGGCCGGTGTTGTCGTCTGCGCTTTTCTGGCCTCTGGTTGGCGGCTCTTTCTCGTGCTATCCTTAATTCCTGGCTGCTTTGGTTGCAGTTAAAGAGGGGACGCTCCTCCCCTCCCCGGCAGATATTTTGGCGCGCGCAATAGGCACCGTGGCCTGGCTAGCCCGGCCAGAAACTCAAAGTGGCTTATCGTCATTCGATTCGTTGGTACAAACATTTACATTATGACTAAAAGTTATCAGCTACCGTCCATAAGGCATTAACCATTGCTGAAAAGAGTTGTGCTTCCAACTCAGAAAAAATTGGACTTCTAAGGATTTTTAGATGGACTTTTAAATATATTTGGGTTTTGTTAAATATCATCCAGGTGTTTTCTTCCTAACTATCATCTAAATTTAAAACCGTTTTATTACTACACCACCAGATATCTCATTAACACGTGGGAATTTCCTACGAACATGCTCCTAACTTTTCGTCTTCTCTCATCCCCCATCTCCTTCACCTCATTGAGCCACCATCACCACCGCACCGCAGACATTAGTCTCATCCTCGCATCACCATTAACTTTGTCAAGCCTCGGAAAGTCTAAGGTGGCTGTTGTGGTTACAGACCAAACAGAGAGAGAGTATGGTAGTGGAGAGTTAGGTGAGTAATGGCTTAGGGTTTCTTCCCATGGCCTGTGTTGTATATATATGTCCACATGAGGGGTACTTTTACCATTATACCCTTACATCTGAGTGTTCCCCTTAGGGGTACTTATGTCATTATACATGTCCCATTTTGGGCCTTACATTCCTCTAACAGGCCTGCTGGGCTTAGGTGGGGGCCACCCCTACAACAGGAGCCTCTCATGGTGACGGGCTTCACGGGCCGAAGCCATGCTGCCGAGCCCTTTGGCCCCCTCCGTCCCTGCGGCCTGTGAGCTTTTTCAACGTCCGTCAAAGCCTTGCTGCTTGGTGTAGTGTTTGTCCTGTCACGAAGGTATGGCACCAGGCGGCTTGGCGAGGCCTTCATCGCCCCCACGGTCCTACTGTAGTGGGGTCGAGGTTGCCGTTAAGGGCGAAGGTCGAGGTCGGGGTCGACGTAGAGACCGAGGGGTCCGACGTTGGCGTAGGGGTCAGAAGCGAGGTCGAAGTCGCCTCCGATTTGGCGGGGTTTGCGGTTGCCCTGGCCAAATCGGAGGTGTTGGCGGAGTCGGATGCTGAGTGCCCCTGACGCTGAGTAACCGCTGGCCTGCCTAGTGAGGCCTGGTTGACGCGGCACGAGACTTAGGCGTCGTGGCCATAACATGTTGCGACGTTCCTTCTTCTGGCCGTCCACGTGGCGAGATGTGCTTGACGCGGCGCAGGCCTTGAAGCATCGCGGTCGTACGATGTTGCGACGCTCCTCCGCCGGTTGGACTTCCGCCGATTGGGCTCCCCTGCTGATGGGGTATATATATCGCGCTGGTGCAGCATTGTACCTGCATTGTGCGCTCGAATAGGTGCTGCTCCCCTAAAATGGGCCCCTTCAGTGCATCCACATTCCGTAATAGTGTTACGCGGCTTGGGGGATGTTGATGTACTGATGGAGGCCTATTTTTCCTGGGAGCTCGGTTAGCGTCTGTTACCGGCAACTGTTCGCACGTGTTGCTTTCATGCTGCATTTCTGCATATGGCGACAAGGTTTGCCCTGTTCTCATAGATAGGCCCACCTTCAGTCGGATTTTCTGATTAGACCCCTCAACATTACTTTTCCAAGAATGTTGGTGCACCGAAGGTGGCCTGTTTATGAGAACAAGCCAAAACTTGACGTGACGTGGCCTCCGCCTTTACCATACGCGGAGAATGCCGACGGGCAAGTCCTTGCGCACGAGCCCGCTCCTCGAAGTCGAAGTCGAAGTGTCTCCTCTGGAGCGGAGATCTTGATGTCGTTGCCGCTGGGGTTGATCGACTCGTGGCTTTACATTGACGCACCCCGGCGCGGTCCTAGGGGCGGGCCGGAAGCGAGCTGCCTCCGGGCGAAATCGGGTTAAGTGGCCGGAGTCTCCCCGCTAGAGCGGGGGCCTGCCCATCTGGAGTTGCGCAGGCTGAAGAGGCCTGCTGGTTGGTTGCCCCGATAGGTTGGGGTGTAGGCCGGGGTCTCTGTATGGCGCTGTTGTCCTTATTCCCGCAGGCGCGATCATGTGGCGGGGTGGCATGTCTTGGAGTCGGAGCGGCTTCCGGCGCCTTCGCAGCGGTGTCCCTTCGCATAGGTGCGGCCAGAGTCGGGGTCAAGGCCTTGCTACTGGGGCCAAGACCCCGTTTGGACTGTTGCGGTTGGTGGGTCCGAAGAACCACACCGACACGCGCCGGAAGCTGTGTCGGGTCGTGCAACCTGCATTTATTCCCTGCGCTGACCAACACGCGGTGGGGCGCTAGCGGCGCGTCGTGCGGTGACAGGACACTGTACGACCACGGTCATATGTGGCCTACGTGTGCCATCGCGACGCTTCGAACATGGGGAGGTGAACGGTTGTCATTCACCGTCTGCGCTTACCGATGGTGGGAGGCGATGGGTCTTTAAATACCCCCCGTGGTACTGTGCCTACGCCTCCTCCATATGCTTTCTAGTTGTTCATGCCGCCTCCTATATTTGCTCCTCTTGCTCCTGCGCTCCTTTTCGCCGTCGAGTACCCCGTGGACACCAATGGCGACTTGCGATGATCGTGCTCAGATGGGCGGCTACGCCATCCGCCGGCGGTCCTCGCCGCTTGAGGTGAAATATGCGCTCGAGGAACGCGATCCGACGGCGACAGACAAGTGGTGGGCGGCGAAGAAGGAGGGTCCGTACTCCGACGACTTAGGCCGCACGCTTGTGACGGAGGACACGATCCGGTTACTGTTGCGCGAGGGGAGGCTATCGGACCGCCAAGCGGTGCGGCTGCTCGCCGATGAGGAGACAGAGCCGCACCCTGAGAAGTCGGAGGCGATCGTCTTTGTCGCCTACTTCGAAGCCGGGCTTCACATCCCGTCCGCGGCGATTGTTGGGGATGTGCTGCGGACCTTCAAGCTGGAGTTGTCACAGCTGACTCCGAACGCGGTGGCTCGCCTTGCCGTGTACAGTTGGGCCCTGCGCTCGAAAGCGTGTTGGCCTAGCGCTTCACTGTTCGCATATTTGCACGAAGCCCGGTGCCAACCGAAGGAGGGGAAGGGCGGGGCGTTGTCGAACTTCGGCAGCGTCAACTTCATCCTGCGGTTGTCATGCGGGCAGCTCTTCCCAGCGAACTCGACTCGAGGAAAATGGGAGTCCGGCTGGATGAGACAGTGGTTCTATCACCGTGTAACGAGTGGTAGCGGCCTCGAGTGTACGGGTCGGCCGATTGCCTTCAAGACCTCGCCCGGCCTAACGCTCGACGCCGAAGATCGGCGGAGGGCGCAGAGGCTTGTGGGGATCACCGCCCGCTTCAACATGCGCGACCTCGCCGAGGAGTATATAATGTACGGCGTGGCACCGCTCGTCCATGAGTGGCGCCTCGCCGCCGGGGAACCTCGGGACGACAACGTCCTCCCGTCCATTTGCACACTGCCGGCACCCTCTGGTCCTTGTAAGCCTCGATAATGCGCTTCCTTTCCTTCACGCGTACTGCGTTGCGTCTAATTGTGCCCCCCGACCTGCGCAGGAGTTCGCCTAGAGGACGCGGAGCGAGTAGCGCGCGTGTTCCTTGGGCCATATACCACCAAAGAGCACAAGAAGCGCGTGGCCGCGACTGCGGAGGCGGGGCTAGGGCGGGTAAACCGCGCGTGCGAGGCTATGGGCCTTCGCGTGCCGGAACGCGCCCCTCCGGCCCTGCAACATCAAGGCGACGGTGCCGCAGGGATGAAAGCGCCATCCCGCATGAGGGCCCGAACTACTACGACCGCAAAATCAGAACTGTTGAAGCAGCGAACGCAAAATCGGATTCGGCGAAGTACGCTGACTCGGATCTGGAGGAGGGCGCGGGTGCCGGAAGCGAAGAGTCCTTGGGCGGCGCCAGGGACGGAGAGCGCTGCGTGGGCTACCGGGAGGGGGAAGTCCCGACGCCCACGACGGTCGCCGAGGCAGAACTGGTGTTGGCCAGCGGCACCGGGGCGGAGCCCTTGTCCGTAGCCACGACGGTGCTGGGGTTGCCCACTGCGGGGGTAAGTGCGGCGGGGCCTCCGTCGACGGTAGCGGCCGAGACTGAGATGCCTTCCGCGGAGCTCATGAGGGTGGAGCCTCCGCCCGCAAGCGTTGCGGTCGCGGGGGGCCCCGTCTGCGAGCGTTGCTGCTGTGGAGGCCCCTTCTGCGGTGGTTACTGAGGCAGGACCCTCTCCTCCTCAAGCGAAGCGGCCACGCCTGCGATCCCCCCTTCACTAGACTTCGAGGGGGTTTGTCGTAGCGACCGGCATTAGGAGCCTATGGGACCTTGACTCACACACCGAAGTCCATGTGCCTCGCGTTTCTCCAGCTCCTCAAGTCGTGGCGACCGTGGTGCGGGAACTGCCGGCTTCGGGTCCCCGTGCGAAGGCTCCACCAATCCAGGAGCCGACACTGTCCACGGGGGTTGGTGCTGCTGCCAACCCGTCCGAGGCTGAGGAGGCGCTTGCGCGAAGCCCACCGTCCGCCACCGAGGGTAAGCTACCTTGGCCTACCTTGGTAGCGCTTCTTATGAGACTTAGACCGGTATCTTTTCTTGCAGCGATACTTATCCCAGAGGACGGGCAACCATCGAGATGTGGGGGCTTCGATGCTGGCGGCGCGGCCACCGCGCGCCCGAGCTCAGCAGACTTCGTTCCTCCATCGGAGGCGCTGAGGGCGTGGCGTGGGATTGCGGATGACGCGGCCGCCAGCATTGGCCAGCAAACGTTGCTAACCTACGGAACGGGGCGTCTTGGGGACGCACTGGAGGTATCGGGAGTGAGGGTAAGTACCTGACCTTGGGACCACTTATGGCCGTATGAAAGCGTGCTGACCCCGTTCGTCGCGCAGACCCTCGTGCTGGCCTAGGCGTTGCAAACGGTTTACGCCCGGGAAGAAAGGGCGCTACGGGGTAAGCTGTAGACCGCCGAAGCGGCGCTGCGCGAAGTTGCAGGGGCGCGGTCTGCCCAAGATGGCCGTGTCCGGCGCTTGGAAGCCGAGTGCGCGCGTCTGAAGTCGCACGTCGAGGAATTCGTCGCCGCGGCCCAGGCGTCAGCCGCAGAGGCAGCGCGGCAGGAAACAGCAGCGGAGCGAGACGGCTTACTGCAACAAGTTGCTGCGTTGGAGAGGGAGAACAGCGAGCTTGCCACCTCTCTAGCGGAGCGGGATCGAGCTCCGTCCCTTACCCTCCGAAGTGGGGGCAGCGGAGTTGGCGCCTTAGTCGCGGTAGACGCGCAAGCGCTCCGTCCCCTACCCTTCGAAGTGGTGACAGCGGAGCTGGCGCCTTTGTCGAGGTAGGCGCGCGAGCGCTCCGTCCCCTACCCTTCGAAGTGGTGGCAGCGGAGCTGGCGCCTTTGTCGACGTAGAGGCGCGAGCGCTCCGTCCCTTACCCTTTGAAGTGGTGGCAGCGGAGCTGACGCCTTAGTTCCAGTGGACGCGCGAGCGCTCTGTCCCTTACCCTTCCAAGTGGGGGCAGCGGAGCTGGCGCCTTAGTCAAGGTAGACGCGCGAGCGCTCCGTCCCCTACCCTTCGAAGTGGTAGCAGCGGAGCTGGCGTCTTAGTCGAGGTAGGCGCGCGAGCGCTCCGTCCCCTACCCTTTGAAGTGGGGGCAGCGGAGCTGGCGCCTTAGTCGAGGTAGACGCGCGAGCGCTCCGTCCCCTACCCTTCGAAGTGGTGGCAGCGGAGCTGGCGCCTTAGTCGAGGTAGGCGCGCGAGCGCTACGTCCCCTACCCTTCGAAGTGGTGACACTAGAGCTGGCGCCTTTGTCGAAGTAGAGGCGCGACCGCTCCGACCCTTACCCTTCGAAGTGGTGGCGGCGGAGCTGATGCCTTAGTTCAAGTAGACGCGCGAGCGCTCCGTCCCTTACCCTTCGAAGTGGGGGCAGCGGAGCTGGCGCCTTAGTCTTGGTAGACGCGTGAGCGCTCCGTCCCCTACCCTTCGAAGTGGTGACAGCGGAGCTGACGCCTTAGTCGAGGTAGGCACGCGAGCGCTCCGTCCCTTACACTTCGAAGTGGGGGCAGCGGAGCTGGCACCCTAGTCGAAGTAGACGCGCGAGCGCTCCGTCCCTTAGGGTCGTGCGAGGACAGCCTCTGGTGCCTTTCGCTCGCATCTTATTTATACTCCGAAGAGTACGCACTGGAGCAATGCCCATGCGTGCGCGGGGTTCGCGTCTTGTTTATACTCCCAAGAGTGCGCAGGGATAGCATCCGCGTCTTTTTTATACTCCGTGGAGTGCGTGCGGAGATAAGCCTCGACGCTATGTCTTATTTAGAGTTCGTGGACTGCATGCGAAGGCAAGCCTCTGCACGTTGCGGGCGGTGAAATTACGTGCGGAGGCGGACCTCAACGCTATGTCTTATTTAGAGTCCGTGGACTGCACGCGGAGGCAAGCCTCAGCGCGTTGCGGGAGGTGAAATTGCGTGCGGAGGCGGACCTCAACACTATGTCTTATTTAGAGTTCGTGGACTGCGCGCGGAGGCGAGCCTCCGCGCGTTGCGGGCGGTGAAATTGCATGCGGAGGTGGACCTTAACGCTACATCTTATTTAGAGTCCGTGGACTGCGCGCGGAGGCAAGCCTCTGCGCGTTGCGGGCGGTGAAATTGCGTGCGGAGGCGGACCTCAATGCTACGTCTTATTTATACTCCGTGGAGTGCGCGCGGAGGCGTCCCCCACGCGTCTTCGCGGGAAATAAGAAAATTTGTGCAAACAGTGAACTTTATTAAATTCCTCTTTGCGCGAGTGAGCGGTTACAAAAGGGGAGATATCGACCACTGACCACTTAAGGACAGGGGCGACCGCTGACGAGCCTCTGCTGCTGGGACAACTCGTGCACGGGGAGTGCGGGACGCTCTCCGGGGTCGCCCGAGGTCTCCGCATCTGCACACCTGACCTAGGTGCCTTGGCGGACCTCGCGGCAGCGTCGAGCTCTCTGCGCCGAGCCATGTCCTGGTCACCATGGACGATGATGATGGCCCGCGGTCTGGGAAGCTTCATACATAGGAAGCCGTGGTGCGGAACTGCCCCGAGAGAGTTTAGGAGCGGCCGCCCCAATATGGCATTGTAGGGGTATGCAATGTCGACAACGTCGAAGATGGCGTTCGCACTCCTCACATTGTCGTTTTGGCCGGAGGAGACTTGGAGGCATATCTGGCCCAATGCCCGCAAAGGTTGCCCTCCAAAGCCTTGCAACGGAATGCCCGAAGGGCCCAATCGACTCCGAGGGATCCCCATCTGGTCGAATGCCGCGGCGAACAGGATGTTCGCAGAGCTTCCTCCATCGACCAGGACGCGCCTGACCTCGCATCCTGCAATGAGGACCCGGACGACCAGGGGATCTTGGTGGGGGAATTCCACGCCTTCCGCATCAGCGGGTGTGAATGTGATTTCGTGTTGTGCCCACTCCGGTGGCGCTTGTGCGGGGTATGCCGCGACGTGGTGCAGCCTCCTCGCGTAGGCCTTCCGTTGTCGCGCCGAGGCAAATTCCAACGAGGAGCCTCCGGAAATGACGTTTATGACCCTGCGCTGGGCTCCTTCAGGGCTGGCAACTGTAGGAGGCCCTCTCGAGGTTGCTGCACATGGGCCTGGATTCGTAGGAGACCTTCCTGGGGCTGCAATCCTTGGTCTTGGGGATGTTGGACGTGGGCCACGACAGGCGCGCGTGCCTCCGGGTTTTTGTCCCTGGCGACGCTCTGCCGGAGCGCTGCGATAGTGGCGCAAGCACGCGTGTCGTGGTAGCCCCGGCAGTGGACTTCGCACCACTGCCCGTGATGCTGGTCGCTGTACTCTTCGCGGGTTCTGTCGTCGCGACCCCGCCCATGCCCCCGCCCCCGGCCACGGCGCCCTCTACCTCCGCGGCCTGCGAAGGCGTTGTCTTCGGAGCCGCCCTCGATGTCAAAGACGTAACGAGGTTTCCTAGACTTGCGTTGGTCGCGCTTGGGCCTGTCGCCTGACGAGTCTTTGTGCTGGGTATCTTTGCGTTCAGAGGCGTCCTTCAACTGCTCTTGCTTGCGTTTGCCTTTCGAGGAGCTGTCTTTCAACGGGTCTTCGCTTTTGGCCAGGCCTTCCTGATTGGTGTTGGAGCTGTCACCTTGTCTTCGACGCGCGTCCTCCTCTGCCCTGGCGTATTCCTCCATTTTATCGGCTTTCGCGCGTCCTCCACTGTCTTGATTGGCTTTCGTGCGTTGTATTCGGCCATCGGGCCGGGGCGAAGGCCCTGTATGGCTGCATTGATAATGGTTGTTTCGTTAATGTCCTTGACTTGGCAGCGTACCTTCACGAAGCGTTTGAAGTAATCCCGAAGCTTCTCTGAAGGTTTTTGCTTCACTGGGAAGAGCTGATCTGCGTCGACTCGCTCGACGTAGTTCCCCTAGAAGTTGTTATAGAGGCGATCGCGGATCTGCTCCCATGCGTAGATGGAGTTTGGCTCTATGGTAAAAAACCAAGAGAGCACCACGCCTTGCAACGCGAGGGGGAGTCCCTTCGCCTTCGTGGTGTCGTCTCCGCCAGCGGCTTCGATAGCGGTTTCGTACACGCGCACGAATTCTCGCGGGTCCGTGTCGCCCTTGTATGATTCGATAGCGCTGGGGAACTTGAAGTCATCCGGCCACGCCGCCTGCTACAGGCCCGCGGAGAGTGGGGACTCCGGATCCACACGTCGTAGCGGGGCGCGGTTGGATGTGGGGGCGTCGCGGCTGTCCGCCCTCTCCGGCGTGGGCTCCAATGCGACCACTGGTGGGATCTGTTGGCTTCGAGCCTCCTGCATGTCCCGCACGGCCCCGCGGAGATCCGTTAGCTCCCGCTGGAACGCGTTGAGGGCCGCCAGTAGGGCATTTTTCGCAGCGGACGCGGGTGGGACTGCCGGCACTCTTGGCGGTACAGTCGGAGCGGTGGCAACCACATCCCGCGTTCTCGGATTACCCGCCGCGCTGGCATGAAGGGCTCCGGGACCGGTGACGAAGCCTACGTTACCACCGAAGCCGCTCGCCGTTCCTGTACTAGGTGAGAGGGCAGACGCCGCGCCGCGCGTGAGCGCCGGCATTACCAGCTCCGAACGCCTGAGCGGCGCTGCCGGCGGCCACCGCGGTACCTGCGATGGGGTTACCTGCGACGCGTGTGGCGGTTTCGACGGTCGTCGCGGCGATGGTGGCAGGGTTAGATGACGCGGCGATGGTGGCGAAGTCGGTCGTCGCGGCAACGGTGACGGGGTCGGCCGTCGCTGCGATGGTGGCGGTGACAGGGTCGGCCGTCACTACAATAGTGGCGGGGTCGGCCGTCGCAGCGATGGTGGCGGGGTCGGTCGTCGCGTCATGAACGCCGGTGCCGTCGGCCGCCACACTCGCGTCGCCATCCATGCCTGCAGCTACCGATGCCGAAGCCCGGGTACCGACGCGATGCTTCGCCGCGTCCGCCTTCCTTTTTGCCGCCGTCGACGAAGCTTTCTTTGGTGCCATCCTCCTCCGGATTTCGCGGCTTGCTCCTGTCCTCCCCACGGACGGCGCCAACTGTTGTGGTTACAGACCAAACAAAGAGAGAGTATGGTAGTGGAGAGTTAGGTGAGTAATGGCTTAGGGTTTCTTCCCGTGGCCTGTGTTGTATATATATGTCCACATGATGGGCACTTTTACCATTATACCCTTACATCTGAGTGTTCCCCTTAGGGGTACTTATGTCATTATACATGTCCCATTTTGGGCCTTACATTCCTCTAACAGGCCTGCTGGGCTTAGGTGGGGGCCACCCCTACAACAGTGGCGTTTAGTTGAGAAATGGGAATGTCAATCTTAATGGAATGGGAATACAGTGGAATTAGTGGTGGAATGGATGATTTGCCAACTTTGTTTGGTTCTATAAGGCAATGGTAATGGATACCTGCAACATCCCAAAAATTTGAAATCTGAAATTGTAAAGCTTTTGAATTATTTTTGTAATATATTTTATTGAATTTGGAGTTTATGATATTTTTCTGAGAATTTGGTTGAAGTTCCAAAGAGTTAAAAGGAACAAGAAGAAACAAACATATTTAATTAATAGAGAATCAATATTCAAAATGTGAATCTTAAAAGATGGTCCAGTATAAGGAGAAAGAAACCTGAGTTAAAAATATAAAATATCATTTCTGAAAATAATGGCACAGTAATAATAATAGAAGCTCTCATTTAATATCTGAAAATTTAAAGCTTAAATTCCAAATATCCTGCAAAAATCAGTAATCATAAATATGAAATTAAAATTCAGAATCCCAATCCTCAGGTTTTTCCCCTCCTTTTCTCTCTTCCATGTGGGCCACCCCATTTCATCTCTCTGCTTTCTCTCTCTCCCCCGTCTCCTTTCGCTGTCGCGCGGGACCGCCCCCTCCCTCTCTCCTTTTTCCTTCCTTCCCCGAGCGCTCGCACCACCTCTCCTCTTTTCTCTGCGTTGCGCAGCTCCTCCTCGCCCCGTGGCATCCATGCGCCGCCTCCGCCAGAGCGCGCTGCCCGTCGCGTCCCGTCTCATCGCAAAAACCTGCCTCACCCATACGCCGCGCGAATCTCGCCGGCTGCAACGCCTCGCGCCTGGCTCAACCGCACCTCACCGCTGTCGCCCACGGTTTTTGTCTGCACCGCCCACGGTCTCGACAGCTAACCCGTGACCATAAGAAAGCCTCGCGCCACCCTCTCCCTACCTTGCTTCCTTTTGCCGCTCCTGCCCATGGGTCGGCCGCAGACGCCTCCACGCCATTCCCGGCCCTCCGGCGACGCCCCGCCACTCCGATCGCTTCATGGTTCACCCCGAGCAGTCTCCTCCCTCCTCCCTCGAGTAATTGAACTCCGACGCCCCCGGCTCGCCGCACGGCCGTTCCTCCTCACCGCCGGCCAAAACCGCCATTTTCGTCGTCGTCTCCGACTCAGAGCACGGCTTCTCGATTCTTCGGGTGTGGAGCACCACCGTGTGGCCCCGAATCTCCTCCAACCGACGGCCGACGCCCTCCGCCGCCCGAGCTCCCCCTCCACGGTGGCCTTCCCCGCCTGCCCCCGGCTCCCGCCGCCGGCACGCCACGGCTACTCTCCGACCCTACCAACGCTTGCGGTGAGCTCCCCTTGGCCCACTAATGCTCATGTTTCCCCTACTCCACTCCTTTTCCCCTCCAGCCGCCGTCGCCATTAACGGCCTTCCCCGCCGGCCGCTTTAGGCTGCCGCCAGCTCACCTCGTTGCCGCTCCAGCCACCGTTCCGCCACCCCTAGCTTCCCCGTGATCTGCGCAGCCAGTTTTGCAGGTCACCGCTCCCTCTCCGACCGTTCCTCGCCGGCGCCACCGTCGGCCATGGCCGCCGAGCCGGCTGCTCTGTTTTTGGTTAGCTCCCAACACTTACCTCTTCCTAATGTGTGCGCAGATTCCATCAGCCCAGGCCGACGGCCCACTTGGCCAACAGAGAACGTCTAGCACACAAGATCGTGTGAGGTCTTGAGTTCGATTCCAGCTGGTAGCACTCTTTCCCCACATTTTTATTTTGTTACTTTTAGCTCATCTTAATTAATAAAAATCAGTGAAAATTTGGGAATAATGTAGAGGAGCTGATAAAATTTAATTAGAAGGTAAATAAGATTATTAGAAATTTTAAATCTAGGATTAATCCATGGAAGCCAATAAATTACATTAGGATGTGAATAAGGTTATTTAGGATTTAATATTTAGTTAAATACTACATATGAAAAGGTAATGAACATTTGCTGTCTATATTAAATCTAATTATTAATTAAAGGTATTAATATAGAAAGAGCGGCTTTCAACCTTAATAAAGATTAACCTTAATTATGATATATGCCCTAATGTTCATCATGCCATCATCAAATAAATACCAATGGTAAATTTAATTAAATAGCAAGCCAGGCTATCACTTAAATATAGACGTATATAATCTTTTCCTTTAATACTTGATCTGCACTACCCAACAACTAAAGGTACATAAAATGATAACCACCTTGTCCTTAAGTAGAAATGTCATATTAGAAAAATATATATATATATGTGGCAGTTATAAAGAAGCCCTTAGGTCATCGGGAGATTACAAGTAAGCTATCTAATGCAGTTACGTAAATAGTAATTATCACTAGCATGCCATTGTTGAATAAATTTTAGGGTCAGACCTTGTGAAGATAGCAAATTCTGAAATACAATCTTATAAAACAAGCCTTGTTAGGTAGGTAAATAAAGTCAAGGGAATAAAGTGGGTTATCTTGATTCGTCGGAAATTATGATTTAAAAGACTTAAGTTTTAATATAAGAAATTCCTAGACCTAACCTTTGGAACAAGTGTTATAATACCTTTGACTAAAATATTTATAGAATAAGTACAGATCTCATCCATCAGTCCAGTTTGCCTCACCATAACCTGAGTTGCAAGGAATGCATACCCTAAAGGTAGAATTTGTACACTAAACTCCTGCACCAGTCTATAGGTCTAACCTGACTCATGGAACTTCTTGATAAATACAAAAATAATAAAAGAGGTTAGTAATAAAAAGATCGAACCTCGCCTTTCTCCAATCGGCTACGTTGGGCCACTTCTCTTCCAAAGTAAATAACTCCTGAAGATACTTCCTTCCTTTTGAACTCTTATTATCCTAGAATTTTCCCTCACGGTAAAGCTATTCAGATAACTCGTTCTCTCACTTAAATTCAGCTACCGCTGTCTTTGCAAAACACTAAACCGAATCATCCTTCTATTCTCAAATCGTAATAAATGTATAAATTAAATTAAATTAAATCGGCAATTTGAATTATTTGGATTTATTTGGATATTTTGAGTTATTTGCCTTTGTTTGTATCCAGTCATTTAGCGTGTAGCTAGATAGTGGAGTCCTGAAGAATCAAAGGATCAAGCGTGATCAAGAGCGAAGCGAAGATAAAGATCAGAAGCCCAAGTGAAAGCATTGTGTGAGCTCAAGTCCGCGGTAAACCGCGCCAGGCGAGTCAATACTTTGATCATGTTGAACCTACATTTCTGCAAAATTACTTTGCTTTAAATTATCAAATTGCATGCGGTTATTTATATGCAAATACATGTTAATTTTAGACTCTAGTTATATTCCATTGTGTGCCTTGAATTAATATTACCCCTCCGTTGGAATATTTGAAGTCGAGAACCTTGTCGCCCTAGCAAAAATTATAATAATACCCTTTCGAAAATAAGTCCGTAATTATATGCCATGCTTAGTAATGTTTAGGTACTCATGGGCGCGAAGGCGCCCAAGCATTACTTTAATCATGAGAAATTGATTTGGGCAGTCATGGTGGGAATGGCTGGTATATTTTGACAGGGTTATTTTCTGCTCCCAAAACTCTTAAATTGCTTACATATCTGAGCGGATGGTTTGGGGGCTGGTATGTGGTGCGGTGGGAGCACAAATTATGGAGTGTGGTAGAACTGCTCAGATAATACTAAGGACTGAATCTTGTGATGACCTCCTGATGTAAAACAGTACAACCACAAGTCTATAATGGGTACGACCTAGCTGAATAACTTGCAAGGGTTTAGTTCAGACATCACCGAGGGAAGTGGGTGCCAGGGTGTACTGGTTTACTCACAGTGAGGCACAGGGTGTACTGTACTCGCACGGCGCAAGAGGGGGCTTCTGACTGTGGTGGTGTAACCCTTCAGCGGTGAAACCTCAGCATGGGTGGTGTCTAGCTAGATCGGAGTAAGGTAAAGGCTTTGTGATAAATTATCTGGGTCTCATGCCTAAGGAAGCATGTTGGCAAAAAGGATAGTTCATCTCTTGTGGTGAAAGCGTACAAACTCTGCAGAGTCAAAACTATTCGAATAGCCGTGCCCACGGTCATGGGCGGACATGGGAACTTACTCGAGTTAGTTCTATTTCAAAATGTTTTGTGGGTGGGAATGGAAAAGTGAAGGGCGAAGGACTGCCCTGGTTTGGAATTGTCTTGGGTGTCGTCCCAGTGGTAAGTTAAGCGGCTATAACGCTGAAGAAATTGCTATATGGTGCAGATGCCATGTAACGGTGGATGGAATCTGAATCGATATTAATAATGCATTTCCTTGTACATTATGATTTGGTTCAAATTGCTAGGTCTTAGGGATTTTTAAGTAATTGTATTCAAAAGCGCTCTATGCAAAAATAAAATAACCCAAGCCTTCCTTTGATAAGCCATGCATACTATTTAATTGCATTATGTGTATTGGCTCGCGGAGCACGGGGTCGGAGTGCTCATGCTCGCTTTTGCGACAAAATTCAGAATCAGGAATCAAATCACCTCACCTCAGCAACAAGATTGGACAAGCTGGCCGAGAACATGACGATGTCAAGGGCTAGGTCGCGAACCTCCAGTTGGCTGCCTGTGGGCATGTCCTGAAGGTCCCACTTGCGTGCTTCGTTCTTCCGCTGCGGAAATTTCATGTTTTCGGCCTAATCGGCCCATGAGTAAGTCTACTATTATATTTACGCTTCCGCATGATATGTATTTTGATATTCATTTCTGTAACTGTGAGCACTATCTACTGATCCAGGGAATAGTGCGGTGGAATCACAGAGGATTCGGATTGAAAAATCCGGGTCTGACAGCTTTGGTATCAGAGCCTATCGACTGCAGGTCGTGACCTAGTTAGCCTGGTCGTTAGTTTCAAAACTAGAATTATTTCTTCAAAATCTATTTCGAAAAATATAAGTTGTAATGCTCAATCTCATCTCTCTTTGATGCTTCCCCCATATCTATAAGCTACCCTAGCCATTTTACTTCTGAAGCTCTCTTACCCAAATTCAAAGTGATGAAAATCCAGTACTTCTCTTGTAACCACTCTATGAAAATACGCCTTTGGCCAAGAATTATGAAGCTTACCCTTGAGACCTAATTGTTTTATTCTGGGGTGAAATAATAGTGCGAATTTTGGGTAAATGTATCGGTGGAGTTTAATTGAATAGATTGACCAGACAGATGAATTAAGTAATTCTGGGAGAAATAGAAAGTGTGAAACTGACTAAAGGATTGCACACTGATAAATTGTATCATTCCTGGAAGATGTTTGCAACAATGGAATAATAGGATATGATCAATAACAGGAAGGACTGACTAAAATTGTGAGAAGTTGGATAACAGCTATCGGAGTACAAACTGGATTAAATTATGTTATTCCTGGAGGATGCTTACAATAATGAATAAATTCGAAGGTTGATAATAAAGATTTAGGATGGTTACTAAATGAGTAATTATGATTTTGAATACAATCTCGGATTATTAGGAAGTCCTGATACACATGACACTGGTGGATTTAAAAGTAATAATGATGGATAATTGAGGAGCAGATATACAATAAAGATTCATGTTGATCATTGGAGAAGCAAACTATAGATTTGGATCAGTGACACCAGACTGGATTATTAGGAGTTCACGATATGAAAGTCTTCAGTGGATCTAAATAAAGAAAGCTAGATCTTCATAGGATTGGAAAGCTGATAAAATTGGCAATTGATGAACCTAAGATTGGATTTATAAAGATGTGGTGGAAATTCAGGCACATATCGGAATTTGGTAACTTCGATTCGATTAATAAGAATTTTAAATGGAAGATGGCTGTTTATGGTAACCACATAAAGAAGTTGGTGGATTCATGATTGATCATAAGAGGGATAATGATAGTGTGGAGTCTAGGAGAAATAAATTGGTGGAGCGTAATTGAATATACAGGCTAGATAGATGATTTAAATGATTTTTGGAGAATTAGGGAGTGCAAAGGTATTTGTTGGATTATGACATTGATAATTTAAAATTATTGGGAGATGTTGACAATATTGAGATTAATAGGATTTGAACAATTTCTAGATGGATGAATTGAATTTCTGAGAATATTGGAGGAATCATAATAAGTAGTGGATTATAATCTTGATAAGTGTATTCTCGGTGGAGGTATACTAGTGAATTAGTTAGTGATAGATAATGGAAAAGGAGATTGATTATTAGAAGAATGAATTTATGGTTTTGGATCAATAACAAAAAGGATTGAATATGATTGAAAGTCAAAGATTTATGCGGGACTTAGATAATCATGACTAGATTAATGAAATGATGGATGATACAATAGGAAGAGTATGATTGGTGGATCAAATAAAATAGATAAACCCCTTCGTTGTTTGGAGTCTTAGATGGCAGTAATGCCATGAACAATTAATGAAGAAAGATAGCCTGAGTGCAGTTTGCAAAAGTGGAAGTTAAACTATAAAGGCCATTGGATTCTAAGCCTTATGTACAAAAAAAATCATATGGGAGTGAATTGATTCAGTGATGGATAGTTGAACGTTGGAAGAGATTAGGATACCAAAAAAAAATCTATTTAGCCACAAGGATCATTTATTAAAAAAAAATGAGTGCCAAAACCAATGACACTACCCCAAATACTTTCCACTTCTTTCTATTAATTACAAAAGGAAAATTTCGTTCCTCTTCTCGTACCCTCGCTCTAAAAATCTAAGGTGGAACGTCGAAGATGGTCATGAAGACAAGGTGGTCTCGTTCTAAACAAACTAGGCAAATGAACCCTATGCATCTTATGTGTTCTCCCCGAGTAGACGTTGTATTGTTGCAAGATTCTATTTGGCCCTGTGCACTGCCTCTTGCCCTCGGGCGTCCTATTTCGCAGTCACAGGAAAAAGCTTGCTTTTATAATTTGTGTGGTTCTGTAACACCCCAGCTTCCGGGGTATCTTCCTTTAAAGTTAAATGGGTTAGAACACCTTATCTCCGCGATTTAATCCTCATCTCATGCTATTCCCTCTCACCTTTTCTGAAAACCCCATCGGATCCAAAGGAACGAAATAACAAGTAACCCAAAACCAGTGCAATCAAGAAGAGGCGAAGACTTTTCAACCTTCCCATATTTGAGGAGAACAACATCACTGTGAAGAAGACCACCTGCCAATCTCTTTATGACCAAGACAGCTAGAGTACAATGGATGAATAATGATAATCATCATTTTAAGGGGGGTAGCACTACGAGATATAGTGTCGGCAAAATCAAGGAGCAAGTACCTTGAAATTGACGACCTCTCCAGAGGAATACAGATCCCCTCCTTCCCTTTTGCCTCCTCTAAGTGCAGATCCTCTCCCCTTCTGTTTACCCCTACGGTGCAGACCATTGCTACCCACCTATTAGTATGAAAATTCTACAACCATATGTCCAATAGACGATGCAACTACTCCATTCCACGACGACATGAAGACAACAACGCCAAAGAGCAAGTATTTGGAAGTCTACGACCTATCCAAAAGAACAAGGTTTCTCTCTTCCCTTTTGACTTCTCCACGTGTTAAACCCCAATGTGTAGATCCTCATCTCCCTGTGGAGCTAAGGAACTATACGTCAAGCAACACCCCGAAATCCATTGCTAGCCAATATAACCCACCTCCATTCTTTCTACTCTACCGGAATCTCGGGGTCGAGATTCTTTTTAAGGGGGGTAGGTTTGTAACATCCCAAAAATTTGAAATCTGAAATTGTAAAGCTTTTGAATTATTTTTGTAATATATTTTATTGAATTTGGAGTTTATGATATTTTTCTGAGAATTTGGTTGAAGTTCCAAAGAGTTAAAAGGAACAAGAAGAAACAAACATATTTAATTAATAGAGAATCAATATTCAAAATGTGAATCTTAAAAGATGGTCCAGTATAAGGAGAAAGAAACCTGAGTTAAAAATATAAAATATCATTTCTGAAAATAATGGCACAGTAATAATAATAGAAGCTCTCATTTAATATCTGAAAATTTAAAGCTTAAATTCCAAATATCCTGCAAAAATCAGTAATCATAAATATGAAATTAAAATTCAGAATCCCAATCCTCAGGTTTTTCCCCTCCTTTTCTCTCTTCCATGTGGGCCACCCCATTTCCTCTCTCTGCTTTCTCTCTCTCCCCCGTCTCCTTTCGCTGTCGCGCGGGACCGCCCCCTCCCTCTCTCCTTTTTCCTTCCTTCCCCGAGCGCTCGCGCCACCTCTCCTCTTTTCTCTGCGTCGCGCAGCTCCTCCTCGCCCCGTGGCATCCATGCGCCGCCTCCGCCAGAGCGCGCTGCCCGTCGCGTCCCGTCTCATCGCAAAAACCTGCCTCACCCATACGCCACGCGAATCCCGCCGGCTGCAACGCCTCGCGCCTGCGCTCAACCGCTCCCGAG
Source organism: Dendrocalamus latiflorus (assembly GCA_017311315.1). Classification (NCBI taxonomy): domain Eukaryota; kingdom Viridiplantae; phylum Streptophyta; class Magnoliopsida; order Poales; family Poaceae; genus Dendrocalamus; species Dendrocalamus latiflorus. Next base: position 28,318,162 of record CM029634.1, read on the forward strand.
CCTCCCCGCGCGCCTGCTCCACCCGCGCCCCCTCTCTCTGGCCAGGGGCCCCGATTGCCAGCGCCTCCCCTCCCTCTCTTTCTTCTTTCTTCTCCCGCGCGCCCGCTCTCCTTTTTCTTCTGCTGCGCGCAGCTCTCGTCCGCCTCGTGGCAGCCATGCGTCGCACCTCACCGCTGTCGCCCACGGTTTTTGTCTGCACCGCCCACGGTCTCGACAGCTAACCCGTGACCATAAGAAAGCCTCGCGCCACCCTCTCCCTACCTTGCTTCCTTTTGCCGCTCCTGCCCATGGGCCGGCCGCAGACGCCTCCACGCCATTCCCGGCCCTCCGGCGACGCCCCGCCACTCCGACCGCGTCATGGTGCACCCCGAGCAGTCTCCTCCCTCCTCCCTCGAGTAATTGAACTCCGACGCCCCCGGCTCGCCGCGCGGCCGTTCCTCCTCACCGCCGGCCAAAACCGCCATTTTCGTCGTCGTCTCCGACTCAGAGCACGGCTTCTCGATTCTTCGGGTGTGGAGCACCACCGTGTGGCCCCGAATCTCCTCCAACCGACGGCCGACACCCTCCGCCGCCCGAGCTCCCCCTCCACGGTGGCCTTCCCCGCCTGCCCCCGGCTCCCGCCGCCGGCACGCCACGGCTACTCTCCGACCCTACCAACGCTTGCGGTGAGCTCCCCTTGGCCCACTAATGCTCATGTTTCCCCTACTCCACTCCTTTTCCCCTCCAGCCGCCGTCGCCATTAACGGCCTTCCCCGCCGGCCGCTTTAGGCTGCCGCCAGCTCACCTCGTTGCCGCTCCAGCCACCGTTCCGCCACCCCTAGCTTCCCCGTGATCTGCGCAGCCAGTTTTGCAGGTCACCGCTCCCTCTCCGACCGTTCCTCGCCGGCGCCACCGTTGGCCATGGCCGCCGAGCCGGCTGCTCTGTTTTTGGTTAGCTCCCAACACTTACCTCTTCCTAATGTGTGCGCAGATTCCATCAGCCCAGGCCGACGGCCCACTTGGCCAACAGAGAACGTCTAGCACACAAGATCGTGTGAGGTCTTGAGTTCGATTCCAGCTGGTAGCACTCTTTCCCCACATTTTTATTTTGTTACTTTTAGCTCATCTTAATTAATAAAAATCAGTGAAAATTTGGGAATACTGTAGAGGAGCTGATAAAATTTAATTAGAAGGTAAATAAGATTATTAGAAATTTTAAATCTAGGATTAATCCATGGAAGCCAATAAATTACATTAGGATGTGAATAAGGTTATTTAGGATTTAATATTTAGTTAAATACTACATATGAAAAGGTAATGAACATTTGCTGTCTATATTAAATCTAATTATTAATTAAAGGTATTAATATAGAAAGAGCGGCTTTCAACCTTAATAAAGATTAACCTTAATTATGATATATGCCCTAATGTTCATCATGCCATCATCAAATAAATACCAATGGTAAATTTAATTAAATAGCAAGCCAGGCTATCACTTAAATATAGACGTATATAATCTTTTCCTTTAATACTTGATCTGCACTACCCAACAACTAAAGGTACATAAAATGATAACCACCTTGTCCTTAAGTAGAAATGTCATATTAGAAAAATATATATATATATGTGGCAGTTATAAAGAAGCCCTTAGGTCATCGGGAGATTACAAGTAAGCTATCTAATGCAGTTACGTAAATAGTAATTATCACTAGCATGCCATTGTTGAATAAATTTTAGGGTCAGACCTTGTGAAGATAGCAAATTCTGAAATACAATCTTATAAAACAAGCCTTGTTAGGTAGGTAAATAAAGTCAAGGGAATAAAGTGGGTTATCTTGATTCGTCGGAAATTATGATTTAAAAGACTTAAGTTTTAATATAAGAAATTCCTAGACCTAACCTTTGGAACAAGTGTTATAATACATTTGACTAAAATATTTATAGAATAAGTACAGATCTCATCCATCAGTCCAGTTTGCCTCACCATAACCTGAGTTGCAAGGAATGCATACCCTAAAGGTAGAATTTGTACACTAAACTCCTGCACCAGTCTATAGGTCTAACCTGACTCATGGAACTTCTTGATAAATACAAAAATAATAAAAGAGGTTAGTAATAAAAAGATCGAACCTCGCCTTTCTCCAATCGGCTACGTTGGGCCACTTCTCTTCCAAAGTAAATAACTCCTGAAGATACTTCCTTCCTTTTGAACTCTTATTATCCTAGAATTTTCCCTCACGGTAAAGCTATTCAGATAACTCGTTCTCTCACTTAAATTCAGCTACCGCTGTCTTTGCAAAACACTAAACCGAATCATCCTTCTATTCTCAAATCGTAATAAATGTATAAATTAAATTAAATTAAATCGGCCATTTGAATTATTTGGATTTATTTGGATCTTTTGAGTTATTTGCCTTTGTTTGTATCCAGTCATTTAGCGTGTAGCTAGATAGTGGAGTCCTGAAGAATCAAAGGATCAAGCGTGATCAAGAGCGAAGCGAAGATAAAGATCAGAAGCCCAAGTGAAAGCATTGTGTGAGCTCAAGTCCGCGGTAAACCGCGCCAGGCGAGTCAATACTTTGATCATGTTGAACCTACATTTCTGCAAAATTACTTTGCTTTAAATTATCAAATTGCATGCGGTTATTTATATGCAAATACATGTTAATTTTAGACTCTAGTTATATTCCATTGTGTGCCTTGAATTAATATTACCCCTCCGTTGGAATATTTGAAGTCGAGAACCTTGTCGCCCTAGCAAAAATTATAATAATACCCTTTCGAAAATAAGTCCGTAATTATATGCCATGCTTAGTAATGTTTAGGTACTCATGGGCGCGAAGGCGCCCAAGCATTACTTTAATCATGAGAAATTGATTTGGGCAGTCATGGTGGGAATGGCTGGTATATTTTGACAGGGTTATTTTCTGCTCCCAAAACTCTTAAATTGCTTACATATCTGAGCGGATGGTTTGGGGGCTGGTATGTGGTGCGGTGGGAGCACAAATTATGGAGTGTGGTAGAACTGCTCAGATAATACTAAGGACTGAATCTTGTGATGACCTCCTGATGTAAAACAGTACAACCACAAGTCTATAATGGGTACGACCTAGCTGAATAACTTGCAAGGGTTTAGTTCAGACATCACCGAGGGAAGTGGGTGCCAGGGTGTACTGGTTTACTCACAGTGAGGCACAGGGTGTACTGTACTCGCACGGCGCAAGAGGGGGCTTCTGACTGTGGTGGTGTAACCCTTCAGCGGTGAAACCTCAGCATGGGTGGTGTCTAGCTAGATCGGAGTAAGGTAAAGGCTTTGTGATAAATTATCTGGGTCTCATGCCTAAGGAAGCATGTTGGCAAAAAGGATAGTTCATCTCTTGTGGTGAAAGCGTACAAACTCTGCAGAGTCAAAACTATTCGAATAGCCGTGCCCACGGTCATGGGCGGACATGGGAACTTACTCGAGTTAGTTCTATTTCAAAATGTTTTGTGGGTGGGAATGGAAAAGTGAAGGGCGAAGGACTGCCCTGGTTTGGAATTGTCTTGGGTGTCGTCCCAGTGGTAAGTTAAGCGGCTATAACGCTGAAGAAATTGCTATATGGTGCAGATGCCATGTAACGGTGGATGGAATCTGAATCGATATTAATAATGCATTTCCTTGTACATTATGATTTGGTTCAAATTGCTAGGTCTTAGGGATTTTTAAGTAATTGTATTCAAAAGCGCTCTATGCAAAAATAAAATAACCCAAGCCTTCCTTTGATAAGCCATGCATACTATTTAATTGCATTCTGTGTATTGGCTCGCGGAGCACGGGGTCGGAGTGCTCATGCTCGCTTTTGCGACAAAATTCAGAATCAGGAATCAAATCACCTCACCTCAGCAACAAGATTGGACAAGCTGGCCGAGAACATGACGATGTCAAGGGCTAGGTCGCGAACCTCCAGTTGGCTGCCTGTGGGCATGTCCTGAAGGTCCCACTTGCGTGCTTCGTTCTTCCGCTGCGGAAATTTCATGTTTTCGGCCTAATCGGCCCATGAGTAAGTCTACTATTATATTTACGCTTCCGCATGATATGTATTTTGATATTCATTTCTGTAACTGTGAGCACTATCTACTGATCCAGGGAATAGTGCGGTGGAATCACAGAGGATTCGGATTGAAAAATCCGGGTCTGACAATACCAGTCACCGGAACAAGGGCCGCCACCACTGACACCAACTTCGGTGACCACTTCACATAGGCAGTCGTGGAGGCTGGGCATGCTCAACCCCCTTCGTCAGTGTGCCGTCCAGCCCTACACGGTTCCTTAAGAACTTCCTCTAGATCGTGTGTAGATAGATGGTATCTTGTCTCCAAAAGATATCTCCTCCTCTTGCACGTCCTTGGCACCAGAAAAACTCAAGAGAAAATAAATTCAAACAAGAAAGCCAAGAAAATCAAAAGCGCATGAGGGTATTCATGGCACAACTCATTTGGACAAAGTTTAGATGTCCATTTCACTTGAAGATGAATGTTTTTACAGCCAATCATTTAGGATAGCAGAGCTCTAAGCTTAAAGCATATACACACAAAACTCCAACATAAGAAACCCTAATCTCACATGGGAGGAAGAAAAAACTAGTCAGCACAAAGACTTAGTTAAAATCCTCAAACCTTAGCTTTTGCCTCTTTTCCCCTTATATAGGCTCACAACATAAACCTAAAACCTAATATATCCCCCTATTAGGCTAAACCGGGAATAACCTGTTAACCCCACCTAACACCGGGTTTTACTCACACACGCTTCTCAAATCAGCTTATAACCATTAACCCATTAGTGAATCAACATTTGATCCACTTTACATTTTCAGCACATACAAGACCTAAACCATTTAGGTTAACGCCGCGGTTTTACATACCGCCACTCTTCTGGTATTAAGTAGTTTACCAAAATGCCCCTCTACCGCCTTACTTGAAACTTCCCGCTTCCTTTTCCACAAAGTATCGCCCATGCTTCGCCATTTTTCACGTGACCCCAATGACTTGCCGCTAAGCCTCTCACGCATCTAGATCCCACCGAACCATCCTCACTTGCAAACGACCTAAGTCATTTGGCGCACCATATGTCTCTTTTCGCACATGACGGTACCCAGCCTCTTTGACCATCTGGACCTCGGCTCCTCCCTGAGTCTAGTCCTGACCCACCTTGCCATTGCCTGACATGTCCAACACCGGTAGCTCCTGCTCTGGTTCCTCGTCGTCCCGGCTTGCAACCACCTTGCAAATCTTGGTCATCTTCAGCATCTCCCTAACCGTTCTGGACCTCAGCACCACCCTGTGCCTAGTCTTGATCCTCTTACATCTCACTATGACCTAACTTCGAAGTCCTGCAAACAACAACAATAACAAGTAAACCATCACGTAGCACCGCACAACACACAAAGTCATCAATTGCGCAATTCACACATACAATGCACAATGCAAAATGTATGCACCTAAACAACTGATCCTAAACTTAGGACAAAATAATAAACCTATGTGCGCACAAACAACAACATCCAAATCAAACTATGACCAAATTCCCAAAGCCCTACTTTTCTGGTAAGATCGGTAGTACTGCTCTTAACACGTGGTACTACCGCACTACGGTATTACCGCTCCCCAAAGCGGTACTTCCGCACCTTGCAAACCCCTACTGGACCTCTTTGGAAAAACATGCCACAACTCAGAGCGGAACTACTGCCTTGCGGTACTACCGTGTTTACAACTGTGGTACCTCTGATTTTTCTGACACTTTCAAAAAACAGTCCATCTCAAATACAATTCTTGCAAAACCCTCAAAAACCAAACTCAAATTCCACAAATACTCTAATCTAAATATCAGTTACTCATCATAACCATGTGGCGACCTTCAGATGGTCTCACAAAGTGAGGATGCTGAGAACTTCCAAGAAATGGTTGCAATGCAATCTTTCTCCCATATTGTCAAATCTTTATTCTGGACTTCTTTTTCTTGGTTTTGTATGTTTTCTTCCTTGAGCGCAACCAATCATGCGTGTGTGCAATCTGAACTCCTCCTCCTAGCTAGTTCTGGTCAAACTCAATTGATCCATATCATCAAGAAAAATAATCAAGCAATCTCCATTATTCCGAGCAAGGCATCCACCATCATCCTGAAGGCGATCGAATGCTATGCACCAAAAACATGACAGTACAGCAAGAAGAAAGTGTGTCAAGCTACAAATTAATAATTCCACATATGTATACCCAACATCATGTCGCTATTATCGTCATATCGCCGAAATGAAGAGCAAACAGCTCCCATTAAAATCCATGCGTGCAGGGCCGGCCCTGAGGGGGGGGGGGCGAGAGGGGCGGCCGCCCTGGGCCCCCAAAATCTAGGGGCCCCCATATACTATGTAGTGTATATACATACTTTGAAGATTTATCTTGGGCCTTTTGAAGTTAATTATTTTTTTGTTATGGTTGATATGGCAATCAATTCATTGAAAAGTAGATTTCAAGAACTCCAAACATTCGGAAGTATATTTGGATTTTTAATGAGTTCAATATCATTGAAGTCATTGGATCGAACTAAATTAAAAGAATGTTGTACAAAATTTGCAGAAGCTTTCTCTCTAGATGGTTCATCTGATGTTGAGTTAAATGATCTAATTTCTGAGTTAAGTGTTATGCAATTGACTTTATCAGATAAACAAATGTCTGCTATGGAGATCTTTGAGTTTGTCAGAGAAGCGAATTGTTATCCTAATATTTCTATTGCTTATCGGATTTTATTTACTATGCCTGTGACTGTGGCATCAGCTGAAAGAAGCTTTTCAAAGTTGAAATTGTTGAAGAATCATTTAAGGTCAACAATGTCTCAAGAGAGGTTAAACGGTTTGGCAACTTTATGTATTGAAAAGAAATTGTTGGATGAGATTGATATCAATACCATCATTAATGACTTCGCATCTAGAAATGTTTGAAGAAATTTTTAAGGTAATATCTATAAACTCTTTGATATGAATTTTTCTTTAATACATAACACATTTTAAGTGTTTGTTGGTAAATTAGATATATATATATATGTGTGTATGTAGATTTATATTTAGATATTTATACCAGGGTCTCTATTTCTAGTTTCGCCCCGGGCCTCTAAAATCCCATGACCGGTCCTGCATGCGTGCTGCTTCAAGAGAAGAGAATAAAGAAAAAGAAATGGAAGGATGATATGCATGGCGGCTAGCTAGCTAGGTTCAGTTCATCTTCGTCCACAAAGAGAGGGGTAGCTCACATGAGTGAGCATGGGTAGCTCACATGACTGAGCACGCATACGTGCAGCCACATATGTCCATGCAATGCATTGCTGCTAGTTGCTACATACCTGCCTGCCTGGCTGCCTTCCCTTTCCTTGTCCCATCACCGCCGTGGCTCGTGCACCCCACAAGTTGTTTTCTCACGGCGTTTGCGGCCAATTTGCCTTGCCTCTCTCTCTCTCTCTCTCTCTCTGTCTCTCTCTCTCTCTCTCTCTCTCTCTCTCTATCTCTCCCTCCTGTTCATCGTGGCATGGGCTGCTTGCCACTTGAGCCAGGGCATAAACAGTCCATGACGAGACTAGCAGGAGCTATCCCTTCTATCATTGGAGAGAGAAAGTTCCACACAGTTCACTATTCTATGTTACCAGCTGGTATTTAGGTGAGGAATCAACATCTACCGACCGTAACTAGTCTAACCGGTGATTATGCGTGCCGTTCTATCTGGCTGAAGAATAGATTCGAGTCCGCCGATTACATGTCGGGTTGGTTTTCAATTATTTTGGTTTTTTTTAGATTTGATTACATGACCGGTCTATTGCTACATCTTACCATAGTAATGCCTCAATTATTTTTTAAAAAAATATCTGTGCAAAATTGGATCCAAATCCATACATACCAACTTAAGGGTCCTCAGAATTTTGATTAATGGGATAAAACTGTATCTGCTTTAGCTCAAGATGGATTCAGTTCCTCTGCACAATTTATCACACGGTTTGATCTCAGTCCTCCATCATTGATCTTTTGATTAAGCAGTTAGTTTGAACACATTATTAGTTAGTTCCTGGGAGGCTGGGAAATGTAATCACATTGGCCTCCCCTGAAGTGGATGGAGGTAGCACTTAATTTAGAAAATAATTAATCAACTAATTCAACATCCTAAAAATCCCATACTTTCTGGAAGGTGTACCAGCAACAAGCAATTGCCAAGTGATGCTAACATCCCAATATCCTCAACTATAATTCTTGGAAGAATAAGTCAATTAATGCCCAGCTCTGCTATGGAACAACTGCCATCTAATTGATTGGTCAAAATCCTTGTAAACTCCGCTCGGTTGGGCTGAAAAGCTGTGGCTCAATTACACTGTAGCGGCTGAAATTTCACTGTAGCTGAAGGTGGCTTATTTGGCATAATTAAATTTAAAAAATTTAAAAATAGAAAAAATATGCTAGCTCATCACGGACAACGCAAACGAATACGGGAAAAAAGAACCGGCAAAAAAAGCCAAAAGTTCAGAAAAGACGAAATTTATAAATAGTAAAAAATAAGCCAGAAATCAGAAGCTGAAACTGAAACGAATGACGGTTAGATTGGTCAATAAAGGATATTGTCAGTCAAATTATACGTCAACTGAACGCATTGAAGGGTGCTATATTTTTTTTTTACCAGAGCGAGGGAGTAGTACTTTGAAAGAGCAATTGGGAATTTCTTTGAAGAATCAATCCATCAATTAGATGTCCAGCTCTGCCGAGGACGCCTTTTGGTTTTCCTCTTGGCCACTGTTGTGTGACTGTAGAATGAGTGAACGGCTCACCAACTGGAGTGACAAGATGCCGACAAGTTTATTTCTTGTCAGATTTCACCCTGAGGCATGGCAAATGGTAGCTACTTTACTCCTTTATTACTAGGTTAGGGCTATGTACTTTCTGTCTTGGCCTTTTTATTATGTTTGTGTTTCCCTTTTTTTAGAGAGATTTCATGTTTGTTTCCTTGCTCTCTGGCCATTTAACTCGAATTGGCCAATTGGCATTTCATAAGAATAAGAAGGGTATTGCTATGTACTAGCTCCAACTGTTAATTGTTTGATGGATAATGTATTGTAGTTCGGAGTGTAAGGATAAGATTGACTAAATTATATAAAAACTTGTTTTTCAATTTCTATCAGCTTGGGTTGTGTTTAGAGGTTTTCAAAACAAAATATAGCTCTAACTACCTAGCTTAACTTTATATGAACTAATTAATTGATAGTTGCTCTGTGGGAGTGTTATGATTTTTTTTTTGTTAATCTGAGTAGATTGATGCTGCCATTAAATTAGGATGGTTAGTTGTTGCAATGTATCAGACAGGAACAAAGATTAAAAATACGATAAGAAGAAGTAACAATTTTGCTGGGATTTAGTCGGCTTTGGTAAACCACAAAAAAGTGAACAGCATTTCTCAAAGAAAAAGATTTGAATCATTCCAATTTATAAACCTATCGTTTTACCTTGTAGTGGGGTTAGTAATCTATTTTGATCTACACCATCTAAATTTGACCAAGTGTTGGAGACTAAGTCCTCATTCTTCTGAACTCTATTTGATTGAGGTCTCGAGTAAAAGACTAATCCACAACACTTAATTTTTAGATGGTTCGACAGACTAAGAGTATTTCGCGATGCTCACGAATAAGAGAAAAGCTTCACCTGAATTTGGTACGCGTAGCATTGCTCTTTAGGATAAAGCTGAATTCTTTGAGCTCTCAATATCACAATGATTTTATACTCTCACAACGAAATATTTACACATAAAAATAAAAGGAAATACATGAGCAAAATGCTTATAAATGGATGCTTAAAGAGAGAGGATAAAGCCACATCATCAAGCACTTACCTAGAGTCATTCCTCTAATGCAAACACTTGTTTTTAGGTGCTTAGATGATCGTATTACCTATAGGTATATGTATAAATATATGTTAAACACCGGCATCTATTCAAACATTGATACTACATAACAAAAAGCATATCTATCTGTTGAGTTAGGGTAACTCATATATAGTGTTTCAAGATTTGAAAATATGTGCTATAAAGAGTCCTATATGAATCCTATTAGGCTTAGGACCAGTGGTGAAGTCACAATAAAAATAGAGGGTGAGCTCACACGACTAAGATTGTGAAATAGTTACGCAAAATTTATTTCTCAATTATTGCAAATCTATTAACAAATTGTAAAATTCATCACTACATAAAATACAACTAGATACTAATACATGAATGTCTAAATTCTAAATTTCTAATTGTAAATTGACTATGGAATACATAAGTTCATAAGTACATCGAGTCATCATAATTCATAAGTTATAAATATTAATCGGAATTCGGAAACCATAAATCATAAACTCAAAGAATGCCAACATTTGAGTTAGCTTACCGAAAGGTAGGAGGAAGATTCACAGTTGTGCAATTTCGCTGCTTCCCATAATTCTTCACTGCCTCACAGCTTCGCTATTTCTATGATGTTTCTGTTGTCCAAAAGATGCAACAACTTAACAACATACTTTAACTTGAGTGAGGAAACGTAACTATGCATATGCATTAGTTACAATTCTATGTACAACTTGTAAGTTTAGGTTGGGGTTGTGCTCTCATTGATTGGGGAAGAACTACTTGAAGTACTTGTGAAATAGTTATACAAAATTGGTTTCATCATTATTGCAAATCTACGTACAAATTATAAATTAAGCACTCATCATTTCATCAAAAATTACCAAATACCAATTTTCATCGATCATCACTAATCCACTATCCAATATCAACATGAGTCACATAAGTCAAGGATAATTGAGTAATGGAAAAGAATATATGTATGTATGTACGTATGTACATATGCATGTGTATATGTATATGTATGCACCAAATCAAATCAACTTGCTTGATGCCTCTCTGGCTGTTACTGCCCGCTTGCCTGAGTGCCCAAGCCCCTAAGTCTTCCTAATAGGCAAATCGCCAAGTCAAAGCCGCCAATGGCTTTATGCTTCTTTTCTGGCTAGCTACACCGTCACCCCCGATGTAGTCCTCTATGCGTGTAGGGACCCAGATTTTACAATCCGGATTCCTCTGTGATTCCACCGCACTATTCCCTGGATTATTAGATAGTGTTCACAGATTACAGTTCTGAATATCAAAGTATATATCATGCGGAAGCAAAAATATAATAGAAGACTTACTCATGGGCCGATTAGGCCGAAATCATTAAATTACAGCAGCGGAAGAACGAAGCACACAGGTGGGACCTTCAGGGCATGCCCACAGGCAGCCAACTGGAGGTTCGCGACCTAGCCCTTGTTGACTTCATCTTCTTCTCCATCATAACCAAAGTATTGCTGAAGCGTAGTGATCTGATTCCTGCTTCTGGATTTGTTATGAAAGCGAGTGTGAGTACACTAACTACCGTGCTCCGCGAGCCAATACACAGAATGCAAATAAATAATATGCATGGCTTATCAAAGGAGAGGCTCGGTTATTTTATTTGCAAAAATTGCTTTTGGTAGCATTATTATTTAATCAAAGTGTTATGGTTGCTACCTAAACTCCACACAATGATTGCCATAATTGACTTAATCCACCGAAAATCCACTTTCTTTGTTGGCTGCTGTCTAAGACTCCAAACAGCGAGTAACATCATTTGATTAGACCACCGATCTTACTCTTTCTTTATTGATTGCTATCTAAGACTCTAAACAGTGAGCGACATCATATAATTGATCCACCGATCATACACTCTCTATATGGTTTGCTGTCTAAAACTCCAAACAGCGAATATCATCAATTATTCAATCCACCAATCAAATGCTGCCTAATCCCCAAACAGCGAGTATCATAATCTATATAATCAACCGAGCAATTGCTGCCTAAAACTCCAAACAGCTAGTGACATCATTTATCTAATATCACTTAGTTAATCCACCAATATCTTTTGTATATACTACATTCCTAACAATCCAAATCCTCTTGTTATTGATCCACAACCATATTTGCTCTTCCAATTACCAACCTTATTTTCCTTTATCTATCTCTAACTACTTCAGTATTATACCTCCACCAAGAATATCAATAATCAAGCCTACGATTCACTAGTATACATCTACCAAGAATATTATTGATCAAGTTTATTATCATACCTCCAAATTCTCAATAATTCAATTCATCCATCCAGTAATTGATCAAAGCCTATTAATCCCTTTATCGCCAACATCTTCCAAGAATTTATACTAGTTATCAGTGTTATAATCCAGCAATTACCTTTGCACTCCCTAATTCTCCAAAATCATTTAAATCATCTATCTAGCTTATGTATTCATTTAAGATCCACCAATGTATTTATCCCAGAATCCACTCTATCGTGTCCTTTTTATGATCGACATGAATCCTCCAATATCTTTATGTATTCATCACAAACATCTATCTTCTTTACTCACGACTCTATTTATTCCCCCTTGTATTTTATTTTGCAAGGATAGATGTGCCATTATTTGAAATATAATACATAGAAATTTCCTGAGACCTAGCAGTTTTGAACAAAATCATAATGTTCAAGAAAATGCAATAATAATAGCGATCCAGATTCCATCCACCGTTACATGGCATCCGCACCATATGCTAATATTTCAGCGTTATAACCGCTTATATTACCACTGGGACGACACCCAGGACAAATCAAATTAGGGCTTTCCACTGCCCTTCACTTTTCCAAACCCATCCATAAAGCATTTTGAAATAGAACTATATCTGGTTAAATTCCCATGTCCGCCCTTGACCGTGGGCACGGCTATTCGAATAGTTTTGACTCTACAGAGTTTGTACACTTTCACCACAAGAGACAGTCAACCCGTTGCCCCACACGATTCCTTAGTCATGTGGTTGAGCAGACCATCACAGTGACCGTTCAAAGTACCTCGCCCCTTCCATCATCTCACCCTATGGGTCGTTCCCACATACGGTGAGTCCCATACGTTGTGCGGGATGTTTTCCTTCTGAACGTCTAGCAGCTGGCTACTCCCCTGCTAGCCCGCCACAGCAGAACTTCACCCTCTACGAGTGTCCCATTCAAGCCGTCGCACAGACAGCCGCTTGCACTATCTCACCACCCTCTCCTGTGAGGATGACTTTCAGGGTCCGGTAAATCTACTAAGCCAAGTTGTACTTTACAGACTTGTGGTTGTACTATTTTACACAGGAGGTCATGACAAGATTCAGTCCTTAATGGTATCTGGGCGGTTCTACCACTATCCACTTTGTGCTTCCACTGCACCACCACATACACACCCTCGAACCATCCGCCCAGATATTTAAGCAAGTTGGGGATTTTGGAAACATAAAATAATCATAGCCAACATATACCAGTCATTACCACCATTCATATTATAATTTTGGTAGGGCGACAAGGTTCACACATTCAGATATTCCAAAGGAGGTGTAATATTATTCGAGGCAAACAATGGGCATATATCTAGAATCTTAAATTAACATGTATTTGCATATAAAATAACAGCATGCAATTCGATAATTTAAATCAAAGTAATTTGCAGAAAAATGTAGGTTCAACATGATCAAAGTATTGACTCGCCTGACGCGGTTTACCGCGGACTTGAGCTCACACGATGCTTTCTCTTGAGCTTTTGGTCTCTATCTTCACTTCGAGCTTGGTCTCGCTTGATCCAATGAGTCTTCACGACTTCCAATTTCTAATTACGCTACAAATGACTGAATCCAAATAAAAGCAAATAACTCAAAAGATCCAAATAAAACTCAATTTAGTTTTATTAGGAGTTAATGAGTGATTCGAGCGATTTGAGACAAGGTCGGTGGTAGGATACGATGACTTGACCATTTTATTAATAATCTATTTTATTATTTTTTTGTATTTATCAAGGAAGTTCCATGAATTAGGTTAGGCCTATAGACTGGTGTAGGAGTTTAGTGCAATTAAATTCATCTTTAGGGTATGTTCTCCTCGCAGTTTAGGTTATGGTATTTTATAGGGTTCTAGTTACCAATTATTTGAGGTATACACCTATTGATTAGTTTAATACTTTTAGTGTCATACGTGAGTATTTAATTATCTCATTGATATTTAATAGAAATCTGCAGTATATTCTTATTTGTTACTCGTCTGCGATTATTGGTCATATAATATTACATGTTTCTTTGAGTTGTTTACTGTTGAGAGTATTTCAATGCCCGAGGATCTATGGTTACTATACTTCGGTACCTATGTAATGATATGCCCCTTTTAATTTAAAGACGCTCTGGGAATTAACTGATATTGATATGTTATCCCTTAGCATCTGACATAATTTAATCCTAACTCATTTATGACTGATTGCCTGCTACATACGATTATATTTCATCATCGTTGCTACTTGAAAGCTGTTGTTTAAGACTTCATGATCTGTAGCATGTTAATGATGGTGTCTTCATTTCTAATAGGGTCTACAACGAATACAAAATTTGTACTAACACATTTACTAGGGGCTACATACATGTCATCTGCGCTTTCTAATTCATTTGTATTTATATATATATGCCTAGATAAGTCTTTAATTTAGAGGGATATTTTATTTCAATTACTTTTAATATTTTGTTTAATTCATGCCTCTTTATTGGATATTATTCTCCTTAGGGGCCTGCGATTATTGTTTACAAATATATAGAGTTATATTTTCGCCACTACTTCTAATTAAACTTATGCTTAAACTTTCATTCCAATCGATTTTTTAAACTTTACCTAATTATTTCCTTAAGCACTTAATTGCCCATATGCACATAACTCTATATTTGAGGTATAGGTAATTTTTATTTGAACCTAAATTAATTTTCTTAGCTTCCTGGAATTATCCCCTAATCATCTTCCATTGGAAATAGCTAAAGAAAATAAAACACAAGCGGAAAGGAAAAGGGGCAGAGAGGGGATTCGAACCCGAGACCTGCGGGGTGAACTCGGCTCGGCTGACCGACTGAGCACGCGAGCGCTTGTGACTGAGAGGAGGCAGCTAATTAGATGAGGTGAGGCGTGTCTGGGGCAAAACAGAGGAAGTCACCGGTGCGGCCGAGCGGCGGGAGCTCCGGCGAGGGGAGGCCAGAGGGGTAGGGCAGGCCGGGAAAATGGGTTCCCGGGGAGGTGTGGAAGCCAATGGAGTAGGTGGCGCGGCCCGGAACGGTGGCGAGGTGGGTGGGCGGCAGCCCGGAGCGGCAGGCGGCGAGGTGAGCTTGGGACGGCGGCGCCGGAGTGAAGAAGAAAGGGGATTGAGGTGCGCACGAGGATCTGGAGGGTATAGGGAGGCTCACCGACGAGTTACCCGAGCCGGAGATGTGCCGAGGGAAGGAGGCGGCGGAGACCGGTGGTGGCGCAAGCATGTCTACGATGCCGGCGAGCTGGGGCGAACTGCAACTCCGGCCGACGGTCGGGAACTCTTCGGGGCGTCGAGGGGTTGCTCCCACCGCGGGGAATCGGGCCGGGAGTCTCCGAGAAAGGCACGGTGCGGGCGGCGGCGGTTTTTGGCCGGACACGGGGAAGAAGGTCGTGCTGCGAGCTCGGTGGATGGGAGTTCGATTACTCGCGGGAGGAGGGAGGAGGCTGCTCGGTGGATGGGAGTTCGATTACCGGCGGGGGCGTCACCGGAGCGGCCGGGGCAGGGTGAGGCGGCGGTGGCCGGTGCGGGCATGGCAAGAGAAGGAGGAAAGGGAGGGCTGCGGCGCAAGAGGGAGGCCGGGTAGCTACTTAAGGCTGGAGGGGGAGTCACGGGGGTGCACTCGAGTTGCTGCCGCGGACGGAGGCGCAGGACAACGGGACGACGAGGTGATTGAGGGCGACGGGGCAGGGCGCTGGTGCAGGCGCGGCGCTTCAGTGGGATTTCGGGAAGATTTGATGGCGACTTCACAGAGCATGCGCTGTAGCTTCGTGCCGCATGAGCCGGGTGATGCGATGGAGATAGAGCTCGAGGTAGAGACGACGCGGCGCGAGCTCAGCCAAGGAGTCGGGGAAAAAGAAATGGGAGGCGCAGAGAGGAAATGGGAGGGGGAAGAGAAAAAGAAAAAGGGAGAAAGTGGGAGGGAGAAGGTGGGGCCCACATGTAATTGAGAGGAAATTTGATAAAGAATGAGAGAAAATGAGAAGCTTTTAGATTTTTAAATTTGTAATTTGAACTTCTATTTTCTAGTTAAGATTATTGATTCCAATTTTTTTGAAATTTTAATTCAAGTCTTTGTTCAATTATCTAGATACAAAAATATGATAGTCCTCCATTTTCGATTTTTATTTAATTTTTGCTATGACTTGCGTATATAGATTTTTGAATGTCCAAAACTTGGGCTTCGCATGCTAATTAAATTAAAAGAAAGAATTTTTTGTTCAACCTTTTAGAGATATATTTTAATATTTTTTCTGGTTTCATTTTATTAATCTTGAATTTGAATTCATGATCTGAATTGTCATTTTCCATTTATATTATTTGTATTTGAGGTTATCTTTGATTGCTAATTTTTCATGGTACAAAACTCAGAAAATCTCAAATAGATATTCCGAAGAAAATCGAGTGCTAGCAAAATGCAAGAAAGTCTTTTTTTTCAATGCTCTATTTTTGAATATCCAAATTTTGGGATGTTACAATGCGACTCCACACCTCCGTCAGCCCTTCACCAGTCCGCCGCCCAGCCCCGATGCCACACTCGGCCGCACGCCTCTGCCTGAGCTCCTCGTCGCACTGTGCACTATCGGCCTACCACCCATGGCCGCCACTGCCATGGGGTTTTCCTTATCAATCTCTCTCAGGCTTAGCCTCCGCCAGTCTTCTGCCAGTCCACCGCCCAGCCCCGCTACCACACGCGGCTACACACCCTACCTAAGCACCTTATCGCGCTGTGCATTGCCCCCCCCCCCCCCCCCCCCCCGCCGATGGGCGTCACCACCATGGGATTTTCCTTCTTAATCTCTCTCAGGGCCAGGTCCATGTGTGGTCTCCTCCTCCCAATTCCTTCTTAGCAGATTGCATCTCATCTAGTCGGGTGGGCTTGCTAGTTGTGCCTTGTGGTTGTGGGCCGATATGTCAGCATATTACCCCCCATTTGGCCCCATGCTGCATTCTCTTCGTCCCTCATCAATTCATCTCGCACAATGTAGCTTGCTCCATCTTCCTTGGCCATGGTTGGCCAGGGTCCAGGGAGGAGGGAGGGGGTGTTCTAGCGTCGATAGAGGGTGGGTTCGAGCCTGATGAAGCCCCCCTGGTGGATTCGCCCTTGTTTAGGACTCCTACTCCTTTTTAGATTATGATTCCCACTTCAAATTACAGAAGGCTAGGAGGGGCTATATAAACCATAAGGGTGACCATGGAAAAATAACTGAGCTACTTATCCAAACGTAGAGGTGGACGAGAGGATTAAATGCTAGGTAATTCTTTAGCACTAGATTCTTATAAAGGGTAGGGATTTGAGGGTCATAAAATATTTCAGAGGATTGTGGGTGTGCGACAATCCCATGTATTCTTTTGAGATTATACTTAAAGAATTTGCGGTCAACTTCGCCAAATCTTTTCTTTCTCGTCGTGGTTACTTAATATCGTTATTTTGGTTCTCTATGAAATTCATCTTTTTCATTCTTGATATCGTACATACTGAGAGTTATTGTGCGTAAGAAGAGGTATCAAAGTATAACACAAATCCTACTTGGAAAAAGATAAGTTTTTCTGTTAAACATCTCTCTAGCACCACCTCTAGTGTACAGTAGTCAACAGCCTGTGCAGCTGCACAGACTATATTATATTATATTCTCACTTTTTATTTCCATGTATGTATATACTACAATATTTTAATATCTTAAATTCCGAATTTGTTTCGGTGCTTAACCTTTTTATCCCTTTTCAACTGTTCTTTACTTTTTTTAAAAATATACTTCTGAATTTTAAATTTGCTTATGTTAGCCTTCTAAACGCATGAGGATAGCTTACATGATTTTTTCTCTTGTTTTTTTTCAACCACTTGAAATTAGGACCTATCTTAAAATCCCTATAATTTCAAAACGAATCCTGTACATACAAACACCCCAGCCTTACTCATACATATCCATGCATGCATGCATGCAAGACTTCTTTTAATATCCCCATAATTTCAAAATGAACCCCGTTCATACAAACACCGTACCCCAGCCATACTCATACATGTCCATGCATGCATGCAGGACTTCTTTTAATATCCCTATAATTTCAAAACGAATCCGGTTCATACAAACACCCCAGCCTTACTCTTATACATATCCATGCATGCATACAGGACTTCTTTTAATATCCCTATAATTTCAAAACGAATCCCGTTCATACAAACACCGTAGCCTTACTTACTCCTATACATATCCATGCATGCAGGACTTGCATTACAAATTAATGGACTTGCTTTCTTTTCATCTCTCAACAACTCATATCTTCCATTATTTACGTGCACACCTGTATGAAAGTTGAACCAATATGTCGAATCACATTGTTAGTCCAAGCTATTGATCTATGATAGGAGGCCTTCAAGTACACGGATTGGAGTTTTTTTTAAAAAAAAACGGACTACAGTCTCGGATGGGATTCCATCTCTTCTAGGGGTGCAAACGGGTCGGGTTAATTCCGACCGATCCGGCACCGAATCCGATTGGTACCGAATCCGGAGAAAAATATGGGTTAGGATATGGTAACAGCAATATCCGTCCGAATCCGATACGTCTTCAAGTTTGATTTCATGTTAGTGCTACTATTTGCCGTTTCATTTTCTTTTGCAATGGTAAAATAAAATCTTCCACATCAGCTATTAAGTAGTAACATCAAGTTCTTGATAGTACATCCTCCCACTCCATTTGCTGTACTGCATGCATTCCTTACAAACGGGTTAATCCCGACCGATCCGGCACCGAATCCGATTGGTACCGAATCCGATTGATACCGAATCCGGAGAAAAAAAATATGGGTTAGGATATGGTAACAACAATATCCGTCCGAATCCGACCCGTTTGCACCCCTAATCTCTTCAATGTGCCAGCTTCAACCAACTGTTGGCTGTGGTTTCTGAATGATTGAAATTGCATTATAATGGTTATAGTTTCTGAATGATTGAAATTGCGCTACAGTGACAGTTGGATTTTTCCAAGTCATTCAATTAAAAAATAAATAAATAAATAAATAAAAATACCATTATATCTCCACGGATAATACAAAAGACAAAGAGAAAAAAATAAAATAAAAAAGCAAAAAAACTAAAATCAGAAACTAAGGTGTTTCAAATGGTTGCTGACTTAAAAAATTAGAAATCAGAAAAAGTCAGAAGCCGAAGGCATTTAAACGGTACTAAACGATGTGTACATGGATTTGACATAGTACGGCAAGTTAATTGGTGGTACAAAAAGGACTCCGACAATTTATTTGTCACCGAATCCATATCTGGCTTCTCTTGTATGTACATGTACATAACCATACGTATCATAGATGGACGGTTAATGTCCTTTTCTTTTTCTCCCACTAATATAAGAATGTATAGCCTTTTCTTTTCTCTAATTAATATGATAATTTTTCTGTTTAGATTAAGGTAGGATTGCCTTTTACGGCTCTGCTCGTTTCAGCTTCAGCTTCTGCTTTTAATTCACTATTCTTTTATTTCTTCTTTTTCCTTTTTTTGGTTTTTTGAGCTTTTTTTTTGCTTTTCTTCTTTTTCCTGTACTCATTCGTATTGTTCGTGATGGGCTAAACTGTTTTTTCATTTTTTTTAAATTTAATTATACAAATAAATCACCATCAATTATAATAAAAAATAAGTCAGCTACAGTAGAAAAAACACAAACCATCGCTAACTAAACACATCTAATAAAGATATCATAACAACAACAAAATCTTTTATCCTAAACAAGTTAGGGTAGACTAGGAATGAAACATTCTCAAGATCAAAAATACAAGAGTCTTGAAATAAAGGTGGTGCTCATTTGGGTTTTTTTGAGTGGCTTGTGGCTGAAAAGCACTGTAGCTGACTGAAAAAACACTGTAGCTGACAGAGTCTTATTTAGCATAATTAAATTTAAAAAATTAAAAAATATGTTAGCCCATTACGTATAATACAAACAAATACGGGAAAAAAAGAACAGGC
This sequence comes from Dendrocalamus latiflorus, assembly GCA_017311315.1. Taxonomy (NCBI): domain Eukaryota; kingdom Viridiplantae; phylum Streptophyta; class Magnoliopsida; order Poales; family Poaceae; genus Dendrocalamus; species Dendrocalamus latiflorus. The sequence goes on from CM029634.1 coordinate 28,338,301, forward strand.
AAAAAAGCTCAACAAAAAGCCAAAAGTTCAGAAAAAGACGAAATTTATGAATAATGAAAAATAAACCGGAAGCTAGAAACTGAAGCCGAAACGATCACAGCTAAAACCCACAATACTAAGGAGATGAGAGTCTTGAAATAAACTTCGCCTATATAGTTTTCTACATAGCATGTCTTAAGTCAGAAAAAAGAGGAGAGTTATATTACGCTTGACAAACTAACATAAAAATTATATTATCTTTTTATAGAATAAAATCCAAACATATCTAATAAAGATAAAGAAAGAAATTTATGGAAAAAAGAACGATGTTTCTCACAGATCAAGGAATTTATGGAAAAAAGAACGATGTTTCTCACAGATCAAGGCCGTCTCGAAGCCGAGCGCCTTTCTGGGAAAGCTCTGCCTCGGCGCGCGTGTCGTGCGTGGTGCAGTTACTCTCGCGCGGAGCAGAGGCGAGGTCATGTATGTACGCGGTATGCCCCATCCATCCATCCACCCACGAGACTCGTGGGATCCCCACCACCATTCTCCCCTTCCCTTCCCATCACCGATTCCTTCCCTTCCCCCCTCCTTGTAGCCTTGCCCCACTCCAGTCTGCTTCAGTCCACTACCACCACCCACCTCCCTCCCCCCTTCTCTGCCCTCTCACTCTCTCTGTTCCTGTGTGCCTTGCTTGCTTCCTCTACCCACCTCACAAATCCCCCCTTTCTCTTTCTCCTCCTCTTTCTTTGCCCCGAAGGATGCGGTGCGGCGGCTGCAGGCTATTCTCCTCTTTTGGCGATCTTTGCGGCTGTAAGTTCCAAGGCTGCTCCTATCTCCTTTTCTTCTTCTTCTTTTCTCTGGTTCTTGTACTTGGAGGTGCTGACTTTCTTGTAGTATTGGACCGTAGAATGTTCTATCTTTACTACATGTCAGGTACTTGGCAGCTCTGCTTTCTCGGTGTTCTTTTTTTTGGTAGTGCTATGCTTTAAGACTATCTTCAACATTGTGTTTTAGCCTGTTCAAATAAGGAGAGAAGCCATTGAATCAATTCAATACATTGGAGAAATCGATTCCAATAAAAAAATACATAAAACCGGACTCTACTTAAAAGTCAATTCAAAATATTAAACAATTTATATAAGTATTAAACAACTATATACGAAATAGAAGAGAGTACTGTTGAGAGAATATTATTATTTCGTGGTTTTTTTTAATGTAACGTGGGTCCCATGTAGGAATCGGTTTAATACATTGGAGAAAATCAAACTTAGTTTCTAGAATACTTACGTGACATGATTTTGAATCGATATCAATTCAATATATTAAAGATGCTCTAAAAAGGATAATACTAATCTCAAAGTAAACAAGAGGTAAGAAACATCTATCTATTATTTATGGTGTTTTAAAAATTATATAAATTACTCAATAAGTATAGAATCACATCTCTCGCGAGAATCGCATCAAGGAGTATCCCAAAATGATCACATTAAGGTGTTGTTAGCTCCTAGGAACGCAAGAAATTCCTCTTTCTTTTTTACCTTGTTAAGTATTCTTTTTTTGGCACTAAGATTGAGGTTTTAAGAATATTAGATTAAATGTCTAAATTGCATATTTTAGGGAGCTTCGCAAATAAGTTACCTATTGTGTCGTGCTTAGTTTTTCTGTGTTAGTACTTTTAGTATTTTATACTTTTAAGCAACTAGGCAGAAGCGTAGTATATTCCCTTGCATTCAATTGCCTAGCGCGGTGTTATTGTTATGGTCTATGATCCGGCGAGGCAGTGCAACAAATAGATAATCAGTACCATGCGCATACCTGCATGCATTGTTCATGTGAACAATGTCTGCGCGCGCTGTAACAGACTTATTAGGAATAGTTGTATGTGTATCTTTGTATTAGAAATAATTAGATAGATATATTTATATTAGGAATAGATAGATGCATATCTTTATATTTGAAATAGATGTCTTAATATTTAGATAGTATGAATATAATATTATTTTTAGTTGATTAGTTGTATTAGTTTTTATATTGTTTGGGGCCAATCGTATCTATATAAATAGAGAAGCCACATCGTTTATAATCAAGCAATGAATAAACACATATTCTACAAATAAGCCTCATAGCCTCTCTACCTCATCAGAGAAGAGCCACGCGGGCGGTTAGATGAGGGCGAATGCCTTATCAGTAATCTTCGGACCTGTACCCAACCACCGACTGTAGCAAACAGACAAACAATACCACGTGCATTATTCACATGAATAGTACCCGCACGCACTATTCATGTGAACAGTGTCCGCGTGCACTGTAGCAGACTTATTAGGAATAGTTGTGCGCGTATGTTCGTATTAGGAATAATTAGATAGATGTCTTTATATTACGAATAGATAGATGCATATCTTTATATTAGGGATATATATCTTAATATTTAGATAGTATGGATATGATATTATCTTTAGTTGATTAGTTGCATTATATTGTATTAGCTTCCATATTGTTAAGGATTAACCTCATCTATATAAAGAGAGGAGCTGCACTATTCGTAATTAAGCAATGAATAAACAAAGGTTTTTCAAATAAGCCTCAGAGCCTATCTACCTTATCAGGGAAGAGCCTTGCTAGCAGTTAGATGAGGGCGAGTACCTTATCCCCTGTCTTCAGGCCCGTACCCAACCACCGACCACAACATTTGGTATCAGAGCCAACTGCTGCTCCACCATCCATGGCAAGCAACTGGGGTTTCGATTCCATGAAGACCTGAGCTTCATGATTCCACTACCTAGGGCTTTCGACCTTCGATGGCAAAGAAGATCGACAATCTTGGTTGAATCTCTTTGAGCAATTCTTTAAGGAGCATCAAACGATGGAGGAAGAGGAGTGGTTAGCATCGCAACACCTGATGGGGAATGCTGCCTTGTGGTACCGGAAGCTGGAGTGTGTGCTCGGGGTGCAGATGTGGCTAAGTTTTGTTAAACATATCAACCTCCGTTTCTCCACTACCATCGCATCGTCTCCATCCACACGTCAAGTTTCCACCGAGCGAACTACTGTGGGTTCTGATGCCGAGTTATCCTCCGCTAAGATCTGCACCAACTTGATGGCCTGGATGAAAGACTTCATGGCTAAGATGGAGAAGAAGGCGCAACATGTTGCTACAGTTCTAGAGTCATCATCGCCGCTGGTTGCGACCATGTCCAAGATGGAGGAGCAGCAAGAGGCGATGCTTGCCACTGCAATGGCAGCGCTCCGTCGCCATCCCTATCGCCGTCATCAACGTTGGTCCTGCTACCGCCTTCACCAACGACTACTGCTCTCCAGGCTTCGCTATTCTTGGCTGCACCTCTAGTGCCTTCACCAAGGAGGAAGGTTGCCGACATTGTGCCTTCGAAGATGCGGAGCGCAACGGCTGTCACGCGGGGATCAGCGACGTAGTCGCATCTCTCCCAAAACTGTTGCATCTTAGGGTAAGAAAGATGCTGCTGCCTTATGACGTTTGCCCTTATCGCCAGCGACTCATGTGACATCAGCCAATGCAAGAGGGTTGGTATCCTCGCTGTTGTGCAACGGGGCTTCGCTAATTATCTTCCGCACTACACGACATCATCACAGGCTCTCGTCGATATGGGGTTACGAAAGACTTCAACTATGGCCGTCACCTGACAGCTCGAGGATGAGCTGTCTCGTCGCAAGGGGTGTAATGTTGTGGCGTATTATTTGGCGAGGCACCGTAGCAAACAGACAAACAATACCACACTGTTCACGTGAACAGTGCCAGCACAAACTGTTCACGTGAACAGTGCCCGCACAAACTGTTCACGTGAACAGTGCCCGCACAAACTGTTCACGTGAACAGTGTCTACGCGTACTATAGCAGACTTATTAGGAATAGTTGCGCGCATATCTTTGTATTAGGAAAAATTAGATAGATATCTTTATATTAGGAATAGATAAATGTATATTTTTATATTAGGAATAAATGTCTTAATATTTAGATAGTGGATATAATATTATTTTTAGTTGATTGGTTGTACTTGTATTAGATTGTGTTAGTTTCTATATTGTTAGGTGCTAAGCTCATATATATAAAGGGAGGAGCCGCACCATTCATAGGTAAACAATAAATAAATAAATGTTGTCTAAATAAACCTTAGAGCCTTTCTACCTCATTAGGGAAGAGTCTTGATAGCAGTTAGATGGGGGCTAGTACCTTATCCCCGGTCTTCAGACCCGTATGCAACCACCAACCACAACAATTATAAAACTATATTAAGTTTGGTTATTCTTATACGATTAGTCCCCATATCTGCAACAAGTGTCTGTTGGTCTCTTCTATGGCTTTGCCACTGATGAATAAGTCCCTGTACTGTGGTCTTTGTGGGGCTGTGGTAGTTTTTGTTTTTTGACTGCTTTAGGACAGCATCTGCTTTTAGGACAGCATCTGCTTTTGCTTTAGGACAGCATCTGCTTTTAGGACAGCATCTGCTTTTGGGACAGCATCTGCTTTAGGACAGCATATTGACCGCTTTAGGACAGCATCTAGGATAGCATCTTAGCATATGCTTGGCTGGTTCTCAGCCTATAAATATGTATCTCCAACCCCTCAGGTTGGTATGGCATTGTGTGAGAAATAAACACAAGAAAATTGCCCCATCCCCAAGTGTCATCCTCTCGATGAGAGTAAGGATCTTGCTATCACCAACAGCAAGACTCCAGCGAGTAACAAGTGGTATCAGAGCCTTAGTATCCTGTAGCCTGAGCATCTCCTGCTCATCTCCTTCTCCAGCCTCGCAGCAGCCCCAGCCAGTAGCAGCAGCAGCTCCGGCTGTCCCCGCTCACTCCTCTCCGGAGACGGGCAGCAGCTCGTCAGAAGCAGCCCTCTCTCCACGCAACAGCCCCCCAGTAGCGCGCCATGTCCGCAGGGCAGTCTCAGCGCTCGGTCGCCTCGAGCATGCGGCGTCAGCAGACGGCCGAGCTCGTCGCGGCAGAGCAGCGCGAGCGAGCGGCGGCAGAGATCGCTGCGGCGGCGGAAAGGGCGTCAAGGCTGGCAGCGGCGGAGCTGGCAGCAGCCAGGGCGGAGGTGGAAGCAGCGGCTGGCGAGTGCTCCACCACCTTCGGCACCGGCTACGCCCCACTCTTCACCACCGGCCACTCCACGCTCTCCCGCACCGGCTCACCACTCTCCTGCACCGGCGGCCACACCACCGGAATCGGCCCCAACAGCTTCGGTCCACGACGAGCAGCGCACGGTGGAGTTCGCTACTCCGCTGTCTCACGACGAGGATCGCGTCGACGCCTACCACGACGACGAGCCTCTGCGCTATCGTACCATGGACAACATCCTCGGCGAGCTGCCCGTCCCTGGACTGGCGCAGCACGACTTCGAGGCGGAGCTGCACTTGGCGTGCGACGACGGCGAGCCCCGCTCCTTCGCTGAGGCGGAGGGAGACGCGGCGTGGCGTGTCGCGATGAAGCAGGAGATGGACGCTGTCGAGCAGAACCGGACGTGGGAGCTGGCGGATCTTCCTGCCGGTCACCGCGCGATCACCCTTAAGTGGGTGTTCAAGCTGAAGCGGGATGAAGTCGGCGCCATCATCAAGCACAAGGCTCGCTTGGTGGCACGAGGCTTCGTGCAGCAGGAGGGGGTCGACTTCGATGACGCCTTCGCACCCGTCGCGCGCATGGAGTCCGTTCGTCTTCTCCTCGCACTTGCAGCTCAGGAGGATTGGCGCGTCCATCACATGGACGTCAAGTCCGCCTTCCTCAACGGCGACTTGAAGGAGGAGGTCTACGTCCGTCAGCCGCCGGGATTCGTCATCCCCGGCAAGGAGGGCAAGGTTCTCCGCCTGCGCAAGGCCCTCTACGGCTTGCGGCAGGCACCACGAGCCTGGAACGCTAAGCTGGACTCCACCTTCAAGCAAATGGGGTTCCAACAGAGCGCACACGAGGCTGCAGTCTACCGGCGGGGCAAAGGCGGCAACGCCCTGCTGGTGGGCGTCTACGTCGACGACTTGGTGATCACTGGCATCAAGGATGCGGAGGTTGCGGCATTCAAGGAAGAGATGAAGGCCACCTTCCAGATGAGTGACCTGGGGCCTCTCCTTCTACTTAGGGATCGAGGTGCACCAGGATGATTCCGGGATCACGCTTCGACAGACCGCCTACGCCAAGCGCGTCGTTGAGCTAGCTGGGCTCACCGACTGCAACCCAGCTCTCACTCCAATGGAGGAGAGGCTGAAGCTGAGCCGCGACAGCACGACGGAGGAGGTGGACGCTACGCAGTACCGGCGTCTTGTGGGGAGCCTTCGCTACCTCGCCCACACACGACCGGACTTGGCATTCTCCGTCGGCTACGTTAGTCGGTTCATGCAACGACCGACGACGGAGCATCAGCAGGCTGTGAAGAGGATCATCCGCTACGTTGCAGGGACTCTTGACCACGGCCTCCATTACCCGAGGTGTCCCGGCGCGGCACACTTCGTCGAGTACAGCGACAGCGACCACGCGGGCGACATCGACACCAGCAAGAGCACAAGCGGGATTCTCTTCTTCCTCGGCAAGTGTCTCGTTCACTGGCAGTCAGTCAAGCAGCAGGTGGTGGCCCTGTCCAGCTGTGAGGCCGAGTACATAGCGGCTTCCACCGCTTCGACTCAGGCACTCTGGCTCGCTCGACTACTTGGTGATCTCTTCGGCAGGGACACTGAAGCAGTGGAGCTCAGGGTGGACAGCAAGTCCGCTCTAGCCCTGGCAAAGAACCCCGTTTTTCATGAACGGAGCAAGCACATCCGGGTGAAGTACCATTTCATCCGAGACTGCTTGGATGAAGGAAGCATCAAGGCAAGCTACATCAACACCACGGATCAGCTTGCGGATCTGCTCACCAAGCCTCTTGGAAGGATCAAGTTCCTTGAGCTCTGCTCCAAGATCAGGATGGTTCAACCCTCCCACAAGACGACGCACAAGACTTAGGGGGAGAATGATGAATAAGTCCCTGTACTGTGGTCTTTGTGGGGCTGTGGTAGTTTTTGTTTTTTGACTGCTTTAGGACAGCATCTGCTTTTAGGACAGCATCTGCTTTTAGGACAGCATCTGCTTTTGCTTTAGGACAGCATCTGCTTTTAGGACAGCATCTGCTTTTAGGACAGCATCTGCTTTTGGGACAGCATCTGCTTTAGGACAGCATATTGACCGCTTTAGGACAGCATCTAGGATAGCATCTTAGCATATGCTTGGCTGGTTCTCAGCCTATAAATATGTATCTCTAACCCCTCAGGTTGGTATGGCATTGTGTGAGAAATAAACACAAGAAAATTGCCCCATCCCCAAGTGTCATCCTCTCGATGAGAGTAAGGATCTTGCTATCACCAACAGCAAGACTCCAGCGAGTAACAGCCACGACACCCAAAAATTGTTGGCCCTTGGATTGTTCCCACAATAAGATAGCTGCTAACCTTTTCTCGCTGTGTAAGTCACAAGTTTAAGTTACACACAGAGACTGAGTAAAATATATACCTTTCTTCATTAAAATGTATTGCATTATTTTGTTCGTAGGAGAATCGGAGTAAGTAAATTGCCTTGAAAAAAATGCTTAGCAACTTCTTTTTTTGCAAAATATACCTTATATAAATTTAAATGGTTATGTTGTATGTTGCTCTGTCCAAATTTCAGGGTCAAAATTCTCTTTATTCTGATTACATGTAATCTGTAGCTGTTTGGAAAGAAAAACAAAATGATTAAGTTGTATAGTTCCCTATTTTAATGTTTGCAAAGATAATGGTTTTGTTTATGTTTTTTTCTTTTCACATGTCAGTTTTTGGGAATTTTTACAGTACATTTTACTGGTAGGAAGAGGGTGGTAGTAGAAATTAAATCTATTTGTGAGGGTATAATAGACTTTTCTTTGTAAATCTAATTTATTTCATGAGGGTATTATGGACTTTCCTCTTAACCTACTATTGATTCTTTCCATCGCTGCTGCCCCCACCTTGCACCCATTCCCTGCACCACTGTCACTGTCTCTCGTATGCATGCTGCCGCGGCGTTTGCGGAAATTACTCTTACGCCATGTGTTTCCGTTACAATTTTACTCCTTTTCAAGATTGTACTACAGTCTACAAGTACTACCGGTGGTAATGTAATTAAATTCTAATTAATCTAATCTATTGGATTAAAAAGAATGGGTGACTCATATCATTTTGGGGTCCTGTAAAAGAGCCCAAGTTTTAACCATCCCCTTCTTTTGAAGTTCCTTAAATTCAACTTCTTAAAAAGTTTTGAGACAAGAGTGTGTTTCATGTTCTTGGCTTAGGGATAACATTACCAAAATTCTTCTGAATTTTCTCTTGAACTTCTCCAATGTACATTTCCTTCTAGTTTTTTTGAGACGGATGGCAGGCGTGCTCTGCCCATTCATTTCAAAGAGGAAAAGATAATTACAAACACAAACACCTGTCCCAGACTCCCAGTAGGACACACCGAGAGAAAGGGTACCACAACACCTCATCTACAGCACTAGTCATCTCCTTCTAGTTGCAATTGCTTTAGAGCAGTTTCTGACAATAGTATTCCTCCTTTTGTGTGTTATCTTCTTCTGGTTGTAGTTTAGACGTCCATATTATTTCTAGAACTTGGACATATTTTAAGTTTCAGTGGAAATTATTTTCTAGGTTGGTATCTAATTGGTCAAATCTTAGGGTAATGCATGTTTTTATCTCAGAATACTTTCCCTGTTTTCAGGACTTCAATAACTATCACTTGTGTTAAATTTTGATATTATGTTTTATGGGGGAGTAGTTTTGCTGTCATTCAGTTTGGAGGACAATGATATTCAGTTCTTTCATCATGCTATTTTTCATCAGCATGTGGAATCTTTTAGATTCTTGGGTACTCTTACCACCCGAGTTCCCAGCACTGCCTTGTGTCACACTTTTACGCACAAAAGGGGAATTTCTATTACTGAAGCACTATTGGGCCGGGGAATGGCTTCTTTTGTCCTTTTTTCCTTGTTACCATTATGTTATGATTGCACTAACCTTGTCTATCTTCAAACCTTTTGCTTCCATAAGAAGTTTGCGGAGTACATTAAAAAATCCATCTACACAATAGTTCGTTGTAAGTTATTGCTGAGCTGCAACTGAATTGTTTTTTTTTAATTTATTTCAGGTGAGAATTTGATGAGTTCCTTGCAAGTAGCACTATTTTGGTTGTTAGATTGAGAAAGAGTCTTCTGATTTGCAAAGAAATAGGTGTCATTGATAGTGTGGTGGTTACTCTTGAAGTTCGTCCGATACTGCATATGCTGAAGGCTTCCTCAATTTGGTGCTGTCGGTCCATGTGCTTGCATAGTTCATATTAGAGTGGAGACTTCTTAGTGTTCATGTTCTTTGTGCCTCTTTGCTCTTACCAAGCTGGTTTTACATCTGATGGGCAGCTCACCTTCTAAGGGTTGTTCTTGTTCACATTTTATGGGCTGTTTGTGCTCCAATGGGTGCCTTGGAAAAACACCTGACTCCCCAAGAGAATCTAGGGGAAAATCAAGTCGGGGAAGGGGAAAGACAGATTCTAGTGCTTCAGATGCCTCTTCTGATGACCTAGGGGAAGATGATGATGGATTGAACCAAATGAACGTCATAAGGGACTCGGATGTTGGTATCAATCGGCTCTCAAGGGCTTCTTCACAGTTTCTTCCTCCGGAAGGTTCGCGCAAAGTTCAGGTCCCATTGGGGAACTATGACCTGCGATACTCCTATTTGTCTCAAAGAGGCTACTACCCAGAATCATTGGACAAGCCAAACCAAGATAGCTTTTGCATACATACTCCATTCGGAACAAGTCCTGATGACCACTTCTTTGGTGTATTTGATGGCCATGGGGAATATGGAGCTCAGTGCTCACAATTTGTGAAGCGAAGATTGTGTGAAAACCTTCTCAGAGATAACCGGTTTCGTACTGATGCTGTTCAGGCTCTTCATTCTGCTTTCTTGGCAACAAATTCACAGCTTCATGAGGACAGCTTGGATGATTCCATGAGTGGTACTACTGCAATCACTATATTAGTGAGGGGTAAAACAATGCATATTGCAAATACCGGCGATTCACGTGCTGTTATTGCTGAAAAAAGAGGGGAAGATATTGTTGCTGTTGACCTGTCCATAGATCAAACTCCTTACCGGACTGATGAGCTTGAAAGGGTCAAGGAATGTGGTGCTAGGGTTCTGACGTTGGATCAAATAGAGGGACTAAAGAACCCAGATGTGCAGTGTTGGGGTACTGAGGAAAGTGATGATGGCGATCCTCCGAGGTTGTGGGTGAAAAACAGCATGTATCCAGGAACTGCTTTTACTCGTAGCATTGGAGATTCTGTTGCTGAATCAATTGGTGTTGTCGCAAATCCTGAGATTTTTATCCTGGAGCTCAATTCGAGCCATCAATTCTTTGTTCTTGCTAGTGATGGAGTTTTTGAGTTCCTTTCTAGCCAAACAGTCGTTGACATGGTAAATTCTATCTACCTTCTGCATAAGTGGTGATTGTCTGTGTAATTCACAATTTAATCTTTTGGAAAATTCTGATAACTCGATGTGATTCCTTGAATTAGTAGATATAGCAAACCCTTGTTTATCTGTTGCATAAAATTTTCTCATTTACCTGCATTATTCAAAAAAGTATCTATTATATACTAAAAAATAATGACAGATGATTTACAATTTACAGGTGCTAAGAAAAAAAGAAAAACTTGAAATATCGGGAAAAAAGAAGAAAAATCCAGCACTCAATCATGTGGGGCCTTAATTATAATTAAATCACAACCATTGCATGTTTCTATGAACTATTTATTTAAACTTTTAGATTAAGATGAATCCTGAACTGTAAAACATGTCTCATTAAGATATACTCCCTCCAATCACGAAAGGAAGTCGTTTTAGATATCAACAAAGTCCCCAAACTGCAATTTCGACTACTCATTTCTACTGCAATATATCTATAAAACTTAATAAAATTATAATATTATTAAAGTACTTTTCGAGATAAATCTACACGCACCATTTTCATGTGTCCAATCTGAATATTCAAAAATATATTGATAGCAAAATTTCATAATGTTTGACTACACGCAACCCAAAACTTCCTTTTATGACTTAAATTTGAGTTGAGAAAGATTAGAAGTCTATATAGTGTACTTGACCGTGCTGCAAAATTGAGCAGGCCAATTGATCTAATTCACTTTAAATCAATCAAAATCTTTCATTTCACCATCTACATGAAGATGACGAAACCCTTCAGGTCACTGTGCCATGCCATTTTAGAGTTGAAAGCATTATATAAATGATAAGTAAATCCATCAGAAACACACATGATAAAATATTCTTTAGAGAGTTGGATTATTTGGAACACTCAATAAGACATCAGCATTTTTTTGCTACTAAACTGCTCCTCCTAGCTTGATGGGAACTATCACCATCAAGGAAATACGTTGTTACTAACTTGCTTGGGAAAGTTTTCGATGAACCATAAATCTACTGTTAAGATGGGTAGAAAACGAAGAGGAGCGTGCATGGTGTACACACATTGACTGTAATCTATTCAAGTACATGCTCATTGAGCATCAGATTCAGAAATGATGCTCCAGAAATTAGCTTAAGGAAAAGGCACATGCCCATTATTCTGATTGTTTTGTTTAGGGAAAAAGCAGTAAGGAAAGCTCCTACTATTCTGTTTGCATTACTTAATTCATTGATTCCCTCTATCCATTATTGAGATTTGTTGGGTATGATTTCCTACCAATGCCTGTCTTATCAGAATTAGTCAAATCCCTCTTTTAAAGAGCTTTGACAAATTATATTGTTACTTATTTAGGCAATTTTAGATTTCTTGAATTAAGTGTTTAATTTTATCTCTTAAATACATTAATATGTAGTTGCTCTTATATAGTTATGTTAAACTTTATGGTGACGGATTTGCAGATTGCTAAATACAAGGATCCGCGTGATGCATGTGCTGCAATTGTTGCTGAATCCTATCGTCTCTGGCTACAGTATGAAACTCGTACGGATGACATTACAATCATAGTTGTGCATATTAACGGGTTAACAGATGTATGCATTTATCTTTTAGTTTTCTTATTACATCCGTAGCAATGTTTTTCATTTGATTCCCTCAATAAACCTCATTTTTTTACCAGATGGAATCTACCCAAACTGTAATGAAAGTATCTTTAAAGCCTTCACAGCAAGTAGTTGAATTGGTGGGCTCCGAATCACCATCCATCGTAAGTTCAAACCCCAAGAACCAGCGTTCCAGGCATGATCTATCACGTGCACGACTGAGAGCTCTTGAAAGCTCCCTGGAACATGGTCGACTATGGGTCCCTCCATCTCCATCACATCGGAAGACATGGGAAGAGCAAGTAAGGTCTACCAATATTGTCGCTATGAAACTTTAGTTCAGAAGTTCTGTGATGTTATATTACTGACAAATTGCAAAATATAATGATATGAAGGCGCATATTGAGCGGGTACTACATGATCATTTCCTCTTCAGAAAGCTTACTGACTCGCAATGCCATGTTTTACTTGACTGTATGCAACGAGTTGAGGTGAAACCTGGGGATATAGTGGTGCAACAGGTTCATATCTTTCTGTGTTTGCTTTATCACTAGTTTGATGACATTTTTAGGCTGCTTAGAAGTATTTAATGAGGAGATTGTATAATGCAGGGTGGTGAAGGTGACTGCTTCTATGTAGTTGGGAGTGGTGAGTTTGAAGTTCTGGCCATACAGGTATTCATTTCAAATCATTCATGTGAAATGTTTATTCCAGACGTCTAGATTTTGCATAGGTTATTATAAATATAATTCACTATTGGTTAAGAATGATATCTATTCTGGTAAGGACCAATAGAGATAAACCACCAGTTCTGGTTCATACATAATTTAGTGCAAACATTTTTCGCCTAGATAAGCAACAGCTTGCTGCTCAAAATGCATTTGGGAATTTTTCTTGTGTGCTTGGATTCAAATAGGGACGCTAAAATGATTATATGGATATTTGTTTGCCTGATATTTATGCGCAAAACGACACATTAAGGGAACGTGCAGACCCTTGTGAAATCTGGACATATTTGGACCCATAAACACCTGAAATTCCACTTTTGGCCCCCAAATCAAAAAAATTCCGTTTCTGGACCCCTCCCCACCGCGCGTTCACGAGCTGGTGCCACGTGTCCCAGACGCGCGGTCGCGCGGGCGGCGGGCGGACGCGCGGTCGGCGGCGTGGTCGCGCGCGGGCGGGCGGGCGGACGCGCGGTCGGCGGCGCGGTCGCGCGGGCGGGCGGCGCGGACGCGCGGTCGGGCGCGCGGTCGCGCGGTCGGGCGGCGCGGACGCGCGGTTGGGCGCGCGGTCGCGCGGTCGGGCGGCGGTCGCGCGGTGGAGCGGGCGGTCGCGCGGCCGGCCGGGACACGTGGCGCCATCTCGCGAAACACGCGGTCGGAAGGGGTCCAGAAACGGAAATTTTTTGGTTTAGGGTCCAAAAACGGAATTTTTGGGTGTTTAGGGGTCCAAATATGTCCAGATTTCGACCCTTGTTCAGTTGTTCACTACTTCACTGCACCAAATTTGTCCGTCTATGTTCATTATATTCAGACTTGGGTTTAAACATGTAATTCAACAAAACCAATTAGTTAGTAAAATTCCTTTTTTTATAGTCTCTATTTTGTAATTTTCAAAGACAGCTGATGAAAGGTATAAACAGGAAGAAGATGGAAAGGAAGTGACCAAGGTTCTACATCGGTATACCGCTGACAAGCTATCTTCCTTTGGGGAGCTAGCACTAATGTGAGACATTTATATTCATATATGTTTTAGTTATATTCTATCAGTATATGATTATTGTGGTTTTATTAGAAAAACAGTAGTGAAGACTCCTCATGAATTGGTTAATCAAGATAAATGATAATAGGCCTGCATAACAGTTACAAAAGAGAACATGGTAAAGACCATTAGGTGCAAATATCTTCCTGAGTTAACACAATGTGGTGTCCCAGTGTCCTCTACTGTTACCCTTAAAAAATGTGCTGTCAGCATCACATTGTATGTATCAGTCATTACACACATAGTTTTGTTTTCCTCATCTACACTTCCAAAGCTTGGAGCGTAGTCCCACTTTCTACCATTGGCTATTGTAACATCCGGCAGTAGATGGGGCCTGCAATTTTTTTCCCCGAGAAAATGGACTCCTCGTGTCCCGCCCACCCGCCCTCCGCCTCTTCACCTCCCGACGCTTCCCTGCCCCAAAGCCCCACGCCGGCGTCCGCCCCGGAGCCGGCGCCCGGCGGCCACCACCACGGCCGCTCCTCCTCTCCGGGCGGCCACCCTGTTCCCCCACGCGTCGGGACCTTCCTCGCCCACTCCATCTCGGCTGGGTCGTTCCAAGGCCCAGAGATGGACTGACTCCAGCCCTACCCCGTCCGCTGGTGCTTTCCCGTCTAGTTTTCAAGAGGTTCTGGTTGCTCCGGCCGCTGCCAACCCTGCCCCTCCTCCCGCAGGGCGGACTGTCGTGCGGCCTGAGCATCTTTGTTTGACTCGGGTCGTGCAGAACGCTGGCGGGTGGCAGGTGGTTGAGAGCCGGCAAGCCCGCCGGAGACGCCTCCGTCCGCCGCGGCGCCCTCGGCGTCCAGTTCCTGAAGACCTCAGAGGAAAGTGCTTCAACTGTCTATCCACCACCCATCGCGCCGCCGTGTGCCGTCGCAGTTCGCGCTGCTTCCGTTGTCTGGCTTTGGGGCACCGTTCTGCTACGTGCCCGCGCCGTGTGGCCCCTGCGCGTCCTGCCCCCTCGCGGCCGCCGAAGATGGTCTGGCGCCAGGTACGCCCAGCCGTGGAGGCGCCGGTCGAGAGTGGTGCAGCTGCTACGGGGCCAACCGATGTCGAGGGGACGTCTGGGCGCCGTCGCAGGAGAACGCGACGCCGGACCCGCCGTCGGCGCTCTGACGGACAGGGCGATCGCCCTCCTTCCCCGTCTCGTTCTATTGGTGAAGACATCGTGCCTGAGTCGCCCGGGGGAGGTCCGTTGGAGGAAACAAACGAGCAGAGAAGACCGCAACGCATCATTGCTCGCTCGGCCAGTTTGACTGGGAGGGAGGACGAACTCCGCCGCGTCCTCGTTGTGACCATCGTGGGAGAGTGCTCCGGGGTCACCGTTGAGCTCCTCACTGCGCAGATCGCCCAGAGATTTGGTCTTCCCGAGGATATACTGGTGTTTCGTCGCAACTCTCCGGCGAGTTTCCTGCTTTACCTCCCGGATGAGGCGACGGCCACTCGTGTCTATAATGGCGGACAACCTTTCATCTCTACCACTCTCAGGGTTCACTTCATGAGATGGTCCAGATTTTACAGCTCCTCCGGCGCGGCCGTTGCCAGCACGGTCGAGGTTACACTTTATGGCATCCCGACGCACGTTTGGGAGTTGGCAACGGCGGAGCTGCTGTTGGATGAATACTGTTTGGTCCGTGAGATTCACCAGGACACGATCAACCGAAGGGACAACTTCTGCCTGACGGCCTGGTGCACGAGGCCGGAGCTCATCCCCGCATCCTTGGAGCTGCTGATTGAAGAACCAACGCCGGTGGCTGCTGACGGGTCGTCGATGCTTCGGGCCCTAGCCTACCCCATCAACATCAGGACCACGGTCGCTGCCCCGGCACCGATGGCGGATCCTCCTCCATCTCCACCTCCGTCCGCGGATGATCAGGGTAGCAGCAGTCGGCGCCGTCGGCGATCCCCGTCGTTCGACCCTCCTTCGCGCGGTCCGAGCTCTGGTTCGGCGTCTCGTGGCGGCGATCCTCGCACTTTGAGCCTTTCTCAGCTGGGCCCCTGTATGACTGGATCGCGCCCGTAGCGGCTTCCACAGATCGCGGAAGGCCTGTTGCGGCACCCCAGGCGTCTTCGTCACCCTTCAATGCGGCGGCGCGCGTGGCTTGTTTTGATGGCGGGGCGGCGGACGCCCCTTCCCAGGCGCGCCACAAGACCACCAATACGGGGATGGGCCTTGCTGGCGATGCGGCACCCCATGCGACAGCCAACCTCAACGATTGTTGCACGCCCGACGATGGGGATTCTGATGATGCTCCAAGAATTCAGCGGCCACTGGTGGCCTCAAGTAATGGACCTTCCCCTACTGCTTCTGGAACTCCTGCTATTGTGGCCCAAGGTCTATCTGTTCCGGATGTTGAGCCCAGTTTGGTTGCCTTCCCGGGCATGGTTCCCTCCCATGTTCTGGTTGATGGGCCCACCTCGGCTGCTCTCCCGGACCTGGTCTCTTCTGAAGTAGTCAAGCAAGCTCAGGGGGATGATGTGGCTTCTCTCCAGACCTTGGACTTCTTTAGGCCTGGTGAAGACCCTGGCATTTCGGCTGGAAATTCCTCGGCAGTCAGTTCCAAAAGCATGATCAAGGCACGGCACTCTGGCTTCCGGGTCTATTTTCGGCGTCGACAGAGGAATGATTCAGAAGCATCTCCGAATAAAACCCCTTTACCCCAAAGAGGATCTGCATCCCCAAGGCCCTCTCCAGAGCATGTAGCACGCAGTATCTTTATCAACCAGCTTACCAAGAAATCGAATCATATTCTGGAGACACCCTTTGTTCGCAATAGAAGGCAGACAGTTGTTCATCAAAGGACTGTACCGCGTCGTTGCCGCAGAATTGCAGGTGCTAAGGCGGATTTTCAAGCTGAGCCAGAGCCTAGCAAATTTAAGAAACGTGTGTTGAAGTCGCTTGGTCTGATCGGTAATAATGAAGGTCTCAGTGAGCAAGCTTTGGATGAGTATGCAAGACTCTTCTCTCAACCTCTTTCAGGCTCTCACATTGAAGCTTTGGCTGCTCTCTTTGGTTGGACTCCCCCGTGTACTGGGGTTGAATCTAATCTAGATAATTAATCTTGTATCTACTTTGGTCATCCTTGCATAACTGTTATGATGAATCCAGCAAACATTATTGTTTGGAATGTCCGGGGCTTAAATTCTTCAGCCCGTCAGGATGCGGTCAGAATCTTGATAGATTCCGCTAAAGCAGATATAATTTGTTTGCAAGAAACCAAGATGAATGTTGTCCCAAGACGTGCTCTTCTTTCGCTGTTTGGCTCAAACCTGGGGGGTTCAGTGGAACTTCCAGCGTCTGGAGCTAGTGGAGGGATCCTTGTTGCTTGGCGTAGCAATATTGGGCAGATCAGTAATAGTAGAGTGGATGCTTTCAGTGTCACCATTCAGATTTGCCCTATGAATCAGCAGGCCTGGTGGTTAACTTGTGTGTATGGGCCACAAGGTAATATTAATAAGATTGCGTTCCTACATGAGCTCCGAGAGATACGGGCAGCATGTCCAGGTCCTTGGTGTGTGTTGGGTGACTTCAATCTTATCTACAGAGAAGAGGATAAAAATAATTCTAACCTGAACAGAGCAATGATGGGACGCTTCAGACGGCTAATCAATGATTTGGCTCTCAAAGAACTACCTCTTCATGGGCGAAAATTTACATGGTCCAATAGGCAGGAGTCACCCACCTTGGTTAAGCTTGACCATGTTTTTTTGTACAGTAGACTGGGAGGTTCTTTTCCCGGTCTGCCTCTTGCAAAGCGCTGCTTCAATGGATTCAGACCATTGCCCTTTGCTTCTTGGTCGTCATGATCAGACTCCCAGAAAAAGACGATTTCGCTTTGAATCCTTTTGGCCGACGTTGGACGGTTTTCAGGCGGCGGTTGAGCAAGCGTGGAATTCTGTTCCGACGCGCTCCTGCCCCATGGAAACCCTTTCGCTGAAGTTCAGTGCTGTGACTAGAGGACTGCAAAGTTGGAGCCAGAGGAATATTGGTCATATTCGCTCTCAGCTTGCGCTTGCTAGAGAAGTTCTGCACCAGTTGGAAAT
Source organism: Dendrocalamus latiflorus (assembly GCA_017311315.1). Taxonomy (NCBI): domain Eukaryota; kingdom Viridiplantae; phylum Streptophyta; class Magnoliopsida; order Poales; family Poaceae; genus Dendrocalamus; species Dendrocalamus latiflorus. The sequence continues at coordinate 28,356,189 of CM029634.1, forward strand.
TGCCCAGGACAGCAGGTTGTTCTCGGCCATGGAAACGTGGCTTTTCAATTGCCTCAAAAAAACATACTCTTGCCTTGGCTTCTCTTATGAGGACGATTGCTAGAATCCGATCTCGGATTAACTGGCTTAGCGAGGGGGATGCCAACACCACCTTGTTCCACCTTCATGCAAGACACAGAAAGAGGAAGAATTTTATAAGTAAGCTTATTGTGGATGAGCATATTCTTACCAGCCATGAAGACAAGGCAGAAGCTTTTCAGGAGTTCTACAACAATTTAATTGGAAATAGTGTGGACAGAAATCATACCATTAATTTGGACTCTCTGGAGATTGGATCTCATGATCTAAGTGCACTAGATGCACCCATTTCTGAGGATGAGGTATGGTCCACAATTAAACTCCTCCCTTCTGATAAGGCTCCTGGCCCTGACGGCTTTACTGGACGTTTTTACAAATCATGTTGGCCAATCTTAAGAAAAGATGTCATGACTGCTATCTCAGCTATTTGGAATAGAAGATTCCGAAATTTCTGGTTGCTGAATTCAGCTTATATTACTCTCCTCCCAAAGCATGATGAACCTACAAATGTCAAGGATTTTCGGCCAATAAGTCTCGTGCATAGCTTTGCAAAGTTAGTCACCAAAATCTTGGCAAATAGACTGGCTGGCAGGTTGCATGAGCTGGTGTCTCCAAATCAAAGTGCATTTATCAAGGGGAGGTTCATTCAAGATAACTTTATGCTCGTCCATCAGACTGCACGTCTCTTGCATCGCCAGAAACAGCCTCGAATCCTCCTAAAACTGGACATCTCCAAAGCATTTGATTCGGTCTCCTGGCCATTCCTGATTGAGGTGCTTAGGAAACTTGGATTTGGTTCCATTTGGTGTAATATAATTTGTGGACTTCTTTCTACCTCCTCCACACGGATTCTTTTAAATGGTGTTCCGGGAGGAAATATTAGGCATCGCAGGGGTCTGCGCCAAGGTGACCCTCTGTCCCCAATGCTCTTTATCCTGGTAATAGATGTCCTCAGCCACTTGGTGTCATATGCTTCGAATGAAGGTCTTTTTCAGTCTCTATCAGCTAGTCCTTTTCAACATCGGGTATCTCTTTATGCTGATGATGTGGTTATGTTTCTTCGTCCTGCTGCTGAGGATATGGAGCTTGTTTTAGAAATTCTGAACTTGTTTGGAGAAGCTTCAGGTCTGAGAAATAATGTACAAAAAAGCAGCGTCTATCCTATCCAGTGCACGGAGACGGATGTTGCTGTCATTCAGGAACACTTACCATGTCCCTTGCAGGAGTTTCCATGCAGATACCTTGGCTTACCCCTCTCCTTAAAGAAGCTAACAAGGGCACAAGTGCAGCCTATTATTGATAAAATTGCAGATCAATTGCCAGGATGGAAAGCTGATCTAATGACGCGGGCTGGTAGGATGATTCAAGTTCAGTTTGTCCTCACTGCCATGCTTGTCTATATAATTATGGCTGTTGATCTTCCTCCTTGGGCTGTTAAGGCAATCGATAAAATTCGGCGTGGTTTTCTTTGGAAAGGAAGAAAAGATGCAAAAGGAGGTCATTGCTTAATTGCTTGGGCAAAAGTACAGCAGCCCAAAGAGCTTGGAGGGCTAGGAATCTCTAATTTGCAAACTCTGGGATGGGCTCTAAAGTTGCGATGGTTGTGGCTTCAAAAAACTGAACCAGACAAGCCTTGGTCTTGCTTTCCAATCAAATTAAATGCAAATGTGCATGCCTTCTTCTCCATGGCCGTGGAAACCTCTATTGAAGATGGTGCACAGACCCTATTTTGGAGGGATAGATGGCTGCAGGGACAGCGGTTAGAGGATCTTGCACCTAACCTGTTTGCCACTGTGCCAAAAAGAAGAGCTAACCGACGTACTGTTCTTGAGGCCCTTACAAATCATAGTTGGGTCCAGGACATACAAGGTGCTACTTTGGTGGTTGTCCTTACTGAATATCTAAATCTCTGGGATATCCTCTCAGATTATGAGCTGCAACCGGGAGTGCCAGATACTCATCGTTGGAAGCTCGCCTCCTCCGGTCAATATTCAGTCAAATCAGCGTATGAAGCTTTCTTCCAAGGATCTGTTCTCTTCCGACCCTGGGAATGTTTATGGAAGACCTGGGCTCCAAACAAATGCAAATTCTTTCTCTGGCTGGTGGTACATAAGAGATGTTGGACAGCAGATCGGCTTGCCCGAAGAAACTTGCCCCACCCAACTCTTTGTCCTCACTGTGATCAAGAGGAAGAGACAATTGACCACCTGTTAGTTACTTGTGTGTTCGCAAGGCAGTTTTGGTTTTGCCTCCTCAGACGGTTTGGACTCCAAGATCTTTCCCCTTCAGCCGATGAAGGATGCTTGGATGACTGGTGGTGCAAAGTGAATCTTTTAGTCGATGGACAGGTGCAGAAAGGTTTAAACTCTCTGATCATCCTCGGAGCTTGGATTCTTTGGAAGCATCGGAATCGATGTGTCTTTGATGGCTTGGCACCTAATCTAGTGGTGGCCTGGGCGCTCGCTACAGAAGAGTTTCTTTGGTGGAGGTTGGCTGGGGCTCGAGGGATGTCCTGCTTATCCGCCCTAGCCGATGTGGAGTCTTAGTAGATTTTGTGGCTAAGGTTTTTTTTTTCCCTGTGTGCTTGGGGTTCTTTTCCCCCCTTTTTTCTTCTATAATATAATGATACGCAGCCCTCCTGCGTGTTCGAGAAAAAAAAAACATCCGGCAGTAGAGATTCATAAACTAACCATTCGATTCTTTCCAAGATCATATTAGTTAAGTGTGAACTATCACTAAACTATTGCCATACACGAGTACATGACAGGTGTTCTGTCATGCAACGCTCCTCAGTATTTAGAAGAAATGATTAGTGCAACACTACAATATTTGTGGTTTAAGTTATATCCTGAATACTCACGTTGAAATGGCTGGAAAAAAGTTTAACTTTGAAACTAAATACAGCCTAGCCTGTGTGTGCACCGGATGCTTTCATGTGGTTCATGTACTTGATGTGCATACTCATGTTTTGTTATTTTAGCTTCAGCCTTCACTGTACTGCATAGGTAGTAAAAATATATTATGACAGACCATCCAAGGAAATGTATGAAAATAGGGTTAAAATATGCACTTTGCAACAGAACTTCAGCCAATGGCCATTAGTCTTCTCCTGCAAACTAATACAGAAAATGCATTATTGTCTATTTTGAATCTGAAACCTACCATGCCATGACATGAAAAGGCACGGCATTACCAGATAACAGTACAAACCTCTCTAATTCCCTGAAGACATGGAGATGATGTAATAAATTGATTAAATTCAGATGGGTATAGGCTGCACTTGCAATTTAGCACCTCTAATAATTATTTATTCTTGAAATAAACAGGTATAATAAGCCACTTCAGTCTTCAGTTCGCGCTGTGACTACTGGAACATTATGGGCTCTAAAGCGGGAGGATTTCCGTGGAATTCTGATGTCAGAGTTTTCAAACATACCATCATTGAAGTTGCTCCGATCGGTAGAGCTGTTTACGAGATTGACAATGCTTCAACTTAGTCAACTTGCTGAGTCGCTTGTTGAAATGTCTTTTACAGATGGACAAGTAATAGTAGACAAGGTACTTGGAATAAAACACGTTTGCTTAAAATAATGTTATTAGGATGTAATTTTGAAACTTATGGGCTTCTCATTTGGTTGTTAACTTGTCATTCTTGTCTACCTTTGTCAGAATGATGATGCCTCTTCCCTATATATTATTCAAAGAGGTCGTGTGAAACTTATATTGGCTGCTGATCAGGTAAATTCAGATGCTTGGGATCTTCTTAGTTCTCAAACAAAGCTGGTCCAGCAAAGTCAAGAAAATGGTAATTATGTGGTTGAGATAGACGAGGGAGGACACTTTGGAGAGTGGGCTCTCATTGGTGAGACTATTGCTTTTACTGCTACCTCAGTTGGTGATGTGACTTGTTCTACTATTGCCAAGGAGAATTTCGATTCAATTGTTGGGCCTTTGCCTAAACTTTCACAGGCTGATTCCAAGTACTGTACCTGAAATATTTTTTCGCATAGTTAGCCACAAGATTTTCTCAATCACTAACTTATCCCATTGTCGCATCTATGCAGGATTAAAGATTCTCTGGTTCCTAAGGAGCATGCTGCAGATGATGATAGTTACTTTGGGAGGGTGCAGCTATCTGATTTGGTAGGGGGTTAGTACTTCGATTCCTTCTCTAGCATGCCATTTGTCTATCAGGAAAGATTTTGTTGAGATTTTATATGCTGATACATCATCGTGTATATGTTCTCAGGAATGGAAGATGTGCATATATGCCTCTGATTGCAGTGAGATTGGTCTTGTCCAAATTAGAGGTTCTGGTACGATAATCAGTTCAGCCTGATTGGTCCTTATTATTGGATGAATCAATTCCCTAATAGACATACTTACGTTTTAGCTAATCATGTTTTACTTTCATCCGCTAACCATGGACCAGACAAGATCAAAAGCTTCAAAAGGTTTTACATCAAGAGAGTAAAAGATCTCCATAAGGAAGCACAAGTATTTGGGGAGAAGGACCTCATGAAAAGTTTGAGCCAATCACCTTGTGTGCCACAAGTTTTATGCACTTGTGCTGATCAATCATACCTTGGAATATTGCTAAATTGTTGCCTTTGTTGCTCATTGGCTTCAATACTTCATACACCACTAAATGAGTCATCTGCACGATTCTATGCAGCCTCTGTTGTCGTAGCTCTAGAAGAACTTCATCAGGTACGATTTTGCTTTTCTTTATTAATTGACATCTGAAAATTTGTATATATGTGGTTTCTTTTTATGAGATAATCCACAATTTCTCGACATATATGCTAATATATAGTATATGCAATTTCAGAAGTCCATTCTTTATAGAGGTGTATCAGCAGATATTCTTATGCTCGACCAATCAGGACGTCTGCAGCTAGTGGACTTCAGATTTGCAAAGAAGTTGGAAGGTGAAAGGACGTACACAATATGTGGGATAGCTGACTCTCTAGCTCCAGAGATAGTTCTTGGTAGGGGGTATGGATTTGCTGCTGACTGGTAAGTGGTTATTGACTCATTTCTTGTACAAAAAACATCGCATATCATGCATGTGCTCCCCCCCCCCCCCCAACCCCCATGTGTTCAGATCTTCCATAATGTAATTATGTGGTGATTCTGACTTCTAAGCAATACATGGAATTTCCAACCAGTTGCATATGCAGATCTTGACATATTTACATCAACTGTTTGACAATGTTAGATTAGATTAAAATATGCAAACTGCAGCAGATACCTTCATCTCAACAAAAATTGGACAGATATGCACCCAGAATGGCATGACCATGCAATTTGAAACTGACAGTACAGTATGAGATAAATATGCTTGTGTGAGTGAATGTACATGTATGTACTTGTGTAAAGATTAAGAGGGTACTTTGGTTTTGCATGATCAGGTGGGCCCTCGGAGTCTTCATTTATTTCATGCTGCAATCAGACATGCCATTTGGTTCCTGGAGGGAGAGTGAACTAGAACCTTTTGCGAAGATTGCAAAGGGGCACCTAGTTATGCCATCAACATTCAGCATGGAAGTTGTTGACCTTATAACCAAGGTTGTATCCCAATCAGAAACTTGTATTTTTGCCAGTTCATCTACTTTTTGCCTTATTTGGATTTCCTACTATAAACACAACTTACTTTTGTGATTTTTTTGGACAGCTACTTGTGGTAGATGAAAATGCACGCCTCGGAACCAAGGGTGCTGAAGCTGTGAAGAAACACCCCTGGTTTGATGGCACTGACTGGGAACGAATAGCAGACGCTACTTTCACAGTACCTGAAGAAATCACCGATCGCGTCGACAGCTATGTACAAACACTTCAGGAGGACTTAACAGCATCACCTTCCATGCCAAGTGAAGAGCCAGCTGATCTGACTACTCCAGAATGGATCCAAGGTTGGTAATTTCAGTAGCTGCATGAACAAAATATGGTTTGTACTCGTGAGAAAGCTTCTTTAGCTTTTTCATCAGGCATCCTCATATCATATGAAAACAAGGTATACAGATGATTAAAACTAGCTAAGTTTTTTTCTAAATGACGGATTATATGTGGTGAAGAATCGAATATTCCTTGGACGATTATATAAAGGAGGAATCATTAGCTCAACTTGCAACCATTTGATGAGTGCCATGAAAATGTGAAAATTGTGCTACAATGGTCTGCAGGGTGGACTAATAATTCCTGTGGTACATATATAAACCCTTCATATAAACCCTTCTTTCATTTATCAATTAATTTGTAATTTTCATCTGTAAGTGATTCTGTAAGTATCTGTCCATGTAAATTTTTATAGCATTCTGAAGAGAAAAAAACAAGACCCATGTGTCTGAACGCGACTTCAGAGCTTGTAACCGGTGCCGCAGATGCCTGATCATTTGCCATTTTTATGGATTTGAAGAGCACGGAATCTGTTAGTATGTATTTTGCAACAATGATCGTTTTTGTTTTTTTTTCTTGCCTACTTGTCCCAGTGGTGTACTGTTCCAATTAGGACGGTAAAAAAGTCCAAAGCTCATGAACTACTCAAGCTCCAAATGAATCGAGCTCAAGCTTGATTTCACCCTCGTGGGCCTTAACCAGCCGAGCTCGAATAATTCGATTGGGCTCATTATTTTACGTAGTCTATTTGCATGTCCTGCCTCCTCCAAAGCTTTCCTCTGTCTAGATTCAAAACTATCCCCAGTCACCCCAACCCAAGTCTCTCTCACCTAACACTTCAAGTCCTCAACCTTATTTACTTAGCGAGTTACAGTCTACCCATTCCCTGACCTCAAATCCCAAATTCCCTTCCCCTAGCCTTAGGCTTCTACCTAGGCTACCATCGACGTTGTTGCTCCGCCAGGCCACCATGCCATCGCTCCTCCCAGCTCCCACTCGACTGGCCACCGCCCACTAGAGGCGGAACCAACATGGCTCACCTAGTGTCACAGGACATCGGGTCAAAAACTTCATAGGAGGGATCAGCACCTCTAGTCTATGTGTGAATCCTCTAGCCCAACTCGATGCACCCAGTTCCTTCCTTGAAGCCAAACAAATGGAGCATTAATAACTCAAATTCCTAGTAACTAGTAGTAGTCCACAAGAAGTCTCCACTGTCTCTTAGCCTATGAAGCAATTGCAACAAGCTAAGCTAACCCAAGAGGGAGGACAACAATAGGCCATGTCGTTCATTTGATTGATCCTGAAACATATCACCTCGCAGCAGCTCTCTACGCTTGATCGTCTTGTATGGTCGGCCAAGAGATGTGTATCACACCCACCACACATAGCCAAGCAGCGACAGTTCGCTAGAGAATGAGAGAAATCAGCACCACCGACCACTCTCGCTTGCCATCTCGCCACGATGCCGCCTGGTCCATGTTGTCTCGTGCCCTCACCGACCAAAGAAAGCTTAGGCCCACCAGATCGGTATGTACTTTGCTATAAATTTATCTCAATTATTAAAATTTGTTTTAAAAACAAGGGTTGAATTTGTGAGTTGGGGTTTCAATGTGGTTATTATTGATTGATTTTTTTTTTGAATTGTAGAGTTAAAATTTAGGATTTCAATTTTGATTTTTTTGGAATACTGGCCTACCTCGTTGCAAGTTAGAGGCAAAATTATAGCACTTGATCACAATATACAAGCTACTAAACAGATTTTTCTATTATATTATTCTTGAATTGCTAAACATACAAATATCTAATTGACTTTTTCAATTAATTGGTGATGATTTCATGAATGATAGGCTTATTTGCTATGTGAAGAAACAAGAATTAAAGAAAATTACCAATGATGTTATGGTTCGTCGCTTTATGAACTTGAAATAACATAAATATTAAAAGATAATACTTTTACTTACATTTGATCATTCTAGTTTTTTTATTTGAAAACTTTAAGTGATTTTGTTCTCTTTTATAGGCCATTAAGGTCAAATGATGTATTTTACCAATGCCAACTACCTTTTATCTTTGATTTTGCTCTTAGTTCCATCAGTTTGCTATAGCTAACTAATATTATTATCGGGCTTGTACATTTTGATAAGCATTTCGATCACTACTTCTTTATCATTAAGCATTGCTATCGGTTATGTCGAAGTATGGATACTAAAAATTACTGGACACATTACTATTTAACACAATATTGATTGAAAAATATATATATTCCTATATGTGTGATGAAGTAGTAAACCTTGGTTATTCTTGTTCTATTTCTGCCCTTGCCGCCCACTAACCATGGCGGAGTGCACCATCTGTTCCCTCCCACCCTAAGCCTTCTCTTGCTCTGGCTCCAAGAGACGAGCCAACGACATGGGTGGCCAAGCACACGGCTGGACGTGGCAACGCACTACTCCTCCTCCGCCCTGAAGAACCTCCTTGGCTCCACGCATCCACACCGACACCAAGTCCCACCGCTGACCGAGCATGAACTATTCCCTTCACCTCTCCTCTTCTTTTTTGTTGTGAAGAAATAAAAATTTGTGGATGTTTATGTTATTCCTTTTCCTGTAGTTGTTGCATATTCCATTCAAGAAGATTGCTTGCTGTGGCTGCCAGTGCCAATGTAGGATCAAGTATGGTGAATCAGAGGGGAGCATGAATGTCTCTTCAAAATCTTCCTCCAAATATCAACAAAAACATACAGCAAAAACACAAATTTATAAACTCACCAAAGCCCTGAGCCAAACAAAGCAAAATTCTAGAAATTCAAAGTCCCACCAGTCAGACCTCTATGGGCTAGTGGTCAAACCACTAATGGATAGTTGTTAGACCTCTATTGGTTAGCGGTCAGACCTCTAGGCGATGAACAGTAAAATCGGCATGATTTCAAAACCAAGAATCCACTTAACTTTTGATTCGATGATCCAAATGACTTGAAAATTGGTATGCACCTTCTCTAGGATGTCAGGAGCCTATTCTAATCAATGATCAAGGGAATAGTTGCTAAAATTGTGGCTTTTTCCATTTGAATGAATATTGCACCAAAACCAGGCAAAAGCGGGAAACCTTGATCTACCCTTGCACGTCAGTCCTAAATGATCTCTGTGACCTTAGATGGGTTCTCACATATCATAGATAGCTAAATTATAGTACAAATTCAACTCAAAATATCCACAAAAGTAAAACCCTAAAATCACATCTCTCTTGAGGAAAATCAAGCAAACTTAAGAACTTCCTCTAAATCCTGAGTAGATGGATGTGATCTTATCTCCAGGAGATATATCCACCTTTTACATGTCCTTAGTGCCAAAAAAGATCAAGAGAAGAGAAATCCAAACAAAAAAACTAAGAAAATCAAAAGCACAAGAGGAGATCTATGGCACAACTCACTTGGGTAAACCTTGGATGTTCATTTCACTTGGAGAGGCATCTTTTATAATGATTTCTCAGGATAGCAGAGCTTTAAGCCTAGAGCACACACACTAAAGCCTCCAACACAAGGAAACCTTAACCCTAATCTTGAAGTCTTACAATACTCAACTCAACACAAGACTTATATAGTGGAAACTCCTCACCTCTCACTTAATCCTAACAACCAGTCATACCTTAATGGATCACACCACTTACAATTGGAAAAAAAAACTGGTAACCCACACACAAATGAGTTTTGCATTACACACACTTGCACGCTTTTCAAAGTGTGACTTTCAAAGGCTTCACAAGCACGATAAGATATTCCATCTAAATAGACATGGCATAAACCACTTGGGCAGCAACATAGTTTTGCAAACCTCCACTTCACTCGGCACTGGTCTTCACGAAGATGCGACGCCTAATGGTTCATCGCCAAGATCGTACACCTGCACTGAGGCTGTCACCACTTGAAACAGCCGAATCCAATGGCATACCACATTGCACCATAGTCCGTGATTTCCAATGCTTGCCGCCAAGATCATACATCTGCTCTGAGAACCGTCACCACTTGAAACACGTAAGACCAATTGGCACACCACATGCACGCATTGCCACCTCATGATCCTTGTTTTTCTCCTGTGACCTTGGCTTGAGATGGTGCTCCATCTGTACTTACATGACACTTTATGGCCACCAAGCCTCAGTCTTACCGCTAGTCACAGTCCATCATCAAAGCACATGTACAATAAAGACAAAGCAATCGATCCGAGCACAAATGATATTCACTTGAATCTTCATTAGCACATATGCATGGACCTACAGCATGACTAACCCCTGCATAGACACACCATGACTAACACCTCTCAGAAACAAGGGCTAGTCTAATCCCGGAACCCATGCCGGTTTGACCACCCAAAGCATGCCGGTCAGATCTTCACCACGGCCAGTCAAACTACAACCAAGACCCACCAGTCAGATCACCACCTCCAGCTAGTCTAACAACAACTGCATGGTGGTCAGACCATCTGACTAGTGCTACCAGAAAAGTATAGGTCAAAATGCAAATTCACAAAAATCAAACTCAATTAACAAAAGTAAGGCACAAGCAATGTTAAATACCCATTACTCTCATGATGCTGCCACCACATAGTCTTACAATCTTCCATTGACAAGTAATTTACAAAGATCCTAAATGTAAGAATTTGACTTTGAATTTTTGGACTTTTAAAGCATGTAATTTGCAAGAGCCGCCAGTTGTCCAGATTTAAGAGAAAGAACATGACCATAGTAGCAAGATGTGGAATGGTGGTAAGACCAAGAAAGAGCAAGTTTTTATCAAAAGCTCCATCCAGACCTAAATACTTCAAATAGCACAATCTTGATCATAGTCCAAATAAAAGATCAATTTCTCTTTATAACCAATTTCATAGCAAGCTAAGGCACCGAAAGGGCAAGTAAGAACAAATATAATACTACTTGAAAACAAAAGATCAATTATGACTCAAAAATGCATTTTTTCACATAAAAGCTCATTTTTCTCTAAAGCAACTCACAAAACTCATTCTCGCCCTTTTAAACCTTTTTTTAGCATTATCCCCCCTTTTATGTTCATTCTCAAATTCACCTTGTTTGTACTAATACCAAAATTTGCCTTAAATATTCTCCCCTTTAGGTAAAATAGTCATCAAGGGTCAAGGAAGCACTGCAGCCTCACAAATACTCATTCTCCTCCTAAAATTATGCATGATACCACTTGTAAACAATAAGGGAGCAAGAAAGAGCATGTATGTATAAATAAAAATGCACAACCTAAAGGAGTTTTGAAAATTATCCAAAGTGAGGTTAAAGATAAAAGGATATGACTTAAAGCCATAGAATGTATACAAAATTATCTAGATCATGATAAGGCATATACAAACAATCTATGTAAGATAGTATAATTTAGAGTATTCAATTTGATTTCAAGTTAAGAAAGGTTTTTAAATTGACAAGTTCAACTAAATGTATTTAAGAATGAACTAAGCTATATCAAGAAGGCTAAATAGAACTAAGAAGCTCAAATTGAATCATTTAAAGTGCTAGAAGTTCAAATTTAGCTAATTATACTCAAGTACTAGGTAAAAACCATTCTTGATATTTTACATATCATTTATGACTTATCTTAGCAAACCAAGTTCTGGATTAGGAGTCATCCATAACTACCTCCTAAACTTCTGTTATTTATTATATTTTTATGGTCTATCATAGTAAAGCAAGTCGTAGACTAGGAGACATCGACAACCGTCCCCTAAGCTGCAACCAAATTTCAAAATTTTTTATTTTCATTGATCTTAAGCCATTATTGACTATATCAAGTATTACTCTTAAAAGAATGGTCTCAATCAAACAAAACTCCCTTGAGTTCATGTCAAATGAATGACAAGCAATTTCATGAAGAAGAATCGTTGATATTCAAATTTTTGCATAAAAAAGATCATTTTATCAAGTTAGGCACTAGTTCAACGATAAGGTATGATTTACCAAAGAATTAGCGTAGCACTAAATGAAGCTCAATAAAATATTCATTCTGTTTCCCCTCCGATCAGTAACTCTAATGAGGCTGACACCGGCTGCGAAGTAATCCTCCCAGAAGCTCAACAACAGCAGGCTGAGAAATCAACAACAGCACACGTTGATGTGTTGTCCGAGCACTGAACTCTGCTACAAGAGTATTTCACAAAGCTTATTCTGAATACGTGTGTTCCCAACAACCGCACCGATAATGGCTACAATGATGTAACTATAAAGCACCAATGCAAAGATGTCCTCCTACGTGTTCAGGGAAAAAAAAATCCTGAACCGGACCTAGTAAATGAATACCTGAAGACATACATTCTAAAGAATTACAAATCAGGAAACTTTTCCATGACAGAATGATGAAATGTTTATGGAAGTATAAATGCTCTGCTAGTTAACCATGCTGCACCAAAAGAGAGCTAACTCTGCCTGGATCACTAGGCCTGGGGCTTTTCCTCGGCTTTCTTTGGCTGTCAAGCAAAACAGATTGTAAGCTTGTCAATAACAATTGGCAAAACACATCGAATACTGCCAACATACTGAACGAATAGTAGATCATGCCTATTTAATAGAAAATTGTGTTCTTCAATTAGCATGTTAAGCAAAGTGCAACCAACAGACCTCGATACGATAGAATTGCAACATAAGCCAAGAAAAGATAAAATGGTTCTTATTAGAATTGGCAAAATCTGTGCACAAAGCAAATATCTCATGACATTGATCAGGTTATCGAGGCTGTAAACAAAAGTTGTAACAATTTTTGTACTGTGAAACCAGTAATCCCTATGAGCAACAATACTGACTGCACTTGTCTTACTTTGATGTTAAGAACATTGCATAAAAATATTTGAAAGATGAAGGTTTAGCTGCAGAAGTATCGCAAGTACATCAATGGCCCAAAAAGAATGAAGATACACACTGAGGTTCCCAAAGATATAAAAACGGACATGGCAGAAAAGATAAATGTGCAGTGAGATTTTTTCAAGGGAAAAATGTGTGGTGAATTTCACCCAGTTATTTCAATCTGCTCAACAGAAAGGGAGATCAAAATACGTAAACAACAATTCCATAACAAGCAATTTGGCGTGCAAAATTCATATGCCATTGACAGTAAGGCCAAAAACAAAGCCTGTGCTACTGAAAGTACGAGGGATCAATAGTAGAAGATAATATAGCATGATACAGAACACATCAAAGTACATATATGATATGTTATATAGAGAGGTCACAGTAAGCATTGGCAAGTAGCCAAAAAAAAAACAAAGCTGTCCAGAAACTCTTGAAGTCTGCAGTTGACTGAGTCAACAGAATAAATCAATGGAGAATTCATGCTCAAGAAAACAAAAGAGGTCCTTATGCAATAACTGAGAAAAGTTAAAAACATCAAAAGAATATACAAAATTATGACATAGATGCATCTAGCCATCTAGTTCTATGAAAGTATATGAATCATTGACTCCTCATAAGCCCTATGAAGCATAACAGCACCAAAACAGGAAAGAAAGGTAGATGACACCAAACAAGTTATCAAAACCCTACCTAAGCCTACGAAGTCATTGCTACAAGCTCCGAATGGATAATCCATGTAAGCAGCCACTATAAAGCACAACTAGGGAGCAGTTTGAACTAATGAGTACTGAAGTTCTTTTTCTAAAGATAAACATGCACACACTAAGACATGTAGATTACACTACCTGTCTATTAAAGGCAGGTTTCAAGTTAAATTAACTCTGAAAAAATATTATTAAGTTCTCAGACATTTCTCAATATGATTAGTGACTAGTGAAGAGTCCTGCAAGTTAAAAACTCTCTAGAAATTGAATTAGTTTTGAATAAACTCAACAACATTTTCATGGTAAATAAAAAAGGAATGCTTGTTCAAAGGGTTTGCTCAGGAGGCTCCAAAGATGGCCATTTCAAATAAAACTTGTTTGTAGGTCTTAAACCTTGCAACACTTTCATGTTGAAGCTCAAACTGTTCCTCGTAGACCCAAAAGGTTTTGAGAACAAATCAAGAAACAAAATAAACAGCTAGCATGTTTACAACCTTAAAACACTAATTAACCTCCAATTCAATGATTTAGTTCAGATCCCATCCTATATTATGAAGAGATTTTTACAGGGGGGATCTTCTCAGGAAGAGAATGGTGTACAGAAAGAATTTCCTTAAAATACTTGGCAAGCTATTTTCAAAGCTCATATTTGTCTTGTGGTGCATTAAGTTACTGCTTTCCAATATATGCACGGTCTGCTGGAATGAAAAAACAAAACATAGACAAACCATAGAAGGGATGATCAATGGCTGGGATAAGTTACTCTGAGAAGCTAAAGTATTAGCATAAGATAATAGAAACTATAGAGTAAACCAACTAAAAAATTGTTGCACAAAACAAGCAAAGGTAGAACTGGTACATTGGTCGTCCCTTCACTGCAGCACTATATGTCAGCAAATTGGGCACCTATAGGCAGGTAAGGGTGTTGCTAAGCTTACTGGACAGTTTTCGGGATTAAGAACAAATAGCAATACCTTACAGGTAAATTCCTACAATGTTAAGTGACCCTCAAGCTTTCTACACAAACTCCCCAATTTCATGTATGTCCAAAAAAGAGTGTGTTCCACGAGACAGGTGACCCTAAATGTATCCTTTTGAACTGATGCGATGTATACTACTAGGTGGCTTATGCGCTTGCAATATTCACCCTAATTCTGTCTTATTGAACTGGGAATAAATGCTAAATGAGAAGTTATCAAGTTGCACGTATACTGTACACCTTGACAGAAGTATACGATAAATGGAACTTTATGTAGCGGCTAGAAAGGATCAAGAATTTAGTTTCCAAACCAGATGGGTTTGTTCCCAGTACACACAAGATGAAACACATCGAGGTGACGCGATTCACGGCCACAAGCAAACAAGTATGCATACAAGGTGTTCGACGAAACCAACAGCAGTCGGACAGACTACATCTACACAATGTTGCCACGCACAAGATGAAAGAACGGTAACCAACACAATCACCCGCAATCCCAAGATTTGGTCGAGCGAGTTGAGCGCACTAGCACGAAACGCCCACGCACGCAAGGTGTTCGACGAAAAGAAAAGAAGGTAAAAAAGGCGCACCTTGATGCCCGGGAATGACATGCCGAGCTCCTCCTCGGGGATGACGACGGGCCACTTCTCCCCGGCTTCGCGGAACATCTGCTCGGTCTCGAGGAGGCGGCCGCGGGCGAGGATCTGGTCGCGGATGCCCTGCGCGGTGGCTCCCTCGGCGGCGACGAAGGCCGTCTCGGAGCCGTTGAGGTATGTGACGAAGACGCGCGGGGGCGGCGGGGGCTTGGGATCCTCGGATGCGGCGGGGGCCGCGGTCGGCGAGGGGAGGCGCCGCAGCTCGACGGAGCAGGCGGGGTTGGAGTCCTTGGCCTTGCGACCGTTGCACTGCGCGAGGAGTTCCACCGCCGCCGCCTTCCGCGGGTCCAGCGGACTGTACTCCACCACCACCTTGGACAGGAACTTGAGCATCTCTTCACGCCGCCGCCGCCGCCTTCTTCGTCACTCGCTCGCCTCCTAGCTTCGCTTCCCGAAGATTTCGTGGCGGCGTGAGGCTTCGGGTTTGCCTGCAGCTTAACTTTTGTGGTATAGGATGTGTTTGTCTATTCATGGGACTAATATGGCGTGTAATGAAATCCTTCACCACATGCCAATTGATAAGCTTTTATGTTAGAAATTGATCCATTTGAGTATAGTCTATTTTCTTGATTTCAAAGTATGCATAGTTTAATACCATATTACTAAGACAAGGTGAGGAAGACCGATTTATAAGGTGGAGTCCTCACCACTCCTTGAATATGGATAGAGATGGTATGCGTAAGGTTCTGTCTAGTCACACGCGCCCGCGTATTCGCGTATTTTCGCGTGAAAATCGCGTGACGTGGCATGCTACTTGACAGACCAAGTCCATTTTTATTTTTGCTGAACTTTACACCTCACTTTCTCTGTTTGAATGAGATTCAAACTTTTGAATTTGAGGTTTAATTGGGTTTTTGATGACATGCAGTTACCAGTGGGTAAATCACTGGTTAAATATTATCAGTTACCAATGAATAATTGAGCAGTGAGTAGTTATCAGTGAATTATTTCAGTTCAATGGGGCAGTTACTAGAGAGTAATTTGCATATCTATATATACCTGGAGACGTCCAAGGTATAGAGGTTAGAATCTCTCACTGCCTGCATCTCTTACTTCTACCACATGTGTTGTTGTATTGCGCCTTCTGGACTTTGCCAACTTTTCTTCTCGGCGTGCACCTGGAAGGAGGGAGAGCACCTATCTCCGAATCATTGCAACAGAGAGTACTGCACGGGGCGGAAATAAGGTTTCTGCACTGCATCAATCCTGCACTGCCTCTGCTCTTCATCAAGACCAGTTGTAAGTCGTTCGCTCGTTCGTTCAACTTTGGTACTATAATTTACTTGTGTACATTCTGAAGTATGATGAGTAGCCTGCTGTTAGTTACGAGTTTCACATCACTTGTTTATTGTATTTGTCTCCTAGTAAAACTTAGAATTAAAATATTGCCTACTTTTACAACACCTTATCCTTTTAGTCTTTTATAGCTTGAATGTAGGGGCTATCCGAGTGAGGTCCTTAGGGACCGAATTCCAAGAAAGATTCTTCTCTGCAGCCTTCTCCACAAAACAAATGCTGTCTTCATTGGTTGTTTTCCAATAGAACCACTTCTTCTATCCCGACCATGATGACCGAGTGAACATCTGAATGTATTCCTTCATTTTACCTTCAGATCATAGCCCTCGGCAATCCCAATCTGTTTGCTCATTTCATAATAATATCAGAAGAGTTTCAGATTTGGAGGAATCTCAGATAAGCCTCACACAGGTACATGAACACACTTAACATTGTGATGGAATTGGGAACAAGATTCACCAATTCCACTCCAATGTGCTTGAGTACAAGTGTAAGGAAGGGATGAGTGGGTCATCGAAGGCCACACTCATAGTAAGCTTGAAATACCAGAATTTGCCCGATTTCCCCTAATGGCCAATGCTGTCTAGTAGCTTCCACTTCACAAATTTTCTTTGAGGGATCTTATCAGAAGCGACTAAGGCCTTCATCTTACTAGTATCCATCTCCAACGCCAGCCAAATAGAAGAGGTTCTGGCTATTTTCCCTAGGAGGTTGGTTTGGATTTGAAAGAAATCAGAGGAAGGAGATGACTTAGTTGGCGGTGGAAAACTCAAAGAACAGCGAGACTGAAGGGGAAAGTAAGAACCCTAAGGTTACCCTACGGTAAACTTTTATAACCGCATGATTGAGTTAAAGATCTCGGGAACTCAATAGTTACCACCTCATCGGGAACTACTCCAACAGACAGATCGATGAGAGTCGGTTGGAATTCTCAAATTTGTCTGTTTGAAACTAGCATGTCTTTACAACTAAAGCGAAATTACCTTCTTGACCAAGTCCAATTCTAGTCAAATGAAATCGAAAAAGCTTTGCTTTCGATCCTCATTAGTCTATGACCTCTTTTTCTCAAGTAAGTTATTTTTGCTTGAAGTTGGTGGGCTAGATGATGAGGATATAATAATCATAAATTTATTATTTATTTGTAAATAGTATTATTGCGTCATTGTACTCCTTAAGTATACCCCTCATTCGTAAGGGAGAGACCTAACCATGTGGTCGTGAGTCTTTCAACGACTGCTCTATGGTCGCGAGCCATTCCATAACCGTTTCATGATCGTAAGTCTTTCTATGAGTATGATATAGTCGTAAGCTATTCTACGACCACCCTGTGGTTGTGAACTCTTTTACGACTAGCCTGACTTTGACCAGCTTGTCTACGACAACCTGTTGCATTACGAGTCTATTTGACAAGGCAGTAGCATATGCAATTGTTCTCTGAAATAACTGCTCGTATCTTCTTCCTGCCTTTAGTGATAACCGCCTGGCGGCGAGGGGCTATCACGTCACTAATAATAACTTCCATAAGACAGTTTATCGTCTAATATGTTGAGACGCCTCTTGGCATGGAGCAACTGCCACCTCTTCGTATGCTATATAAAGGCTAAAGTCAGGGAGAAAGTAGGGTAATGCAAGCAAGAGGATCAAGAAGCGCAAGACATTGAGCATTAGTCTTTCTCTTGATTGTAATCGGTATACTCAATATAGCCACACAGGAGTAGGGTTGTTATTCTCTCCGAAGAAGGCTCGAACCTGTACAAAATCCCTATGTCTTTCTCTGTGTGATCTATGGCTAGGTGTGAGAGATCCTCTGAACAAAAAATCATACATAAGGTCAATATTATAACACTGGCAGATGTGTACGTGCATGCGGTATGAGCACAGTAGCACAAGCAGTTAAGTTGTTTGTCTCCGAAGGAGCTTTTTCAGAAGTAGAGGTACCCTTCGTGAAAGCTTTCTGCAAACGTAAGTAAAACCCGTTATGAATATTGTATGTCATGAGACCCAACAGGTAATATATATAGCGAGTACAAGAGAATAGTATAAAAGAATATGTCATACACATATAAGGAAATACAAAGGAATTCCTATTCTAACACCTACCTCAAACCCATAGTTGATCACACACACTGAGTTTGGAGTGCAAATACAGATATTGCACCCTAGTCCGTGGCTTTGTAAAGAAATCAACAATCTGTAACTCTGAGGGCACAAACTGTAAACAATCACTCAATCTTTGTCGGGACCAAATTTTCGAATCCGGACCCTCTGTGTATTACTGCACTAGTCCTAGATCAAATTTTAACAGTGATGATTACATAACCAAACAACGCTTTATTATAATAATGAAGAGTACTGGCTTTAGAGCCACTTATTACTAATGTGGTTGCAAGACCTTTCAAACTTACAAAACACAGCGGAAGCAAAAGAAAGAAACTTCGAAGATAGCCCATCAATATGCCAAAGACAATTGACTAGGGAAGCGTGACCTAAAACTCTGGGAATCCTTCATCGAAGCCACACGCAAAGTAGTTGTAGTCTTCTTCAGTGTCTTAGTACTCCTCTGAGATGTTTTGTAGATTACAAGATGAGTACATAGAGTACTCCGCAAGTCTTAAGAAAATTGCAATTATATGCAAGGCTTAACAATGGAAGAATAATATGGTTCTTTTGCACAAAATAGTATTTTTAGTTCAATTACCATTATATATTTTTCAAAGCATCAATTTGACAAAGTAATTGTAACAACTGAAACTAGATTAAATTTTCTAGTGAAGGTTCTAGCTGTCAACACCAGTATTAAGAATCTAATCGTTAAGGTTCATTGAATCAGGTTCTATCTACCTAACTGGCTAAATCTGCCAGAACACACCTGAGAGCTCTAACCACTCCTAGATTCCCAAAAGCTCATTTAAAAACAAAAGCACAAATCTACCATGTGAAAGCATACATTGCCCGACCTTGACCACGGACATAGCTATACGAATAGCTTTACACTCCATAGAGGTTGTACAACCTTACTAACAAGAGATAATCAACTTATATTATCAGCCAATACTCGCTTCCTTAGACGTGCAACTAAATAATTATCATAAGACATTTACAATGTGCCAACCTAACTAGAATCTGCTCACTAAGGTTTCACCACTTAATAGGTTCAATTTGCCCAAGTCAAAAGCCCTCTCTTGTGTTGTGTGGTAATGCTGCTATTTGACACTCCACATTCATCCATCTGGTAGAATCTAAGCTAAGTCTTTGCAAATTAATCAGCCACGCCCGTTTGAAACAAGACTTGTGGTTGCACTGTATTACTCAATTTTGACAATCACAAGCGTCGGTCCTTAATTGATTAGGGCATTGCATTCATAATAGAAGATCTCGTGCTCAATCTGTACCAAACAAATCATACTATCTGCCCAAGTCTAAAATAGTTTTCACCATTTTATTTTATTTTATTTTATAAACCAATGGTAATACCTATTACCATATATTTAATCAAAACAATTGTATAAATACTTGATAATATTATTCTCACCCATAGGTTTATATTGACCGACTATCTTTTCTAAGTAATTCTGCTATTCTCAATTATCAAATAGTTATATAATCTCAATACTGAGATAATGATATCCTAAGGGGACAAAGGTACATGGATATTAATATCAAATGAGGATATAACAATATTAGATTAGCTAACATCTTTAAGACAGAAACTATCATTTTATGTAACATAGCAATGCATTTAAATTTAAAATAGTAAATAGTTTTGATAAAACATATGTACAACATGATCAAGGAATACTTTGCCTTTGTTAACATTGGTTGGGGTTTCTCCTTGCTAGTCAGGAATTTCTTCAACGGTGTCAGACTCTACATGTAAAATGAGAAAGCATGAATAAATATATAAAAATAAATAATACAAAATATATACTGGAA
Organism: Dendrocalamus latiflorus; assembly: GCA_017311315.1. NCBI lineage: Eukaryota > Viridiplantae > Streptophyta > Magnoliopsida > Poales > Poaceae > Dendrocalamus > Dendrocalamus latiflorus. The sequence continues at coordinate 28,376,594 of CM029634.1, forward strand.
GGTAGATTAGGATTTTATATGAATTTAGGAACTTGAATCACTGGATTCAGAGTTCAAATGATAGAGAACGAGTGATCGGAAGATTGGTCAGAAAGGGAAATTCTGAAATTATAAAACAAAGGAATATTCTAGGGAATCTTCTTTTGGCTAGAATTTTGGAATTGTGTGTGTGTATAGCAGGTGGGGCCCATCTGTTATTGGCTCAAGGTAATGTGAAAGAGGAAGAAACAAAGGAGCAACAAAGAGTCTCCCAAGCACACGGGTGACAACTCTAGCGCCATGCTGCTCACCGGCGAGCGGCAGTATGGGTGGCATGGCCAACACCCAAAATAAGTCAGGAACTCCTTGAGGGATGGTTGGCTAGTGACAATTTGAACAGTGGCCTGTAGTAGTGGTAGCACCATGGGTGGGCGGTGGTGTGGGTTGACATGGGCGACGAGGCACGGATAGGGAAGGTAGAGAAGTAAGGTGAGCACAGGCATGGACTCAACCCAAGGAACGCAATGGTGCAATCGGTTCAACCGGAGGATGGTTGGAACAGGCTAGCAATGGTGATGTGCATCCAAAACAAGGGGTGCTCTAGTCGTGGACCTCCTCGGTGATGCCCTTGGCGAGTTGAGGTATGGAACATGTAGAGTAGATGATGGTGATCATGCAAGAGCAAAGAATTGGATTTTGGCTCATCGAAGGCAATGAATCAACAACGAAAGACGATGTAGATTAGTTTCAAAAAAACTTGATTTCCGTCAAACGGCTACACAAAAATCAAATTAACTTCACATGAGGGTGCGAGATACTTAGGAACACGATATGACATAAAAGGAATTCAAAGAAATTCACCAGAGTACTCAGAACGTGAGTTGGGCGATGAACAATTTTGGGGACGACGGGCTCTCAGTGACGGCATTGTTCTAGGGTTTGAGAAGGCTTGACAGGGGTTGGAAGGGGGTGAGAGAGGTCATAGGGTTGTATATACAGACTCGAAAGAGATGAAAATAGATGTGAATTCGTTGGCTTCAATTTTGGTTCGATTCGGGAATGGATGAGATAAAAGGAAAACGAACGAATGAATCGCGAAGAAACCAAAAGGAATTGATTCCTTGCGTGATTTGGAGCATCTGTTTTAGCACGAAGGCTCAGGTGGCTTGGGCTTGGGGAGGTGGTGCCATGGCCATGGCTTGTTCGGTTCCAACCGAATAGAGAAGAAGGTGAACAGGAGAGAAGGGGGAGAGAGAAAAGGAAGGAAGGAAAAAGGGAAAAAGGGAAAAGAAAAGAAAAGAAAACATGGGCCAATAAAAATGGGTTCGACCCAGAAAAATGGAATTGATATTTTCCTGCAGAGTTGATTTTTTTGGAGATTTGAATTTTTGAATTAAATTTGGAAATTTCAAATTGAAATTGGAATTTTGAGATTATCTTCCAGTATTACAAATAAAATCCAAATAAAACTCAAATAATTAATTTGAAAATAAATTTTTAAAGAAAGTCAAATTTTGGGATGTTACACTCCTACACCTATGAGCGAGTGTATGAAGTATCTACACCAATGTGCTTGGTGAGTTCATGCTTTATAGGGTCACGGGCAATACTAATAGCGCATGTACTATCAGATAAAAGAATCATAGGTCCCATTACAGGCACTCTGAAATCTGTTAGTAGCCACATCAACCAAGTAACCTCTGCTGTCATTGCTATGATAGCTCTCAACTCAGCCTTTACACTTGAATGAGAAACTCATCTACTTTATCTTCCAAACAATCGAGGAGGAGCTAAAAAACATAGTAAGCATAATGAGAATGACAATCAGAAGGATCACTAGCCCAGGTCACATCGGTGTATGCTTGAAGCTGTAGTGAGTTTGAGCTAGAGAAAAACAAATAATGAGAGATAGTCCTAAACAAGTAGCAAAGAACCCAAAGAAGGTGATTGTAATGAAGGTGGATAAGAACTAACTCAACATATGAATAGCATGAGCAAGATCAGAACGAGTGCTCATAAGATACACTAGACTCCCAACAAGATGGTGATATTGAGTAGGATCCTCAAGAAGATCACCATCGGTGGCTCAAAGCTAAAGAGATAACTCTATGGGAGTCTTAGCAGTGCGAGTGTCAATCAGATTAAAACGATTAAGAAGATCTTGGACATACTTCTGCTGGGAGAGATAATAGCCCTCAGGCGTGTGAAAGATCAAGCTCCGTTTAAGTTGATTTTGGTGATAATGATAAATGCTATTATGATATTTTGGTGATAATGGCAAATCTATATGTGATACTAATATGCTTATTTAAGTATATTAATGCTTAGGCATATTTGGATGAAAAGGTGAAAACATTGAGGTATGCATTCGATATTTTTCTTATAATCTTGTTGCATTTCTCACATCTAAATATATGATTAAATGACAAATCTATATATGAGACTAATATATTTATGTAAGCATATTATTGCTTAGTCTCATTTGGATGAAAAGGTGAAATAAAAGATGTGTGCATTCGAAATCACATTTTTATATACTAATGCATTCCTTGGATTCAAAATATAGATTGAACTCCACAAATAGTCCAATATGAATATATGCATATGCCTTCACTATACATACTTGTATGCACACATTTAGGGGGAGTTTACTCTATATTTTGAGATTTTATAGGTATTGATCTATGTTTACTTTAATACACATATCTAGGATCCTTACTTTGAAACACATTCATTGAGCATATATAGCTTATGTAGTTTATATATACTCATGTGTAATCAGGTTGTCATCTAACTTTTTCATTATGTATTAATGGTTGGATGATTATTGATAACCAGATAAATAAGCTTTAATTAAAACTTATCTTAGAGTATACAAGTATTGTGTACATGTTATATACTCAAAAATCAATCTTTATCTCATTATTTGTTGAGATTGTCATGAATTACCAAAAAGAGAAGATTGTAGAATCTAGCCCCTCCATTATGAGTTAATGGTGAAGGTGGTAATTGATGGCAATTGTTTTATGGACTAATATTTTTCATGAGTTGGATTAATAAGTTAGGTTCCACAAATGAGGATGATTTGGGATGACTTCATGCGTTGAAGATCATCAAGTCTAGATGGAAGATGGCTTTATGTGTTGAAGGCCATCAAGAAGATGCTTTCTGAGTTGATGCATGTCCAAGGGGAGATGATCATATGTTGATCATCAAGTCAAGTGAAGACCATCATGTGTTGATGGAGTTGAAGAAAAGAATGCATCATGAGTTGACGCATATCATGACAATGATCTAAGGCAAAGGTATGACTAGTTAGGGCTAAGAATATGTTCCTTGTCTTTTACCGGTCTTGGTGTTTGGTTAGAAGATCAAATTGCTAGTATAGGTTGTCGCACTATCAAGAGGAGTCATATATAATAGTTTGAGTCTCATCATATGTTGATAGCTCAATTTCACTTGAGCTATCTCTCTTAGCATGATGCTTATATTTGTGAATGTGTTTTGCAGATAGCTGAAGCTCATGTGTTGAATCCTTGTAACATGGGACTATGCATAGCAAATGTGTTTTGCAAGTGCTTGAAGTCCATGTTTCCATTCTTTGTGATGTGAGGTTTATATTTGCAAATGCGTTTTGCAAATAATAGAAGCTCATATGTGAAATCCTTGTAAAATGAGACTATACATAGCAAATGTGTTTTGCAAGTGTTTGAAGTCCATATTTCCTACTCTTTGGTATGAGACTTATATTTGTAAATGTATTTCGCAAATGGTTGAATGTGTTCATACATAATTCTTGTAGCATGTGACTTAGGTTTGCGAATGTGTTTTGTAAATGTAAGAAATCTATGTACCTATTCTTTATGTCATGATTTCAAAAGTGTGCAAATGTGTTTTGCAACTTGTTGGGAATCATGTTTAATTCTTGTGTGCCTGATACTATAGTTTGCAAAAGTGTTTTGCAAAATCTGTTGAGATATCTGCACCTGTCAGGAAAATTGGAACTATTGCTGCTGTGTGTAGCGGTACTACCGGTGGTCGGAAGTACCGGCTCTATGTGAGCTGTAGTACCGAACATAGGAAGTATCGACATATGTTGCACGGTACTACTAGATTCGAGTGGTCTGATTGGTTCTATGTGAGCGGCTTGTCTGGCCGTTGGAAGTGCTAACTCTGTGTGAGCAGTATTACTAGAAGGCGGAAGTACCGACGTGTGTTGCGTGGTACTACCGAACTTCGAAAGCTCTGGATTTTCCCGCAGTACGTTTTTTCCAGAGAAACACCTGTATAGTGGTCTTGTCCTCCCTGCGAAATCAGTAGTTCCATATGTGTGGAGCAGTCGGAAGTACTGAAGAATGAACGGCGGAACTTCCAATTTTGACTATAACGACTAGTTTTTTTGACCATTTGCGAGGAGAGCGGAAGTACCGACCGTATGCCTGTGGTACTTCCGATTTCCCTGTTTTTCAGGGATTTGGCTCCAATAGCTTGTTTTCTTATGTGGGGGTATAAATACCCCTTTGGCCCATTTCTAATCTCTTGAGCTAGTGTGAGGCTCTCCACTTAATTGTGCATGTGTTGCAACTTGTGAGCAAGGAGAAGGTGAAGGGGACAGGGTTCCCGATCTTCCGTCAGGTGATGATAACTCTCATTTTGGTGGAACGCGACACACCGATCCGGCTTCAGATCCAAAAGACCCGAACCTTGCAACCTTAGCACCACGACTCCTCTGGTTATCAACCGTGTCACTAATCCGGTTGACCTCGCCAAGAAGGCTAATCCCTGCCTGCGAAACGAAGAACACAAGCAAGAACTCGAAAGAACGCAGCTCAAAGAAGTGACAATCTGCAGATGTATGATTAAGATCACGAAAGTGGGGTTTCACGACCGAAAACGGCGGCTGTTCAATGACAGATTGATCTCAAGCAAAACCCAAACCCTAATGGTGGGGGTGGCGGCTGGATATAAGGTCTAAGGGTCGTCACACCCCCTGGACGCGCCCCCTAACGAGCTCTAAGACGATACACGGCCCAACGGACCAAAAGACGGTGATGTAACACCCTGGCAGATACTGGACGCTGACTTGTTTCGACGATTACTGTTGACTCCGGTGGAATTTTGACCTCAAACCAAAGCCATTGGTTAGCCTATGAAATTATCTTTCCATGCATATGTGGGTCATCGAAAACAGAGTCCTTATGCGTCCTGGGCGTCCGTTTTACTGCAGGCTGGTCCTGAAGGCCGAGGTAGACTCGAACTCGAGTTGGACTAGGCCTCCGGCTTGACTTGGTCGTCCTTGCTGGTCTTCTCCGCCTCCACACCTCTCTCCATGTACTTCATGACCCTCTCCAATGTTCCTAAGCAAGATAACATCATTAGGTAGCAATCTATTCTCAAAACTATGAAAATGATCGCTTAAGAACGAGCTCACCTCTAGATTTAATTGTCGCATGCGAGCTCAGGTCATTGGACCTTGCATAATGGTTGGAGGATTAGCGGTTGCATCCGAAGGAGTGATGTCCTCATCAGAAGGGATCTATATTGCATGTGTTGCATGCAGAGGTGGACTTTGTGTCCATTTGAGCTTGTGCATTTGTTACACGTAGTGAGAGTCAAACAAGGGGCTTGACTTGTTACTCTTGGAATTTGCCAACTCCTAGACGGCGTTGGAAGCATCGTGTGCGGTGATCTTCTCAAAGAAGATTGTGAGAAGACTCGAAAAAGTTATGAAGGTTGGAGCTCACCTACTCAGAGCGGGAAAGAGCTACCACTGGTGGACTTGAGGTGGAAGGCTTAATTCATGGAGTCAATCTAATTAGTTTGGGCTTACCTCAATGTGGACTAAGGGAGACCGGCAAATCTCCGAACACCATAGTAAAAAGAGATCATGTCAATCGTGGTTTATTTTCTTGTGCTCAATTTATATTCAAGCAATTTACATACATAAAATTAAATTGATTGCTTGTCATACTAGGATTGTAAATCTTGACATAGCCTTAAGGTGTTGGTGCACTTAGGTGAACTTGTTTGATCTAGGCGCTATTTGTGCTACACTAAATTGATTTAAGAATCTGCATTATTTACTTGGTTTAGACAAATAAAAAGGTCTTGAATTGTTAATAATAATTAGAAGAGATTTTTAGACCGCCTATTCACCCCCCTCTAGTCGGCCTCATCGATCTTACAGCATGGAAGCGACATCAATCCTAAGGAAGTGCGTAAGAGAACTAAGATCAATCCTTAGAAACTACTCACTGAAATGCTTCTTCACATATGTGATGAACGAGGAGTCATCGCTAGTGATGAGAATGTCATCCACATACAGAAGAAGCAGTGTGCTACCCCCGAGGTGATACATGGGCAAAAAGAGCAGGATCGTGGTAACTAACAGTGAAACCGATAGCGGTAAAAGAGCAGGATCATGGTAACGAACAATAAAACAGGCAAACCACACATGAGGAGCTTATTTGAGGCCATAAAGAGTACGATGAAGATGATAGACGTGTCCATCTGGAACAGAATACCTAGGTGGTAGCTGCATGTAGGCCTTCTTATGCAAAACACCATTAATAATCCAATCTTAATATCTAGCTGAGAGATTGACCACTGACAAATAGAAGTAACCGCAATAAGAGTGCGAACAGTGGTCATATGGGCAACAGGGGCAAATGTCTTATCGTGGTCACGATCGTACTCTAGCTAAAAGCTGTGGGCCACAAGACAAGCCTTGTAGCGCTCGATAGTACCATCAGACCTGGTCTTAATCTTGTACACCCACTTTCACATGATAGGGCAAGCATGCATAGGTGTCGGTACAATATCCCAAGTCTTCATACGTCAAAGAGCATCAATCTTCTCTGCAATAGCGAGCTACCACTTAGAATGAGGAGCAACCTCATGATTAGGAGAGAGCATAAGTTATCGAAGCATAACTAAGATGATTAGGAGACCGAAGGGATGTCCACTCATGAAGGGTGTAACGAGGAGTATCATCAGAAGGATCAGATGTCGGTGTCAGCAAGGTACCGAGAGAGGAGGCAAGTAAAGGATGAGGGCACCTAGAGTAGTGAACCCAGAGAAACAAGACAGTGATGCTGCAAGAACAAGAGGTGGTGCTACAGGAGGCAGCACAAAAGGAGGAGGGGGTACAGAAGGAACCACTAAAGATAGACTAGGGGAGGGCTGTGATAGTGAAAAAAATTGGTGAAGAGTTAGAAAGAGACGAGATTGTATCATTGGTGGAAACAAGATAAGGAGCTGAATCTCGATAGAAGAAAGGTCAAGATTCGTCGAAGATGATGTCTCATAAGATCTTAATCTATTGAATAGAAGGATCACATCAGTGATAACCCTTATACTCAAAACTAAGTGAGCCGACAGTTTGGTACACTCACGAGACTGCAATAAGACAAAATAGGTGCAACCAAAAATATGAAGGTGAGTGAACTGGGGGGCTTGAAAGTAGAGACGTCTACAGGATGACATTCTTAAGAGCTTTGGAAGGATGCATATTGATAAGATATGCAGCCGTAGGAATAACCTCAGCCTGGAACTGTAGTGGAAGGAACGTGAGACAAGGAGAAGAGTGCGAGTAGTCTCAATGAAATGACAATATTTGCGCTCAACAACCCCATTCTAAGCATGGGCACCAGGACAAGAAGACTAGTGTAACATCCCCATTTTCAGAGCCTTTCTGAAGTTTTAAAAATAAAAGGAATCATTTGCAATTTATTGGATTTATTTAAAGCTTAATTTGAAATTTCAAAAAAAACATTTTAAATGATTAAAAGAAACTTCAATTAAATCCAAAATTATTTTATTTGATTTCAGGTTCTAAGGATTTTTGTGGAATTTTCTTGAATTTTTCTGAATTTATTTTCTTTTCGGATTTTCTTTTCTTTTTTGTCTTTCTCCTATTCATCTTCTCCCTCGAGGCGTTGTTTCTCCGTGCTGTGTCGTACAAACCGAAAACCAACAGCCCATCATTCGTTTTCCCATATCTTTGCACTCAAGCATCTGAATTCAAATCCGTCTGAAGCACTACGAGCCCATCAACACCGTACATTCATCGCTGGAGTCAATGCTTCCGATTAGTGGTTTGATTGCCATTTTATTCATCAGTTTCTGAAACTGAAACCATCGCCCATAATAACTCGTGTTCCTGGTGATTCAAATCAAGAGGGAGGTTAGAAATTGGCACACCAACACCTCTTCTACCCTTCATTCCCTCAAAATCTCGTAACTTTTGGAGCTCTGCTAACGATGAATTTCTCATGTTCCCGAACGTCGGCCATCTCAGTCATTTGGGCTTTCATCATTTCGGCAAAGATTTTCAACTTTTACTTGTGTCATCTCCTGTCTTAGCATCCAAGCAACTCATCCACCATTTTTATTTAATTTTTCGTGTAGCCAATCGACGGGAATTGAGCTTTTTGCGGAGTTGGCCATTTTTTACTTCCGTCGTTGATTCATCGTCCTTGGTGAGCGCTTTTTTATTCCTTATACTAAGAGCATCACCTCCATCCCCTCAAGACAACCCATAGCTCAGTTGGCTCAATGGTTGGCCGAGGAGCTCCACCACCTTGCACCACCTCCTGCTAGATGTCCTCACCATCGTGGGCCATCCTCGGCAACTCTCAAGCCAAACAAACTTTGCCATCACCTTCACCATATCTCTGGCCACCTCATGCTCTGTCTATTTCCTTCAGAACATCACTGGTTTGCCAGTGCCTCATGTAGCCCATCGCTGCTGTGTGTCCCGTTCGCCACCACCACCGCCTCACTCCATCTCCGGCGCTGCCACCACCACCATTGGGTAGAGGACCTCACCAAGGTTCCATTTTGCAAGTTCGCTGGCCGCCCTGCTACTTACCTTGCCGGCGCTTCCACCATGCCTGTGCACTCTACTCCCTATTCATAGTTTTGTATGTTTAGTTCTGATGGTTGAGCTCTCTACTGATGTTTTGCCTTTATGACCTATGGGATGGAAATTTCAAGTCATCCTCCAGCTTTGGTTACTAGAGGTAAGGAAGGGAAGAATGCAGGAAGGGCATTTTGGACTTACAGAAAATGGTTCATCCTAGACGCCAAGGGTCCGTTCTGGTGCATTTGCAATACAGTCAACAGAAGGTTTTCCCTTGAAAACAACAACCTTGTCAGCCAGGTAGGCCACCATGATGAAATCAAGCTTGACAACAAAAGCTGTTTTCTTTTTTGGTAAATAATGTGTAAAAAAATAGAGACATGAGACACAAATTTTATGAAGAAAATCCTTGCAAAAACAACATAGATGCACGAAGGCAAATCACTATAATTAAAAGATATTTATAATAGAGCTTTTACTTTTTCTATGATCTATTAGGGTATATATATAGGGTGAGGGAAACGAGTCTCACACGGAGAGAAAATCGAATCAGAGTCAGTTGCTACAGGTAAACATCACATTTGATACAATCTGTGTATGGCCCTGGCACCTGTCATGCCACGTCTGGCATGTGGCGATGTCTTGTCCTACATGGACATGATACAAATTCGGATCAATTTCAACAACCTTCACCTTGAGCCGAATTCCCTTCAATAGTCAAAATATATGATAAACTTCTCCAACAAAATCAGCATGTACACCTTATGCGCCGAAAGTCCAAAGGACTAATCTTTAGTAAGATAGACCGAAACAGTCTTATCCAAACACTTCTCACGAAGCAAAATTGAGCAAACCATAAGTAGATCCAAACACACAACTATCAATAAAATAGACAAACAAATTTAGATCTTCAGCAATTCATAACCCCAACAAAGTTTGAGCCTGTGCAACTAACCTCTTGAAGCAAATACCCAATTGTCAAATGGCATAAGCCAACAATCACCTGTGGCGTTAGATAGATAGCGAAGAACTCATCTCATGGAATCTGACATGCTCCACCTGGAATACAAAACTCGGCAAAGCATGCTCATTGAAAGAGCAACTTGCACATGTGAGCATCACGTACATCGAACTGCTGACTCAAAGGTTTTTGAATTCCAGGACATGGTTGTAAAACTGCTTCTTAAAATTGTCTAACTGAAAGGAACTCTCGTGCCATCAATGGAGTATAAATTGCAATAAACCATTCATATCAAGCTATGACAACTGAAAACATTGTAGTATCCACGCAAAAGATAAACTCCTTCTCGCACTTAAATTCTTTATTCTCGAATTGAAATCGGAGCAAAACCTTCACTTCAAATAAAAAAACTCTGTAGATTTTTATGCTACCTACCATCAGCGTGTCATCAAACAGTAAATAAAATATCAAATTCAATTGTCCCTGTAACTGGCATTGATTTTTTTTAAAAGTCTCCTTAATCAATCATAGCCCAAATTATGTTAAAAATCTGCAACTCCGTTTTAAACTCCTCATCTGTGGATCTTACCGCAGTGATGGATCAGAAACGGCAACAGAGGGGGGGGTGAATGGTGCCTTTTAAAAAAATGCGCCCGAGGTATCCGCGAAAAGAAAACCTCAACGCTCTAATAGCTATAAAAGCTACAGAGAAGAAGTTTCAAGCTTGCAATTATACCAATAAAATAGTTGACTCGGGCTCGGCCAAATATAGAGAAGAAACTGCAATAAGACCAAAAGAAGAGAAGGCTTTACTGACAAGGCAAAGGACTGTAGTAAGAAACTTGAGAAAATGAGCACAAAAGAGCTACCATGGCAGCCGAACAGCGCAAAGACGAGTTTGAAAATGAAAGAAAGTCAAGCATGGTCTAAAGAAAATCAAAGAAGCTTATGACCATATCGACAAACGGAGAAAAGACAGAAAGAGCAAATTGTTCTCCAAAGCTCCAGACAGCCCCAAAAAGGCTTTTTCTTTGCTATTCTCCCCCTTTTGGCAATAAACACATCAAGGATACAAAAGAGAAAATAAGACATGATGAGGGATGAAATGGCTGAAGTTTGTTTATTTTAAACACCTAGAGCCATGAAGATTATCCAAAATGATCATAAGAGAATTACAGCAAGCCATAACATATAAGTACGCTATCAAGATCATGACAAGACATGTCTAATCAAGCTAAGCCAAACAAGGCACAATCTGAAAATTAGTCGAATTTCTTAGCATGTCAAGTCAATCATGATTCTAGTCTAGCTAAAGGTATCCAAAGATGATGCAAGCCATGTCAATAATCTAAGTGGATCCAAGAAGCTAGTATTGAACAAATTTAGAGTGCTACAAGTTCAAGAATGAGACATTTGTTCAAGTACTTGTAAATTTTGTAATTTTAGCAAATTGAGCACATTTGACATGATCTTTCTTTTGAAACTCATGATTGTTTCCAACCAAATTTTAGTCATGTGCTAGATCTCAAGGCTTATGCGACCACTCCAAGCAGTAAGCTTAAGGAAATAGTCTTGGTCATCCAAAACTCCCCCTGAGTTCATGCCTAGTGCAATGGCAAGCCGTCTCATGAGAAAGAATTGGTGAGATCAGTTTTTTCGCACAAAGAGATCTTTTTGCTTTCTTAAACGGGTGTACTAACTCATGCTTCATCAAGAAACTAGTATAGTTCAATCTAAAGCTCAATAAAGATTCAAGACTCAACTCAGCCTATTTGACATGTCATGAATCATAAGAGGATAACTAAAGACAGACTAGTCTCAAGAGCTAACATGACATGATTTTAATTCAAGTTGTGCATTTTTTTAATCAACCAATTATGACAAAGACTTGACTACACATATAAAGTCATGATAAATCTAGCAATTGAGCACAAATCATGGCAAGATGTAATGCATTGTAAACATGTCATAAATGGATAATAATCAAGGCTCCATGTAGTTATATTACAATGCAAAATGACATGCAAGAAAATCCAGCTCCCCCTCAACATGTGATGCAGCTTTTAGTTCAAGTTGAGTTATGGCAATATTAAGATCTAGAAACTTCCAAATGAACTCCCCCTGAACCAAAGCAATAAATACGAGAAGCTGGCAATAAAAACAGAAAAGACAGTCCTTAAAGCATAGATAAGATATAGAGGATACTATGGCTCAAACTGACTCTCATCTACCCCATATGACTCTAGGACTATCAACTGATCATCTAACACACTAAGGAGCAAACAGTACCCTGTCTACCCAAGGGTGGCCCAACCCTCGCTAGACCCTATAAGAAGTGAGTGAGCTCAACCTAGTGAGAAGAGAAACAGCTAATAAGCAGCATCCTAGAATAACAAGATAAGAGCAAGAAGTCTAAGTGACTAGATAATAGAAACACTCTAATCTATGATAGAAGGACTAAACCCAATGCACCCGTATGCAATGCAATAGAAAGGAGTAAGAGCATAATAAACATGATAAAGCATGAAGCGCAAAACTCCCCCTCACAACGGTCCATAAGGACACACCACCCTAAGCTCTCCCCGCAGAGCTGAAAACTGAGAGCTATCCAAAGGCTTAGTAAAGATATCAGCCAACTGGTGGTCACTCTCCACAAACTGGAGCACTATGTCACCCTTCTCCACATGGCCTCTAAAGAAGTGATATCGAATATCAATATGCTTGGTCCGAGAATGCTGCACTAGGTTCTTAGCAATGTTAATCGCAGAAGTGTTATCACAAAAGAGTGGAACACTGTCGATAACTAACCCAAAGTCCCGCAGGGTCGAGACCATCCAAAGCACCTGGCTGCAGCAACTGGCGGCAGCAACGTACTCGGCCTCTGCGGTGGACTGTGCAACACCGGACTACTTCCTTGAAGACCAGGAAACTAGAGAAGTGCCAATGAACTGGCAGGTGCCCGAAGTGCTCTTCCTATCTATCCTACAGCCAGCAAAGTTTGCATCCGAGTAGACTCTTAAGGAGAGACAGGACAAGGAAGAGTATCAGATACCATAGTCAATGGTAGCTCGAAGGTACCGAAGGATGCGCTTCACCGCCTGGCGGTGAGACACGCGAGGAGAAGCCTGAAAGCGAGCACACAGACACACGGAGAAGTGTATGTCCGGCCTCGAGGCAGTGAGGTACAAGAGGGAGCCAATCATGCTGCGATACTCCTTCTGATCAACTGGCTCGCCGTCCTCATCTAGGTCAAGAGAAGCTGTGGACGCCATGGGAGTTAACACAGGCTTACCATCACTCATGTCAGAGCGTCTCTAGAGGTCACGAGTGTACTTTCCCTGATGCAAGAAAGTACCCTCCCGAGTCTTCTTGATCTAGAAGCCAAGAAAGAAGGTCAACTCGCCCATCATACTCATCTCAAACTCGGTACTCATGACATCCGAGAACTGTGAAACCAGAGTATGAGAAGAGCCGCCAAAGATGGTGTCATCCACATAAATTTGGACGAGCAGAAGGTTAGTGCCATGCCGGCGAACGAACAAGATCATATCTACCTTACCCATCTCAAAACCATGACTCAACAAATAGGACTTAAGCCTCTCATACCAAGTTCTAGGGGCCTGCTTAAATCCATACAACGCTTTGGAAAGCTTGTAGACATAGTTTGGGTATTTGGGGTTCTCAAAACCTAGAGGCTGTCTCACATAGACTTCTTCCTCAATAAACCCATTGAGGAAGGCACTCTTGATATCCATCTGGTAAAACTTGAAACCCTTATAAGCTGCGAAAGCAAGCAGAATTCTAATGGTCTCAAGTCTAGCTACAGGGGCAAAGATCTCCTCAAAATCTAGACCCTCAACCTGGGAGAAACCTTGAGCTACCAGTCTAGCCTTATTTCGAATGACAACTCCATCCTCACTCTGCTTGTTTTTGAACACCCACTTAGTCCCAATGATATTGTGACCGCGAGGGGGCTCAACAAGCGACCAGACCTTGTTTCTCTCGAAATTCTTTAACTCCTCATGCATAGCATTGACCCAAGACTCATCAGAAAGAGCATGACAAATATCCTTGGGCTCGAATGTGGCAACAAAGGCAGAGTGGAGACAGAAGTGAGACATGCTAGACTTTGAGCGGGTGACACGCTCGAAAAGATCTCCAATCATCTGCTCGGAAGGATGGTCTTTCTGGATATGTCAAGGAGGTCCTGGATGAGATGAAGAAGTGGCCTCTACCTCATGAGCTGAAGAGGTAGGAACAGAGCCACTAACTCCAGAAGAAGTGGAAGGCATGGGCTGATCTCCTCGAGGTGCGGTGGTGGAAGCAGGCACCTCAAGGGGAGGAAGAACTGGATCGGGTAGACAACCCTCATCTACATCCTCCTCATCATCCACAAAGATGGTCTCGGACTGCTCTAAACAACCTGAGATATCGGGCCTAGTCCCCGGACTGGCCTCATCGAAGGTCACCTCACAGGTCTCTACCATTTTGCTAGACTCGCAGTTCCAGACCCTATACGCCCGCGAAGAAGTCGAGTAATCTAGAAAGATACCATCACAAGAATGTGACTTGAACTTGTCTAGGTTCCCGGATTTCAGAATGAAACACTTGCAACCAAAAACACGAAAATGAGAGACACTAGGCTTTCGCCCGTATCTCAACTCATAGGAAGTGCGGTGCAAGTGTGCCCGAAGAAAAACTCTGTTCGATACATGGCACGCGGTCGCAATGGCCTCAGCCCAAAACTTCCTAGGTGTAGAATACTCATCGAGCATCGTCCTGGCCATCTCGACCAAGGTACGGTTCTTCCTCTCCACGACGTCATTTTGCTATGGGACGTGCGGAGAAGAGAACTGGTGTTCTACACCTATCTCATCGCAGAATCTCTGAAAGTAGAAATTCTTCAACTCCGTGTCATTGTCACTGCGGATCGCTCGTAAGGCACCCGGAAGCTCAACAGAAAGCCTACTGAAAAGACCTCGAAAATGTGTAAACGTCTCATCCTTCGAGGCTAAGAAAAACACCCAAGAGCACCTCGAGAAGTCATCGACCACGACAAAAATATACCACTTCCCTCCTACTGACTGCACTCAAGCTGGTCCAACTGTGTCCATATGGAGCAGCTGTCCCGGTGCATTGGTCATAGTCACTGTGACCGGAGGATGAGAAGCGGCAACCATCTTGCCGTGCCGGCATGGAGCGCAAACAACATCTTTGACATCTTGAGTTTCGGCAAACCACGAATGAGATCATGGCCGCTAACTCGGGTCAAATGGTCAAATCCAATATGACCAAGTCTTCTATGCCAGAAGGTAAGGTCACGGGACTCAGAAGCAACCAAACACCGGAGAGGATCACCAGAAGACTCAGAAAAATCAGCACGAAAGATCCTCCCATAACGAGAAATCCCGCAAACCAGACTACCCGAAGAATCATGAATTCTACAATTGTTTTTCTTAAAGCTCACCTCAAAACCATCATCGGTAAGCTGAGAAACTGAGAGCAAATTATACTGCAGCTTACTAACCAAGGCAACATCTTTTAAAATAAAAGATTCATTAATGCGCGTTGTACCTTTGGCGATGACGCGCCCAGACGAAGCGTCTCCGAAGGTGATAGTCTCATCACTTGGAGCTCGGGCTAAGGAAAAGAACCAACGAGAGTCCTTGGTCATATGGCGAGAACAACCAGAGTCCACGAGCCAAACCTCTCTCTTCCCTGCCCGGCAAACCTGAGTCAACAAGAGAGTAAAGTCTCGGTACTAGGGTAAATCAAGAGTGATTTTGGCATCCAATACTGAGTAACACGTCGAGTAGAAGAAGTAGCCACACACGACTGACCTCTATCTACCCTACGCTCTCTATCGCTCAAGAAAGCAGAAGGTCTAAGTGCAGACCTGAAGCTGTTGCTGGATCCGACTGCTACGAGAGAGCGAGTCGGAGCACCGGCAACATGCTAATCACGCCGTGGGTAGGCATCTCGACGGGGGAAACGAGGTCTACCCTCAGAACGGCGGAAGTCACGACCAAAGGCATATCGAGGACGAAAATCAGTAAAAGCAGAAAAGCCAAGTCCTCGATGCTGCCCAAACCCATCAAGCTGAACAGTCCTAGACCTCGTGTTGGTCTTAAATGCACCCAAGGTCTGGGGCTGACCCTGAATACGCCTAAGAGCCTCAACACGGTCTCTACGCGCGATCTTGGTGCGCCTGAAGTATCGCTCGATCAAGTGTCCATCCTGCTGACAGAAGGTGCAATGATACTTCACCTTCTGAGAGGTAGAAGTAGCATGATGAGGCTTCGCCTTCTGAGAGGCCGAAGCAGCAGGTGGAATCACCTTGCTGTCAGAAATCCCTTGGACAAAGCCCGCTGACTTGAAGTGAACTTTCTCAGTTCTGGGCTCAATCTCGATCACACCTACGGCTATGGGTCTGAGCACGGCAGGTGGATGCTTCCTAACATCCTCCAGAAAATCATATCCTAGACCTTGATTGAACTTGCAAATCTTGAACTGGTCTAGAATAAGATTTAGTTTCTTCTTGCCTCCTACAAACCTCTCGAGAGTGTTCATAAGATACTGACACTCCCGAAAGAGAGAGGTGCAAGAAGAGCAGGGGGAAGAGGAGACAGCAGGAGATAAGGGGGCAGAAGAAGAATCAATAGCAGAAGAGTAAATGGCTTGTGCACGCACAGCCGACTCAAAAGGGACAGTCCTACTGCTAGCAGTTTGGTTCACGTCGCTAAGCGTCTCTACCTTACCCTTGGGCTTCTCCCCCTTCTCAGCAATCACATCACAATCAGTTGGTGACTTCACTAGAAGGTCCTTAGTTAGCTTCACATATTTTTCATTCAAATCAACGAGTTCAAGTTTTAGTTTTTCACAACTCATGCATGGTGAGCTAACAGAATCCTTAGTCGCATACTGAGCCAATTTGTTGTTATGATCAACCATCTCTTGGAATTGCTTAGAAACAGACTCAAGCTCAAGTGTTAATTTTGGACAGTTGGTGCAAATACAATAGGCTCAAGTAGAGAAGCATGCAACTCAACAATTTTATGATCTGCCCTTTTTAAGTTCAATTTCAAATTACTGCAATTTTCACAAGACTCGGGTAGATCAAGGAGCATGGTATAAAGACCTCTAAAAGCATTGTCCTTATCCTTACATGAGGTGCAAGATGTAGTCTCAACAATAGGGGATGAAAGAGCAACTACCCTACTCATCTCTAGTTCAGCAAGTAGACTAACATTCTCCACCTTAACCATGTCTAACTCAGAGGACACACTATCATGCAAGGTCCTTAGCTTCTCCATGTCATCAAGCAGAGCAGTACATACATCACAATCGTCACGGGAGGGAGCAAATCTAAGTGAAGGAAGCTCCCGTGACAAGCTCTCTACTTCCTTCTCCAACTCGCTAACCCTAGCTCTAGATCTAGCATGGAATTTCTCTAGCTTAAGAAAAGCATCATTAAGCTGGTCGTAAGAGGGGTATACCTCGTCGGAGTCGGAGTATAGCTCGCTGTCGCTCACTTCGCCCTCAAGGGTTATGAAGCACATGCCGGAGAAGTCGTCGCCATCCTCGGGTTCTTGGTCACCCGTCCCGTCGTCGTCGCTCCATCCCTCTACCTCGCGGAACTTCTTCTTGCCTTGAGCGTGAGCAAGAGGTTTCTTGTTGCGGTTCTTGTCAATGTAGTTGTTTTTGCTCACACCGCCGTAGTTGCCCTTGCCCTTCTCCAGCTTGGGGCAGTTTGCCCGAATGTGGTTGGGGCCACCACACTCGAAGCAGATCACGGGTCCTCCTCTCTTTCTGTCCCTCCTCCTCTTGTAAGTATGAGAAAATTTTCTGGCTAGAAGAGCTAACTGGTCATCTGTAAGCTGCTCTAACTGATCATCAGTTATGCCACAGAGAGCAGCAAGAGAGAAACCACAAAGTGACTCAGAAGAAGGACCAGAAGTGGGATCGGTGACTAAGGCCATCGACTGCGACTTCAACCTACGAGAGACTATGTCAATCTCGTGAATCTTGAGCGTGAGTACAACGCATCAAGAGTCAAGGTCGAGAGATCGGTAGTGTCCTTGATGGTAGTCACCTTTATCTCCCAAACACGCAAATCAAGCGCCGCGAGCATCTGACGAGCGTTGTCCGAGTCGGGGTATGTGAGACCGACCGCTCGGAGGTTGTTCAAAATCTTGTGAAAACGCGCAAAACACTCATCGAGAGACTCACCAGCGAGCATTTCAAACTTGTTGTAATCTCGCTTGAACTGGTCCTGTCGAACTGTCTTGATCTGGGTGGTGCCCTCATGATATGCATCGAGAGTCACCCAGATGTCGAAAGCCAACATCAGATGAGAGATGCGATCAAACTCGCTTCGGCTCAACCCTTGGATTATGATGTTCCTTGCCTTAGCGTTCACCTCAACATCAGCCATGTTCCCGGCATTGATGTTCTCATCGGCAGGAACAACATATCGTACTTTGACCTTCCGCCAGATGGCGTAGCCCTGAGCCTGGATGTAGGTCTCCATCCGACTCTTCCAGAAGGGATAGTCGATCCCATCGAAGATCGGGGGCTTGGTCGAGTACTTGTTTGTCACCATGGCTCTAGAGACCGGTTAAGATCTACGAGGAAGAGCTAACCAGCTCTGATACCAATTGATGGATCGGAAATGGCAACAGAGGGGGGTGAATGGTGCCTTTTAAAAAATGCCCCCGAGGTATCCGCGAAAAGAAAACCTCAACGCTCTAATAGCTATAAAAGCTACAGAGAAGAAGTTTCAAGCTTGCAATTAGACCAATAAAATAGTTGACTCGGGCTCGGCCAAATATAGAGAAGAAGCTGCAATAAGACCAAAAGAAGAGAAGGCTTTACTGACAAGGCAAAGGACTGTAGTAAGAAACTTGAGAAAATGAGCACAAAAGAGCTACCATGGCAGCCGAACAACGCAAAAGAGCTACCATGGCAGCCAAACAGCACAAGGAGTTACCATGGCAGCCGAATAGCACAAAGAGGTACTATGGCAGCCAAACAGCACAAGGAAGCTGCCATGGCAGCTGAAAATAGCTGTCTGGCCGAACTAATAAAAAGACTTGCTGCCGAGAAACAAAACAGCAAAAGGAGAGAACAAGAAAACTGAAAGGAGGAGACTAGGAAATCAAAAAGAGACACATGGTCGCTTTCCTACTTCCGATCACAAAAGGAGACCAAAAATTCACATTCGGCTGGCAGGAGGTCAAAAGTAAAGCTTGCACTGGACTGCACCAAAACCAACACATGGACAAAAGAAATACTAAGCCGAAATTGCCAAGAACCTGTACTGACGAAAAAAGGAAAAGCTACTGCAGTAAGGAACTTAAAAAGCTAGGAGACTAAATCAACCAGAGGTATTTGATTGATCTTTTGAAATGCAAAGAACTGGGGACTGCCGAAATGAACAGAGCTCTTGTCGGCAGAAAAGGCATTGAAGAACAACCAGAAAATACTAGATGAAAAGGAAGCACAACTAGCAGTGAAACCGAGTAAGAACATACCTCGCAGAAGACGGAAAAGAAGAAATAGAGAAGACTAAGAAGCTGAAAAGAAAAAGAGATCAAAGCACAAATGCATGGAGTTCTTTAGATACTTGACACTGAAATCCTTGATTACTGCCGAGAAGCCACTACAGATCATGAGAACTAGAACTAAGAACTTCAGGAACAAACAAAAAGAAAAAGAAACGAAACAGGACTAAGGCCAAACATAGAGGGAGCAAGAATCTGAAACATCTCACATGAATTTCTCATGAAAGGCAGAGAGATGAATGCTTGAAAGGGAACAAGTTTCTACATCCCACTCATAACATTTTCTCATTACCTAAGTCCCCATACATGATTGGTAAAACATATGCAAAACCCTCATATCAACTTTCATAAGCCATCTCACTCTCTCTAAAATCTCCCTCTCATTTCATATCTCTGAAAATCTGCCCATAGCACTAGAGAGCACCTCTCTATTTATAGCCTCCACTAATAGATTTACAACACACTTTACCCATTAGCTCTCAACAACTCATAGCACTTTATTCATTATCCACTTCCTTTAGTGCAGCTTTGCGTATTCACCAAAACGTCCCTCGTTCACCTTCCAAAAAGTGTAACATCCCAAAATTTGGGATTAGAAAAATGAGGGGATTTTGAATTACTTTTGCAATGTAGTCCATTTGGTTTTGGATTTTTCGATGTTTTTCTGAATTTGGTTCAAGTTCTAAAAATTAAAGAATTTATAAAAGAGAAAGACAAATAATTGTAAACAAGAATCTGAAAAGATGATCCATAAAAGTAAATAGAGAAATTGGGTTTAGGGCATAGAATATTATTTCTGGAAAAACAATGGCATGGAAAATAAGGGAAGAAAGTAAAATAAATACCAACTTTAGTTGGAAATATTTTACTTAAGTCCAGAATATTACCAGGAACCTCTGAGAATTTTCCTAGAATTTTTGGAAGCAATTTCATATTTTTCCGGACTTATTGGGATTTTCTGGTAATTTCTAAAAAGCAAAACTTAAAATCCAAAAAGAAATCAGAAAATCCACCGCCCTCCGTCCGACACCTGGACGGGTGGGATTGAGCCACGTCGCCAGGCGGATCCCGCCTTCCCCTTACCCCCGCTCGCCGCGTGGACAGCCGCGATTTCCCCCTTCCGCGCGCTTCGGCCCATCCGGCCCGTCCGCCTCTGGCATCTCTCTCAGCCGCCCGATCGCCTCGGCCAATCTCCTCCGTTCCCCTCACTTAACCACGTCGGCCGCCCGATCAACCTCCCCGCCACGCGGCTTCATCCGCGCCATCGCGCTTCCCTCTTCCCTCTCCCGCTGACTAATGGGCCCGCCCTGTCAGCTTCTTCCTCCCCGCTCCTTTCCTCCCCCCCCCCCCCCGCGCGGACGCGCTGGCACCATGGGCAGAGCTTTTGCTCCCCGTGGCGCGCATGCACGGCCTCGCCCCTGCCCGCGCCGTCCCGTCGCCTTGGTGGAAAGCCTGCGCTTCCGTCGCCCTTGACTTGGCGCCACCGCACGCAGCTTTTCCCCCGCTCAGTCACTTCGCCCGCTCGGTCCGCTGCCGCTTCACGCTGGCAAAAGGGGAAGAGGAGGCAGCAGCGCTGAGACAACCACTTCGGGCGTAGCTGCGCGTCGTAGCTTCACCGATTGACAGGCATTAATCGCCGCCTGCATCCCTACCTGCCTCCGCCACCAGCTCCGACGCGACCGCACGGACACCGCCCGTTGCCAGCTCTCCTCCGCGCAGGTATAAAAGGGCGTAGACCCCCGTTGAGCTCCACACATTGCCATCTTCGTCCTGCAGCAGGTAATCGAGCCCACATCCACTCAAACGCCGGCGAGCCCTCATCGTCCCCAACTCCGGCCACCCGCGCAATCCCTCGACCCGAGCCACCAAAAGCCAGTTCCTTTTGCCCACATCATCTCCGAAGCACCGCGAAGTCGTCCCCGGCCTCGCCCGAGCTTCCCGTAGCCCGTACATCACCGTCACCGAGAACCGCTCCGGGTCGCCGCCACCGCACGCCGCCGACCCATCTCCGGACCTCCTCGGCCCAGGGCAACTGCACCATCGTCTTCACCGCAACTCGAGGAACGCGTTTCGCCTCTCCGCCGAACCTCCCCGACACTCCCTCGCCGCCGGCCACCGTCGTCAACGACTCCTCGGCCCGACTCCTCTACAGGCCCACCTCAAAAGGATTCATTGCCCTAAAGAGGTAGGCAAAGCCTCCCCGCTCACTTGGCTATCAGCGTTCTCTTCTCCCTCCCAGCTCCCCGGCCGCGCGCGTTCGAGCCTTCGGCTCCGCAGCGCTGGGTTGAGTTTCTCCATTTTATTTCGGTCTGACAGGTGGACCCCACCTGTCAGCCATTGCATCCCCAAGTCACCGCTGACCGCTGGACCCCACCGGTCAGTGATACATCTAAGCTCGGACCGTACTGACATGTGGACCCCATGAACAGTAACCGGACCCACATGTCAGTAGCACAGAGAACCGAAAAATAAATAAAAATGGAAATCAAAAGGAATCAGGGGCTGACAGTGGGCCCCACATGTCAGAGTTGTAATATTTTTGGATTTGACTGGAACCGAAAACTTTGACTGCTTGTAACTTCTTCATTTTAGCTCCGAATTGAATGAAACAAATTTCTAAATTCGTTTAAATTCAAGATCTATCTAATAGAACCCGAACCATATTTTTTTGAGTTCATTTGGATTTCTGGTGATATTTTATTGATTGGTTGTCTTTCTTTTAATTGGGTATTCCGTACGATTAAATAGCCTACGAGGCTCAAGAGGAAGATATCGAGGCAGCAGCACAAGAAGCACCAGACCACCAAGAAACCAACCCCTGTGACCAAGGCGAGTTAACACCTTGATCATTTCTGAACCTATGATTTGCAAAGTTAATTTCTTTTAAATTATGAACATGCATGCTGTTATTTTATGTGATGAAATATGTTCATTTTAAGAAAGTGGTAGTTAGATACCTATTTTAATGCTTGTTAATAAAGATCCATTGCCATGCTTGGACATGTGAACCTTGTCGCCCTAGAAAAGTTCATATTATCATATGCTTTACAGTAAGTCCAAATAAGTATTCCGCGGCTTAGTATTGCTAGATAAGAACGGGGGTACCTTGCTGCCCCAAAAGCCACACTTACAAAAATGTGATATTGTTTGGGGAACAGTCATGGGTGGAATGACTGTAGTAGGTGGACATATTATTTACTACCTCTGAAAAATCCCAAACTGCTTAAATACCTGGATGGAATGGTTTGGTGGCTGGTATGTGGTGCAGTGGATGCACAGAATGTGAAATGTGGTAGAACCATCCGGGTAATCTTAAGGTCTGAATCTTGTCATGTCAGCCCGTGTAAAACAGTACAACCACAAGTCTGTAAAATACAACTTGGCTAAGTAGACTTATCGAAATCCCGGACTCATCTCACTGGTAGTGGATTGATGGGGTTATGCTATGGCAAGGGGGCCGAAGGGACACCAGTGGGGGGTGAAGTTTTCCCGCTTTCCTAACGTTGCGGGAAGTAGGAGCCCGAGCTGCGTTAGAGTCTGGGGAAAACATCCCGCGCACAGATGGGACCCATCGCAAATGGGCGGTCACCCATAATGTGAGATGGGAGAAAGGACTAGATACTTTGAAAAGTCACTGTGATGATCTGCTCAACCACATGTCTAAGGAAACGTGTGGGGCAACGAGTTGATTGTCTCTTGTGGTGAAAGTGTACAAACTCTGCAGAGTCAAAACTATTCGAATAGCCGTGCCCACGGTCATGGGCAGACATGGGAACTTAACTGGATATAGTTCTGTTTTAAAAACGTAGGGAAACTGGAAATGGAAACTGGAAGGGCGAAGGACTGCTCTGGTTTGGAATTGTCCTGGGTGTCGTCCCAGTGGTACGTTAAGCGGCTATAACGCTGAAAGATGCTATATGGCGCAGATGCCATGGAATGGTGGATGGAATCTGTGTCAACTATGAGATCAACTTATCTTATAAACAAAAGTTTTGAGTTCAAAACTGCTAGGTCTCAGGAATTTCCTATAATTGTATTCAAAAGCACTCTCCGCAAAATAAAATGAGCCCCAGCCATCCTTTGATAGCCATGCATGTATAATTATTGCATTCTGTGTGTTGGCTTGCTGAGCACGGGGTCGGAGTGCTCATTCTCGCTCTTGCGATACAATTCAGAAACAGGAGTTCAAGAACACTACGCCTACGAGGAGGCCCCCGCCAACATCGACGGAAGCAAAGGCGCTAATTAAGGCGTAGGCTTCGGTGGTTAGGCATAGACAAGTAGACCCTAGGCGTTGTGTACATTTATGTTGCCGGGACCCTGGTGGCATATATCGTACACATTACCCTACTGGCCGCTTGCCTGTGGATTTGGGTTTGCTTTTGCTGTGTTTTCCGCTGTGCGTATTTGTAATAATGACATTTGGCCTAGTCGGCCCCTTTTTTTAAACCATCACCCGACGCGGTGTATTTCAGTTATGTAATATAATGGATGATTATGCGATGTATGAAATGATTCAGCAATGTACCTGTGTGCACTAACTACTGATCCAGGGATTAGTGCAGTGAAACACAGTAAGATTCGGATTGAAAAATCCGGGTCTGACAGCGCTGGTATCAGAGCATACGACCGTAGGGTAAAGCCTTAGGATGGAAAAATTAGGATGGCCTAGGAATACAATACTTATGAAAGCAAGAAAATAATTTCCAAAATCATAGTATAATGTTCTTACTCGTATCCTTCCTAGAATCTGCTCTACTCTATTTTTCATTGCATTTTGGAAAAGTACTAACATTGGAACCATAACGTTTACAGATGGCAGGAACGGGATATGAAGGGGACTGGGATTATTTGGGCCACGGTGTCTATGAAAATGAGTTCGCAAGCATCTTACGCAAGCTTCTACATTACATGGGCTACGACGAGCAACCTATCTACCGTGGACTGAAGGCTACCATAGGAGAAGATGAATCTTGGACCATGCAGGTCTACATCTACCCAAAAAGCGAACAAGAACAGCCTCATGTCTTTACCACGGAACATCGAAGGAGTACCAGGGCAGACGCGATCCAGGACGCCGCGCGCCTCGCCGCGGCACGGCTGTGTGACATATATGAGACGGCCATTCACCGCACGCCCTATCGTTTCTACCCGTCGCGCCAGGATGGTGCGCGGTACAATGAGACGAACCTGCCAGTTGACGAGGACGACCCTGCGCTAACACACCAGGTCACTCTCACCAGGGCTATGGGCGCAGCCCACACCGCAGCCTTGGAGGAGATCACCCTTCTTCGACAGCGCCTTACCACTGGGCACGGCTCCAGGGTGGCGCTACGGGAGCAGCTCGCCAAGAGCGAGCAGGCCTTGGCGCAGGCCCAGGCAGAAGTGACCGCCCTCCAAGCTCAGCTCCGACGGGCCTCCACCCCTGCAGCAGCTCCAGCACCTCCACCACCAGGCTCCGGGCCCCGCATTCGGATGACCGCGCGTAAGAGCACGCGGCCTCCGGGTCCCCGGGCTGCACTTCGGGGGGGAGAGCCTCCCCAGAGCCGTAGCCCCCCACGCGCGCCCTCGGACGCCGATGACTCCGATCCGTCGGAGTTCAGTGGGAGCCGCTCCCGTTCCAGGTCCCCGCACTACAGCCCATCCGGCTACGGGTATCTGGAGGAGTAGATGGGATCGCGATGTACTTGCAGTGTGTGTTGCAAGTACTAAATTCATGTATCTTAGTTGATGTATCCGTCCTTTTTATTTCGTGGTTGCGGACCTATGAACTTTAATTATTATGATGTAATTGTAAGCCCAGCATAAAAGCTGGCTATGTAATTGTTGATATGTTTAAGTGAATGGCTGGATATCGGCCTTATGTTGGAAATTGCCTCGTCATGGTTTTACTGCTTTCTCTTGTATGGGTTGGCACCCCTTGTTTTCTCCTATATATAGAACTAGCATTGAGTATAAAGCTACCACTGCAGATGGCCAGCCGAAGAACTACCAGGGCTCAGACTAATACAAACCCAGCCGAGGTAGACTCAAATCGCGGGGTTCTGCCTGAAGACCAAGGTAGAGCTCAAGACCAGGGAAATGACAACCTTCCAAACCCTCCGGAACACCCTACAATGGCCCAAGTTATGGCACAACAAACTCAGATTTTGCAAGCCATATATGCGGGACAGCAAGGAAGCTCAGGAGGGCATAGAGCTGACTTGGGAGATTTCCAGAGGACAAGGCCAATCACATTTACATCGGCAGAAGAACCACTGGAAGCCGAGGACTGGCTTCGAGATATTGAGAGAAAGCTGCGCCTAATTAAATGCGCAGAGGAAGACAAAGTCATGTTCGCTGCACACCAGCTGCAGGGCGCCGCAGCAGCTTGGTGGGAGAATTACTTGGCCGCCAGGGGCCAGGAGGATGCCACCACAGAAACCAGCACAGAAGCAGTTCCTTGGGAGGAATTTAAGACCGCTTTCAAGGCTAACTTCGTTCCAACCGGAGTAATACGAATGAAGAAGAACGAGTTTCGCACACTCAAGCAGGGGAATAGGTCAATAAATGAGTACCTTACCAAATTCACACAATTGGCCCGATATGCCCCAAAGGATGTGGAGGACGAAGAAGAAAAGATTGACAGATTCTTTGAAGGGATGAACGAGGAGCTACGAGTTCAGCTGATCACTCAAGATTTCACCAGCTTTCATCAACTGGTGAATAAGGCACTGATTCTGGAAAATGAGAAGAAGAACCTGGAGGCCAGCCGCAAGCGAAAGCTATCGGCTCAGCACCCCCAAGGAAGGTTCGTTCAGAAGCTCTTGGGTAATTCCTCAACCCCGAGGACTACTCAACCCAGTGCGTCAGCATCAGCTCCTCGACCGGGGGGAAATTCATATCAAGCTCCGCGCACAGGAGGATCGTACCTCGGTATTAACCCAGCAGCTAACAGTAACTGTTATACCTGCGGGGAAAAAGGGCACTATGCCAATAGATGCCCTAACAAGCAGAATGCTCCAGTCCGCAGTCAAGCTTCAGCACTCAACAAAGGGCATCAAAGCTCACAAGGCAGCAAAAGTGCATCAGCCCCAAACCGTGGTCGAGTCAACCACATCACTGCCGAAGAAGCTAAGGAGGCCGCTGGAGTCCTTATGGGTACGTTCTCTGTTAAAACCATACCAGCACAAGTATTGTTTGATTCAGGAGCTTCCCATTCATTTATATCTAAGGGGTATGCCAACAAGTTGGGATTACCAGTATATACTCTAAAGAAGCCAGTAGTTCTTAATTCACCAGCTGGACCAATTACTACCACCTTAGTGTGTCCTGGGGTAGCAATTACTATGGAAGGGCGGGACTTCTTAGCTGATCTAATAGTTTTACCCTCCCAAACTCTGGACATTATACTGGGGATGGATTGGCTCGCAAGGTATCAAGGGGTCATAAGCTGTGCCACTAGGAAAGTCAATTTGACCAAGTGTCCTGGGTTAACAATAGAAGTGAAGGTGGATCGCCCGTACCGCTGGGGTCGGGAAATCTATTATTGTGAAGAGGTGCCATTAGAAGGAATGGTTGTGGTACAAGACTACCCTGAAGTATTTCCCGAGGAATTACCAGGCATGCCACCAGACAGAGATTTGGAATTTGTCATCAACCTAAAGCCCGGTGCTGCACCCGTCTCCAAGAGACCATACCGGATGACGGTGGATGAGTTAGAAGAATTAAAGAAGCAACTATATGAGTTGCAGGATAAGGGGTTCATTAGGCCGAGTTCCTCGCCTTGGGGATCTCCAGTATTATTTGTAAAGAAGAAAGATGGCACCACGCGGATGTGTGTGGATTACAGGGCCCTAAATGAAGTAACCATCAAGAACAAATACCCACTCCCCAGGATTGATGATTTATTCGATCAACTTGGTGGAGCCACGGTATTCTCCAAAATAGACCTAAGATCGGGCTATCATCAACTGAAGATTAGAACTGAAGATATACCTAAGACGGCTTTCACCACTAGATATGGGCTGTATGAGTTTACAGTCATGTCTTTTGGGTTAACCAATGCCCCAGCCTACTTCATGAACCTGATGAACAAAGTATTCATGGAGTATTTGGACAAGTTTGTCGTGGTCTTTATTGACGACATCCTTATATACTCCAAGAATGCTGAAGAGCATGCGGAACATCTGCGCCTGGTGTTGGAAAGGCTAAAGGAGCATCAATTATATGCAAAATTTAGCAAGTGTGAATTCTGGCTGCATGACATTAGTTTCTTGGGACACATAGTGTCAGCAGGAGGAGTATCTGTTGATCCCGCCAAAATAGCAGCAGTCATAGAGTGGCAGCAGCCAGCTTCCGTCACTGAAGTGAGAAGCTTTCTCGGATTGGCTGGATACTACCGGAGATTCATAGAAGGATTCTCTCGGATCGCCAGGCCAATGACTCAACTACTCAAGAAGGAGAAGAAGTTTGAATGGTCCAAGGCATGTGAAGAAAGTTTCCAAGAATTGAAGAAGAGATTGACTACCACGCCTGTGCTAACCCTGCCTGATGTACGCAAGGATTTTGAGGTATACTGTGATGCCTCACATCAAGGGCTTGGATGTGTACTAATGCAGGAAGGCAAGGTAGTGGCATATGCATCCAGACAACTTCGCCCTCATGAAGCCAACTACCCTACTCATGACCTGGAATTGGCCTCAGTAGTGCATGCATTGAAGATTTGGAGGCATTATCTGATAGGTAATCACTGTGACATATACACGGACCACCAGAGCCTTAAATATTTCTTCACCCAGTCACACCTCAACTTGAGGCAGAGGAGATGGTTGGAGTTGATTAAGGACTATGACCTGAGCGTCCATTACCACCCAGGGAAGGCTAATGTTGTAGCGGATGCTTTAAGCCGTAAGGCCTATTGCAGTAATCTCATGGTCCAGGAACATCAACCTGAGCTATATAAGGAACTGCAGGCCTTGAACTTGGAGATAGTAGAGGGAGGCACTCTAGCTACCATGGAAATTCAACCAAGTTTAGAGGAGCAGATTATGGTTGCTCAGCAAAAAGATCCAGCTATAATAAAGTGGAAAGGATTGATAGGAGCAGGGAAGGCTCCTAACATGAAGGTTGATCACGAGGGTACCCTGTGGTACGGGAAGCGTATAGTAGTACCTCATCACAAGAATCTCAAGGACCTAATATTGAGGGAAGCTCATAGCTCTCCATACTCCCTGCACCCCGGAAGCACCAAGATGTATCAGGGTATGAAGCAATTCTGCTGGTGGCCCCGTATGAAGAGAGACATAGCTGAACATGTAGCCTGTTGTGATGTGTGTCAGAGAGTAAAAGCAGAACATCAAAGGCCAGCAGGACTACTACAACCATTAAAAATACCCCAATGGAAATGGGAAGAAGTCGGGATGGACTTTATCACGGGACTTCCACGAACCAAATCTGGATATGACTCCGTATGGGTCGTGGTTGACAGGCTGACTAAGGTTGCACATTTCATCCCCGTCAAAACCACATACAAGGGAGATAAGTTAGCCGAGCTATATATGTCGCGCATAGTATGTTTACACGGTGTACCAAAACGGATAGTCTCGGATCGAGGTCCTCAGTTTACCTCGCATTTTTGGGCTAGCCTGCATGAAGCTCTCGGTACTTACCTAGATTTTAGCACCGCCTACCACCCCCAGACAGATGGTCAAACGGAGAGGGTGAATCAGATATTGGAAGATATGCTTCGGGCTTGTGCTCTAGATTTTTCTAAGGATTGGGATCGATGCCTACCCTATGCTGAGTTTGCTTATAACAACAGCTATCAGGCTAGTCTTCAGATGTCACCCTTCGAAGCCCTGTATGGTCGACCATGTCGAACCCCTCTACATTGGTCAGAAGTAGGGGAAAACTACATTTTCGGACCAGATACTTTAAGACAGGCTGAAGAAAAGGTTCGCCTAATTAGAGATCGACTGCAAGCAGCTCAGTCCAGGCAGAAAAGTTATGCAGACAAGAGAAGAAGGCCATTAAGTTTTGAAGTGGGAGATCATGTTTATCTGAAGGTATCACCCTTGCGAGGAGTTAGACGATTCAAGGTCAAAGGCAAGCTTACCCCGCGGTATGTTGGACCGTTCCCAATTGTGTCTAAAAAGGGGGAAGTTGCCTACCAGCTTGCACTACCTCCGAATCTATCAGACATACACGACGTCTTCCATGTGTCCCAACTGAAGAAGTGTCTACGAGTACCTGAGGATCGAGCTCCATTGGAGGCAATCGAGATTGAGGAAGACCTAACCTACAAGGAGCGCCCGATCAAGATCCTGGATACCGTGGAAAAGAAAACACGAACTCAAATCATTCGCATGTGCCGGGTACAATGGAGCCATCACTCCAAGAAAGAAGCTACCTGGGAGCGTGAAGACCAGCTACGAAGAGATTACCCCGACTTGTTCACTAGTTAAATCAAATCTCGGGGTCGAGATTTTTGTAAGGGGGGTAGGTTTGTAACATCCCAAAATTTGGGATTAGAAAAATGAGGGGATTTTGAATTACTTTTGCAATGTAGTCCATTTGGTTTTGGATTTTTCGATGTTTTTCTGAATTTGGTTCAAGTTCTAAAAATTAAAGAATTTATAAAAGAGAAAGACAAATAATTGTAAACAAGAATCTGAAAAGATGATCCATAAAAGTAAATAGAGAAATTGGGTTTAGGGCATAGAATATTATTTCTGGAAAAACAATGGCATGGAAAATAAGGGAAGAAAGTAAAATAAATACCAACTTTAGTTGGAAATATTTTACTTAAGTCCAGAATATTACCAGGAACCTCTGAGAATTTTCCTAGAATTTTTGGAAGCAATTTCATATTTTTCCGGACTTATTGGGATTTTCTGGTAATTTCTAAAAAGCAAAACTTAAAATCCAAAAAGAAATCAGAAAATCCACCGCCCTCCGTCCGACACCTGGACGGGTGGGATTGAGCCACGTCGCCAGGCGGATCCCGCCTTCCCCTTACCCCCGCTCGCCGCGTGGACAGCCGCGATTTCCCCCTTCCGCGCGCTTCGGCCCATCCGGCCCGTCCGCCTCTGGCATCTCTCTCAGCCGCCCGATCGCCTCGGCCAATCTCCTCCGTTCCCCTCACTTAACCACGTCGGCCGCCCGATCAACCTCCCCGCCACGCGGCTTCATCCGCGCCATCGCGCTTCCCTCTTCCCTCTCCCGCTGACTAATGGGCCCGCCCTGTCAGCTTCTTCCTCCCCGCTCCTTTCCTCCCCCCCCCCCCCCGCGCGGACGCGCTGGCACCATGGGCAGAGCTTTTGCTCCCCGTGGCGCGCATGCACGGCCTCGCCCCTGCCCGCGCCGTCCCGTCGCCTTGGTGGAAAGCCTGCGCTTCCGTCGCCCTTGACTTGGCGCCACCGCACGCAGCTTTTCCCCCGCTCAGTCACTTCGCCCGCTCGGTCCGCTGCCGCTTCACGCTGGCAAAAGGGGAAGAGGAGGCAGCAGCGCTGAGACAACCACTTCGGGCGTAGCTGCGCGTCGTAGCTTCACCGATTGACAGGCATTAATCGCCGCCTGCATCCCTACCTGCCTCCGCCACCAGCTCCGACGCGACCGCACGGACACCGCCCGTTGCCAGCTCTCCTCCGCGCAGGTATAAAAGGGCGTAGACCCCCGTTGAGCTCCACACATTGCCATCTTCGTCCTGCAGCAGGTAATCGAGCCCACATCCACTCAAACGCCGGCGAGCCCTCATCGTCCCCAACTCCGGCCACCCGCGCAATCCCTCGACCCGAGCCACCAAAAGCCAGTTCCTTTTGCCCACATCATCTCCGAAGCACCGCGAAGTCGTCCCCGGCCTCGCCCGAGCTTCCCGTAGCCCGTACATCACCGTCACCGAGAACCGCTCCGGGTCGCCGCCACCGCACGCCGCCGACCCATCTCCGGACCTCCTCGGCCCAGGGCAACTGCACCATCGTCTTCACCGCAACTCGAGGAACGCGTTTCGCCTCTCCGCCGAACCTCCCCGACACTCCCTCGCCGCCGGCCACCGTCGTCAACGACTCCTCGGCCCGACTCCTCTACAGGCCCACCTCAAAAGGATTCATTGCCCTAAAGAGGTAGGCAAAGCCTCCCCGCTCACTTGGCTATCAGCGTTCTCTTCTCCCTCCCAGCTCCCCGGCCGCGCGCGTTCGAGCCTTCGGCTCCGCAGCGCCGGGTTGAGTTTCTCCATTTTATTTCGGTCTGACAGGTGGACCCCACCTGTCAGCCATTGCATCCCCAAGTCACCGCTGACCGCTGGACCCCACCGGTCAGTGATACATCTAAGCTCGGACCGTACTGACATGTGGACCCCATGAACAGTAACCGGACCCACATGTCAGTAGCACAGAGAACCGAAAAATAAATAAAAATGGAAATCAAAAGGAATCAGGGGCTGACAGTGGGCCCCACATGTCAGAGTTGTAATATTTTTGGATTTGACTGGAACCGAAAACTTTGACTGCTTGTAACTTCTTCATTTTAGCTCCGAATTGAATGAAACAAATTTCTAAATTCGTTTAAATTCAAGATCTATCTAATAGAACCCGAACCATATTTTTTTGAGTTCATTTGGATTTCTGGTGATATTTTATTGATTGGTTGTCTTTCTTTTAATTGGGTATTCCGTACGATTAAATAGCCTACGAGGCTCAAGAGGAAGATATCGAGGCAGCAGCACAAGAAGCACCAGACCACCAAGAAACCAACCCCTGTGACCAAGGCGAGTTAACACCTTGATCATTTCTGAACCTATGATTTGCAAAGTTAATTTCTTTTAAATTATGAACATGCATGCTGTTATTTTATGTGATGAAATATGTTCATTTTAAGAAAGTGGTAGTTAGATACCTATTTTAATGCTTGTTAATAAAGATCCATTGCCATGCTTGGACATGTGAACCTTGTCGCCCTAGAAAAGTTCATATTATCATATGCTTTACAGTAAGTCCAAATAAGTATTCCGCGGCTTAGTATTGCTAGATAAGAACGGGGGTACCTTGCTGCCCCAAAAGCCACACTTACAAAAATGTGATATTGTTTGGGGAACAGTCATGGGTGGAATGACTGTAGTAGGTGGACATATTATTTACTACCTCTGAAAAATCCCAAACTGCTTAAATACCTGGATGGAATGGTTTGGTGGCTGGTATGTGGTGCAGTGGATGCACAGAATGTGAAATGTGGTAGAACCATCCGGGTAATCTTAAGGTCTGAATCTTGTCATGTCAGCCCGTGTAAAACAGTACAACCACAAGTCTGTAAAATACAACTTGGCTAAGTAGACTTATCGAAATCCCGGACTCATCTCACTGGTAGTGGATTGATGGGGTTATGCTATGGCAAGGGGGCCGAAGGGACACCAGTGGGGGGTGAAGTTTTCCCGCTTTCCTAACGTTGCGGGAAGTAGGAGCCCGAGCTGCGTTAGAGTCTGGGGAAAACATCCCGCGCACAGATGGGACCCATCGCAAATGGGCGGTCACCCATAATGTGAGATGGGAGAAAGGACTAGATACTTTGAAAAGTCACTGTGATGATCTGCTCAACCACATGTCTAAGGAAACGTGTGGGGCAACGAGTTGATTGTCTCTTGTGGTGAAAGTGTACAAACTCTGCAGAGTCAAAACTATTCGAATAGCCGTGCCCACGGTCATGGGCAGACATGGGAACTTAACTGGATATAGTTCTGTTTTAAAAACGTAGGGAAACTGGAAATGGAAACTGGAAGGGCGAAGGACTGCTCTGGTTTGGAATTGTCCTGGGTGTCGTCCCAGTGGTACGTTAAGCGGCTATAACGCTGAAAGATGCTATATGGCGCAGATGCCATGGAATGGTGGATGGAATCTGTGTCAACTATGAGATCAACTTATCTTATAAACAAAAGTTTTGAGTTCAAAACTGCTAGGTCTCAGGAATTTCCTATAATTGTATTCAAAAGCACTCTCCGCAAAATAAAATGAGCCCCAGCCATCCTTTGATAGCCATGCATGTATAATTATTGCATTCTGTGTGTTGGCTTGCTGAGCACGGGGTCGGAGTGCTCATTCTCGCTCTTGCGATACAATTCAGAAACAGGAGTTCAAGAACACTACGCCTACGAGGAGGCCCCCGCCAACATCGACGGAAGCAAAGGCGCTAATTAAGGCGTAGGCTTCGGTGGTTAGGCATAGACAAGTAGACCCTAGGCGTTGTGTACATTTATGTTGCCGGGACCCTGGTGGCATATATCGTACACATTACCCTACTGGCCGCTTGCCTGTGGATTTGGGTTTGCTTTTGCTGTGTTTTCCGCTGTGCGTATTTGTAATAATGACATTTGGCCTAGTCGGCCCCTTTTTTTAAACCATCACCCGACGCGGTGTATTTCAGTTATGTAATATAATGGATGATTATGCGATGTATGAAATGATTCAGCAATGTACCTGTGTGCACTAACTACTGATCCAGGGATTAGTGCAGTGAAACACAGTAAGATTCGGATTGAAAAATCCGGGTCTGACAAAAAGCTTCCTCATTCCTTGCCCTCCAAGCCACGTAGCCACCTTGAGTCCTCGCCGTCTTCGGCACACCCCGACCGCTCCGACCTCAGCACCACCTGCGCCTAGTCCGGTCATCCCGTGCCTCGCCACGACTCCACCTCGATGTCCTGCAGCCATCATAGACAAGAAACAAATCACATAGCACCGCTCGAAATATTGTAACCATACAATAATATCAGAAGAAATACTCAACGCCCAAACCGAATGAAACGAAAAATAAACGACTTAAGCACGTTCGACCTAGTTCGACAAGGTCCGACCGAAGCCGATTGCACCGTGCGACGACATGGTCCAAACCACACAAACCAAACTCGACTTTCCTAAAACAGATGTCAATTTCTCATCACTCCACATGGTCCATCACGCAGTAACCCATAGAAGATGATGATTCATCAATGAAATCACCAATGATTAATCCCACACGGATGCCGCCAATAATGGGCACAACGACCTAAATTGTAATTTACTCCTTCTCTAATAAAAATATATAGAACTGACAATACAGTTTCGACAGAGATAGTGCAGTATGACGCCATAGCATAACGTCGGGCGTCGCAAGCGATGATGTTGGCAAACCTGGCATTGAAACAGTCGCTGGTGTAGAATACGTGTGGATGCTTAGTATTGAGTCGAGTCGTTGAACAGAGTTGAGGCAAGTCAAAATCGCTGTGTTGAGGATGTTGAAATCTTTTGGTATAATTTCTTATGTGTACATAGCAATAAGTGCCAACCTTCTTGGTACACCTTCTGTGTGCACGAAGCAATAGAAGATAAACACATGTAGTGCGCACGTAGCACTTTGGGCCGAAATTTGCTTTTTGCCTTCCCTGACACCTGCGCTTGATGCAATCTTGCTTTGCATGTGGTCAGCTTTAGACCATCTTTCAAGTAAAATTTTCTGCTTTGGACTCGGTAACCGCCGTCGGGCTCGGCGAGTTCTTCGGTGACAAGATCTCGTTGCTCGGATATCATGCAGATGCCGTGCGTTGGCTACCCTTGATGCCTCCCGGACGTCGCCTTGATGAGGCCGCTTTGGTGCCGCCCGGGGAATTCACATCATCCTCCTGGACTGTGGATGCCGTGTGATGGCCGTCCTGGGAGTCTATTTCCGAAAGCAATAGTTAGAATCTTGAATCCTAAATTCTAATATCACTTATTGTATATAATGCGTAGAAAAATAAAGACATGAGACATGAATTTTACATGAAAAATCTTTGCGAAAAAACCACGAGCTCATAAAAGGCAAATAACTATAATAAGAAAATGTTTACAATAGAGCTCTTAATCTTCCTATGAGCTACTGAGGTACATATATAAGACGAGTAAAATAAGTCTTACACGAAGAGAAAACCAAATCAGAATTGGTTGCTACATGTTGATACCACGTGTGATACAATCTGCGTATGGGTCTAGCACCTGTAATACCATATCTGGCATGTGGTGATGCAATGTCCTATATGGATACCATACAAATTTAAATCAACTTCAACACATTTCATAAAGGATAAACCTTTCTATGATTTTGCTGCAAGAAGACACTGCTCTGAATCAAGATGGGCGCTTGGTTCATCTATAAGGTAAATATCAGCAGTCTGCAAAGGAAAATAAAAACGGAGGCCTTCGTAAGTCTAAACGGAAACGCACATTAGATGACCAATAAAACATGTACTGAAATATGTTACTACACAGTTACACACTAGTACGCTAATACTGTACTCCTTAAATATGGACTGTGTAGCTTAAGTTAGAACTTATAAATAAAGATGTAAGTCATTGCATTAATAGAGATTCATAAGTAATCAGCAATCAATGAAAGATCTCTTAAGAGCAGCCATGTACATGTTTGAACATCATTACAAGGCTACACGATCAAGAATAGTGTTTATTAAGGAACTTATACTAATAAGCGTTTAGTTTTACATAGAACTGCTGCTTGCAAAACATCATGCCACTTATAAGTAGCCTAATAAATTGTTAGTTTTTACCGCATAAACCAAGAAGTCATGTAAGTAAGAGATCATAGATCATTACCACCAGACATGCAATGCAGTGGAAGTAGAGTTGAAGCGGCCGGTTCAACAAAACATCTATCGGTGTAGTGGAAGTAGTCGATCATCCTTTAGCCAACCATTTCATCCTCGCTACCGTCCTGACCAGTGCCGCAGTCGCAGCAACGCTTTTACCAAGGTCCACACGTCTAGAGATGCAATGCGTGCGTTGGTGTGCTAACATCAGTGCACATGACAGAGATTATGAGAGGTGGCGGCTAGGGTTTCGATGGGTGTCTCGGGATCCACCCTCAGCCTCCGCACCTCCTTTATATAGCCTCCAATCAGATTCTTATCAAATACGATTAGATATCGTATCCAACTCGGAAAGCCTCAGACTGGATCTTTTCTAATACGAGTAGAGATCGTATCTCACTCGGAGACTATCATCCGGACCCTTATCGTTCTGACCAGTTAAGTGTGTGATCCTGTAGGTTTATATATATTTGGCCATGGGCCGAAAACTTCTTTCTGGTCCATAAGCTTGTAGCAGTCCCTAGTAGGATATAACGACTCCTAAATATACATAAAGATCATATCGAATGAACCTATATAGTGCTTATGTACCAATCCCTTTGCCTTATGATACCAGATCAAACTCAAGACGAGAAGCGCGCTATCCTTTGATAGCTCAATCCTTCACTTAAATCTATAATGAATTACTCAGTTGTGATTGTCTCCTCAATTACATTCGGTATGGTCATGCACTTCTTTAATTCAACCATATCCAAGGGCCCAAAAATATCTCTTCTATTATATAGGAGGGAGAAATTCCATCTTGATCGCTCACATTGCTCCATATGGTTCATGGTAAATTACACATGTAGAAAACTGTGACGATCTCAGCTCTAAGAATCCTACATACACTATTTATGAGATCAACTGATGACACTTAAGATATAACAATTCCCGCAGTTTCTCATGGTAGGTCATTCCAACACTATATTCCCTGACATGTGTCCACATTATTGATATGATATCCTATACCCATGATTTGTGAAATATGATCATCAATTAATACATGTGCTGATTTGTAAATCATAATTATCCTATGTAATAACATAAGATCGGAGATAATTTAGAATAACATCAAAATATAAATAAAGAGTTTCGCAAATAAGTCACATACTTGTTGATCAATATAAAAGATATTTATTTAAGGGGCAGAATAACATATTATTCAAAAGAATATAAGTATAGAAGTGATATAATTATCTCCATGATTACATCTAGGACATATCACTATATATGATCAACACCTCTTCTCTAACAACATTTATTTGTTTTTGCTTCCAACGAGAGATGTCCAGATGCGTAGGCTATTTTTTTTTCATAGCTGTTGGATGTAGCTACGCTTGGCTGAATAGAGTGCAATGAGGAATAATGTTCTCTAGCTACTCCCGCGCTGTAAATCAATTATTATTAAAGAAAAATATGTTGCAGTCTAATTTCTCTGCCAGGGTGCTTGAAGAAAATCCAGTAGTAGGGAGAAGCTGGTTTACATCTGTACTTTCTTCGACGCAACGCCACAATTGAAGAGTTACGCAGAAATCGGTCTCAGTGTAAGTGTGTAACTCATCGGTCAGACTAAGATCTGTTTCTTTTATACTTTTAGTTTATCTGAAAGTTAAAATAAATGATACAAAATTTTAAAGTAGATTTTTAAATAGCTTCTTAACTAAAATTATGTGTGCTGGTTATGTCAGTATCTCTACTATCTGCTACTATCTTGAAAAATATTCACAAAATCAATCAACCGTTGCTCAAAAGAATAAAACCTAAATTATCCTACATTAAGCTTAGGGATTGCACCAAGGGTAGCACCGGCACGACAGCGTTTTTATGAAAAGGCCCTTTGGTTTGTTGAAATTGCGTATAGATTCTCGACGAAAGGCCTGCTACATCAACGCTTTTAGGAAAAACCTCTGCTTTTCGAAATTACATATAGATTCTTACTTTTTAGAGAAACTCTTCTTTTATGGGATTAAGTCCTGTGGTTTTTTTAGAATTACATATGAGTCCTCTATTTTTTATGAAAAAATAGTCGTTTTCTAAAAAATGTACGGATTTTTAAAATTTTAAAATATCTTTACAAATTATTGACCCTTTCACTTTGGCCATGTGGTCGTTAGCGTGGCCATGTGGTAGTTAGCGTGGCGTCGCGCTTCCGCTACTAGTAGACATGAAGCTGCGCGCAGGAGCTTCCGCGTTGGCCACCATACAATACAGGCACGCAATCCGAAATAATCTCCATCGCAAGAAGAAAAAAGGAGAAAATTGATCATTTGTCACTTTGAAGAGTGGGCTTCGCAAAATTGCCATTTTCAAAATTGGCTTCGCAAAAATACCATGCAGTACATTTACCTCTTGATTACCATGCCATTTGAGCCATTTAACTCATTTAACATTTTGTTCTCTAATTTCAGGGGCTGAAAAAGACCTTTCTACCCTTCAGTTTTGTGGCAAATTGGCGACTTGAGTTATGTAATGGTTGGTAGGCACCAGAAAATGACTTGTCACTTGTGCATTTTTTGTCTCCGTCTCCATACAGTCCCTAGCTTGTATTGTTGGGCTGGGGGGTGTTCCGTTTCGTGTGGACCATATATTACTCGCCATGATTATAGGAAAATATTGACTGATCATGTCAAAGCATTCTGGATAACATATACTATATACCGGCAGTATAGGAAATTATTTAAAACATTTTGTAATATTAGTGCACGTCTTCAGGTACTCGTGTCGGAAGCAACGGCAGTTGCCAGCCACGAATTAATCAGTGGACACCGAAACTTATTTGCAGGAATAACAATGGCATGCTCTGGATCAGATTTGTGCGTAAGAAACTGAAGGGTGCACAAATCTGGAAGCCGTCTTATTATCTATATCCATTTACCACAAAACTGAAGGGTAGAAAGGTCTTTTTCAGCCCTGAAATTAGAAAACAAAATATTAAATGAGTTAAATGGCTCAAATGGCATGGTAATCAAGAGGTAAATGTACTGCATGGTATTTTTGCGAAGCTAATTTTGAAAGTGGCAATTTTACGAAGCCCACTTTTCAAAGTGGCAAATGATCAATTTTCTCAAGAAAAAAGAACTCAAACCGAAACCCTTAAATCTGCCGCTGACTTGTGCGATTCCGGCCTCCGGGCACCTCTCCGGCAGCCGGTACCCACTTCGCCTGGCCGCGCCGCCGAACCCTCTCTTCGCCGGGGGCGAGGCGCCGCCTCCAGGCCTCCTCCTTCCACCGAAGCAAGATGAGGGAGCTGCGCATCGCTATTCTGATTGTACTACTGATATCTTTGCCTTCCTTCTCTGCGTCCGACCAAGGTACAGCTCCACTCCCCTCCCTCCCCTTCTTGCCAGGTCACTCTTTAAGTCTCTTAACTACCGTTTACTTCCAAGCTTATGGAAATACGCATAATATATACATGTCACTGTGTCAGATTAACTAATACTAGTTTTTTACATGTTGTCCTGATGGTAAAGAAATAATCTGTCGCTGTGTTGTACTGTTGTATTGATGTCAACACTGCGTGGCTTAGCTTAGCTTACCCTTACTTGATAATAGCACATCTTTCTGCACCTTGCAGTAACGGAAATAATCCTAGGGCGTTGCTAGCGCCCCTATGTCCGATGGGAGGATTCTCGCCGGACGCTCCGATGCAACATTTTTAAACCATGTGTGCAACAATTTTGATCACCGTATGTAACAAAAATATTTGATAAAAATCTCGATGTTGTAGTGGTTGTTGGTAATTATTGCACATATGAAATTAAAATGTCGCAACAAAAAGCGTCCAATGCAACATCCTTATATAATGTGTGCAACAATTTTAATCACCATATGCAACAAAATATTTGATAAAAATTTCAATGTTGCACTGATTGTTGTTTATTGTTGCATATATGAAATCAAAATATTGCAACATCATAACCAATATATGCAAACAAATTGCATATTAACAGTGAAATGTTGAGAAGAAATGAGAGGGCACGGCAATGGTGGGAGAGGGAACAAAACATAGATCGGAGCAAAACACGTGCGTGCAAGAGAGAGAGAGAGAGAGAGTGAGAGAGAGAGAGAGAGAGAGAGAGAGAGAAGGAGAGAAAGGGGAGATTTGACCTGGAGAATGGTGGGTGAACTTAGAGTACCTCTCGATCGACTTCCTCTCCCTGGATGGCCTTTCCACTGTCGGGGTGGCCGGTGCCACCTTCTTCGCTTCCACCTTCTTCTTCCTCCCCCGCCTCCTCTCCGGCTGTGGCTCCTCCTCCTCGGGGTGGGGTTCCGCGTCCTTGGCGTCGTCGGCAGGCGGATTTGCTGGGGCGGGGAAGGCGGGCTTAGCATCGGAGGCCGTGGGCGGGGCAGGGCGGGGCGAGGCAGGGCAAGGTGGAGGGGAGCTAGGGTTCTAGGCTGGCGTGGGGGGAGGACATGCTGGAGGGGGGAAATTTTTGGGAGGCAGAGCGGGACAGACAGGATGGGGTGCGGAGTGTGTGAGTTTGGGTGTGTCTTGCTCGGCGCACTATTAAATGGGGACGACATTGAGTGGGTGTTTTATTGACCACGGTAGACGTACGAACGGAACTCTTGTATCGTATGTCCTAACCGTATCATTATCCTAAATCCTATGAGAAGCCCACAGTTTTGGACCCTTGCTTGGACCTCTTTAAAATCATGACACGTGGCAAAGAGCGTTAGATATAAATAGGTGGTTAAATCATGATTTCCTTGCAGTAACCACTCAAACACGAAACTAACCGCAAATATAAATATAAATATAGTGTCAGTTACAAAGAAGCGCCAAGATACTCATTAATGTTAAATGGACCACTGGGTGTTGGCGCACCAATGTCAACCTAATTATTTAGAACAAGAAAACAGCGGATCTGGAAATGCTCACGCATTTTGAGATATTATGCAAAATATAGAAAGTAAGCATATTTTTAATTAAATATTTAGAAATGTCAAGTTTTTATCTTACAACTGGAGTCTTTATTTAGATTAATAGTTTTACTGCAACATACACACGAGTATATATGACGTGTTGAACACACTGTATTTTCGGATTTATGTCTGTGAGAAACATCAAGTGTGATGCAGACGTCCAGATAACACCCTGTATCTCCATCCTTTAGATAGAACATGCAACATAACCTTCGTCTTTCTCCTAAAAAACCCCGTCATCTCTCTCTACCACCTTTTATTATAACCAGAAACTGTATTCCTCAATGACGAGGCATTGGTTTAAACTGTTGGGGATAATTTAGGCATTTAAGTTAGCTGATGATCATGGAGGAACTTATTGCAAGCCATCTTTTGTTCAAGTTTCCTTTGAATCTCAAATACCTTTGGCTCAAAACTGTGTAACTATCTTTGTTTCACCAGGAGATGCCTTATATGATATGAAACAAAAACTGAATGTTACTGGCAATCAGCTTTCCGATTGGAACCAATATCTATTTACTTGCTTTTGGAATTCTGTGATTTGTGACAGTAACAACAATGTTGTTCAACTGTAAGTTGGAGCCCCTGCGCCTTCTTGTCTTGTTTGTTTTGGTTTCATGCCGATGTTGTTTAAGTGCTGATGTTTACCTTTGCTTTCTTGTCCTGTTTTGTACTTTTGTTTTGGTTTTATGCTGGCGGTCTCCCGCAGAATTTTGTCTGCACGGGGATTCACTGGAGTTTTGTCACCAAGAATTGGAGAACTCAAGTATTTGACTGTCCTGTGAGTACATTCTCTTATTCTGTATATTAATAGTACTAGAGAATTTCATATGGATAATGGATGTTCAGTAGATAAAATTATTTTTACGAGCTTTGTAGGGGAGGGCACTGCCTTTTATTAATTAACAGAGAATAGAAATTCTTTTGCCTGAGTATTACTAAAAGTTGAAAATCAGAAGTTTATAGCATGAGGACATCCAACAGGTTGCACTAACTTCAGAAACTCCTACTAATCTAACAATCGATTCTTCTACGGAGTCTTGTTGTTTGGAGTTGCCCCTGTGTCTCCAT
Organism: Dendrocalamus latiflorus; assembly: GCA_017311315.1. Classification (NCBI taxonomy): domain Eukaryota; kingdom Viridiplantae; phylum Streptophyta; class Magnoliopsida; order Poales; family Poaceae; genus Dendrocalamus; species Dendrocalamus latiflorus. Next base: position 28,418,584 of record CM029634.1, read on the forward strand.
GTAGATTGGGAGTTCTAGCAGTTTTGCCGCATGCCTTTAGTTGAACTGATTTTGTTAGTGAAAACAAAATCAACTTGGGGTAGTCATCTACGCAAGTAAAGTTGAATGAACATATTGTAGCACTTTTACAACTACTACATTTTAGGTTTTGGAGGAACTGGTAAAAAAGCTGAGTATCAACTGCGTCTGTGTGTCCTACACGAATTGATGCTCATGTTAAGTACAATTTGATTTTCCTAATAATTCTCTCCAACAATTATGAAACCCTGTAGTGTATTTTCTTGCAGGTCATTGTCTGGTAACAGGATTACCGGTAGCATACCTGAGCAATTTGGTAATCTTTCTAGTTTGACAAGCTTAGATTTAGAAGACAATCTTTTGGTTGGAGAAATACCGGCTTCTCTTGGCCAGCTTTCTAAGATCGAGCAGCTGTAATTGTATTTAAAATCATTTTTCCCTTCTTGATATGAACAAAATTAAAATGATTCGACCTTTCAATGTTTTGTTCCTTTCTGTCTCTTAACCAGGATGCTGAGTCAAAATAATTTTAATGGGCCAATTCCTGATAGCCTAGCAAAAATCTCAAGCTTAACTGACATGTAAGAGTATCCACTTTTGCTAAGTATGATTTATTTTTAAATTCCGGCTTGGCTAACATTAATTCATCTATATGTGTTTGTCATGTGTTGGCATGCAACTTTCTTGTGACGGCAGTCGGCTGGCATACAATAATCTGTCCGGTCAGATACCTGGTCCGCTGTTTCAAGTAGCACGTTATAAGTATCTCAAAGTTGTTCTAAAAGTTCTTTAATCGAAGATTTTTTTAACCTGAGTGACTGATGAAGGTTTCTTTTTTCATGAACAGCTTTTCCGGTAATCACTTAAATTGCGGAACCAACTTCCCCCACCCTTGTGCATCCAACATGTCCTATCAGAGTAAGTTGTATCATCATTGGTTTATTTATAGATTTACTGACACAGAGGAGCTTGTATGCCTGTATACTTAGTCCAGGAATCAGGGTATCTAATTATTCTAGAATTATCTCCTTACAGGTGGATCCCATAGCTCAAAAATTGGCATTGTACTTGGAACAGTTGGAGGAGTAATAGGGCTTGTCATTGTAGTGGCTCTGTTTCTATTCTGTAACGGAAGAAGGAAAAGCCATCTACGGGAAGTTTTTGTGGATGTGCCAGGTAATGCTTCGATGCCCTTGTAGTTGATGTGTGGTTCTTAGTATCCCTGCATTAGTTAATTGTCTTGTTGGTGACATCTGATAACACAAATGTTATATGCTCTTCCATAAATTATAAAACTGCAAACCTACCAAAAACAAGCAAGTACACCGATTCCTCGACTCAGGTTGATTATTAATACATACTAACACATGTGTTTCAGCTATTGACACCTTAGTGATTTTCTAATTAGAACACATGAAGTTGTCTTCCTCAATTGGGCATTGGATTAATCGTAGAGTTCCAAGTTTACATGGGAGATGTATGCATTGAACTAAGTAATGTGACAATTTATAATCCCCAGGCGAGGATGATCGACGAATTGCATTTGGTCAGCTCAAAAGATTTGCATGGCGAGAACTACAAATTGCGACTGATAATTTCAGTGAAAGAAATGTTCTCGGACAGGGAGGTTTTGGAAAAGTCTACAAAGGAGTTCTTCCAGATGGCACTAAGATTGCTGTAAAACGATTGACTGATAATGAGAGTCCTGGTGGGGAGGCTGCCTTCTTGCGTGAGGTGGAGCTCATCAGCGTTGCAGTTCACCGGAATCTCCTAAGGTTGATTGGCTTCTGCACGACACAAACAGAACGCCTCCTGATCTATCCATTTATGCAGAATTTGAGTGTTGCCTACCGCTTACGAGGTATCAATATTATGCTTGTCCATCCCCTAATATCCTACTGCTCTATGAAGTTTGCTCAGATATTACACTATTATTATTTGTGTTTCTGTACGAGTAGAATTTCATCATTTGCTTAATTGTCAGATGGTGGACATTGAGCTTCTCACTTTAACATTTTAGCTGAGCCTTGGTTCATGGGGGTTGATTTGTTATTACTGTAGAGTGTAGACTACAGTGCCAACCAGGGATTAAAAAAATCCGGAAAGTAGTGATATTCATACTAATTTGAATGAAGTCTCGATGCTAATGTCTATAGAAGACCAAGCAAACATAATGCTTTGGGGACAAAAATGTAGAATTGAAAAAAAAAATGAAATTGCAAACCGGAATAGACCGGTAACTGACGGTCTACCTCTGGTAAAATTTCAAAATCCGGTTTTTTGATCCTTGGTGCCGACAGATGAATTTTCTCTGACCAGTGCAAAACTTTTAACTGGTTTAGGCTTGTTCTTTGTTCAGTATTTGATGCCAGTCTCATTTCATATTTTATGTCCATTGTGCTGAAAATGATGCAGATTTTAAGCCTGGAGAACCCATATTAGACTGGCCAGCAAGAAAACGGGTGGCTATAGGTACAGCGCGTGGACTGGAGTATCTGCATGAACACTGCAACCCGAAGATCATACACCGTGACGTCAAAGCAGCTAATGTCTTGCTTGACGAGGACTTTGAACCTGTTGTTGGTGATTTTGGCCTAGCGAAGCTTGTGGATGTGCAGAAGACATCCGTGACAACCCAAGTCTGTGGAACTATGGGCCACATAGCACCTGAGTATCTGTCCACAGGGAAGTCGTCTGACAGGACCGACGTTTTTGGTTACGGGATCATGCTTCTTGAGCTTGTGACTGGCCAGCGCGCCATTGACTCCTCACGCTTGGAGGAAGAAGACGAGGTGCTATTGCTCGATCATGTAAGCCTTGTTTGCTTCCAAAATTCAATCAAGCTGCTGCGTCCCTGGGAAATGTTATAAACTGCTTCCATCCATGATGCAATTTAATTTCTTTACGTGTTATGATGGGCATGTAACTAAATGTAGGTAAAGAAGCTACAGAGAGAAGGGCAGCTAGGCTCCATTGTGGACGGCAACCTGAATCAAAATTACGACGGCGAGGAGGTTGAGATGATGATACAGATAGCATTGCTGTGCACGCAGGCGTCACCCGAGGACCGGCCGTCCATGTCAGAAGTGGTTCACATGCTGGAAGGCGAGGGGCTGGCTGAGCGGTGGGAGGAGTGGCAGCAGGTGGAGGTGACAAGGAGGCAGGAGTACGAACTGACGCAGCGGCGGTTCGACTGGGGCGAGTACTCCATCTACAACCAGGAAGCAATAGAACTGTCTGGAGCTCGATGATAATTAGCGACGATTTTCATGCATACAACACAAATCGTTCTGTAGTGTCTGCGGCGGTGGTCGTCATCTGTATTGTATGTGGTGGTGGTCGTCATCTGCAGAGTTAGATAATAGATATGCTCAGAGGCAGAACAAAACTGATCAGATTTCACTACTTTACAATACATATAACAATATATATAATTTTTAAGTAATATTATGTTAAATAGTAATGTGTCCAATGATTTTTAGTATCGATATTTCAATATAATTGATGTCAGTGTATGATAATAAAGAAGTAGTGATCGAAATACTTATCAAAATGAAAAAGCGCGAAAATAATATTGGTTAGTTGTAGCACACTGAAGAAACTAATGGTGAAATCACAAATAAAAGTTGGTCGGTGCTAGTAAAGTACATTATCTGACCTTAATGGCATGTTAAAAGAGAATAAAATTATTTAAAGTTTTCAAGTAAAAAAGTAGAATGATTAGATGTAAGTTAATGCATTAATTTTAGTATTTACATTCTCGTAAGTTCATCAAGCGACAAACTACAATATCATTAGTAATTTTCATCAATTCTTGTTTCTCTACATAGCAAATAAGTATATCATTTATGAAATTATCACCAATTAATTAAAAAGGTCAATTAGATATTTGTATGTTCAATAGTTCAAAAAGAATATAGTTAAAAATATGTGTAGTAACTTACTTGACATTGTGGTTAAATACTACAATTTTACCTCTGATATGCAACAAGCTAGATCGATTTTCCAAAAATCAAAATTGAAACCCTAAGTCTTAACCTTACAACTCGACAAAAATTAATCAACAATCATCACATTGAAACCCTAACTTACAAATTTAGTCCATGTTCTTAAAACAAATCGGAAGAATTGAGATAAATTTATAGCAAAAATCCATATTGATCGTGTGGACCTAACCTTCCTACGACCAGCGAGGACATGAGACAACATGGATCAAGCGGCACCGCCGCAAGATGGCAGTTGAGGGCTGCTAGTGGCGCCAATTTATCCTATTCTCCGATGACCGATCACAACCTAGCTTGGTGCTACTGTGCGGAAGGCATGGTCCACATCTCCTAGGTGACCGTGCGAAACAAACTAGTGTCGAAGGCAACTGCAAGGTGGCACGCTTTGAGATCGATCAAATGGATGTCGTAGTCTATTGCGGTTCTTCCTCTTGGGCTGGTGCAAGGGTTGGCTCAAATGTCCCCCTCCAGGTCAAATGTATCCCCCTAACTCCCGTCTCCAACTCCCTCCGTTCGACATGATTTCAGCTCCAGTACTCCACGTGCTTGCTTCCGCCACCTCTGTTCGGACCGCACTCTGCTCCAGGGCAGTGGCGGACCCAGGATTTTACCAAAGGGTATATGCCACATCAAAATTTCCATATGCAATTCGGTAAAATCATTTGCCAATTCGGTAAATAATTGTAAAATTTGCATTGTAATTCGATATACAAGCACTAAATAATATGATAAGTATTAAATTTAAGGATTAAGTTAAAAACTTGCACAAATTACAATATAAATAGTTCAAACACCATACTAATAGTCTCAAATATATATAAAAGGGACTTACAAGTGAAGGTCATCATATTCCTTGATGATCTCATTAAATCTCTCTCTTATTTCCCTGCCTCTTACAGCCAAATGATGTAGAATAGGAAACACAGCATTTTCACTGAAGCAGTCATCATTTACCTTTAAAAAGAACTCTAGTCAGCATACACAAAAAATAGAGTCATCCTTAGATTAGTTAATGAAGAGAAATATGAATTTAAAATATTTGCTAACTTAAGATTTCATAATGCCAAAAATATCAATTTGCACTGGGCTGTAGGAATTGCAAATGTAGAAAGAAAAAAATTATGTCTAACCTCACCTGCTAGATACGACTATAAACAGATTTGGTGGTCATTGTTCAGTGTGCCTACTAATGGGTACTTGGGTAGACGGACTTACTTCTATGATTTATAATTTAGATAATCATTCTTCGTTTATCCATTTTGTTCACGGTTGCAATTTGCCTATCCCGCCTGTTCGACCCTAACTTGCCGCACTTTCTTTCCAACAACTGTGCGGTTGACAGATGGGCAAACTTGCAACTCAAACTCATCCAACTGTCTTTTGGGGGTCCTAAACTTTAGTTTTAGTTTGGTGTATTTGAATTTTAGTTCCATCCGTCAGTTTAAGTTATATGTTAAGTCATTAGCACCCAATCTAGTTTGTACAGGCAATCCTGTGACGCATTTCGTCAAACAGGAAGCATACACAGCCAAGATTATCGTCACCTACCTCCCGGCGAATGCGCTTGCGGTGGCCACCGCTGCTCTCTGCTCGCTCCAGCTCGAGGGCCTCGACCCTGCGGCGAGCCATCTCGTACTCCCACCCCCCGACCACATCCTCCGCGTTCGCGTCCTCGAGCGCCGCGTGGATCCGCCGCATCATCCTCTCCAGCCGCCTCAGCTCCTCCACGTCCTCGCGCCTTGCGGCCGGCCCCGTCGCCGACCATGACGAGGGCTCACCTGTGGAGCCCGAGAGCAGCGAGGAGAGCGCCCTGATTCCCCACTCCAGCGCCACAGAGGCAAACACCCCAGCCATCTCCTCTCCCTACCCTCCTAGATGGCAACGTCGACTGATCTTTGCGAGAATGCGAATGAAGCAGCAGGCGAACCGTCGACTGGATCGGCTGGACCCCAGGGTATGCCGTGGCCCACCCGGCATACCCTGTGGGTCCGCCCCTGCTCCTGGGCCACCCTCGCTCTTGGACTGCTTTTGCGCCTGGACAACCTCTGGTCCTAGACCGGCGCGTATTCTCTGACTTAGAGGAGCTAAGTCACAGTGTGACTTAGCTCCTCTAAGCCATCCATTCTCAGATGAGTGGTCCAGATTTTTTTATTTTTGATTTTTTTACTTCTAGTTTTAGTTTTTTATTTTTATTTTTTCTAGTTTTTTTATTTTTTTTATTTTTTTATTATCTGTGTTAAAATAACTTATTTTTTATTTATAAAAAATAGGTTATTTTAACATAGATAATATAAAAAATAAAAAAAATAAAACTAGAAAAAGATAAAACTAAAAAACTAAAAACTAGAAATAAAAAAATCAAAACTAAAAAAAATCTGGACCACTCATCTAAGAATGGATGACTTTACGTCAGAGAATCCTGGCGGGTCCTAGACCACCTCTAGCCCTGGACTACCTCTAGACCCAGATCACCTCCGTCTCCCAGACCAACTCTGCGCCCCTTGATGCTCAAGCTCACTCCGCACTCCTGACTCTTGGATTGACTTCATGCTCCTGGAACACCTCTTCTCCATACTCCCAAATCAACTCTGTGCTCTCGAACCGCCTCTGCTCTAGACTCCCTCCGTGCCCAGATTCCCCCTCTGGTCCCAGACCGCTTTTAGACCTAGATCCAGACCGACTCCTCCTAAGACTACCGGATCGCCTTCACCTCGGACTGCCAAATCAGCGCTGCTCTGGATTCCCAAACCGCCTCCAAACCTCGCTCACTCCGTGTTGTTCCATGCTCGTGCTGCCCCCTCATCATGACTTCAAAGAAGGTGGTGGCGTCTGTCGAATCCTCTACTAGGAGGGGTGGTGTACTCACTTCTCAGAAGTGCATGTGAAGGGTAATGCGGCGATTGAAGGGAAGGAGACTCCTGAGAAGGTGATCTAGTTCTCTTGCTACCTAGGCCCTTCCAACGCGATGAAGGGCCTCTTGGAACTCCTGGAGAAAGAGGGCAAGATCGAGAGCACCTACCTGGCCGTCTTGCATAAAGCCGATGAGGATCGTCTCAATCTGGAACTGGGGATTCTTGTCGTCTTTGCCACTCAATTCGAGGCCAGTCTTCGCATTCCTCTGGTTGGACTGTTGAATGACGTGTCTGACATATTGGATCTTGAGGTCTCCCACCTCAACCCAGGAATGGAAAACCACATGAATGGAAAACAAAAAAGTGTAAAGAGGAATTAGCACATGAAGGAAATATACTTAAGAGAACAAAAGCTCATATATCCAATGCCAACAACACTATACATTTGCAATTTGTAAAAGCTTAAAGAGAGGATAGTTAGGGGTGTTTGTATTGGCTTCTTAAGTCAATATGAGCGTCTGGCTTTTTGAAGCAACTTCTTCACCACTTGCCCACTCCTTTTAAAATTTACTTCTTTCAATTACTACTATTCATTTTCAGCTAAAATCTATCAGCCGCATCAAAAAACCATCAAATACAGCCAATACAAGCACCCTCTTAATGTGAAGCTTACCCTCTTGCCTCTTTCCCTACCTCTTTCCACAACTCTGCAAGAATCCAAAGACCTATCTAGTAATGCAATATCACATACACATACACTCATATAGAAAGAGCTAACGGGAGGACCCATGCCGATGCCCATGTGGAAGCAAAGAGCCAAAGACGGAGATGCTGCTTGGTAGTCAACCTTGATTCGACCTTGACAGCTGCTACTTCTTGGGATAGCACCGATACACCAAAAACAACGGAGCTGACAACCCTCGGAGGCAGTGGAGGATAACAGAGGACGATCGAGAGGGAGGAGGTGGAGGTGATGGGTGAGACCGACAAAGCGGGAGGACGCACCGTCCAGACTATAGATCTAGCTAATGGGGATGGTATCCATTATCCAGATCTAGATCAATTTTGATCCACCATCTTGAAAAATATAGATAGAAGTCATAAGCCTAGTTAAAAGCTATAAGCTATAGCCTAAAAGAACAAAATCTTTATTAGCCTGTTTTGTTGGAAGGATTTGCTAGAAGTGAAGGAAAATTTAGGAGTAGAAGTTATAAAATCTCTTATTTGGCTGGTGGACATGTGAGTCTAGCTGGCAACAAGAATTGGGAGTTTGAGGATCTAACTCCAACCATTTTAAACCATGATGAAAATTAGGAGGGAATTGCTTTTTTTAGAAAGTGAATACATCTCAACCTTTCATTACGGCTTATCATTAGATAACGTAATAGTTAGAAATTAATTCCCCACAATTTTCTATCCCTCTTGCCAAACAGGGTAATGAGGGGATTTGGCCCGATATTTCGTTGAGAATGATAATTATGATTGTTTGATATAATGTTGACGACAAGGCCACTAGACCGAAACAACCAAGTCCATCATGCAATTGTTACACCACACCCTTGTCGTTACCAACCGTGCCTAACACGGATGATCTTTCCTGCAAGTAATTAAGAATCAAGCAAGAAAGAAATAAGTGCGACTAACCCTGTAAATTGCTCTTAGATCACTATATTGCCGACTAACCCTATAATATTTTAGTGGATTGACCAAAAAGGTTATTATAAATATGCTAAAATTAATTTGGACTGAAGTTTAGGAGGCTGTTGTAGATGGCTCTTAGTCTATAATCAAGTGTCAATAATAAATTACTATGTGTTGAGTTATGTAATTTTGTATTAAGCTTTGTGATTTAGTTTGGCACTTGCGACTCACTTAGGATGTGTTTGGTTGGAGTGATGAAAGTGGAATGGGATGTGATGGAATAGGATGAGATGGTTCCACAAAAAAAGTGGAACCACATGGTCCAGCATCTAAGAAAAATATTCTCTAAATTTGCACAGGCTTATCCCACTTTGAACCATTCCAATTCCATCCCACCCCATCCCTCAAACCAAACACATGGATATGCTTGGTCAAAGGAACCATCTCATTCCATCCCACCCCATCCCTCAAACCAAACACACCCTTAGTTCTTGATTCTAGCATCTAGATTTCAATCTGTATTTTTAGATGGCTATGTTCTTTAGTGAGATCTTTAGCTTAATTAGTCATTTTTGTGAAGGTTTGCCATGTACATTAATTTGCTCAATCACATTATAAGCTTCTTTTGGCCTACTTTGTTATATATGCATACTTTTGATTGGGCAAGCTTTATAAGAGCATAACTTTGTACACATCAATTCAATTAGTTTAAATAATCTTTTAAGTCTTCATGATGTGTTTTCTTTGAAAAAATAAAACAAATTGGATCAGTGATTCTTGGATATGAGTTCTCTCTTTGTTATTTCTTCCTTTATGTCTTGATGTTTACATTGATAAAGGTGGAGAGATTTCTAAGCTTTGTGGCTCAAAATGCTAAATGCTTTATGGTATGTTTTGTGCGATTTAGGAGAGATTGTGGCTTGTGGCTTAAAATGCTTTTCCGAGTTTAGTTCTTCATTTAACCTATTTGAAATCATGATATCTCGAGGTATTGTCAATGTATTTATTAAGAGAGAGATTGTTAGACCATGTGGCTAGATCTAGAATATTTGTGATAATTAATAATTGACAATATTGCTTATTGATGTTGTTTGAGGCATGTGGTATATATGGACTTATGTCGGTAAGTTGGAAAAAACTTGTGCCAGAAAAAGATGTGGCTAGATCACTCGAAGGTGACCATGGTCTATGGTAAGAACAAAGATATGGCTTGATAGTGTGAAAAGTTGAAAATTGTATTATATATAAGAACTTATTTGGATCCAAAACTATAAATAGAGATGGTTAGGGGTTAGCTCTAAGGCTAGATATGTAATTTTTGTACTAGGGTTTGAGAGATGTTAAAAAGGATACTTTATAACTGTAAACATGATGATTCAGTGATAAAATAAATAAATATGATAAAAAAAGGCGGTGCGTCGGACTTTGTCTTTCTCTGTGTCTTTGATTCTGCCAAAGCACGGACTCCTCTATTCATCAGAGTACGCTCGGATCAAGGGATCAAGCCATCACATCATTGATCATCAAGTCGTCACAATCAGCAACCGAAGGGATTGCTTCCTCTGGAAAGTCTTCACTCACAGGAATAGACGAGGCGGGTCCCACGCATGGAAGGAGGACGCAGTCGATCGGTGGCAGCACACGAAGAAAAATTTCCAACAAAGCCGCAAAGTGCAAGCGGAACCGTCCACGTTTTTAAATCGCTACAGTATTACTATAGTATTTTTGTTTCAGTATCCGAAAATTTCTTCTCTTTTGCTGCCTTTTTGTTTTTTTATTTTCTGCTGTGTGACAAATTGAATAATCAGGAGAGAGTAGATTTAAGAAAAAAGTTTTTGCTGCGAGTTATAATTATTCATTCTCTCGAATTGCCATCGACGATTCTACATGCCCCTTATTCTGGCATTCCCCAATCCGGCAGGCCCATTCCCTGAGCGCGGTGCGGTCGCTGGGCTTCCCTCGGCGCGGTGGCTGGATCACCAGATCAGCACGGCGGCTGGGCGGGGTCTCTCAGATGACTGGAGATGTTCTGCTCATAATCTCTTTTGCTTCTTTCGGAGAGGAAGTACTTAGTGACATCCAGGGTAGAGATTAGGTAGAAAGCTGTCCAGGGGCATGGAGCTTACTTGTCTGATGTATGTACAGGCTTTAGAACTGAAGAAAACTGAAAAAAAGGAGACTAGAAATCTGGTACCACGCAAAGGGTGGGTTGTCCTGGGGTATAAATTCCAAAGTAGAGCATAGAAATATTTTTAGTTGGTTCTTAAGAAGGGTACAGATAGCACATTATGATACGCTAATTTATTTTGTTGAACACTATGTAGTCATAAAGTTAGTTCTTGGCAACTATGGCCATATAAATTCAGAACAGAATTTTTGCAAAAAAAAAAATGAGAGATGGAATTAGGCCCTAAGGCAAGTGTGAGACCCCGGAGTAGAAACTCCTGGACTCCCTGTGCATTACAGTACTAGTCCCAGATCAACGCTAGTACACACAGTTCAAACAGAAAAGATGATACATTGCCAACAACGCTTTATTATCATAATCGAGATTACAGACCTCGAAGTCTTTATTACAAATGAGGTTTTAAGACCTCACGCCAAAAAGAAAATTACAGCGGAAGCAAAAAGAAACTAAAGCAAGACCCATCAATACGCCACAGGCAATTGACTGGGGAAACGCAACCTAGAAGTCCGGAAAGCCTTCGACGAATCCATCCACGAAGTAGTCGTAGTCCACCTCTTGAGCTTCGATCTCTTCTGAGAGTTAATTTGAAGTGTAGCACGTGAGTACATGAATGTACTCCGCAAGTCTTGGGAAAGATGCATAGATGCAGGGCTTAACAAAGGAAGGCTATATGGTTCTTTTGCGAAAATCAGCATTTTATTTCAAACTTTCCTATTATTTCAAAGCCATTTGTTAAACATCTTGTTTTCAATAATTTGAAAATAGATAAATAATCTTAGTGAAGGTTAAACCACCAACACTAATATCTCAGGCTATATCCGCCAATATTCAAAACTCAGGTTAAACCACCTGATCTGATTACATCACCAGATTTAAATCACGAGAGTTACACCACTCCCGAGTTTAACAAACCATTTTATTTTGAAATCAAAATCAAACTTCTACCATGTGAATGCATTCCTTGCCCGCCCTTGACCGTGGGCACGGCTATTCGAATAGTTTTTACTCTGCAGAGTTTGTACACTTTACCCACAAGAGATAAATTATCTTAATAGTCAACATGCTTCCTTTGGCATGAGACCCAGATAAAATATCACAAAGCCTTTCACCTACTCCAGTATAGCTAGATACCACCCGCTAAGGTTTCACCACAACTCGAATCCACGAGTCGGAGCCCCCTCTTGCGCCGTATGAGTACAGTAAACCCTGTCCCTCACTATGAGTAACCAGTACACCCTGGCACTCAATACACCACTGGTGATATCTAAACTATACCTTTATAGGTTAGTTAGCTAGGTCGTACCCATATAGACTTGTGGTTGCACTGTTTTGCTCAGTTTGGACAAACACAAGCGTCGGTCCTTAAACGACCAGGGTGGTTCATTCACAATTCAAAAAAAAATCTCGTGCTAAACTGCACCAGCCAAACCTTCCATCCACTCTTGTCAACTTTTCCCTTTGAACTTCATTTTTATTTTCAAATTAACAGTGGTAACATCCATTACCACTTTTCAAACAAATCAATTAACAATGGTAACATCCATTACCAATGTTCAAACAAACCATTCATCAAAACATTTAGCAAACATGCTACTCATTTGAGCATTATTACATTGATTTGCTACGCTAAGCATTTGCTAGTATTTAAAAATTCAACAGATGTAATACTAACTCATTATTGAGTCAAAGAGATATCCTAAGTTGACAATGGTACAAGGTAAACAATTTTCAATGGAAGGTATAACAAATTGGGTATTTAACTAAATTTTCTAAATCAAATTATCACTTGATATAACATAAGCATGCAATAATTTAAAATAACTATCTAATCATTTTATAAATCATTTGAGCAAGTTGATCAAAGAAAACTTGCAAAACATAGGATCAAAATGATCAAAGGAGACTTGCCTTCTTGAGCGCTATTTAGGTCTTCTTGCTGCGACTCGACGAATTCCTCGGTGACGTCGGTTTCTACGCGCGAAATAACAAAACAACCAAATAAATAAATACAAATAAAAGCTCAAAAATATAAAATATATACTGCAACATAGATTATGATTTTATACAAATTTAGAAATTTGAATCACTGGATTCGGAGATCGGACGAGGGAGAACGAGCGATTGGAAGTTTGATCGGTTTGGAAATTCCAGAAAATGCAAAACGAGGGAATATTCTCTGGAATCTTATTTTAGCTGATTTTTGAGGTATATTGGAGTGTATGACATGTGGGGCCCGGTTGTCATTGACTAACAAAAATTTTGGCAAGCCCAAACCGAAAATTGCATTGCACTGGACTTGAACTCACAACCTCATGCATGCATGCCTTAACTTGTCTTCCCTAGCCAAGTGAGCATTTGATATTTCTTGACAAAGGAACAACAACAAATCAAATAAACATGGATGAACATGGCTAGCAAAGGAAACATAGCCATGTACGCAGGGGCGCGCACGGCCGGCGACCTCGCCGGCGACCGGCGGCCGGAGGCGGGGCGGCGAGTGGCGGCGGGGGTAGAGGAGGTGGCGGCGCACCTACCGGTGGCGGAGGGGAGGCCCGGGGCGGCCGGTGGTGGCGGCAAAAGGTGGCGGAGGCGGGGTGCTGCGGGGTGGTCGGCGGGAGATGGCCGGGCGGCGGCGCACGGTGGTGGCGCACGGCGGCGGGGTGGCGGCCGAAAGAGAGGGAGTGGGAGCCGGCCGAAATGGAGGAGGAAAGGGAGAGAATGGTGAGGGAAAAGCCAATTTATAGAAAGAGAAGGGAGGGGAGAGGGTTTCGGTTTTGAGAAGGTTAAGGGACGGGGAACGGCCGGGAGATTGATGAGGTTGATTAGGGCGTCCGTTTTCATGCTTTAATCGGGAGTTACGAGGGAGAAACGGGCTTCAATTAAAAGCTCCATTCGGCTCTAATGGTGGAGGAGAGAGAGGGTGGGAGGAGGAAGAAGAAGAGGTTGAAGAAACATATGACATGTGGGGTCCATGTGTAATAGAGAAGGAGAAGAAGTGAAGGGGTACGGGCCGTCGGATTTTCGACACGTGGCAAGTGGATGTGTTATGGCTCTTGGATTTTATGAAGGGGTAAGTGATCATGTGTGGCTAGGATTAAAACGTGGAGAGAGATTGATTTAATCTGAGAGCGACACGTGGCGGGCTAGGAATAATTTGATTTTTATTTTCGGAATAAATTTCAGCAAATACTAGAAACTTTATAAACGTTTGGAAAAATAATATTTAATGTCTAAAAATTCCAGAAAAATTATATAATATTCCTGGAAGCATTTTAGACTTAGTAAAAAATATTTTTAATTTCAAATTTGAATTTATAATTTTATAAAATACTTTTTAACTTTAAAAATTGATTTTAAATTCTAGAAAATTCTAAATAATTACTTAAAAATTTAGGGAAGGCTAGGAAAAAATATAATAAACTATTTTTGGCTTTAATAAAATATTTTAAATACATTTCCTTGTTTTAAATTTTGAAATTAAATCCAGATAAATCCAAATAAGATTCAAATACATTGAAATAATTAATAAAAATAAAATTTTTCAGAAAGCGAAAATTTGGGATGTGACAGCAAGGAGTCTGAACCACTGCATTTTGTTCCCACTTTCTGAAAGTGAAACTGAAATCCTTTTCACAACTGAGTTGGAAAAGTGTGGAGTATCTGACACCACTCTTATCAGAAAAGGATCTAATGCTACAAATGTTTATTAGGCACTACTCTCTCCTGTATTCCAAATGAGATTCCAGAAACATTCTTAATTATTTCGACAACATCTACATTATCTGCTTGCAATCATCCCTACCCACTAATTTGCCAAGCTACACAGTCAGAAACTTCAAAGAACCAATCTCCTATCAAGTAAAATAATTTCCCATAGAGAGGAAACTATTCAAAAAAGAGTCATCAAGTTATTAAGCAAAGAGTAATAGATGCTATAGTTGACAAAACTAATTGATGATTTCAGGCGACTCTGATCTTTGGAAAGAGCCGAAATTTCAGGAACCGACCGTCGCTGCATACCCTTCATTGCAGGAGTACCAAGGCCATTTCGAGCTCGCCCTTGGCCAATCCATGGTGAGACTTCTCCTAGCCATGGAAGTACTCGTTAAGAACTAAATCTTAAACTTGTCCTTTGTAAGTGAAGGTGTGCATCAACTATGCTAACGCTGATCAGAGCTATGGTGTGTGCTCCCCCTATGGAGCTCAAGCTATGGTATGTATGGTGTTTCTCTCTTCTTGAGTTCTCTATCTCTAAGTATTTGAGTTCAAATTCATATGTATGACAGTTCAGCATGTCATCAATTTGACAACAAGCTAATAAAGTTTCAGTTGTTTCTCTGAATATTTAAACTGTGTACAAAGTACTACTGTAAACTTCACATGTTCTTGTGCTGATTCGGTTCAACATTTGCAAATCAAATCCGGAAGGATGCATGTGTCAACAGTATCTGTTGAAAGAGCCTTTTTTATCTAAATTGCGCAACTAGATTGCTGATGATTGGGTCAATGACATGATAGTGTGCTACACCGAGCAGAAGCTATTTAAATCACTTTCCGATGTTACCATTACCCGACGGTTTCAATTTCAAACGATGAAGACTCAGAAAATAAATTTGCCTCATAGGTGGGATTAGCACATTTGTGGTATATAATGTTCCATTCTCTATTTCTCTTCAATGTGAATATATTACAATGTTATACGATACACTAATTTACATATTTATGTTTTGCAGAATCTCTTCTGAATGTGTGATTGGACTTTTGTTAGCAACTCATCGAAGCTTTCGTAATGCCATACTAAGGTACTTGTTATCGTATCTTCCTTTTCTTTTTATTATAGACATTCAAATGTGTGTTGGATTTTAAAACTATTGCGGTTACCAACTTTGCTTGTGTCATGTGTATTTGGATTTGTTCGTGTTTATCGCACCACGCCCAGACTTGTACAAAATTCTAGTTCCGCCACTGCTTGTCTCCTGCAGACTAAGCTTCTTTCTATGCCAGATATGATTAACCCTGCAGCTACTGTTGGAACTATCAAAATCTTCGAATTGGAGCATGTCCCATTTATATCACGGGCCTCTTCCATGATCGATGGCTCCACCTTGAGTCAGCTAATCTGTTCAAGAAGAAGCCCTCTGGTTGCCATGGTTTTTTTCCATGCGGTGCAACGAGCAGCGGCGCTTCTACAAAAGTGTGTCGTTCGACATCCCAATACCTACCATTCTCATACTGATCCTCTCTGAAATTTTTTTCTTCCGTATTCATCTGATTACTAGCTAGGCAATTTTATTACAAGAAAATTCAAAACCATCAAACAACACAAGCCAAGCTACTATATATAATCAACACCACTTCTCTAGCAACATTTATTCGTTTTTGCTTCCAATGAGAGATGCCGAGATGCATAGGCTATTTTTTTTATAGCTGTTGGATGTAGCCATGCTTGGCTGAATTGAGTGCAATGAGGAATAATGTTCTCTAGGCTCTAGCGACTCCCGTGCTGTAAATCAACTATTGTTAAGGAAAAATATGTTGGAGCCTAATTTCTCTGCTAGGGTGCTTGAAGAAAATCCAGTAGGTGAAAGCTGGTTTACATCTATACTTTCTTTGACACAACACCACAATTGAAGAGTTATGTAGAAATTGGTCTCAGTGTAACCCATTGGTCAGGCTAAGGCTCGGTTCTTTTGGGTTTTAGGTTTCTCCGAAAGTCAAAATAAATATCGTGACTTTTTGAAGCAAAATTTTCAAACGGCTTGCCGAGCTCAAAACAATATGTGCTGTCTGTATCAGTATCTCCGTCATCAGTTGCCGTCTCGAAAAATATAGATAAAAGCAATCAACTGTAGCTAAAAAAACAGAGGCTAAATAGTCTTGAAACTGCAACCATTCCTTATGCTGAGAATGAAGACTAGGCGTGCTCAAGCATAGGCTCTAGAAGCTAGCTTTAAAAGAAGCTAGTTGTAGGAGAAGCTAGAGTCCAAAAAATAGAGGTGGATTGTGAGCTTCTACTTCTAAAAGAAAGATCTACCTTTACAATTTTGCCCTTCACTACATGCTCTTCTAAGTTGTTATCCAATGGAAATCAACTCCACCATTAGCCGTCAATCTCATATTTTTTATGCTGCTTGACATTTTCCCCTTCCCATCATTGCTCTACTCTCTCTCTATTAATATCTCACCCAACAGTCTAACACAACCTAGATTGACTGTAGCAACATGGCTAAGGGGTCGACGGCACAATTACTCATATCTCATCCAGCATAAGCTAGATTGAGTGTTGCAAGATGGCTGAGAAGTTGGTGGTGCAATTATTGCACAAATTGGGTGAGATGGTGGATTTTTTGAGCTGCAGTTTTGTCTGTGGTTTATGGTTTTTATTTCTGTTATGGACGTTTATATGAACGAACTAAATACCGATAAATCAATTTAAAAATACTATCCAGATAACTTGTTTCAAAATAATGATGAAGAAGTTATTTTGTTTATTTGTTTAAAAAAGTTATAAATTATAAATTGAAAAGAACTAGGTTAGTGTGCAGAGGTAGAGCCAAGGATTGGGTGGTCGTGGGGATTGAGCGGTGGCGGTGGCGGCTATGATGGCACTACTGCAACAAAGACGTGGATGGGGGGCCCTGACGGCGTGAACCGTTATTTTGTGCAAATCAAGCAACCAATCGTCGACGGCGATGAGCGTGGCTTCCTAGACGGCGGCGAGGGAAGGTAGGAATTTCGTGTACTGGAGGTGATGAAGTTGGTCGGCGTAGCTTCCACGCCCCAGTGTAAAAGCGGCCCCCGGCTTGGACGGCGGCTAGAGAAGCGGCGTAGCTTCCACCACACCATACAGGCACGCAATCCCCGTCGCAAGAAGGGGAGAGAAAAAAAAAGAGCTCTTTCCCCTGCCTTCCCATCCCAAATTCGCCTGCCGAAACCCTTAAATCTGCCGCCGACTTGTGCGATCCCGGCCTCCGGGCACCTCTTCGGCAGCCGGCACCCACTTCGCCTGGCCGCACCGCAGGAACCTCTCTTCGCCGGGGGCGAGGCGCCGCCTCCAGGCCTCCTCGTTCCACCGAAGCAAGATGAGGGAGCTGCGCATCGTTATCCTGATCGTACTGACATCTTTGCCTTCCTTCTCCGCGTCCGACCGTCAAGGTACAGCTCCACTCCCCTCACTCCCCTTCATGCAAGGTCACTCTCTTAGTCTCTTAACTACCGTTTACTTCCAAGCTTATGCAAATACGCACTATGTATAGATGTCACTGTGTCAGATTTACCAATACTAGTTTTTTACATGTTGTCCTGATGGTAAAGAAATAATCTGTTACTGTGTTGTACTGTTGTATTGATGTCAACACTACGTAGCTTAGCTTAGCTTACCCTCACTTGATAATAGCACATCTTTCTGTACCTTGCAGTAAAGGAAATAAATTCTATGAGAAGCCCTCAGTTTTGGACCCTTGCTTGGACCTCTTTTAAATCGTGACACGTGGCTAAGAGCGTTAGATATAAATAGGTGGTTAAATCATGATTTCCTTGCAGTAACCGCCTCAACACGAAACTTTTTTAGATAAAGGATATAAAATCCGGCCTCTATATCCACGAAAGATATACACAGCCAAAAGTTACACGAGCTCTTAGGCTCAAAGCCTCAAAACTGAGGTACATAAAACAATATGAAAGATAGCTTAAGGACTACGAAAAGAACTAGAAAGGCTAAGCTTCAGCACTTTTGCTCCGTCCTTGCTTACAACCAAGCCCCTAACCTCATCCGACCGAGCCACCCAAACTATGGTCTGCTTTGCGTGAAGATGGACCTCCGAGGCGACGTCTCCAAGAAAGCGACGAGAGTCACCGACGCCGCCCGCCTCACCGAGGCAAGGCTTTCACCTGGAGATCAGAACACATGAGAGCTATGTAGTGCCACGACACACCTTCAGGAAGGATAATGGCGCCCGAAGGCGTCATTGATGTCGAGACCGGTAAGATCACCGGCAAGGCTTTCGCCAGCATCTCCACAGCACCCCACGCACTACCCACACACAAAATAGACCGCCACCAACACTCCGGGGCCCTACACGCCTAAAGGCCAAGGCATAGCCACCCTTGAACTCCACGACGAGCCGCAAATATAAATATAGTGTCAGTTACAAAAAAGCGCCAACATACTCATTAATGTTGTATGTACCAATGTGGGTGTTGGCGCACCAATGTCAACCTAATTGTTTAGAGCAAGAAAACAACCAATCTGGAAATGCTCACACATTTTGAGATATTATGCAAAATATAGAAAGTAAGCATATTTTTAATTAAATATTTAGAAATGTCAAGTTTTTATCTTACAAATAGTCTTTATTTAGATTAATAGTTTTACTGCAACATACACACGAGTATATATGACGTGTTGAACACACTATATTTTCGGATTTATGTCTGATGAGAAACATCAAGTGTGATGCAGGCGTCCAGATAACACCATGTGTCCCCATCCTTTAGATACAAAATGCAACATACCTTCGTCTTTCTCGTCAAAAAAAAACCTTTGTTGTAGTTCTGTGTCTATCTTTCTCTCTACCACCTTTTATTATAACCAGCAACTGTATTCCTCAATGACGAGGCATTGGTTTAAATTGTTGGGGATAATTTAGGCATTTAAGTTAGTTGATAATCATGGAGGAACTTAATTTCAAGTCATCTTTTGTTCAAGTTTCCTTTGGATCTCAGATACCTTTGGCTCAAAACTGTGTAACTAACTTTGTTTCACCAGGAGACGCCTTACATGATATGAAACAAAAACTGAATGTTACTAGCAACCAGCTTTCCGATTGGAACCCAAATCAAGTTAACCCTTGCACATGGAATTCTGTGTCTTGTGACAGTAACAACAATGTTGTTCAAGTGTAAGTTGGAGCCCCTGCGCCTTCTTGTCTTGTTTGTTTTGGTTTTATGCTGATGTTGTTTAAGTGCTGATGTTTACCTTCGCTTTCTTGTCCTGTTTTGTTTCGGTTTTATGCTGATTGTCTCCCACAGAACTTTGGCTGTACGGGGATTCACTGGAGTTTTGTCACCAAGAATCGGAGAACTCAAGTATTTGACTGCCCTGTATGTACATTCTGTTATTCTGTAGATTAATAGTACTTGATAATTCCATATGGATAATGGATGTTCAGTAGACAATTATTTTTACGAACTTTGTAGGGGAGGGAACTGCCTTTTATTAAAGTAACAGAGAATAGAAATTCTTTTGCCTGAGTATTACTAAAAGTTGAAAATCAGAAGTTTATAGTCATCTACGCGAGTAAAGTGGGGTGAACATATTGTAGCAATTTTACAACTACTACATTTTAGATTTTGGAGGAACTGGTAGAAAGCTGACTATCAACTGTGTCTGTGTCCTACACGAATTGATGCTCATGTTAGGTACAATGTGATTCTCCTAATAATTCTCTCCAACTATTATGAAACCCTGTAGTGTATGATCTTGCAGGTCATTGTCTGGTAACAGGATTACCGGTAGCATACCTGAGCAATTTGGTAATCTTTCTAGTTTGACAAGCTTAGATTTAGAAGACAACCTTTTGGTTGGAGAAATACCGGCTTCTCTTGGCCAGCTTTCTAAGCTCGAGCGGCTGTAAGTGTATTTAAAATCATTTTTCCCTTCTTGTTATGGACAAAATTAAAATGATTTGACCATTTCATGTTTTGTTTCTTTCTGTCTCTTAACCAGGATACTGAGTCAAAATAATTTTAATGGGCCAATTCCTGATAGCCTAGCAAAAATCTCAAGCTTAACTGACATGTAAGAGTATCCACTTTTGCTAAGTATGGTTTATTTTTAAATTTCTGGCTCGGCTAACATGAATTCATCTATATGTGTTTGTCATGTGTTGGCATACAACTTTCTTGTGATGGCAGTCGGTTAGCATACAATAATCTGTCCGGTCAGATACCTGGTCCGCTGTTTCAAGTAGCACGTTACAAGTATCTCAAAATTCTTCTAAAAGTTCTTTTAATCCAAGATTTTTTTTAACCTGTGTGACTGATGAAGGTTTCTTTTTTCATGAACAGCTTTTCTGGTAATCACTTAAATTGCGGAACCAACTTACCCCACCCTTGTGCATCCAACGTATCCTATCAGAGTAAGTCATATCCTCATTGGTTTATTTATAGATTTACTGATGCAGAGGAGCTTGTATGCTTAGTCCAGGAATCAGGGTATCTAATTATTCTAGAATTATCTCCTTACAGGTGGATCCCATATATCAAAAATTGGCATTGTACTTGGAACAGTTGGAGGACTAATAGGGCTTGTCATTGTAGTGGCTCTGTTTCTATTCTGTAACGGAAGAAGGAAAAGCCATCTACGGGAAGATTTTGTGGATGTGCCAGGTAATGCTTCCATGCCCTTGTAGTTGATGTGTGGTTCTTAGTATCCCCTGCATTAGTTAATTGTCTTGTTGATGACATCTGATAACACAAATGTTATATGCTCTTCCTTAAATTATAAAATTGCAAACCTACCAAAAACAAGCAAGTACACTGGTTCCTCGACTCAGGTTGATTATTAATACATACCAACACATGTGTTTCAGCTATTGACACCTTAGTGGTTTTCTAATTAGAACACATGAAGTTGTCTTCCTCAATTGGGCATTGGGTTAACTAAGTAATGTGACAATTTATAATCCACAGGTGAGGATGATCGACGAATCGCATTTGGTCAGCTCAAAAGATTTGCATGGCGAGAACTACAAATTGCGACTGATAATTTCAGTGAAAGAAATGTTCTCGGACAGGGAGGTTTCGGAAAAGTCTACAAAGGAGTTCTTCCAGATGGCACTAAGATTGCTGTCAAACGATTGACTGATTATGAGAGTCCTGGTGGGGAGGCTGCCTTCTTGCGTGAAGTGGAGCTCATAAGTGTTGCAGTTCACCGGAATCTCCTAAGGTTGATTGGCTTCTGCACGACACAAACAGAACGCCTCCTGATCTATCCATTTATGCAGAATTTGAGTGTTGCCTACCGCTTACGAGGTATCAATATTATGCTTGCCCATCCCCTAATATCCTACTGCTCTATGAAGTTTGCTCAGATATTACTCCCACTATTATTTGTGTTTCTGTACGACTAGAATTTCGTCATTTGCTTAATTGTCAGATGGTGGACATTGAGCTTCTCAGTTTAACATTTTAGCCAAGCCTTGGTTCATGGGGTTGATTTGTTATAACTCTAGAATGCAGTGCTGACCAGGGATAAAAATAAATCGGCGGTTACTGGCCGCACTGGTCCAGAAAGGAGTGATATTCATACTAATTTGAATGAAGTCTTGATGTTAATATCTATAGAAGACCAAGCAAACATAATGCCTTGAGGACAAAAATGTAGAATTGAAAAAAATTAAAATTGCAAACCTGAATAGACCAGAAACAGACCGGTAACCGACCATCGGCCTACCTCAGGTAAATTTTCAAAATCCGTTTTTTTTTGTTGGTGCTGACAGATGAATTTTCTGACCAGTGGAAAATTTTTAACTAGTTTAGCATAGTTTAGCCTTGTTTGTTGTTCAGTATTTGATGCCAGTCTCATGTCATATTTTATGTCCATTGTGCTGAAAATGATGCAGATTTTAAGCCTGGAGAACCCATATTAGACTGGCCAGCAAGAAAACGGGTGGCTATAGGTACAGCGCGTGGACTGGAGTATCTGCATGAACACTGCAACCCGAAGATCATACACCGTGACGTCAAAGCAGCTAATGTCTTGCTTGACGGGGACTTTGAACCTGTTGTTGGTGATTTTGGCCTAGCGAAGCTAGTGGATGTGCAGAAGACATCCGTGACAACCCAAGTCCGTGGAACTATGGGCCACATAGCACCTGAGTATCTGTCCACAGGGAAGTCGTCTGAGAGGACCGACGTTTTTGGTTACGGGACCATGCTTCTTGAGCTTGTGACTGGCCAGCGCGCTATTGACTTCTCACGCTTAAAGGAAGAAGACGAGGTGCTATTGCTCGATCTTGTAAGCCTTGTTTGCTTCCAAAATTCAATCAAGCTGCTGCGTCCCTTGGGAAATGTTATTTTTTTTAGATCAAGGGAAAATTTCATTAAATGAATGAAAAAGGTTTCAGCCTCTACAATCCGAAGATCGTACGCAGCTTAAGGTTACAACCAAGAGCAATCAAGCACAAGAACTAACACAAAACAAAAGACACAAGATACATGAAAAAACAGACACTACGCCTCAATCCTATTCCGGAACTTCCATCCAAATTTTGCAAAGACCTCCATGATGACCGTCTCCAATATCTGGCATCCATTCTTGAATAAACTGCTTCCATCCATGATGCAATTTAATTTCTTTACGTGTTATGATGGGCATGTAACTAAATGTAGGTAAAGAAGCTACAGAGAGAAGGGCAGCTAGGCTCCATTGTGGACGGCAACCTGAATCAAAATTACGACGGCGAGGAGGTTGAGATGATGATACAGATAGCATTGCTGTGCACGCAGGCGTCACCCGAGGACCGGCCGTCCATGTCAGAAGTGGTTCACATGCTGGAAGGCGAGGGGCTGGCTGAGCGGTGGGAGGAGTGGCAGCAGGTGGAGGTGACAAGGAGGCAGGAGTACGAACTGACGCAGCGGCGGTTCGACTGGGGCGAGTACTCCATCTACAACCAGGAAGCAATAGAGCTGTCTGGAGCTCGATGATAATTAGCGACGATTTTCATGCATACAACACAAATCGTGTCTGTACTGTATGTGGTGGTGCTCGTCATCTGTAGAGTTAGATAATAGATAGATATGCTCATAGCATAATGCAACTATGCAAGCAAACTCGTGGAGCAATAGCATGAATATTGATGAATATTGAACAGATAGATGACAGATATATGTAATTGTATAGCCTAGCCATGGATGTGCTGCTTAATATTCATCGCAAAGTTGTCAACCGTTGATATGGTATGTGGTATGTCTTTGTGCTAAGTCACCAGTAACTATATAATTTGGTCCTCTTGAATCTGTGTATTCCCTCCGTT
Source organism: Dendrocalamus latiflorus (assembly GCA_017311315.1). Classification (NCBI taxonomy): domain Eukaryota; kingdom Viridiplantae; phylum Streptophyta; class Magnoliopsida; order Poales; family Poaceae; genus Dendrocalamus; species Dendrocalamus latiflorus. The sequence continues at coordinate 28,442,324 of CM029634.1, forward strand.
TCAAAATAGTTTCAATAATCGGTGCTTTGCGTTGACTGCTCTATCGATCTGGAGTAGAACGAGACAAAACATGGCTTCTCAAGGACCGCAGATCTGACGATTGTGCGGTTGTCAAGATGAAATGGTGCCCTCCTGCACATCGCCATAAGAATATCTATATATTTCGAGCTAAAACCAACCAACAGAGAGAGCTAGTGTAAAAATAAATGGATCTGGCCATCTCGCATTTTTCTTGGGGTTTATATACATGAATAGGATAGGATGAGAAATTCACATTATACCCCTTAATAATTGCAAAAGATGAAAGTACATGGTACATTTCTTTATAAACATATACTTATATGGGAGTGTCTATTTGTCATTTGACTATTTTTTTCTTGTAAATTAGTCAGATTTTGAACCATATGACAAAACAACTAGGAAATTTAATTAAACAAAATTTGAATGTGCTTCTGAGCATACAAAACAAGCAGTGATACTTGACCTAACAAATTAGTTAAGCCTATTAAGAAAAAGATTAAGAAAAGCAAACAAACATATTGGGAAATTTAATTTAAAAACCCAACTATCCTTCTAAATGAACAAAACCATTATGAATACTTAACCTAACAAATTAGGTAAGTCTATTAAGAAAATATTTAGAGAATGTAACAAAACAACTAAGAAATTTAATCAAACAAAACTTGACTATACTTTTGAGCATACAAAACCAGTAGTGATACTTGACCTAACAAATTAGTTAAGCCTATTAAGAAAAAGATTTAGAAAAGCAATGTATGCTGCCTCTTTAATTAACAAATAAATATTGGATTGTGATAGTACTCTGTATTAAGATATGCTTCTAAGAAAAAGTTTAGAAAACCAGTCCGTCCGTGGTCACATGCGCTTGCAAGCTGCAGAAATTTGCATCGTCAGTCATGAACATGCAGGACGACGATGGGAACGCTGCCCTACACCTCGCTGTTCAGATCGGGCACCTGTGGCTATTCAATCCTCTGATGAAAAACCTACATGTCATCATCCCGAGAACGAATCTCAAAGCAAAACGAATGGCTGAAAAACGACTGTTTTGAGCTACAAAAACACGCGACTACAATATAGCACTTCCGTACTTATATTATTGGATCTGTTGCAAGACCCAGTAGCTAAACTTAATCGGTTATATAGGCTAGGCCACCCCCTAACAGTATATAACTGAAATAGTATATAACTGAAATAGTATAGGTATAGGGGAACACAATCTTTAATTTTAGCATCCGTATCCTACAGATATTTTAGAAAAACATATTCTACAGATTTATCTTTGCATTGCTTCTCGCCTGTCGTGTTCTTTCTTTGAATAAACTGAGGGGACAAAAAGGCTACAGAGCTGTCTTTCTTATTCGTTCAACCCTACGGTGATCGATCCGACTGTAATAGGCACCCTAAGAACTATATTGGTAGTTCCATCATGAATCTGAACATCACTAGTGTTGATCTGTGTCTAACAATTACATATTGGTAGTTTCATCACCAAATCATGAGCCACTGCAAATGGTTAGCTAGATGTCTGGACCGTCTCAGCCCTCTGGTGCTGGTACGGCAAAATCATGCCAACATTGGAAGTATTGAGCATGAAGGTCATGGAGCACGGTTTCTTTCAGTCCATTTGAGAGAACACGGCCTTCTTCCTTCCATGCATGACCCCACGATTGAAGTGGCACATAGGATTTGCAAGTCACGGTGAAGGATGGCATCCTGACACCTACCATTCCTATTGTACATGTATATGTGTTACAGACTTTGTCCATAACCATTTCTTTCTCGCTCATCTGGCTACTGGCATGCAGATACAGATTTTCTTAGAAACATTTGAAAGCCATCAAACAACACAAGCTAAAGCCCTACATATCTCAACACCTGTTCTCGCCTTTACATGCAGGCACTCTCCTTTGGTCTCTGTTCATTTCCCTTGGCTCCCAGATGTGAGATGTGTAGGATCGTTGATAGCAATTAGAAGGGGTGAATGATTGCAACACACAGCGAATTTTTTTTTAAATTTTATATTTTTTAATTGTTTAATTTGCAAAAACCAGAAATAACAAAATCAAAAAATTCTGGTTTTACTGTAGCAAACTTCCGATCGAATCTAATCAGCGAAGCACGTTTTTTATTTAATCTAGGAATCGATTTTTAATCAAAACTAATTCATATATGTAAGCAAGAAAAATATCTAGACATAGATCAATGCATAGAGAATTCATAGGAATCAAAAAACCAAGAAAAAGAATAATATATGCGAAATAAAAAACTCACAAACTTTATTCAAAAACCACGAGCACTATTCACCATCAGCACATCTTAGTATCCAGCCGCCACGCTTTTTTCCGTTCGCTTGATTCGCTGCGGCGCCGCCAAAAACACCCTTTTTTCGCGTATTTGTTTTCTCCACAGCACCACTTTTTTCCTTGCGCTCCGTTCTTTTTTATGCAGCCAACTACGAATCCTATTCAATCTCTACTTAGAATCCTAATCCAACTCATCCAACTAGACATGGGTCTTTTTACCTCAACTAGGCTTTTGGCCCACTAATTTTCAAGGGACCCAAAACTCTTCCTAACACGAGTTTTTCACACTCACGACTTTTCTAACGTGTCACGTGTCGAAGCCTCTAGGACCGCACCTCCCGTAGCTTCTCCACGTATCATCCACCTTTGATCTCCATGCGCCCCAAGCATGAGCCCGATCATCTCGTGACCTCCGTGACTGTCTGAACCTCGGATCTCCCTATCCTAGTTCCGGTCCACCTCGTCACCGACCATGATCGCCTCCATGCTCAACCTGCACATGCAAAGACCAAAAAATAATTTTCCGGCACAAGTTCATCTCAACTTGACCAACATCAGTCCGTGCACGCACGCACACGCCTCGCATAACATCGCTAAACAAAATCACCAAATATTCATCATAACAAATTAACCATTGTCAATTATTCATCACCAAAATATCCTAAACCTAGCCACATGGTCTAACAAGATGAATATGCTATATTTCATAGCTGCTGTATGCAATGCAAAATTTGTTGACTAGACAAAGAGTTAGGATTGTAACCATGGTCAAGAGTTGTGAGGTTTCCTATGTACCTACTCCTGCACTCTGGCGCTGGATGCATATCATGCAACCATAGCTGGAGGCAGGAGCAAGATGTTTAAGCAGATTGAAGTGGAGTCACATATTCTACCTGCCATCTGCTCGGTATTGTACTATTTCATTCATCTGTTTGGAATATATTCCTGTCCAAAAAAGCCATGCTACAGCAATGTTCTTCTTCCTCTACGATTAAGAACATGTACTTTCAATGAACGATCTATGCTATAATTTCCACGTACTTTTGGATCTCACAAATCTAGAAGTATATGCAGTGCAATGAACAATCTGTACCCGTTGCATTTAGTCACCAGAGAACAGCCTTCCATGCTCGCATTGACTGCTCCATCAGGGGTGACCAAGAGAAATGTTAGCTTGTCAAGGACCATCAATGTGACAAATTCTACGGTTATTGTTAAGCTGCAAAGGTTAACACCACTCGTGGATATTGCCATGAGAATCTGTGTATACAACAGAAATGAAATCGATACGTTACAAAAGATAACATGTTGTATGACATCTTTGCATGACAACTCCATCAGCAACCTCAATCAAACAATATTGCATGAAAATTTTGCAATTATTCCAGAAAACTGCCAAATTACTAAGTAAACCGATGGGAACTTCAGTACAACATTGGTGGTTTCTTCACCTATTCTGTTGCAAATGGTTAGCAAAATCAGTTCATCGATCCTCGATGTTGGCTTCGGACTCGTAAGCCAACATCGATCTTTGAGCACACGCTGAAGCTGCGCCCATACAGGGACATCAAGGACATGTAAACTTCAGTATGATGATTGATGGGCTATCCCCAACTTCAGTTCCCCTGCAAGAGCGCTAGCCTTCCTATTGTCTTCAATCCCAGAAAGGACGCCATAATTGAGCGTCGACAAATGGTCGGCGGGGTTGGATTGGCTTCGATACCTACATTTCCCATACGAAACACTCGCTACAATCATTTCTTTTGGGTCATTCACCTGGTTGCTGGCACAAGCTACTATGTATATCAACAGCTCTTCTCTTCTCTACTGGCATTTCTATCTGCCCCCAAGATATGGCATGAATAGGTTATTTTATATAGCTCCTGGATGCAGCCAGTCTCAACTAGAGAGAGGGCTAAGGTCTTAACTAGGATCACGAGTGAAGTTTTAGTACTTACTACGAGTCTACAACTGCACTTGATTAAATTTTCATCTGTCCTGTGAATCCATTACTGTTCGGAAAGATGTGTCAGGGCCGTTCTTGTGGTTACTGTTCAGCTAATGACAGCTAATTTGCTCCTCTAATTGCATCAGTTTGATTCATAGGTAGACATGCCCAAAAGTTGTACACATCTCCCATGGCTAGCGCTGCCAAGTGCATGTTTTCATGAATTTTGACAGCTAGTTAAGAGACAGCTTCTATAGAGCTGCAGAACCAAGCCAAAAGGAATAACTATCAATGCACAATTATTTACACTGTTCAATTTTCATTCACTGTAAATTGTCCTTGAAGACACAAGCTCTCTTTATACAGTGAAGGCTCACAAAAAACCTTAACCTAGTCACAAAGTGGATTATATCCACTACACCCACATATAGGAACCCGTTAACCCATTACACTCAGAGTTTTTCACTAAACACACATACGTATGCATTTCAAAGCACCATCTTCATCATTGGCTCCAAAAGCCCGAATTCATCAAGTCATATCCTCTGTGAAGTCTTCTTGACCTAATCCACTTAGGTCACCACCGCAGTTTTGCAAACCGCTCACTTTTTTGTTTTATGCAAATGACCATATTGCCCCTCAATCGACTCCTCCCGATTCCTTAACCTCGAAGCATCATCTATACTTTATCACCTTCCATATGGCCCCAATGATTTTCCATCAAGCTTCTCACATGTTCGGATACCATCGAATTATCCTCGCTTGCAGACGGGCCCAAGTCACTTAGCGTACCACATGTCCTGCTTGACCTTGACCACCTGTGCCTTCTATGATCCCTTGTTCATCTTGCACCTTTCTTGAGTCCAACTATCTTGTCCGACATCCATGACCGTTTTGGACCTTGATTCTCTAACTAAGTCCTAGTTATCCTTACCGTTGACCATATTTTGCTCAAAAGCACCTACACAACAGTAGACCAAACAAACTATTTTTGAGCATAAGTTTATTCCAACTTGACCCAAATCAATCCATAAATGCATCATGCAACACATATGCACTAACTCTAACATTCTAGAGTCATCAACCCATTCAACTTTGCTCCATATGCAGCTATATGCACCATAACTTTCACATAGCAAGATTTCATTATAAGCAACTCGCAATTGCCCTAGAAATATCACCAATAGATTCATCTTGAAGTTTTCTACAAAAGACATTAAGGCCCCATGGCCACCAGATCGACCAAAGACTTTTAAAACAGTTCAAAACACCAAAACATGCTTGATGGAATAATGGTGTGCCTCAATAGTACAGGTGATCTGAATAATCCATCTCAACTACGTTTAACTTGCATTCTCTCTAAACCAATGGTACGCCTCAATGGTATGGGTGACTCGGGTCATCCGCCTCAATGGTATAGGTGACCCAGATGATCCACCTCAACTACGTTTGAACTTGCACATTCTCTAAACAAATGGTACGCTTCAATAGTACGGGTGACCTAGATGATCCGCCTCACATGGATGATCTGCTCTACTCCAAAGCAAATCTTTTTCATTCTTTCTAAAAACTAACTTCCAACTTCAAATCCAATCAAACCAAAATGTCAAATATTCATCACAAACCAAGAGGTGACCATTACATGGTCTTACAATCCAATCACTATAATTTCCTTGAACATCCACCACGAAGAAAGCTATAAGCAAAGTCTTGCTCCCTACAATGAGTTCAGCCATTAGTAGTCCCTCTGCTTCAGTAGAATCTCCAATGAAAATGTTCAGCATCATGTTGGTCTTAGTCAACTCATCATTAGCTCTTTCAATCTTCTTTAGATAGTGTAAGGCATAAGATTGATTGTAGCTCCTCCATCAACTAACATCCTTGAATCGGCTTGCCATTGACCAAACCCTGTTGATACAAAGGCCTGAAATGATGGTAATCCCCTTCTGACTTCTGAAACACTGTTTCCTTTGGCCCAAAACACAACTTTGCCACAGCCTGCTCAAAACATTCACTGGCATTCTTGAAATCCATCGGCAAAATGAATGACATGTTGATGCTGCCCTGCTCCCCGAGTGCAGACTCGTGAATGAAATGTGATGCAAACCTACTAAGCTTTAAGAATTATCCAAAATGAGGTGTAAGCTAGCTAGAATTGCCACAAAGCTATATATATATAGCAAGAATTACCAGCTAGTTATGTTGTACCCAAGTATCTACAACATGGTAAGTAATTTAGCAAATGAAAAAACACATTTTATCTCAAGATTAGTGCAAAGCTTCATGTAGGGCAAGCTCCAATGCTACATATTCTAGTCAGAGTCACACCAAAACAAGTATCTCAAAATAAGGCATGAAGATACAACTGAGCATTTTGGTAAGCTAGAAGTTCTAAAATAAAGCATTTTGCTCAAACATCATTGCAAATTAGAAAATTAACATTTGACAGTTGAGATTTGCCTTGGAGCATATTTGAGACATTGTACTTTAATTTAGTCAAATTGTTTGTGATCTCAGGCCTTGTTAATCACCTCTAAGTTTGTGCTTAGTGCAATGGCAAGCCATCTCATGATTTATGGTCTTCGTCATACAAATTCTCCTCAAGTTCATCTAGCAGAATGACAAGTAGTCTCGTGGGAGAGGATTGTTGAGATTACATGAAGAGAAAGCATAAAGACCATGATCAAAGTTGAGCACAAGATTAAAGTGAGCAAGACCACTTCTTAGTCTGTAAGCAATATCTAACCCGAGCCACAAATGCCTAGGAGATGTAAACTCATGATTCAGAATAGAACTAGCATAGCTCAAACCAAAGCTCAATCTAGATTCAAAACTTGATTTAGAGGTTCTTATCATAGCAGGAATCTTACAAGAAGCACTAAAGAAGTAACTTGCCAGAAGCTACACATTGCACTTAATTACTTTCTTACTTTCAAGGATGAGGCATTTGGTTGCTTCAGAAAGTTGGTCCTTAGACTAGTTGTTGATCTCTTAGGAGCTTTGAGAGTCATTAAGAGTGATAATGGCACTAAATTCAATAACTCATCTTTTGCCTCTTTCTATGCTGAGCGATGTCTAGAGTACCAGTTCTCTTTTCCTAGAGCCCCCCCCCCCAGCAAAATGAAGTGGTAGAGAGGAAGAATAAGACTCTAGTAGAGATGGCTAGGACTATATTAGATGAGCATAGCACTCATAAGAGATTTTTGGCTAAGGCAATTTTCACTGCTTGTTATGTTTAAAACTGGGCATTCTTGAGATCATTCTTAGGCAAGACTTCTTAATAGTTGAGGTTCGGTCGTAGATCTAGTGTATATCATTTTAAGATCTTTGGTGCAAGTGCTTCATTCTAAAATATGGCAACTTACATAAATTTGAATTAAGATCCTTTGAAGGGATATTTCTTAGATATCCTACTCATCATGGCTATCATGTTTTAAATTTAGATACTAACAAAATCTTGGAGACTTGTGAAGTCACTTTTGATGAGGCTAGTACTGGTATTAGACTCGACAATATAGATACACAGGTACGTGGTGATCAGGAGAGCGTCTTCTTCGACAACAGCCCTGACTTAGAGGATGAGGATCCAATCCATCTTCTTGCTACTCCTAAGTTAGTTGAAGAGGCAGCTTTCACTGCTTCAACTTCAGTTGAGCAACATCCTCTCACTTTCATGGGTGTTTCGAGTGGCTCTGTTCCAACCTCCATAGCCCATGAGATAGAGGCTATGTCTACTCAAGGACTATCACTTCATATTCAGCGATGACACCATCTAGAGTAGATGATTGGGGATATTTATGAGTGAGTTACTCGCTCCAAATTTATCTCTCTATATTCCTATGCATATTTTGCTTATGTTGCATCCTTTGAGCCTCGAGATTTTACCTATGTTTTATCTGATGTTTCTTAGGTTAATGCCATACATGAAGAGCTTGAGAATTTTGAAAGAAATAAAATCTAGTCCTTAGTTGAAACCCCTCATTATCATAATGTCATAAGAACAAAATAGGGGTTTGCAACAAGATTAGACTAGTAGCTCAGGATTTCTCCCAAGTAGGGAGCTTAAAGTTTGAGGAGACCTTTGTACCTGTTACTAGATTTGAAGTCATTTGCATTCTGCTAGCATTTGTTGCATCCAAAGACTTTAACTTATTTCTAATGGACGTCAAGAATGTATTCCTTAATTGTTTCATAGAAAAAGATGTCTATGTCAAGCAGCCTCCTGGTTTTAAAAATCCCAAATTTCCAAACCATATATATAAACTCTCAAAGGCCCTGTATATATTGAAACAAGCCCCTAGAGCTTGGTATGATAAGTTTAAGAGTTTTCTACTTAAAATAACTTTAAAATAAGAATGGTAAATAAAACAGTTTACTCTCAAGCATGATAGTGATTTTCTTATTCAGATTTATGTGGATGACATATTTTTTGGTGCTCCTCTCGTGCTTTAGTGTCCAGATTTTCAAATACAATGAGTAGGGAATTCGAGATGAGTATAATGGATGAGCTGACGTTCTTTCTTAGCTTTTAAATCAAGCAATCGAATGAAGGTACGTTTATCCATCAAAGTAAGTACACCAAAGACCTTCTTCAAAACTTTAACATGGGAAGCCGCAAGCATGTCACTACTCCCATGGCCACTTCTATAATTCTGGATCCTGATGAGGATGGCGAGCCCATGGACTAGAAAGACTACCGCAGCATAATCAGCTCCCTTCTCTACCTTACTGCTTCAAGACCAGACATACAATTGTTTGTGTCTGTGTGCTCAATTTCAGGCTTTCCCTCGTGCCTCTCATTGTCAAGCAGTATGTCGCGTCTTCAGGTATCTTCAAGCCACTCTTAACTTTGGACTCTAGTATTCTTCTGCTTCCTCACTACTGAAAAGGTCAGATGGCACAGTGGCCTATTTGCACACTACTGAAACTGTTGCTGCATTCAGTGTTATTGCCAGAAATACTGGAGCTGTTGCTATTATCAATACACCCGAGCCTCTATGACTGTAGTTTTTGGTGCTATCGGCAAAGTTGCTCCTGCATTATGTAGTACTATAGAAAATACTGCTATTATCGATATAGCTAAGTCTTCTGCATTCTCTGCTACTGTCAGCCAAGCCATTGCTGAGCCAACATGTCATATCAATGCCATGTTAGATCCACGATGGAAAGAAGCTATGCAAACTGAATTTGCAGCCTTGCAGAAAAATCAGACATTGCATTTGATGCCTCCTAAACCAAGCCTGAATGTTATTGATTGCAGATGGGTCTTTAAGTTAAAAAAGGAAGGCTGACGACTCTGTTGACAGGTATAAAGCACGGCTAGTAGCCAAGGGTTTGAAGCAATGTTGTCTCATTGGTGGTGAAATCAACCATTGTACGGGGTCTTTCTTTCTTTAGCAGTGAAGAGGGGATGGATTTTGAGGCTTCAGCAATTTCTGGGTTAATTATTGTCTACAGTCTGGCAGCTAGTAGCCAGAAATTCTCCGTTGTGGCCCTTTATCACTGCCCCCGTCGTCGCGAAAACAGTTGTATCTAGGGGTGAAAACGGATCGGATACGGACGGATAATGCCTCTACCATATTTGTTTTCATATTTTTTTGGATATGGATACGGATACGGATAACTCGAATACGAATATAAATACGAATAATATCGAATACAGATACGGATCGAATACGAATCGAAACAAATACAGTTACGAATATTTATCGGAACATGAAAACCCTTAAACTATACATCCAAAATTAACGAAAATACGTAAATAGTTCATCTTGTCAAAACATTCATGAAATCTAAACAAGCATAGTCTTTTCATCCTCAATGAAAATATACCCAATAGTCGATCATAACATAATTACATAAATAGCAACAACGTGTAATTCATCTGTCGAGGAGGCCATCCGTCGCAACCCTCAAATTTGCACGCTTGCAAGACAGGTAATCTCTTGATCTAGCTTCTCTACGTCTAAAAGCCTCAGATTTGCTCAAATCTTCTTATCTGTCAGCTAGCTGATTCAGCCCGAAAATATTAGTTACTTTTTATCCATTGGATCGTACCTCGAGATTCAATATCTATTAGCTAGCCCGAAAATACTAGTTACTTCTTGATCCATTCGATCATATATACACATCGAGATTCATGCTCCTATTAGAGTTTTTTTTTGGTTCAAATGGATCACCCAACCATAGATTTTGGTGGCTGGCCAATGGTGGCCATGGGATCATTGGCGGTAGTGACTGGCAGGTAGCGCGATGTGGTGAGTACTTGCTTGCAAAAATACCTAGACAATCTTGTATTTTGTTTCTTTTTTGCGAGGAGACAATCCGGTATTGTCAACGACAAAACGTTTGATCTCTTTATTCTTTACGCACTAAGGGTCTGTTTAGGAGAGCTCCACCAGCTCCAGATTCACCTAGATCCACCAGATTCACCTGGATCCACCGTGGAGCAGCTCCATCGTGGATCTGGGATTCGTCAAAGTGTTTGGTACAGCTCCACCTCCCTCTCTATCTCACTTCCACCTGGGCCCCACGCGTCAGTGGAGCAGCTCTATTCTTCTTCCTCCCGATGAGAAGCACGCGTGCAAAGGAGGAGGCGGAGCGGCGGCTGGGGGGCGGGCGCGGCCGGCCGGGGGGCGGCGCGGCAGCCGGCCAGGGGCGGCGCGGCGGCTGGCCGAGGGCGGGCACGGCGCGCGGCAGAGGAGGAGGCGGAGGCGGGGGAGGCTGCGCCGGCCCGGGGGGAGGCGGACGCGGGGAGACGGCGCCGGCCCGGGAGGAGGCAGGGGAGGCGGCGGCCAGATCGGAGAAGAGTGGAGGCGGAGAAGACAGCAGCGGCCGAGGAGTTGGCGCGGCGGGGAAAAGGAACTCGGTCGCGAGAAAAGAAAAGAGCGAACCGTTTTTTTGTGTAACCAGTGGCAGTGGTGTGTAATTTTTCCCAACTCCACCAAATTTGAGTTGGTGGAGTACCCCTTGAGGTGCTCCACCAAATCCATGAATCTGGGGGTAGATCCACTGTTTTCGTGGAGCAGATTCATGGTGGAGCTGCTGGAGCTAGAAGTGTTTGGCTGGTAAAATTGAATCTGGATCTGTTTTTTGTGAATCTGGAGCTGGTGGAGCTCTGCCAAACAGGCCCTAACTTGTTCCGCGACAAGTCATCATGAATAGCTTCTGATCAGTTGATGTATCTTGTCTACGTTTGAGAGCTTCAGATTTGCTCAGATCGCACGTTTAATTTTAATGAGCAAGTGAACAGTTGATTTCTTGAATCCTTCTGCACCACTAATAACATGTTCTATCTACCACTAAACAGGTGGCTGCATAATGCAAGGGCCTGCCTCTCGCCCTCGTCACCGTCGGCCACGCCATGTCTGGGCTTCATTATGGGCTGGCTGATTATGGGCTAAAATCTCAGATATCCGGTTTCGTATTATCCGGATTATCCGTATCCGTATTCGACGGATACTAGGCTTACTGTATTTGTATCTGTATCCGATAAAAAAAATCTGTATCCGTATCCGATCCGAGAACTATCCGAAAAAAATCCGATCCGACACAATCCGTATCCGTCCGGATTCGATGGAAACTATCCGATCCATTTTCACCCCTAGCTGCATCCACATTGAGCATCACCCAATCCTCGGGCGGTGGTGTCCACTGAGGAATTGAAGAGCCGGACTCCCACCTCGAGGGAGGATCAGGATTAATGGAATGCAGCATAATCATTTCCATGTTAAGGGAATCATACCTCGAGGCAGGCCGGAGATTGATCTCAACACAACAGGTCCATCTTTTCAGAAAGAAAACATGCATCCAGTCAGCATTGCACCTCAAATTGGTGGTACAAATAAGCACTGCTCTAGTTTTCCTCAAGGCCAGCAAGTCTGCCTTGGTTAAATTGCGTAGCCATCTCACAATCAAATGGCACAACTGATGCTCCGAGAATGTAGCGTTAAGTAGGTTTGCACTCAAGTTAGATGGGTTAATTTTGACGTATACCATTCCTTTTTAGCTTTTGTTTTGGAGGTGATAGAGATGGGCATAGTGGAATGCAAAAGAAGTTGTTTTGTCTCTGTTTGGAGTTGAAGCGAAAGCCAATTAATGTATTGGGAACCATCGTAGTTTCCTAGATACCGAATTTATCTAGCTTTTATGGGGCTGCCAAATTATTTGTCTATCTGCTCATACAGAATTGCATAAGCATATACCATCACTGTTTATCACGTGTTGGCATCATATTGAATTTGAACATAAGAACGTCTCTCAGACCTGGAATGGGAACATCAGTCTGGAGGCAGATTACGGCAATCCGGATTCTTGCGAACAAGGAAGACATGACCTTGGCTCTGGAATTGTTTTTCTTCCCTTCAATTCCTGAGTCATGCAACCAGCGTTTTTTCATTGGGCCGTGACAAGACTCCGTTTCTTCCGGCTTTATTTTAGCTAATTCTAACTTTCGGGTATTAGTTTTTAACTAAAATTATACTTTAACGATTGTTATATTTTAGTCATTCAATTAAAAAAATTAAAACAAAACTCTGTTATATCTCCACAGACAATTCAAAAAAAAGAAAAAAAACAAACAAACAAAAAACCGAAATTAAAAAACCAACAGGTTCATTCCGGCTTCCGGATTCTGGAATGAACAGGGCTTAAAGGCTGTGCAAGCATTACATATTTACGTGCGAGATTTTCTCGTGGTGTTCACATTCTGCAGAGCACGACATACGCAACTTTCTCTTGGTGATGAAATCCAATAATCAGAGCAACAGCAACAGACCCGGCAGAAGGGCGCGAGAGACCAATATCCAGCATCGCGCATTGTATTTGTATGCCAAATGCGAAAAAATGGAAACAAATAATAAGATTGGATATAAGCCAACTGTTCTGCTACCTCCAGAATAAAAACGCAAGCGCACTCTATGCAAAAGCATCTCTATGCGGTATACTAAGATCAGCGTCAATTCTCCCAAGGCTGAAGACAATTTCAATGGGGATGCAAAGTACATTCTACAAATGATTCAATGCCAACATATTAATGTGATGACAAGAAATAAGCGGATCAATAACTTGCAAGTGATCGATTTCAACTGACCATCTGCACACGACCAAAAGTAAAACGCCTTACAGTTTCCAAGAATGCATCCTGGGTTATTAGTTGATTGCTAGTACTGCAACAGTCATAATACATTTTGTTCCAGAAAGCAAGCCAAACATCATACAATAAAGCACAATTTGCACCATACCAAATGACATAAACCAGCAAGAAATAAGCTAACAAAACATTGAGATTTGAGGCATTGCAACATCATCTATCCTTACCCATGTCCTGATCAAAATAGCAATCATATTCATCACTATTGTGCGCCATGATGTGCCACACCAATAAGATGGGTTCAATCAAATTACCACATATTTAAGCATAACACCTACCGAAAGAAAACGCTTGTTTACCAGAACAGCAATGGGGCAGGCAACAACTTAATAATAGAATCATTCTAGGCACATGGCAACTGGCAACATAATACTTCCATACCAATTCATGCAAAAATTTCCAAATTAATCTTCAAGTATCAATGATCAAGTATGTGAAGCTTAAAACACCATCCAAGTGGTACAGTGGATACATCGGAAAACAGTACAATTGCATTAGATGTGAAGCTTAAAACACCATCCAAGTGGTACAGTGGATACATCGGAAAACAGTACAATTGCATTAGAGGCATTGCTTCAATGGTCACAAAAGACTAGCAGAGAAATTTGCTCAGTAGGATGGGGGCCTGTGTGCCACGGAAGTATCTAAAGTTGCTATAACAATCTTAATGCGCACATTGATTCCAACGCAACAGAAAGACTGAAATAGTTTTACTTGAGAATATTTCATTAGATGACTTTTATCCAAATTCAACAATGTAAACAAATAAACAGCTAATCTAGTAAACCTCAAAAGCTAGCAGCATCACACACGCATCCATTAGAGTGCATAATGAAGCATCCAAACAAACAGAGGAATTTACTATTGTCACATACTCGCCACAAACAATGCAACCTTAAACACTAATCAAACAACCAACAAGTCGAAATCATCATTTCCTCGCGCAAAGGTAGGACATGCTAGAACCAGTACCAAGATCGAATTCAAACTATTAACTAGAACAATACCACACTTTGAACGAAAACTGATGCAAAAACTCCCACAAGATGTGTCTCAATAAGCTTGTTTAACAGATCCATACAAACATCAAGATACCCTCACAAACAGGCACTAGTACCGTTGCATCAGGATACTTTGCATATATCAAAAGCCAACTGCTACTTAGAGAAAGAGAAATTTCATCTTTGGAAAGAAATGGCATTGCACCAGTACCATCCCGCCGCGGTTGCAGGCTCAGAAGCGGAGCTTGGTGAAGAACCACCTGTTCTTGCCGGTCTTGAACCGCTCCTCGAGGCGCGCCTTGGCGGCCTTGCAGGCGGCGACCTTCTTGTCCCTGGTGGCGAGCGCGTCGGGCCCGGCGGCGACCTCCTTGAGGTCGACGTCGAGGGTGTAGCGGGTGGGCATGAGGTGGGTGAAGTTGACGAGCTTAAGGAAGCACTTGACGCGCGACTTCTTGGCCGTCTTCTTGGCCGAGTCCTTGCGGATCACCTTCTTGGGGTACTTGGCGAGGCCGGCGACGAGGCAGTGGCCGTAGGGGCGGTCGCGGGTGCCCTCCTCGAACACGCGCACGATCACCGCCTTGCGGCCCGCGAACCGCCCCTGCAGCAGGATCACCGCCTTGCCAGGCTTAAGGAACTTCACCATGGCTGCTGCTGCTGCTTCTTCTCCTCCTTCGCCGGTGGCCGCCTGGTTCTCCTCCGCCGCCGCCGGATGGGGTTAGGGTTTGTGGAGCGGAAGAAGTTTATAGTGGAGGCGGCGGCGGGGGTGAGGAGATGCTAGGGTTTGCGGGAGTGGAATGACGGGATTGCCCTTCGGGGCTTGAGTTCGTTGGATGCGGAACAGGATGGTGGGGCTGCGGTGTCAGGGACCTGCCTTGTTGGGGGTTAAATGGGAAAAGAGAGAAATGGGCCGTGCGCGGTGGAGGCGTCATTGCTGAAAGCGAAGCGAATTCTCTGTGAGGCCCATCTCGGCCCAAGACGTCCTGATAAGATGGGGTTGGGTCCCACTGCGCAGTAACGAGGATTACATTTTTTTGTTTCCCACGTACTTGACGTAATCTTCGATCATGAAGAAGTATCGGAGCTCGCTTATTGCGCATTTTGTACTTTTTTTTGTGAACAACTGATTTAGTGTCTGTAATGGCATTGTTATTGAAAAAATGCTTTTGCTCGGTTCTCTATTTTTAAACATAAATTTGCTTGGTGCTATGGTAATTATTGTGAGTTAGAGAATACCACCGTAGAGGAGGTCAGCTTCGTAATGCCATCATAATGGTCCAAAATTCTGCAAAGGCAATGACCGTCCACTTTTCCGTTATGAGGGTACCAAATGGCCTTTTTGCCCTCGTCTAGATCTTTCTAGGGGTGTTCTTATTGGTTACGGCCGATGATTTTTAGCTATGGTTAGTCGTTTTTTGTTGAAAATATATACTAATAGTTGAAAGAAGTACCTTTTAAAAAGAGGACACGAGCAGTGAGGAAAGTAAGAGAGAGATATGCATTTGTGAGACGGAAACGACGGGAGTGGATTGCGTGATGTGCCTGTGACCCCTGTCTAATCTCCAGAATGAGATAAGAGTGAAAAGAGTGAAGAATCCCACTTCAAAAAGACAAATGTTTATATTGGCTTCTGGTTTCTCTAAGCAAAAGTCAATATAAACTCACCTAGTTCTTCCTCTTCTCACATTTTCCTGTTGAGGTATTTCATCGAGCATGTGTTTATGCATGCGGAGAAGGTAGTCTCCCACCTTACCGGCATGCACCCACACAACACCATTGCGCCCAAAACCTTATAGCTTGTCACTGCCATGCCAGGGCTTTGCCTATGCGCAACTTACGCCACGACTGTGTTCCCAGGAGTGTGGCATCGAGCACGCGGAGATCATTGCCAGCATGGACGACAACTTGGTTGGGGGAAATTTGCCACGACAAGCCTAAAAGGGGCAGTGCATGTGCTGATGTGCAGGCGACGTGGGTAGGGGTGGATATCGAGCCAACTACTCGTCTTATCGAGTTTTTTTTTCTAAAATTGACATATTTTGATTTAATATCATTTTACGGATAATTTAAAAGTATTTTTAGAAACGAGCTAACGAGCCGAGCCGAGCCGAGCTTGAGCAAAATTCAAATTCATTTAAAATCAACTCATTTTAATGTTTAACCAATTAACAAGTATAATTGAAGCAATTTTGAACCGAGCCAACGAGCCCACTAACGAGTTTTTTTCCACCCCTAGACGTGGGGGTGGAGGCACGAGGGTGCCAACAGGGCGAACATGAGCATGGGGACCCGGTGGCCAGCGGCGGAAGCGAGCGTGCCCATGGCTTGTGCAGGCGTGGCGCTACGCACGACGAGAGCATCCAGAGATGTCGCTGGTTATGCATGATTAACGTTTAGATTTACTCATGGAACTCGATGATGGTAGGGTTGGCAGCTAGTCTCGCTAGTCACCACCAAGGCACCAACGCTGCATCGAGCGTGCGCACTACATCACAGGCGAGGCCACGTGCAGGACGGCGTGAGTACAACGAGGACACGAGCTGGGTGGGATGTGGGCACGACGGTGTTGGCGACCTGCAGCATCCTGAGATGGAACGAAGGAGAGGGATAATAGGACTGCCACAGGGTATTTATTACTCTCGTCCAAATCCATACCTATAATATTGGGTAAATATAAATAAGAAATAAAATACCCACATAGATTTGGATATGATGAGGATAATACCCACTTACCCATACCTATTCAAACCTAGGATTGAATACACTTGGACTATCATAGACTTAGACTACTCATACTCAGTTATATCTTCCTATAAAAATATATGGAAGTCACCTGTGCACCTATGTTTGTCAATTTGCACAAAGTAGCTTCATACACACAAAATCATTTTCAACAAATTTCAGTCAATTTCATAAAACTTTTATGATGTGAATGCGATGTTAAAATTTTAAATACTGAAGTTTTATGAAAGTTTCATATAAAAGTATGTGAGGCCCACGTGTATGTCTAGCATTACCAATTTGCATAGAGTAGCTCCCCTATACGTGCAGAAACATCTCCAACAAGTTTTCAATTATTTCAAAAAACTTTTATAGCATGAATGTGAGGTTAAAATTTCAAATACCGAAGTTTTACAAAAAAAAACTTCTTTCATAAACCTCTTTGACTTAACCTCTGCCTTTCTTCTCCTTTACCTACTCAATTACCCAAACCCATTGGGCATACCCTTTTTTATTTTAGTTTGGGTAATATCACTTTAAATGAGTATGGATAAAATTGGGTATAGATTTAGGTTACTCATACCCTACCTAGTAGCAACCCTAATAAAAAAGGCCAAAGGTAAAACCAAGATTTACGAATTTTTCTCAAACCTACATGGACGTGAATGAAGCCCATGCACATAAATCTCAAGTGCATGCTCAAGTTCAGGTGGAAAGATAGTATTCAACGATGTTACTCGTATAGGTCAACTGTTAATCTGTCGAGACTCGAATATGAAAATCCGTACTCTCCAATGTATTCTACACTTATCCAGGATCACGCTAGTGCATACAATAAAAACATAGATTAAATATCAACTATGATCATGATTAACTAAGAAATACACAAATATTATTAATTATTATAGTAGCAACCTTATGGTCAAACTTACAAATAATAGCCTAAAAGGCTTAACAAAAACTAGCAGTAGAAAAACAACGATAAGTGAAGTGGTTATTCGACATGCCCATAGGCAATCGGCTGGGGAGCGAAGTCCTAATCTGTGAAGACATCGAAGTACTCCTCCATTATCTCTAACTGAAATGGTTCTTCTTCAATAACTGAATAACAAAAGATATAACCGTGAGTACATAAAGTATTCAGCAAGTCATTTATAACAATATGTAATATATAATAATGCAAGGCTTACTAAATAATGGCTGAGTGATTATTTTGTAGAAAGCAACAATTTAGAATAAATACAATAAATAGATTGAAAGTAAACATTGAAAATAAGTAATAAGTAAGTAAGTCAAAGGGATTGAATACACTACAAGTGAACTGACTATCCATCTAATGAATCACCCGTGAACTAACCATTCATGTAATGAACCACTAGTGAACTAATCATTCACTTCCCAACTTAACCCAACCAGGTTTTTATGAAATCTCTACCCCTCGTGTGAAATCACCGAGCACCATCCATAACCGGGCGTATGGCTATTTGAATAGTTTTACACTCTACAAAAGTTGCATAATTTTACTCATATAAGATCATGCACTTATCATATCGGCCAATACATGCTTCTTTGGGCATGCGACGAAGTGATTATCACAAGACCTTTACAATGTTCAATTTCAACCTATTCCGCCTGTTAAGGTTTTAACCACTGAATGGGGTAAATTCCTCCAAGTCAGAAGCCCCTCTTGCGCCCCGTGGAATGTCTAACTGGCACCCACTAACATCTCAATGACGAAATCAAAGTTGAAATATCACAAATTAGTTAGCCAGGTCCATCCTATACTAGGTATGTGGTTGCACATGCAGTAAGACTCAGATCAATGGCGCACAAAGTTAAGTCCTTAATCATTACTCAATCGAGATATCCACATACTAATGTGTCACTACATCCCCTTTATTGCATGGCCACTCGCCCAAGTAAAAACTATTTTGTATAACCAACACCAATCACACACCCATGTTATGGTACATAAATTTTACAACTGTGGTTGCCACCACGATTCAATAACTCATTAAGTTAAAATTAATTAATTAATCAACATGTGATGACGAGCCCAACGTATTATAAGTATGGCTAAACATACTAAACGTACAACCCAAGTGGATACTACTATTGCATCACTAGTTAATTTTTCATTCTATGGTGACAATGAAATCATGGCATTCAAATTATCAAATGAGGAATTGATCAAATTTGGTCGATAACTATCAGTACAAAGGTTTGTATTAACTTAGCGATGCATAAGAACTTAAAACAAAGCAATAATAAATAGATTTGAAATAACATATTCAATATAATCAAAGGACACGACTTGTCTTCTGGGCCTAGGGTCCTTTCTCGTTGGTC
The DNA here is from genome assembly GCA_017311315.1 of Dendrocalamus latiflorus. Classification (NCBI taxonomy): domain Eukaryota; kingdom Viridiplantae; phylum Streptophyta; class Magnoliopsida; order Poales; family Poaceae; genus Dendrocalamus; species Dendrocalamus latiflorus. The sequence continues at coordinate 28,461,818 of CM029634.1, forward strand.
GGAAACTTCTTCGACAACATCATATTACACGTAAAATGAAAAGCATAAATAAAAAAACTAGAATCATAAAAATATAAATATATACTAGAAGGAATATTAGGATTTTAGATGAATTTACACTACTACAAAATGGGTCATCACAGACGGTTCGGAACAGTCATCACAGACGGTTTACAAACCGTCTGTATTTATGTGTCAGTGATAATCGGAGGTTATTACTGACGGTTTGTGAGCCGTCTGTGATAGAGACAACACAGACGGTTTGTAACTAAAATCGTCTGTGAAGAGAACTATTACAGACAGTTTTAGTTACTAACCGTCTATGATACTCACACATCACAGACGGTTCTAATTACTAACCGTCTGTGATACTCACACATCACAGACGGTTCTAGTTACTAACCATCTGTTATAGTCATTTATAGACAGTTTATACGACAATACCGTCTGTGATAGTTCATTGTATACCTAATTTTTTTGTTTTTTGGCTAGCCTCAAGAAATGATGTTACCTATACCCTTTGAAAATAAGTAAATTAAATACAGTGGCAAACACAACACACATTCCATTTCTATTAAGATCAGAATCCATCATTATAGTATAATAAGATAACAAACTCATGAACTCTTTAACACGGCAAGAATATATAAGAAGCAGAGATCCTGGCAGACAGTAGAAGCTGGTGATGCAGCGGATGTTGGTAGCTCACAGCGGGAGTCGACGTCGTCGAGGAACAAGCTGGATGTAGCGGATGGCGGTAGCACCACCTTTGTGGCACGACGGTGAGACTGCGGAAGACACTCTTACGATACTTATGACAAAAGTATGTTACGCAGTCAACCGTGGTGTCACAACGGAGGCGCTATCTCACGGTGGTAGTCGGCATCGTCGAGGAACAAGATGGATGTAGTGGATGGCGGTAGCAACACCTTTGTGGCACGACGGTGAGACTACATAAGACACTCTTATGACACTTACGACAAGAGTGTGTTGTGCAGTCTACTGTGGTGTCACAACGGAGGCGCTAGCTCACGGTGGTAGTCAATCGGCGTCGTCGAGGGGAGGATGCAAGAAGCTATATAGTGGATGAACTCGCACGTGACTGCCGGTGGTAGATGGGGAGTAATAAATAAGGGCTGAGCGGTGGAAAGAACTGATGTGTACCATTTGATGTGGAGAGAATTGACGGGTGAGATTGAAATCCTAGGAGATATGCCACAGATCGGTGACGTGTCATTATCAGAGACGGTTTGTTATATGAACCATCTGTGATAATCAATATCAGAGACAGTTCATATAACAAACCATCTCTGATAAGGCACATATCAGAGACAGTTCGTTATACGAACCGTCTGTGATAACACTTAAATATGCGCTCACTAATCTAGCTGTTCTAAACTGACCTCTCGATTATCTTCTTTACCAGATTTCTCAATAATGGAATCTGTTGTGGCTACAGACCAAACAGAGAGAGAGATGGTAGTGGAGAGTGAGGGAGATGAGTCATGGCCTCGCCTCTCCCCATGGCCTGTATCCATATATATGTACACATGAGGAGCACTTTTACAGTTATACCCTTACATCTGGTTCTCCCCTTCGGGGGCACTTATGCCATTACACATAGCCTATCCTGGGCCTTATAACCTCCTACCAGGCCTGCTGGGTTTATGTGGGGGCCACCCCTACAACAGAATCTAATATTCTTTTGATCTCCTTTCTCTCATCTATACATCATGAGTTATTTGGTCGCAATCTTACACAAGCAGCCAACAATTTACGTCTGGAGAAGCTCCTCCACTCACTCCTGCTCTCCTTCCTCGACTCGCTTCCATAATCCGTTAGCTGGACCTCATCATCAGCCATCGACGGAGGTGTCTCGTTGCCACTCAGCAAAGGGAAACCGCCCTCAGCCTCGTTCTTCTCTGCAATGTGCACAAAGCGGAAGAAGCTCTTGCGGCAGTGGAGAGACACATGGATAAAATTGCTGATCAAGCAGAAGTGGCCGATTCTGAGGAAGCTTATCATGGCATCCTCTATGAGATTGTGGACCGTGCTAATGATTTGCCCAATTTGGAGGAGGAAGTGCAGAGGGCAAGGACAATCTTGACAGCATTCGAGAACTCAGCGGCTAATCCTCCAACTCCAAAAGTCGAAGAAGAAGCATATGAAGCCCTGAAGACTAAGATTTGGGAATCACTTTTTTGGGGACTTTTGTAAAAAATTTGCCTTGAATTTGTCTCTCATCTCAGTAGCTTCTGTAGTTCATATGACAAAGAACAAAACACAGACGGCTATAAATAAAAACCGTCTGTGATAGTTTCAGAGACGGTTTTAGCCATGAACCATCTATAATAATCAAAGCACAGACGATTCTATATGAACCATCTATGATAACACGTCCAGTATAGCTTGTTTTGTAGTAGTGTTAGAAACTAGAATAACTAGATTCAGAGTTTGGATGACGGAGAACGAGTGATCGGAAGATCGAGTGGAATGAAGATTATTGGAGAAAAAGAGAAACGGGGGAATATTCATAGCATCTTCTTTTTGGCTGAATTTTGGAATTGCAATAGAGTATGATGCATGGGTCCCGCTTGTCATTAACTTGAGGCAAGCAAAAGAAGCATCAACCGAGGACTTGACTGGAGGAGTGCAACACACACACATGCTCTCTAGCCGTGGTGGCTCGCCGATGAGGGAAGAATAGGGAAACGCGATGAACTAGCAAAACGGAACCGCGGCTCACTGGGGAACGGATGGCCGATAGCGACTTTGGCCGGTGTGGCCACGGTGGTGGTGCAAAAACGACGGGCGACGGCGAGTTGAAGAGAGAAATAACACCCAGGCATGGAACACGGTGAAACAAGATAAGCACTAGCACAACATCGACCCAAAGAATGAGATGGTGTGCTTGGTTCGATCGAAGGATGGACAAAATAGACTAGCCATGGCAATGTCCACGAAAACTGAAGGGTGCTCCAGTGTGGGACTTCCTCGACGATGCTCTTGGCAAATTGAGGTATGTAACATGTAGAGGGCGTGATGGTGCTTGTGCAGTAGCAAGGAATTAGGTTTTGGCTCACTAGAAGTGACAAATCGACAACAGGAAGCAATTTTGGCCTAAATTAGGAAAAACTGGATTCCGGGCAATAGGTTGTACGAAAACCAAATTGACTTCACAAGGAGGTGGATGATACATGAGAACACGATGTGACGTGAAAGGATTGTGAAAAAGCTCACCGAAGTGCTCATAACGTGAGTTGGAGCGATGAGCAATTTCGAAAACGGAGGGCTCTTGGTGGCAGCGGTGTTTTGGGGTTTGAAGAGACTTGGTAAGGGTTGGGAAGGGTTAAGAGGAGTCAGGGAGTACCAGGGCTCGAAAGAGATAGAAACAAACTCGAATTTACTGAATTCAGTTTTGAGTCGGTTTATGAAAATACGAGATAAAAGGCAAACAGATGAATGAATTGCGAAGAGACTGGAAGGAATGAATTCCTTGTGAAAATTGGAACAATTTTTGTTTTGGCGAGACGTCAAGATAAGGCTCGGTTTGGAAGTTGACTTGGGGACAAGTTGGTGACATGCTCTTTGTTTCAGCCATACTCGATTCGGTTTATCGGAAGTTCTCGAGAAGATGAATAGTGCATGTGCACAGTACCCAAGGGTAGAGAGAAAGGAAGGAAAAAGAGAAAAAAGAAAAGAAAAGATGGGCTAAGAAAGATATATTGAACCAAGAAAAAATAGAATAGACATTTTTTTGGAGTTTTGGATTTTTTTTTTGAATATTTGATTTTGAATTGTTTTAAATTTAAATTCAAAATTCAAAATTTTAGTTGGAATTTCGAGGTTTCTTTCCAGAATTACACATAAAATCCAAATAAAATCCAAACACTTTTAAATAATTAATTTTTAAAGACATTAAATTTTTTGGGATATTACATAATCATACTGCAAAACTACTCCATCTAATCAGGAATACATATCGTTTTGTGATACGTGCAATTAAATCTTCAAAAACTTTGGCTGTTAATATCTTTTGAATTATTTAGATTGGACACATGAAAATCATATGTATACATTTGTGTTTTTAGGACTATGTTAATGTCTAAAACGATATGTATTTATGACTGGAGGGAATATGTTATTTTCAAAAATATAGAGGTAAATGATGCCATTACATTGCATTCAGTGCAAACTCGAACTCCATGGTGAATTACATTGCATGAGAGAACTCGATTCTTTTGTGCCATGCCAGTCCATGCGATTGCCAATGTGTATTGCATCTCAAGGGAGGAAACCCAGACTCTTAAGACTGACAAACGAGAAGAACTCTCCTATATATCAACAACAGAGCTATTGGAGATTCCCAGATCTAGCTAAGCAAGAGTTATTTTCCACATCCATCTTGACATGTCTGAACTCTCTGTTTCAACGGATCAAGGATATCAGTTCGCTGCAGAACAATAGATTATAGATAGAGGCCGCCACCAAGAGCAGTGGGGCCATAGCCCATCTCATGATCTCAGAATTTGCATTTTAACTCTTTAGAATTCAACAAAATTTGATAGTATCATTACTATTTGACCCTTGTTATCAAATATTGTTGAATTGTATGACTTAGTTGATCCTGTTGTCTCTAATTATGGGCTCCAACGCCGCCGGAAGCTGATGAGCAGGGAAAATTTCATTGGTTTACTTCTCAAATTCTTCGAGACGATGCTTGATGTCAGAGTCTTATCTTCTGATGAGCAGGCTGCAGGGAAAACACCATTGGCTTACTCAAATTCTTCCAGACGATGCTTGATGTCAGAGTCTATCTTCTACACTGCTGCTTTGGGTGTACTTCTACCGCTGCCCGTTGTATGTAAAGAGAAGGATGTAGCTCAGTTACTGTTTGATAATTATGTAGTACTTAGAAAAAGAACGAGATGGAGGATTTTTAACTGTAGCTGATTTATTTTGCATTATATCTGATGATGGTTTATTTAGTATAATTAAATTTAAAAATTTTAAAAATAGAAAAAACATATTAGCTCATCTCGTATATTGCAAACAAATACGGGAAAAAAATAGCAAAAATCTCAAAAAAGCTGAAAAGGCAGAAAAAGATGAAATTTATAAATAATAAAAAAACTATAAATTAAAAACTCAAGCGGAAATGAGCGAGACGATAATCAGCATGTAAAAAAACGTGCACAAGTACTGCTCACACTTTGGTGGTGATCGGTTCGGCTGAAAGCCTCATGGCTTATGGCTGAAAACACTGTAGCTGGCTGAAAAAAGCACTGTAGCTGACAGAGGCTTATTTAGCATAATTAAATTTAAAAAAATTTAAAAATATAAAAAATATGTTAGCCCATTACGTATAATACAAACAAATACGAGAAAAAAAAGAACCGACAAAAAAGCTCGACAAAAAACCAAAAGTTCAGAAAAAGACAAAACTTATGAATAGTGAAAAATAAGCCAGAAGCCGAAGCCGAATTGATCAGGGCCGGGCACACGACATTTCTTGGCTTCCTCCCATTCCCTCCATTCACTTGATGAGAATGACATCACTAATGTAACTCATAATTGTGAGTGTGAGTCGTCTCTAATGCAGTGATAACTTCTTCGTCACTAATGCATATATTATTTGTGATGAATAAAAATTCATCATTGTGTTACTAATGACGCCAATATTAGTGACGACTGGAAATTTCTTCACAAGACTGCAACTGCGATGGAAAATGGGCCACCAAATTTGTCGCCACAAAACGTGAAATCCCTGTGGGGTGCGCTTGTTGACGTCTTGTGTACGAGTGCTTTGCCCTGCCGAAAGGGGATGGTGATGTCTTGCAGATCACAGTGAGGACGCAATGAGATCAATGTATTGAGGCCGGTGCCTAGTGCCTGCAGTAATGCAACCCTCGTGCGCCATGTTTCCCTGTTAGATGCTTAACAACATTATGATATACTTCCTCCGTCCTATATTCGCTGTTAGGAGTTTTAATCATTAATATATGTTAAAATATATAAATTAAATACATAAAACAATCTATCGAATTTATCTTGCAAACTTTTTTCATAATTTTTTATTAGTTTTACTAGTATACTATGATATAAATCATAGCCAAAGTGTTCATTGAGAACCGTAAAAAATTAAAAACGACCTTCATTTATGACGGAGGGAGTATCAGTGATGCACGAACTATCCTACTAATCAACTAATAGGATCACCGAATTACTAACAGTCTAAATTTCAATGCTTCTTCAATCCTTCTCATCACTGAGTTAACAATAACCTGCACTTAAACCTTCCGTATATGTTTGGAAGAGCAGATCACACAAGGCTAGCCATATAGAACAACACCCAAATGGATTAAAAGACAGCAAGAATCCAACAATTACAAACCAAAACACATCCAAGAGAAGGGCCCTGGATCTGCATCAGAACCGCGTAAAATTTTGGTGCATTACAAGTTTCCAATCTCACAAAACTTCAAATTCTTTTAGGCCAAACAAGAAGGGAGATGATTCGAAAAACTAGAACCAATGCTCTAAGCACAGGGCATGTTGATGCCTTCATCTCTGAACTTATTCTTTCTTTCCGTTGCTCAACAAAGAAACCAAACAACACATGAACATAGCCGAGCTCTCAGCGCCGCCCACGCTTGGCCACGGGTTCGTAGTCGTCATCGCCGGAGCCGCCCATTTCGTCGTCGTCATCGTCGTCGTCGAGGCCCTCGAGATCCTCGTCGTCGAACTCCTCGTCGGTGCACATGGGCTCGTACTCATCGTCGTCGTCCTCCTGCTCGTCCTCGCTCACCGCCTTCGTCTTCCGGGCCCCGCCGGCGCGGGCGGCGTACCCACGCCGGGCGTATATCGCCGCCGCCGCCCCTGCGGCTGTGGGCTGCACGAGGAAGCGCGCCGCCGGCCGGAGAGGGACCGCGGCGGCGAGAAGCGCCGGGCGGGAGGCCGCCGCGGCGAGGCGGCGGAGGGCGAGGGCGGCGACCCCGGCTGCGGCGCGCTGCATGGTCGGAGAAGCCGTAATGCGGCAGGTTATTGGTTGAGGAGGGGGAGGGCGGCTGGCGGCTAGGGTTTTGAGCGGGTTTTGGCGTTCGGTTTAGGGGGGGGGGGGGGGGGGGGGTTAAATGGAGCGGAAGCGCGTGCGAGTGCTAGGCCGGAAGATTCCAGAAACGTGAGGCTGATTCGTTCGCCGGCTTGCCCTTACGCCATGCCGGCGTGCTCTGTTTTGTTTCTCTCTTCCGGGCGTTTGGGCTGTGGATCAACTGTGCAAGAAAACGTAGAATCTTGCTCCACGGTGCGAGCCCAGTTTGGAACGCACAAGAAACAATCCAAAGCCCGTTCATATTATCTCTTAGCTTTATTTTTAGCTTTAATTTATAAATAGTAATAGACTATAGAGAGAAATATTCACATACAATTTTATCCGCTATAAATAAAGCAAAAGATTCACATACAATTTTATCCGCTATAAATAAAGTCACTACTACAGTATGTAGTGCAATCGACTAATGGACCCTAATTTGAAAATACATTTCGTTTAAAGTTATATACGTAGAAAATTATTTACTGTAAAAAATAGTTTTTAGAAGCCAACATAAATAAGGTGTTATGACCCATTTGGAACGCACGGAAAGGAAAATATGAAAACTCATGAATAGGATGTTATGTATATTAGAAATCCTATAGGCATTGGGCATGCATGAATGAGTACAAAGTAGAAAGTAGAAACCGGTGTTCTTTTCTCTCTCTCTCTTTTAATGAGAAACCGGTTCTTCTCTCTCTCTTTACAAAGCTGCCGAGTTTGAATTTACCGGTGAATCCTGCTAAAATTTTAAATTCATCTAAAAATTCAAAAAATAAAAGAAATCAAAGTTCAATTCAAACTTTTCACCCAAAAAAAAAGGAAAAACCGATAACCGATGGTTACCAGTTCTATTGCTACCCTCGATAAATTTTTCAAACCGATATATATTTCCCTGGGTGTGACTGTGTCGTTACGTTTCACTACGGGCTTCTTATTTTTAGTTGGGGAACACTAGTGGCAACAGTGTTGTGTTTATGGGGTTAAAGTTGCGCAAAAATATCACTAAAAGTAGTAAAAAAATGGAGGCATTTCTTGACATTTATCAAATTTATGTGCTTAAAAAAATTCTATAATAAGTAGAACAAATATTTCAGTAAGGACATCCACAACGTGTGAAAAAAGCAAGGCCTACATGGCAAGCTTATGGCTGACCGCAAGCATGGTGGGAAAAACTGTGAGTCGATCTTAGCTTGCAGGCGCAACAAAGCTTGCGGCCATCCATGAGCCATAGAACAATGTTACTCTCCCTCCTCTCTCACCAGGTAATTGTTGTTGCCGTGCATCGTTGCCGACCGTTGCCTTGGCATCAGGACATGGGGATGCTAGGGAAGAATGCCATTGCTAGATCCAGCAGATCGAGACCTCAGGATAAGGTTGCCGCCTCTAGATCCAGCCAAGGAGAGGTCCAGGAACACGACATCAACGGCGGTCGCTACCGGATCTGGCCGCGAGAAGGATGACTCAAGGGAGATGTATCGTTGTGGGATCCAGGCGCATGGAGCTCGGTTGAGATGCAGCGCCACCGGATGCCACTGGATCTGGCCTCCTGGAGCTCAAGGATGCACAGCAGCCACCGGTGTTGGAGAGGGGCATCGCGATGGGTGAGTGAGAGAGGAAGGGACGGCTTTGTGGGAGCCGGTGCGGTGGCGGGAAGGGAGGCACATGAGAGTCGGTGCGGTGGTGGAGAGAGGTAGCGTGGTGACTGAGAGGAAGAATTTTGGACACATGTGGACCCCTAAACATCCGAAATTCCGTTTTTAGTCCTCAAATCAAAAAAAATTTCAAAACTGGACCCCCGCCTGAGCGCGCGTTCGCGTGGCGTCGACACGTGTCCGGTCGTGCGGTGTGGTACCGCACGACCGCACTGTAGCACGGGTCGTGCGGTACCACACCGCACGACCGCCTCGCCCTCCGCGCCGGCCGCCCGTTTCGATTTTTTGAGCGCACGACCGGTCGTGCGGTACCACACCGCACGACCGGGACACGTGTTGGCCTCTCGTAAACGCGCAGTGGGGAGGGGTCCAAATCGGGAATTTTTTTATTTGGGGGTCAAAAATGGAATTTCGGGTCATTAGGGGTCTAGATTGTCAAGAATTCGGGGATAGGAAGGTGGGTGACTGACAGACCTAGCCAAATGGGCTTAGCCCAATCATGCCGGCTCAAAGGCCCAACTCAAGCATGGCAAAACACGAACAGTAAATGGATGGTGCTAGCCCAGCCCAACTAGGCATGTCGTGCTTGGGCCAGCACGATGAGCCGGCCTAACATGGCATGAACAATAACTCTCCGATCGTAGTGTAGTAAACTTACTTGCAATTGGTAGTAAAATTACTTGTGTTAGAGTTACTATACTCTTCTAAACGCAAACGGGTGACTTGCCAGTAAAATTACTTGTAACTAGTAATAAGATTACTTGTGACCCATCAACTGGTAGGTAAATTACTTGTGTCTGGTAATAAAATTACTTATAACTGGTAGTAAAATTAACGAGCCATCGGTGGCCTATTTACCTAAGCGTGCCCCGCCCAACCCAACACCTCTTCGTGTCATGGCTGGATCGGAGGGCAGACATGTGGATCAGCATAGCATGGCACGATAACTTATTCGGGGCAGTTGTGTCGTATCCGGACCCATGTCATGCCGTACCAGGTGTCTCGTTTGGTCAGGCCTGGTGATTGAGAGAGGAAGAGGGTGGAAAGAGAGGGGCGGGTGCAGCCGTAGGGAGAAGTGGAGAAAGAGGGCAGTAGTGGTGGGATCCATCTTAAGACCCCCTTCAAGCACTAAACATTGTAGCACATGAAACAAGCTATGTGGGTCCCATCTTAAGCCCACCCTAAACTATAAGCATTGGAGATGCGGTAACCAATTACTTTTCATATACTAGTTGAATGTCCGTGTGTTACTATAGATTTTTAAAATTTATCATACTACATATTTTAAAACTCACGGGTAGTAAAAATTTTTAGAATATGCATACAAACATGTTCTAAAAGTTTTTAAATCCATCAAGTAAGTCATAAGCTGTCGATCACACCTCGTGGTCATAAGTCGGAAGACATCGACCACAACTCGTGGTCGTATGTCAGGAGCCCTCGAGCACACCTCGTCGTCGGAAGCCGTTGACCATCGCGCGTGATTATAGGTCAGGAGCAGTCGACCATCGCTAATGGTTGTAAGTTGGCAGCGGTCGACGATCAATCGTGGTCCTAAATCGGGATCCTTCGACAATGGCTCGTGGCCATACGTCGAAAGCCGACGACCATTGTTCTTGGTCGTAAGTTGGAAGCCATCGAGGACACATCATAGTCGTAAGTCAGAACACATTGACCATCGCTCATGGTCGTAAGTCGGAAGACATCAACCACACCTCGTGGTTGTAAGTCAGAACACATCGACCAGTACTCATGGTAGTAAATCGGAAGCCGTCGATCACACCTCGTGGTCATAAGTTAGAAGCCATCGGCCATCGCACGTGATCGTAGGTTGGGAGCAGTCGACCATCGCTGGTGGTCGTACATTGGTAGGCCTCTAGTGTGCTTGTGCCATGTCGTGAAGACACCTCGTGGTCATAAGTCGGAACACATCGACCAGTGCTCGTGGTCATAAATCGAAAGCCGTCAATCACACCTCGTGGTCGTAAGTTAGAAACCGTCGACCATTGCGCGGGATCATAGGTTGGGAGCGGTCGACCATCGCTGGTGGTCGTACATTTGCAGGCCTCCGGTGCGCTTGTGCCTGTCGCCAGACTACCGGCGTCAGCCTACTCGGCTCGCCCGACCTGCTCGGTCCCGACTTCGACCATGGCCCCGTTCGACTATGGCCCCCTTCGACCACGGCGTTGACTTCGACCACAGCCCCGACTTCGACCACGGCGTCGACTTCGACCACAGCCCCGACTTTGACCATGGCTCCCGACTTTGACCATTCCCCCATCGACATCGACCACTACCTCCTTCAAGCATTGTCCCCTTCAACCACGACCCTTCGACGATGAACACTTCCCCCTTCGACCACGGCTTCAACTTCGACCACAGATCTTTGACTTCAACCAGCACTTGTGGTCGTAAGTCTAAAGACATCGACCACACCTCATGGTCGTAAGTCAGAACACATCGACCAGCGCTCGTGGTCGTAAATCGCAAGCCGTTGATCACACCTCGTGGCCAAAAGCATGTTACAATCTATGGGGAGTACGAGTCCTTGTGGGTCTGCGCCAAGGGTGGGGAACTCGATCTCAGGGGTGACCTAGGGGTAGGCGATGGGGATGTCCAACTGGAGAGGGAACTCATAGCGGTGGAGGTTATGAATGAACCAGCAGCTGCCCTCCAAGTTGGCGCTATGACTACGACCATGACCGCTACGACCACATCCATGGGCGCTACGACTACAACCATGATTGTGACTTCGACCACTGCCCCCTTCGACTTTGACCACTTGTAGGATCAAGGATACCGACTAGAGGGGGATGAATAGCAGGTTTTTAAAATTTTCTTTTCTTCTAAATTAATTCTCTACAATTTCAATATAGCAAGAATGTAAAGCACTTAAGCCTACACAATTCTAGTCAAGCGATAAATAATAATAGCTCTATATCAAGCAAATAATCACAATAATACTAACAAATAAGAGCTAGAAGAAAACAAGTGAAAGATGTATACAATCGATATTTTACCATGGTGTTCGAAAACTTGCTGGTTTTCCCTAGTCCACGTTGAGGTTAGCCCGAACAAATCGGATCGGCTCCACGAATTAAGCCGAAACACCTTGAGTCCACTAGATATAGCTCTTTCCCGCTCCGGGTAGGTGAGCTCCAACCTTCACATGAATGTCGGGTCTTCTCATAAACTCCCTTGAGAAGATCACCGATCAATCCTCCGCCCAATCGTCCAGGTGCCGGCAAACACCAAGAGTAATAAACCTAGGCTTCACTTGATTGCAAATGAGTACCAAAGGATCAACTAATGAACGCAATTCACCTTTGCTCAACCACCTCAAATTTAATGCTCAAAGTGAAATGGAGGTGTGGAGTGAATGCTCTATGCTTAAGAAATGTTCAATGAGTCTCTTCTTGCTGTCCTTGAGTAGTGGTACGGGTATTTATACCCCTCAACAACCAAAACTAGCTGTTTGGAATAAATTCCAGAAAATTCAGGGCGAGCGGAACTACCGCCGGCCTATGGCCGATAGTTTCACTCCCTTTCTGGCGCGGTAGAACGGCTATGTCAGAGGCTCTGCAGTGACCGTTGGAAGTCGCGCGTGGTACTACCGCCGTTATAAAATCTGGTACTACCGCTCTGTGGTAGTTCCGCAAAGTCGGTGCGGTGCTACCGCTCGAGCCTGACCCCAACTTGGCGCTCTCTGGAAAAAAGGCTTCGCTTATCCTCTGGAGCTTTCGGGCTTCGGAAGTACTGCTCCATACAGCGGAACTTTCGGGCTTCGGAAGTACTGCTCCATACCGTTTTAGCCTACGGAACTTTTGCTCTGCGGTAGTTCCGTCGTTGAAAATAGCGGTACTACCGCTCTTCCAGATAGAGCACATATTTGGTTTTAAAAATAGATTTTTAATGAATGCATGCTCCTAGTTTGATCCCAATGGCACATAAATTTTGCTATCAAGCTACTTGCCATGATCCCTCTTTATGGTACGATTATTTAGCCTATAATCCGATCTTCCACCTTTTCTCCTAAGACCGGTAAAAGTAAAAAAGGGATCCTATTCTAAGTATATTTTTGTCTTGAGCCATTTTTGGTCTTCACATTGATCCTTTAGCTTGCATCTTGTCAATCACTTATGGACTTAACCTTTAAACACTCATTAAACACGTTAATCCCATATTCACATAAATTCATTAATTACCAAAACCATTTTTAGGGCCCTAGATGCTTTCACCACTGCCCTCTTCGACTTCGACCACTGCCCTGTTCAACCACTGTCCCCTTCGACCAAGGCCCTTCGACGTCGACCACTACTCTCTTCGACCATGGCTTTGATGACGACCACGGATCTTTGACTTCAACCACTGCTCCTTCGACCACTGTCCCCTTTGACCACGACCCTTCGATGACCATGGCCCCTTTCGACCACTTCCCTCTTCGACCATCGTCTCCTTCGACCACGACCCTTCGACCACGGACCTTCAACCACGGACCTTCGACGTCGACCAAAATCGCTGACAGCGCGACGAGCTCCGAGTGAAGAGCAGGAGGAGGTAGAGAGGCTCACCGGGTGAGCGACCGCTAGGCGGTCGCGGCGGGGGAGAGCCACGTGGGCGGGCGTAGGAAGAGGAAGCCGTTGCTGCCATCGTCGAGCGCCCTTCTCTCTGATCCACTGACCACTGTTGCTGAGTGCCCTTCTCTTTGATCCACCGGCCACTGTCGTCGAGCATCGTGCTGCTGGTTGGAGGGGCGATGGGAGATGGAATTGGTGGCGGCACCGAGGAGGAGGAAGAGGCGCGACACGAGGGTTCGGGGAGAGAAGGAGGCGGCGATTGCGGGAGGTGGAGGTAGGGAGGCGACAGCGGGCAGATGGGGAGAGGAGGCGGTGGGCGAATGCGTTGGAGAGGCGGTGATGGGGAGATACGTTGCTGTTGTGGGAAGTTGGGGGACTGCGACTAGACGTTGTCGCGTGGGGAAGGAATTGGTAGCAGCGCCGAGGAGGAGGAGACGCGACACGTAGGTTTGGAGGAGAGAAGGAGGTGGCAATTGCGGGAGGTGGAGGTGAGGAGGCGGTGACAGGTAGATGGGGAGAGGAGATGGCGGGTGAATGCGTTGGGGAGGCGGCGATAGGGGAATGCGGCGTTGCTGGGGGAAGTTGGGGGATTGCGACCAGACGTTGCCGCGTGGGGAAGGAATTGGTAGCGACACTGAGTAGGAGGAGGCGCGGCACGAGGGTTCGGGGGAGAGAAGGAGGCAGCGGTTGTAGGAGGTTGAGTGGTTGCGGGAGGCAGAGGATGCGGAGGAAGAGAAGAGGAGGAGCGTAGCCCATGCGTCGGTCCAACCTTTTCTACAAGGAGCGGAAGAACTACCTACATGCGGATCTGGACGGCTGATCTTTGATCGGATGGCTGAGAAGAGAGGAGGGAGAACAGACCGACGATCACCAACTCATATTTTTAAGTAGTAGAGATTATGTAAAACTTCCCAAGCAACCCTAACCAAATGGATTGCAATTATTACCTTTAAGACTGTCACAGGATATCTCAGAAAATCTACAATAAACCCATCTAATATGTAGATAGCGAGATTCAAACTGTAGCCATCAACAATAAGACAATGTTACCATACCAATTGGACTGGCCAATAGGGTTCATTTTTGCTAGAAAGTTAAGCTAGTTTCATAAGTTAAGTTCAGGGTTTTTTTTATAGCAACCACGGTGTATAAAATTACATATAAATATAAAATGTATACGATTTCTCTCATAAATTTAAAAATAAAATCAGATCTAGATAAGGAGAATTTATGTTGCACATAGGGTGCTGTCCTCTTTCAATTGTTGAATTTAACATCTGTCATTTCTAACTTTTTTAAATCTTGTAAATTGTCATTTCCAACTTTGGTCTAGTCTGCAAGATCCATTCTATAGCCGCTGGGTATCCAAGGCACCACGCATGCATATCCACGACAAGGTGGGCCTTACAAAAACTGGCACACGGGGCCCAGTTCTACAGAAGAGCACAAAAGATACAAGACGAACCATGTAGGGCCGGAAATTAACAGGAGATGCTTATGTACTTCTCCCGACACTGAATTGCACAATTTTTAAATTAGAATATAAGGATAGACGAAATAGTGAATTACGTAATTTTTAAACCAGGATTTAAGGATGGACGGTGATTACTTATTCCTTTAGATGCTTTAAGATTAGTACAACTGTAGTTAGAGGGGAAGAGCATGGAATCACTACTCAAATAGCAATACACCTACACGAAGCACATGAGTACTGGACCCCATTACATGGCCGAAGTTACAAACAAACTGAATAGTACCAAACTAATTTTGTACATGGCACAAATTAAGAACTGTATTAATCCATGAAAATATGTGGGAATTTCTCAACACGTCGATCGTAGAAGAAAGAATGCTTCCAAATTAACAAAACTGGCAATAATATACAGATGGCGTACATATTCTCACACTGCATATAATTAAGTACAGACAAAATTATATAGACTTACAAATCTAACCATAAAGGAGAAGAAAAGGGAGAAGAAATAAGAACAATGAAAAGATCATCATGCATATATGTAAGAACAATGAATGGTGATAGAGAGTGGCATATAGTTGTACAAAGCTGATCATCTCTCTAGCTAGGGCTTCAAGCATGTGCATGGATGGGCCTGAACCCTAGCTAGGCCTTGGGTGTTTCCTCCACGGCCTTCGCCGGCTCCGGCTCGGCCGGGGCGGCAGCTTCTGCCGCCGCCTCAGCCGGCGCTGCACTCTCCTCAGCTGCCGGCTCGGCAGCGGCAGCGGCAGGAGCACTCTCACCGGCGGGAGCCGCATCGGCTGCCGCGGCGGGGGCCTCTTCTTTCTTCTTCTCGGCCTCTTCTTTCTTCTCACCGGCTTCCTCTTTCTTCTCCTCTGCGGCGGCTTCCTTCGTGGCCGCCTTCTCCGTGGCGGCCGGAGCCTCCTTGGGCGCTTCCTCGGCGGCGGGGAGCAGCGTGGAGACCTTCTCGAATGTCGCGAAGATCGGGCCGGACAGTAGCGCCGGGCCGACCTTGGCCATGCCCTCGCTCACTTGCTTGGCTCCAGGGAATTCTGAAACCACGTACGTACGTAGCTATTGATCAGTACAAAAAATTCTTTCGTATGTAGTGTTATTTGGTATGGAACTGATCGTCAGATGTTGTGGATGTTCGTTTACTTACCAATGTTGGCGAGATCTTCGACGAACTTGGTGACGGCGGCCGAGTTCTTCTTGATCCCGGACACCTTCCTCGCCTTGATGAGAGCCTGCAAAGATGCAAGTAAAGTTTCACTTCCATAGCTGTAAACTCGACAGATATGAGTCCATCGTTTATTCTGACGTGGGTAGGGTACACGAGAACATGCATAGCTCATTGAGCCAGCCAGGACTAGACAGAGCCAAAAAAAATCACATGCAGGTGGTATAATCAGTATACCAGTAATTCTTGATAAGTACATATACGTGCAAGAATCACATCATCAAGATTGATTGCGTGAAATCAAAGTTCAACAAGAGATTAAATCACCTTGACTGGGGCAGGAGCGGCCTCATAGATCTCGACAACCTTAGGCCGGAGATCCGCCGCCTTCTCCTCGAACTCACCGTTGATCCCCTCCTACACGCACAAACGTACGCCGGCCATGCATGTCACAACCAACATCCAATCGCAAGCACGTCGTCGTCAAAGCTAGCCCTGCTGCAGAATAACAACAAAAGTACCTTTGATTCGTCGAAGGACTTGAGGAGCTCGGCGGCGGCGGCCTTCTTGCCGCCGCTCTTGGCGAAGACGACCTTGATCTTGGGGAGCACCTTGGATTTCCAGTAATCCATGGCTCGATCGACCACTGCAACCTCCTCTCAATAAACTGATCTTTCTTCCCTTCTCCGATGATGGCTACTTATGGGCCTGATCTGGAGGCAGTCGATCAGAGAACAGCTACGGCGGTGCAGTGGCGGTACAGCCTAGGCTCGGCTCCAATCCAAATCGGACGTGAACTGGACGATCTGCTTTTGCAGTCTTGATGGCGGCCAGGACGATGCTGCAGTTATAGAACTGGCTGCCACCACAAGAGTTCCCGCGTTTGCCAGGAATTACGGGAATGCCACCGGGCGCTAATTATTGGGCGGATTGCTGGACAGGGCCAGCAGAGCATGCAGCAGAGCTCAGGATCGATGAATGCACGCCTAAGATACCGATTTGTCCTTAGGCGCTGATCAATCGACTAGTATATTGTAATTTTTTGTATTTTTTTATGATTCGTTGGAAGAATAATGCTTTGTTTGATCAAAGTACAGACGCTACCATCTTGCCGATGCATGCAAATCTTGCAAAATTCTTCTGAACTAAACCGAGATAACAAAATGGTGCCAAGTTCTTTTTCAGCTTTTGACTTTCTGCTTTTAACTTTTCTATAGTAACCAGCTTTTAAATGGAGTGTCTTTTTAAGATGGGGTCTACTAGTTAATTGTAGTACATACTATAACGACTTCATTTATATCGGCAAAAACCGCACGTAAGTTTCTACAACTCTGTAATCTCTTGTACGAACAGCCCATAAGCCACAAGCCGCAACAAAAAACTATAAGTCTCAGCCAAAAAGAACAGACCCTGAGTTAGGCTCCGCTGTGTGCATGCATTTTTCTCGGACCCTGTGGGAAATAAACTATTCCCTATGAAAATCTCGTAAAATTCTTTTGAATTCCAACGTTCTAGACGGAGCCTTAGAATGCCTACTTGATACTGTTTTACATTGCATCTTCTTGTTTTTGCCCATTTTTCCTCTCTTTGCCCGTTTAGTTCTCTTTGTTGATGATTGAATGAAACTTTAATCAGTAAATAATGATTACAGAACAAATTTAGAAGAGTTTTTTAAGGCTAGGTAGTTCCGTAATGCCTTTTCTTTTGTTAGGACGATAAATTCACATGACGAAATTACAAGATACGATCAACACGAGAAATTAGGAAAAATGATAAAAATGAGGATGCTAATTTAGATGTTAATGATGAAAATCTATAAACTGAAAAAGAATACTCACTTCAAACCCTTGCCACTAATTACCGTCTACCTGTAGACAATGCATCAAAGCATGGTGGTAAATAATTAGAATATATATATTCTCAGCACGCTCACTAGATAAAAAACAAAACGGCTTAGAGTGTCGTAATTAAGCACTAGCACTATAGAGCACTAGTAGCATATCGTAGCTTCGTACTATAGCGATCTCCGGCAATGTAGCGCGACTAATCTAAGACGTCATGACAACATGGTTTTTTTGCCCTACCATTTATGATTATAACTTGTAGTTTTTAATTATTCGTAAAAAAACAAAGTAAAAAAGCTTGTGTATATTTTTAATCTATATAAATGAAATTGCTATAATATATACTATAATAAATTTATAAATCTGTTTTAAAAAGTACTATATTTAAAAATTAGTTACTATATAAAAGATAAAATGTAGTTTTTATAAGTCGAAAAAGAAGAGAAATGTCGTGATCAATCAGCTGAGAGATGGATGGCATGGGCGTAAATAGGTGGAAACGCAGGGGCGTAGACATTGACACAGTGGCAGGCACAGCTGGCGATGCGCTGCCAGTTCCCGCGGGTAGGTCCAGCGCGGGCCCACGCCTCGGTGTCTCAAGATTTATGCGGGATACGACCACGCCATTCATGCGCTCCAGCGGCGTTGCATCGACTCACGCTGACTCGTGGGGCCCGTATAGCGCGGGGGCCAGAATGTCAGGGAGAGTGCGCAGGTGAGGATCGGTGTCGGAAGGAGTGGGCTGTCCGGTAGGCAACGGTCGTGTGGACTGAGCGGCGGGGCCCGCGGGGAGCGGCCGGAGGAGACCGCCGACCACGTGGCCTTGCTGGCGCGGCCACCGTGGCGTGTGTCCCTCCCCCATTTGCTTGGCTCAATTTCAGGCCTGTTATTTAACAGCTTTTAAAAATAGTTTTTGGTTTTTGCTATAGCATCTAAATTTCAAACAAGTATTTTTAAGACGGAATCTACAAGTTAATTATAGTACACGTTAAAAGCCCAACATCTATATGAATCAAAATCGCAAGCGAGTATCTCTCCGTAATCTCTATCATAAATAACTAAAATTTAAAATCTTTAACCAAAAGATATAAATCACACTCATATCAAACATACTTCAGGATCCGCTTCGCCTCAATCAGACAGACAGGCCGGGCGGACCGGACGTGCGGTGCAGCTACCTCTGCGAACGCCTCGGGTCCCAATTCTCTGAATCATATCAAAACGAAGAAAAGAATCTCTGAACCATCGAAGCACGTACAGAGACGTATCGTGGTCTGTTTACGCAATTCGTAACGGTCACCGGCCCACTGCCGGCGCAGAAGGCCGTAGATGCCACCGAGGGCGCCGGTAGTACTTCCACCCGCAGAAACCGTAGCACAACTTTCCGTTGGTTGTAATAATGATGCGTAGGACGAAACCATACATCTCTTTTACCTCAGGGCTTCGAGTGCATAGGCGCTCGGTGGACCTTTTCCCTGTGGTTTATATTTTTTTTTACTATAGCTAATTTATTTTTACACTATTGATACTGATGTTTTTTAACGTAATTAAAATTTAAAATTTTAAAATAAAAAAATACGATAATCCATCATAGATAATGCAAAGAAATACAAAGAAAAAAGGTAAAAAACTAAAAAAAAAGACTAAAAACAGAAAATGACGAAATTAAGAACATAGAAGTCAGAAACATAAGCTGACTTATCGGCTTAAGCCAATGTCCTTTATCCTATTTTTTTTGGACTTTTTGTTTTTTGCTTCTATGAAAGTCGAAATAAATGGTGCGGCCTTTTGAAATACATTTTTCAAACGGTTTTCTGAGCCTAAAACTATGTGCGCCATCTAAATGACCTATTTGTCGTCTAAAAAAGCACAACCAAAAGTCATCAGCAGTATCCAAAAGCTATCAACCGTAGTCCGAAAGAGCATGGCATTTGCGTTGCAACTTTTGGTTTTTAGTTGAAATGAAATAGTAATATCTAAAAGTAGCTTTTTGCACTAAATTTGAAAAACGGATTTTAAAAGACGTGGACTTAGAGAAGATGGTGGAGACCAGCCGATCGTTTTTAAAACCTGCTTGAAGGATTTTGAAAACAGTCTAGAGAGACCTCCGATTTGAACAGCTCTGTACGTGCTGTCGTCGAATCTTCGACGCTACCTTCTCAGCAGTCGCATGATTATCAGGGGCGAATTGGAAGCCCGTGCACGAAAGGAAGTCTAGCTCGTCCCCGCAGGAAAAAGAAAAGGAATTCTAGCTTGGCAATAGAAAAGGAGCGCATACATACACCCGGATATGTGTGAGGTGGGGGATGGTGGTTAGTGATGCACAAACTAATGATGAAGAGTTAGCTTAGACTAATAATCAGTGGATTAGCGCATCATTGGCATCATTAATCATTCTAACCTTATGGGCACTTTTTTTTATTTCGGTTTATATTTTTTCTGTGGCTTATGGTTTTTGTATTGTTTGTGAAAGAGAGTACGGAATAAGAGAAACTCGTGTGCGGTTTTAGTCGATGTAAATGGAGTCACTACTGTGTTTACTACAATTAACTTATAGACTTTAAATTAAAAAATACTCTGTTTAAAAACTAGTTATCATAAAAACTAAAAGAATACCATTTATAATCTGAAAAGAAGAGATTATATGCGGGTTGGATGGTGCATGCATGGCCAATGATTTAGCCCGTACAAACAACAGTTGGCATCTCCACTTCTCCCTCCGTATGCACTGGCTGGATTATTGGATTCTGCAGGAGAGCCAGCTGCTATCCGGCCCATGATGAGTGAAACTGAGCTGCATTTGGCGCATTGGGAAACCCTAGCTTGGCTACATCGATCGATAGTTTCGAAGTTATATACTCTGAGAATATTCCATGTTTCCATTTACAAATTTGAACCAACTCTTGCACCATGAAATCCGATACTAAGGGCGCCCACTTGGCCAGTTTGGAACATAAAAAAGAAAAAAAAGACACGCGAATAGAAAAATCACGACCTCAACGTCAAGCATAGTGAAATTCTATCGGAATATACCGGCATTTTGGATGTAGATGTTGAGAGAGAAATTGCATTGGAACTCAAAGGAATTTGTAGCAGGAGATTACACCTGCGAAATTCTTTTAAAACAATCCTAAACTCTATAAAAAAGAAGTTTTCTTTATATTGAATTCCCCCAATTTTCCTCCAAAATTCCTTTGTTCCGAAGAGGCCAATAGAATGGAGAATAGGAATTTGGGAGGATTAGCATTGATTAGTAAAACATTCCTACGAGTTTCTTGTGTTCCAAACATGGTCTTTTTTTGAAAAAAAAGAAAGAAAAATTAGACACTAAATGGTCGTATAAAATTTCACTGGAATTTTCTGTGACAATCTATATGGTGTTTTAAGGTAGGCTGCATGCATGAATGAACCGAGATAGTAGGACGCCATGTCTGATTTTCCTTTTTTAAACAATGAAAAAAATGAACTATATTGCGATTAGCCTATCTTATTCTAGGTTTGGACCAAATAGAAAACCCAATTGCATCTGGCAGGCTGAAGCTTACTTCAGCTTAAACAAGCTTGGGTTGGTCACCCTGATTGGGCCAGTGCAACTGGTTTCAGCTCATTCAGGTCAAGCCAGTAACTTTTGAGAAGCACATGGAAGAATTAAGATGCAATATTCTGGATTTAATTTGGTTGTATATGCATGTAACCTTGGGTGTTGGATTTTTTTATAATAGAGTTCCAGACTTGCTTGTTTAGTCAATATTACTATCTTTCCGGTTAGAGGAAAGAAACACTGAGTTCAGAAATCAGAAGAGCGTTTGTTTCAATTGCGTCTTTGCTAAAGAGGTTTGGGAGAGAATGGCGGCCTGGACGGCGCGGCAGGCTTTCAGAATTGCCACGGATATTCAGAGTATTGCCGACTGGTGGACAGGCTTCCCGGCAAGCTTGCCTAAGAAAGACTGGAGACAGCTTAATGCAATCTTCATTTACGAATGCTGGAACCGAGGTTTCCCCGTAGCATCGGTGTTCATCGGCCATTAGGGAGGGAGTAAGATCTAAAGATAGAAAAACATTAGTGTTCTGCAAGAACTCTCTTCATTTTAATCCTGGCTCCATCACTGCTTCGTGATGTTGCAATCATTATAGTAGCCTTCCCACTCCCTAGTATCCTGCCATTGCCCTTTTCGTTTTTATTTCCGACTGTAAGACTTGTTTAACCTTTTCTAATGATAAGGAATTAAGGACATGGCAGTTGGTCAACAGTAAAGATAGCAACAGTAGGTCATTAGCGAATGAGTCATTATTGGTTCATCGATATCACACGTACTGATGAGCATATTTTGTACATATATCAATTAGGCTGGAGAGAGAGGTGAGGAGGTTGCCCTAGAGTAGGAAATAAGATCATTTAAGTTTTTAATCAACACGATGATTATAGTTCTGTTCAGAAAGTTGATGAAGATTCTGGCACCAACCCTGAGGTTTTCGATGCGTACAAAATACATATTTGAAAAGGGTATCAAACGTATTTTCGAGTGGATCAAACGCTGCATGAATTGAAGCTTCCGATGAAAAGATATGGCAAGTCGAGTGCAAGCTATGTAAACAGTCCCGGGCAACCTGCGAGAGTTGACAACGTGAGGAATCTGTGGCTTTATATGGCATCTTTGGGTAATAAGACTTGCCAAATGTTTAGAGGATGTTTTTCTTGATTCTCATGGATTGGATTCGTCCCAAACAAGTAAATTGAAGACAAGAAGGTTTGGATCCAATTCAAATTTGTTTCAGAACAGTCAGTAGGACTCAATTTAAAATATCGATAACTTTCATAAACAGAGTCCGATTTAAGAGTTTTTGTACTTGTTTGAAAGCTAATTTGAAGGCCCACGCAATGGATAGGTTGCTTGCCTTAGAAACCTCATGGTTCCATCACAATCTCCAAAATAAACCAACAGTTGTTGTAACATCCACTACTACAGAAAGGCTAATAGTAGACGCCAAATCACAGACGGTTTTGTGAAACCGTCTGTAATGTACACTATTACGGACGGTTTTAATTTGAAGGCCGTCTGTGGTATTTGTGGCGGGAAAAAGGAGTATCACAGACGGTTCTTACCGCTGAACCGTCTGTGATACTGGAATATCATAGACGGTTTTTATTAAAAACCGTCTGTGATAATCTGGGATTATCACAGACGGTTTTTTATTAAAAACCGTCTGTGTTGTGTCGACTATCACAGACGGTTGTTGTTAAGAACCGTCTGTGAATGTTCACAGACGGTTTTTAACAAGAACCGTCTGTGATGTCCCTTTGTCTGTCATATTCTAGATCAGAGGTTAATATATAAGTACACATTGCTTCTAATAACTTAACTACAGAACTACCGAGACAAGAGATCACAAATTAAAGACAAATTTATTAATTTCAATTAGAGGCAAATTTATTACAAAAGTCGCACAGGTAAAGAGTTTCTCAGATTGTAATCTTTTGGGCTTCGTACGCTTCTTCTTCGACTTGGGGACTTGGAGGATCAGCCGCTAAATTCTCGAACGCCGTTAAGATTGCCCTTGTCCTCAGCACTTCCTCCTCCAGCCTGGGCAAATGATCAGCAGCATCCATAATGTCGTAGAGGATAGCATGAAAAGGTTCCTCAGAATCTGCCGTATTTGCTTGATCGGCAAGGCTATCCATCAGTCTCTCCAATGCGTGTAGAGCTTCTTCCGCTTTGCGCACATTGTGGAGAAGAACCAGGGTGAGAGATGTTTCCCTTTCTTGAGCGGCAGCGAGACGCCTCCGTCGACGGCGGATGATGAGGTCGAGCTGACGGATGCAAGAAAGTCGGGGAAGGAGAGCAGGGCGTGTGCGGAGAAGCTGCTCCAGATGCAAATTGCTGGCCGCCTGTGTAAGGTTCTGGCCGAACAATTCGTGATGAACAGATGAGAGGAAGGAGATGATCACAAGAATAGTAGAATCCATATTGTACGTACGTAGAAGAGACCTGGATTAGGCGCACATATTTAACCTTTAGCATCGTATACCCAAACATTAATGATATACACGCTTCGTATAACGATCGAGAGACGTTAATTAGACGATCGAAACACGAAGCGTTCTGGCAATGGAAACACGCGCGAAGCATTAATGATATAGACGCTTCGTATAACGATCGAGAGACGTTAATTAGACGATCGAAACACGAAGCGTTCTGGCAATGGAAACACGTGCGAAGCGTTCTGGCATGAAGCTTACCACAGACGGTTTTTTTTATAAAAAACCGTCTGTGATAATGACTAAGGAATTTATTGCGCTGCTCAGACCGCATCAGTCTTCATTTCGATCCAGATCTAGCCACTGCTGCACACTTTTTCAATCGGGAGGAAGCTAGGCGATTTCAGGCCAGTTAATTTGGTGGGAAGAGGCAGAGATTGAGCTTTGAATTAAGATTCAGACTTTCCTGGTTGCTGTAGATATGGTTAGTAATGAAATTTATTTTTTCTTTAATTGCATTACAATTTAGGTCTAAGTAATCCATGAGTGGTACGTTATTGAAGATGGTTAATTTGCAAAATTGTTGGTTATATAATAGCTGTTGTGTTTGCAATATGAATTGAGCTAGCAAATTAAGTCTCAATATAATAAATGTGGTCGGTATATATGTAGTTATAATTAGTTAATCTAGATTTTAATACTAAGTTGTTATATATGTACGTAACATAGGACCGAAGTTGGATGTATGCCGCGAGCCGTGTGAGTGAAGAGTACATTAATGACGTTTCTGCTTTTATAAGAGCCGCCGAGGAGGATATGTTGAATAAGGGGGTGGAATATATGTGCTGTCCATGCACTGACTGCGAGAATTTGAAGATGTTTAAGAACCGAGGGTAAATTGAAGCGCACTTGATTCGGAGGGGTTTCAAAAAGGATTATACGTGTTGGACCAGTCATGGCGAAGTGAATGATCATATGCCGCCGGATGACATCGCCGGTGAAGTGAATGATATGCCCTCGGATGACATCGCCGGTGAAGTGAATGACATGCCGCCGGCTGATGTCGATTGTGGCTCGGATTCGGATAGGTTGCACGATGATAATATGGATCAGATGCTTCGCGATGTAGAAGAGAACTATGATGAGAGAGAGTATGTTAAATTCCGTGGCTTGATGGAGGACTCAGAGAAACCTTTGTACACGGGCTGCAAGTACACGAGGTTGTCGGGCGTGCTTGAACTGTTGAAATTGAAGGCAAGCAACGGTTGGTCCGACAAGAGTTTCACGGCGCTGCTAGGTCTTTTAGCGGACATGCTTCCGGAGGGAAATGAGTTGCCTAAAACCACGTATAAAGCCAAGAAAGTTCTTTGTCCGTTGGGAATAAAAGTAGAAAGAATACATGCATGCCCGAACGACTGTATCCTCTACCGTAAAGAGTATGTAAACATGCATGTATGTCCGGTGTGCAACGCATCCCGATACAAACGTAACAATCAATCAGATGATGGCGAGGGAACAGAGGCGAAGAAAGGACCTCCTGCTAAGGTGACATGGTATTTTCCTATAATTCCCCGTTTGAAAAGGTTTTTTGCAAATCCAAAGGAGGCAAAATTGCTGCGTTGGCACTCGGAGGAGCACAAGAAGGATGGAATGATAAGACACCTTGCTGATTCCGCGCAGTGGAGAAACATCGATAGGAGTTTTGCAGAGTTCGGTGCAGAACCAAGGAATATAAGGTTTGGACTGAGTACAAATGGAATGAATCCTTTCAGTAGCATGAGCAGCCGACATAGCACATGGCCCGTGACTCTCTGCATCTATAACCTTCCTCCTTGGTTGTGTATGAAGCGAAAGTACATTTTGCTGTCGTTACTTATCCAAGGGCCAAAACAACCTGGGAATGATATCGATGTGTTCCTAGCACCGTTGGTGGAAGATCTAAAAGTACTGTGGAACGAAGGGGTACAGGTATGGGATGCATACAACCGAGAGAACTTCACTCTGCGCTCCTTATTATTCTGCACCATAAATGATTATCCTGCCCTTGGTAACCTATTGGGCCATAGTACAAAAGGTGCCAAAGCTTGTACTCACTGTTTAGATGGTACCGAGAGTGTGTGGTTGAGACACTCACGCAAAACCGTCTACATGCGTCACCGCCGGTTCCTTCGGAGGGCTCACCCATACCGCAAGATGAAGAAACAATTTGACGGAGAGAAGGAAGACGGTTCAGCTCCAAGGCATTTAAGAGGACACGAGGTTTATGCTATGGTTAAGGATTTAGATGTTGTCCTCGGAAAGGGACGTAAATTGAGGGCTCATGAGAAGAACACCTGGAAGAAGAGATCAATATTTTGGGACTTACCTTATTGGGAGTACCTAGATGTTCGACACTGCATCGACGTCATGCACGTAGAAAAGAATATGTGCGACAGCTTGATTGGTCTCTTACTGAACATCCGTGATAAAACAAAGGACGGTGTCAACGCACGGCTTGACTTGGCTGACATGGACATTAGGCCTGAGTTAGCACCGACAAGCACTGATAATGGACGAACGTACCTTCCCCCTGCGTGTTACACTCGGAAACGTGAGCTGTGGACCGAAATTTTGGCATCGTTCGAGTTCCCAGAAGAACACCTACACGCTGTGCAACGACAAACCTACCAAGCGGCGTGCAAAGCATGGAAGAACTTCAAGAGCACGCTTGTCAGGAAATACGTGGAGACGGACGAAACGCCTGTTCGTAAATACCCATTCCTGGAACCACAATGGGAAGAGTTCAAGGCGATGAAGACGTCCGAAGATTTCAAAAGTACAAGTGTGGCGCACAAGTCCCTCCAGGCAAAAAACACACACCCCCACAGACTTGGCACATCTGGGTATGCGGGTAAAATCCCGCAGTGGAGGAAGGAGGATGACCTGGCAGCTGCACAGGACATCGCCCCGCCGTTTTCCAATATCCCGGATGACCGCGCTTGAAATTGGATTAGAGCAAGGTCTTCTACAACGACATCAGGGGACGTCTCCTTTTGAAACCCTGCAGACCAGCAAGTGTCCCAGCGCCTGGTAAGATATCGATAGAACTACGTAACTTGTAATTACTCCACAACTTCGTACGAATTGAAATGACATTTTGTGCTCTTGCAGGAAGAGCTGAGTTTTGAATCTACCCTGGGATCATTCCAGGGAACAAGGGAGAATGATATGCTCTCCGTGGCCCTGGGAAACAAGGAGCACCCGGGTCGTACGAGAGGCCTTGGGCTTTACGTTCCTTGGAAACATGGTTTCCAAGATGACTCCGGGATGTATCGTCGTAGGAAGAGAAACAAAGCCGAGCGTGATGCACAGCTACGAGAAGAGATCAAGGAATCTCTTAGAGACGAGCTATTAGCTCAGATGGCTGATGTAATCAGAGATGAGGTGCGGAAACAGACAGAAAGTCAGCAGGCCGCTACTGCCGCTCCTGTGCTAGCTAGCCCGCACAACCATCCGAGTAGCTGCGCGTCCAATCCGACGCAAACCCAGGCCAAATTTCCTGTGGACGACATCCTGGTAATAATTATTATCTCTCGAATGCTTGCTCCATTGATAGGCCTATCCGAGTAGCTAATTTTGTATCGTTATGTAGGAGCCTACGAAGTGTAGGCTCCAAGTGAGATATGGCTCCATTCCCTTGTACGCTGCTTGGGGCCAGGCATATTCGTCTGGTATCGGGGCCATGGTGCACGGTTAAGCTTTAGCGCCAGTCTTCGCAAAAGTTAATGTGGATGGTGTGTATGTCAATTTTGAGGTGGTCCCGCTACCGAAGCCCCCCAACGACGAGATCGTGACTCTAGGACAGGCCATTGGAACATTCATCCAGTGGCCCAAAAGCGACATCTCCCTAGAGGCTTCTTCACCGGTGGCAGGACCAGAAGTGCAGTGCGAACCACAGCAACATGCACTAGTGCCATCTCCACATGGGCAGTGCGAAGCAGAGCTACCTGCATCGGTGCTATCTCCACGGGTGCTATTCTCGCCAAAGCAACTTGCACCGTCTGTACCATTACAGTCGACTACCATGAAGTCGACCTGCAGTCGAGGCAGTGGCCATGGCAAATCAAAGACGAAGGATGATGACGATATCTCGTACCTGCCATTGGCCCACAAATTCGTGCTAGGCGAGCCGATGATATTCCCGAAAGAGCACCTCGCAAAGCTAGGACTTGGTTGCCAAAGATTCCACATTTGGTATATGGAACATTCCAATAGACCAGAGGCAGAACGACGCTCAGGTATCATGGTCAAATTCAAGCCGGAATATTTCTTGCACGAAGTTCAGGAATGCGTCTCCCCGGTTACCTTTGACGATATATTTGCTGTTTTCACGCTCAACGCTCTCGACGCCTCACTCGTTCGATGCTGGACACTGTAAGTCTGTACAATCACAGTCTCTGTTCACGTAATACCGATATATGTCACAATTTATTGCTTTTCTGTGTATATATATAGATTCATGCTGATCGAAGCTAGATCATCGAAATTACCAATTGGTTTCCCGGACCCACGCTTGGTCGCCATTGATACCATCAACGAGAATGCATCCTTCGTCGAGGACTATATTACAAAAGCACTGCTGGCTCACCAAGATAAGGAATTTGTTCTTATGCTATACAATGAGAACTTCCATTGGATTTTAATTGTAATTATACCAAAATGGAACAAGGCTATATACCTTGATTCTCTAAGTAAGAACAAATCCAAGTACACAGCTATCGCCGAAATACTCGATAGGTAAGTACATTGTACATTGTACTCTTTCTTTCCTTCCGAATGACTAATCTAACTTTTTCGAATAACGAAGGTCGTTCGTCACATACGTTCAACAAACAAGTGGCTCGACGACAGCTGCCAAGCCCTTGAAACATGATCGTAATTTTCGGGTATTGGCTAGCTACACATTAATTAATCATATACAACACTTAGTACTAATGCCACTTGATTTAACACATTCTATTTTTTGCAGTGCCACCAGCAGCAGCCGGGCAACACGTGTGGATACTACGTGTGCCACCATATGAGACTACTCCTCGATTCCAGCAAGATCTCCACTCCTAAGGTTTGTCAATCTTTCCACATTTATTTCATACATGTCAAGTTTTATATGTGCGCGTGTTGGTATTCCTATCGACAGGCTGCGCCCATCTCTACATCTGCATTGAAACAGCCGGATTTTGCAAAAATTCGAGGAGAGTTCATTTGGTTTTCGTGGAGTAAAGTCGTAAGATCAGATGGAGAGTTCCACTGCCCAGAAGATTTTTTATTGTAATTCTAAGTGCAAATGCAGTGCAGATCTTTTACAATTGTGTATTTGTTAATGGATATTTTATTTCAATTCAATGAATTGATTTGCGAAATGGATGCTTTATGTTTGTGAAATGAAGTGCGTTGTCAATTGGATGTTTTATATCTGTGAAATGAATTGAGATGTGAAATGTATCTGAAATGAAATGAGATGTGTGAATTGTATATGTTTTATGTCTGTGATTATCTGCTTGTTTCAGAGGGCATGGCTAGCATTTCCTGAGGCTAGCCAATAAACAGAAATATATTTAGGGGTTGAAGGGAATATCACAGACGGTTGTTGAGTAAAAACCGTCTGTGATAGCTGATAATCACAGACGGTTTTGACTCAAAAACCGTCTGTGATAATAAGTATCACAGACGGTTTTTAACTCAAAACCGTCTGTGATTATCATCTATCACAGACGGGTTTTACTCGAAAACCGTCTGTGATAGCTGATAATCACAGACGGTCCAAAAACCGTCTGTGATGACCTTCGATTATCACTGACCCATAAATATAGACGGTTCACAAAACCGTCTGTGATGACATTTTCGAACCGTCTGTGATGACCTTTTCTGTAGTAGTGATCCCAAATTCTACGACATGCAAAAATGAGAAAAATTTTAAACTTTTGAATGCATTTTTGTTTCATTGGCTCTTTATTGGAGATTCTTTGGAAAATTTGATTTTCAAAAATCAAAAGAGCATGTAATGCAATTCAAACATTGAGTTCAAGGTTTTAAAAACTAAAAAGAAGGTCAAAAGTTTGCATGAGAAAGTTTAGGGCGAAAATCGACTCAAAGACTCCCAAGCATAACCATGACACTGAAAATAAAAATGGAAGCATGTTCTAAAATTATCAAATTGAACAAAAATTATCAAATTGAACATAAATTGAAAATGAAATTAAAGAGAAAATTAGTTAAAAAAGGGAATTAAAGTAAAATTTAAAAGGCAAAACCATAAAGATATTGCCTCCAACTATTTAGGACCAAATATTTAAATTTGAGTTTAGATTCAGAATTCAAATTGGAATTCAATATTAAATCTTAAAAGTGAAAGCTGCTCCTTTTGCCAGCTATCTTTTCTTCTCTCTTCCTCCTTTCTCTTCTAGCTGGGCCCCACCCAATCCTTTCTCTCTTTCTTCCTTTATTTCTTCCGTCTTCCTCGCTTATCTCTCTCTCTCTCCCTTCCTCTCTGATATGGCGCCCGACCACGTGATTCCCGTGCCTCTACCTACGCTCCATGAACCTCGACCTTGCGCCATCCCCTGCCCTGAGCCATCACCTCCTCCTCCCTGCTTTGCCACTGCCTCTCTTTACCCGCTGACACGTTGGGCATGCTGGCAGGGTTCATCTTCTACCGCACACACCTGCACCAACTAAGCCATGGTCATGTTGCCCTCGATTTTTGTAGGACCGAAATGGCGACAGAGGGGGGTGAATGTCGATCTTTAAAAATCGCCCCCAACAAGTATCCTCACTTAAGCTTCTTCTCCAATAGCTATGGGAGCTATGAAGACAGAAAATAAGCACTACTGGAAGTCACAGCAACAAGGATAAAACAGATCCAAAAAGAAGCAATCAAGAAAAGCAAATTCAGCGCAAATCTGACTGCAAGCGGTAGTACCGCTGAGCCGAGCGGTAGTACCGCTGGGCGGTAGTACCGCTATGCCGAGCGGTAGTACCTCTTGCCGGAGACGTTCGGACCGTCCGAACGTTTCATCGCTGCCGATCGGACTGGTCCGAACTTGGGCGGTAGTACCTCTCCAGGAGCGGTAGTTCCTCACGAAAAATTTCAGCAAACAGGATTTTCAGGCAGCAGACCGAAACTTCGGATTTTTGGCTAAATTGAGGGTTTGCTCTCAATCTCTTTGATCCAAAGCCTTACTACAACGTACCAAATAGTAAGGGGACCCTGAGAAACAAGAGAATCAAACCAAAAAGCAAGAGTTTCAGATTATGGGTAAAAATCTGAAATTTTGCAAGACCCGAGCCAAAAATCAAATTGCTTCCCAACCTTTGATCCTATGGCCAAGAGATTTTGCAGATATGTTAGCAATAGCCATAGAACTCCTCAGACAAAAACTCAGGGCATTTGCTTAAGAGAATCAAGAATTCAACCAAACCCTAGAAAAGCTCTGAAGAACAGGGAAGCCTCAAAAATGAAATCTTGAGATTAAATGAAGTTTGCTCTTGGGAAACTTGATCAAATGATCTTGGAGAATCATCCCAACCTAGAGCAACCCATTTTGGGCCTTCTCAACAAGAAAAACAGAAGAACTCAAAAATTCAAGAAATCAAGAAATGAGGCATCGAAGGGAAACAGAGAGCACGGGAGAAGAACTTCAAATTTCATTCCAACCATTCAAAGATTACAAGGGATACAAGGAACTACGTCCCCATACGCATGGACATTCGGAGGAATGATTACAAGGTAGATCAACTCTCCCTCTTCCTCTCAATCCTCAAGAACACCAAGAGCCACACATGCTTCTTGGGAGGAACACAACGAATAGAGAACTCACATGGAAACCATCGAAGGGGACACAGAGGGAACACAACTCTGCCTCCACCAACAACTCTCAACCACTAAAGCCTAAAGCCAAAACAAACTCTAAAGCCTATTTTGACTAAAGGAAACCCTAAAATCCCTTCAAGTGTTCAAGTGGGCATGCAGCCCCTCCAACCTATTTATAGCCCATGGCTAACGGGTCTCCACCTCGTTACGCCCGCTAAATTCAACGGAGCCCGCTCCCGCTTGTGCAGCCTTGCAAAATTCCCGTTTCGCCCCTCCTGCACCTTCCGGGAAGCTTTCGCGCTCCTTGTCTCGCACGCCTCGCAACCACCTCGAGTCCACGTCGTCTTCGACACATCCCGACCATTCTGACCTCAACGCCACCTGCGCCTAGTCCGGTCTACCGTGTCTCGCCATGACTCCGCCCGATGTCCTGCAGCCACACAGACAAGAAACACATCAAATAGCACCGCTCGATACATGAAAGCGTAAATGGTATAAACACACCATACTTACACACACTGAAGTCAAAACTTGTCGAATCATCGGAATAAGTATCCTAATCCCATACGACAAAGTCTGACCAAGACCGACCGAGCCCGTTGCACCATGCAACGTCAAGGTCCAAACCACCCAAACCAAACTTGACTTACCTAAAGCGATGTCAATTACTCATCATAAACACGGGATGACCTCTACATGGTCTCTCAATTTTTGACACCTCACCCACCATTCTTATCTGCTGTTGCCAACCCCTGCCCATTCGTCGGCTCAACGTGACACATCTCTTCCCCCTTGTCTTCTTCCGCGCCTTGCATTCCACAATAAGTAATCGAGCCACGCTATTCAGTTGCGTTCGTGAGAACTCATGCTTTTCTCTCAGTTGTCTCTACCTACAAAGCCCCCAACCATGCCTTTGCCCTTAAGCTCACCCCTCGGCCTCTTGCGTGTGTTTCTTGAGCATCCTGCTCACTAAAACACCGAGAAACTGAAGTTGTACGTGACGATGACAAGCATGCCACCGTGTTCTAGCAACTCTAGTGAGCTTTTCTCCTCCCCAACTTTGTCGCTACATGCCTTACCTCTCCCTTAAGCATCCAACTCATTTGATTGACCTTTCGTGCAGTGGACCGCTTGAGCTAGTGTAGGACCGAAAGGGCGACAGAGGGGGGGGGGTGAATGGCGCTCAATTAAAAAATATTCGTCCCCCAAACACAAGTACGGTCTTCTCCGATAGCAATGGGTGCTATGAAGAAGTAAGGATCAATTGCCAACTGGAACCAACTCACAGGAGAAAATCACCTTCAATAGCTATTGAAAGCTATGAACGAAGACTCTCCTTCAAAGGCAAAAAACTATGAAAGATATACTTGCACACTTGAAAAAGGCCTTAACCACAGAGGAGAAGCCTTAACCTTAAGAACCAGAAAGAACCAAACAAATCAGAGCAAATTAAAAGGGGGCGGTCTGATTACTACTCTCCGAGCGGTCTGACCGCATATTGCACGCCGGTCAGACCGGCCTTGGGGACCCGGTCTGACCGCCCAGCATGTACACTTTAGGCCGGCCCTCGGGTTCAGACACCAGTGAAGCTGAAATTTCAGGTTCCAAGACTTGGCTCTTCACAAACAATAGAAATTGAGTAGATTCCTTTGGATTACTCCTCCCAAAACTAAAGGATAACAAATTAAATAACCTGAGGGGCAACAAGAACCAAAAGAAAGCAACCCAAAAGAAGAAATCAGATTATGCCCAAATAACTGAAACTTACAGAGTGCAGCACCAAAAATTGAATTACTCCCTAACAAAGGATCCTTCGACTCTGAAACTTGGAGAATATGTTAGCAGTAGCTACTGGAGTCTGTGAGTCAAGTTTCAAGCCATCTCCTTAAGGAAAACACAAAAACTCATCAAACCCTAGAAAAACTTCAAAGTTTCAGAGAGGGCACAAGAAAACCAAATTACTCCATGGTCTCAACTCCTTGGCTCATGAGATTTTGCAGATATGTGAGCAATAGCCAAAGGGGTTCCCAGACCAGAAATCAAGCCATCTCTCAAAGGGAATCAAGTTTTCATTCAAAACCCTAGAAACCCAAAATGAAGAACAGAGGAGGCTCAACCACTAAAACTGAAATCAAATGACGTTTGCTCTAGGGAAATTCGATCAAATGATCTTGAAGCACTAACCCATCACAGAGCAACCCATTTTGGCACTCTCCAGCAAGCAAGAACTTGAAAATCAAAAAGGTCAAGAAATCAACCAAATGAAACAACGAAGAACAGAGAGGAGCTCAGGAGGAATACTTCAGATTTCATTCATTCCAAATCAAAAGGGATTACAAGGAGTCAACATACGCATGAACATTAGAACAAGATGAAGGATTACATGACCCTCAATCCCTCTCCAACCTCTCAATCCTCAACCATGAATGCTTGGAGGAGGGGATGAACTCTCTGTTCTACCAACAAACCATCGAAGGGGACAGAGGGAGCACAACTCTGCCTCTCCAACAAACCTCACCCACTAAAGCCTAAAGCACAACCACTTGCTAAAGACTCTTTTGACTCAAATGAAACTCTAATTCTCCTCAAGTGCTCACATGGGCATGCAGCCCCTCCTCTCCTTTTATAGCCCATGGCTAACGGGTCTCCGCCCCGTTACGCCGGCTAAATCCAACGGAGCCCGCTTCCGCTTGTGCAGCCTTGCGAATTTCCCGATTCGCCTCTCCTGCACCTTCCGGGAAGCTTCCGCGCTCCTTGCCTCGCACGCCTCGCAACCACCTCGAGTCCACGTCGTCTTCGACACCTCCCGACTGTTCTGACCTCAGCGCCACCTGCGCCTAGTCCAGTCCTCCGCGTCTCGCCACGACTCCACTCGACGTCCTGCAGCCACACAGACAAGAAAACACGTCAAATAGCACCGCTCGATATATGAAAGCGTAAATAGCATAAACACATCATACTCACGCATGACGAAGTCCAAACCTGTCGAATCATCAGAATATGCAACCTAATCCCATACGACCAAGTTTGACCAAAAGTCCGACCGAGCCCGTTGCACCACGCAAACGTCAAGGTCCAAACCACCCAAACCAAACTCGACTTAGCTAAACCTATGTCAATTACTCATCATACACATGGGATGACCTTCACATGGTCTCTCAGCTAGGCTTTCTTCTTCATATTCGACTAGCACGCCGCTGTAAGCCTTCCTCTCTCTCTGGTGAGCCATACCTCGATTCCATTCGCCCACACCTTCGCATGCATGCAAGCAAGCTCATGCTCACCCTTTTGTAGATTCATTGTTGCCGAAAATCGCTGTCGCCATGGGCCTCCTCTTCACTGCTAAAAGGGCTTTCGATGCCAATCTAGCACTGAATTGATCCTTAGAAGCTCATAACCCTTTAGTGCCATTCCCCTGCCTTCGCCGACACATGACCTCGCCGCCGACTACCCTATCCTCTAAGTTGGATCTCGATACTTCACCTAGGCATGCGGGCTGAGGTCCTGGCTTCGTTTTGGCTCACGCCCTATCCACCGAGGAGTCCCTAATTGGTGATGAGCCGTGGCTCTCTCGGGACATAGGAATACTGAAGTAGTCGAGTGAACGAAAGTATCGTAGCAGTTGAAGTCGAAAAGAGAGCTAAAGTAGTCAAAGTTGAAAAGAGATATAAACTAGTCGAAGTTGAAAAGAGAACTAAAGTGGTTGAAGTCAAAAGGAGAACCGTAGCAGTCAAAGTAATAAAGAGTACCGTAGTGGTTGAAGTTGAAAGGAGAACTGTAGCAGTCAAAGTAAAAAAGAGTACCGTAGTGGTCGAAGTCGAAAAAGTACCATAGTGGTCAAAGTTAAAAAGGGCACCATCGAGGTTGAAGTCGAAAAGAGAACGATCAAAGTAAAAAAGAAAACCATAGTTGTCGAAGTCGAAAAGAGTACCGTAGTGGTTAAAGTTGAAAGGAGAACTGTAGCAGTCGAATTCGAAAAGAGGAGCATAGTGGTCAAAAAGAGAACCATAGTCATCAAAGTAGAAAGGAGAATCGTAGCAGTTGAAAAGAATACCGTAGTGGTCAAAATCGAAAAGAGTATATTTGTGGTCGAAGTTGAAAAGAGAACCGATTGAAGCAAAAAAAAGAGAACCATAGTGGTCGAAGTTGAAAAGAGTACCGTAATAGTCGAAGTCGAAAAAAGAACTGGTCGAAGTCGAAAAGTGAACTGTAGTGGTTGAACTCAAAAAGATTACCAGAGTGGTCGAAGTCGGAAAGAGAACCAGTCAAAGTTGAAAAGAGAACCGTAGTGGTCGAAGTCGAAGAGAGTACCATAGTGGTCGAAGTAGAAAAGAGAACTGATCGAAGTCAAAAAGAGTACAATAGCAGCCAAAGAGTGTTAGAAGTCATAAAGAGCACTGCAACAGTTGAAGAGTGTTAAAGGGCACTGCACCAACCCTAAGGTTTTCAATGCGTACAAAATACATATTTGAAAAGGGTATCAATCGTATTTCCAAGTGGATCAAACGGTGCACGAATTGAAGCTTCCTATGAAAAGATATGGCAAGTCGAGTGCGTGCTATGTAGGCAGTCCTAGACGATGTACGGAGTTGACAACTTGAGGAGTTTGTGGCTTTATATGGCATCTTTGGGTGATATCTGGCTATTTCAAGACTTGCCAGTTTAGAGGATTTTTTGTCTCTCATGGATTGGATTCGTCCCAAACAAGTAAATTAAAGACAAGAAGGTTTAGATCCAATTTAGATTCATTTCGGTACAGTCAGCAGGACTCAATTTAAAATATTGAAAACTTTTTATAAACAGAGTCTGCTTTAGGAGTTTTTGCACTTGTTTGAAAGCTAATTTGAAGGTCAACACAATGGATAGGCTGCTTGCCTTAGAAACCTCATGGTCCCATCACAATCTCCAAAACAAACCAATGGTTGTTGTAACATCCCAAATTCTAGGGTATACAAAAATGAGAATTTTTTTAAACTTTTGAATGCATTTTTGTTTCATTGGCTCTTTATTGGAGATTCTTTGGAAAATTTGATTTTCAGAAATCAAAAGTGCATGTAATTCAATTCAAAAATTAAGTTCAAGTTTTAAGAACTAAAAAGAAGATCAAAAGTTCGCATGAGAAAGCTTATGGTGAAAATCGACTCAAAGACTCCCAAGCATAACCATGACACTGAAAATAAAAATTGAAGCATGTTCTAAAATTATCAAATTGAATATAATTGAAAATGAAATTAAAGCTAAAATTAGTTAAAAAGGGAATTAAAGTAAAATTTAAAAGCAAAACCATAAAGATATTGCCTCCAACTATTTAGGACCAAATATTTAAATTTGAGTTCAGATTTAGAATTCAAATTGGAATTTAGTATTAAATCTCAAAAGTGAAAACTGCTCCTTTTGCCAGCTATCTTTTCTTCTCTCTTCCTCCTTTCTCTTCCAACTAGGCACCACCCAATCCTTTCTCTCTTTCTTCCTTTATTTCTTTCGTCTTCCTCGCTTATCTCTCTTCCCAACCTTCCTCTCTGATCTGGCGCCCGACCACGTGATTCCCGTGCCTCTACCTACGCTCCGCGAATCTCAGCCTTGCGCCATCCCCTGCCCTGAGCCATCACCCCTCCTCCTTGCTCTGCCACTGCCTCTCTTCACTTGCTGACAAGCTGGGCCCACTGGCAGGGTTCATCTTCCACCTCGCGTGCCTGCACCAGCTCAGCCATGGTCATGTTGCCCTCGATTTCTGACACCGCACTCACCATTCCTCTCCGCTGCTACCAATCCCTGCCTATCCGCCGGCTCAATGTGACACATCTCTTCCTCCTTGTCTTCCTTCGTGCTTCGCGTTCCATGACAAGTAATCGAGCTACGCTACTCAGTTGCGTTAGTGAGAACCGCGCTTTGCCCTTAGTTGTCCATACCTACAAGCCCCCAACCATGCCTTTGCTCTTAAGCTCTCCCCCTTAGTCTTTTGCATGAGTTTCTTCAGCATCCTACTCACCGAAACACCGAGAAACTGAAGTCGTACGCGACGCCGATGAGCACGCCACCATGTTCTAGCAACTCCGGTGAGCTTCTCTCCTCCCCAACTCCGTCGCAACGTGTCTTACCTCTCCCTTAAGCACCCAACTCATTTGATTTACCTTTTGTGCAGTGGACCACTTGAGCTAGGCTTTTTTCTTTATATTCGACCAGGACGCCGCTATAAGCCTTCCTCTCTCTCCGGTGAGCCATACCTCGATTCCAGTCGCCCACACCTCCACATGCATGCAAGTAAGCTCATGCTCACCCTTTTGTAGCTTCATTGTTGCCGAAAATTGCTGTCGCCGAGGGCCTCCTCTTTGTTGCTAAAGGGCCTTCGATGCCAGCCTACCACTAAATCGATCCTTAGTAGCTCAAAACCCTTTAGTGCCATTCCCCTACCTTCCCCGCCGCAGGACCTCGCCGCCGACCGCCCTATCCTCCAAGTTGGGTCTAGATACTTCACCTAGGCATGCAGGACGAGATCCCAGCTCCGTTTTGGCTCACACCCCGTCCGCCGAGGAGTCCCTCACTGGTGACGAGCCGTGGCTCTCTCGGGACATAGGAGTACTGAAGTAGTTGAGTGAACAAGAGTACCGTAGTAGTTGAAGTCAAGAAGCGAGCTAAGTAGTCAAAGTTAAAAAGAGAGCTAAAGTAGTCGAAGTCGAAAAGAGAACTAAAGTGGTCGAAGTTGAAAGGAGAACCATAGTAGTCGAAGTCGAAAAGAGTACCGTAGTGGTCAAAGTTGAAAGGAGATAGCTGTCGAAGTTGAAATGAGTATCGTAGTGATCAAAGTTGAAAAGAGTACCATCGAGGTCGAAGTCGAAAAGAGAATCAGTCAAAGTTGAAAAGAGAACCATAGTTGTCGAAGTCGAAAAGAGTACCGTAGTGGTTGAAGTTGAAAGGAGAACCATAGCAGTTGAAGTCAAAAAGAGAACCGTAGTGGTCAAAGTGGAAAGGAGAACTGTAGCAGTCGAAAAGAATACCGTAGTGGTCAAAATAAAAAGAGTATCGTTGTGGTTGAAGTCAAAAAGAGAACCGATTGAAGCAGAAAAGAGAACCGTAGTGGTCGAAGTCGAAAAGAGAACTGGTAAAAGTCAAAAAGTGAATCGTAGTGGTCGAACTCAAAAAGAGTACCAGAGTGGTCGAAGTCAAAAAGAGAACTGGTCAAAGTTGAAAAGAGAACCGTAGTGGTCGAAGTCGAAGAGAGTACCATAGTGGTCGAAGTAGAAAAGAGAACTGATCGAAGTCAAAAAGAGTACTATAGTAGCCGAAGAGTGTTAGAAGTCATAAAGAGCACTGCAGCAACCGAAGAATATTAGAAGTCGTAAAGAGCACTGTAGCAGTCAAAGACTGTTAGAAGTCTTAAAGAGCACTATAGCAGCCGAAGAGTGTTAGAAGTCATAAAGAGCACTGTAGCACTCGAAAAGAGATGATTCAAACTGGGCTAAATCTCAAAGACTTATAACTTTGGCATATGAACTGCAAATTTAGTGATCTTTGTTTCTAAATTTTTCTAAAATCATGATCTTTCTGAATATCCAAAAATATTTAAGGTTTGTCTAGGTTTAAATTTATTTGTCTCTTATTTGCATTTATCGGGATTTTATCATTTAGATGACGACAACTCTGAGAACACACCCAAAACATTCTCTGAATGACAAGAGCAAGGCAAGCACGCCCTTTGACCATATTAATCACAATATTTCTATTATTGTGTATTATTTGCAAAATCTATTATGCATGCATGCATGTTCCATTAAAAATTGCTATATTGTGGGCAATGGCATTTACAACTGCTCGTATGCATCTTCTTGCAAATTTGATACTCTCACTATTGTAACCCCTAGGACATGGTTTAGACAATATCTACTGTCAAATTGGGAATATTACATGGATATATGGTCCAGATGCTTAGCCACGTAATAGCTTTCTCTAAACATGATTTTCGGAAAAATTGCACATGGACATGGTGGTTTCAAAATGTCAGACCAGAGGAGGAACCTCTGTTATTTTGGTATAAAACAAAATGATAAATCTAGTTTTTGGATGCAAGTGAGTTATATGATAAACTGTCAAATGTGAGGTGGAACCTCACATGTGTATATAGGGAGATTCTCATCTGGGTCAATTAATAACCAAACGTTGTTGTTGCATATCTAAGTCACACTGTACAATCGCATGTGCTATATGGGCTCTAGCTTTAGCTGATTAAAGTTATCTAGGTCTAGCCTTGCATTGTAGTAGGTGCAGAAGTAATAAGGGCATTCCGAGTGAAGGTCTGCTCGTAGGGGCTCCCACACCACGGTGATGGGACCAAACCTTACTAATACAATGGTGAATGCTCACTTAGGGGACAAACACTCTAAATAAGGGTTTGTCATGCATCTCACTTGGGGTACCCAAGTGAGGGCTTGTCCATTCATCGGGGTGGTGCAAGGTTAGGACTAGATGATCTAAATGCTATTTGATAATCACTTTTGTCACACATCAAAGGAAGCATGAAGTTGCCGACAATATAATTGATTATGTTGTGTGGGAAAATTTGTACAATCTCTGTAGTATGTTAGAAACTATTTAAATAACTGTGCTCACGGTCATGAGCATGCTTGTATGCAGCCACAGTGGGCAATAGTTTTCCTTTTCAAAACTGTTTTACTGAACATAATGAGATATATAGCATGTACATCTAATCGTATACCATGCCCATAGGTGGGAATTGTGCGATGTTCATAGCCGAGGAAGGCTACGAATGGATTTGATCTACTGTTATGGAAGTTATATAAATGATATTTCATGACATGTCAATTGCCCTTTACAATTCCGTTTGTAAATTACTATTTATCGATATTGCAAATAAAATTTGCTTCATGTTGAAAATAACTTAGCATAGAGCCTCATCGTTTGACAGCCTGCATATATGTATAATTTTGTAATACACTACAAGTATTGCTGAGTACATAACTGTCGAAACCCGGAGTAACGACTCCTGGATCCTCTGTGTAAATCGCACTAGTCCAGGATCAGCTAGTGCACACAGTAACAACAAAGATAAATACCAAGCACAAATGACTAGCTTCATTAAATAAAGAGCATGGCCTTATGGCCAAGTCTTACATCAACGCCCATTGGCAAAGATAAATAAAGCGAATAACTGCGGAAGCAACTGAAAAGAAGCGAAGCCCAAGCTTGCCCACAGGCAAACGATAGTAAGACGCGGCCTACTCGTCCCGATCTTCACCGTAGTCGACGACATCTTCCTCTGTATGGAGATTGCAAGGTGAGTACAAACTTGTACTCCGCAAATCACACGGAGAAATGCATCATAATGGTAAATGCTTCAATGGAAGGCTTATAGGGTTAGTTTGCATAAAACAGCATTTAATGAAATATAGTAAATAGATTGAAAACACTAAATTTAATACAGTAAGTAAAAACATAACTTGTAATTGAAAATAATACCGTCAATGTAGGCTCCGACCAAACACCAACCTATCCTCGGGCATCCCACTCGGACCATCTTTTCCAAAAGTTCACGTATGGATTCCATCCATCCACACGCTTTCACTGCGCAACTCTGATGGATTCTATCCATCCACCAGGTTTCAATCTCTCACGGATTCCATCCATCCGCAAGGTTTTCATCTCTCACGGATTCCATCCATCCGCAAGGTTTTCGAAAATATTTTTGAAAAACAAAGTCTAATCCATGAAAAACTTTTACTCAGCATGCCCATGACCGTGGGCACGGCTATCTAGGATAGATTATACACTCTGCAAAGGTTGTACAGCTTTACCCACAAGACACAATCATCCTTTTGTGCCACGCGAGTTACTGACATGCGTCATTTTTATATAGATTTAGCCCTCATTTTACCCTCATTCTCTTCGCATTTTGGGACCATTTATCATCATTTACACGTTTTTATATATTTAATTGCTCGAAATGGACTGTTTTACACTTTTTTTGTGCTTTTCCACAGGCCGGCGCGAATCTAGGCGCATAAACGACAAAATTGGCATTTTGGGGCTGCTCCGAACAGTTGTATGTGTCGTCACGGATGCGTAGGATCTATCCGCGAAGAAATCGGAGCTCCGGAGGGCCAATTCAGAAGAAATCTCATGGGATAAGGACCTGTTCGCAATTCCCAAAATCCTCGAGGGTCAAAACGCAAAATTGCCAATCCCCAACCGGTCCCAAAATCCCTAGCCGCCGCCGCAAAATCCTTAGAGCCCGGCTTTCCTCTTCTGTCTCCTCCTGGCCTTCTTCTCTTCCCCCGGTTCTTCTCCACCTCCGGCCGCCGGCGAGGCCGGGCCGACTCACCGGCGTGCCATCCCCTCACCACCGCTCCTCACCGCCCGCGCCGCTTCTTCTCCTTGCTCTTCCTCCGCAGCACCCGCGCCACAAGCTCCCCACCTTCTCCACCCGTGCGCCTTCTCCACCCACCGGTCGCCACCCATCTTGGCCGCCGCCGCCTCCCTCCGGCGCGCCACCATCACCACCTTCCTCCGGCCGCTGTCCCCCTGCGCCTCCTCTTCCCCTCCTTCTCCGCCTTCTCACTGGGCGATCCCCACTTCTCCACCGAATCCGCCATCTCCACCGGGCGCCGCCGCGTCTCCCGTCTCGGCTGCCACCTCTGTTCCGCCACGGCCGCCTCCCTTCATCGGCCGCCCCAGTGCCCCTCTACTTCTCCACCCGAGGCCGAGCTTCTTCCTCCTCAGCGCCATCGCCTCCTCGGCTGCTCCAACCGACCACGTCGACCCCCTCAGCAGCACCTACACCGGCGGCAGCGACATCTTCACCAACCACGCCGGCCCTGCTTCCTCTACACCGACACCGGCGGCCTCATCAACTCCGGTTCTTCGCCGCCCTGCACCGGGACTTCTTCGACTTCTTCCTCTGCTACATCCCCTTCACCGACGACCCTGGGCG
Source organism: Dendrocalamus latiflorus (assembly GCA_017311315.1). Taxonomy (NCBI): domain Eukaryota; kingdom Viridiplantae; phylum Streptophyta; class Magnoliopsida; order Poales; family Poaceae; genus Dendrocalamus; species Dendrocalamus latiflorus. The sequence continues at coordinate 28,504,406 of CM029634.1, forward strand.
CCACCTTCCACTTCAACGCCGGCGACCACCTCTACTTCCTCTTCATCGAGCGCCGCCTCAGCCGATCTCCATCTTCGCCACCGACAGCCTCAGCTTCTTCTCTGCACCTTCTGCTACTTTCTTCACCTCGGTTCATCCCCAAACTATTCTCCCTTTTCCTCTTTGCTGTTCTCAAATACTATTCATGCTATTAATTCCCTGTGATGCTTTATGATCTGTGCTTAGTATTCTGTGGATTATGCACTGTGTTGATGAATTGTGGAATATTTTGCTGACTGTGATTGTGCATGTATTCACTGAGATGATATTGTGCCTGCTCTGTTATGGTGATATATGTGGATGTTGAATTGTAGATGAGAATCTGTTATATTTTAATATGTTTGTCTGTGTTGTTCAGATTTATTAGCACTTGTGTTATGTTCCTTGTGAGTGTGGTCATCTGTTAAGTCTTTGTTAAATGTCATTGTCAGTAGTAGTTCTCTGTGTTTGTGTGTTGTCAAGTTGCGCGATTTAGCTATTCAGCGACCGTTCCCCTTCCCATTGCTGTCTAGACTCCCACCTTGTGCTTCTCGACCTTCCTCTATGCTTCTTTTAGCGGTCGTCAGTTAGGTAAGTCGCGCGTGCGTTCGTCGTAGTCATCGTTGTTAGTTGCGTTGTCCTACCGTCGTCGTCTGTTTAGCTATCGATCGTCCGTCTTCTACCTTGTTCCCTCTCAACCCACCTAGTGCTTCTAAACCCTTCCTCAGTGCTTCTCGACTCCCTGTTTCTGTCTCGCGGTCGGTAGCTAGTTAGGTCGTCGGTCGGTAGTCGTGTCATCGTTCTTGTAGTCGTTGTAGTTTGTGTGTGTTTCGTGTAGTCAGTCGTCGTGTCGTTCATTCGGTCGTACGACGTCCATTCGTACGGTCGTTCGTTCCGTCGTCTTTCGTTTGTGTAGTCGCTAGTCGTTTCGACCGTGCGAGTTAGAGTTCGTTTAGTAGTTTAGTTTTCTCCTCCGTTTGGATTGACCTAGCTTTAGCTGAGCACCGGTAGCCTTAGTCTAGTTCCTGTGGAGAACACGACACTCGCCGCTATTTCAGTGGCAACCCGTGCACTTGCGGGTGTGCTATTTTGCACGATCAAGTTATTTTGGCGCCGTTGCCGGGGATTAGCTTAGAGCGACAGTGTTAGGCTATAGACTAGGTCGTTTGTTTTCTTTTGCTTATTTTTGTGTTTGTGCTGACCTGTCTTTTATTTTGTCATTTTTCATATTTGTGATATATTGCTAATCCCTAACCCTTTCCCTAGTTACTTCTCTCTTTTGCGATTTTTCGTATCCATTCTCGCAGGTTGATTGATATTGGTACTTATTGAGGCTATGGCTTACTATTATGATTCTCGTGGTTTTATGAGCGCACCTCGCACTTATGATACTCTTCAAGAACAGGTAAATCTATTATCTCGTCAGTTAGAGCGCTATGCTTTAGAGCGAGGAGTTGTGTTAGAGAGCGGGTACGATCAGTACAGTTCTTTATCAGGCGCCCGTTCTCCAGTTGTTCCTATATGCCAGACTTGTGGTTTTCAGGGCCATTCACCCGCTGATTGCCAGCGTGGTTATTTGTCCACTCCAGAGTGTTACGGGATGAGCTTTGCTCAGCCGAGTGAGCCATTCCCTGACACTTATCACCCTGGATGGCCTGAGCACTTGAGTCTGTCATATGGAAACAACAACCCTGATATCTCATCATTTTCTTCTAGTACACCATTGCAGGGTTTTACGTATAGAGATCAGGATATTTCTCATTGGTTACATCAGCACTATCCTGTACCTCTGCATCAGACTCCTACTTCTGAGCTCGATCAGTTGTCTAGATTTGAGGAGAGGATTTCTAGGATTATAGGAGATCATGAGAGTAGAATGAGTAGTTACTTCACATTGGATCTGACACCTCATGCCTGCAGTTCACCTATTCCTTCACCGAGCCAGCTTACAGTTCCTATGTCTGAGTCCTTAGAGCAGTCTCATGAGCCACCTCCTTCACATGTAGATCAGGCTGCTAAACTTGATGCATTGTGCAAGGAACTGATGACTGTACCTCCTGGTGGTAATCGTGCGATGGCTATTCAGGACGAGATTGAGGCGATTATGAGCACCAGTTCTACTTGTGTGGATAGTTTTACCGTTTCACAGCCTTCCATTAGCACCACAGATATAGTTCTGGATAGAGATGAGTGTCAGCCTACCAGTCTTACACCTGATCTTGCTAGCGAGGGCCTGTTATTGGAGACACTACAGACACACTTAGAGGCACCTCATTCGGATCCTTCGCCTATTGACTCTGAGAGAGAGATTATTGAGCCAGATGATGACGAGTTCATTATTGATATGCTTTTGAGTTCTGAGGTTCCACATCTTGATGAGGGGGATGTTTCCGATGTCGAGGAGGAGCACATTTCTATTGATCCACCACCAGCTACTTCCTCCGTCGACATCGCCCCTCTGGAGGTTTCTACTACCATATATTCTCTTTCACCTACACTTCAGGTAGTATGGAAACTCTTCCCCGACCACCTCAGGTTTGATTTCCTTGGCTCAGACGAGACATATGCTATTACTAGTTGTGCTCATCTCACTGATAGACCTCATGATGTACTTTATCGATATACCTACATGATTGGATATTCGATTGATGACTTAGAGGGCGTCAACCCTATCACCCATACTTGCCATGTTTTTGAGTCTATTTGCAGGGTTTCACTTGTGTACCATCGACTACGAGCAGACATGGTTCGAGTCGATATTCCTTGGGATCCGGGTGGATTTCGAGGCATGTTGCTTCATGAGGAGGGCAGACATGTGCCTTTTCCATGTCCCGTCCTTGGCCCTCCTCCCGCTACATCCAAATGAGCTTCTCTTTTTTTCCTTTTATTTCCATTTTGTTTGTTAGTTTCTCTTCTTTTCTTTCTTTTTTTATTTTAGGTCCCGTGCTAGATCCTCATCCTTGCATGTGCGAGAAGCATGGGATGATTTGTCACTTCCACTACATCATATACGCCCGGTGAGCTGTTTCTTACCCCTTTAAGCACATTCTTGATTCATTGCTCAATTTAAGCTTGGGGGAGGACTTATATGTGTATGGATGATGCTCTAGCATGTTTGTATTATATTTGTGAGCATTTGAGCTTATTGTCGTGTAGTTGATGATATATGGTCATACTTATGCTTCATATTGTGCTTGTGTGATGATGTATGGCCTTTACCTTTGCTCTCATGTTATGCTTGATTGTATATATTTGCCATGTGAGCCCATGCCTTATTGATCTAGAAAGGTCATGCCAAATTTTTCATTGAGCTATATTGTCATTAGTTCCTTGTATGTCTAAGTCACTTGGCATCATATTAAAGCTTGGGTATTGTTTATTATCCTTGATGTGCTTAGAAACCTTGTGATCCTATAGCATTTGATTCATTGCGAGTTACACATGTGTTTTGACCATTTGCGGATTGAATTGGTTCTAGTCATCACTTCTTGAATGATCATATCTTAGTTTCATGCTTTGGCATATGTTATTTTAGATATTGATACTTTGCTTGAATGGAAAATTTGTGAAAGGGGTAGTCCTATCTTGAGCCAATAACTTGGTTGATTTATCTAGGTATCCATGTCTCGGGACACGTGTTACTTAGCATTAATGAAAACCGGTTAAAGATGCTTAATCAAAACTAAAAAAAAAGAAAAGAGAAAAAAAAATTGTTTTGCAATGTGTGAGTTTGTGGAATAAGTGACTATGTCACATTGGTTCGGAAATATGTTGAATAAGTGGCATTTTTGCCCAAGTGAAGTTCGAGTGTGTGAATAAGTGGCTAGCTAGCCCAAGCTTTGAATAAGCGGCACTTGTGCCCATTGTGTTTTAAATTTGCTAAAAATCAACAAAAATTAGGTATCATGGCTCAAGTGTGGACTTTTTCACAAATATCATGCGAGTATTAGTCTCTTTGTCTCAAATAGTATATATGTCTTAGCATGACTCTTTGCTATGCTCATTCTTGATGTTATACCTAGTTCCGATGCCTTACAATTTTGGTTGGATACATGTGATCACTTGAGTGTATTTTGACACTTTTGTGTGTAACTTGATTTGGTCAAATGTTGTAGTTATCACTTTGGCATCTTTGCTTGCTTCATTCTCATCTTGGATGGTACTCAAAACTCGAGTTAGACAATCTCATTTTACATTGCTATATGCTTCTTGGCTTATTACATGCATGAAACTAGACTTTTACCTCATGATTACTTGTTGTCCGGGTTCGATAATATCATGCCATTTACTTGAGGACAAGTAAACGTTTAAGCTTGGGGGTATGACATGCGTCATTTTTATATAGATTTAGCCCTCATTTTACCCTCATTCTCTTCGCATTTTGGGACCATTTATCATCATTTACACGTTTTTATATATTTAATTGCTCGAAATGGACTGTTTTACACTTTTTTTGTGCTTTTCCACAGGCCGGCGCGAATCTAGGCGCATAAACGACAAAATTGGCATTTTGGGGCTGCTCCGAACAGTTGTATGTGTCGTCACGGATGCGTAGGATCTATCCGCGAAGAAATCGGAGCTCCGGAGGGCCAATTCAGAAGAAATCTCATGGGATAAGGACCTGTTCGCAATTCCCAAAATCCTCGAGGGTCAAAACGCAAAATTGCCAATCCCCAACCGGTCCCAAAATCCCTAGCCGCCGCCGCAAAATCCTTAGAGCCCGGCTTTCCTCTTCTGTCTCCTCCTGGCCTTCTTCTCTTCCCCCGGTTCTTCTCCACCTCCGGCCGCCGGCGAGGCCGGGCCGACTCACCGGCGTGCCATCCCCTCACCACCGCTCCTCACCGCCCGCGCCGCTTCTTCTCCTTGCTCTTCCTCCGCAGCACCCGCGCCACAAGCTCCCCACCTTCTCCACCCGTGCGCCTTCTCCACCCACCGGTCGCCACCCATCTTGGCCGCCGCCGCCTCCCTCCGGCGCGCCACCATCACCACCTTCCTCCGGCCGCTGTCCCCCTGCGCCTCCTCTTCCCCTCCTTCTCCGCCTTCTCACTGGGCGATCCCCACTTCTCCACCGAATCCGCCATCTCCACCGGGCGCCGCCGCGTCTCCCGTCTCGGCTGCCACCTCTGTTCCGCCACGGCCGCCTCCCTTCATCGGCCGCCCCAGTGCCCCTCTACTTCTCCACCCGAGGCCGAGCTTCTTCCTCCTCAGCGCCATCGCCTCCTCGGCTGCTCCAACCGACCACGTCGACCCCCTCAGCAGCACCTACACCGGCGGCAGCGACATCTTCACCAACCACGCCGGCCCTGCTTCCTCTACACCGACACCGGCGGCCTCATCAACTCCGGTTCTTCGCCGCCCTGCACCGGGACTTCTTCGACTTCTTCCTCTGCTACATCCCCTTCACCGACGACCCTGGGCGCCACCTTCCACTTCAACGCCGGCGACCACCTCTACTTCCTCTTCATCGAGCGCCGCCTCAGCCGATCTCCATCTTCGCCACCGACAGCCTCAGCTTCTTCTCTGCACCTTCTGCTACTTTCTTCACCTCGGTTCATCCCCAAACTATTCTCCCTTTTCCTCTTTGCTGTTCTCAAATACTATTCATGCTATTAATTCCCTGTGATGCTTTATGATCTGTGCTTAGTATTCTGTGGATTATGCACTGTGTTGATGAATTGTGGAATATTTTGCTGACTGTGATTGTGCATGTATTCACTGAGATGATATTGTGCCTGCTCTGTTATGGTGATATATGTGGATGTTGAATTGTAGATGAGAATCTGTTATATTTTAATATGTTTGTCTGTGTTGTTCAGATTTATTAGCACTTGTGTTATGTTCCTTGTGAGTGTGGTCATCTGTTAAGTCTTTGTTAAATGTCATTGTCAGTAGTAGTTCTCTGTGTTTGTGTGTTGTCAAGTTGCGCGATTTAGCTATTCAGCGACCGTTCCCCTTCCCATTGCTGTCTAGACTCCCACCTTGTGCTTCTCGACCTTCCTCTATGCTTCTTTTAGCGGTCGTCAGTTAGGTAAGTCGCGCGTGCGTTCGTCGTAGTCATCGTTGTTAGTTGCGTTGTCCTACCGTCGTCGTCTGTTTAGCTATCGATCGTCCGTCTTCTACCTTGTTCCCTCTCAACCCACCTAGTGCTTCTAAACCCTTCCTCAGTGCTTCTCGACTCCCTGTTTCTGTCTCGCGGTCGGTAGCTAGTTAGGTCGTCGGTCGGTAGTCGTGTCATCGTTCTTGTAGTCGTTGTAGTTTGTGTGTGTTTCGTGTAGTCAGTCGTCGTGTCGTTCATTCGGTCGTACGACGTCCATTCGTACGGTCGTTCGTTCCGTCGTCTTTCGTTTGTGTAGTCGCTAGTCGTTTCGACCGTGCGAGTTAGAGTTCGTTTAGTAGTTTAGTTTTCTCCTCCGTTTGGATTGACCTAGCTTTAGCTGAGCACCGGTAGCCTTAGTCTAGTTCCTGTGGAGAACACGACACTCGCCGCTATTTCAGTGGCAACCCGTGCACTTGCGGGTGTGCTATTTTGCACGATCAAGTTAGTTACACACTTCCTTAGGTTCGTGACAAGGCCTTTACAATGTAATGCCTTCAACCTGGCCAAGCCAACTATAAGGTTTCACCCTAGTAAGGAATCCACCAGACCGGGATCCCCTCTTGAGCCTAAGTGAAACTTCTCATGGCTACAACCACGCTCACCCAAGTGGAACTTCGCATGGCACCAACCACGCTCACTTTCAACCTACGACTTGACTCAGATTGGGACTTCGCAAATTATTCAACCAGGGCTGTCCCATACCAGCCATGTGGTAGTACAATAGGGCTTTGCAACAGTAGCTCACAAACCGGTCCTTAATCTGACTTAGGCCCAACCGCATACCCCTGTGCACGACAGTCAACCACTGCGGCTCCGACCAACAGGGCATGCCTGCACCCACCAATCTAACCAATTGCCTAAGTCTAAACCAGTTTTTATATTTTGTTTTCAAAATATTTCATAAACCTCCTTGACTCACCAAAGTCAAGAGTACATTTAGAGGAATCATCATTTCATGTGAAAAGTTCATCATTTTATGTGAAAAAGTATCCTAACCCATAATTATGTCTAAGCAAGGCTAAGCATTTTATATAAAATAAAGTCCCTAGCCATACTAATGTATCAACTAGAGTTTTAATCTAGAGTTACAAGGGGTAAGAATTTGTAATGTCAAAGGAGGGAGTAACAAACAGGTATTAACTAAACTTAAAACTGAATTGAAATACATTGAATAGAAATATGCATGCAATATAATTTAAATCAACATAATTTTATTTTGAAAACTGGAATCAACATGATCAAGGAGTGTGACTTGCCTTGCTCTTCAAATTTGTGCAAATCTTCGTCTTTGAATTCTCCCGAATCGTCGAAGTCTACACGTGAAAATAATCCACCAAATTCAAATAAATTCAAATTGACTTCAAATATTTGAATTGAGTCCAGAAATGGATAGAGGGGAATTTTTGATGAATTTAGAAATTTGAATGGGTTAAATCGAAGTTAGGACGAAGAAGAATAGGCTCCGGGAAGTTTAAATTCAAAGAAAAAGAAAAAAACTAAAATTTTGGAATTATTTTCCTAAAGGAAAATGGTATTTACTGCGTCAGCCAGGGGTTGGGCCGACTGCCAGGTGGGCTCGGGTCCATGTGGACCGAGTCCATGGACTTGGGCGGGGCTGAGGTGGCACGGGGGTGGCGTGGCAGCCGACAGGGCGGGACGGCACCGACGTGGCAGCCACCGGGCTGCCACTTGGGCTGCCACATGGGCAAGGCGGCGGATGTGGCTGGCCAGCGAGGGAGGCGCTCGGGTTTAGGGGCTCGCCGATGCTCCGGCGGGCGGCGGTCAGCGGCGAGTGGCGCATGACCAAGAGGGGGGCGACGGGGGTCTCGGGGAGGGGTGCGGGCTCACCGTGGCGACTGGAGGCGGCCGGCGGCGTGAAGAGGCGGCGGCGCGGTTCGGGTCACTGGCGAAGTCGGCGGCTCGGTGGCGTTCGGGGCCAAGGAAGAGGTGCACGGACACGGCGGCGAGGCGGGGAAGCTGGAGGGAACGACGGTGAGGCATGAGGGCGCCGGAGACGGCTGGGATTCTTCGCCGGAGTTGGCGACAGCGGCGGGGCCGAAGGCGCACGGTGCGAGGGCGGTGGGAAGCTCGAGAGAGGCAGGGAATTGCGGGGCGAGGTGGTGCGGAGGACAGGGGTGCTCGAGGAGGGCTTAAATATGCGGGGCGAGGGGTAGGGCGAGGGGAATTGGTTGCCGGAGTAGCGCGGCCATGGCGGCGGTTACGGAGGAGGTGGGGGAGATGGGGGTGCGGAGAAGGCGGGGAAGTTGGGCGCACAACCGGGAAGAAGTGGGGAGTTGGGGGCGGCACTCGCGCGGGAGAAGTGAGGCGGCCGGTTAGGGCGGAGCGGTGGTTGTGGCCGGAGGCGGGTGTGGGAGGAGAGAGAAGGGGCGCAGTCGAAGGTAGGGGAAGGCCCTGACAGGCGGGCCCGGTCTGTCAGCGGAAGAGAGAGGGGCGGGCGGTGGCGATTGCGCCACACGGCTGGGGCGGGGATCGGGTGGCCCGGGGAGGAGGGGGAGGTGGATGGGCTGGGTGGCGGGGTACGACCATCTGGACTGCACACGTGTTGTGTGGGGAGGAGGGGAAGGTGGATCTGGGCGGGCGATCTGGTCGTCCACGTGGCGGCCGGAGGGGAGGGGAGAGGGATTTTATTTTTATTTCCTGATTTTGATTTTTCAGTTTATCCTAGGAAATTCATTTAGCCTTAGAAAAATATGAAATTACTTCCAAAATTTCCAGAAAAATTCAGAGAACTTCCTGGAGACATTTTGGACTTAATAAAATTATTTACAACTAATATTGGTATTATACTTTTATACTTAAAATACTTTTTATTTCAAAAATAGATTTTAAAACTCCAGAAAACTCAGAAAACCCAAATAAAATCCAGATAGATCCAAATAATTAATTTAAAGTAGGATTTTTATAGAAAATCAAAATATCATTTTATTTAATAATTATTTTTAGGTTTTTCTTAAAATACTTTTCAAATCCAGCGTTTTCAAAAACAGAAATTTAGGGCAAATCCAAATTTTACATTTAGGCACAAAAATACTTATTTTAATTTTAATTTTATTTTAATTAATTTATTTATTTAATAAAAATATGGGCTGTTACAATAACGTACTCAACCTTGGCTAAATTATTGTTGATCAGAAAATGAAGAAGGATATGTGATATGGGGTTGCCCAATCTTCTCAACGTAGGATTGGATACTCGCGGGAGTCTTGATGGATCGTAGTGCTCCTCCAATGCTAGTGTAAGGGGCAAACACTCTTTAATCCGCCAAAACACACTGACGTCGATTTTGCCGACCACCAAGCAAAGATATATCGTACACCCAATTCCCAACGGAAAGGCTGAGAGATCTTGATTGAAGAAACTCCCTAATTCCCCATGGAAATTTGGCAGCAAAGGAAGAACTCAAGTATGAACAATAGTAGATTAATTCTCAAAAGATGGTCCCCCATTCCAAGAGGGGTGATGGCTGCCATTAGGGGGTGTGCATGCCCCCTTGTGCACACTCTTGGGCCCCATACCCCACACATGGGCTTTAGGGTTCTACACACACACACCTGACCTATGACCCATTCTACTTAGTCTTTATTCGGTTTTTGGAGCCCATGACAAGAGCTAGCTCTAAATCAGCCCTTAATCACAAAATGGCAAATACACCTTTCTAAAAGATCGGGAACCCCTCTTGAGTCGAGTGAGACTTCACATGGCCTACGCCACACCCACTTTCAACCTACAACGAGACTCATGTTGGGACACATAAATTAGTCAGGTAGAATTATCCCATATCAGCCATGTGGTAGTACGTTAGGACTTTGTAGCAGTAGCTCACAGACTGGTCCTTAACTTGACTTAGGCTCAAACCACATACCCTTGTGCCTGACAATCAACATTGTGTCACCGTACAACAATGCATGCTAGCACCCACCACCTAGTCATTAGCCTAAGTCTAAACCAAAATTTATATTTTGTTTTGAATTAATTCATAGTCTTTCTTGACTTACTGAAGGCAAGAGTACATTTGAAAAGCTTATCATTTTATGTGAAAAAGTTATCCAAAACAAAAATTATGTCTTGGTAGATCAAGCATTTGATACAAAATTCTCTAGTCCATACTAGTGTATTAACCAAATTTTTTATTCTAGGGTGACAAGGTATCTAGGAATCAATATCAAAGGAGGTATTAACAAGTAGGTAAAAACTAAATTTAAAACTGAATTGAAATACATTGAATAAAAATATATATGTAAAATAATTTAAAACAACATATTTTTATTTGCAAACTGAGATCAACATGATCAAGATGTGTGACTTGCCTTGTTCCACAAATTAGTATGAATCGTCGTCGAAGAATTCTTCTGAATCGTCTCAGTCTACATGTTAAAATAACCAAGCAAACTCAAATAAAATCAAATGAACTCTAAATATTAAAAAGGAAGGTAGAAATGGATACATTGGAATTTTTGATGAATTTAAAATTTTGAATAGGCTCAATCGGAATTAGGACGAAGGAAAACGAGTTCCCGGAAGTTTACAATAAGAGAAAAAGAATAAATCTAGATTTTTGGAATTATTTTCTAAAGGAAATGGGAATTATGATGCCAGCAAGGGAATTTAGAATTTTGATTGAATTATTTTTCTACTGAAAAATCAATTTATGACATCATGATGGTGTCAGCACTACATGTGGTAGGTGACATGGCATGTTTAGGTGACGTGGCTGCCACATGGACCAACGCCATTAGGTGGCATGCCATGTCACGGACATGTGGGCGTGCAGTTTAATGGAGTGGTTGGTGTGCGATGTGGCGCCTATGTGGCAGCTCGGTGCTAGCGTGGAGCATCATGTGGTGCCACATGGGCAGGGTGGTGATGTGGCAGCACCGGTGGTGAGCGGCGCACTGAGACCGAGGGTCGCCGACGACATGGTCCACGATGGCGGCTGGTGAGGTGTGATTTAAGGAAAGGGGAACGAGGCGAATCTGGGGGTACCTGGTGTGGTGCTCGGCAAGCAAGGGAGGTGGCCGGCGATGAGGTGAGGCAGTGGTGCAGCTCGGGCTTCTGGTAGGCGTGGTGCTCTAGCGATGAACTCGGGTGGAGAAGGGGAGGTCAAGGACGGCGTCGAGGCAGCGAAGCTTCGGATGGTGGTGGCCATACTAGGGTGACCGAAACGGCGAGGAGAGCTCGTTGGAGACAGGCTAGAGCTTGGAAGTGGGTTGCACGGTGAGGGAGCTCTCGGCTACACTAGAGGGCGAATAGGATGCGGCGCAGGGTGGTGTGGAGGTCGGGGTGCCAGGGGGTGCTTTATATAGTGCTGGGGAGGGGACAGGAGGAGGGGATTTCTCGCCGGAATTCATGGGTGGCAGAAGGAAAGGGGGCGTGGAGAGGGAAGGTGCTTGCGGAAATCAAGCAATTAGCGATGAGGCGGAGACGTTTCCTTTTTACGAGCGGCTGAAAATGGAAAGGGGAGGGGACTTGGTGGCGAAATCGGTGGTGGGTATGGCAATGTGCCGCGGGGATGGAAAGCGGGCAGGGGGAAGAAGGAAAGGGGGGACGACACCGACAGGGGCCCCCCAGGCGGTTTGAGAAAAGGAAAAGGGAGAGGGAATGGCGAGGATTGGGCCAGCGCTGGATGAGTGGATCTGAGCCATCCACTTGTCGGCCCAGGGAGGAGGAAAAGAGAGTTAAGATTTAAATTTTATTTCAATTTACAGAAACCCGAGAAATCAAATAAAGGCTCAGAAAATATCAAATAAATTCCATACAATTCACATAAATTCCTGGAACCATTTTGGACTTAGACAAAATATTTTCAACTTATTTTGGTATAATTTTTTATACTTAAAATACTTTTTAATTTTAAAATTAGGTTTTAAACTCCAGAAAATCACAGAAAATTCAGATAGATGCCAAATCGGTCCAAATACTTAATTTGAATTACAATTTTATTGAAATTCAAAATATCCTTTATTTAATAATATGTTTTATGTTTTTACTAAAATTATTTTTCAAATATAGTCTTTTCAAAAGCAGAAAATAGGGCTAATCAAATTTAAAATTCAAGCAACCAAAACACAATTTTATTTTAAACCAAACTAATTTAATTTAATATTTTTTCACTCAAAAATTTAAAAAACAACTGGGTTGTTACATCTGTGGACTGTGGTGGCATACCGCTAGATTCTTTTATTTATTTACTTATCTTCTGCTGCGATTTACTCTTAACTCTGATATTTATTTGGCTGGTCAGCCATATATCATAAACTCTACTATGCATCACCTATGTATCATCTTTTTGTTGTAAATTAATTATATGCGATGTGTATGGATGTGATCTGACTGATGTGAATGTGTGTACTAGCTACTAATCATGGGACTAATACAGACATATACGGTGACTATGGATATTCCACGCCTGGGGTCCGCATAGTTGTAAATTTAGGTTTTTTGTTGGAGTCCAAGTCTTATTTAGGTGCCTTAGGAGGGCTATATAGCCAAGAGATGCACCCCGTGTAATTTTCAGACTCGACATTATGAATTATAGAACACATTTGTGTTTTAGCTTTTACTTACTCCCATGATGAGGGTCTCACCATTACCTAGGCCACGCGCCTATTCTTGCAGGTGTTTTGGCACAGCCAACACTTGAGTGAAATTGGATGTTCTCCTTTCTAAAGGTCGTTCTGTCTTTCCGCTGGGAAATGATAGATCGACATCACGTGTGCAATCATGCGAATTTAAAGAGTTGAAATCCCATTGCATTGGCAATGGGGATCATCTATAGTTCGTCAAACTTATGTGCAAGTTATCGTTGATTCTACGTTGAGAAGATCGGGCACCCCGTATCATGTACATGGGCATGACAGATGACGGATGGAGGTTGTAAGAGTTTTTTTTGCAAAAAAGAAACATTTTAAGTACGGACATTCATATCAAAACCATTGATGGTATAAGAAGAATTGAAGGGATTGGTCCCCTAGAAACTTATAATTTTTCTTTGAGCAATTAGAAACCAGTAGTTTTGTAATTTCCTCTTAGACTCGCACAAAGTTTTGGACTTTGGCGCGGCCAATGGCTGACCCATGATCAAAATTTAGGAGGGGCTAATGGGACTTGACCATTGGTTTGCTTTATGCCGTGTTGCCAGCTTGCGGTAACCTACCGCACTGCCGACCAGGAAAACTATTTCAATTTGCAAATTTTTTCGGAGGGTAATGAAAGAGGTGAAATGGCCGAACTTTTATATTTCGATGAAAGATTCGGTCTAACGGTTTGAATCAAATTTGAATTTTAAACATTAAATCTGGCTAAAAGATATGTAAAGTATTTCTTTAATGCATGTAGTCCCTGGTGTGGTGGGATAAGACTTTCTCCTCAAGCGCAGGTATTGGATTCAATACCCTATGGCGCAAAGATTTTATTTCCCTTTGTTAGGAAACAAAAAGTTCATAATAGAAGATAACGATTTGATCCCTAGACCTCACGCACACATGTGAATGGACTGGCCATTGGGCTAGAAGGCTTCGTTTGCCTGCTTCCCTGCTGTTCTTGTACAAAACTTGGAGTACCCATGGGCCAGCCGGTGGTGGGGGTGGGGTGGGGGGAGAGGGGGGCGCCAGCCCTGGCTGGATCCTATAAACTTCTTTATGATCTCAAAACCAATCCTCCAAGCAATTGTGTCATCTAGGTTAACCTTTTTTTGAAGGAAAAAAAATGCTACCTTGCCCTCATATTTAGAGCTAGCAAGAGCTAAATTCCTAAATATATTGCACTTGGAACATAGAAAGAAGCACAATTTGGCCCACGAGCACGGAAGAGGGAGAAACTAGAGAGTGAGCGGGGGTAGCTAGGATCGCGTGGTGGAGAGAGACTGGGTGCGATGACGAAGCTCGTCGGCGGAATTGAGAGAGGAGTGTTGGAGCTAGGAGTAGGGATGAAAACGGAACGGAAATATCCCGTACTGAACCACATCGTTTTCTACATTTGACCCGATCGAATTCGTATTTTTGGACAAATTCGAATTCGGTTCGAAATACGGAATACCAAATTCGAAAACGGAGCGGAAACGGTTTAGGCATTTTTCGACCGTTTTCTACTTTTCTACATTTTATTCGGAATATACCGTATTGTAAATACGGTTTAAACCGAATTTGGCCCACTAGAAGTCCCATTAGATTAGACACAGGTCTCACAGCCCAGCGCCCCAGCCCAATTCACACAGCCCAGCGCCCCAGCCCTACTCTCTAGCCTCTGCTCTGGCCGTCTCCTCTCCTTCCCTGCCTATCTGCCGCGGCGCCGCACCCCGCAGTCCCGCTGCTCCCGCACGCGACGCGATGCGCGACTCCCGCTGTCCCGCACCCCGAACTCGAGTGGCCATCTCCAGCAGCGCCGCCGCCCCGCCGGCCGCCCGCGTGCCATTCTGGCGGCCGCTCGCGCCCCACCCCGGCAGCTCCGCCGCCCCACCAGCGCCGCCAGTCAGGCAGCTAGGGCCTAGGGCGCGGCCGCCCCGCCCGCATCGGACCTCCGCGCCGCGCTTCAGCCGCCAGCCCGCCACAGCCCGGCGCGCCCGTCCAGCCGCTGAAGCCGCCGACGCCCATCGATGGCGCCCCCCACTGAAGAAGGTGGATCTGGTCCTGCAGCAATGAGGAAGGGCAAGACCAAGACCAAATCCGTGCGCCACGCACCGCCGGCAGCATCGGTAGCGGCACCAACGGCTTTTCCAGCAGCAGGTACTCCGAATAAGCAGCCCCCTTTTTTTTGTATTGGAGGTGTTGTTGATCGATTAGATTAGCCGATTAGCTAGGCGATTAGGTTAGATACTTAGATGTCAAGTTGGGCAGATACCTTTCTTCCTTGCAGCTGCATAGCTGGCTAGCTAGCTGCATAGATGTCAAGTGATGAAGCTTGGCTATTTGGGACCTTTTGCTTGATTATTTGGGACCGGCATGCACTGATTTAGCAATGTTTCACTTGGCTCTTGGCAGGATCAAGGAGTAAAAGGCCTTCATCTCAAAGTGTTAGCTCTAGTGCAACTTGTGAAAGTCCAGCTACAGCAGCATCAGTGATGGCTTCTTCTGTTGCAAGTCAAGCTCCAAATGTTGACACCAGTGGCAGTGGGTACAGGCATTAATTTGCACAAAGGATTGGGTTGCTGCAGCAAGAAAAGGTGCTCATTTTATCTGTTTTTTTTCAGTTAGACACTTATAATTGCAGCAGAATAATGCATTGATTATTTTCCTTTCTTTCTCATTTTTTTTTCAGATTCTAAAATGGTTGGATCAATTGTGAGTGATCTTGAGGTTGAGGCTTTGGCTAATGTTGTGGCTAAACTGAAAATTGAGGTATGTGTATGTTTATTGACTGCTTGCTCTGAAATATGCTATTGCTACATCTAATTTTAATTCACTTTGCAAACTTGTTGGAAAAGGACAAGGAGGGGGATGAGGACTCTGAGGAGGACAATGAGGAAGCAAAAGATATGGAAAGCGATCCTGACCTCATGGATGATGTTGATGAACTGTAGATGTTCTGCTAGCTGTTAATTGCTTGTTCTAGACTTGTATTGTATTTGTATTTGTGTCGGCTATTGTGTTAATACTTAAGACCAAGGGTCATGCACTTGTTAATTATTATATGCACTTGAACTTGATCATGCACTTGGTAATTGTTATGTACTTGGTCACTTGTTAATTGTTATGCACTTGGTCCTACAGGTTGGTATTCCGTATTGAATTTTCGTATACCGACCGTGTTCGACATAATTCCGCTCGAATTGGTTCGTTTTCGAAATTCTCGATATTCCGTAAGTTCGCGTTCGTTTTCGTGTCCGACTTTACCGCTTTCGCTTTCGTTTTCGTATTCAAATGTAGAAGTAGAAAACGGTTAAGGAGTTTTTCGACCGTTTCCGACCGTTTTCATCCCTAGCTAGGAGACAATTGGTGAGGAGAGCCCCTTATTCATAAACCAAACAGCCCCTTAATTAAAGTCTACAATTTTTGTTCAAGAATTTGAGGTCCTAACTTTTGGCTAAACATGCATAATTAGAAGCTGTATAAACATTTATCGTCGTTTTGAACAAAAAATAGAAGGGAGAACGACGAAGTAGTCAGGTCGAAACTCCATATTAAATTTAGAATAAGAGTAACTGCAAATAGTACTACAACAAAGTTACAACTTACAACAATGAAGAGCGAGCTTATTTTAATCTTGGTGTGACTAGAGCTACAGCCCGATTACCAAAATGCTTACTTAGAGCTAAATGCGGGAATTCACATAAAACATTTCAGGTGCCTTTAGTTGGGTTTAGCTTTAAAACAATATGTTTTTTTAAGATGAGATTAATAGAAAGATTGTACTAAAAAGTATATTAAGTTCATCTATATCTGCGAAAATCGTATGTGATTATTTTTCTGAATATACTACATCTTCCAAACAACCATATTAAAAAATTTAAGTTATAAGACAGCTCAGAAAAAAATATCCTAATTTCCATAGGAATTGAAAAAAGTTCCCATGTTATAAACGTCGCCCAAGTTTAGCACCACAATCAACCACAGCTTTAGCTTACGGCGGCATCTCTTGAAAGAAATATGAGAACAAATAACACGAAAGCATAAAGGAAGCACTCTCATGGGCGTGTAGTGGGCGCATTTAGGTGCGCCAGTTGTGGTGGTGTGCGACGGAGACTTTGTGTCTCCACGATTGTACTTGAAAAACCCAAATGAAGCTATTAATCAGCACAAATGATCGCCTCCTAAAAGTACTCATAATCAACGTACGACGAATCAGCAGCATGAGCCGAGCTGGCCTTCCCGCCGGCGTTCCTCGGCGTGCCGCCTTGTGCCGCGCCGTTCTTGGCAGCGTCGCCGGCGAGCCGCGAGCAGCAGTCGACGGCGTCCGGGATGTAGGGCGGCACGGCGCTCCTCACCAGCGCCCAGTTCACGCCCTCGAAGAAAGGGTGCTGCTTGACCTCCGCTGCGCCGCGCCAGTACGCGAGCCGCCTCTGCGGCTCCTTGACGAGCAGCCCGCGGATGAGGTCCCTCGCGGCGGCGCTGACCGCCGGCGCGTCCGGGAACCGCAGCGGCTGGCCGACGACGTTGAATAGCGTGGCGCGGTTCCCGGAGCCCTTGAACGGAGTGGTGCCGTGCAGCAGCTCGTACAGGAACACGCCGAACGTCCACCAGTCGACGGCGCTGCCGTGGCCCTCGCCGCGGATGATCTCCGGCGCGAGGTACTCGTGCGTGCCCACGAACGACAAGGACCGCGCGCCCGTCGGCTCGGCCGTGAACTCCAGCGAGGTCGACGACGGCTTCTTGCCGTCGCCTATCGTCAACTCGTGCTGCTTGGCCTTGGCCGCTTTCTTCTTGCTCTTCTTGGTCGGGAGGATGCGCGGGAGCATGCAACCGTGGACGAGGCCGCCGCCGCCGACACGGCCGGACGGTGACCGGACCAGGGTCGGGCTGACGGAGCATCGGAGAGAAAGATCAAAGTCGGAGAGCATGATGTGGCCTTCCTCCGTGACCAGCACGTTCTCAGGCTTCAGGTCCCGGTACACGACTCCCAGCATGTGCAGGTACTCCAGGGCAAGCAACACTTCAGATGCGTAAAATCTGCATGGATTCTCGTCAGCACGAACACATATTAGAAGATTTTTCAGGATCATTCCTACCTCTCAGTTGATCAAACAAATTAGCAATCTAATTTGACTTCTAAATCGTCCATCTCAATTGTTATATGAAACAAACTGTAGCAAAATGTGGTGCAAGAACCGACAGCTTCTTTCACAGGAAAAAATTCAACTCCTACAAGAATCAGCGAAAAATTCAAGAGATTTGCTAAATAATACTTGAGTGTTTTTTTATTCGGATCATTTAGATTTTTTATGTATGTGATATTTTTGACTCATGTTTACAACATTTTTGTTCATGTATTCAACATTTTTCTATGTATACAATATTTCTCAGCTATAAAATATCGTATACATAGAAAAATGTTGTATGCATAGAAAAAATATTATATATATAGACAAAAAGTATGGTAAACATAGATAAAAAATACTATATATATAAGAAAAAATCTGAGTACTTAAAACCACAAAAAAACACTCGAATCTACACTTCCAAAATTCAATTCATAAACGTGCCGGTGTGACTGACCTTGCGGCATGCTCGGTGAAGTGCTTGTTGAGCTGCTTCTGCCTGAGTGAGTGCAGGTTGCCGCCGCTGCAGTACTCCATGACGAGGCAGCAGAACTTGTCCGTCTCGAGGTGCGAGTAGAGCGTCGGCAGGAAGGGGTGGTCGAGGAGGCCGAGGATCTCGCGCTCCGTCTGCGCGCGGGCCAGCTTGTTCCGGCTGACGAGCGACCCCTTGTCCATCACCTTCATGGCGAAGAGCGCGCCGCCGGCGCCCCGGAGCTCGACGAGGTACACGCTGCCGATGTCGCCGTAGCCGAGCCGCCTCAGCAGCCTGAAGTGGCCCAGGCTGAGCGGGGACTCGCGCGCGCTGGCCGCTCTGATGGCCTCCCACCGGTCGTCCCCGCCCGTGTGCCGCCGCACCAGCACCGCGCCGCCGCTGGCACCGTCGTCCACGCCGTCGGTCCGTCCTGCTGCAGCGTCGCGGCTGCATTTGGCGCCGTTGAGATCATCATCGGTCGTTGCAGTTTTTGCTGCCGCGACGGAGCTCGAGATTGCCGTCGTGGAATGGTCGGCGTCGTCTCTGTAGATTGGATTCAGGCTCTTTCTGAAGCCCGACGGCTCGCGGGGCGAGTGGTCTGCTGCGCCGAGCATCCTCGGGTTTGGCAGCGTCGTCGGGTACACGCCGGCGTCGAAGCTCCTGATCCTGACTTGCTCCATGCCGCTAGTACTAGTCACGCTCTCATCAGGGCTATTACTCCATGATGATGTATAGCTAGCACTATGATCACAAGGAATTGTTCTCGTAACAGGGATAAAGATTGCTGCACAGACGTACATGTGCCAGATAAGAAATGTGTCAGGTATGCAGTTGCGTAGAATCTAAGTAGATGTGTTGAGCTTAAACGTGGATGAATTGCTGATTTCTACTGAAGGTAGAGCTGAGTTTTTTGCTAGTTGAGATGTAGCTGACTAAACTGGTCAGGTAAGTGCAATTGTTTGCTAACGACACATCCTAATCAAGTTCTAGGAATTGGTCACCAACAAAGTACAAGACCAACCATATCCTAACCAATTTGTAGTGCAGTGGACCTAAGGTTATCAAAACTGGTTTTGAATTTTTACCCAGGGGACGAGGTCTGGTAGGACCGGTAGCACCGTTTTTCGGAAAATTTCATTACTTTTCGAGCCAAAAAAATTCAAAATTCAAATAAAAATCAGTTGAAATCGGTCTAAATCAGTGTAAATCAGAGAAAAAATCGATATAACTTGGAGTAGAAAAAAATGAGACTGGTTTATAGTCGCCGAGGGTGCATGGTAGAACCGACTTTGGACGATTTTTGGGCAATTTTCATAACCCTGAGCAGACCTGCAGCAAGTAAGCAGGCACTGCACTACCTTTTTGGTCGGAAAATTGTGGCTTCATGTTAATATGGTAAGGTTGATGCGTTGCTTAGGATCAGTGGGATTGATTTGACGCCTACTTGATTGAAAAGGGATATAGCCTACAAGAGCTCTATGTGATCAGTGGACTCAAGGTAGTTGATGCTTATATAATCATCATGCAACCCATTAAAGCGTATCTCGTTGAGCTGAAACCCAAAAGAAGTTAACAACTTGTGCGATCCTGTAACTACCGCACATCTTTGCAACCGAAATGCTAGCAGTGAACATGTAAATTAACGAAAAAGAAGGGGCGAAATTCAAGCTCTGATGAAGAGAGAAACAGGAAAAGAAGTTGCAAGTGCAAGAACAAAACCCATACCAGCTGACTCGTGCAGTCAAATAACAGGGACGATCAGAGGGGTGGAAGAAGCTGCAAACGTAATATCTACAAACGTCTCGAGACTCACAGAAGCTTGCAGCAGAGAAGCCTCGGTTAAGGACGCGAGAGACGTAGTATGAGGTGCGCATGTCGCCTTGTTCGTGGCTGCCACTAATGGATAGATGCGTCGATCGATCGACCGATGCGTCGGTGAAGGTGAGAATAGTTAATTTAGAGGAGGGGAGGGAGGAAGAGGGAGACGTGGAGGCGTAATCTCGATCATTGCTGGTGGGAGCAGGAGCCGGGGGGGGGGGGGGGGGGGGGGGGCGGGCGTCGTGGCGGGAGGGAAGAACTGCAAGAGGGGAATGTCAACACAGCTGGTCTGTCGTTGCCGAGGCGGGTTGTTGGTTTGGTTTATTAATTGGGACGGCTCATCATCAACTGCGATGATGGTTATTTTCTCTAGTTGATTATGATTACTTTTGCGTCTGGGCCGTTTCAGTTAGGTCGGCAGCGAACGAAGTTTCAAACTGGTTGTTGGCCTCCATGTCTTAATTTGGAAGATGTCGGAACTGGCGACAGTCCTAGCATAAGAGGAGAATCACAGTAAGCAAGCATAAGGATACACAAGAGATACGAAGATTTATTTACGAGGTTCGGCGATACTTATGTTCCTGAGAACCATATTACGGCGACTACGTCCGTATGAAGAGTTTCTAATCACGATTAGTATTACAAGAAGTTGACAGCATATATTTATATCTTGGTTATATGTTTGTCTTAGATACTTAGACCGTATCACGGAGGGCTTCACCCGGCACCCTTAGACCATAATGTTTCGTAATCCAATATAAACTGCATTTCCTTTTCTTGTCGGCTGCTTTTCTATACACAACCCCTTCTTCGCATAGAGCCATACACAACAAAAGAATTGATTTGAGTAAGCAGATTCGGCAGGCAGGAAGATGTATTTGCACCACCATTATGTCCCTGTTTCGGGGGTAAAAACTAGACCAGTGAACGTAACATGTATGTGGTACTACTCGGGGGCGGAACCATCGGGTGAGCTTCCTCGGGCCTGTGTTGCTTCCGCTGATTTGTGCGAGGTTTCGTGTGTGGCCGCGGTGAATTGATGCATCTTAAGCTTGTGTTGCTGCGGCGGGCCCTAAATTGATGTGCGCGGTTCGTGTCGGTAGCGGGGCGGCTTGTGTTTGGTAGTTGCAAGCTGGAAGCAGTAGCAACTGCTTTGTTGTTTCCTCAGCTAGGTGCTACTAGTGCTGTTTCCATTTTTTTTTAGAAAGTAACCGAATGATATAGTGGATTACTGTGGTCTGAGACTAGCTGGTTGTATATTTAAGTAATGGGGGTGTCTAATTCAAGGGAGACTGAAAGAAAGCTCTGGCTAGCCAAATGTGCAGAGGGAGACCAAGTGGTCTTCACTGCTCACCAGCTTCAGGGAGCCGCAACAGCTTGGTGGGAAAATTACTTATTTGCTAGGGGTCACGAAGATGCCACCACCGGAAATAACTTGAGACCATATCATGGATGGAATTTAAGACAGCCTTCAAGGCCAACTTCATCCTTGTAGGGGTAATGAGGATGAAAAAAATGAATTCCGCACCTTAAAGCAAGGAAACATGTCTGTTAGCGAGTATCTCACCAAGTTTAACCAGCTCGCTCGCTATGCCCCAAAGGACGTGGAGGACGAAGAAGAAAAGATTGATAGATTCTTCAAAAGCATGAAGGAAGATCTGCGGGTACAGCTGATCGTGCAGGACTTCACCAGTTTCCACCAACTGGTGAACAAGGCTTTGATTCTAGAAAATGAGAGGAAGAATTTAGAAGCCAGCCTCAAGCACAAGCTAGTGGCCCAACGACCCCAAGAAAGATTTATTCATAAATTTTTCAACAACCCCTCTTCATCGAGGCCAAGTCAACCGAAGGCTCTAATCCCATCACCCCGTTCAAGAGGCAACTCCATTCAAGCTCCACGATCAGGTGGCCAATCCTTTGGGATAAACTATGCCGTTAACTACAATTGCTTCAGCTACGGGGAGAAGGGGCATTTTGCCAGTCGATGCCAGCACAAACAGAATGCTCTTGTGAAGGGTAATAATGGAACCACTCTTGCCTACGGCCCAGC
This sequence comes from Dendrocalamus latiflorus, assembly GCA_017311315.1. NCBI lineage: Eukaryota > Viridiplantae > Streptophyta > Magnoliopsida > Poales > Poaceae > Dendrocalamus > Dendrocalamus latiflorus. Next base: position 28,526,571 of record CM029634.1, read on the forward strand.
CTCAGGACCCAGCAAGGGGCACCCGACCTCATAGCCTAGCAAGAATACCTCAACGCACAACCGTGGTCGAGTCAATCACATCACAGCCGAGAAAGCCCAGGAGGCCGCAGGAGTTCTCATGGGTACGTTTTCTGTCAAGTCAATACCAGCACAAACTCTCTTTGACTCTGGGGCTTCACATTTATTTATAGCTAAGGGATATGTGGATAAGCAAGGGCCACCTACTTACCCACTAAAGAAACCAGTGGTACTTAGTTCACATTCTGGGATAATTACTGCTACTCTAGTATGCCCTGGGGTAGAAGTTACCATGAAGGAATTTGGGTTTCTAGCAGATTTGATAGTGTTGAGCTCGCAGACCTTGGATATCATACTAGGAATGGACTGGTTAGCAAGACACCAGGGAGTAATAGACTGTGCCACTAGGAGAGTAAGACTGACCATGTGTCCTGGATTGACCATAGAAGTAAAGGTGGACCGACCTTACCGTTGGGGTTGTGCAGTGTATCATTACGTGGACATACCTCTAGAAGGAATGCTGGTAGTACAGGATTATCTTGAGGTGTTTCCCGAAGAATTGCCAGGCATGCCACCAGATAGGGACCTTGAGTTCATCATCAACTTAAAGCCTGGAGCTGCCCCAGTTTCTAAGAGGCCTTATGGGATGACAGTTGATGAACTAGAAGAGCTGAAAAAATAACTCCAGGAATTGCAGGACAAGGGATTCATCAGACCTAGTTCCTCACCCTGGGGATCTCCAGTACTATTTGTGAAGAAGAAGGATGGTACTGTCCGGATGTGTGTGGATTACCGGGCCTTGAATGAAGTAACCATAAAAAATAAGTACCCCTTCCTAGAATTGATGATCTATTTGTTCAGCTTGAGGGAGCTACCATATTCTCCAAGATAGACTTAAGGTCGGGCTATCATCAGCTGAAGATTAGGGCCGAGGACATTCCAAAGACAGCCTTTACCATTAGATATGGACTGTATGAATTTTACGGTCATGTCTTTTGGTTTAACTAATGCCCCAGCCTATTTCATGAGTCTCATGAACAAGGTCTTCATGGAGTATCTGGACAAGTTTGTGGTAGTGTTCATTGATGACATTCTTATCTTCTCCAAGAATGTGAAAGAGAATGCTGAGCATCTGCGCCTAGTACTGGAAAAGCTGAAAGAGCATCAGCTATACGTCAAATACAGCAAGTGTGAATTTTGTCTAAAAGATATCAGCTTCCTAGGCCATATAGTGTCCGCCAGAGGAGTATCTGTTGACCCAGCCAAGATAGCAGCCGTAATGGAATGGAAGCAACCCACTACTATCACAGAAGTGCGAAGTTTTCTTGGGTTGGCAGGATACTACAGGAGGTTTATAGAAGGATTTTCTCGGATTGCCAGGCCATTGACCCAACTACTTAAGAAGGAGCAGAAATTTGAATGGACAAAGGCCTGCGAAGAAAGATTTTAGGAACTAAAGAAGAGACTAACCACCACCCCTATGCTAGTCCTGCCTGAAGTACGCAAAGACTTTGAGGTATATTGTGACGCCTCGCATCAAGGCCTTGGATGTGTGCTGATGCAAGGAGGCAAAGTTGTGGCTTATGCGTCTAGATAGCGTCGCCCTCATGAAGCAAATTATCTAACCTATGATTTGGAATTAGCCTCACTGGTGTATGCTCTAAAGATTTGGAGACATTATTTGATCGGCAACCATTGCGACATATATACTGACCACAAGAGCCTCAAGTATTTCTTTACCCAGTCACACCTCAACCTGAGGCAGAGAAGATGGTTGGAGTTGATTAAGGATTACGACTTAAGTGTTCACTATCACCCAGGCAAGGCTAATGTGGTAGCTGATGCCCTAAGTCGTAAGGCCTACTGTAATAATCTCATGGTTCAAGAGCAACAACCCGAGCTATATAAAGAGTTAATGGCGCTAAATCTGGAAATAGTAGAACAAGGCACATTAGCAGCCATGGAGATACAACCAAGTATAGAAGAGCGGATCATAGCCGCACAGAAGGAAAACCCAACCGCTCTAAGGCTAAAAAGATTAATGGAAGAAGGGAAGGCTCCTAAGATAACTCTAGATCAACAAGGTGTTCTAAGGTACGGGACACGCTTTTTTGTTCCCCACCAGAAGGACCTTAAAGATCTAATACTCAGGGAAGCTCATAGCTTTGCGTATTCCTGCACCCTGGGAGTACCAAGATGTACCAAGACATGAAGCAGTGGTACTGGTGGCCACACATGAAGAGGGACATCGCCGAACACGTTGCCTACTGTGATGTATGTCAGCGAGTGAAGGCCGAACATCAGAGGCCAGTAGGGTTACTACAGCCATTGCAAGTACCATAGTGGAAGTGGGAAGAGGTTGGAATGGACTTTATCATTGGACTACCACGAACCAAATCTGGATATGACTCCATATGGGTTATAATAGATAGGCTGACTAAAGTCGCTCACTTCATCCCTGTCAAAACCAACTACAAGGGAGACAAACTAGCCGAGTTTATATGTCCCGCATCGTGTGCTTGCACGGTGTGCCAAAATGGATAGTTTCAGATCGAGGTTCTTAGTTTACCTCGCACTTCTGGGCTAGCCTTCATGAAGCTCTCGGCACCCATCTGGATTTTAGTACTGCCTATCACCCACAAACTGACGGACAAATAGAGAGGGTAAATCAGATACTAGAAGATATGTTACGAGCTTATGCCCTAGATTTCAGTAAGGATTGGGATAAATGCCTGCCTTATGCTGAATTTGCTTACAACGTCACCAGGAGTTCTTGCACCTGCCATGGAAGAATCATCAAGAAGACCGACTGCTTGTCAGTATCATCATCTGTTTCACGAATCCTCATCCTATGGAAAGAAGAAGGTCAAAGCTGAAGGTATTTAGGGCAATGGAAAGGAGCCAATGAATGAAGATGAAGAAGATCCAATGGAATGGCCAGAGGATGAAAATTGAAGAAGTCCTGAAGTTGAGGTGTACCTTGTAAATTACGATAGAGTAGAAGTGTAAACCCTGTAAAATAGTTTTTCCATGTGTAAAACAAGTTGTAATATGCACCTTATGAACCCTGTATGTACAACTTGTGCGAAATAAATAAGGAGTTAAATTAATTAATCCATAATTTATTTGCTATCAGTATCTATATCTCAGTCTCATCAAAACTCCACCTCTCGCCATTCACTTCAATATTTATATTGTTCAATCAACTCTCATCTACTATCCAAATTTTTAATTATCTATCTAACATTCCCAAAAAACCGCTATGGAAACAAATTCTAGATCTCAATAATTAGAAGCCACAATGACAGGAACCAGATCAAGAGCCCAAGGAAACAACCATGCAAGTGAAGAAAACTCAGCTGAAAACTAACCCAACCTGGCAGATGTGTTAACAATGATAGAACAAAACATATTCCAAGTAGATCAAAATCAAACTTGAAAGATGGAACAGTAGGCTAGACTCTTAGAACAGGTAGTTGCAAGACAACAGACAATTGCAGGGACTTCAGTAGGAATGACAATGAATCAAGAAGGAACAAAAATAACATCTAAGTGGTCGGACTTTCAAAAGACCCAACCACCTATATTTTCAACATCATCTGATCCAATAGCAGTAGATGATTAGATCCGAGATATTGAAAAAAAAACTAAATACAATATAATTCAGTAAAGAGAAGACTTTGTTTGGCTCTTATCAACTACAAGGCCAAGCCGCATCCTCGTCAATATGAGTGCTGGCTGCCAATCATGTATATAGAATTATAGATCTAATCTCAAGATTAGAGCTGGGACTTGGGCCGGGCTTTTTTGGGCCAGCCCAAAGCACGGCCGGCACGGCATGGCCCAAGCACGGCTCAACCCGACACGTGGCGGGCCGTGCCGGCACGGCACGAACGGTGGGCCGGGCCGGGCCTGGAAAACCGGCCCGGTGGGCGGCACGGCGGGCACGCCGGCGCCAGCGATCGGGCCGCCTCGGCCTCTACCTCGCCTCCCCCAGTCCCCCCTCCCGTCGACATCTCTCACGGTCATCCCAGATTCCCCATAAGGCCACAACCACAACCCATCACACATATTTACCAAAGTTGATGCGAATTGCAAACGATATAGCGACTAGCGAGATGAGTAGGTGATAATACATATACTGCTAGCAATAGAATTAGAATTTTAGAAACACTCTAATGGAATATGGAGATTAGACGACATATGCATGAAGTAATAAAGCATAATAATTAATGATGTTCTTTGCCCATTACAAACATCTGTCTTAGTCTTACTCTGTTTGAAGTGAGCTATAACTTGAAGTAGAGAAAACCAGAGCTTTTATGTACATATGTAATATATACATTGAGTTGAACAATATAGCTAGCCTAACTCGGTTGGTATAGACAGCATGGGGACTTTTGGACCTTTGATCGTGTGTTCGAAACCCATTGGCGGCACACTACATGCTACTGAGTTCGGTATTTTCAAATTTTTCAGTTTTCATCCCGGTTTTTTCCGAAAAAACCGAACGCAAAAAACCCAAAATCTGAAAACCGTACTAAAAACCGGTCAAACCGAGTTGATCAGTTCAGTTCGATTTTTCTTTTCAAACCGAATTGACCGATTCGATTCGGTTTTTCAGTTTTTCCGGGTCGGCTGAAAAGTGCTGAGCCCTAAATATCAGTGCTGTCTGCCAAATTACTCAAGTCCCTTTCAGACAGGTCGCCTCACTCACCCTTCACCTTCCGAATTTGCAACTTTTAAACCCGTTCGTTCGCGTCTGATCCACGCTGCTCCCTCTTCTTCGTCGCGTCGGTCGTGTCAGTGCGTTGTCTCGTCTCCTCGCACCGGCTCTTTGGAGTTCTGGTCCTTAACCCTCCTCGTCGAGGTAACTGATGAGATTGCTCCTCTTTTCTGAACGCTTACAGCTTTTTTCAGTGTTTTGTGCCATTGATGGTTTCCAGATGAGTCCCTTCCTGGAGATCTTCAAACGATTGTAAGCTGGATGGATTCGATTTTGAGCCGTATCCAAGCGAAATTTTGAGTATAGAAACCGAGCGTTTCTTTGGTACGTAAGTTGTCGTGAAGAGCATCTGAAACGATTCTTGCTGAATATTCGATGATATCAGTTTTTGGGATGCATGGACATCTCCACTTGCTGTTCTTGTTGGCGCGTTAGCCAGTTAACCTAGTTTCATGCCACTCATGCTGATGCTGCTAGCATGCTAGCATCCAAGTCAACATAGAACGTGCACATGTTGTTTCGGTTCAATTTTTAGCCCTAACAAAGGATCAATCCTAGGGTCGCTGATGTAAGCAGCTTTTGGCAGCTTGTGAAACTCGTGGCATGGTAAAGAAACGGAAGCTTTGAAAAATTTGTAAAGAGTAAACTGATCTATATAGATAACTCCAAATGCCTAAAGCAAAGAGCTGACACACCATGTTCTGTTTATTCTACCAAATTCTCTCATGACATGCATAAAAATGGAGTTTTTCTTTTCTTAACTTTGTATTTTAGTGGGTTGCAACAGTCTCGGAGAATGGCATGCTTGTGTGCTGCAACCTCTGTCTGATGACTGTTTTTGAACAGATGATTAAAAACGTTGTCTTTTTGCCCTTCCTTTGATCATTCTCTTGCCCCATTTGCACTGAAAGGCTGGAACACCAGTTGTCGGTTATAACTGTCAATTGCAATCTTCACATGGAATGAATATCGATGTTTTCCTGTTTCACCTTTCTGTTCATCTAGCGCCAGAAGTTTCAGAACTTACTGATCTAAGGACTTAAGCTGCCTTTTTAAGCTGTATATATATTATTTGACTACTACTCTCTCCGGTTCAAAATAAATACCGCATTTCTATCTGTGTTGGTTGTGCTTGAGGAGTTCCATGTTCTAGTTTTTTTTACATGGGTATCAATTTTTATGTGCTGAGTTTTTCTACTTGTTTCGGTGTTATGTTTGCCTTCACCACGAACCAACTGAAGAACAGCTTTTTATAGCCGGATGGCTGTGGAGAGAGATATCTTTTGTATCTCAGGGCCAACATATCTTAATCCTGTTAATTGGTATGTGGTTACTAGTTCCCTATGTCATTAATAATGTTACATGGCATTTCTTATAATGTTTTATGAGACTTTGAAGGATTGAATTTGTAGAGGATATTACTTTTAAATCATATACGTTTCTCATGTTCAATGCCCATACAAGTACATCATGAAATTCTGCTAAACATGATAAGGCATGCTGCTTAATTTGAGTGACAATGCAACGCTAATATCTTTCTTGTGTTCGGTAGATAATTTCAGACTCTACTCAGGTAAATTTTCTTACCAAGCCTCTGATGTTAACAAAACTTGTTACGGTCATCAGTCATATGCCTTAAAATATAATTTCTCTTCCAAATCAGTCATGATCCAACCCCAGAGTCTGCACAGTTCATTTGTCCTTTCCCTTCCAAATCAGTCATGATCCCAACTCCAGAGTTCTGCACAGTTCTTGCTTTATCACTGTCCAAAATTAGGTTCTAAAGTCATTAGGCATCGTTTTTTCAATACAACAAAGTAATAATTGTTGCAGTTAATACTGTTGCATCCATGGACTAGAGAGTAAACCATATGCTTAAGGGCACTGAGATTAATTGTGAAAGTTTGGCCGACTGTAGGGTGCTCTAGCTTCTTTTTGCAGTATTATTTGCTATGGATTGAGTTGCATCTCTATGAGTGTGTATGCATTAACCATAAGTCTTGTGAGATGCTCCTCGACCTTTCGCCTCCTCCTCTCGCTCTCCAGATCTGGCCCCCCTCCCCCTCTCCGGCGGCCTCGCCGGCGTCGAGGGGGGAGGGGGTCCCACCCGTGGATTCCTTTTGTGCTTGGTGGCACGAGGAGCTCAAGAGAGCAGGTGGTGGGGGCGGGCGGCGGCGGCGCAACAGCCCAGGCGGGCGCGGGCGGAGCGGCTGCCGGTCTCGGGTGGCGGCGCGGTGTCGGCGCGGGGAGGCCGCTTCGGGCGGCGGTGGCGGGCCGGGCAAAGCGGAGGCGAGGAGCTCCAGCACGCGCGGGCCAGGAGGCGGCTGCAGGCCGGGTGGCGGCGTGGCGCGTGCTGGTGCGGCCCAATCGGGCGCGGGCGGAGTCCGGGCGAGGCGGAGGGCCGGTGCGGCGGCCGGGCAAACAGAGGCGGCCGGGGGGCTCGGCTTTCGGGCGAGCGGCGGCGCGGGGAGCGCGCAAGGTGGCCGGCCGGACGCGTACGGGCGCGGGGCAGGCGCCGGCGCATGGGGAGGCGAACCAGCTTCAGGCCGGCGACGCATATGGGGCCAAGGCGGTTGCGGGAAGGGCCGGTGAGTTGCGGCGGTGGCCCGAGCTGCCGTTCGAGTGGAGGTGAGGCGTGCGACGCCGTGCGGGCGAAGCGGCCAACGGCGGGCGCGGTAGTGACCTTGCATTGCGCATGCGGGCGCGGGGTCGAGGCTGCTCGGGATGCTTCGGGCATGGGCAAGACCGGTGCGGCGGCGCCGGTACGGCGGCGTAGACGCGTGCAGGCACGAATGCGGGGAGGCCGTACGGTGGTGCTTCATGCGGGAAGCTTCGGCCAGGCGACTCCAAGCGGCGGTGCTGGCTGCTGGCCGGCGGCACACATCGCGTTCGGGCGACCAGGGCCGGCGGCGGACCGGGATCCGACGGCAAGCCGGCTGCGGGCCGGTCTTTGGGCACGGTTTTGGCCGGCCGATGGCGTGCGGGCGCCGCCGTTCGGGACGGATGTTGGCCGGCAAGCAGGGCGGCTCGGAGGCGGCGCGCGTACGGCGGGGCTCCGGCCGGCCTTCGGGGTGGTCGGCCAAGTGGGTGTCCAGGCTTCCTTGGCGCGACGTTGCTCGAGCGGGAAGCGGCTTGTGGTGGGTTCTTTGGATGGCTATGCCATGGCCTTGAGGCGTACAGAACCCCGGTGTGCTGGTGGTGGTCTTTTTTGTGTGTGGGTGTGCGTGGTTGGCTGTGGTGGTGCTGGCGAAAGCCTTACCGGTGTTCCTGCCGGTTTCGACAACTATGACGCCTATAGACGTCATTTTCCTTCCTGAAGGGTTGTCATAGCACTCCATAGCCATCATGTACTCTGTTCTCCAGGTGAAAGCCTTGTCTCGGTGAGGCGGGCGGCGTCGGCGACCCTAGTCGCCTCTTTGAAGGCGTCGCTTCGGAGGTTCATCTTCACACAGGATAGACCGGAGTTTTGGGTGGCTCAATTGGAGAAGGTTAGGGGTTTGGTTGAAAGCAAGGACGGAGAAGAAGTTCTGAAGCTTAGTCTTTCTAGCTTTTTCATAGTTCTTTAGATCTCTTTCTTGCTGTTGTGTACTCCTCAGTGTTGAGGATTTGGGCCTAAGAGCTCGTGTAACTTTTGGCTGTGTATATCCCTTGTGGATATAGAGGCCGGATCTTATATCCTTTATCTAAAAAATAAGTCTTGTGAGACATGAATTTGGAGACTACATTACTATTCACTTTGATCTTCATTTATCATCAGTGAAATGAACAGCCTTCTGTAGCGAATGTTATTTCATTTATTTTATTTTATTTTCCAATAACATCATTGTCCTCAATATAAATAAATGATAACAGAAGAGGGAAGGATGTAACTGTAATCAGATAGAAACAGAAGCGAGCAAAGCAAATTCACCACAATATAATGCATATGTAGTACTAGAAAACTTAAAAAAAGGATTTCCAAAATCCTTAGTGCATGCTGTCTTATCGAAATTGTTCAAAAGCATTGCTCGCTTAGATGGCATATAGTTCACCCTTTCAGGATGGCACGGCAAATGAAAAATCTGCTGGGAACCATTCCATTTGGATTACCTTAATGTCTTATCTAATTTTCTTTATGCTTTGCTACATAGGAACATTTTGATAGGGTTCTCATATTTGATTATATTGCTGTGGTCACAGCTAGAACCTATTTTTATCAACATCATTGGTTAAATCCTCAAATGTCAGAGGTTTGTTACATTTGATAATTGGTATAGGTATAGACATGTACGGTTCTGTTGCTAGGAGCCTAGGAGTACTGAATACTGATGCACAGTTTCCATAGTGCATTAACATTTTTTTTATAATATAGTGCATTGACTTGAGGAAGTAACTTTTTGTCTCGTTTATGAGCACTAAAGGAAATGCGAGCATAATCGGAGATCTGTGGCTGCATGCTTAGTTCAGGGTGTATATGTTTTGGAGAGAGACCGGCAACTAAATCGTCAATCTGTTCAAGCCTTGGCACCTCCCTGGTGGGAATTCTTCCATTTTGAGCTGATCCGCAAGCTTTTTGATGATGCCGACATGTCTATTTTCGGTGCAATATTTGAATTCAATCCTCCTTCAAGTAAAAGATCTTTTGCTGACAATGCGCCGAGATTTGTCATTGCCTTCAGAGGCACCATAACTGAGAAGGAAACCATCTCTAGAGATCTTTCTCTTGACCTCCGCCTTGTTCAAAATGGTCTCCATAGGACCTCAAGATTTACAATTGCAATGCAAGCTGTTCAAAATGTAGCCTCAGTTTTTCCCGGATCCACGATCTGGCTAGCAGGGCACTCATTGGGTGCCGGTATGGCCATCCTTACTGGAAGAAACATGGTTAAGAAGGGTGTGCTTTGGGAAAGCTTTATCTTTAATCCACCTTTTGTCTCTGCCCCAATTGAGAGGATCAGGGATGAAAGAGTAAGGCACGGTTTCCGCATCGCAAGAAGCGTAATTTCCGCCGGATTAACTATTGCAATGAAAGCAAAAACTGAGGGGAACAATCAGAGGTCTATTGCCCAAGATTTTTTCAACATGTTGTCATCATGGACGCCATATCTGTTTGTTAATCCAGGAGATCATATCTGTTCAGAGTACATTGGGTACTTCCAGCATCGGAAGAACATGGAGGATCTCGGTGCTGCATTTATTGAGAAGCTTGCGTCCCAGAATTCCACCAGAGATATGTTCTACAAGGCATTAGGGTGGGAATCGGAACCACTGCACCTTCTTCCATCTGCAGACTTAATTGTCAACGTGAGCCCTTCGCCAGACTTCCAATATGCTCATGGCATACGCCAGTGGTGGCAACGTGAGCTGAACTTGCAGTGCAATAAATATCGGTACTCGTAGGTACGCGGATGTTGGAAAAATGATATCTTAGGAGTACCATAGCTGTCCTGCTCTCTCCATTTGTTCATGTGGTGTAATACCATCAAAATATAAAGGGGAGAAAAAGCGAGAAATGAAACAATCTAAAGAGGAATAAAAGAAATAAAGAAAAATTTCACCATCAGACCTATCAGCTTTAGAAATACCGAGTGTAGTATTGCTCATAGAGGTTCTCAGACCGTCCGGGGCTGATCGGCACCATCTTGTGTTTTGGGTTTTCATCATTTGGCGGGAAATTCCGATTTATTTGTCGTAGTAGAAAAGAATCCCAAAGCGAAGTGCAAAGGCTATTTAGACTATAAGGCCCTTATGGCAAATAATAACAAGAGAGAGGGTAAAGGAGGGCATAAATGGCAATGCACACTCCAGGGGAAGGAGGCCAGCCGTGACCTCCTCACTTAAGCCCAACCAACACATTGCCATCCTCATTTTCCTCCTCCAACAGAGAGCTCCCCCAGGGAGCTGGTCAAGACCAAGAGCAAAACTAGAGGAGGCAATCCACTCCCAATTGCCCAACTAATAGTTAAGCCAAGCCCCTAAAGTCCCATGACAGGCACCCCACCACCAAAGGCCATCACAGAGAGAATGTATGGGAGTGTTTGGAGGAGAGGAGCTTGAGGAGAAGGGGACGACGAAGGAGGGGGAACAAGGGCGTGGCCGACCACGATAGAAAGAGGGGGGCCAACTGAACCGCAACGCGGCCATCGCCGTTGTCGTCGTCCACAAACCTTGCCATCCTCCACCCGACTTTTTAGCAGGCCTTTCTTTTCATCTTACCTCTAATGCAACCTCTTAGCGTGGCTGTGAGCACCACAGTCGGCCTGGCTCATGCCATTGGCGGCGGGCCCGTAGGATCACCATGCGACCTTGGTTAGGGATGCATGCTCCCCGGCATATGTCCCTGCCAAATTCCGTCACGGCGATACCCATAGGATTTTCCAAACCGTGTGAGCATGAGCATAGGAGCAAGCAAAAAATATAGAAGCTGAAATGCAAAACGTAAGAGTAAAGGGAAGATGGAACTATCCTGGGTTGGTGGCGCAGGAGAGGTGTTCAGGCAAAGCCAGGTTGCATTGGCCATATCCATGGCCAAGAGCAACCGAGGGGAAGCCCAGAGATGGCGGCACTTGGGGCTCGGCCATGGCCATAGGTCGAGCCATGACGTCGGCAACTGAGGCTAGGGCAGAGCGCCAATAGAGCCGAGCTGGTGTCGACGGTGGCTTGTGAGCCGAGGCGGGACACCCGGGGAGCGGCGGGCTAGCGTGTCGCCAGGCTCCTGGTCGGCTGCGAGCCGTGGCCAGTTAACCCGTGGAGGAGCGGCGCCGCAAGAGGGCCGAGCCGAAGAAGGGGCCGTGGGAGCCAACCATAGTCGTCGGCAAGGGGGAAACCCCATGGCAGCGGCGACGAACCAGTCGGCTTCAAGCCGGATCTGCGGCGGAGATTGAGGAGGAGAGGGGTAGGAAGGCGGTCGACGGCCGGAGAGCGGCCAGATCCGACCTTGGCCAGCCGGATCTAAGGTCGTCGACGTCGGATTTGAGAGAGAGAGATGGGGAGTGAGGTAAAGGAGTGAGGCAGGAAGAAGCAGGTCGTTTGCTTGAGAACAATGAGAGAAGGGAGAGAGCTTGGGTGGGAGAAAGAAAAAGAAGAAGGAAGAAAAAAAGAAAGGGAAGAAAAGGAAGAGGAAAAAAAGGAAAGAAAAGAAAAGGGGAGAAAAAGAAAAAAAATATTGGGGTTTGGTACCTTTGTGATGGGTCCTTAACCCTGTGTGTTTTATGCCAGAGTCGGGTTATGCGCATAGAGGTGTCGCTGCTCACTTAAGCACTAATTTTGTTATGATGTGTTTAGTCGGGTTGATGTTTGTACAGGTGGAGGTCCTGGGTCGGAGCCATCCATGCATCATCCCCGAGGTTAACCAGGTAAATACATAGTAGAACAGTGAATTGTGGTGAATGATTGGTCTTTTATGTCTTCCATGCCATGTTCTACAGTACTTATGATTACGTGCTAATCATACTTTGATGAGTGCTGCTTATGATTAAATGCCAATATTGAAAACATGTTGCATTATGTATTGCACTCATACACAGACAACATGATCTATTTCGATAGGTATTCCACGGGAGTGGAGTTTGGATCCCCATATAAAAGAGGACGGGGATTGAGTGGTTCATCGGCGGGTGAACACTCCGCTATATCGGTATAAGCTATAATTACAAACGCATCGCATCGCATTGCATGAAAATAGAGTAGAATAGTGATACAATTACAGATGCATTGCATTGCATAAAGTGATAACAGTGAAACAGTTACAGAGATAGTGATGTACAGTTCACAGAAATAGGAAGTGATAACAGTAAAACAGTTATAGAGATAGTGATGTACAGTTCACAGAAATGAGAATTATTAAAGTGGTGTGTTAACGCCACTGTTTTATCGTGTGCTTGCTGAGTCTCTGGACTTACCCTTACTTTGTTTGTTTTTTTAGTGATCGATGAGGACGTCATGCACAGGCGGAAGTAGCACATGAATAACCTCACGTACTAGTGGCACTTCGCATATCAGCTTTTGGTAGTATGATTAAACTCCACTAGTATGCTAGAATAGTTGCTTAAAATGATATATTATAAAGTGGTCGCTGTATTATGAATAAAGTGGAGTTTACTTAAAATGATTAGCAGTTGAAAAAATGGTAAAAATATACAATGATGGTAGCACTTTAGGCCTAGAGGATAGGCGGAGTGTTACATATAGTTCCTTCCATTTACATCGTATTAGTCGGCAACTCAGTATACTGTGATATATTTGTTTCAGACCTACTGACTGCGTTGACGAATTGGCAAAATCTGTTGATTTAGTGGAGAAAATGGTCAGACATTCTTGATCAGAGAAAATGTGGCAAAATCGTATTATGTTTAATTTTGTGATTATTGATCAGATGATCAGCATGCCTGTCCTCGGATTTAATTGTTGTCTTTTCCTTTTTGTTCTGTGATACGAAATGCAGGATAATGTTTTTCTTCGAAGGACAATATCGAGAGCATTTGAGCTCCATGCCTGATTCTGATTTTTAATGGTAACATAACAGTCGAGGTGTTTCTCCAAATTCTTCCAATTATGAAAAGGAAAGAGAAAAAAGAAGGCAAAATCACTAATAAGATAAGCGTCGAATTCATCTTTACAAGCAGACAAAGATAGCTTATATATGTGGCGTGGTGAAGAAGGGGTTATTTTTAAAATAAGGTAGAGGGTAGGTTATTTAAAAATATATATATATTTGAAAATGACCAAATAAAAAAAGATTTCTAGGCTATATTCCTTCATCCGGCTTAGCCGGCTTGTGTGATTTGATTTTGAGGAGCAGTGTGGCTTGATTTGAATCTTGGGTATCATTTATTTGAACCAAACCAATTTCCAAACATCAGTCGTGTACGCAGGTATTAGTAAGCATTTGAAACCTGTTACAAAGTCGTTCTAGCAAGTTCCTGTTCACAACGACATCCTATTTCAATTTTGTTGTATAGCAATACTCAAGAATTTAATGGTCAAAGGAATATCTTATGGACTTTGAAAAGTCAAAAATATGACCGACAGGAGAAAGAATTATGATCACGGTGTTGAGTCTGACGGATCTAAATCAAACTCTCATTGCCTTTTTTTTTTTTCTTTCTTTCTAGAGAACGGACATCACTCAGATCATTAATCCTAGTGACACACAGTTTGGGCTTGATGACTTAAAAAAAAGGACATAGGTAGTGAAGTCACCATTATTTGTTAATACTAGTTAAGACATGTATACATTAGTTTTGCTTTATTCGTTTTGGGCACAACCGCACAACTAGAGTTCTTGCAATTGTCGCAACCGCATTGCAGCAACGTTGAAACGCAGCTGTTTAATTGGGTCGTTGCAGGTCTTGGCCATACAGCACGTCGACACGCACTTGGTCAGATCATTGCCGGAACAGCAGTTGCAGTCGTTATCACAGTACTTCGTCGTAGTGGCAGTCCACTACCATAGAAAATTTTATCATAGACAGGTCAAAACTATTATTACAGATAATTTTTGAACCATCTAACTTCTTGTGTCAGTGTTAATAGAGGTTATTCACAGAAACCATATTACAGACGGTTCGGAATTAGAATCGTTTGTGATCGTCCGTTATCACAAACAGTTCGAAACTACTTGAATTGTCTGTAATAGTTAATTATCACAGACGATTCTTGATAAAAACTATCTGTGATAGTTATACCAGAGCTAAAAAAATAGGTAATTTTACCATGGCTAAGATAAAAGGCCCTTTTTTGCCGTATAGGATTGGTGCGATGCTAATTCCATGGATTCGCTGCTCCAAAAAGTTGCTATGCTTGGCGAGTTTTCCTACGACGCAACTGCCTTCGATTTGAACCCTGCTTCAGGGACTCTTGACTAGGGTGAAAACGGATCGAATAGTTTCCGACCGATCCGGATAAAAACGGATATGGATTGTGTCGGATCGGATTTTCTTCGGATAATTCTCGGATTGGATACGAAGATAGATTTTTTTGTCGGATACGGATACGAATACAGTAGGCTTGATATCTGGCGAATACGGATACAAATACGGATTATCCGGATAATACGAAAACGGATATCCGGGATTTCAGCCCAACATTGCCCAGCCTAAGTCAGCCTCTCTCATCTCCCCTGCCACCAGCCCACTAGCCCAACCAAGCCATAAGCCTCCATTACCGTTAGGCATTAGGTTCCTTAATCATATTAAATTACAAACACCACTAGCAAATATTTTTGTTTATTAAAAAATAAATTTAATATTGTCGGTGGATTAAAATTTGTACTGATTAAATTGATGTACTCCCGTTTAAATCATTTTGATGCAAATTTAAATACTTAATTAATTTATTAGTCACATGTAAATGGTAGAAATCCATTAAGAATTGTTTAGAACTTTAGAAAAAATTAACTGCCACTTGAAGATTTAAAATCTGTACAACGGTATGACTATTATGGATAAAAATAGTTATGCTTGTTTAGATTTCATGAATGTTTTGACAAGATAAACTATTTATGCGTTTTTATTGATTTTGGATGTATAGTTTAAGGGGTTTTTCATGTTCCGGTAAATATT
This sequence comes from Dendrocalamus latiflorus, assembly GCA_017311315.1. Taxonomy (NCBI): domain Eukaryota; kingdom Viridiplantae; phylum Streptophyta; class Magnoliopsida; order Poales; family Poaceae; genus Dendrocalamus; species Dendrocalamus latiflorus. The sequence continues at coordinate 28,541,856 of CM029634.1, forward strand.
TGTGACCGTATTCGTTTCGATTCGTATTCGCTCCGCATCTGTATTTGATATTATTCGTATTTGTATTCGTATCCGAGGTATCCGTATTCGTATCCGCATCCGAGAAAAAAAATATGAAAATAAATATGGTAAAGATATTATTTGTCCGTATTCGATCCGTTTGCATCTCTACTCTTGACAGACACTGATTTTCCATCTGCATGGACTCAAGTTAAAACGTTGTTGCATGCATGGATCCACCAATGCCTGCATGTATGGGACGTAATTAAGTAGCCGTTTATGAAGACTCGTTGCCGCATCTACATATACCTTTGAGCTTGTATATTGTTTAGTACTGCTTTCTTCAGTTTGTTCTATCACCATCCAGCCATGAATTCTCACCCAAACAGTAGTTTCATGGATTTGCTAAATTCTCCTGATTACCCATCCAACAATCCCAGTGATCAATTTCTCCAACATAGCTCCCAGGGCCATCATGTATCACAAAATTTCCATTTTGTTGGTGTACCACTGTGCCCTCGCACTGTCATACTGAATCACCAACTCCACTGAGCATTCAAAGAGGCATCAAATGCCATACTGCATCATTGGTTTCAGGATCTTGAGCTCAACGCACTTGAGATGAAGGCGAACATCAGCAAATAGATGATGACAACAGCAACCACGAAGACGAGGATGCGGCAGGTAGGCGTTTATATTGGTCTGATGACGACAACATACTATATATTGGTGAGAATCTTCTTCCTATTTTGGTATTATTTACATGTACTAATTTGGTATTCTTTACATGTTCTTATATGGTTCTTGTCCACATACAGATCAGTGCTTGGTAGAAACACTCTATTGATTGGATGGACGAAAACTCGAAGAAAATGGAGCTGCATGCTATTGGAAAGATGCTGCAGAAGAGTACAACGACAATAGTCCAATTGATCTAAGAAGAGAAGCCATGGATTGCAAGGACCATTGGGGAAGGATGAACAGGAAGGTTATCAATTTTAATGGTGTTTGGTGCAGAATGAAAGGGGTGTATGTTAGTGGCCCGTCTGACGAATAGTTCATGGACGTTGCAATTTACGATCACTCAGCAGTCGTTACGATCACGCACAGAGTCATTACGACCACTTCTGGTTTGTTTCGACTGCTCTGACCACGCCTTCGTACTCCGACCACGTACTCGTAACTTTAGCTGATGAGATTACAACCACGTTCACACTGTGCTGCGCATTCTCGTAACCGCTCCTTCGACCATGTAGTAGCGTTCGATCACCGTAGTCGTAACTCGATTACGACCATGTTGTGACTTACGACCACGTTAAAGGCTCTATCGACCACTGTGGTCGTAAAGCTTACGACCACATCTTCTGCTTCGTGACCGTGGTCGTAACTCATTTATGACCACATCTGCTCCTACAGACACCTCCGCTCGATCGCCGTGGTTGTAACTCGTTTACGATCATATCTGCGAACATGTCGAAATTGATAATTTTTGGGAGACAAAGCACCTCGCTTTTCTTTATTTCTCTCCCTCTTGTTTCGATCACATTGATCGCATCATCTTGCTATCCCTCTCTCATTACATTGCTGTCCTTTTATACCCAACACAATGACTATCACACGGAAACAACTATGACATTGACTTGAAAACTGACTCGTACGCGAAACAAACTCGTACACAACTATGACCACGACAAACCGATTCAAATACGACTAAACAAGATTACTAACTCTAATAATGGAGATGGTTCGAGCAACTTACAAGAAGGAGCGAGGTCACTGGTTCACACTCGATTATTGGTGACGTGAGGTTCAGGACCAACCTAAGTGGAATAAGACCTATAGTGAAGAGTACAAAGCAAAGGAAAGGTGTGTGATTTGGATAACAACATTTCATCGTCCCAAAATAACATAGATGACTTGCATATTGTTAAAGAAGTGCGTCCACAAAGTACCAAGGCAGCGAAAGCAAATGGGAAAGGGCAGGCTAAGACATGCATGGTCTAATGATTTTATGCTTTACTATTAAGCTCAAACATTGTGATCTTCTGCATCAGCTAGGTTGGCGAATGTTCAGCTACAACTCTCAAATGACCATATCGAAGTAGCCCAGTCAAATGAGAGAGTAGCTATGGCGAAGAGGCATACAAAAATTATGGATAAGTACACCAAGCTTTTGATGGCCAACACAACCAAGATGAATGATGTGCAAAGGATTGAAAATGAGAGAGCATCAAAGCTTTTTGGTGATATTCTACGTAGCAATAACAATTAATGATTAGTTTACCTACCACTTTTCCATTGTTGTTGCCTATTTTATTTGAATAGTAGTCATATAATTTTGAACGTCATGTTTAATATTATCATTCCCTTCTAACAAAGAGTTTTTAGATGAAATAAAGAGTATTTGACGTTGACAAACAAATTCCGTGGTACAATTTGTTAGCAAACAGATTTTCCGATTAAGGGATAAGGTTTGATACCCATATCTCTAATTTGAAACAAACTATGTACTATGATGTCTTTGACTTAACACATGCCTGTCGTTTTCCCAAAATGAATAATATAGTATTCTGTTCAACTCACACCTGTGTATTAGTGGCATAAGATCTGTTGTAACAATCATACACCAACAACGTTCTTCCAAAATGTCCCATGTTCCAATGACAATGACACTCCCTTCTCAATCTTCAACTTTGGCGATATGATTGATAAAGAGATAGATATCAGGCTAGATGATCATCTAGCAGCCACAATGGAAGAACAAATCGAAGCACAACTATTTGGAACTCCTCGTCATCGCCGTTGAAGTGGAAGTAGAAGGTACATTGAGAGAGATCGTGAGGCTGGCCATGCACGTCGCTTCTCATATTACTCCTCTGATCCTACATATACATATGCTACGTTTCATCGTATGTACCGAATGAGAAGATCCTTATTTCTGCATATCGTGCAAATCCTTGGCGAATGGTCTCCGTTTTATCAACAAAGAAGAGATGCTTTGAATAGACTGGGATTCTCACCTTTGCAAAAATGTATCGCAGCTATGTAAATGCTGGCATATGGCTGCTCTACAGATAACCTTGATGAGCCTTTTAGGATTGCTGAAAGCACTACAATAGAGTGCTTGGAGTATTTTGTCAAGGGTGTGATCAAAAATTTTGGTCATCAGTATCTTTGAAGATTCACTACCAAAGATATTCAACAATTGCTTCAAATGGGAGAGGTTCGTGGCTTTCCAAGAATGCTAGGAAGCCTTGATCGCATGCACTGGGTACGGAAAAATTGCCCAGTTGCGTGGCAAGGCCAATTTACTTGTGGCGATCAAGAAGCAGCTGCCGTCATGCTCGAAGCGGTTGCCTAACAAGATCTTTAGATATGGCATGCTTTTTTTTTGGTGTTTCTGGGTCAAACAACGATATCATCAATGTGCTAAACCAGTCATCATTGTTCACCAATGTATTACAGGGGCAAGCTCCTCCAGTTGAATCTACTATCAATGGAAGAAAATGTAACATGAGTTACTATCTTGTTGATAAATATATCCAGAATGGGTTGCATTTGTCAAAACAATCCTACTACCTCAAAAGTGATAAGGAGAAATTATTTGCGCGACATCAAAAAGGTGCAAGAAAGGATGTTGAAATGGCATTTGGAGTTTTGCAACCTCATTTTTCATATTTTGTGTTGTGCAGTTCATTTTTGGTACCGATCAACCCTCAGTGATATTATGTATGCTTGTATTATATAGTTGAGCATGAGCGAGGATCATACGGTACCCAATATGATTTCAATTATGATTAGGAAGAAACACCATACCACCTCCAGTAATCCACTATGGGCTTGTTAATGGGTTTGCTAATGTACTTGCAAGAAATGATGTGACAGATCTGTAACATCCCAAAATTTCGCTCTCTGAAAAATTTAATTTCAAATTAATTAATTTAAAGTATTTGAACTTTATTTGGTTTTATTAGAATTTTATTTCAAAATCTAAATCGAATTTAATCCTCAACCTCTCTACTCGGCCATCACGTGTCGCTCCCTGATTCAATCCATCCTCGCCCGGTTTAATCTCAGCCACTTGCCTTCACTTACCCCTTCGTTTTAATCCGATGGCCTTGATTTCTCTTTCGCCTCGTGACATTCATCCGACTGTCCACTCCTTCCTCCTCTCTCTTCCCTCTCGCTGACAGCCCAACCCCGCCAGTCAGCTTCTTCTTTCTTCTTGCCTTCTTCAACCTTCCACCGCCACCATTTCCTCGCTTTAAACCCCGCTTATCTCCCTCTTTACTCGTCTTTGCGTCATCCTTAACTTTGGTGTAACCGATAACCGTTCGTCGCCTCCACCGAGTGAATCCACCGCCGAAGAGCCCTGCTGCCAACGCCCTCACTTCGCCACCCCTGCATCCTCGTCGCTGGCTACCATCGAGAATTTCCGAGTGTCGTGCCAAGGTGCACTTAACTCCCCATGCCTTTCCTCCCTCTCACGCACCCCTCGCCGACCCTAGCAGCGCCGCCATCCGCCGATGCCCTTAGCCCCAGTGCGCCACCTCAGCAACCATGAGCCACACAAGCGCTACGCCAGCCAAGTGTGCCACCTCAGCTTTCTCTTTGGTCCATGAACCCAGTCCACAAAAGCCGGTCCCACCGGTCAGTGAATAAAACCCATGTTCTGTTGAAAAATAATTCGACCAGAAAATCAAAATCTTTGCTGACGACACCCTGACATATAAATCTCTTTTCCCACAGAAAAATAATTCATCTGAAAATCATTTCCCTTGATGACATCATAATATGGTTTTTCAGTTCAAAAATAATTCCAGAAAATCGGTTTATTCTTTTTCCCTCCTTTCGAACTTCCAAAAGTTCGTATTTCTTCATTTTAATTCCGTTTGAGCCCATTCAAATTTCTAAATTCATCAAAAATTCCAGTCTATTCATTTCTATCCTCTTTTCAATTTTTTGGAATTTTTGAATTTATTTGATTTAAATTAAAGCTTAGAAAGTAAAAATATTTTTAATGGTCAAAATATACATCAATTAAATCCGAAATTATTTTATTTGGTATTTTCGGGTTCCAAGGATCTTTGTGGAATTTTTCTAAATTTTTTCGAATTTATTTTATTTTGCTCGGAAAAACAATTATTATTTTAATTCCTGTTTTCTCTCTCCTCCCATTCATCTTCCTCACGAACGTGCGTTTCGTCCAGAGCATGGCCACCATGAACGCAACTTTGAAGCTCTCATATCTCTTGATTTTCTCAACGGTTTTTAGCGAAATAAATTGCATTCAACTCCTCTCATCAAACTCTTTCATTTCCCTACCGTTTTTCCCTTATTCATGAGCTGTTTTGCGAGAAATTAACCCATGCCATTGATGGACATGGTCTCTTGATCTCCCGTCTCGGACCTCCCCCGCCCCTATAAAGGGAGCACCGTGAGCCCCTCCTCATCCTCACTCAACCCCGAAAATATAAGTCTCCACTCCTCTTCTCTTGGGCGCAATCGGAGTTTTTCTTTTGTGTTCCAAGCGGCGTTCTTCGGCTTATTGCGCCTCGTCCGGTGGAGCCCCGCCACTTTTGAGCACATCGTCGGATTCGCCTCGTCGCGTTCTACGCGGCGCTCACCTCGCCTTCGCCGGAACACCGTCGCCACCGTAGCGCGTCGTCGTTCCTCGCGTCGCCACCGGCCGTCCGTGCATGCCCGAGCAAAACCAAGGTGAGCATCATGTTCCCCACGCTCTACTCTTCGTTTCGCCGCAAGTCTTGCATGTTAACTCCTCTCCGTTTGTCCGGAATGCCGATGTCAAACCGACAGTCGCAAAAGGTCTTCTCCGTCGTGTTCCGCCACCATTCGATATCCTTTGGCCGAACCGTCTGTACCGTTGAGTTTGCCTCGACGCGTTCTACGTCGTGCTTCCATCGCCATCACCTAAATATTCCCCGAGTCCTCGTCGACCTTGTAAGGCCCAGACACTAAAACTGTACCTTCGCGCGTACACCCCTTTTTGGTAAGCGATTCGATTTTTGTTCGCGTCATATTGTGTCCTAGCCTCTAAGAAATTTTTCTACCATTTTGTTTAATTTTTCGTGGAGCCAATTGTCAGGAATTGAGCTTTCCGCTAAAATGGCCGTTTGTGACTCCCGACGTCGATTCGTCGCCTCCGGTAAGCCTTAGCCCATGCCGTAATTTTTCTTAGACTTGCCTCACCGCGTTCTACGCCATGCTTCCTTCCGTTTCCCCAAAAAGCCTCCACAAATTTTCACCTCCGACACCTCGCCATGGCCACCAATGGCATCTCGTGTCCCCATCTATCCGGCGATGTTTTCCCCAAATCCGTTCGCGTCATATCGTGCCAAACCATCCCAGGTAGCTACCTTTCAAATGGTTTTGGATTCGCTCTACCGAGCACCAAGATATCAAATTTTTCCTGTTTCTTCACTATCGTCATTCAAACGTCGACTGTATCGTCTCCGATTAATTTTCAGCTTAGCCAATAATTTTCCTAACTTCACCATGCCATGTACTACCCCACGCTCATCTTACATCTCCACGTTCCATACCCGGTACTATCTCTCCAACCTGCTGTTGTCGCTACCGTGCAGTCGGTGCCGTTTTTCACTGACTGCCGGTGATTGCCGCCGTTCCTCGTCGCCGTACCCATGTCACCTCCTTCGCCTCATTGCCAACATTCCATTTTGCCCATTCGCCAGCCACCTTGTAGCCAATCGACACCGTACTATTCAAAAAGTAATCCTCGTATTTTGTTATCATTTCATGTGATGTCCAAAACTTCCAGATATTGGATCTCCCTCATACGAACTCCGAATCTGTTGATTCTTTCTCCTAAATTCATCTAAAATCATAATCTATCCGTCAATATATATTTTATAATTTTTGGATTTTAATTGGGTTTTATTTGAATTTATTTTGTTTGGTTCTTCGCGTGTAGACTACGACTAATCCGGAGAGTTCGATTTTAACGATTCGCAAATCAAGTCTCTGAGCAAGGCAAGTCTCCTTTGACCATCTTGCTCCTATGATTTACAAAATGATTTGTGTAGTTATTTTAAATTATTGCATGCTTATGTTGTAAAAGTGGATAACTTGATTTTAGAAAAATTTAGTTAAATGTTCCAATTGTTATACCTTCCATTGAAAATCGTTTACCTTGTACCATTGTCAACTTAGGATATCCCTTTGACTCAATAATGAGTTAGTATTACATTTTGTTAAATTTATACTAGCAAATGCTTAGTTTAGCGAATCAATATAAAATGTTCAAATGAGAAGCATGTTTGCTAAATGTTTTGATCAATGGTTTGTTTGAACATTGGTAATGGATGTTACCATTGTTAATTGATTTGTTTGAAAAGTGGTAATGGATGTTACCACTGTTAATTTGAAAATAAAAATGAAGTTCAAAGGGAAAAGTTGACAAGGGTGGATGGAAGGCTTGGCTGGTGCAGTTTAGCACGAGAATTTTTGGGATTGTGAATGAGCCACCCTGGTCGTTTAAGGACCGACGCTTGTGTTTGTCCAAACTGAGCAAAACAGTGCAGCCACAAGTCTATATGGGTACGACCTAGCTAACTAACCTATAAGTGTAGTTTAGATATCACCAGTGGTGTATTGAGTGCCAGGGTGTACTGGTTACTCATAGTGAGGGACAGGGTTTACTGTACTCATACGGCGCAAGAGGGGGCTCCAACTCGTGGATTCGAGTTGTGGTGAAACCTTAGCGGGTGGTATCTAGCTATACTGGAGTAGGTGAAAGGCTTTGTGATATTTTATCTGGGTCTCATGCCAAAGGAAGCATGTTGACTATTAAGATAATTTATCTCTTGTGGGTAAAGTGTACAAACTCTGCAGAGTAATAAACTATTCGAATAGCCGTGCCCACGGTAAAGGGCGGGCAAGGAATGCATTCACATGGTAGAAGTTTGATTTTGATTTTTAAAACAAAATGATTTGGCAAACTCGGGAGTGGTGTAACTCTCGTGATTTCAATCTGGTGGATGTAACCAGTTCAGGTGGTTTAACCTGCATTTTGAAGTTCAGGTGGATTTAACCTGAACTTTTGAATATTGGCGGATATAGCCTGAGATATTAGTGTTGGTGGTTTAACCTTCACTAATATTATTTATCTATTTTCAAATTATTGAAAACAAGATGTTTAACAAATGGCTTTGAAATAATAGGAAAGTTTGAAATAAAATGCTGATTTTCGCAAAAGAACCATATAGCCTTCCTTTGTTAAGCCCTGCATCTATGCATCTTTCCCAAGACTTGCGGAGTACATTCATGTACTCACGTGCTACACTTCAAATTAACTCTCAGAGGAGATCGAAGCTCAAGAGGTGGACTACGACTACTTCGTGGATGGATTCGACGAAGGCTATCCGGATTTCTAGGTTGCGTTTCCCCAGTCAATTGCCTGTGGCGTATTGATGGGTCTTGCTTTAGTTTCTTTTTGCTTCCGCTGTAATTTTCTGTTTGGTGTGAGGTCTTAAAACCTCATTTGTAATAAAGACTTCGAGGTCTGTAATCTCGATTATGATAATAAAGCATTGTTGGCAATGTATCATCTTTTCTGTTTGAACTGTGTGTACTAGCGTTGATCTGGGACTAGTACTGTAATGCACAGGAGGTCCAGGAGTTTCTACTCCGGGGTCTCACAGAGGTGGTATCAGAGCCAATTTGACTGTAGGACGTGACCTAGTTAGAATGGTCGTTAAAAGAAGAACTTCAAAATTTTATTTTATAAACTAAAAATTTAGTATGTGCCATCCTTATCTTTTCTTGTCTTTCTATCCTTACCTTCGTCATGGCATTCTTCCTTATCTATCTGCTTATTTCCTTTTTGGAATGGTAATTGTACCCCTTCCCTTTGTAATTTCTATAGACGGCTCAGTAAGGTTGCGTCTAAGAAGTATTTGGAGAAGCTCGTCATCATGAAAGAGAAAGGACTAGCTCTTTAGTTGTAGTACCCAAGTAAAGTCCTACGATTTTAGAACGCTTATGTATTACTTGCTTGTGTGTTAGGTGGACTGTACCAAGTCTTGTATACTTGTAGTACAGCCATCCTTAAAGACTATTTTGATTTCAAGTTAAGTTTCTTCTAAGTTGTTGCTTGCTTCTTTCTTGTGTGTTTGTTCGGGATGTTGCTTAGTTGTTCCCCTGATCTCTTATCTGTGCTACTTCCCTCTTATCTTTTGCTAACCCAAGTTACCGCAATAGTACAAGCTCCAATTCTTTCACCGAAGTCCAAGTTTGGAGAATTCTTGGAGACCTAGAGTATATGGAAGACAACAAATTTATGGGAAGTACTCTTGTCGGAAAGCCGTCATAATCAGTGCATGTCAAGTTAGGTAATTTGGAGAATTGTTGCTAGAGTGATATATTTTGGATTTATAATTGACAAGATTGAATAATATTCGAAAGGATTGAGATAAAAGGTATATTTGTGGATACCAATTGATTATAAATAAATCTAAAGAGTGTCATCTTTGTGGGTTGACTAGAGAATAAATACAAAGTTGAATTTGGGAAAGCTAATTAGATCATGGGAAGAGTCTAAATTTTGATTTATCTAGGATTGAAAGGAGCAACTGGATGTAAAACAAGATTTTTGTTGAAGGCATTATTTGTGATCATTGGAGAATTAGTATTAAGAGATTGATCTAGTAAAGGGAGAGATTAATAGATTAAGAAGTTGAATTATCATAAACAATTCATGAAATTAATTTTGGGTGATTTGGTTGAATCATGAAGAGTAGATGAAATTTGTGGAGTTACTTGATTATCAGAGTTTGGTGGACCTATTGATGATAAGTCGATACTAGTAGAATTCTAAAAGATAATACACTTAGATATCTTGGTGGATTAATTTTATCATTGCAAAGTGGACTTTGATATGACAATTTGAATTTGGTGGATTTAATAGATCATTGCTAGATAATTGGATTTTAACTAATGGGATTAACTAGATCATTAAGGATGTTCAAATGGATAACCTGGAGGATTTAAATTAATTATGGGAGATAGATGGTCCAATGAGAATTAATTGAGAGATTGTCCGATAAGAATTAATTGAGTTCATTCAAATTTGGTGGAACCAAAATGATGATTATGAAGAGAATGATGTTGGTGGATTAATGAATATTAAATTATGGCTTAGATGATCTTAAAATTGATTGATGATTACTAAAAGGTTGGATTAATTTTATATTATTTGATCAGAGTCATGGATCTGTTGGATTAGATAATGATCATAAAATAATTGGTGGAAATCACAAACTACAATGTTATTGGATTCTTGTTAGAAAAATTCTATGGTTTGACGTCGACTCAAATTAGAGCAGAGAGAGTAAACGTTAATGAGATTACTTGTCGAATCAATAAGGTGCATTTGTGGTATATGATTTTGGAATCAATAATTTTTGAAGAGTTGAAATAATCATGTCCTTCTCGGATGAACACTTGTGGAAGTTAAGCCCTTTTGGTGGAATACTGAATTAATCGATATGATAATGGGGCAATTGAAGTTAACCTAGAGCTTGCAGGCGACTAAAGAGGCACCAATTTGATTTGCTGTTGTCTTCCATATTTCTCAGTTAAAGGAATACTTCAGAGCATTGAACAATAAGATAGAATCATGAAGGAAGCTGAATGCCGCGCAAGAAGCATGACCATAAAGTTCCACAAAGTACAGTAGAGCAACCATTCGAAGTCAAGCAATTTGGGAGCGTGAAGAGGACCTAAGATCCGAGTTTTCCTCTCCTTTCTTTTTCCTAGATCGTCCGAATCTCGGGGACGAGATTCTTTCTAAGGGGGGTAGGTTTGTAACATCCCAAAATTTCGCTCTCTGAAACAATTAATTTCAAATTAATTAATTTAAAGTATTTGAACTTTATTTGGTTTTATCTGAATTTTATTTCAAAATCTAAATCGAATTTAATCCTCAACCTCTCTACTCGGCCATCACGTGTCGCTCCCTGATTCAGTCCATCCTCGCCCGGTTTAATCTCAGCCACCTGCCTTCACTTACCCCTTCGTTTTAATCCGATGGCCTTGATTTCTCTTTCGCCTCGTGACATTCATCCGACTGTCCACTCCTTACTCCTCTCTCTTCCCTCTCGCTGACAGCCCAACCCCGCCAGTCAGCTTCTTCTTTCTTCTTGCCTTCTTCAACCTTCCACCGCCACCATTTCCCCGCTTTAAACCCCGCTTATCTCCCTCTTTACTCGTCTTTGCGTCGTCCTTAACTTTGGTGTAACCGATAACCGTTCGTCGCCTCCACCGAGTGAATCCACCGCCGAAGAGCCCTGCTGCCAACGCCCTCACTTCGCCACCCCTGCATCCTCGTCGCTAGCTACCATCGAGAATTTCCGAGTGTCGTGCCAAGGTGCACTTAACTCCCCGTGCCTTTCCTCCCTCTCACGCACCCCTCGCCGACCCTAGCAGCGCCGCCATCCGCCGATGCCCTTAGCCCCAGTGCGCCACCTCAGCAACCATGAGCCACACAAGCGCTACGCCAGCCAAGTGTGCCACCTCAGCTTTCTCTTTGGTCCATGAACCCAGTCCACAAAAGCCGGTCCCACCTGTCAGTGAATAAAACCCATGTTCTGTTGAAAAATAATTCGACCAGAAAATCAAAATCTTTGCTGACGACACCCTGACATATAAATCTCTTTTCCCACAGAAAAATAATTCCTCTGAAAATCATTTCCCTTGATGACATCATAATATGGTTTTTCAGTTCAAAAATAATTCCAGAAAATCGGTTTATTCTTTTTCCCTCCTTTCGAACTTCCAAAAGTTCGTATTTCTTCATTTTAATTCCGTTTGAGCCCATTCAAATTTCTAAATTCATCAAAAATTCCAGTCTATTCATTTCTATCCTCTTTTCAATTTTTTGGAATTTTTGAATTTATATGATTTAAATTAAAGCTTAGAAAGTAAAAATATTTTTAATGGTCAAAATATACATCAATTAAATCCGAAATTATTTTATTTGGTATTTTCGGGTTCCAAGGATCTTTGTGGAATTTTTCTGATTTTTGTTGAATTTATTTTATTTTGTTCGGAAAAACAATTATTATTTTAATTCCTGTTTTCTCTCTCCTCCCATTCATCTTCCTCACGAACGTGCGTTTCGTCCAGAGCATGACCACCATGAACGCAACTTTGAAGCTCTCATATCTCTTGATTTTCTCAACGGTTTTTAGCGAAATAAATTGCATTCAACTCCTCTCATCAAACTCTTTCATTTCCCTACCGTTTTTCCCTCATTCATGAGCCGTTTCGCGAGAAATTAACCCATACCATTGATGGACATGGTCTCTTGATCTCCCGTCTTGGACCTCCCCCGCCCCTATAAAGGGAGCACCGTGAGCCCCTCCTCATCCTCACTCAACCCCGAAAATATCAAGTCTCCACTCCTCTTCTCTTGGGCGCAATCGGAGTTTTTCTTTTGTGTTCCAAGCGGCGTTCTTCGGCTTATTGCGCCTCGTCCGGTGGAGCCCCGCCACTTTTGAGCACATCGTCGGATTCGCCTCGTCGCGTTCTACGCGGTGCTCACCTCGCCTTCGCCGGAACACCGTCGCCACCGTAGCGCGTCGTCGTTCCTCGCGTCGCCACCGGCCGTCCGTGCATGCCCGAGCAAAACCAAGGTGAGCATCACGTTCCCCACGCTCTACTCTTCGTTTCGCCGCAAGTCTTGCATGTTAACTCCTCTCCGTTTGTCCGGAATGCCGATGTCAAACCGACAGTCGCAAAAGGTCTTCTCCGTCGTGTTCCGCCACCATTCGATATCCTTTGGCCGAACCGTCTGTACCGTTGAGTTTGCCTCGACGCGTTCTACGTCTTGCTTCCATCGCCATCACCTAAATATTCCCCGAGTCCTCGTCGACCTTGTAAGGCCCAGACACTAAAACTGTACCTTCGCGCGTACACCCCTTTTTGGTAAGCGATTCGATTTTTGTTCGCGTCATATTGTGTCCTAGCCTCTAAGAAATTTTTCTACCATTTTGTTTAATTTTTCGTGGAGCCAATTGTCAGGAATTGAGCTTTCCGCTAAAATGGCCGTTTGTGACTCCTGACGTCGATTCGTCGCCTCCGGTAAGCCTTAGCCCATGCCGTAATTTTTCTTAGACTTGCCTCACCGCGTTCTACGCCATGCTTCCTTCCGTTTCCCCAAAAAGCCTCCACAAATTTTCACCTCCGACACCTCGCCATGGCCACCAATGGCATCTCGTGTCCCCATCTATCCGGCGATGTTTTCCCCAAATCCGTTCGCGTCATATCGTGCCAAACCATCCCAGGTAGCTACCTTTCAAATGGTTTTGGATTCGCTCTACCGAGCACCAAGATATCAAATTTTTCCTGTTTCTCCACTATCGTCATTCAAACGTCGACTGTATCGTCTCCGATTAATTTTCAGCTTAGCCAATAATTTTCCTAACTTCACCATGCCATGTACTACCCCACGCTCATCTTACATCTCCACGTTCCATACCCGGTACTATCTCTCCAACCTGCTGTTGTCGCTACCGTGCAGTCGGTGCCGTTTTTCACTGACTGCCGGTGATTGCCGCCGTTCCTCGTCGCCGTACCCATGTCACCACCTTCGCCTCATTGTCAGCATTCCATTTTGCCCATTCGCCAGCCACCTTGTAGCCAATCGACACCGTACTATTCAAAAAGTAATCCTCGTATTTTGTTATCATTTCATGTGATGTCCAAAACTTCCAGATATTGGATCTCCCTCATACGAACTCCGAATCTGTTGATTCTTTCTCCTAAATTCATCTAAAATCATAATCTATCCGTCAATATATATTTTATAATTTTTGGATTTTAATTGGGTTTTATTTGAATTTATTTTGTTTGGTTTTTCGCGTGTAGACTACGACTAATCCGGAGAGTTCGATTTTAACGATTCGCAACATCAAGTCTCCGAGCAAGGCAAGTCTCCTTTGACCATCTTGCTCCTATGATTTACAAAATGATTTGTGTAGTTATTTTAAATTATTGCATGCTTATGTTGTAAAAGTGGATAACTTGATTTTAGAAAAATTTAGTTAAATGTTCCAATTGTTATACCTTCCGTTGAAAATCGTTTACCTTGTACCATTGTCAACTTAGGATATCCCTTTGACTCAATAATGAGTTAGTATTACATTTTGTTAAATTTATACTAGCAAATGCTTAGTTTAGCGAATCAATATAAAATGTTCAAATGAGAAGCATGTTTGCTAAATGTTTTGATCAATGGTTTGTTTGAACATTGGTAATGGATGTTATCATTGTTAATTGATTTGTTTGAAAAGTGGTAATGGATGTTACCACTGTTAATTTGAAAATAAAAATGAAGTTCAAAGGGAAAAGTTGACAAGGGTGGATGGAAGGCTTGGCTGGTGCAGTTTAGCACGAGAATTTTTGGGATTGTGAATGAGCCACCCTGGTCGTTTAAGGACCGACGCTTGTGTTTGTCCAAACTGAGCAAAACAGTGCAACCACAAGTCTATATGGGTACGACCTAGCTAACTAACCTATAAAGGTGTAGTTTAGATATCACCAGTGGTGTATTGAGTGCCAGGGTGTACTGGTTACTCATAGTGAGGGACAGGGTTTACTGTACTCATACGGCGCAAGAGGGGGCTCCAACTCGTGGATTCGAGTTGTGGTGAAACCTTAGCGGGTGGTATCTAGCTATACTGGAGTAGGTGAAAGGCTTTGTGATATTTTATCTGGGTCTCATGCCAAAGGAAGCATGTTGACTATTAAGATAATTTATCTCTTGTGGGTAAAGTGTACAAACTCTGCAGAGTAATAAACTATTCGAATAGCCGTGCCCACGGTAAAGGGCGGGCAAGGAATGCATTCACATGGTAGAAGTTTGATTTTGATTTTTAAAACAAAATGATTTGGCAAACTCGGGAGTGGTGTAACTCTCGTGATTTCAATCTGGTGGATGTAACCAGTTCAGGTGGTTTAACCTGCATTTTGAAGTTCAGGTGGATTTAACCTGAACTTTTGAATATTGGCGGATATAGCCTGAGATATTCGTGTTGGTGGTTTAACCTTCACTAATATTATTTATCTATTTTCAAATTATTGAAAACAAGATGTTTAACAAATGGCTTTGAAATAATAGGAAAGTTTGAAATAAAATGCTGATTTTCGCAAAAGAACCATATAGCCTTCATTTGTTAAGCCCTGCATCTATGCATCTTTCCCAAGACTTGCGGAGTACATTCATGTACTCACGTGCTACACTTCAAATTAACTCTCAGAGGAGATCGAAGCTCAAGAGGTGGACTACGACTACTTCGTGGATGGATTCGACGAAGGCTATCCGGATTTCTAGGTTGCGTTTCCCCAGTCAATTGCCTGTGGTGTATTGATGGGTCTTGCTTTAGTTTTTTTTGCTTCCGCTGTAATTTTCTGTTTGGTGTGAGGTCTTAAAACCTCATTTGTAATAAAGACTTCGAGGTCTGTAATCTCGATTATGATAATAAAGCGTTGTTGGCAATGTATCATCTTTTCTGTTTGAACTGTGTGTACTAGCGTTGATCTGGGACTAGTACTGTAATGCACAGGAGGTCCAGGAGTTTCTACTCCGGGGTCTCACAAGATCAAAGCATATCCGCCTCAAGAATGACTTAGTTGAGCAAATTTGGCAACATTTTGGAGGAAGCAAAATCAACAATTAGCAATAATGCTTTTTAGTTCTAATTTCATGGCTACATTCACTTAGCAAGTTTTTTTAGAGGATTTACATAGCAAGTTATGTTACCAATATTTTGATTATGTAATAAAGATGGTTGGCCTCTGGTGCCTGTTTCTCCTATCATCTAGTTAAATCATTTGCAATTCAAAGTAAGTATGTGTTTCAATTACCTGAATGTTGCATTATACTTGAGTATTATCCCCATTTTTACTATACCATTTTAAATCTGCATGTCTGAGAGTGGTGGCAACTCATATTTAGCCAAACAAATACACATGAGAGAGAGAGAGAGACCTAACAATGCCTGTAGCTGTGCCCACCGCCGACGCTTGTTGCTGCACACCAAGGAATATTGTAGCTGGACACCTCTGATGGCTTGCTGGCACCGCATGTTCCTCTCACATCGTGTAATTGCTCGCCGCCGCTGGCACCATCCTCACGGAGGATGTGGGCATTTTGTCGAGCATTTGGTGGGCAACACAATGCTAATGTTGAATGATGCCTATTTAGAAATTGTTTCAAGCTTCTTATAGGAAAAAAAATTCATGCAGGCGATATGGTGATTCTATGGATAACACAAAGCACACATACACATTATAATATATAGTATAAATAACAGGTGCACTATGGTGCTCAGGCTCCATGATTGAGAATTTTCAACCATGATTACGACTTTCCATCCATAATTGATTCAGCATGCTAAATCAGTGAATTCCTTTCCAAATTGATGCCTTTCCGAATTATGAATGTTAATGGGTTTACATGATATATTATATATCATTGCACTTGCACCCCCAGCAGCTCGCCATCATGTTCTGCTACCACTAAAAGCAAAGGATTGTATGTATGTCAAAAGGTTAAGATAGCAGATGCAAGGGGGCAGGGACAGAACCAACCCTAGCCCAAGCCCCGGGCTGGGCTAGCTGCTCTTGGGCCGAATCTTAGACTAACTCTATTTTTTTTGTGATTTTTCATGAATTTTACATAGGCTTTGGTTGCCAGGCCTCGGGCTACAGCCCAGGTAGCCCGAGGCCTAGTTCCACCACTGCAAGGGGGGAACTGTACTCGCTTACTGTGGAAGCTACGATGCAGTGAGAAGGGAATCGTATTTACATATGGCAAGCTAGTGTTGACCAGTGGGGACAAATCAGTGCAATTTTTGTTTTTACCGGAACTAGTCTTTTGTATTGGAGATTGCACGTGCTTACTAGTATAAGCTACACTGACACACGCATTATATTGCATGAAAGAAAATAGAAAAACACCATTCATATATGTTTACGGTTTACAGATATTTACTTTCAATTTTAAGTGGTTGAAACATATTTCGTTGATGCCATTATTTTACTATGTTACTTGCCGAGTCTTGGATTCATATTCACGTTCCTTATATTTTAAGTAGTCGTTGATGACGACGTGCATAGGAGTCGGGGTAGCACATGGGCACCATGACTTTTGAACAATATTAGCTACCATAATAGTTATCTCTAGGTATTTAATAGTTTAGCTAAACTTAGTTCAAATTTAGTTAATGGACTCGATGGTGGTGCTTGATAGTGCGTGAAACATAGTTGTTTCCAAAATTCATCATTGTGAAGAACCAATACGATCGTTAATCTTTAAGGTTGATGTTAGCGGGATGTGCAAGGTAGTTGCTCCCGAGTGCATGGTTTAGAGTATTCTTGTACACGGTTCCGAATGTTCTTGCACACGAGACCTCAAAGTGTGATTTGTTTATTCATGTTTCTAGTGTATGTTGGTATAACTAGGAAAAGAGTTGCTGAAATTTATTACCAATGGTTTAAATAGAGTGATAATGACTAGTAGTAGCATCTAAGATTAGATGTTGAGATGGGATGTTACAATATGATGCGGTTTTTGTTTTTTCTTTTCCTATGGAACTACCTACTTAAATATTTCTGCCATGAACTAATCATAATGAGTACAAAATCAGGTGCATCTCGCTACTGAGCGGCCCATGCATTTTATATTTATACCTTTTGAAAAATAATTTGTTTATACCAAACTACTATTTTCCAATGCTGTACTAGATGGAGGTCACACATATTAAGAGTGGTCCTTACGAACTTCCAAATCTTCATGGGTGTTATTTTGCTGATGTAGTTGGACAAATGATCTCTAGCAAGATACTAGCATACAATAAAATTATCTAAAGTGTTGTACGTTAGGGTAGGCACAGATCACAGATATGCGGGAAATTAATTGAAATGTTGTCTTCGTTCATGTGACGGCACACCCCTTTTATTAGGAAATTTTGAAAATAAGTTCTTATAGAAAACATAGAAATTATTACATCCAACAATCCATCATCTGTGACACTTGACCATACCAACAGAAATTTGTTGGCCACCCCAAATAAAAGCAAACAGACCAGCCATAAATGACAATAGCACGCGGAGGACTATTTGTATAGCACTTAATTGCTCTTTTAAACAGTCGCCAATTTGTATGTAGCTCTGAATCTCTCTTCTAAGTAGTCGCCACTTCTGATAGGTGGAAACCTGAAAAGATATCAAATTTCGAAAATCATGAGAAGCAACAATAGACCAAACTAGTCAAATGTTAAGGTAAGAGAAGAGGACCTTGGTGGATATGCCTCACTACAACAACTTTCCAAGCACTTCACCACTAAATCAGGGTTTGGATCGATAAAGAAAGCCATCTGATGCATTCAAAAACTTGTGTAAAACATATGTACAGTGCCTCATTTTTTTTTACATTTTACGGTAACATTAAGCATGCCATATATTGGCTGAAGTGTTCCTCCTAGATCACTGGGGAGTGGTTTCTCCCATAAAAAAGAGGACTATGTTGGCTTCTTATAGGGTGAAAGGTTGTAAACAGAACTCAATCGGTGCTGACTATTAAAACCACTAAAGTAGGAAATTCTGAATTCAGTAGATAGTATACTCACAGAACATCGCTCTTTACCAACAGTGACAACACGATGTAGTGTAGATCTACAAGTTACGGAAAAAAAACATAAGAATCAAAATTCATATACAAGGTTTTATTTTAGAACAGAAGTGCACGAGGCATCACCAAAAGAACCTTGTCAATAGAATCTCAATAACTATACCACCATATGGTAACATGTCCATCATTTTACCTAAGACATATTCACCATGTAACGTACATGATCTTGACAAGCCAAAACCCTTATTGCTATGCATTGTATATTTTTCATATTTAACCAAAGGCCCTGAGTTTTTTTAAAAAGTTCTCCAAGTCCAAGGACTAACAACTATTAGTACAATAGATGATGGCTGCTCCCAACCACAGAATGGATCAACAAAGATAAGAAAGGATGTACCTGAAAACACAATTCGTCCACCTTTCTAGCAAATCGCCAATGTTTACAATAAGAGCCCTACAAATACATCAGTACATCAGAACTGCTAAGGTTAGGAATTAACTAAAAAGCATCAAAAAAGGGGGCCAACAAGTTATTAGAACAAAGCACCACAAAAGATAAAATAGGAGCATATTTTTTTTCTTCTAAAATACATTCACTGTGAAGGGCACCATAATGCTGTATTTGAAATTTCTATTCATGAATGTCACGAAAGAAGTATTTACCCGTCAATGTGATGAACATCTTCCCAGAGCTGGGGATGCCTATCTTTCTCCCTGCATACCTGTGCACTCACAATAGTGTAAGAATCCAGAATATACATGCCAACTGCACAATGAGACTTTTCTAAAACAAGAGTCCTTGTGTTCTTAGTTGAAAGTGAATATATATTTTTTACATGAGTGATTAGCTAAAAATGAGAACGGAACTGAAGTTGATGAATTAAAAGTTCTAAAAACAACGGCACACCTGCAGGCCAGGGGTGCCATCTGTTGCTAGAAGGGTTATCATTCCATAATCTGAATGAGCTGCTGCACCATAACTTTCATTATTAGACTCACTTATGTCACCTGTATTGAATTGATCAAATATAATTTTTCCATTTTGATAAAACAAAGCAAAAAGATGCAAGGAAACAATTCAAAGTTGCTCAACTGCCTCCAAACTACTTAGAAAACACAGTCAGTTTCTAGAAGTTGCTAGAAGGAACTCGAAGATGCTTCATGATTTTTTTTATTTACATCCCACTTTCTGGTATAAAAACATGTAAGCAAAACAACGCGCAAAACAATGCTACCCAATGAGCCTGTATATATTATATTAATGTTTCTTAGGAGATTTACTTTCCGTAATCATAGACCCTTTTAGTCCAGCCTACAGCAGCAAGACAATTACTTTGAACCATTGACAAGAAAGATAACACAAATCTGTATGGACTTTGCTGGCAGCTGCTGGTATGACTTAACCATTAATGTGTTTTTTATGAACTAAAAGTGTTCTTAAATGCAAGCTGCAAAGTTTAGTAACAGATACACTTAAGATCACCCAAAGTTTTTAGCAAGAAATACACTTGAGTGGATGAAAATAAATGATCTGCAGTTTGAATTTTTTTCTATACATATAGTGGACATATTAGTAATGTTCCCCAGCCCCACAAAGCTCAAGCAACATCATGTTGGAGGATGTCAAGTTCTCCATTCTTTAGAATGGCATGTGTTTTATCCATTCATGTTCAAATAAAGCAGAAATTTTTTTTAGCATTCAAGAAAAACACATGAATTTTCATTTTTTTAAAAAATTCTCTAACATATATATGGGATTAATGGGAGCATGATGCATACAAAAATAAGTGCAGAACAAGCCATCCAAACAACTATCAGCAATCATGAAATGACAAGATTAAAAAAGATTGCATTTGGCAACTTCAAGGACGTATCTAGCACTCCATTGCATATCATTTAATTAGAATAGAACTTTGATTCTTTCATATATATGATATAAAAGTAAATCCAATAATGTACCTGAGTAATGCAATAATCGAAGAAATGCTGACAAATTGTCCTGAAAGAATTCAGCATCCAGATCCAGACTCAAAGCAATTAGAGACAGTATCCTTTTGCCAGTGGCCCTGACAGGGAAGAAGAAGCAACAACATTAGAGTAAACAGTTCTCTGAAAACAACATACAAAATGCAATACTAAAACAATGTTGGTTGTACTACCTGTTTGATAAGATAGTACAAAAAAGAAAAAACTTACAGTGCACTTTCACGATACAGCTTCATTGTCTCCTTCCAACACAGAAAGCGTTCTGTGGATAATTTAGCCAGAAAAAGAAAGAAATATTCCTTATATTTTGAAAACAAATTAATCCCAAAAGGACATTCAAGTGAATGATTTCCATTAGATTCCATCAAATATAATGAAGGATCATAACACAGATAAGCACCTTCAGAAGGCCACTGATTCACATCATGTTGCAAATCTTCATCTCCCATAGGCCCAATGTAGAAACTCTCCTTGAGATCTACTACACACGTAACCACTAAACAGTCAGAGTTCTCAACTATATGACTATCATAACAAACAACAAAAAAATTAAAAAGGTAAAATCTCCAAAATACTATTTTTGTTTCAAACTATATATATCTAGTGAAGATCTGGGGGAATTGTTTCTTCATTAGTGCTTGATCAAAAGCAAAATTTAAAATGTTTAAATATGGAAATTTTGAATTGTCTAATCTTAAAACTTTTGGAATTCAAATAATTTATCATAAGGATTGAAATTCAAAACTCAAAATTAAATTATCATATATTTTACTTTTAAGTTATAAAGTTCAAATGTAAATTTTTATAATATGAAATTTTGTAATACATGATAAAAGCATAAATAAAAATTCCTTTATCTCGGTATTCTATGATAGACAACTTTTCTATGGTAAAAAAAATACTCCTGCAATTAATGGTAATGTGCCAATCAAGTTAATTTTGGATTACTGGTTTAGATTACTTGTTTTTACCAAACAAAGTAGTCCTTCAAGATTACTCCAGGTGGTTTCCTAATCTTTTGGAGAAATCCAACCAATCTACCCCAATCAAACAGTGATGCTGCACATTGAAAATTTTATCGCCCGGTAACAACCCTTACTGCTGGTGGGTCAAGGTAAAAATCAAACAAGCTAAAAATGTTTGGAATAGCATCATTTTCATGCAAATATAAAAGGAATTTGCAACAATAGCCTGCTTATGTCCTGGTGGTAAAGTGGCTCAGTTTGGTAGTGTTGGTCCTGGGTTTGAGTCCTCCAAACAACATCTTTTTCTATTTTTTGTTTTACCTTCAAAAAAGAAATTTTTTAATTAAAATTTCTGCCAAAGATTTCCAAAAGTTCCCAAAATTTCTAGCTTTTGGAAATCTCAGTGGTGTTCGATTTTTTTAAAATGAAATGTTTTCCTATGATGCTGCATGTCCATAGTTAAGCTTTCATAGTGGATATCCACAAAATAGTCAGCAAAATTTCAAAACAAAAAACATTGGTAACAGCAAACCCTCTGTCTTTGTAATTTCCAATGGTCAGGCACTCAGGCTCCAACGTATGGACATTGTTGAATATATGGCACTGTAGCGATTTTTTTTCCAATTTTTGTCTTCATACGTCTTTTTTTTTTTGCAAATCCAGTCTCCTTCTCAAGCTCGGCAGCTAGGCAACATGTGTCTCCTGCCGCACTATTGTAGCTTAGCAGGAGAGCGGTAGCGCAGGAGGCCGGACGAGCGCAGCAAGACAGGCAGGTGTGCAGTAGCCGATAGGCCCTACCAGCCTATAGCTCTTGCCGAGCTGCATGCCCATGCTCGGTTGTAGTGCTGTCGAGCTTCCAGGTTCAGTAGTGGCCACCCGTGCTACCTGCACCACAATTATTTGCATGACTAGTGCTAGTAGTTAGTAGTTAATAACCACGACCTTTCTTGAAAGAGAAAGAAAAAATGAATTAAACAAAATTGTTTTCTTTTGTTCTGTTCTAGAATGCAAGACAACTCAAATTGATCGAGTTGGCTCTGGATTTCACATTGCATTGTTGCCACGGTGCAAATGTATAGTTTTTACTTTATACATATGTAAGCTCAAAATCGATATCTACTGCGATTTAACTGACACGCAAAATTTTTCGACTAGCTAGCTAGGGGCAGCATAGTGCTCGCAATTCTTGCGTGGAGACGGCGATGATTAATTCAGCCCTCGAGGAAGCCGGTCATGCGTAGAGGTGGGAGACGGGCCGTGCTTTTCTGGGCTAGCCCAAAGCAGTTGCAGCGCCCGCGTGGGGGCCGCACCACGGTGGTCATGTCCTCCATGAAGCTGAGCATCATCCGGTCCCAAGCCCCCAGGCCCAAGGCTAGCAGCCCGGCGGCGCCGATGAAGAGCCCCACGTTGTCGTGGTCATAGGCCTATAGCCGATGGCAATGTTGGAGACCTGGGCAGTCACCAAGCGTGAGCGTCTCGGTTGCGAAGTCGCCGACCTCGTAGAGGCAAGCGTTAGTGGAGTTGTGGCAGGCGGTGTCTATAAATTCACTTCTCTTCTCTCATTACTTCACAAGCTCGTCCGATTCCGGCTCCGACTCCCGTTGATGCTCGTCGGCTCTTATCAAGCATGGAAGACTATGGTATGGATGACCGTCATATGGATGGTACAGAGGACTACAAGGAGTACTAAGGCGGTCTAGAGCCAACAGATATATTGCTTTAGAAGATCAACCGATTAGGATGGGTGAAAGTTGTACGTTCAAAAGAATGATCCAACATGGCTTTTGCCCATAGTAACAACATTTTAGTAGGAGAACTACTACATCTGATATTTTATGGATGTATCAAAAGGAACTACTAGAGCTGAAAGAACTATTCCAACAGGTTCAGTTTTCTTTTGCCATAACCTCAGATATTTGGACATCATCACACCAGAGAAGTGCCTACCTTAGTGTTGTAGCTCATTATTTAGACGATAAGAATAAGCTAAACAAGAGAGTCAAAGGATTTAAAGTAACAAATGAATCACACATGGGAGAGGCCATTGTCGAGCGTATACTACACGTACTTGATGGTTTTAAAATAGATAATAAAATTGCTTCTATAACTCTTGATAACGCATCGGCAAACATAACGGCTATGAACATCCTCACCCCAAGATTGCAAACATATATTGGTGGTTATGTCTTCCACAAGAGATGTGTATGCCACATCTTGAATCTTGTTGTTCAAGATGGTATGCAAGCAATTGATGCATATTTGAACAGTATCTGCATTGCCATTTGTTACCTCACAAGTTTCCCACAAGTGGTAGCCAAGCTCGCGGAGTACTGTGCAACCAATGGAGGAAAGCTAAGAAAATTTGGTCTTGACATGAAGGTGAGGTAGAGACATATATAATGTTAAAGAAGATATAAGGGTACAAACATGTTATATCCGTTTTTGTCAATACTAACTCTCAAAATAATGAATTGGTAGTTACTAATTCAGATTAGCAAATTGCTAGTCGTTTTCGAGAGTTTTTAAGAACTTTTTATAAAGCAACAAAGATTCTATCTGGTGTTTATTATCCTACCTCTTACTTAGTTATAGAATTTAATTGGTCCTTGGCATTGATTATTCGGAAACTTTCGCACATGTCAAAGAGGGGCTTTTTTGTGTTTTCCGTATGTATCATGATAAGTTTGGTAGCAGTGAAGGATCAGGGGCCTCATAGCAGACACAACAATAAAAGACAAGCTTAACATCACACTTATGGTAGAAGCTAAAGGGCAAGTTTACTTCTTCCTTCTCTCAGTCTTAGGTGGCCTCCAAGTTTTTAACTAGGCGGGTATGAAAGAAAGGAAGATGGTGACTGCTGCCACCATCGTCGCCGCCACCTTCGTTGTGTGTAGTTACTTTAGATTGGGCTTAGGCTGGTGTGGCACGAACGCCGATACGGCGGGCTTTGAGCCGTGCTTAGGCCTAGCTGGAAGCGAGACGGGCCAGCACGGCACGAAGAACGGTGAGCTCGAGTCGTGCCGGCACGGCACGTCCCAATTCCCAGCTCTAGTCGTGCGGAGCACTATGGTGCAGGCCGTGGGTAGGCCACCAACTGAGCTTGGGAAGCTCGACAGCTCCCCTACCGAGCCTGGGTAGCTCAACAGGCCGATGGGGTCCGCTAGTTGCTATGCGCCTGCCTGCCCTGCCACGCTCGTCTAGTGTCCCGCTCTCCTATCTAGCTACGGTAGCATTGCAGGAGACATATATTGTCTGCTCGAGTTTAGAGAGAAAGTTATATTTACAAAAACGAACGTTTGAGGACTAAAATTGAAAAAAAAATCACTACAACGCCGTATACGCCTTCAAAAAAGTAAAATTTTAATGAAAACTTTTCTACCAAAAATTTCTATAAGTTTTCCTGTGATGTTGCATGTCCATAGTTAAGCTTTCCTAGAGGATGCCCACAAAATAGTCAGTAAAATAAAAAAATGTTGGTAACAGTAAAATTAAAAAAAACATTGGTAACAGCAAACCCTCTGTACGTCTTCGTAATTTCCAGTGGTCAAACACCAACTTATCATGTGCTATTGTTAAAGCAACCTGGCAAGTTCTATCAATCAAAACATACGCTTAAATTTAACACTACGAGGAGCAACGCAAAGTGCAAATTAAGGAGGAGTTTGGCCATATATTAGGAATCTGATATCTAACCAGATGAGGCGTCGATCTTCTCGGAGTAGGGTGCGGTATAGCCTCTGTGGTTGCTGTTCTTCCGCAGCGCCATCTTCTCCTCCATCGGCAGCTCGAAGAACTTCTTGCTCTCCGCAAACACCCTCTCCATCAGGGCGCCCTCGATCCCGTGGTTGGCCACGTAGAAGAAGCCGTACTCGACGCATGCCTACCAAGCCATGCAAATCACATGCGTTATGCTTGCTGGTGTATATAATACGTCCATGATCAAACAAAGAGATTTTGAGGAGGGATGCGAAGGAGAAAAAAAAGCAGAATTCTGACCTGCCGGATGGATTTGGCGGCGGCGCGCAGATCGGAGGATGCAAGGTCCACCACGGGCAGGACTACGCTACTCGCTAGAGGTAGAAGTTGGACCGTACTTTTCTCAATTAGCCCAAGACATGACCGGTCCGGCACGACATGTGGTAGGCTGAATAAGCACGGCAGAAATGGTGGGCCGAATCTAGCTTGGAAAGCCGGCCTGTCAAACAGCACAGCCCGCCCCAGCATACCGTGCCGTGCTCGGCTAGCCCGGCATGGCTGTGGCGTCCAGCCCAGAGCCATGCGACGCCGAGCAGGAGGGTGGTGTGCAGCACACGAGATGGGCCCGAGGTAGCATGGAGGCGAGGCGACACCGAGGCAGAGCAGCAGGCGCTGCGCGGCGTGGCCATGCCAAGGCGAGCCAGCCGGTGGAGGCACTGGCGGCCGGCTGCCGGGGCTGGCGCGACTCGACGGAAGGAGCAGCAGCAGTGGCTGTTGGCGTGGAGCCGTGGAATGAAAGAAGGAAGAGCAGCAACCACATGGAATGAAAGAAGGAAGAGCAGCAACCATCAGGTGGAGAAAAGAAAGAGAAGAAATGGAAAAAAAAAAGAAATGGGGGAGAAGGGGAGGAAGAGAGGTAGCAGGAGAGAGTTGGCGCCGAATGAAAGTGTTGAGAGCAGTCGGCAGCACCGCGGCAGTGGGTGGAGGAGAAGAAAAATGGAGAAGAGAAGAAACAGGGGAAGAAAGAAGGAAGAACAGTCTGTTGGGATTTATCCTTGCTTCTTTCTGCTCTCGGATCACGCAGACTGCACTGCACTCGGCCGTCCGTTGCTGCTTTTCTTCGGTTGATCCCGCTGATCCTTGCTTCTGACGAGACCAACAACAGGACCCGAACAGCCCTCGCCTGGCTGCTGGACGTGATGGAGCAACACCTGCTGCCCGACGTGACCTGCTGTACGCCTCCCTGGTACACGCGATGGAGCCTCTGCTCCCTGGCTGTATCTTCCCATGATGGAGTGCACATGCAGCATGAAGCCTCCTGTTGTCCCTGGTGTCTTGCGTCGCACCCTGCTGGAAAGAACCAAAACAAGCAACGCAAAAACGCAGGTCGGGATATTCTGATACACAAAAGCACACCGTTTTTCAGATGTGGCAAACAATAAAAAAACAAAATTAAACTCTAATATTCACTCCTTTAACCTTGTTTTTTCATCTTGACCACGTCGATCTTTTCTCTTCCTCCTCAATGCTCCTCCATTGGTTTCTTTTCTATTTCCTACACGCCTGCTCATCATGTGGAGATTAAAAAATTGGGCATGAGGTATACGCTATGCACTGTGGCTCATTAAGAAAAAGGGGAATGGGTTTAAGGCGCTCCTCCAACCAGATTTGGCTATTGGCTTTTAGTTAAAATTACACTATAATAACTGTGATCTTTTCTAAGTTGTTCAATTAAAATAATAAGGAAAAATACAAAAAAATAATAATACTATTATATCTCCACAGACAATATAAAAGATTAGTAAAAAAAGCTAAAAAAACCAAAATTAAGAAGTCGACGCGTTCTAAGCGACTTCTAACTTCTGAAAGCTGAAAGACAAAAACCAAAAGCTGAACCCACTTGAACCGACCCCCTAAAAATGCAAAATAGGTGAGCTAGCTCCTACTCATGGCGTGCACCATCAGTTAAACATAGAATATCATATGCACGACCAAATTTTTGTTACAATTACCAAAGTAAATTAATAGAAGTACAAGAGCAATATATATCTCGGAAGCTGGCATTGGCTAGACGTGCGGGTGTGCAGCCAACTCATCAGGGTTCAAGTCTTAAACTCAATGAGAAAATATGTGTTCACGCTCTATGAGACCTTGGGTGCCTCCTTCAAATTCCTATCATGTGTAGAGAACATGTATACGTGTATGTGTGTGGGTGGTATGTGTTGAGTGTGTGCATATGCCTTATACTCGCTAAAAGGAGCATTACATGTCTCTATATAGTATGTCCATTTTCCTAGCTGTTGTTAATTCCAGTAAGCACTACTTTTGGTCTAACAGGGTTAGAATAGAGTATTTCCAAGCGTGATGCAATTTTGGCCCTGTGTCTTTTGGATATGGTTGGTGACTTTTGGCTGCAGCTAACTAATCTAAAAGTAGTAATCGCTAAAGAAAGCCGAAGCTAAAAGTCGACTGAAAAGCCAAAACGAATGAGGCCTTTAGGTGGTAGTTTCATGACAGAGGGTGTCAAACATACATCATATATAGAGTTGAGTTTCATAGGCTCTGTTTGTTTAGGCTTAAGCTTTTGAGCTTATAACTTAAAGCTAGCCTTTTGGCTTAAGCAGTTTATAAGCAGTGAGCTTTTGAGCCAAAACAACCTGTTTGGAAATCCGGCTTTTCCTTAGATTGGCTTATTGGCTTCAATGATGAATGTTTGGAATACCCTTTTACCAATGAGCTAAGGGAGATTTTATCATCTATTTCAAACACACAACAATCGCAGGATTAACACGATTTTTTTATGCCACTTCTTTGTACATTCGTTATCCTATCAGACCAATTTCCATACTACAAGAACATCACCAAGATTCCCATGTGCACCATGGCCACAACCAAAAAAGATGAGATAACTAAAATTCTACCGTGGCCACGGTTCTATACTAGAACAACCAGTCACAAATTCTTGCAACCAAATTCATAGATCATAGTTCATTCTTGCTGCCAAATTATTGAATCAGATGGTAATTGAACACAATTATTTTGTTAAGAAAAACCCACATCTAAATAACAAAAGATGCTTCTAAATATATCATGCAAAGATCTCAAATCTGAATCAATTAACAACCCATTAGCATCAACCATTCAGAGCTCTGAAATCTAGATAAATTAACAACAATTTGAGAAGGAGAATAGCCATTTTTTGTACTATTAGCACTCATGGTGATCTGAACATAGAGAAATTGAACCGGAAGTCACACGCACAAGCATTCACAAAAACCGAACAAGATTGTGTTGAGGTCATCAGTGGTGTGGACAGCGGCGGCTTCATCATCGCTAGGGCAGTGGCTCCACTTTTCCGCCAAAGCTAGATATGTAGATCATCGCTGGGGCCAAAGGTCATGGCGACGGGTAGAGGCCATGACGACGTTGGTGAAGGAGGATGGCAGTTGGGGGAGGAGGTCGTCGATTGGGGGAGATGCAGTCGCTAGCAGTAGCCACCACGCAAAACCCTAGCAGGGCATCCGCATTGAACTGGGGGTAGGACGGCGGTGGCCTTCTCGAGGGAGGATGACAGAGACGGGTGCGGGGAGGAAAACTGCGAAGGATGGAGAGATGGGGGAGGACTGTGGCGTCGAGAGATGGGGCCACCGCCACCGCCGCCGACCCAAACCCTACATGGCTCGCGAGTCGCGAGAGAGGAAGTGCAGCCTCGTACGGGGTTGGAGAATGGGAAGAATTGAGGAGAAAAACTTAAGAAGGATTGACTTATATACCGATGGCATTTGCGGGTAATTTCAATTAAGTTTAGTGGCAAAGGGTTATTTCATCCCGCAAAAGCCAAAATAAGCACCCCTTGGCAGGCTTTTGGCTTATAGTTATAGGGTGGCTTATGGCTTTTTAAAAGCTTGGTTAAAAAACCATCCATTTGTTTAGGCTTTGGCTTTTTAGCTTTTAAGTGAAAGAAAAAGTCTAAACAAAGAGGGCCATAGGCTAGCAGCACTGAGCATGGGGATGGCACCACCCATCTCCTCCACTGCAAACAAGCCCTGCTGTCTTCAACAAACTCACTCTCCTCCAAAAGCATGCCCTGTTTATATGGACTTCTAAAAGTTGCTTTTCTACAGTACCTGACTTTTAAACGGGGTATCTTTTCAAGATGGGGTCTACTAGTGAACTGTAATACATAATGTAGTAACTTTATTTATATCAGCCAAAATTGCACGTGAGTATCTCTCTCTATAAGTTTCTCGATAAGTTATTACTATTTATAAGCCAAAGCTAAAAGCCTATATAAACATGCCCTAAAAATAACTTGGCAAACAGTTAATTCAAATCATATATCTCTAATCATTGGTGGGGAGGGAAGATCGTACAAGATGTGCTAATGTCCTGGGGAAATAGATATATCAAAATAGAAATAAGGAAGTATGGGGCTTTGAGACATGCATGGCCCTACTTGTTTTTGGTTTTAGTTTCTGGCTTTTGGCTTCTAGTTTCTGGTTTCTGGCTTCTAGTTCACTATTCCTTGATTTTGTCTTTTTTTTTGCTTTTTGGCTTTTTTTTAGCTTTTTTCTTTTCTTTTTTCTTGAATTCATTTGCATTGTCGTGATAGGCTAACCTATTTTTCCGTGTTTAAATTTTTAGATTTAATATGCAAAATAAGCCACTATCAGTTATAGTACAAAATAAGCCATAACCCAACTAATTTTAGCTGAACTAAGTGGCCCCTAATGTTGCAATGTTTGGCAGCAAAGAAGGATACACACACACACACACTAAACAGCGCGCAGGTGTAGAATACATAGACAAGTTATTGACATTTCTAAATGAAGTTACCATCGGTTATGAATGAAGTTATTGCCAAACATTCACAGTGCTGAAAAGTTATCATCGATTCTGCATGAAGTTACCATCGGTAGCGATGAAGTTACTGCCAATGCTCACAGTACATTGTCGGTGGTAATTTTCTTCACAGCCGATGATAACTTTTCGAACAACCAGTAATAACTTGCTGGAGTGCAAAACTATGCATAGAATACACGTGCACGCAGAATAGCGCTACCGTGTATATAGAGACACACACACATAGGAGAATTAATGAGCGCCTGCCAGTTTCACGCTGGAAAGTCACAAGCCTTTAGCACTCAAAGTCTATGACTATCTACCACTGAGTATCGACCAGGTACTGTAGCACTAACTACCAATTACCGAGTAACGACCAAGTATTGTAGTACTAGGGTTAGAAAATAGAAATTTAGGTAGCCAATATTGAGATACTCGATGAACAGGAGCAAAAGCATGCACTGATAAGGATTTAAGTGTACAATTAGCCTTACTCAGATTCCAATCAAACAGTTGTTGAAACACTAGTTTGACCAAGAGGTGGTCTAACTGCCTCAGCAAGGTTGGTTTGACTGCCGACCGGTCTGATCACGTGGAAAATGCTGGTCTGACCATCGGGTGGTCTAACCACCTCTGCAAAGCTAGTCTGATTACCGACTGGTCTGATCATGTGGAAAATGCTGGTCTAACCGGTCCTGCTGTAAAAGCTACCGAACTTGTAGAAGATTGATTAGAGGGAGCAAAGCAATAATAAGGAGCTTGCACAGACTCCACTCGAGAACCCTTTCTTAATCTGTCTTTCTTTTTTTCTTTGCTTTTCGAAAACAAAATTGAACCAAATAACCCTCCCTACTATAATGAGTACATTTATACTTGACTTGATGAGAAGTTGTATCCATTGCCTTCATAGTACCCACTTTGGTAGATGAATTCTTTGCAATACCAGTAAATTTAAAAACAATTTATTTTGGTTCAAATTTTACTTCAAATCTTCTAGGTTCAAGAAGCTTAACAATCTTAGCAGGATTATTCTTGGCATGCTTGATAAAATTAAATTCTAGAGCATGATTATTCACACTTGTTTTTGACTTATCTAGGATCATATTCAAAATTTTCTTGCGAAAAGAAAATCTCTCTAAAGTGTCATTAAGATACTCATTTTTTTAGCCAATGACGAGCAAGATGTGCACTAGACCAAACAAATCTATCTTTTTCAGCAAAATCATTAAGTTGTCTAGTTAATACTTCTATTTTATTGTTAATCTTAGGACAGTTAGAGCAAGAGAGTGTCTCATGATAAAGCATTTATTGAATTGATTTCTGAGATGAATTAAGTCTAGCTTCTAGCAATTCACAATTAGACCAAGCTTTAGATTAAGCATTTGAAATACTTGACTCTAACATATAGAAGAACTAGACTTGATCTTTTCAATTTCATCATTTGCATGTATTAACTTTTCATCACAAGAATCATGTATCAATTTTAATTCAACAAGTTTACCAGTTACATCTTTAAGTTGAACCAAGTTTGATGCAATAAGTGATCTAGCAGTTTCCAACTCAGAATGTCAAACTTGACAAGACTCACATGACATTATCAGAAATAGAAGCTTAAAGTCTATTAATCATAGAATTCAAGCTTTCAACAACAAAGTTATTTTCTTTCAATTTCTTTTTGGTCTTCTTCAATTCAATAGCAAGTTTAATCAAACCATCTTCAAGCTCATCATATGACAGTCTTACCTCATCAGGATCATTATCGTCATCATCATCCGTTGCCATGAAGCACATACCCGTGAAGTCATCGATCTTTTTTTCCTTTAGAATCATCATCATCGTTGATGTAATCATCGCAACTATCAATGTCTCCATCACTCAAATCAAGACGCTCGATAGCAGATAGGATCTTTTCAACAAATTTGCAACAAAAATTACCACCCTTGGTGGTGTTGTTGTTCTTAGATGGCCGATGACAATATCTCTTGTGTTCCTTGATCATCTTTCCCTTGAGCTTGGGGCAATCCACCTTAATGTGGCCTGGCCCGCCACACTCAAAGCACCTGATTGAACTTGACATGCCATCTCACTTCCTCATCGTCACGTTATTGAGTGCCTTGTATGCGCATGAGGAGATCAACACCAAGTCCTCTTTAGGGAGCTACTCGAACTGTTCTTCTCAAAAGGAAGACAAAGCAGACAAAGAACTTGATGAGACAGCCTGCACGGGGTTAGTCATAAGTTCTAAAGATGAATATTTATCAATTTTAGATGGTAAAACTTGCACCCCGATAGGTTTTCAATCTAGAATAAAGATCATCCATGGTTAAATTATCTAGATCGATAGTTTGATTAATAGTTGTGACAACCACTAACCACTCAGAACCTAAAGATCTTAACATTTTAGTTGCATTATCTTCATCAGTAGGAATAACATTAACACCACTCAAATTACTCAATATCTTCTCAAAATAAGCAAAAATATTATCAATTGATTCACCAAGCTTCATAGTAAAATCATAATATTATTTTTGATAAAGATTTTTATGCACTTTCTTAATTTTAGTGGTTCCTTCATGATAATCACAAAGAATTTTCCGTATTATGTGGGCAGAATTAATATGAGCTACACGATCAAATCCTTTGTGAGAAATCCCTTGAAACAACAAGTTTCGAGCTTGAGCTCTTAAATCAACATCTGTTTTATTTAAGTTAGTTATAGTAACAAGAACCTCATAAGATGTCGAAACTTTTTTGCAAACATTACTACCCTGAGTCTCAATGTACACTTTCATCCGACATTTCCAAAAAGCAAAATCAGTACTATCTAGTATAGGAGACGGTTCACATACCTCCCTGATACCATAGCTACCTCGCTCTGATACCACTTGTAGGAGTGAATACCGTAATCAGAGGGGGGGTGAATGATTGCATCAGCTTTTTGGAATCTCTCAGTGCACGATGAACTATGACCATTACTGGCAGTTGTAACCTTCGACAACTTCAGTGCACGTAAACTATGACTGCTTCATACTTTGATCTTTGACATTAGGAGCAGAACCTCTTGATCACCTATGCCTTCGAGAATTCAACACCTTCGAGTACTTTGTATTTCCTCTGTTTTCCTGGCAGTGATTTGACACCTTTGAACGTACTTGTAAGCTTTGATCCAACTGCAATCACAACACTTTTTAAGCAAATCAAGAACAAGATTTATTCAAGATGATATTTATTACTGGATTTTCGTGGGTTTATAAAGTGCCCTCAAAAGCACCCCTAAAAGCTTACCAAAACTAAAGCTTCCTCAATCTTCTCCAAAAGCCACACATCTGCTTATGCCCCTCTGACTTTATTTATATTCTCTAACTCCTTAAAAGTCCTCTCCAAATAGATCATGAATTCGAGTCATCATCCGAACGGGTCTCGAACTCGAGTCGTAAACCAACTCCTACAACCAAGGGAACTGAAACCCTTCCAAACACAGGTTTTTCAAAATATCTAAACCTACCAGTTATGGACACCTTCCATAACTCCTTTCAACCTATCACGTACTGAAGCCTCCAGGATCGCACCTCCCATAGCTTGTCCACACATCATCCACCTTTGATCTCCACGTGCTCCAGCGTGAGGCCGACCACCTCGTGACATCCTCGACTGCATAAACCTCGGATTTTGTAACAACCCAGCCGTTTATTTCAAAATTCTCAGTAAAAAACTTCATTTAATAAAATCAAGTGTTCTTTGATTGCCTGAATTTTAGAGATTTTATTTTGCCTATTTTCAGCTTAAAAAAAGCTTTTCTAAAAAGTAATTTAACTAAAAACATAAAAATATTACTAAATAAAGGGTATTTTTGAATTTTTGTAAAAAATACTATTTTAAATTCATTATTTTAAAGCATTTGGATTTTTTATGATTTTCTAGGATTTTCAAATCAATTTGAAAGTTAAAAAGTATTTTTGTAAAAATTTAAAGACTAATTTTAAGTTGGAAATATTTTATCTAAGTCTGAATCATCTTGGGGAATTTTTGTTAATTTTTCTAGAATTTTTAGACTTTATTTGCCATTTTCTAAGTATTTTTAAACCTTCCCAATGTTCTTGAAAATCAAAAATGAATTTTAAACCCCCCTGTCTCCTCGGTCGACACGTGTCTAGCGCTGATTCAATTTACCCCTTCTGATTTAATCTCAGTCGTCCATAGCCACTTACCCGTTCGCCTCTTAGCCGACGATCTAGATTAAATCCACCACCGCTCGATTTAATCTCAGCCCTCCATCTTCACTTAACCTCCTCCCTCTCCATCCGATGGCCAAGATCCATTCCCCGACACATGGCAGTCATCCAGCCATCCGCCTCTTCCTCTTCCCTTTTCTCTCGTCAACACGCGAGCCCCACCTGTCAGACTTGTCTTCCTCCTTTCCTTCTTCCTCCAGCCGACCGCCATGGCCACCACGTCTGAAGCTCCGTTTCAGTCGGTCTCGCTTTCCAAGGCACCGCCTCAATCTTTCTCCTTTCTGCCACACGTAACGCCTCCCAACCCCGGCCATAAATGGCTATTCCTTGTCGCATTCGCACCACCCAAACTGGTTTCTCCCCGTAAACTCTTGTGAGCCGCGCCGCCTCTCTCCCTATAAAATCCCCCCCAGCACCCCTTCCTTCGCACCTCCTCCCTCTACCCTCACTCTCCTCTCTCTCTCGAGATCCTCCTCGCCGCGTTGCGCCTCGGCCAACTCCGGCGATAAATTGCCGCCAGCTCAGATCGCCCTTCGCCTCGCCGCCGCCAGCATCGCCTTCCCCGTGCGCCGGCAACCACCCACTACCGCTCAGCCAAGCCCCAACCCCACCGGAGTGCCGCCGCACCAAAGCCGAACGCCGCCGTTGTTCCTCTTCCGTCGCCCACCGCCTTCCAGTCATCCTCGAGCCCTATGCCAGGTGGGAATCAGATCCACGTCGCCTCCTCTCCCTTCTCCACCCCTCACCGGCCGCTGTCGAGCGTTGGAGCTCCGGCGAGCCCTCGGGCCCACAGCGCCGCCGCGCCGGCCCAAGCCACGTCAGCACTCGTGCCTACGTGGCAGCCGCGTGGCAGCCACATGGCGCCACGAGTCAGCCACGTTGGCACTTGGCCACCACGTCAGCTCCACTACCACCTCAGCCTTTCCCTTAGTCCGTGGACCTGGTCCACAGTAGACCGGGCCCAATGTCAGCCTCTGGTCTGAAAATCAAATTAGGGCTGACATCAGCATGACGTCATGAATATAATTTTTTCTTTATAAAAATAATTCGGCCAAAAATCAATTTCCTTGCTGTTGTCATAAATATCTTTTTCAGTACAAAAATAATTCCAGAAAATCAGCCTTTTCCTTTTTCTCTCTTTTCAAACTTCCAGAAGCTCGTTCTTCTTCATTGTAACTCCGATTGGACCCGTTCAAATTTATAAATTCCTCTAAAATCCTAAACTACCCATTTCTAAACTATTTTTGAAATTTATTTGAATTTGTTTTGAATTTATTTGCTTTGGTTCTTCACGTATAGATTACAACGATTTCGGAGTGTACGATTTCGACGACTCGCACTAGGACTTCGAGCAAGACAACTTACACCTTTGATCATATTGCTCCTAGTAATGTAAATTATTTATGTTTTTTTAAAATTATTATGCATGCGTACTTTTATTCAAATTAGTTCAAATCTGATTTAAACTTTAGTTCACCAAATTCCTTTGTATATGGCCAAATTTGACATTGAACAAACATGCCTTGTCACCCTAGATAAAAACCTAGTTAATACATTAGTATTAACTAGAAATTTTATAGAATTGCTTAGCCATGCCTAGAATGATTTAGGTGGGATCATTTGTTTCACATAAAATGATTTAGGTGGGATCAATTGTTTCACATAAAATGATAAAGTTTTCAAACGTATTCTTGACTTTAGTGAGTCAAAAAAGATTATGACATATTTCTAAACAAAATATAAAAACTTGGTTTAGACTTAGACAAATGGTTAGGTGGTGAGTGCTTGCTAGCATATATTGTTGTTTGGAGACACAATGTTGATTGCCAGGCATGAGGTGCATGTGGTTGGTGCCTAAGTCAATTAAGGACCGGTCTGTGAGCTACTGCTATAAAGCCCTTTGCATACTACCAAAAGGCTGGTATGGGACAGTCCTAACTGATTAATTTGCAGTCCTAACTTGAGTCTCGCTGTAGGTTGAAAGTGAGCGTGATATAGGCCATGAGAAGTCACACTTGGCTCAAGAGGGGGCTCCAACTTGTGGTGAAACCTCAGTGTTGGCTTGGCCAGGTTAAAGGCTTTGCATTGTAAAGGCTTATGATTTTCTCAATCGCACGCCTACGGAAGCGTGTAATGGCCAACATTATGAGATAATCATATCTTATGGGTAAAGCTGTATAACCTCTGCAGAGTGTATAATCTATCCTGGATAGCTGTGCCCACAGTCATGGGCAATTTGAGTAAATTTTTTCACATATTAAACTTTGTTTTTCAAAGTGGTTTTTACAAAATGCTTATGGATGGATGAAATCCATATGAGATCTTTTTGGGAAAGAAGGTCCGGGTGGGATGCCCGTGGTTAAGTTAGTGTGAGGGATGGACCTGCACTAACAGTAACTATTTTGCTTACAATGTTGTTTTTATTTACTGTATTAAATTCAGCAATTTCAATTTATTTATTGTATTTCTTAAATATTGTTTTACGCTCAAATAACCTTATTATGCCTTCCTCTGTCAATCCTTATGCATGCATTAACTCTGTTAAATCTCCTGGTGTAACTTGTGGAGTACTTTATGTACTCATGTTGCTCAATTCATCATTTTTCAGAGGACAGCTTCGAGTTCGATGAGGATCAGAACGAATAGGCCGCGTCTTACTATTGTTTGCCTGTGGGCAGGCTCAGTGGGCTACTTCTGCTGCTTATATTTAATTTTGGCTTATGTGCCATGGATGTAAATTTTGGCCATCAGGCCCATAATCTGTTAAATAAAGTTGGTCATTATGCATGATATTTGTCTTTGTTATTCACTGTGTGCACTAGCTGATCCTGGACTAGTGCGATTTACACAGAGGGTTCTGGAGTTGTTGCTCCGGGATCTAACAGATTTCCCCATCCTAGTCTTGATCCTTCTCGTCATTGACCATGACCGTCTCCACGCTCAATCTGCACATGCAAAGAGCAAAGAATATTTTCCTAACACAAGTGTCTCCACGCCCAACCTGCACATACAAAAGACCAAATAATATTTTTCTAGCACAAGTTCTCTTCAACTTGACCAACATCAGTCCACATACTCTTGTCCATCCATAAAAACAAACCAAATCATCCATGTCCACAACTTCCACGCTTTCTAGAAATCAACATCAGACCACTCAGAAGGACTGGCCTGACTGTCATGCATAGGCCAATCAGATCGCTGGCCCAAACCGAAACTTGAAGATTACGAGTACTCGGGGTACTAAAAAATCACAAGCCTCGTAGCACTCGAAGTCTACAACTACCAACCACCGAATACCAACCAGGTACTATAACACCGACTACCAATCATTGAGTACCGATCAGGTAGTGTAGCGTAGACTACTGAGTACCAACTACTGATCACTGAGGACCGACTAGGTACTGTAGCGCAGACTACCGAGTACCGACCAGATACTATAGCACTGACTACTGATCAGGTACTGTAGCGACGACCACCGTCTGGTTCGCTGTAGCTTACGACCGGTTCACTGTAGTTTACGACAACCGACTATCGATCAAGGTCAAAACATTAACAACTAACTATGGTCGACGTCGCCAACTACCGATAGTGGTCGACACCTCCAAGTACTAACTGTGATCTATCGACGCCTCTTATTACCGACCGTGATTTGTTGACACCTCCGACTACCGACCGTGGTCTATGGCTGTCAATCAGACCACCTAAGACAGGACGATCAGACTGCTTAACTGGCAATTTCTGTTTTGAATAGAGTATCGTCCAAAACTTTCATAAACACAAATTTCAAAGCAATTAAAATATCAATTATTTATTATTACTGTATTCACGAACTATACATATGATCTAACAAAAGGTGTGCAATAGTGCGCATATAGGCAATTGCAGAGGAGGGAACCTACCTGATAATTCTGCCGCGTAGGGTGCAGAGAGTGGCACTTTGCACAATGCTAGGCCACAGCTGTCGAGGGCAAAAGGCATGGCTAGGGGTAGGAGACGGGCCGTGCTTTTTTGGGCCAGCCCGACGCACGGCCGGCCCGGCATGGCCCAAGCACGGCCCGGCATGAATAGTGGCCATGCTGGGCCTAGATATTCGGCACGATGGGTGGCACGGCACAGCCCGGTGTGGTGTGCTGTGCTTGGGCTGGCCTGCCCCGGTGAGCACGGTCGGCACGGGGGGGCACACCCAGCCTGGTGAGCACGGTCAGCCAGGGGGCACGACCAACGTCGGTGGCAGCCACGCCTTCTGCCTCCCGTCGGCCGCGCGCCCTGCGCCCCACACCGGCAGCCGCAACGTGCCGGCCGAGCTGTCTTTGGCCGGCCGAACGGCCTACGGCCTCCCGTCGCCCTCCCACCGTCCCACAATCCCACGGTCATCCCACATTCCCACAACACAAGCATGAAGCATCCCACAAGCACAAGCATAGAGCAGAGGGAGGGAGCATACAGAGGGGAAGGAGTGTACCTCGACCCTGAGCTCGGTGGACACCGTGGGAGCGCGGGATCCGCGAGCACAAACAGCGCCGGCGCCGCGCACATCCCTAAGTAGGTGAGCCCGGACGCGTCCCTGGAGAAGAATCGGCTCACGGCCCTCGGCGGTGCCAGCACCGCCGCGAGTGACGTACTCAACGCGGCGATGGCCACCAGGAGTGAGCCCGGCGCGGAGCTGTAGCGCGGCAACCCCACCCCTGCCGGCGGTAACATCGCCTCGTGGTTCTGCTGCCAGGCGACGAAGCTGGCCGGGGATGTGGGGGGAGGAGGCGGCGGCGAGGAAGGTGGGGGAGGAGGTCAGGAGGCGGCGGCAGGGGGGTAGGTGGGGAGAGGAGGAGGCGGCGGCGGCGGAGGTGGGGGAAGGAGGGAGGGCCTGGGGAGGTGGGGGGAGGAGGAGGCGGTGGCAGGGGAGGTGTGGGGAGGAGGCGGCGGCGGTGGGGGAGGCGGTGGTGGCGGGGGAGGTGTGGGGAGGAGGCGGTGGCGACGGGGGAGGTGGGGGGAGGCGGCGACGATGGGGAAGGTGGGAGGAGGAGGGAGGGGCCCGCCGCCCGGGGAGGTGGGGGGATGACGGTTGATAGACAACGGTCACTTAAAAAGTTAGAACGGTCATATAATGTATGGAATATAGATGTCAGGCAACGTTTGGATTCCATCTTTATAAATCCACTCCGCTCTACCATTTCTTCACAGAATCACAGAGCCTTTCACTCCGCTTCACCATTTCTTCACAGAGCATTCTAATTTCTTCACAGAGCTTTCTTATTTCTTCACAGAGCTTTCTCATTTCTTCTCATTTCACAAGCTTATTTCCTATATTTTCTACATTTGTACTCTTTATTTATTTATTTATTTGTTACTTCTCATTTCACAAGCACATTTACTGTATTTATACTTCTTATTTATTAACTAATCACCATGTTACCAAGAAGTCGCAGTACTAGGGAGCACTCAAGCAGTATGCAGAGGAATCGAAGCTTGAAAAGGACAGCAGGACGACTTAGTGTAAGCTCTCGCTGTTGCTCCCATAGTCCTCCTCCGACCCCCATTGATGCTCGTCGACTCTCGCCAAGCATGGGAGACTACGGTATAGATGACCGTCATATGGACGGTACAGAGGGCTACGAGGAGTACCAGGGCGGTCCAGAGCCAACGGGGACAACAGAATTCTCTCCCCCGTCCACGGACGCCAACATTGGCGCGTCTAGACGAAGGGCGAATTGCTGGAAGCACATGACCTGGAGCCAGGAAATCTGAGACGGTGAAACGGTAGATATCGCAACTTGTAATTATTGTAATGCTAAATTAAGTGCTCGTACAGCTGTAGGGACATGACACTTGAACCACCACTACAAAGCATGCTTACGCAAGATGGCGGCACAGGGCCAAGGGGGAGGAGGAGTACAAACACAGCTAAACTTCGAGGCCGATGGCTCTGTAAGTACTTGGGTATACAACCTGCTTAATGCCCATGAGGAAATTGCTAGATATATTGTTTCAGAAGATCAACCGATTAGGATGGGTGAAATTCGCGCGTTCGAAAGAATGATCCAACACGGCTTTTGCCCACAGTACCAACATATTAGTAGGAGAACTACTACATCTGATATTTTACGAATGTATCAAAAGAAACTGGTAGCGTTAAAAGAACTATTCCAACAAGTTTAGCATTCTTTTGCCATAACCTCAGATATTTGGACATCATCCCACCAAAGAAGTGCATACCTTAGTGTTGTAGTCCATTATTTAGATGATAATTATAAACTAAACAAGTGAGTCATAGGATTTAAAGTAATAAATGAATCACACACGGGAGAGGCCCTTGTCGAGCGTATACTACATGTACTTGATGATTTTAAGATAGATAATAAAATTGTTTCTATAACTCTTGATAACGCATCGGCAAATACAACGGCTATGAATATCCTCACCCCAAAATTACAAACATATATTGGTGGTTATGTCCTCCACCAGAGATGTGTATGCGACATCTTGAATCTTGTTCTTCAAGATGGTATGCAAGTAATTGATCCATATCTGAACAGTATCCGTGGTGCTATTCGTTACCTCATAAGTTCTCCACAAGTGGTAGCCAGGTTCGCGGAGTACTATGCAGCTAATGAGAAAGAGCCAAGAAAATTTGGTCATGACATGAAGGTAAGGTGGAACTCAACATATATTATGTTAAAAAATACAAGGTTACGAGCATATCATATCTTTTTTGTCAATGCCAACTCTCAAAATAATGAATTGGTAATTACTAATTCAGATTGGCAGATTGCTAGTCGTTTTTGAGAGTTTTTAAGACATTTTTATAAAACAACAAATGTTTTATCTGGTGTTTATTATCCTACCCCTTGCTTAGTTATAGAGTTTATTTGGTTAATTGCAGATAAAATTGCTAAATCTAGGGACGATGCTCTTTTAGGCCATGCCGTTGTAGCAATGGAAGAAAAATGTATTAAATATTTTGGTTCTATTTCACACTTGTATTGCTTTGCTATTATTTTTGATCTTACAAAAAAGTTGGCAGGTTTACAGATAGGTATGGAGGGAATAGGTGAATACCATGGCCTAGATTATTCAGAAGCTTTCGCACATGTCAAAGAGGAGCTTTTTCGTGTTTTCCGTTTGTATTATGATAAATTTGGCAGCAATGGAAGATCGGAGGCCTCACAGAAGACGCAACATGGAAAGACAAACTTGACATCACACTTGTGGAAGAAGCTAAAGGGCAAGTCTACTTCTTCGTCCTCTCAGTCTCAGGCGGCCTCCAAGTGGAATTCTGTCTCGAAGTTGAACCACTATTTGGAGCATAATTTTGCAAATATTGATGCTGATCTTACTAGTGGAGGCAAGATAGACTTGCTCGAGTGGTGGAAGAACAACAAGCGGATCTTTCCTGTGCTGTCACATTTCGTACAGGATGTTCTCTTGGTGCCAGTGTCCACCGTCTCTTCAGAAGCGACGTTCAGTTTGGTAGGGAGAATAATAGAAGAGAGAAGATCATCCCTTACGCCCAGGATGGTGGAGGCAATCACATGCGCCAAAGACTGGGAATTAGCCAAAGAGCGGCAACAGCATCAACTGGAGGATCTCGAAATCATACAGGCGTATG
Organism: Dendrocalamus latiflorus; assembly: GCA_017311315.1. Lineage (NCBI taxonomy): Eukaryota > Viridiplantae > Streptophyta > Magnoliopsida > Poales > Poaceae > Dendrocalamus > Dendrocalamus latiflorus. Next base: position 28,583,853 of record CM029634.1, read on the forward strand.
CTGACCTCGAACGCATGAACGACCTAGACATTGACGAGCTGATATTATCTACGCATGTTGTAATAGTTAGTATATACATATATTGTTACTGTACTCTTTTCCTTACTCGAGAAACCCCACTCTGGGGTGTAAGGTTTTTAACGAGGCAGTAACATTGAATTTTTAAAATATAAAAGAAATTCCACTTTTTCCCAAAATATTTATGTCATTGTTTGCCCATGTTTTTATGCAATTAATTCAATTTCAACTAGTTTTAAACGAGGCAGGTATGAGAGAAAGGAAGATGACGACCGTCACCGCCGCCTTCGCGTGTAGTTATTTCGGGCTGAGCTTGGGCTAGTACGGCACGAACGCTGGCACGGTAGGCTTTGTGCCGTGTTTGGGCCTGGCTGGAGGCGACGCGGGTCGGCACGGCACAGCACGGTGAGATGACTAGGCTGAGCCGGCACGGCACGAAGCGGTACGAAGCACGATGGACCCGGGCCGTGCTGGCACGGAACGGCCCAAGTCCCAGCTGTAGGCATGGCTGCCAGATGACTTGAGTGATCATGCAGTCTTGTCGCTGCGTACAAAAAAAAAGGAAACACGGATTGGAAACTGCAGCGGCCATAGTTGTTGTATCTGGGAGACATGGCTGTGTAGGAACTGGGCAGCGCAGATGGTGATTACCTGGCACCGGCATTCGCTGGCGCTGTCGGCGTTGAAGAGTTTAGCAGCCTTTGATGCAAAGCGATCGACATGATCTGCATATTGCATATTCCGTTCTACATGTCAGATGTGCACGGTTTCCTGCGCTAGTGGAATATCAGGATGCCATGAGAAGGCGTACCTTTTCTTTGAGGACCTAACTTCCTCTGTCTTAGTTGCCAAAACATCCGGTCTGTCCCCTTGCTCGGCAGCGGCATAGACAAAGTTATTAGGAAGGAGAAGATCAACGTTGTGTACACAGTGTGTGTGTGGGAAGAGCATATGTGGTATATGAGAAGGAGCTGAGCTAGAAGCAGGGAAAACTTTATCGTTGAAATTTCGACGGTTATCGGTGATAACTGGTGTTACCGGCGAGCATCGATAAAAAACGTAGCGGCCAAAAAAATTTAATACCTATTTAAATTTTGCCAAAATTTCAAAAAATTTCAACAAAAAAACCGAAAGAACTAGTAACTAATGAAATTTCAAAACATTTAGCCATTTTTCAGTCGATTTCGGCTGATACAAATTTTGTAATTCAAATTTTAATTCAAAAATTTTGACCGAAAAAACCCAAAGAACCGGTAACTGACGGTTTTCGGCCCTATCGCTACCCTTTGATAAATTTTGGCGGCTGATTTTTTGAACTCTGGCTAGGAGTGGTTTGAATTTTTTTTGTACGAATAATCTTTTTTTATTCGAAATTACAGAAATATATCTGCGGCAACATTTTTTTACAGAAATAGGCTCTAATTACCCAATGAGGGGGCGACTGGAGCCAATCGCCCAACAGGGGGGCGACAAAATGTCTAGTCGCCCGACCCTCGGGCGACTGCAACCAGTCGCCACCCATTGGGCGACTGCACTCAATCCCCATGAATTTTGTAAATTATGTAAATTTTGTAATTTTTAATTGGAAAATAATTTGCTGGAGTTGTAATAAAAATTTATGTTCATTGTATGTTATAGGTGCGTAACAAATTTTGGGAAATTTTTTTAGAAACGATTGATCGTAGAACGATCGGTACATACGATGGTAAGTAATATTTTGATGTTACTGAGAATTCGTGTACGGAGAAAACCAGTATGTTAATATTGTTACATGACTTGCTATGTGAATCATTGAATACGAAAAGATGAGATAATAAGCTTGTCTGAATTTAAATAAATTTCATAATACAGTTGGGAGTAACATGTCGCGTGCTTTTTTATTACATGCATAACATATAGCATCATGTGCGACTAACCCACCCAGTTGGGAGTAACGACCTACTGTGCGGACCGGGGCCATTTCCCATCCTTGCCCACTCGACGTTGAACTCCTCGGTGGCCTCTTTTGCCTTAGTCGCCATTTCCCTCTTTCTCTCGCACTCCCTCTCGCGAGCCTCCCGCTCTCTACGCGTGTACGCTTCGAGATGAACTTTTGTCTCACGTTGTATACGCAGGGTTTGCTCGTTCTTGCGGCGCTCCTCCTCCCGCATCTTCGATGACCTTGCGACATTCTACTCCTCAAAGTCGAGAGCCCATTGGTCCTCAGGGTGGATTTCAAGATCGATCCATTTGCGAAAAACTACTCAAATCCACACCATTTGGACCTTCACGAATGGTTCTAGCACCGTAATGCACTCTCAATGTAGTGGCTATTGCCATTGCTGTTGTCGGCCTGCATATGTGTTTCAATTTTGCGACATGTTAAATAGCATCGCACAATTCCAAAGTAGTGACATACTGCAATTCACATTTTACCGATCGTTTGCATGTCGTAACCCACTACAATAACCTTGTACTATGAAATTCCTACATACGAATTAATTAAATTCTACCATAAATATTTACTAAATTTTTTAATACGTATAAATTTCAGCGGATGGTTAATTTGTACATTACGGTGACTTAATTTTATACAACTACAATTTTGTACGCATGCAGATTTCGTACTAATGCTAATTTTCTAAAATTATGTTACCTAAATTATATAGAACTATACGCTTCTACGGATGTTAATTTTGTAAAACTATATATTTAATAAATTTAGTATAACAAATATTTAACTATTTCTATCTAGATCTGCGCCTACGGTTGCTTCTTCGTCTCCTCTCCGTTTCTACGCCTGCTAATTTCCTATAACTACGTTAACTAAATTTTCTATACTAAAAATTGTACTAAAATTTCTATACTAAAAATTGTACTAAAATTTCTATACTAAATTTTCTACATCTACAATTTTTACTAATACTAACATTTCATAAAAAATATACTGCAAATACAACATACCAAAAAAAATACCAGGATCTGAATAGATGGAATGGCTCCCACTCCTCCTTCCTCTCTCTCCTCTCCTCCTCCTCTCCCTCTCCTCTTCTCCCCCTCCTCTTCTTCCCCTCCTTCCTCTCCTTTTCTCTTCTCCCCTCCTTTCTCTCCTCTCTTCTCTCGGCGTCGAGCGAGCGAATGAAATGGCTTGGGGCAGCGGCCGCTGAGCGCGGCCCTTTTTAACCCCCCCCCCTCTGTCGCCTGAGCGTTGGGCGACTGGAGCTCCAGTCGCCCAACTGTTAGGCGATTGCAACTCTAGTCGCCCGATGCTCGGGCGACAGCAATAACTCGCCCAACCGTTACCATATTTGCTGCGTGTCACGTCTCTGTTGGATGACTGGAGCCTATTTTTGTAAAAAAAAATTTGCATGTATATTTCTGTAATTTCGAATAAAAAAATAGATTATTCGTACAAAAATTTTGGAGTTATTCACCAGCAGGGAGGTCAAGGACAGAGACTCCCCCTTTCACCAGGGTAGTGTGCACACTACTTGTCCCAGGCCGCATCACGAGTTATGTTGACCATGACGCTTTTGGCAACACTGGTATAGAGCACCCCAGCATGTTCAATCGACATGATCATGTTGACTCGGAAGCACACGTTCCCAGACGAAATTGTATTTTCTATGAAGGTGACATTCTAGACAAATCACTTCTCAAGTAGGGCTGTGATCTCATCAGGTATGAAATCTCTGTCCGGTGGGTTTTTGGAGATAATGGTCTCCACTGACTTGCGAATGAGTCTCTGAGTAACTCTCCCAAACAGGACAAATTCTGTTTTCGCCTGTATGATCACCAGCTATTACAATAAGTTTGTTCCTAGAAGGGTTGGGCAGGCCTAATAAGAAGTTTGTTCCTAGAAGGGTTGGGCAGGCCTAATTAGAAGTTTGTTCCTAGAAGGGTTGGGCAGGCCCAATTAGAGGACAAACATAGGAGGGCAGCATGCATAGGATACTACAAATGCCATATGGTGTGTAGTACTGGATTTACCTTGGAGTAACTGGACCAACCACATAGCACCCCGTGCACTTGTACAGCTCACCATAAGGCTCTGAGGACCTGAAGCACGAGTTGTAGTCATTGTACCACTAGGAGTGATCGTTCTTGATCTTGTTGATCATGATAGTCACCAAGAGGATCAAGAAGTGCAAGCAATAGTCATTCTCTTGATTGTAATCAATACACTCGATATAGTCACACAGGAGTAGGATTGCTATTCTCTCTGAAGAAGGTTTGAACCTGTATAAAATCCCTGTGTCTTTGTGTGGTCAGCTCTTGAGTGATCCTCTCAATCTAAATAACCATACGTAAGATCGGTATTAGAACACCGACATATATCATCTCGTCTATAAGGACAAGGTCGAGATGAAGCAGCTTGGCATCATCTCTGGGATCATAGAACTCTCAAAACCTAGAGGCGCGAACATAAAGTTGCGGGTTGTCATCCCCAAAGCTAAGGTTGGAAATCAGAATGTGTTCCATCTTCTTGAGGCAAAGAAAGTGGCTGATCAGTCAGAGCAGGTAAAAGAAAATAAGAGGAAAAGAGATTAGCAAAAGTAAAGGACAACCACGTACCAAGCATCTAACAGAAGATGTAATGCAAAGGCAAAGCACAATACTGTAAAATAACAAAATATGCATAGCCACCCCAAAAATATCTACAGGAGCAAAACATCAGTAGCTCACCTGGGCGGCATTAAGGCCTACAAATGTGGGGAGATGGGAGAGGGGGGACAAAACGTAGTTAGTATTGGTGGGTATGCGTGTCAAGAATGGTAAAGGTGTATTTGCATGGCAGGACATAGTGGTCAGCATAGAATGGTACAGGCAGCCTACCGCGCCCAGGCCTGCACGGTGCTTAGAACCTCATGGTAGACAACGTTTCTCATCTCAGACCCGCATGACACATCCTCATTTTCTATTAGAATACTAGGACCAGACCGAGACATCGATCTTGAAATAGCTATACATATAGCCGCCCATGGGTGCAGACTGGCCTTTTGAGGTATAAACCGGCCACCCTTGAGAGGGTATGTCCCTGGCTTTTATTGATGGTCATCGCATAGCAAATACGAACCGGGAACTGCCTCCTCTGGAGCGTGAAAGGCCATTTGGAGGTTTTTTTTTGGTGATTCGTGGTATAATCACAGTCTCACCAACATTGGAACCAGTTAATATTATGCACTGGAGCAGTCACTGTCCTGGTTCGATAATCAGTAACCGTGTACCATTGCACATGCCAACTGATTGGTTTAGGTTTCGTAAAAGCATCACTGTGGCACCCTTTTTGAGCATAATTCTTTGATTTGGGAAGTTGGTGACGTTTATAGAATTCAGGAACTCAGTTGGATAGGGCAAGTCAAAGTCAAGTATGTGCTCTCAGCATTTAGCAATAGTATCATAGCTCAGGTACTCAGCTGCATCTCCTGGAATAATGGAAATGATGCAGTTACTGATCTCATCGACAGTTGGGTTATTTAGGCAGATAATGGCACGGGAGGCCAGGTACTCAGGCTCTTTCTAACGGGCTAGGAAATTTGGGTACACTTCGCAAACCATAGCCTTGACTTTGTTGCCTGTTGTTTTAATCAAGAGGTCATCAGGAATTGTTATCCATGTTGCTTTAAGTCCACCGTCTTTCTTTATCATAGGCAAGGTACCATTGCCTATAGATAGGTCCCATTGGCTGAAGCTCTCTAGCTCGCACGGTCTAGATTAAGCAAGCGCATGTTTGTGGTAAGATCAAAAAGCACAGCATGCTGCCGTAATTTTGAGTTCGTAATCGACGGTGCGTCATTGGGGCTCCATCTCTGATGATAAGCACGGCCTCCTGTATAAGCTCGGCCAGCATAGTGCCCCTCCACTACTACAGAAAGCCTAATACTAGACGGCCAATCACAGATGGTTTGACAAAACCGTTTGTAACGGACACTAACACAGACAGTTTTAATTTGGACACCGTCTGTGTTGGTGGTGTCGGAGAAAACGCGTATCACAAACAGTTTTTAATAAAAACCGTCTGTGATAATCTGAAATTATCACAGACGGTTCCAAGATTATCACAGACGGTTTTTAATAAAAAACCGTCTGTGATAATGATGATAGGCATTTATTGCGCTGCTCAAAACCGCATCTGTCTTCATTTCGATCCAGATCTAGTCGGTGCTGCACTCTTTCGCTCGGAGACAAGCTATGCGATTTCAGGCCAATTAATTTGGTGGGAGGAGGCAGAGATTGAGCTTTGAAGATTCATACTTTCCTGGTTGCTTTAAATATGGTTAGTAATGAAATTTATTTTTCTTTGCATTACAATTTAGATCTAAGTAATTGGTGAGTGTTATTGAAGATGGTTTGCAAAACTGTTGGTTATATAATAGCTGTCGTGTTTATAATATGAATTAAGGTATATATGTAGTAATAATTAATTAATTTAATTTTTAATACAAAGTTGTTATATATATACATAACGTAGGACCGAAGCTGGATGTATGCCATAAGCCGTGTGAGTGAAGAGTACATTAATGGCGTGTCTACTTTTATAAGAGCTGCCGAGGAGGATATGCTGAATAAGGCGGTGGAATATATGTACTGTCCATGCACTAACTGCGAGAATTTAAAAATGTTTAAGAACCGAGGGCAAATTGAAGCGCACTTGATTCGGAGGGGTTTCAAAAAGGGTTATACATGTTGGACCAGTCATGGCGAAGTCAATGATCATATGCCGCCGGATGACATCGCCGGTGAAGTGAATGTTATGCCGCCGGATGACATCGCCGGTGAAATGCATGACATGCCGCCGGATGATGTCGATTGTGGTTCGGATTCGGATAGGTTGCACGATGACAATCTTGATCAGATGCTTCGCGATGTAGAAGAGAACTATGATGAGAGAGACTATGTTAAATTTCGGGGCTTGATGGAGGAATCGGAGAAACCTTTATTCACGTGCTGCAGGTCAAAGTACACGAGGTTGTCGGCCGTGCTTGAACTGTTGAAATTGAAGGCAAGCAACGGTTGGTCCGACAAGAGTTTCACAGCGCTGCTAGGTCTTTTAGCGGACATGCTTCCGGAGGGAAATGAGTTGCCTAAAACCACGTATAAAGCCAGAAGGTTCTTTGTCCGTTGGGAATGGAAGTAGAAAGAATACATGCATGTCCGAACGACTGTATCTTGTACCGTAAAGAGTATGCAAACATGCATGTATGTCCGGTGTGCAACGCATCCCGATAAAAACATAACAATCAATCAGATGACGGTGAGGGAACAGAGATGAAGAAAGGACCTCCTCCTAAGGTGGCATGGTATTTTCCTATAATTCCCCGTTTGAAAAGGTTTTTTGCAAATCCAAAGGAGGCAAAACCGCTGCGTTGGCACTCGGAGAAGCGCAAGAAGGATGGAATGCTAAGACACCTTGCTGATTCCACCCAGTGGAGAAACATCGATAGAAGTTTTGCAGACTTCAATGCAGAACCAAGGAATATAAGATTTGGACTTAATACAGATGGAATGAATCCTTTCAGTAGCATGAGTAGCCGACATAGCACATGGCCCGTGACTCTCTGCATCTATAACCTTCCTCGGTTGTGTATGAAGCGAAAGTGTATTTTGCTGTCGATACTTATCCAAGGGCCAAAGCAACCTGGGAATGATATCGATGTGTACCTAGCACCGTCCGTGGAAGATCTAAAAGTACTGTGGAACGAAGGAGTACAGGTATGGGATGCATACAAACGAGAGAACTTCACTTTACGCTCCTTATTGTTCTGCACCATAAATGATTATCCAGCCCTTGCTAACCTATCGGGCCAGAGTACAAAAGGTACCAAAATTTGTACCCACTGTTTAGATGGTACCGAGAGTGTGTGGCTGAAACACTCACGCAAAACTGTCTACATGCATCACCGTCGGTTCCTTCGGAGGGCTCACCCATACCGCAAGATGAAGAAATAATTTGACGGAGAGAAGGAAGACGGTTCAGCTCCAAGGCATTTAAGGGGACACGAGGTTTATGATATGGTTACGGATTTAGATGTTGTCCTCGGAAAGGGACGTAAATTGAGGGCTCATGAGAAGAACACCTGGAAGAAGAGATCAATATTTTGGGACTTACCTTATTGGGAGTATCTAGATGTTCGACACTGCATCGACGTCATGCACGTAGAAAAGAATGTATGTGACAGCTTGATTGGTCTCTTACTGCATATTCGTGATAAAACAAAGGACGGCATCAACGCACGGCTTGACTTGGCTGATATGAAGATCAGGCCTGAGTTATCACCGACAATAACTGATAATGGACGAACGTACCTTCCCTCTGCGTGTTACACTCTGTCCAAGGTCGAGAAAACAGAACTGTGCCAGTGCTTGCATGGTGTCAAAGTTCCGTCTGGTTACTCCGGCAACGTGAAGAAACTTGTTTCGATGCAAGATTTGAAGTTAAATGGTATGAAGTCTCATGATTGTCATGTGCTGATGACACAGATGCTCCCTATTGCAATTAGAAATATTTTGCCGATCAAAGTCCGAGAAACAATAATGAGGCTATGTTATTTCTTTAACACAATTGCTCAGAAGGTCATCGATTCCGAATGACTAGATGCTCTACAGGACGAGGTGGTGATGACTCTATGTCATCTTGAAATGTATTTTCCTCCTTTGTTTTTCGATATCATGGTCCATCTCATTGTTCACGTTGTGTGGGAGATAAAAATGTGCGGGCCCGTATTCCTACGTAGCATGTACCTATTTGAGAGGTTCATGGGAATTCTCAAGTCCTACATACGGAATTGATCTTGGCCGGAGGGCAGCATCGTCGAAGGTTATACAAGCGAAGAGGTCATTGAGTTTTGTGTCGATTATATGGCTCAGACTCAACCGATACGTGTGTCTCAATCTCGTCATGAGGGGAGGCTGAAGGGTATCGGAACTATCGTCATGTGAATTGGATGTTTTATGTTTGTGAAATGAATTGAGATGTGAATTGTATGTATACATGTACATGTTGATCTGCTTGTTTCAGAGGGCATGGCTAGCATTTCCTGAGGCTAGCCAATAAACAGGAATAGATTTAGGGGTAAAAAAGAATATCACAGACGGTTTGTAACTGAAAACCGTCCGTGATAGGTGATAATCATAGACGGTTTTTAAGTAAAAACCGTCTGTGATAGGTAATAATCACATACGGTTTTTAACTAAAAACTGTCTGTGATTATCACCTATCACAGACGGTTTTTACTTAAAAACCGTCAGTGATTATCAGCTATCACAGATGGTTTTTAGTTACAAATCATCTGTGATATTTACACCACAGACGGTTCGAAAACCTCTGTGATAACCTTCGATTATCACTGACCCATAAATTCAGACGGTTCAGAAAACCGTCTGTGATGACGTTTTTCAACCGTCTGTAATACGGTTTTCTGTAGTAGTGCTCCTAATATCGCATAGGCTAGCCTCGCTGGTATCAAGGGGGATCTTAAATCACTACTACAGAAAGCCTAATACTAGACAGCCTAATACTAAACGGCCAATCACAGACGGTTTGACAAAACTGTCAAACCGTCTTTGATCGACACTAACACAAACGATTTTAATTTGGACACCATCTGTGTTGGTGGCGTCGGAGAAAACGAGTATCACATATGGTTTTTACCGATGAACCGTTTGTGATACTTTAGTATCACAGACGGTTTGTGTTAAAAACCGTTTGTGTTGTGTAGACTATCACAGACGGTTCTTGTTAAGAACCGTCTGTGAATGTTCACAGACGGTTTTTAACAAGAACCGTTTGTGATGTCCCGTCTGTCATATTCTGTACATGATTAGAGGTTAATATATAAGTACACATTGCTTCTAATAACTTAACTACAGAACTACTGAGACAAGAGAACACAAATTAAAGGCAAATTTATTAATTTCAATTAGAGGCAAATTTATTACAAAAGTCACACAGGTAAAGAGTTTCCCAGATTGTAATCTTTTGGGCTTCGTACGCTTCTTCTTCGACTTTGGGACTTGGAGGATCAGCCGTTGACTTCTCCAACGACATTAAGATTGTCCTTGTCCTCAGCACTTCCTCCTCCAGCCAATGACCAGTAGCATAGCCCATAATCTCGTAGAGGATAGCATTATAAGATTCCTCAGAATCTGTCGTTTCTGCTTGATCGGCAATACTATCCATCAGTCTCTCCAATGCATGTAGAGCTTCTTCCGCTTTGTGCACATTGTGGAGAAGAACCAAGGTGAGGGCTGTTTCCCTTTCTTGAGCGGCAGCGAGACGCCTCCGTCGACGACGGATGATCAGGTCGAGCTGACAGATGCAAGAAAGTCAGGGAAGGAGAGCAGGGCGTGTGCGAAGAAGCTGCTCCAGATGTAAATTGCTGGCCGCCTGTGTAAGGTTCCGGCCGAACAACTCTTGACGAACAGATGAGAGGAAGGAGATGATCACAAGAATAGTAGAAGCCATGTTGTACGTACGTAGAAGAGACCTGGATTAGGCGCACATATTTAACCTTTAGCACAGACGGTTTGTATACCAAACATTAATGATATAGACGCTTCGTATAACGATCGAGATACGTTTAGACGATCGAAACACGAGAGATACGTTCTGACTTTGCATTATCACAGACAGTTTTTAATACAAAACCGTCTGTGATAATGGCGCTAGGCATTTATTGCGCTGCTCAGAACCGCATCTGTCTTTATTTCGATCCAGATCTAGCCGGTGCTGCACTCTTTCGCTCAGGCGGCAAGCTAGGCGATTTCAGGCCAATTAATTTGGTGGGAGGAGGCAGAGATTGAGCTTTGAAGATTCATACTTTCCTAGTTGCTCTAGATATGGTTAGTAATAAAATTTATTTTTCTTTGCATTACAATTTAGATGTATGTAATTGGTGAGTGTTATTGAAGATGGTTTGCAAAATTATTGGTTATATAATAGCTGTTGTATTTATAATATGAATTAAGCTAGCAAAGCCTGAATGCATGTGGTATATATATATATGTAGTAATAATCAAATAATTTAATTTTTAATACTAAGTTGTTGTATATATACATAACGTAGGACCGAAGCTGGATGTATGCCGCGAGCTGTGTGAGTGAAGAGTATATTTAATGGCGTGTCTGCTTTTGCAAGAGCTGTCGAGGAGGATATGCTGAATAAGGGGGTGGAATATATGTACTGTCCATGCACTGACTGCGAGAATTTAAAGATGTTTAAGAACCGAGGGCAAATTGAAGCGCATTTGATTCGGAGGGGTTTTAAAAAGGGTTATACGTGTTGGACCAGTCATGGTGAAGTCAATGATCATATGCCGCCAGATGACATCGCCGGTGAAGTGAATGATATGCCGCCAGATGACATCGCCGGTGAAGTGAATGACATGCCGCCGGATGATGTCGATTGTGGTTCAGATTCGGATAGGTTGCACGATACCAATCTGGATCAGATGCTTCGCGATATAGAAGAGAACTATGATGAGAGAGAGTATGTTAAATTCTGGGGCTTGATGGAGGACTCAGAGAAACCTTTGTTCACGTGCTGCAGGTCAAAGTACCCGAGGTTGTTGCCCGTGCTTGGACTGTTGAAATTGAAGACAAGCAACGGTTGGTCCGACAAGAGTTTCACAGCGCTGCTAGGTCTTTTAGCGGACATGCTTTCGGAGGGAAATGAGTTGCCTAAAACCACGTACAAAGCCAAGAAGGTTCTTTGTCCGTTGGGAATGGAAGTAGAAAGAATACATGCATGTCCGAACGACTATATCCTGTACCGTAAAGAGTATGCAAACATGCATGTATGTCTGGTGTGCAACGCATCCCGATACAAACGTAACAATCAATCAGATGACGGCGAGGGAACAGAGGCGAAGAAAGGACCTCCTGCTAAGGTGGCATGGTATTTTCCTATAATTCCCCGTTTGAAAAGGTTTTTTGCAAATCCAAAGGAGGCAAAACTGCTGCGTTGGCATTCGGAGGAGCGCAAGAAGGATGGAATGCTAAGACACTTTGCTGATTCCGCCCAGTGGAGAAACATCGATAGGAGTTTTGCAGACTTCGGTGCAGAACCAATGAATATAAGGTTTGGACTGAGTATAGATGGAATGAATCCTTTCAGTAGCATGAACAGCCGACATAGCACATGGCCCGTGACTCTCTGCATCTATAACCTTCCTCGTTGGTTGTGTATGAAGCGAAAGTATATTTTGCTGTCGATACTTATCCAGGGGCCAAAGTAACCTGGGAATGATATCGATGTGTACCTAGCACCGTTGATGGAAGATCTAAAAGTTGATATGGCACCAAGTAGCACTACAACTTTGGTTAGTGCTTGCAGTTCTATGCACAATGTTCAGGAAGCTTTGAATGTCAATTCTAAGGTTTCTAATGTGCACAAAAGACATTTGAAAAGCTAATGAAGTCTATTTTCCAACGAATCAAACGGCACTTGATTGGAGCTTCCTACACAAAGTTATGACAATTTCATTGGATGCTGCACGAGCTATCCGGAGAGACGCGCGAGACTTGCCAAACATAGAGAGTTCGAGTATTGCTATGCAAGTAAGGGTAAAATCTGACCACACCATGGATTTCTAAAGGTTGAGAAGGACTCCTTTTCAGGTTCCAAATGGATTTGGATGCCCCTTGAACAAGAAAACAAAACATATAAAGATTTGAATCCGATTCGGACTCGGATTGGGACAGCTGGCAAGACCGATACTAAAACGTCCATAACTTTCACAAACAGAGTCCGATTTGGGCGTGTTTGGACTCATTGGAAAGCTATTTTGAAGCCCCACACAATGGACAAGGTTCCAGCCATGAAATCCACATAGTCAGATCGCAAATTAAGAGAGAATATGGTGGTAGTAGTTTAGATATTTCCTTTTTAGTTCGTATTGGAGTTTGTTTCGGCCTTAGGCCAGGTTGTGCGTGAGTTTTAGTCAAGGCCGTGCATTGTGCACCAATATAAGGCCAGAGCCTTAGCCCCATTATAACATAGGTTATGAATCGAGAAATAGAAACCAGAAAATCACCATGGTTTGGTGGCCATTATTGGCGTGTTCTTGAGATTTCCATCGAGGAATTGCTCTTGGTGTGTTGAATCCAATTGTGGTGTTGGATTCTACTCACTGAAACTTCGGTTTCTCTACCCTTCATTCACGTGCTGCGGTGTGCGTGGGAGAAGGCTTATCTTGAAGAGGGCATCCAACAAGGCGTATCGTGAAAGATCAGGGCCAAAGCAACGGGTTCAACTAGCTTGCTAGATTGATCCGCATCAAAAGTACTATGGAACGAAGGGGTACAGGTATAGGATGCATACAAACGAGAGAACTTCACTTTGCGCTCCTTATTGTTCTGCACCATAAATGATTATCCTGCCCTTGCTAACCTATCGGGCCAGAGTACAAAATGTGCCAAAGCTTGTACCCACTGTTTAAATGATACCGAGAGTGTGTGGCTGAAACACTCACGCAAAACTGTCTACATGCGTCACCGCCGGTTCCTTCGGAGGGCTCACCTATACCGCAAGATGAAGAAACAATTTGACGGAGAGAAGGAAGACGGTTCAGCTCCAAGGCATTTAAGGGGACACGAGGTTTATGATATGGTTAAGGATTTAGATGTTGTCCTCGGAAAGGGACGTAAATTGAGGGCTCATGAGAAGAACACCTGGAAGAAGAGATTAATATTTTGGGACTTACCTTATTAGGAGTACCTAGATGTGCGACACTGCATCGACGTCACGCACGTAGAAAAGAATGTATGTGACAGTTTGATTGGTCTCTTACTGAACATTCGTGATAAAACAAAGGACGGCGTCAACGCACGGCTTGACTTGGCTGATATGGAGATCAGGCCTGAGTTAGCACCGACAATAACAGATAATGGACGAACGTACCTTCCCCCTGCGTGTTACACTCTGTCCAAGGCCGAGAAAACAGAACTGTGCCAGTGCTTGCATGGTGTTAAAGTTCCGTCTGGTTACTCCGGCAACGTGAAGAAACTTATTTCGATGCAAGATTTGAAGTTAAATGGCATGAAGTCTCATGATTGTCATGTGCTGATGACATAGATGCTCCGTATTGCAATTAGAAATATTTTGTCGATCAAAGTCCGAGAGACAATCATGAGGCTATGTTATTTCTTTAACACAATTGCTCAGAAGGTCATCGATCCCGAAGGACTAGATGCTCTGCAGGACGAGGTGGTGATGACTCTATGTTATCTTGAAATGTATTTCCCTTCTTCGTTTTTTGATATCATGGTCCATCTCATTGTGCACGTTGTGTGGGAGATAAAAATGTGCGGACCCGTATTCCTACGTAGCATGTACCTATTTGAGAGGTTCATGGGAATTCTCAAGTCCTACGTACGGAATCAATCTCGGTCGGAGGGCAGCATCGTCGAAGGTTATGCAAGCGAAGAGGTCATTGAGTTTTGTGATGATTATATGGCTCAGACTCAACCGATAGGTGTGCCTCAATCTCGTCGTGAGGGGAGGTTGAAGGGTATTGGAACTATCGGAAGGAAAGCAATCACTGCATATATTGACACGTATACTCAAGCCCATTGTCACATCCCAAAATTTGGCTTTTTGAAAAATCTAAATTCAAATTAATTATTTCAAGGTAATTGGATTTTACTTGGCTTTTATTTTGCCTTTCTGGATTTTCTGGAATTTAAAAACTATTTTTAGAGCTTAAAAAGTAATTCAAAATATGAAAATTAAATATCAACAGTAGTTGGAAATAATTTTATTTAGTCCAAAATATGTCCAGGAGCTTCTGTGAATTTTTCTGGAATTTTTGGAGGTATTTTCATATTTTTCTGAGGCCTAAATAATTTTCTAGCCTTTTCTGAAATTAGAAATCAAATTCTGAAAAATAAAAATCTCCCCTCTCCCTCCAGCCGACGCGTGGACGGCCCAGGACCGCCCACGTCGCCGCTCGGCCTGATCCAGGCCGCACCTCCCTCTCCCTCGCTGCCAGCGGGCCCGGCCCAGCCAGCCCCGCCTTCCCCATCTCTTCGCCCGACGCGTGGCCGGCCCGGATGCGCGCCACGCCACCGCACTCGCCCATCCAGCCGCCCACTCCCACCTTTCTCTCGCCTCGCTGACCCGCGGACCCCGCCTGTCAGCCGCACGCGTCCCGCTCTCGCTGCCACCCCGGCCCCGCCTGTCGGATCCGTCTCCCCCGCGGAATCGCCCCCTTTCTTTTCTTCTCTCCCCGCTTTCCTTCTTTGCGCCGGCGACCACATCCGAGCCGGATCCGGCCCTTCCTTCCCTGCCTCTCCCCGATTTTGGAATCCCCGAGCTCCCCGCACGACCGGATCCCTAACGCCCGCGCCTCCCTTCCCTTCCCGGTCCCCTATTTCCTTTTTCCCCCAAACTTTCCCCGTCGGCCACCAAGATCTCCGGCGAGCAATCCCGCGCCCGTGTCCCCTCCTCCGCCCTATAAAAACCCCCCTTCGGCTTCGCCTCCTCCAGCACCACCTCCCTCGGCCCTCCGCTCTCGCTTCCGAGCCCCGTAGCGCCCCAGCACCGTGCCACTCCTCCCCTCGAGCTCCGCCCAACTCCGGCGAGCTTTCCTCGCCGCCTCGGTCATCACCAGAGCCCGCCGCCGCCACCCCGAGCTTCCTCACGCCCAGGCGAACCTCCCCGTCACCTCGGCTGCCTCTCCCCGCCGCCGGAGCGCCGTCGCGCCGGAGGACCCGAGCCAGCTCCGCCACCTCCTCGTCGCCGGCCGTCTCCGTTCATCCCCGGACCTCACCAACTCCTCCAACCGAACCCCCTTCGCACGCCGACTACAATCTACGCACCGCCTGAACCTCTCCGGCCCATCCTCGCCGCCGGCGCCGTCGCCTCCGACCATCTTCCCCGACCTCCCTCCGGCAGGTAACTCAAAAGAGTTTATTGCCGTATATGGGTAGGCAAAGCCTCCCCCTCCCCTCTGGTTAGCCGCGCTCTCTCTCAACTCCCCGGTGCGCGTTCGAGCCCTCGGCTCCGCGCGCTGGGTTGAGTTTTTCGTTTAATTTTCGCGACTGACAAGCGGGCCCCACCCGTCAGCGGTCGCCGGTCTGCGCTGCCACTGCCGCCTGGGCCCCACCCGTCTGCGTCAGCCTCTGACAAGTGGGTCCAGACCCCAGTGGGTCCCACCTGTCAGTGACCAAGCAGATAGGGTCACTGACAGAGGGGTCCCACATGTCAGTGACCGCCAGTGGTTACTGTTCAGTGGGCCCCACCTGTCAATCTCTCAGATTAAAATAAAGATTTAAAAATTAAAAATTCCAGTGGGCCCCACCTGTCAGAAATTTCCGAATTTCTCGATTTATTCAAATCTGAGATTTTCAAATGAGCATAACTTTCTCATTTTAACTCCAATTCCAGCCATTCAAATTTCTAAATTCATCTAAAATCATAATCTACCCAATTATGGCCTCTGTTGAATTTTTGGATTTTATTTGAATTTCGTGGGTATTTATTTGTTTTGTTGCTTCGTCTTTCCTCGCGTAGATTCCAACGTTGTCGACGATCCCTCTTCACAGCAGCAAGAAGACCCAGAAACCCTGCAAGAAGGCAAGTCTCCTTTGATCATCTTGAGCCTATGCTTTCGAAATGTTTTAAAGTATTTTAAATGTTATGCATTGCTATTTACATAAAATGATAATTCAAATCTTAAGGTAGTAGTTAATCCAACCTTGTTATGCCCTCCATTGGAATTGATTGTCATGTACCCTTGTCACCATAGAATTTCCTTTGTCTCATTAATGAGAATATTATAATTACTTGTTGATGTTAGTATGGTAGGATAATGCTTAGTCATGCTATCTAATAACTTTGGAAAATCTTGAAAATGGGAAATTATGATTTATTATTAAATCCTTGTGTTTGAAAGTGAAGTGGCAATTGGAGTTGTCACTGTGATTTTAAAATAAAATAAAAATGTGAAAGTTGGTTTAGATTAGGGTGGATGGCTGTTTGGGTTGGTGCAGTAAGCACGAGAACTTGATAAGTGTATGTTCCACCCTAGTCAATTAAGGACCGACGCTTGTGTTTGTCCAAACTGAGCATTAACCGTACAACCACAAGTCTATATGGGTACGACCTAGCTAACTAACCTATAAAGGTGTAGTTTAGATATCACCAGTGGTGTATTGAGTGCCAGGGCGTACTGGTTACTCATAGTGAGGGACAGGGTTACTGTACTCATATGGCGCAAGAGGGGGCTTCAGATTGGGCGGATTTAACCCTTCTGCGGTGAAACCTCAGCGGGTGGTATCTGGCTATACTGGAGTAGGTGAAAGGCTTTGTGATATTTTATCTGGGTCTCATGCCAAAGGAAGCGTGTTGACTTTTAGGATAATTTATCTCTTGTGGGTAAAGTTGTACAACCTCTGCAGAGTGTAAAACTATTCGAATAGCCGTGCCCACGGTCAAGGGCGGGCAAGGAATGCATTCACATGGTAGATTTCTGGTTTTGGTTTTAAAATCAAAAGTTTTGTATTCCGAGGGTGGAGGGAACTCTCGGAAGGGAATCCTGGCGGATGGAGCCAGAGAGGGTGGATGGAACCCGCAGTTTAAAATTTGACCAATGGTAATTGGTTAGCTAGTGTTGGTAGTTGGAACCTTCGCTAGAAAGTTAATTCTGTTAAAACATTTACTTCATTAAAATAATGCCTTCGAAAATAATTAGTAGTAATTGAATTTTCAAATATTGCTTTGTGCAAAAGAACCATATGGCCTTCCTTTGTTAAGCCTTGCATCTATGCATTTTTCCCAAGACTTGCGGAGTACTTTATGTACTCACATGCTACACTTAAAAATAACATCTCAGAGGAAGTTGAAGCTCAAGAATGTGACTACGACTACTGCTTCGCTTGTGGCTGTGATGGATTCTTCCCGGAGGACTAGGTCGCGTTTCCCCAGTCAATTGCCTGTGGCGAATTGATGGGTCGTCCTCGAGTTTTATTTGCTTCCGCTGTGTTTGATTGTGCGAGGTCTTAAACCTCCCTTGTATTAATGAGACCAGGTGGTCAGTACTCTTATTTATTGTAATAAATCGTCGATGGTGATGTTTTCCATTCTGTTTGACTGTGTGCACTAGCTTTGATCTGGGACTAGTGCTGTAATACACAGAGGGTCCGGGTTCGAAAATCCGGGGTCCCGACAGAGATGGTATCAGAGCCAATTTGACTGTAGGACGTGACCTAGGTTAGGAATGGCAAACCATAAGGACTTATATTTATAAAAAGAGTATATTAAAAATGTATAAGCCTCTTTGCTTCTATTCTCTTCCTACTTAGAATCTCGTTCTTGTCTCCAACTCCATTTGTTAAAACTTTTGCTAATCTTTTCTTTTACTCAACTTTGTAGATGGCTGGTTCATCCTCCGCTGCCCCGTGGGACTACTACTCACATGGAGAGGATGCTGGAGCATTCGCTAGCCTTCTCCGGCAGCTAATGCAGTGTCTGGAGTACCGTCAGCCGCCCATCTTCAGGGGTCGGAAGACGCGGATCCTGGATCGAGACTCTTGGACGATGGAGGTATTCCTGTATGCACGGGAAGAGGAATTCAAGTCCCACACCTACCCCATCAAGTACCCTCGGTCCCGCTGTTTCGACGCTGTCCAGGACGCAGCACGCCTCGCCATTGACGAGTTGTGCCACGTGCACAAAGATGCTGTACATCAGTCCCCCTTTTGCTTCTTCATCAACCCTCGCCCAGGACAGAGGTATCCAGATCCCTTTGATATTCCAGCTGACGATCCTCGACTGTCACATCAGGTGCAGCTCACCCAGGCGATGGCAGTCACTTATGCTAGAGCTCAGGAGGAGATTGGACAACTGCGGATGCTTCTCACCTCCAGCTACCAGCATTCGGACACACTTCGCGCACAGCTTCTCCAGAGCCAGGCAGCTGAGTTTGAGCTGGGACGTCTCAGGGCCGCAGCCGACTACACGCCGTCTTCACCCGTCGCGGACTACACGCCGTCTTCCCCAGTACCAGTTGCCGCCCCCAACAACCAAGCGCCAGCTCGACTCTCGGGACTCCGCGTCAGGATGACAGCACGCAAGAAGGTACGACGCCCCAGTCCGCCACCTGTCATTACTCTCAAGAAGCGCAAGCCTTCTCCTTCCCGTTCTCGGTCGACTGCCTCCAGTCGTAACCGTGTCTCGGCCGAGTGTGACTGTTCACGTCACCACGTGAGAGAGCGCCAGGAAGACCCGGAGGAGGATCCAGAAGAGGACCCGGAAGAAGACCCTGAGGAGCGCGTCTTTGGAGAGGATTAGTAGTCTTATGAGTCTGTAGTACCCAAATAAAATGTCCGCGTCCTTAGAACGTTTAATATGTTTTGGTGTGCTAGATGGACTGTACCAGGCCTATGTGCACTTGTGGTACAGCCATCCTTGGAGTTATCTTGATTCTAATAAAAAGTTTCCCCTAAGTGGTTGCTAGTTCTTTCTTGTGTGTTGGCTTGGGATGTGGTTTAGTTCCCCCTAATCTCTTATCTTTGCTATTTCCCTCTTACCTTCTGCTAACCTAACCGCTTCAGATGGTGAACACGAGGAGCAACCCTGGCAGCAGCCGTGACGCCAACAACCAGCCGGAGGACAACATTCCACCACCTCCCGCTCAGGCCCCCAACTTGGAGCAAATGATGGCTATGCAGCTGCAGTTACTTCAAGCTCTTGCCCAGAACCAAGTGCAGCCAGCCCAGCAGGCACCCAACCAGGCACCCCAGTCTAGATTGGGGGAATTCATGAGGACAAGGCCTCCCACTTTTGCTGGATCCGTGGATCCCTTGGAGGCGGATGATTGGATCAAGGATGTGGAAAGAAAATTGGTCCTAGCTCAGTGCAACGATAATGAAAAGGTGCTGTATGCTGCTCACCAGCTCAAGGGAATGGCTGCCAACTGGTGGGAAAACTACCGCGCCGCCCATCAAAATGCACAAGCCATCACTTGGGAGGAGTTTGTCGAAGCTTTCCGCACTGCCCATATCCCTACTGGGATAATGGAAATGAAGAAGAGAGAATTCTACCAACTGCAGCAGGGAAACCTCAGTGTTTCCGAATACCTGAACAAGTTCACCCAACTGTCCAGGTATGCATCTGAAGAGGTCACCTCAGAGGCGACCAAGATTTGGAGGTTCACGCAGGGACTTGACCCCAATCTCAAGGTGCAACTGGTGTCCAATGACTTCCCAACCTTCCAGCACCTAGTGAACAAGGCCTTTGTCCAAGAAGATGCTCAGCGCCAGCTGTACGAAAATCGGAAGAGGAAGTTTCAAGCCCAGCAAGGAGCAAGCAGCTCTCGATTCCGCCCCAACGCACCTCACTATCACAAGCTCTCAGAGTCAAGCGTGCCGAGGACTCCCTTTTCAGGACCCCGCCCAAATCCACAAACTCCCCGGGCAAACAATGGTGGCCAACCCCCGCAGAACAAGACTTCAGCAGCAGGAGTGCAGTGCTTTAACTGCAAGAACATGGGGCACTATGCCAGCAACTGCCCCCAGAAACGCCCAGCAATGACTCCAGTTCGTTTCAATCTGGGGACTACGCCAGCCAGAGCTCCGACTGCAGGTCAAGGCCGTGGAGCACCACAAACCCCAAGGACTTCACAAGTGGTGAGCAGAGGGCATCTCAACCATGTGACCGCGGAAGCAGCCCAGGATGCACCCGACGTAGTTCTGGGTAAGTTTCTTGTCAACTCAGTAATTGCATCAGCATTATTTGATTCTGGAGCTTCGCATTCTTTTGTGTCAAAAGATGTGGTTGAAAGGTATAATTGGGATGTGAGTAAACTACAGAACCCCATGCTAGTCCAGTCCCCTGGAAAGGAAATGAGGACTAACACAGTTTGCCTTGACGCAACTGTGGATATAAATGGAGTTAAGTTCTTAGCAAATCTTATTATAATAGACTCCAAGGGTTTAGATGTAATACTTGGAATGGATTGGTTAACCAAGTATAAAGGGCAGATAGATTGTGCTGATCGAGCTGTTACAATCACTAACTCTGATGGGATTCAAGTAAGGTATAAGTCGAACTTCCCTACCCAGAGCAGGTGTAGTTTGAACAGTGTAAAGGGAGTGACTCTGGAAAAAGTACCTATAGTGAGTGAGTACCCAGATGTATTCCCTGAAGATTTGCCCGGAATGCCGCCAGACAGGGAAATAGAGTTTGTCATCAACCTAGTACCTGGAACCGCTCCAATTTCCAAGAGACCTTATCGGATGTCTGCAAATGATTTGGCGGAAGTTAAGAAACAAATTGAAGAGCTGCAGGATAAAAGATTTGTAAGGCCAAGCTCGTCGCCTTGGGGAGCACCAGTACTGCTAGTAAAGAAGAAAGATGGTAGTCTTCGCATGTGTGTGGACTATCGATCTCTGAACGATGTGACGATCAAAAACAAATATCCTCTACCCCGGATAGATGACCTGTTTGATCAATTGAAAGGTTCATGTGTCTTCTCCAAGATTGACCTTCGGTCGGGTTATCACCAACTGAAGATAAGACCAGAAGATATACCGAAGACAGCCTTTGCCACTCGGTATGGATTGTATGAGTATACAGTGATGTCTTTTGGCTTAACCAATGCCCCCGCATATTTCATGAACCTGATGAATAAGGTGTTCATGGAATATTTGGATAAATTTGTGGTGGTATTCATTGATGACATTTTGATATATTCCAAGAATGAGGAGGAGCATGCAGAACATCTAAGGATAGTTTTGGAAAAACTCAGAGAGCACCGGTTGTATGCCAAATTTAGCAAGTGTGAATTTTGGTTGAAGAAAGTAGCCTTCCTGGGTCATGTGATTTCCGCAGGAGGAGTGTCTGTAGATCCTGAAAAGGTAAATGATGTGCTTAACTGGGCGCAACCCAAGTCAGTAACAGAGATCAGAAGTTTTCTGGGATTGGCTGGCTACTATCGTCGCTTTATTGAAGGCTTCTCCAAGCTCGCAAGACCTCTCACTCAGTTGCTGAAGAAGGAAAAGAAGTTTGAATGGAGTAAATCATGTGAGGATAGTTTTCAAGAGCTAAAGAAAAGGTTAACTTCCGCACCAGTGTTGACGCTTCCGGATATCAGGAAAGATTTTGAAGTCTTCTGTGATGCGTCCAGGCAAGGATTAGGCTGTGTTCTGATGCAAGAAAGAAAGGTAGTAGCTTATGCCTCAAGGCAATTGCGGCCCCATGAAGAGAACTACCCAACCCATGATTTAGAGCTTGCGGCAGTAGTGCATGCTCTAAAAATATGGAGGCATTATCTGATCGGCAACCGCTGTGAGATCTACACGGATCACAAAAGTTTGAAGTACATATTTACTCAACCCGATCTCAATATGAGGCAAAGGAGATGGCTTGAGTTAATAAAGGATTATGATATTGGAATACATTATCATCCCGGAAAGGCTAATGTGGTAGCTGATGCCTTGAGCCGAAAGAGTTATTGCACCAAGTTGTGGATTAAGGACAGTATGCCTGCACTTCAAGAAGAATTTCGGCAGCTTAATCTAGAAGTAGTGGGAAAAGGATTTCTCGCTACTCTGGAGATTCAACCAACCTTAGAGGATCAAATCAGAGCAGCTCAAAAGGAGGACAAGTATGCCCAAGAGATCAAGGATAATATGAAGAAAGGGAAAGCATTAGAATTTTCCGAGGATGAACAAGGTACCATTTGGTATGGAAAAAGAATTGTGGTGCCTGAAAAGAAGGAGATAAAAGAGTTGATCATGAAGGAAGCTCATGAAACCAGGTACTCAATTCATCCTGGAAGTACCAAGATGTACCAAGATCTTAGAGAAAGATATTGGTGGGCAGGCATGAAAAGAGAGATTGCTGAGTATGTAGCTTTATGTGATGTATGCCAACGGATTAAAGCTGAACACCAGAGACCTGCTGGACTTTTGCAACCATTGCAGATCCCTGAGTGGAAGTGGGAAGAAATTGGTATGGATTTTATAACTGGGTTACCGAGAACCAAATCTGGACATGATTCAATCTGGGTTATCGTGGATCGTCTGACAAAAGTCGCCCATTTCATCCCAGTAAAGACCACATACTCGGGGGATAAACTCGCAGAATTGTATATGTCAAGGATTGTGAGTTTACATGGAGTCCCAAAGAAGATTGTGTCAGATCGAGGAACCCAATTCACCTCAAGGTTTTGGCAAAAGCTACATGAACTGTTGGGCACAAACTTAAACTTCAGTACAGCTTATCATCCACAGACAGATGGTCAAACAGAAAGAGTAAATCAAATCCTGGAAGACATGTTGAGAGCTTGTGTACTGGCAAACAAGAGTAATTGGGATCAGAGTTTGCCCTATGCAGAGTTCTCCTACAACAATAGTTATCAATCCAGTTTGCAAATGTCTCCCTTCGAAGCCCTATACGGCAGAAAGTGTAGGACTCCATTGTATTGGAAGGAAACAGGAGAAGGACAAGTGTTTGGACCAGATGTGCTGAAGCAAGCAGAAGAACAGGTTCGTCTAATCCAAGACAGATTAAAAACAGCACAAACCAGACAGAAGAGCTATGCGGACAATCGTCGTAGAAGCTTAGAATTCGTACCTGGGGATCATGTTTATTTGAAGGTGTCACCTCTCAAAGGGATGAGACGTTTTGGAGTCAGTGGAAAACTTGCTCCTAGATTCATCGGACCCTTCCCTGTTGTAGCAAAACGAGGAGTAGTGGCTTACCAGTTGGAGCTTCCCCCTCAACTGTCAAAGGTGCATGACGTCTTCCATGTGTCTCAGCTAAGAAAGTGTCTCCGAGTTCCAGAAGAGCAGATGCCTCTAGATGAAATAAACGTGAAGGAGGACCTCACCTATCCAGAGTATCCAATCAAGGTATTGGAGGAAGCAGAGCGCCGTACGCGCAGCAAGGTTATCAAGTTCTGTAAAGTGCAGTGGAGCAACCATTCAGAATCGGAAGCAACTTGGGAGCGTGAAGAGGATCTAAAAGAAGAGTTCCCCGACCTTTTTCCCAGTCCATCCGAATCTCGGGGTCGAGATTCTTTCTAAGGGGGGTAGGTTTGTCACATCCCAAAATTTGGCTTTTTGAAAAATCTAAATTCAAATTAATTATTTCAAGGTAATTGGATTTTACTTGGCTTTTATTTTGCCTTTCTGGATTTTCTGGAATTTAAAAACTATTTTTAGAGCTTAAAAAGTAATTCAAAATATGAAAATTAAATATCAACAGTAGTTGGAAATAATTTTATTTAGTCCAAAATATGTCCAGGAGCTTCTGTGAATTTTTCTGGAATTTTTGGAGGTATTTTCATATTTTTCTGAGGCCTAAATAATTTTCTAGCCTTTTCTGAAATTAGAAATCAAATTCTGAAAAATAAAAATCTCCCCTCTCCCTCCAGCCGACGCGTGGACGGCCCAGGACCGCCCACGTCGCCGCTCGGCCTGATCCAGGCCGCACCTCCCTCTCCCTCGCTGCCAGCGGGCCCGGCCCAGCCAGCCCCGCCTTCCCCATCTCTTCGCCCGACGCGTGGCCGGCCCGGATGCGCGCCACGCCACCGCACTCGCCCATCCAGCCGCCCACTCCCACCTTTCTCTCGCCTCGCTGACCCGCGGACCCCGCCTGTCAGCCGCACGCGTCCCGCTCTCGCTGCCACCCCGGCCCCGCCTGTCGGATCCGTCTCCCCCGCGGAATCGCCCCCTTTCTTTTCTTCTCTCCCCGCTTTCCTTCTTTGCGCCGGCGACCACATCCGAGCCGGATCCGGCCCTTCCTTCCCTGCCTCTCCCCGATTTTGGAATCCCCGAGCTCCCCGCACGACCGGATCCCTAACGCCCGCGCCTCCCTTCCCTTCCCGGTCCCCTATTTCCTTTTTCCCCCAAACTTTCCCCGTCGGCCACCAAGATCTCCGGCGAGCAATCCCGCGCCCGTGTCCCCTCCTCCGCCCTATAAAAACCCCCCTTCGGCTTCGCCTCCTCCAGCACCACCTCCCTCGGCCCTCCGCTCTCGCTTCCGAGCCCCGTAGCGCCCCAGCACCGTGCCACTCCTCCCCTCGAGCTCCGCCCAACTCCGGCGAGCTTTCCTCGCCGCCTCGGTCATCACCAGAGCCCGCCGCCGCCACCCCGAGCTTCCTCACGCCCAGGCGAACCTCCCCGTCACCTCGGCTGCCTCTCCCCGCCGCCGGAGCGCCGTCGCGCCGGAGGACCCGAGCCAGCTCCGCCACCTCCTCGTCGCCGGCCGTCTCCGTTCATCCCCGGACCTCACCAACTCCTCCAACCGAACCCCCTTCGCACGCCGACTACAATCTACGCACCGCCTGAACCTCTCCGGCCCATCCTCGCCGCCGGCGCCGTCGCCTCCGACCATCTTCCCCGACCTCCCTCCGGCAGGTAACTCAAAAGAGTTTATTGCCGTATATGGGTAGGCAAAGCCTCCCCCTCCCCTCTGGTTAGCCGCGCTCTCTCTCAACTCCCCGGTGCGCGTTCGAGCCCTCGGCTCCGCGCGCTGGGTTGAGTTTTTCGTTTAATTTTCGCGACTGACAAGCGGGCCCCACCCGTCAGCGGCCGCCGGTCTGCGCTGCCACTGCCGCCTGGGCCCCACCCGTCTGCGTCAGCCTCTGACAAGTGGGTCCAGACCCCAGTGGGTCCCACCTGTCAGTGACCAAGCAGATAGGGTCACTGACAGAGGGGTCCCACATGTCAGTGACCGCCAGTGGTTACTGTTCAGTGGGCCCCACCTGTCAATCTCTCAGATTAAAATAAAGATTTAAAAATTAAAAATTCCAGTGGGCCCCACCTGTCAGAAATTTCCGAATTTCTCGATTTATTCAAATCTGAGATTTTCAAATGAGCATAACTTTCTCATTTTAACTCCAATTCCAGCCATTCAAATTTCTAAATTCATCTAAAATCATAATCTACCCAATTATGGCCTCTGTTGAATTTTTGGATTTTATTTGAATTTCGTGGGTATTTATTTGTTTTGTTGCTTCGTCTTTCCTCGCGTAGATTCCAACGTTGTCGACGATCCCTCTTCACAGCAGCAAGAAGACCCAGAAACCCTGCAAGAAGGCAAGTCTCCTTTGATCATCTTGAGCCTATGCTTTCGAAATGTTTTAAAGTATTTTAAATGTTATGCATTGCTATTTACATAAAATGATAATTCAAATCTTAAGGTAGTAGTTAATCCAACCTTGTTATGCCCTCCATTGGAATTGATTGTCATGTACCCTTGTCACCATAGAATTTCCTTTGTCTCATTAATGAGAATATTATAATTACTTGTTGATGTTAGTATGGTAGGATAATGCTTAGTCATGCTATCTAATAACTTTGGAAAATCTTGAAAATGGGAAATTATGATTTATTATTAAATCCTTGTGTTTGAAAGTGAAGTGGCAATTGGAGTTGTCACTGTGATTTTAAAATAAAATAAAAATGTGAAAGTTGGTTTAGATTAGGGTGGATGGCTGTTTGGGTTGGTGCAGTAAGCACGAGAACTTGATAAGTGTATGTTCCACCCTAGTCAATTAAGGACCGACGCTTGTGTTTGTCCAAACTGAGCATTAACCGTACAACCACAAGTCTATATGGGTACGACCTAGCTAACTAACCTATAAAGGTGTAGTTTAGATATCACCAGTGGTGTATTGAGTGCCAGGGCGTACTGGTTACTCATAGTGAGGGACAGGGTTACTGTACTCATATGGCGCAAGAGGGGGCTTCAGATTGGGCGGATTTAACCCTTCTGCGGTGAAACCTCAGCGGGTGGTATCTGGCTATACTGGAGTAGGTGAAAGGCTTTGTGATATTTTATCTGGGTCTCATGCCAAAGGAAGCGTGTTGACTTTTAGGATAATTTATCTCTTGTGGGTAAAGTTGTACAACCTCTGCAGAGTGTAAAACTATTCGAATAGCCGTGCCCACGGTCAAGGGCGGGCAAGGAATGCATTCACATGGTAGATTTCTGGTTTTGGTTTTAAAATCAAAAGTTTTGTATTCCGAGGGTGGAGGGAACTCTCGGAAGGGAATCCTGGCGGATGGAGCCAGAGAGGGTGGATGGAACCCGCAGTTTAAAATTTGACCAATGGTAATTGGTTAGCTAGTGTTGGTAGTTGGAACCTTCGCTAGAAAGTTAATTCTGTTAAAACATTTACTTCATTAAAATAATGCCTTCGAAAATAATTAGTAGTAATTGAATTTTCAAATATTGCTTTGTGCAAAAGAACCATATGGCCTTCCTTTGTTAAGCCTTGCATCTATGCATTTTTCCCAAGACTTGCGGAGTACTTTATGTACTCACATGCTACACTTAAAAATAACATCTCAGAGGAAGTTGAAGCTCAAGAATGTGACTACGACTACTGCTTCGCTTGTGGCTGTGATGGATTCTTCCCGGAGGACTAGGTCGCGTTTCCCCAGTCAATTGCCTGTGGCGAATTGATGGGTCGTCCTCGAGTTTTATTTGCTTCCGCTGTGTTTGATTGTGCGAGGTCTTAAACCTCCCTTGTATTAATGAGACCAGGTGGTCAGTACTCTTATTTATTGTAATAAATCGTCGATGGTGATGTTTTCCATTCTGTTTGACTGTGTGCACTAGCTTTGATCTGGGACTAGTGCTGTAATACACAGAGGGTCCGGGTTCGAAAATCCGGGGTCCCGACACCCATTTCACGGTCTTGCAACACATGACTGAAGTGGCGCCTTATGTCGACCAGCACAAGGATGTACTTCCGCAACAGAATCCGAAGCGGCCGGATGTTTGGATCATGAGGCAACACAATGGTCGGTTCAACCAATGGTTGATGGAGCAAATTGCTAGGAGCTCGCCAAGTGAGACGCTGACATGGTTAGCCAAAGGGCCAACATTTATAGTTGTGACATGGCAAGTGTTGTAGGGGTGGCCCCCACCTAAGCCCAGCTGGCCTGCTAGAGGGTTGTAAGACCCAAAATGGGACATGTGTAATGACGTAAATGCCCCTGAAAGGGATGCTTGAGTGTAAGGGTATAATTGTAAAAGCACTCCCCATGTGGATATATATATACAACACAGGCCACGGGGGAAACCCTAAGGCACTTTGCTCACCTAACTCTCCACTACCATACTCTCTCTCTATTTGGTCTGTAACCATAACAGTTGGCACCGTCTGTGGGGAGGACGAGAGCAAGCCTCAAATCCGAAGAAGGATGGCACCCAAAAAAGCTTCATCGTCGGCGGCGAAGAAGAAGAAGGCGGAAGTGACGGAGTCTCGCGCCAACACCAGGGCTTCAGCATCGGTAGCCGCAGGCGTGGACGGTGGCGCGGGCGCGATAGCGACAAACGCTGGCCTGCACGCCACGATGACCGACCCCACCACCGCTGCCATGACGATCGACCCCGCCACCGCTGCCACGACGGTCGACACCGCCCCGCACAGGGCGAGTGACCCCGCCACAGGCACGGCGTTCGCTACTGGCAGCACCGACCGGGTGGCTGGGGATGGTAGTGCCGGTGCCCAGGTTTGCGCGGCTGCTGTCCCCGCACTCGGTGCGGCCATGGCGAGCGGTTTCGGCGGCAACGTGGGCCTCGTCATTGACTTCGAGGCCCACCTCGCCACCACGGTAGGCAATCCAGGAGTGCAGGCTGTGATCGCCGCAACTCTGGCCGTGCGGCCAGGTGCACCGGGCGCTCCGGCCACAACTACGATGGAGAACGCCCTGCTGGCGACCCTCAGCATGTTCCAGCGGGAGTTGGCAGATCTTCGTGGTGCCGTGCAAGATATGCAAGAGGCTCGGAGCCAGCAGACTCCGCCGGTGGTCGTGTCGGAGCCCACGCCGGAGCGGGCGGATAGCCACGACGCCCCCACGTCCAGCCGCGTCCCGCTACGACGCGTGGACCCAGAGTCCCCACTCTCCGCAGGTCTGCAGCAGGCGGCATGGCCAGAGGACTTCAAGTTCCCCAATGCCATCGAGTCATACAAAGGTGACACGGACCCTCAGGAGTTCAAGCGGGTGTACGAGACCGCCATCGAAGCCGCCGGCGGCGACGACACCATGAAGGCAAAGGGGCTCCCCCTCGCGTTGCAGGGAGTGGTGCTCTCTTGGTTCTTCACCATCGAGCCAAACTCCATCTACGCGTGGGAGCAGATACGTGATCGGCTCTACAACAACTTCTAGGGGAACTACGTCGAGTGCGTCGACGCGGATCAACTCTTCGTGATCAAGCAAAAACCCTCGGAGAAACTCCGAGACTACTTCAAGTGCTTTGCGAAGGTACGCTGCCAGGTCAAGGATCTCAATGAGACAACTATCATCAACGCAGCAGTACAGGGCCTTCGCCCGGGGCCGCTGGCTGAATACAACGCGTAAAAGCCAATCAAGACGGTGGCGAAGCTTTTCAACAAGATGGAAGAGTACGCCAGGGTGAAAGAGGATGCGCGGCGGAATGTTGGCGAAGAATGAAGGCTCGCCAAAAGAAGGCTCCTCGAAAGGCAAGCGCAAGTCGGAGCCATCGAAGGACGCCTCCGAGCGCTAGGATGCCCAGCACAAGGACTCGTCGGGCGACAAGCCCAAATGCGGCCAGCAGAAGTCTCGAAGAGCTCGTTATGTCTTCGACATTGAGGGAGGCTCCGAAGATAACGCCCCTGCTGGCCGCGGCGGTAGAGGACACCGGGGGCGGGGGCGGGGGCGAGGTCGAGGTTGTGATGACAGAGGCCGCGGAGAGTACGGCGACCAACATCATGGGCAGTGGTGCGAAGTCCATGGTCGTGGCAGCCACGACACACGTGCGTGCACCACCATCGCGGCACTTCGGCAAAGCGTCGCTAGGGATAGAAACCTTGAGGTACGTCCGCCAGTCGTGGCTCACGTCCAGCAGCCCCTGGAAGGCCCCATGTGGATCCAGGAGCAAGGGATGCAGCTCCAGGTGGGCCACCCGCGGATCCAGGCTCACGTACAGCAACCTCGTGAGGGCCTCCTGCAGCTGCAAGCCCTGGAGGGAGCCCAGCTCAGGGTCATAAACGTCATCTCCGGAGGCTCCTCGCTGGAGTTCGCCTCGGCATGGCAGCGGAAGACCTATGCGAGGAGGCTACACCACGTGGCGGCGTACCCAGCGCAGGCACCGTCGGATTGGGTGCAGCACGAAATCACTTTCACGCCCGCCGACGCTGAGGGCGTGGAGTTCCCCCACCAAGATCCCCTGGTCGTCCAGGCCGTCATCGCGGGATGCGACGTTAGGCGCGTCCTGGTCGATGGAGGAAGCTCCGTGAACATCTTGTTCATAGCGGTCTTCGACCAGATGGGGATCCCCCGAAGTCGGTTGGGCCCCTCGGGAATCCCACAGCAAGGCTTTGGAGGTCAGCCTCTGCGGGCGTTGGGCCAGTTATGCATGCAGGTCTCCTTTGGCCGGGATGACAACGTGAGGAGCGAGGATGTCAGTTTCGACATCGTCGGTATCTCATACCCCTACAACGCCATATTGGGGCGGCCAACCCTAAACTCTTTCGGAGCAGTTCCACACCACGGCTTCCTGTGTATGAAGCTCCCCGAACCACGGGCCGTCATCACCGTCCACGGTGACCAGGACATGGCTCGGCGCATCAAGCTCGGCACCAGAGCTCGGCACCACGGGGCTCACGGAACGGCTAGGCCGAGCGCGCAGGCGCGAAAATCCTTGGCGGCTCCAGGAACCACCTCGCCAGGCTCCCACGCTGATTGCTCCAGCAATAGAGGCTCCCACCGTACCCCGCCTAGTCACCGGGGCAGCGATAGTCGCGGCCGTTCCCGCCCGCGAATGATCACTGGTCAGTACGTCGTCTTTTGTAATCGCTCACCCGCGCAAACGGGAATTCAATAAAGTTTACTGTTTGCAAAACTTGTTTGGTTTCCCGCAAACGCGCAGAGGATTACCTCTGCGCGTGCTCTCTGTGTGAGTATAAACAAAGACACGCCTCCGCACGCACTCTACAGAGTATAAATAAGATGTAGCGTCGAGGTCCGCCTCCGCACACACTCTACAGAGTATAAATAAGACGTAGCGTCGAGGTCCGCCTCCGCACGCACTCTGTGGAGTATAAATAAGACGTAGCATCGAGGTCCGCCTCCGCACGCACTATACAGAGTATAAATAAGATGTAGCGTCGATGTCCGCCTCCGCACGCACTCTACGGAGTATAAATAAGATGTAGCGTCAAGGTCCGCCTCCGGACGCACTCTACGGAGTATAAATAAGATGCATCGTCTATGCTTACCTCCGTGCGCACTCTACGAAGTATAAATAGGACGTAGCGTTGAGGTCCGCCCTCGCACGCACTCTACGAAGTATAAATAAGATGCAACGTCGAGGCTTACCTCCGTACACACTCTACGGAGTATAAATAACGCGTGGTTAATGGTCCCACGTGCCCCATGGAGTACGAAAAAGTAAAAGGACGCAGCAGAGGCTCGCCCCCGCGCATACCTCGTGGAGTATGCGGAAGAGGCAGTAGAGGCTCGCTCCCGCGCACACCCCGCGGAGCATTGACGCGCAGCAGAGGCTTGCCCATACCGCGAAATACAAGCTAGGCACACGGCCGTGGTCCTCGTGTGCGCCCTGCGGCAGCGAGTATGGCCACCACTTCGAAGGGTGGGGGACGGAGCGCTCGCGCGTCTACCTCAACTAGGCGCCAGCTTCGCTGCCACCACTTTGAAGGGTAGGGGACAGAGCGCTCGCACGTCTACCTCGACTAGGCGCTAGCTCCGCTGCCACCACTTCGAAGCGTAGGGGACGGAGCGCTCGCGCGTCTACCTCGACTAGGCACCAGTTCCGCTGCCACCACTTCGAAGGGTAGGGGACGGAGCGCTCGCGTGTCTACCTCGACTAGGCGCCAGCTCCGCTGCCACCACTTCGAAGCGTAGGGGACGGAGCGCTCACGCGTTTACCTCGACTAGGCGCCAGCTCCGCTGCCACCACCTCGAAGCGTAGAGGACAGAGCACACGTGCGTCTACCTCGACTAGGCGCCAGCCCCACTGCCACCACCTCGAAGGGTAGGGGACGGAGTGCTCGCGCGTCTACCTCGACTAGGCGCCAGCCCCGCTGCCACCACCTCGAAGGGTAGGGGACGGAGCGCTCACGCGTCTACCTCGACTAGGCGTCAGCTCCGCTGCCACCACTTCGAAGGGTAGGGGACGGAGCACACGCTAGCTCCGCCGCCGTGTAGTGCTCGCGCGTCTACCTCGACTAGGCGCCAGCTCCCTGCCGTGGAGTGCTCGCGCATCTACCTCGACTGCGCGCCTAGCGAACCTAGCGAACAGGCGAGCGCGGAGTAGCCTCACAAGCCTACCGACGGACAGCGCGGTCATAAGAAATGACAGACACGGGCGATACTTCCAACTAAAACCCCCTTCTTTCTGTATTCATCGGAGGAAGCTTACAAGAGGGCGCGGTACAAGTGTACAAGTATCCTGAGAGGCGCGCAGCCGCTACTCAGCAGGCTCCTCCTTAACGTGCGTCCACGCTGAAACTTCGCCCTAAGAAACCCGGCTCGCCCAAAAATACAGCGACTCCTCGGCACTCTGCCAGCGTCGAAGACGCCGTCGGGTCACAAGGTCAGAAATTAGTAGCCGGTCCCGGTCGGGTAGCTGCTTGGGGCACGGGGGGCACACAAGTCAGAAATGGGGGCGACCTCTACTTTATTCATAACAAAAAAAGGTGTGTGTGTTACAACACACGCCAACACGCGAAAACCCTGGTGTCACACTTGTGGATTCGCGTTGCCACTCGAGGCCTCGGGGCCACCTTGTCATGCCGCGGGTGACGAAGCTTCCCCCTCCCGATTGTCCATGGCGCGCTCTCGGTCCCCGGCACCACCCAGAGACCCCTCGCCTTCATCCTCCGCGCCCATCTCTAGGTTTGAATCGGACTCAGCGTTTGCCGCATCGATGGGAGGGACGGCGGCCACTGCTCCGGGCACGGCCGCAGAAGTCTGAGTCTTCCAACGAGACGACGCCTTTTTTCCCTTTGGCACCGTCATCCCGATGCCAAGCAGCAGCACCGATGGCCACCTTGCCTCGAGGTTCGGGCACCAAACCCCTGCGCCCCCCGTAACCAGGGAGCTCGATTGTCGACCCACAGCAAGCTTGGACGTGTTCTCGGAAATAGGCTGCCTTTTGTTCGTCAACGCTGGCTGATGTTAGCGTCAACGGATGCAATCATCAAATGCAGACGAACAAAAGTAGCCCTACTTGTGAGAAGACAACCACGTGCAGTGGCACAGCGCAATCACCGGGTCGAAGATAAGTTCTTCCGAAACTCAAAGACAGGCATCCATCTGTTCACCAACATTCTATGATCGCCTCCATCAGCGCTAACCATGCTATAGAACAATCCTTTCAAAGAATGTAGATGAACAGAGGAAGCCTATCTTTGAGACCAAGGTCACTTCAACCGTACCCGGCCACAGCACTATGAAAGACGCCGCAGGAAGACGACGTGTATATACCCACTGCGCCCCGAACTGAAGGAAGGCGTAACCGGCGGCATTCCAATCGACGGAATGCAACCAGCGGGTGCCCGGCGGTTCGGATCCCTGGGATCAAGAAATGCGACCACCGGTGGGCCAACAGCGCACGACGCACTGGTGGCATCCCGCCACGCGTTCCGCCCCTCTGGGGGAGGGCGAGCGGCCGCGGTCGTGTGACTGGTGACAGCCCACGACACGCCAAACGTGGCCCGCCGTGTGTACCCTCCCGTTGGGACAGCGCGTACGGCGGCAACAGCCTGTTCCTGACAATCCAGGGGTCGGCGCGATTCTCGCTGCCATTAAGGCGCACTACAGGACCGTGAAGCTGCCCGACATCGTCAGACTAGGCGGAGCCCCTCAGCCAACCCACACCCAGAGGACTCCGGGGCGCAAGCATCGTCTCCGCTCTGACTTCGACTCCGCCACCCAAGGAGCATATAGCCAAGGGTGGCCCGGGCAACCAGGTCGAGGCCACGTCTTGGACTTCACCGGTAGACCCGCTGAAGATGCCCGACAACGACCCGCTCCCGTCTTGCCTAGGCGGCTCCGCTGACACCTTCAACTCCGCCGACACCTTCAACTTCGCCGACACCTTCAACTCCGCCAGCGCCTCCGACTCCACGGCAAGCACACGCATTCGCTCCGGCTTCGACTTCGGCCCCGCTACCGAGGCAAAGATTACACCAAGTAGTTAACCAACCAAACAATTTGGAAGTTCACAGGCCGCAGGGATGGAGGGGGCCAAATGGCTCGACGACATGGCTTCGGCCCGTGAAGCCCGTCACCATGAGAGGCTCCTATTGTAGGGGTGGCCCCCACCTAAGCCCAGCCGGCCTGCTAGAGGGTTGTAAGACCCAAAATGGGACATGTGTAATGACGTAAATACCCCTGAAAGGGATGCTTGAGTGTAAGGGTATAATTGTAAAAGCACTCCCTATGTGGATATATATATATATATATATATATATACAACACAGGCCATGGGGGAAACCCTAAGCACTTTGCTCAGCTAACTCTCCGCTACCATACTCTCTCTCTGTGTTTAGTCTGTAACCACAACAGCAAGCATACAACAATGCATGTGTGTGATGTATTTGTGAATTTGCATTTACTTATATATGAAAATGTGTGATATATAGGTGAATTTTGAGAATGAGTCATACAAATGTATCTCTATGTTCATTGGGCTGTTGTAAAGAAATACACCCAGCTGTTGTCAATGCTGGTTGGTGAGTGAATGCTTATTACAGACGGTTCTAAACTTAGAACCGTCTGTGATATCAATATCACAGACGGTTCTCAGTTTATAACTGTCTGTGATAATAAATATCACAGACGGTTCTAAGTTTAGAACTGTCTGTGATATTGATATATATAAACCCCGCTAGGGTTTTGCGCGTACACTGTAGTTATTACTAGTCTAGATCTAGCCCGTCTCGCCTCCTGTCGCCGTCGACCCGAGCCCACGCCGTCGCCGTCGACCCAAGCCCACGCCGTCATAGTCGCCGTCGACCCGAGCCCACAACGTCGCCGTCGATCCGAGCCCACGCCGTCGCCGTCGACCCGAGCCCACGACGTCACCGTCGACCCGAGCCCATGCAGTCGCCGTCGACCCGAGCCCACGCTGTCGCCATCGACCCGAGCCCACGCCATCGCAGTCGCCGTCGACCCGAGCCCACGCCGTCGCCGTCGACCCGAGCCCACACCGTCACCGTCGTCTCGAGCCCATGTCGTCGCCGTCATCCCAATCCCACGCCGTCGTTGCCACCGCCTACACAACGCCGCCGAACCCTAAGGTGCGCAATTAAAAAATGTTAGATTGTATAAATCTATGATGAATATAGATGTTCCTTTATATATATTCTTTCATATGTTAACTACCAGCAATCATCACAAATTTCCTTAGCATTATCTTTAGCATTGTCTCTTTTAATCTTGTAAAACAAATGAAAAAAGCTGCATAGTTTGCTTGCCTTTTTTTAATCTTGTAAAACACAATATCCAAAGACTTAATTTTACAAATCTTAAACCATTATTCAAACCAGAGCATAACATCATACATGTGTATATATGGCCCATTAGCATGTACTCTAGAGTTGTATATGTATATGTATATGTATATGTATATGTATATGTATATGTATATGTATATGTATATGTATATGTATATGTATATGTATATGTATATGTATATGTATATGTATATGTATATGTATATGTATATGTATATTATCCTATCCTTATCTTATCTTATCATAGCATGTACTCTAGCTGCATAGTATGTCACTTTCTTATCTTATGGTATAGCACTTTCTTATCTTATCCTAATAGACCCACAAATTGAGCAACATGTTATCCGCGCATTCTTCAACATCATCGCCGGATGCGTCTGCTCCAAAATCAAAACGCCGAGGAAGAGGGCTATCGAAGAAGCCTGAGGGCCGATTTACCATCACAGAGGTCGATGGATCTGGGACCCCTCTCCTTCCTCCTAAAGCGGTAGCGCATTCCGAAGAATGGTCGGAATAGTTGCACGAGAACGAATTGAGATCACATTCAATTCGTGGAAGAGCGTGCCAAAGACTCGGAAACATGAGCGTTCCAAAGAGCGTGCCAAAGACTCGGAAACGCTGCTGATCGAATTTTGGCATCGTTCGAGATCCCAGAAGAACACCAAGATGTCGTGCAACGACAAACCTTGCTAGCGGCGTGCAAAGCAGGGAAGAACTTCAAGAGCACGCTTGTCAAGAAATACGTGGAGACGGACGAAACGCCCTTTCATAAATACCCATTCCTGGAACCACAATGGGAAGAGTTCAAGGTGATGAAGACGACCGAAGATTTCAAAAGTACAAGAACGGCGCACAAGGCCCTCCAGGAAAAAAACACACACCCCCACAGACTTGGCACAGCTGGGTATGCGGGTAAAATCTCACAGTGGAGGAAGGAGGATGAACTGGCAGCCCTGCAGGACATCGCCCCGCCATTTGGCAATATCCCGGATGACCGCGCTCGAAATTGGATTAGAGCAAGGTCATCTACAACGACATCGGCGGACGTCTCCTTTCAAAACGCTGCAGACCAGCAAGTGTCCCAGTGCCTGGTAAGATATCGATCGAACTATGTAGCTTGTAATTGCTCCACAACTTCGTACGAAGTGAAATGACATGTCGTGCTCTTGCAGGAAGAGCTGAGTTTTGAATCTACCCTGGGATCATTCCAGGGAACAAGGGAGAATGATATGCTCTCCGCGGCCCTGGGAAACAAGGAGCACCCGGGTCGTACGAGAGGCCTTGGGCTTTACGTTCCTTGGAAACATGGTTTCTAAGGTGACTCCGAAATGTATCGGCGTAGGAAGAGAACCAAAGCCGAGCGTGAGGCACGGCTACGAGAAGAGATCAAGGCATCTCTTAGAGAGGAGCTAAGAGATGAGCTGGCTGATTATGTCAGAGATGAGGTGCGAAAACATACAGAAAATTAGCAGGACGCCGCCGCTCCTGTGCTAGCTAGCCCGCACAATCGTCCGAGTAGTTGCGCATCCAATCGACGGAAAGCGAGGCCAGATTTCCTATGGACGACATCTTGGTAATAATTATTATCTCTCGAATGCTTGCTCCATTGATAGGCCTCTTAATTGGAGTAGATAATTTTGTATCGTTATGTAGGAGCCTACGAAGTGCAAGCTCCAATGAGATATGCCTCCGTTGCCTTGCGCGCTGCTTGGGGCATGGCATATCCATATGCTCAAGGGGTCATGTTGCACCATCAAGCTTTAGCGAGAGGCTTCGAAAAAGTGTCAATAGATGGTGTACACGCCAATTTCGAGGTCGTCCTACTACCAAAGCCCACCAACGACGACTTCGTGACTCTAGGGCAAGCCATTGGATCCATCATCTAGTAGCCCAAAAGTGATATCTGCCTGGAGGCTTCTTCACCAGTGGCAGATCAGCTACCTACCTGAACAAGATCAGCTACGTGCACTGGTGCCATCTCCACAAGGGCAACCTGAACCAGATCAGCTACCTACACTGGTTTCATGTTCACGGGCGCTATTCCCGGTGCAGCAACTTCCACCAGTGCAACTTTGTCGGGACCCCGGATTTCCAAACCTGGACCCTCTGTGTATTACAGCACTAGTCCCAGATCAAAGCTAGTGCACACAGTTAAACAGAAATGATACATAACCAACAACGCCTTATTACAATATTAAAGGGCACTGACCGAAAGGTCTCATTATTACAAATGAGGTTTCAAGACCTCGCACACAAGAAACACAGCGGAAGCAAGATAAATTCAGCGGAGACCCCTCAATACGCCACAGGCAATTGACTGAGGAAGCGCGACCTAGAACTCCTGGAATCCTTCGTCGAATCCACCCGCGAAGTAGTCGTAGTCTCCTTCTTGGGCTTCGTATTCTTCTGGATATTATTTTTGAGTGCAGCATGTGAGTACATAAAGTACTCCGCAAGTCTTGGGAAAAATGCAGTAGATGCAAGGCTTGACAAAGGAAGGCTATATGGTTCTTTTGCACAAAGCAATGTTTTAATTTCAATTACTACTAGTTATTTTCGAAGGCATCAATTTAATAAAGTAAATGTTTTAACAGAACTATCATTAACTTTATAGTGAAGGTTCCATCTACCAACACTAGCTAACCAATTACAATTGATCAAGTTTAAAACTGCGGGTTCCATCCACCCTCTCTGGCTCCAACTGCCAGGATACCCTTCCGAGAGTTCCCTCCACTCTCGGAATACAAAAACTTTGATTTTAAAACCAAAACCAAAAATCTATCATGTGAATGCATTTCTTGCCCGCCCTTGACCGTGGGCACGGCTATTCGAATAGTTTGACACTCTGCAGAGGTTGTACAACTTTACCCCCAAGAGATAAATTATCTTAACAGTCACCACGCTTCCTTTGGCATGAGACACAGATAAATTATCACAAAGCCTTTACCTCACTCTAGACTAGCTAGACACCACCCGCTGAGGTTTCACCGCAGAAGGGTTAAATCTGCCCAATCCGAAGCCCCCTCTTGCGCCATATGAGTACAGTAAATCCCTGTCCCTTACTGTGAATAACCAGTAAATCCCTGGCACCCACTTTCCACTGGTGGCACCTAAACTAGACTATCATGAGTTAATCAGCTAGGTCGTACCCATATAGACTTAGGGTTGTACGGTAGTGCTCAGTCTGGACAAACACAAGCGTCGGTCCTTAGTTGACTAGGGTGGAACATACACTTTACAAGATCTCGTGCTTGCCGCACCAACCCAAACCAACCATCCACCCTAATCTAAATGAATTTCCACATTTTTATTTTATTTCAAAGGATCAGTGGCAACTCCAATCACCACTAGACTTATAAACACAAGGTTTTTACAACAAATCACAATTTTCCATTTTCAAGATTTCAAAGGTATTAAATAGCGTGACTAAGCATTATACTACCATTCTATTATTCACAAATAATTATAATACTCTCATTATTGAGACAAAGGAAATTCTAGGGTTACAAAGATACATGGCATTCAACTTCAATTGAGGGCATAACAAAGTTGGATTAACTAATACCTTAAGATTTGAACTAATGTTTTATGTAAATAGCAATGCACAGAATTTAAAATCATTAAAATATTTCGAAATCGTAGGTTCAAGATGATCAAAGGAGACTTGCCTTCTTGCACGCTCTCTGGGTCTTCCTGCTGCTTAGTGGAGAGATCTTCGACAACGTTGGACTCTACACGCGAAAAGACAGAGCAACAAAACCAATAAATACAAAAAAATTCAAATAAAATTTAAAAATTCAAATAGAGGCCATAATTGGATAGATTATGATTTTATAAGAATTTATAAATTTAAATGGCTCAATTTGGAGTTAAAATGAGGGAGTTAGGCTCATTTGAAAATCTCAGTTTGAATAAATCCAAAAATTATGAAATTTCTGACAGGTGGGGCCCACTGGCAGTACATAAATTTTAATCTTTTATTTTATTATTTTATTCTGAGCCTATGACAGGTGGGACCCACTGACAGTGAGCCGGCCTCTGACGTGTGGGACCCCTCTGCTCTGGGCCCACATGCCAACGGGGCGTACTGACCGGCGGGGCCCAACTGTCAGCCGGCCCACAGACCGACAGCAGCTGACGAACGGGGCCCGCATGTCAGCGTGCGGTTTAAAAGAAATGGCTCAACCTCAGCGTGCGGAGCCGGGGGCTCGAACGCGCGCCGAGGGAACCGGGGGGAAAGGGATATCGCTGCTAGCCAGTCGGTCGGGGAGGCGTTGCCTACCCATACAGGGTAAGTAATCCCTTTGAGGGTTACCTGCTGGAGGGGTCGGGCAGAGGTGGCCGGGGCAGTGGCGCCGGCGGCGAGGGGTGGTCGGAGAGGTTCGGGTGAGGTCCAAAATGCGATCCTGGCGCGGAGGCGGATCTGACGGTGGGGTCGGCGAGGCTCGGGGACGAGCGGAGGTGGCCGGCAGCGAGGATGTGGCAGAGCGGGCTCTGGTGCTTCGGTGCAACGGTGCTCCGGCGGCGGGGAGGCTCGGCCGAGGGGCTGAGGGTGGTCGCCGGCGCACGGAAAAGACGTTGGGGGCGGCGGCGGGCTCTGGGGAAGACCGAGGCAGTGGCGATTGCTCGCCGGAGTACTTACCGGGCGCGCACGGGGAGCTCTCGGTGCGGGGCACACGGGGCTCGGGGCTCGGGGAGAGAGCGGTGGGAGGTGGTGCGGTGAGAGGGGACGCCGAGGGGCTATTTATAGGGACGGAGGGGGGGCACAGGCGGTTGACGGGCGGGGCCCGCGGGGCAGTGAGAAGGGGGAGAGAGGGAGAGCGGGCGGCTAGATGGCCCGCGCGGGTGGCGTGGCGCGCATCGGGCTGGCCACGTGCTGGCCTGAGGGGAGGGGAAGGCGGGGTGGCTAACGGGCTGGGCCCGCTTGGCGGATGGAGAGAGAGAAGCGGCCTGGATTGGGCCGTGCGACGACGTGGGCGGATCTGGGCCGTCCACGCGTCGGCCGGAGGGTGGGGTTGGGAATTTTATTTTCAGAATTTGATTTTTATTTTCAGGAAAGGCTAGGAAATTATTTAGGCCTAAGAAAAATATGAAAATACCTCCAAAAATTCCAGAAAAATTCACAGAAGCTTCTGAAGATATTTTAGACTAAGTAAAATTATTCCCAACTACTGTTGGTATTTAATTTTCATACTTTAAAATATTTTTTAAATTTTAAAAATAGGTTTTAAACCCTAGAAAATCCAGAAAACCAAATAAAAGCCAAATAAAGTCCAAATACTTTAAA
This sequence comes from Dendrocalamus latiflorus, assembly GCA_017311315.1. Lineage (NCBI taxonomy): Eukaryota > Viridiplantae > Streptophyta > Magnoliopsida > Poales > Poaceae > Dendrocalamus > Dendrocalamus latiflorus. The sequence goes on from CM029634.1 coordinate 28,624,603, forward strand.
ATAATTAATTTGAAATTAAATTTTTCCAGAAAGCAAATTTTGGGATGTTACAAACCTACCCCCCTTAGAAAGAATCTCGTCCCTGAGATTCGGACGGACTAGGAAAAAGATTAGGGAACTCTGCTCTTATATCCTCTTCACGCTCCCAAGTCGCTTCCCACTCAGAATGATTGCTCCACTGCACTTTACAGAACTTGATGACCTTGTTTCGCGTACGACGCTCTGCTTCATCCAATATCTTGACTGGATACTCTGGATAGGTTAGGTCCTCCTTCAAGTTCACTTCATCTAGAGGCATCTGTTCTTCTGGTACTCTGAGACACTTCCTTAACTGGGACACATGGAAGACGTCGTGCACCTTTGACAACTGAGGTGGAAGCTTCAACTGATACGCAACTTCTCCCCTTTTTGCCGTAACAGGGAATGGTCCAATAAATCTAGGGGCAAGCTTTCCACTAACTCCAAAACGTCGCATTCCCTTGAGAGGTGAAACTTTCAGATAAACATGATCTCCAGGTACAAACTCTAATGTTCTTCGACGATTGTCCGCATAGCTTTTCTGTCTGGTTTGAGTTGTTTTTAATCTGTCCTAGATCAGGCGAACTTGTTCCTCCGCCTGTTTCAACACATCTGGTCTGAATACTTGTCCTTCTCCTGTTTCTTTCCAATACAACGGTGTCCTGCATTTTCTGCCATACAAAGCTTCAAACGGAGACATTTGCAAGCTGGATTGATAACTGTTGTTATAGGAAAACTCTGCATAGGGCAAACTTCGATCCCAATTAGTCTTGTTTGCTAGGACACAAGTTCTCAACATGTCTTCCAAAATTTGATTTACTCTTTCTGTTTGACCATCTGTCTGCGGATGATATGCTGTGCTGAAATTTAGATTGGTGCTATCCTAGACACATGCCTATTGGCTTTGGATTGCTCATCCTTCAGTGAGGTTAAGTTTCTCTAGTGAGATTACTCTTGTCATTTTATCTTGACCACAAACATTCACCATTGGCAACACCTCTGTAGTCAGCATACTTATAACCTCCGGATTGTCCTTTCTCTTCCAAATCAGTCATGATCCAACTCCAGAGTTCTGCACAGTTCATTTGTCCTTTCCCTTCCAAATCAGTCATGATCCCAACTCCAGAGTTCTGCACAGTTCATTCTTTATCACTGTCCAAAATTAGGTTCTAAAGTCATTACGCATCTGGATGGGTTCTAATATGTGAGTTTTCTCAATACAAGAAAGTAATAATTGTTGCAATTAATACTGTTGCATCCATGGACTAGAGAGTAAACCATACGCTTAAGAGCACTGAGATTTATTGTGAAAGTTTGGCCGACTGTAGGGTGCTCTAGCTTCTTTTTGCAGTTTTGTTTGCTATGAATTGAGTTGCATCTCTATGAGTGTGTATGCATTAACCATAAGTCTTGTGAGACATGAATTTGGAGACTACATTACTATTCACTTTGATCTTCATTTATCATCAGTGAAATGAACAGCCTTCTGTAGCAAATGTTATTTCATTTATTTTATTTTCCAATAACATCATTGTCCTCAATATAAAAAAATGATAACAGAAGAGGGAAGGATGTAACTGTAATCAGATAGAAACAGAAGCGAGCAAAGCAAATTCACCACAATATATTGCATATGTAGTACTAGAAAACTTAAAAAAAGGATTTCCAAAATCCTTAGTGCATATGCTGTCTTATCGAAATTGTTCAAAAGCATTGCTCGCTTAGATGGCATATAGTAAGTTGCTAAATTGTTCACCCTTTCAGGATGGCACGGCAAATGAAAAATCTGCTGGGAACCATTCCATTTGGATAACCTTAATGGCTTATCTAATTTTCTTTATGCTTTGCTACATAGGAACATTTTGATAGGGTTCTCATACTTGATTTTATTGCTGTGGTCACAGCTAGAACCTATTTTTATCAACATCATTGATTAAATCCTCAATTGTCAGACGTTTGTTACAAAGTGGTGATCAGTTGGGCTTAAAAGCTCATGGCTTATGGCTGAAAACACTGTAGCTGGCTGAAAAAAATATGTAGCTGACAGATGCTTATTTAGCATAATTAAATTTAAAAAAATTTAAAAATATAAAAAATATGTTAGCCCAATATGTATAATACAAACGAATACGGGAAAAAAAGAACCGGCAAAAAAGCTCAACAAAAAGCCAAAAGTTCAGAAAAAGACGAAATTTATAAATAGTGAAAAATAAGCCAGAAACCAGAAGCTCAAGCCGAACCGATCAGGGATCATTGGTATAGGTATAGACATGTACGATTCTGTTGCTAGGAGCCTAGGAGTACTGAATACTGATGCACAGTTTCCATAGTGCATTAACATTTTTTTTATAATATAGTGCATTGACTTGAGGAAGTAACTTTTTGTCTCGTTTATGAGCACTCAAGGAAATGCGAGCATAATCGGAGATCTGTGGCTGCATGCTTAGTTCAGGGTGTATATGTTTTGGAGAGAGACCGGCAACTAAATCGTCAATCTGTTCAAGCCTTGGCACCTCCCTGGTGGGAAATCTTCCATTTTCAGCTGATCCGCAAGCTTGTTGATGATGCTGACATGTCTATTTTCGGTGCAATATTTGAATTCAATCCTCCTTCAAGTAAAAGATCTTTTGCTGACAATGCGCCGAGATTTGTCATTGCCTTCAGAGGCACCATAACCGAGAAGGAAACCATCTCTAGAGATCTTTCCCTTGACCTCCACCTTGTTCAAAATGGTCTCCATAGGACCTCAAGATTTACAATTGCAATGCAAGCTGTTCAAAATGTAGCCTCAGTTTTTCCCAGATCCACGAACTGGCTAGCAGGGCACTCATTGGGTGCCGGTATGGCAATCCTTACTGGAAGAAACATGGTTAAGAAGGGTGTGCTTTGGGAAAGCTTTCTCTTTAATCCACCCTTTGTCTCTGCCCCAATGGAGAGGATCAGGGATGAAAGAGTAAGGCACGGTTTCCGCATCGCAAGAAGCGTAATTTCCGCCGGATTAACTATTGCAATGAAAGCAAAAACTGAGGGGAACAATCAGAGGTCTATTGCCCAAGATTCTTTCAACATTTTGTCATCATGGACGCCATATCTGTTTGTTAATCCAGGAGATCATATCTGTTCAGAGTACATTGGGTACTTCCAGCATCGGAAGAACATGGAGGATCTCGGTGCTGCATTTATTGAGAAGCTTGCGTCCCAGAATTCCACCAGAGATATGTTCTCGATGAACCATGTGGAGGTGACCACGTGTATGATGAGTAATTGACAGTGGGTTAGGTAAGACGAGTTCGGTTTTAGTGGTTCGGAGTCGAGTCGTTGCGTGGCGCAATCGGGCTCGGTTGGACTTGGTCATTCCTGGTCGTATAGGATTAGGTTGCATATTTCGACAATTCGACAGGTTTGGACTTCGGTATGGTAAGTGTGATGTGTTTGTGCTATTTACGCTTTCATGTATCGAGCGGTGCTATTTGATGTGTTTCTTGTCTGTGTGGCTGCAGGACGTCGAGGCAGAGTCGTGGCGAGACACGGTGGACCGGACTAGGCGCAGGTGGCGCTGAGGTCAGAACGGTCGGGATGTGCCGAAGACGACGGTGACTCGAGGTGGTTGCGAGGCGTGCGAGGCAAGGAGCGCGGAAGCTTCCCGGAAGGTGCAGGAGGGGCGAAACGGGAATTTCGCAGAGCTGCACAAGCGGGAGCGGGCTCCGTTGGATTTAGCGGGCGTAACGGGGCGGAGACCCGTTAGCCAAGGCTATATAAAGGATTGGAGGGGCTGCATGCCCACTTGAGCATTTTGGAGGGAATTAGGGTTAGCTCTAGTCAAAAGAGGCTTTAGGAGGTGGTTTTCCTTTAGTCTTTAGTGGTTGGAGAGGCAGAGTGGTGCTCCCTCTGTCCCCTACGATGGTTTCTAGATAGAACAGAGTGTTCTTCCTCCTTCCTAAGCATGTATGGGTTGTGTTCTTGAGATGGGGATAGGTGAGGATTGAGTGGAGAGTCTTGTAATCACTTCCTTGTTCTAATGTCCAGGCGTATGGGGACTCCTCTATATTCCTTTTGATCTAATGAATGAAATCTGAAGTTTGTCTCTCGAACTCCTGTTCTGTTCTTCGTTACTCTCATTTGATGATTTCTTGATTTTGTGAGTTTCTTGTTGTTTCTTGTTGGGAAGCCCCAAAATGGGTTGCTATGACATGGGAGATGCCCAAAAGCCATTTGGCTAGTCAATCCTAAGAGCAAACCACTTTTGATTTCACTTTTTTCTCTTTGGAGCTCCTCTGTTCATATATTTCTCATTCTAGGGTTTGAGCAAGATTTTGTTTCCCTCAACGAGATGGCATGAAATTTGATCTGGATTATCCCATGGCTATTGCTAACCTATCTGCAAAATTTCATAGCCAAAGGATCAATGATTGGGGAGTAATTTCAATTTTGGTCAAGTTCTTGCAAAGTTTCAGGTTTTTGTCATTTTTCTGTTGTTCTTGCCTTTCAGTTATTCTTTTGCTATTCTCTAGTCCTAGGGCTATATGGTTCTTTTTCTTAAGGTTCTAGTCTGAGGAGTTCTTGTCCTCTCTTTTCTAATTCTCTGATTTGTGCTCTCCTCTGTATTTCGTAGTTTCAGTTTTCTGTGAAGGTCCCCCCTTCTGCATCTCTTCCCTGCTTTCTTTTCGGTAGCAGAAGCAGTTCACGTGAAGCAAAGTATTTTCTGGGAGCAAAGGCTGTAGTCAATTTGGAGTGAAAATCGTTTGTTTCGGCTCTTTGCTTGCTCGTCTGCAGTTCTTATCAATCCGAGTATATGACTGCAGCCTTGTCCAGCAATTAGTCCGCGGTTGAAAGTCTCTGATGCTCTAAAATCAGTTTGGCTGTTTTTTTATTTCTCTGCTGTTGATAGTGCTTGCTTTTCGGCCAGATTCCCTTTTTGGTGCTTCCAGCATGAAGTAATTAATTCTTAATCATCTTATTCTCTCTCCAGTTTTTGGCATTGCTTTTTGTTCCGACGTGAGCTCTTCCCTTGGTGTCTCCTTTCTTTTCTTCTTTTTCTGATTTTCCTTCATTTTGCATGCAGATCAAACAGCGGTATTTTCAGTTGAATTTTTTACTGGCTGGTCTCTGATTTATACTGAATTTTTTGGTATCACATGCGTTCAAGAATTCAGCAAAATTATTTTTAAGTTTTCTGTGAGTTGCGTTGTTTTGCATCTTTTGAAAAATCAGTGTTCGATTTCTCGGGGGCGATTTTGAAGCGAGCGACATTCACCCCCCCTCTGTCGCCATTTCGGTCCTACAATTGGTATCAGAGCCGGTTAGCTCTAATTCATAGATCTTAACCGGTCTCAAGAGCCATGGCGACGGACAAGTACTCGACCAAGCCGCCCGTTTTCGATGACATCGATTACCCCTTCTGGAAGAGCCGAATGGAGACATACATCCATGCCCAGGGGTATGCCATCTGGCGGAAGGTCAAGGTACGATTCGTTGTTCCTGCCGATGAGAACATCAATGCCGGGAACATGGCTGATGTTGAGGCGAATGCAAAGGCAAGGAACATCATCATCCAGGGGTTGAGTCGTAGCGAGTTTGACCGCATCTCTCATCTTCCGTTCGCCTTCGATATCTGGGAGACCCTCGATGCATACCATGAGGGCACCACTCAGATTAAGACGGTGAGACAGGACCAGTTCAAGCGAGAGTACAACAAATTTGAGATGCTTGCTGGTGAGTCCCTAGATGAGTGCTTCGCGCGTTTCCACAAAATCTTGAGCAACCTCCGAGCGGTCGGTCTCACATACCCCGACTCGGACAACGCTCGTCAGATGCTCGCGGCACTCGACCTGCGTGTGTGGGAGATGAAAGTGACCACCATCAAAGACACGACAGACCTCTCGACCTTGACTCTTGACGCGCTGTACTCGCGCCTCAAGACTCACGAGATTGACGTTGTCTCTCGTAGGTCGAAGTCACAGTCGATGGCTTTGGTCACCGATCCCAGTTCAGCTTCTGGTCTCTCTTCTGAGTCTTCTTGCGGATTCCCCCTTGCTGCTCTCTGTGACATAACTGATGATCAGTTAGAGCAGCTTGCGGATGAGCAGCTTGCCCTCCTTGCTCGAAGATTCTCCCATGCTTACAAAGGGAGGAGGGACAGAAAGAGAGGAGGACCCGTGATTTGCTTCGAGTGTGGTGGCCCCAACCACATCCAAGCAAACTGCCCCAAGCTTGGGAAGGGTAAAGGTGACTACGGCGGTTCGGGCAAGAATGACTACACCGACAAGAACCGCAACACAAAGCCCTCAGCACCTGCTCAAGGCAAGAAGAAGTTCCGCAACTTCGGGAAGGCCAAGAAGCTCTTCCACCGCGTCCTCACCGCCTTCGACGACCTCGACCTCAGCGAGGTGGAGGGATGGAGCGACGACGACGGGGCGGGTGACCAAGTGCCCAAGGATGGCGGCGACGACTTCTCCGGCATGTGCTTCATGGCCCTCGAGGGCGAACTCAGCGACAGCGAGCTGTACTCCGACTCGGACGAGGTATGCCCCACCTATGACCAGCTCAATCATGCTTTTCTTAAGCTAGGTGGATTTCATGCTAGAGCTAGGGCTAGGTGTACTGAGTTAGAGAAGGAAGTAGACAGATTGTCACTAGAGATTATTGCTCTTACATCTGGTCCCTCTAGTGACGACTGTGATACATGCTCTGCCTTGCTGGGTGATATGGAGAAATTAAGGACCTCGCATGATAGTTTGTCCTCCGAGCTTGATAGTATTAAGGTGGAGAATCTTAGTCTGATGGCTGCACTAGAAATGAGTAGGATTGCTTCTACTTCATCTACTCCTGTTGAGACTATTGTTTGCACCTCATGTGAGGATAAGAACAATGCTTTTAGAGGTCTTTATACCATGCTGTTAGATCTGCCCGAGTCTTGTGAAAACTGCAATAAATTGAAGATGAACCTAAAACGGGCAGATCACAAGATTGCTGAGTTGAGTACTTCTTTACTTGAGCCTATTGATTCATGTTTGAACTGTCCCAAGTTAACTGCTGAACTTGAATCTGTCTCAAAACAGTTTCAAGAAATGATTGACAACAATAAGAAAATGGCTCAGTATGCGACTAAGGATCCTGTTATCTCACCATGCATTAATTGTGATAAACTAAAACTTGAACTCGTTGCATTGAATGACAAATATGTGAAGCTAACTAAGGACTTACTAGAGAAGCCACAATCTGGTTGTGATGTGATTGATGGTGTGGGGGAGAAGCCCCAGGGTAAGGGTGAGACGCCTAGAGACGCGAACCAACCTGCTAGTAGTAGGACTGTCCCCTCAGAGTCGGCTGTGCGTGCACAAGCCATTCTTTACTCTACTATTGGTTCTTCTTCTGCTCCCTTACCTTCTGCTGTCTCTTCTTCTCCCTGCTCTTCTTGCACCTCTCTCTTTCGGGAGTGTCAGTACCTTATGAACACTCTCGAGAGATTTGTAGGCGGCAAGAAGAAGCTTAATCTTATTCTAGACCAATCCAAGATTTGCAAGTTCAATCAAGGTCTAGGATATGATTTTTATGAGGATATGAGGAAGCATCCATCTGCTATTCTCCGACCCATCGTAGGAGGTGTGATCGAGGTTGAGCCCAGATCTGATGAGGTTAAATTCAAATCAGCGGGCTTTGTCTAAGGGATCTCTGACAGCAAGGTGATTCCACCTGTTGCTTCGGCCTCTCAAAAAGCGAAGCCTCTTCGTGCTACTTCCACCTCTCAGAAGGTGAAGTACCACTGCACCTTCTGTCAGAAGGATGGGCACTCAATCGAGAGATGCTTCAGGCGCACCAGGATTGCGCGAAGAGACTGTGCAGAGGCACTTAGGCGTATTCAGGGTCAGCCCCAGATCCTGAGTGCACCTAAGACTAGCACGAGGTCCAGGTTTGCTTCTGACGTGTTTGGGCAGCATCGAGGACTTGGTTTTTCTGAGTCTTCTGGTTTTCGTCCTCATGCTGCTCCGGGTCGTGACTTCCGCCGTCCTGAGGGTACATCTCGTTTTCCCCGTCGAGACAGTTACCCACGGCGTGATCAGCGTGTTGCCGGTGTTCCGACTCGCTCTCCCGTAGCAGTCGGACCCCGCAACAGCTTCAGGTCTGCTCATAGACCTTCTGCTTCTTTGAGTCACGGAGAGCGTAGGGTAGATAGAGGTCAGTCGTGTTTGACTACTTCATCTGCTCCACGTGTTACTCGGTATTGGGTGCCAAAATCACTCTTGATTTATCCCAGTACTGAGACTTTACTCTCTGTTTGACTCAGGTTCGCCGGGTAGGGAAGGAGAAGGTTTGGCTTGTAGACTCCGGTTGTTCTCGTCATATGACTGGAGACTCCCGTTGGTTCTCCTCCCTAGCCCGCGCTCCAGGTGATGAGACGATCACCTTCGGAGACGCTTCGTCTGGGCGCGTCATCGCCAAAGGTACTGTGCATGTTAATGCTTCTTTTATTCTTAAGGATGTTGCCTTGGTTAGTAAGCTGCAGTACAATTTGCTTTCCGTTTCTCAGCTTACCGATGACGGTTTCGAGGTGAGCTTGAAGAAAAACGCTTGCAAAATTCTTGACTCTTCGGGTAGTCTGGTTTGCGGGATTTCTCGTTATGGGAGGATCTTTCGTGCTGATTTTTCTGATTTTTCTGGTGATCCTCTCCGGTGTTTGGTTGCCTCAGAGTCCCGTGATTTGACCTTCTGGCATAGGAGACTTGGTCATATTGGATTTGACCATTTGACCCGAGTTAGCGGCCACGACCTCATTCGTGGTCTACCGAAGCTCAAAATGGTCAAAGACCTTGTTTGCGCTCCATGCCGGCACGGCAAGATGGTTGCCGCTTCACATCCTCTGGTCATTGTGACCATGACTGATGCACCGGGACAGCTGCTCCATATGGACACTGTTGGACCAGCTCGAGTGCAGTCAGCCGGAGGGAAGTGGTATGTTCTTCTTGTGGTCGATGACTATTCGAGATTTTCTTGGGTGTTTTTCTTAGCCTCGAAGGATGAGACATTTTCTCATTTCCGAGGTCTTTTCGGTAGGCTTTCTGTTGAGCTCCCGGGTGCCTTACGAGCGATCCGCAGTGATAATGGCACGGAGTTCAAGAATTCCTACTTCGAGAGTTTCTGTGGTGAGACAGGTGTAGAGCACCAGTTCTCTTCTCCGCACGTCCCACAACAAAATGGTGTTGTGGAGAGGAAGAACCGTACCTTGGTCGAGATGGCCAGGACGATGCTTGATGAGTACTCTACACCGCGGAAGTTTTGGGCTGAGGCTATAGCCACCGCGTGCCATGTCTCAAATCGAGTTTTTCTTCGGGCACACTTGCACCGCACTTCTTATGAGTTGAGATACGGGCGAAAGCCCAGCGTCTCTCGTTTTCGTGTGTTTGGTTGCAAGTGCTTTATTCTGAAGTCCGGGAACCTAGATAAGTTCGAATCACGTTCTTGTGATGGGATCTTTCTAGGTTACTCGGCTTCTTCGCAGGCTTATAGGGTCTGGAACTGCGAGTCTAGCAAAATGCTAGAGACCTGTTAGGTGACCTTTGACGAGGCCAGTCCGGGGACTAGGCCTGATATCTCAGGTTCTTTAGAGCAGTCCGAGACCATCTTCGTGGATGACGAGGACGATGGAGATGAGGGTTGTCTACCCGATCCAGTCTCTTATCCACCCCTTGAGGTGCCGTCTTCCACCGCACCTCCAGGTGATCAGCCCATGCCTTCTGCTTCCTCTGGAGCTAGTGGCTCTGTTCCTACCTCGTCAGCTCACGAGGTAGAGGCCACTTCTTCATCTCATCCTGGACCTCCCCGATATATCCAGAAAAGGCATCCTTCTGAGCAGATGATTGGAGACCTGTTCGAGCGTGTTACCCGCTCAAAATCTGACTTATCTCAATTCTGTCTCCACTCTACTTTCATTGCCTCCTTTGAGCCCAAGGATATTTCTCATGCTCTTTCTGCTGAGTCTTGGGTCAATGCCATGCATGAGGAGCTAGAAAATTTCGAGAGGAACAAGGTCTGGTCGCTTGTCGAGCCCCCGCGAGGTCACAATATTATTGGGACTAAGTGGGTATTCAAGAACAAGCAGAGCGAGGATGGAGTGGTTATTCGAAACAAGGCTAGACTGGTAGCTCAGGGGTTTTCCCAGGTTGAGGGTCTAGACTTCGAGGAGACCTTTGCCCCTGTAGCTCGACTTGAGGCCATTAGAATCCTGCTCGCCTTTGCAGCTTCTAAGGGTTTCAAGCTCTACCAGATGGACGTCAAGAGTGCCTTCCTTAATGGATTCATTGAGGAAGAAGTTTACGTCAGACAGCCTCCAGGTTTCGAGAACCCCAAATACCTACACCATGTCTTCAAGCTTTCCAAAGCGTTGTATGGACTTAAGCAGGCCCCAGAGCTTGGTATGAGAGGCTTAAGTCCTACTTGTTGAGTCATGGGTTTGAAATGGGTAAAGTAGACAAGACCTTGTTCATCCGCCATCATGGCAATGACCTTCTGCTCGTCCAGATCTATGTCGATGACATCATCTTTGGTGGCTCTTCCCATACTCTGGTTTCACAGTTCTCGGATGTCATGAGCACTGAGTTTGAGATGAGTATGATGGGCGAGTTGACCTTCTTCCTTGGCTTCCAAATCAAGCAGACTCGGGAGGGTACATTTCTTCATCAGGGAAAATACACTCGTGACCTCCTGAGACGCTTCGACATGAGTGATGGTAAGCCTGTGTCGACTCCCATGGCTTCTACAGCCTATCTTGACCCAGATGAGGATGGCGAGCCAGTTGATCAGAAGGAGTATCGCAGCATGATTGGCTCCCTCTTGTACCTCACTGCCTTGAGACCAGACATATATTTTTTTGTGTGTCTGTGCGCTCGTTTTCAGGCTTCTCCTCGCGTTTCTCACCGCCAGGCGGTGAAGCGCATCTTTCGGTACCTACGAGCTACCATTGACTATGGTATCTGGTACTCTTCATCATCCTGTCTTTCCTTGAGAGCTTTCTCGGATGCAGACTTCGCTGGCTGTAGGATAGATAGGAAGAGCACTTCTGGCACCTGCCAATTTATTGGCACTTCTCTTGTTTCCTGGTCTTCAAGGAAGCAATCCGGTGTTGCACAGTCCACCGCAGAGGCCGAGTACGTAGCTGCCGCCAGTTGCTGCAGCCAGGTGCTTTGGATGGCTTCGACCCTGCGAGACTTTGGGTTAGTTATCGACAGTGTTCCACTCTTTTGTGATAACACTTCTACGATTAACATTGCTAAGAACCCAGTGCAGCACTCCCGGACCAAGCACATTGACATTCGCTTCCATTTTCTTAGAGACCATGTAGAGAAGGGCGATATAGTGCTCCAGTTTGTGGAGAGTGACCACCAGTTGGCTGACATCTTCACCAAGCCATTGGATAGTTCGAGGTTTTCAGCTCTACGGGGAGAGCTTGGGGTGGTTTGTCCTTATGGACTGTAGTGAGGGGGAGCTTTGGGCTTTACTGCTTTACTATATTAATTATGCTCTTACTCCTTGTTGTTGCATTGCATTTTGGGTGCATTGGGATTAGTCCTCCTAGCATAGATTAGAGTGCTTCTCTTGTCTAGTTGCTTAGACTTCTGCTCTTATCTTGTGCTTCCAGGTTGCTTCTTATTAACTGTTTCTTATCTCACTAGATTGAGCTCACTCACTTCTTGTAGGTTCTAGCGAGGGTCGGGCCACCCTCGGGTAGACAGGGTACGTGTTTGCTCTCTAGCATGTGTTTTACGGTCAGCTAATAGTCCTGGAGTCATATGGGGTAGATGAGAGTCAGTCTGAGCCATAGTTGTCTCAATATCTTATCTATGCTTTAAGGACTACCCGTTTGGATTTTCTTTGCCAGCTTCTCGAATTTATTGCTTTGGTTCAGGGGGAGTTCATTTGGGAGCTTCTGGAGCTTAATATTGACTTAACTCAACTTGAACTAAAAGTTGCATCTCATGTTGAGGGGGAGCTGGATTTTCTTGCATGTTAGCATCTCGCATTGTAATATAACTGCATTGAGCCTTGATTATTATCCTGTTATGACATGTTTACAATACTTTACACCTTGCCATGATTTGTGCTTATATGCTAGACGTATCATGACTTCATATGTATAGACTAGCTTTTGCCATGATAAGTCAATTAAAATTGCTCAGCTTGAATTAAAACTTGTCATACTAGCATTTAAGTCTAGTCTTTCTTGAGCTATCTCTTTATGATTCATGCCATGTCAAATAGGCTGAGTTTAGCGTTGAATCTCTATTGAGTCTTAGTTTGAGCTATGTTAGTTCTTGATGATGCATAAGTTGGCACAACTTGTTAAAAAGCAAAAGATCTCTTTTTATGTGCGAAAAAACTGATTTCACCAATTCTTTCTCATGAGACGGCTTGCCATTGCACTAGGCATGAACTCAGGGGGAGTTTTGGATGACCTGGACTATCTTCTTAAGCTTCTCGCTTGGAGTAGTCGCATAAGGCTTGAGATCTAGCACATGATAAAATTTTTGGTTGAAAACAGCCATAAGCTTTAAAAGAAAATATGTCAAGTGTGCAAAATCTGCTTAATTACCCAAAGATTAAAAGTGCTTAAACAAATGTTTCATCTTTGATTATCTAACACTCTATTTGGACTCAATATTAGCTTCTTAGTTACGCTTAGCTTATTGACATGGCCTGCATCATCCTTAGATATCTCTAGCTAGACTTTGCTTAATTGATGACTTGACTTGCTCACTAAATGACCTACATTTCAGATTGTCATCTACGTGCTCTAGCTAGGATATACATATTTTGTCATGATCTGGATAGCCTTTTATTGAGTTATGGCGTGGTGTACTTCATTATGGTCATTATGGATAATTCTCATGGCTCTAAATGCTTAAAATAAACAAACTTCAGCCATTTTCATCCATTGACATGTCATATTCTCTCTTTTGCATCCTTGATGTGTTTATTGCCAAAAGGGGGAGAATAGAGAAGAAAAAGCTAGTTGGGATCATTTTAGAGCTTTGGAGAACATTTTGCTCTTTCAGTTGTTGCTCTAGTGATCTTTCTGTCGACTTGGTCACTTGCTTCATTTTCTTCTTTGGACCATGTTGGATTCTTCAAACTCAAACTCATCTTTGCGTTTTTCTGGGTTTGTCAATATACTCATCAAGGGGGAGATTGATGAACCATGTGGAGGTGACCACGTGTATGATGAGTAATTGACAGTGGGTTAGGTAAGACGAGTTCGGTTTTAGTGGTTCGGAGTCGAATCGTTGCGTGGCGCAATCGGGCTCGGTTGGACTTGGTCATTCCTGGTCGTATAGGATTAGGTTGCATATTTCGACAATTCGACAGGTTTGGACTTCGGTATGGTAAGTGTGATGTGTTTGTGCTATTTACGCTTTCATGTATCGAGCGGTGCTATTTGATGTGTTTCTTGTCTGTGTGGCTGCAGGACGTCGAGGCAGAGTCGTGGCGAGACACGGTGGACCGGACTAGGCGCAGGTGGCGCTGAGGTCAGAACGGTCGGGATGTGCCGAAGACGACGGTGACTCGAGGTGGTTGCGAGGCGTGCGAGGCAAGGAGCGCGGAAGCTTCCCGGAAGGTGCAGGAGGGGCGAAACGGGAATTTCGCAGAGCTGCACAAGCGGGAGCGGGCTCCGTTGGATTTAGCGGGCGTAACGGGGCGGAGACCCGTTAGCCAAGGCTATATAAAGGATTGGAGGGGCTGCATGCCCACTTGAGCATTTTGGAGGGAATTAGGGTTAGCTCTAGTCAAAAGAGGCTTTAGGAGGTGGTTTTCCTTTAGTCTTTAGTGGTTGGAGAGGCAGAGTGGTGCTCCCTCTGTCCCCTACGATGGTTTCTAGATAGAACAGAGTGTTCTTCCTCCTTCCTAAGCATGTATGGGTTGTGTTCTTGAGATGGGGATAGGTGAGGATTGAGTGGAGAGTCTTGTAATCACTTCCTTGTTCTAATGTCCAGGCGTATGAGGACTCCTCTATATTCCTTTTGATCTAATGAATGAAATCTGAAGTTTGTCTCTCGAACTCCTGTTCTGTTCTTCGTTACTCTCATTTGATGATTTCTTGATTTTGTGAGTTTCTTGTGTTTCTTGTTGGGAAGCCCCAAAATGGGTTGCTATGACATGGGAGATGCCCAAAAGCCATTTGGCTAGTCAATCCTAAGAGCAAACCACTTTTGATTTCACTTTTTTCTCTTTGGAGCTCCTCTGTTCATATATTTCTCATTCTAGGGTTTGAGCAAGATTTTGTTTCCCTCAACGAGATGACATGAAATTTGATCTGGATTATCCCATGGCTATTGCTAACCTATCTGCAAAATTTCATAGCCAAAGGATCAATGATTGGGGAGTAATTTCAGTTTTGGTCAAGTTCTTGCAAAGTTTCAGGTTTTTGTCATTTTTCTGTTGTTCTTGCCTTTCAGTTATTCTTTTGCTATTCTCTAGTCCTAGGGCTATATGTTTCTTTTTCTTAAGGTTCTAGTCTGAGGAGTTCTTGTCCTCTCTTTTCTAATTCTCTGATTTGTGCTCTCCTCTGTATTTCGTAGTTTCAGTTTTCTGTGAAGGTTCCCCCTTCTGCATCTCTTCCCTGCTTTCTTTTCGGTAGCAGAAGCAGTTCACGTGAAGCAAAGTATTTTCTGGGAGCAAAGGCTGTAGTCAATTTGGAGTGAAAATCGTTTGTTTCGGCTCTTTGCTTGCTCGTCTGCAGTTCTTATCAATCCGAGTATATGACTGCAGCCTTGTCCAGCAATTAGTCCGCGGTTGAAAGTCTCTGATGCTCTAAAATCAGTTTGGCTGTTTTTTTATTTCTCTGCTGTTGATAGTGCTTGCTTTTCGGCCAGATTCCCTTTTTGGTGCTTCCAGCATGAAGTAATTAATTCTTAATCATCTTTTTCTCTCTCCAGTTTTTGGCATTGCTTTTTGTTCCGGCGTGAGCTCTTCCCTTGGTGTCTCCTTTCTTTTCTTCTTTTTCTGATTTTCCTTCATTTTGCATGCAGATCAAACAGCGGTATTTTCAGTTGAATTTTTTACTGGCTGGTCTCTGATTTATGCTGAATTTTTTGGTATCACATGCGTTCCAGAATTCAGCAAAATTATTTTTAAGTTTTCTGTGAGTTGCGTTGTTTTGCATCTTTTGAAAAATCAGTGTTCGATTTCTCGGGGGCGATTTTGAAGCGAGCGACATTCACCCCCTCCCCCTCTGTCGCCATTTCGGTCCTACAGTTCTACAAGGCATTAGGGTGGGAATCGGAACCACTGCACCTTCTTCCATCTGCAGACTTAATTGTCAACGTGAGCCCTTCGCCAGACTTCCAATATGCTCATGGCATCCGCCAGTGGTGGCAACGTGAGCTGAACTTGCAGTGCAATAAATATCGGTACTCGTAGGTACGCGGATGTTGGAAAAAGGATATCTTAGGAGTACCATAGCTGTCCTGCTCTCTCCATTTGTTCATGTGGTGTAATACATCAAAATGTAAAGGAGAGAAAAAAAATGAGAAATGAAACAATCTAAGAAAGAACAAAAGAAATAAAGAAAAATTTTACCGTCAGACCTATCAACTTTAGAAAGAGTGTAATATTGCTCATAGAGGTTCTTAGACCGTCCGGGGCTGATCGGCACCATCTTGTGTTTTGGGTTTTCATCATTTAGCGGGAAATTTCGATTTACTTGTTGTAGTAGAAAAGAACCCCAAAGCAAACTACAGAGGCCCTTTAGACCAGAATGCCCTTATGGCAATAACAAGAGAGAGGGTAAAGGAGGGCATAAATGGCAATGCACACTCCAGGGGAAGGAAACCAGCCGTGACCTCCTCACTTAAGCCCAACCAACACATTGCCATCCTTATTTTCCTCCTCCAACAGTTAAGCCAAGACCAAGAGCAAAACCAAAGGAGGTAATCCACTCCCAATTGCCCAACCAATAGTTAAGCCAAGCCCCTAAAGTCTCATGACAGCCATCCCACCACCAAAGGCCATCACAGAGAGAATGTATGGGAGTGTCTGGAGGAGAGGAGCTTGAGGAGAAGGGGACGACAAAGGAGGGGGAACAAGGGCGCGGCCGACCACGATAGAAAGAGGGGGGCCAACTGAACCACAACACGGCCGTCGCCGTCATCGTCGTCCACGAACCTTGCCATCCTCCACCCGACTTTCCAGTAGGCCTTTCTTTTCATCTTACCTCTAATGCGGCCTCTTAGCGTGGCTGTGAGCACCATAGCCGGCTTGGCTCATGCCATTGGCGGCGGGCTCGTAGGATCACCGTGCGCCCTTGGTCAGTGATGCATGCTCCCCGGCATATGTCCTTGCCAAATTCCGTCACGGCGATACCCGTAGGCTTTCCCAAACCATGTGAGCAAGAGCACAGGAGCAAGCAAAAAATATAGAAGCTGAAATGCAAAACGTAAGGGTAAAGGGAATATGGAACTATCCTAGGTTGGTGGCGCAGGAGAGGTGTTCAGGCAAAGCTAGGTTGCATTGCCCAAAGCCATGGCCAAGAGCAACCGAGGGGAAGCCCAGAGATGGCGGCGCTTGGGGCTCGGCCATGGCCATAGGTCGAGCCATGACGTCGGCAACCGGGGCTAGGGCGGAGCGCCGGTAGAGCCGAGCTGGTGTCAACGGCGGCCTGTGAGCCGAGGCGGGACACCCGGGGAGTGGCAGGCCGGCGTGTCGCCAGGCTCCTGGTTGGCTGCGAGCCGTGGCCAGTGAACCCATGGAGGAGCGGCGCCGCAAGAGGGCCGAGCCGAAGAAGGGGCTATGGGAGCCAACCACAGTCGGCGGCAAGGGGAAACCCCCTGGCAGTGGCGGCGAATCAGTCAGCTTCAAGCCGGATTTGGGGCGGAGAATGAGGAGGAGAGGGGTAGGAAGGCGGCCGACAGCCGAAGAGCGGCCAGATCTGACCTTGGCCAGCCGGATCTAAGGTCGTTGGTGTCGGATTTGAGAGAGAGAGAGAGAGAGAGAGAGAGAGAGAGAGAGATGGGAAGTGAGGGGAAGGACTGAGGCAGGAAGAAGCAGGATGTTCGCCCGAGAAAAATGAGAGAAGGGGAGAGCTCGGGTGGGAGAAAGAAAAAGAAGGAAGGAAAAAAGAAAGGGAAGAAAAGGAAGAGGAAAAAAAGGAAAGAAAAGAAAAGGGGAGAAAAAGAAAAAAAAGGGGTTTGGTACCTTTGTGATGGGTCCTTAACCTTGTGCGTTTTATGCCAGAGTCGGGTTATGCGCATAGAGGTGTCGCTGCTCACTTAAGCATTGGCTTTGTTATGATGTGTTTAGTCGGGTTAACATTTGTACAAGTGGAGATCCTGGGTCGGAGCCATCCATGCATTGTCCACGAGATTAACCAGGCAAGTGCATGGTAGAACAGTGAATTGTGGTGAATGATTGGTCTTTTATGTCTTCTATACCGTGTTCTACAGTACTTATGATTACGTGCTAATCATACTTTGATAAGTGCTGCTTATGATTAAATGCCAACATTGAAAGCATGTTGCATTATGTATTGCACTCATACACAGACAACAGGACCTATTTCGATGAGTACTCCATGGGAGTGGAGTTTGGATCCCCGTATAAAAGAGGACGGGGATTGAGTGGTTCATCGGCGGGTGAACACTCTGCTATACCAGTATAAGCTACAGTTATAGAAGCATCGCATTGCATGAAAACAGAGCAGAATAGTGATACAGTTAGAGATGCATTGCATTGTATAAAGTGATAACAGTGAAACAGTTACAGAGATAGTGATGTACAGTTCACAGAAATAGGAAGTGATAATAGTAAAACAGTTATAGAGATAGTGATTTACAGAATTATTAAAGTGGTGTGTTAACGCCACTATTTTATTGTGTGTTTGTTGAGTGTCTGGACTCACCCCTACTTTGTTTGTTTTTTAGGTGATCGATGAGGATGTCATGCACACGCGGGAGTAGCACATGAATAACCTCCTGTATTAGCGACACTTCGCATATCAGCTTTTGGTAGTATGATTAAATTCCACTAGTATGCTAGAATAGTTGCTTAAAATGACATGTTGTAAAGTGGTCGCTATATTATGAATAAAGTAGAGTTTGCTTAAAATGATTAGCAGTTGAAAAAAATGGTAAAAGTATACAATGATGATAGCACTTTACGCTCAGAGAGTGGGTGGAGTGTTACATATGGTTCATTCCATTTATATCGTATTAGTCGGCAACTGTGATATATTTGTTTCAGACCTACTGACTGCATTGACGAATCGGCAAAATCTGTTGATTTCGTGGAGAAAATGTTCAGACATTCTTGATCAGAGAAAATGTGGCAAAATCGTATTATGTTTAATTTTGTGATTATTGATCAGACGATCAGCATGCCTGTCCTCGGATTTAATTGTTGTCTTTTCCTTTTTGTTCTGTGATACGAAATGCAGGATAATGTTTTTCTTCAAAGGACAATATCGAGAGCATTTGAGCTCCATGCCTGATTTTGATTTTTAAGGGTAACATAACAGTCGAGGTGTTTCTCCAAATTCTTCCAATTATGAAAAGGAAAGAGAGAAAAGAAGGCAAAATCACTAATAAGATAAGCGTCGAATTCATCTTTACAAGCAGACAAAGATAGCTTATATATGTGGCGTGGTGAAGAAGGGGTTATTTTTAAAATAAGGTAGAGGGTAACTTATTTAAAAATATATATATTTGAAAATGATCAAATAAAAAAAAGATTTCTAGGCTATATTCCTTCATCCGGCTTAGCCGGCTTGTGTGATTTGATTTTGAGGAGCAGTGTGGCTTGATTTGAATCTTGGGTTTCATTTATTTGAACCAAACCAATTTCCAAACATCAGTCGTGTACGCAGGTATTAGTAAGCATTTGAAACTTGTTACAAAGTCGTTCTAGCAAGTTCCTGTTCACAGGGACATCCTATTTCAATTTTTTTTTGCCAAGTCTAGGGCTGCCGGAAGTTTGATACACATTGATGGCTAAAAGTTTGGGGGCAAACAAGTTATACAAATGATCTTACCAAAGTTTGGCCAAAAACTAAAAATCCACCAAACATGTAACATTCCAAGTTTGGCAATTGGCAATCATTATGAAACACACATCTGTCACTCACCCTTCGGCTCCTTTCATCCTTCGCACGAAGTAGAGCCCATCCACTCTGCCCATGCATCAGAGCATCATCAGAGAGAGAGAGAGAGAGAGAGAGAGAGAGAGAGAGAGAGAGAGAGAGAGAGCGCGACCTAACAATTCATGTAGCTGTGAGCCTGTGCTTGCCGCCGACGCTTGTTACTGCACACCAAGGAATATTGTAGCTGGACACCTCTGATGGCTTGCTGGCACCGCATGTTCCTCTCACATCATGTAGTTGATCATCACCTCAGGCACTATCCTCACGGAGGATGTGGGCATTCTGCCGAGCATTTGGGGGCAACACGATGCCAATGTTGAATGATGCCTATTTAGAAATTGTTTTAAGCTTCTTATAGGAAAAAAAATAGCAAATTCGTGCAGGTGATATGGCGATTCTACGGATAACACAAAGCACACATACACATTACATACATACATACATACGTACGTACGTACGTACATACATATATCCTAGACGTCGCTCGGTTGGGCTGAAATAAGCTGGTTTATGGCTGAAATTGCATTGTAACTGGCTAAAATTACACTGTAACTGGCTAAAATTATACTATAGTTGATGGTGATTTATTTGATGTAACTAAATTTAAAAATAGAAAAACAACTAGCCCATCACAGATAATGCAAACAAATATGGAAAAAAGAATCAACAAAAAAGCTAAAAAAACTAAAAAGCCAGAAAAAGACGAAATTTAGGAATAGTAAAAAATAAGTCAGAAGACAGAAGCTTAAGCCGAAATGAGCGGAGCCGCCAATTAGATGTAAACAACAAACAGAAGTAATTTACCAAAAATGTCCGCGAGGAGGTGACGAGCTTGCTGCTGCCCACCACTGTTCTCGATCTGTCGCGCGATCGACATCGCGATGCCCCCCATGGTGGCCTCGATAGCCAGCTGCCCCACCACCCATCAGCATGCTGCACGCCCCACTGACTCACTACTGCTGCTCTGCTCCCGCCGCTGCTCTAGAGCTTGCACTATGCAGCACCCACTTGGCTATTGGCTCAGTGCACGGTTGAGGGTGGATGCACTCGACCACCCCTTTCTTCTACTTCCCAATAGGAGCTAGGAGCTCGACGACCATCTCCAAAGCCATGCGCCACTGAATCCATTGGAGCTGCACCCCCTAGTAGCTCACCATCATGTTCTGCTACCACTCGAAAAAAAGAAAAGGATTGTATCTATGTCAAAATGTTAAGATAGAAAATGCAAGGGGGAACTGTACTCGCTTACCGTGGAAGCTACGATGCAATAAGAAGGGAAACGTATTTACATAAGGCAATCTAGTGTTGACCAGTGGGGACGGATCGGTGCAATTTTTGTTTTACCGGAACTAGTCTTTTGTATTGGGGATTGCATGTGCTTCATCGTATTGCATGAAAGAAAAACAAAAAGACACAGTTCATATATGTTTATAGTTTACAGATATTTAGTTTTACTTTTAAGTTGTTGAAACATATTTTGTTGAAGCCATTATTTTACTATGTTACTTGCTGAGTCTTAGACTTATATATTTGCTTTCGTTATATTTTAAATAGCTGTTGATAACGACGTGCATAGGAGTGGGATAGAACATGGGCACTATGACTTTTGAATAATATTAGCTACCATAATAGTTATCTCTAGGTATTTAACAGTTTAGCTAAACTTAGTTCACATTTAGTTAATGGACTCGATGGTGGTACTTGATAGTGCGTGAAACATAGTTGGTTCCAAGAATCCATCATTGTGAAGAACCAATATGATCGTTAATCTTTGAGGTTGATGCTAGCTGTATGTGCAAGGTAGTTGCTCCCAAGTGCATGGTTTAGAGTATACTTGGACACGAGGTTCCGAATGTTCTTACACGCGAGGCCTCAAAGTGTGATATGTTTATTCATGTTCCTGCTGTGTGTTGGTATAACTAGGAAAAGAGTTGCTGAAATTTAGTACCAATGGTTTAAATAGAGTGATAATGACTAGTAGTAGCATCTAGGCTTAGATGTTGGAATGGGATGTTACAATATAGTGTGGTTTTGTTTTTTTCTTTTCCTGTGGAAACTACCTACTTAAATATTTCTGCCATAAACTAATCATAATGAGTACAAAATCAGGTGCATCTCGCTATTGAGCGTCCCATGCATTTTATATTTATACCTTTTGAAAAATAATTTGTTTATATTAAACTATTATTTTCCAATGCTGTACTAGATGGAGGTCGTACACATTAAGAGAGGTCCTTACGAACTTAAAAATCTTCATGGGTGTTATTTTGCTGATGTAGTTGGACAAATGATCTCTAGGAAGATACTAGCATACAATCAAATTATCTAAAGTGTTGCACGTTAGGGCATGCACAGATCACATATATGTGGGAAATTAATTGAAATGTTGTCTTCGTTCATGCATCGGCACAGCCCTTTTATTAGGAAATTTTGAAAATAAGTCCTTATAGAAAACATAGAAATTATTACATCCAACAGTCCATCATATGTGACACTTGACCATACCAACAGAAATTTATTGGCCACTCCAAATAAAAGCAAACAGACTAGCTAGGAATGACAATATCACGTGGAGGACTATTTGTATAGTACTTAATCGCTCTTTTAAACAGTCGCCAATTTGTATGTAGCTCTGAATCTCTCTTCTAAGTAGTCGCCACTCCTAATAGGTGGAAACCTGAAAAGATGTCAAATTTCGAAAATCAAGAGAAGCAACAAAGACCAAACTGGTCAAATGTTAAAGGGTAAGAGAAGAGGACCTTGGTGGATATGCCTCACTGCAACAACTTTCCAAGCACGTCACCACTAAATCAGGGTTTGGATCAATAAAGAAAGCCATCTGATGCATTCAAAAACTTGTGTAAAACATATGTATAGTGCCTCATTTTTTACATTTTATAGTGACATTAAGCATGCCATATATTGGCTGAAGTATTCCTCCTAGATCACTAGGGAGTGGTTTCTCCCATGAGAAAGAGGACTATGCTGGCTTCTTATAGGGTGAAAGGTTGTAAATAGAACTCAATCGGTGCTGACTATTGAAACCACTAAAGTAGGAAACTTTGAATTAAGTAGTTAGTATACTCACAGAATATCGCTCTTTACCAACAGTGACAACACGATGTAGTGTAGATCTACAAGTTACAGAAAAAACATAAGAATCAAAATTTATATACAAGGTTTTATTTTAGAACAGAAGTGCATGAGGCATCACCAAAAGAACCTTGTAAATAGAATCTCAATAACTATACCACCATATGGAACATATCCATCATGTTACCTAAGACATGTTCACCATGTTATGTACATGATATTGACAAGCCAAAACACTTATTGCTATGCATTGTATATTTTTCATATTTAGCCAAAGGTCTTGAGTTTTTTTAAGAAGTTCTTCAGGTCCAAGGACTCACAACTGTTACTACAATAGATGATGGCTTCTCCCAACCACAGAATGGATCAACAAAGATAAGAAAGGATGTACCTGAAAACGCAATTCGTCCACCTTTCTAGCAAATCACCAATGTTTACAATAAGAGCCCTACAAGTACGTCAGAACATCAGAACTGCTAAGGTCAGGAATTATCTAAAAAGCATCGAAAAAGGGGCCCAACAAGTTAACAGAACAAAGCAACAAAACGATAAAATAGGCGCATGTATTTTTTTCTAAAATACATTCACTGTGAAGAGCACCAGAATACTGTATTTGAAATTTCTATTCATGAATGTCACGAAAGAAGTATTTACTCATCAATGTGATGAACATCTTCCCAGAGCTGGGGATGCCTATCTTTCTCCCTGCATATCTGTACACTCACAATAGTGTAAGAAACCATATTATACATACTAACTCAGAATGAGGTTAATATTTTAGTTTCTTAAAACAAGAGTCCTTGTTTCTTTGCTGAAAGTGAATATATATTTTTTACATGAGTGACTAGCTAAAAATGTGAGCGGAACTGAAATTGATGAATTAAAGTTCTGAAAACAATGGCACACCTGTAGGCCAGGGGTGCCATCTGTTGCTAGAAGGGTTATCATTCCATAATCTGAATGAGCTGCTGCACCATAACTTCCATTATCAGACTCATTTGCTTCACCTGCATTGAATTGATCAAATATAATTTTTCCATTTTGATAAAACAAAGCAAAAGGATGCAAGGAAATAATTCAAAGTTGCTCAAATGCCTCCAAACTGCTTAGAAAACACAATCAGTTTCTAGAAGTTGCTACAAGGAACTCGAAGATGCTTCATGATTTTTTATTTATATCCCACTTTCTGGTATAAAAACAGAACCAAAACCACGCACAAAACAATGTTACCCAATGAGCCTGTATATATTATATTAATGTCACTTAAGAGATTTACTTTTCGTAATCATAGGCCCTTTTAGTCCAGTGTATAGAAGCAAGACAATTACTTTGAACTATTCACAAGAAAGATCACACAAATCATTAATATGTTTTTTATGAACTGACAGGGTTCTTAAATGCAAGCTACTAGTATAACTTAACCATTAGTGTGTTTTTTATGAACTGAAAGGGTTCTTAAATGCAAGCTGCAAAGTTTAGCAACAAATACACTTAAGATGACCCAAAGTTTTTAACAAGAAATACACTTGAGTGGATGCAAATAAATGATCTGCAATTTGATTTTTTTCTATACATTTAGTGGACATATTAGTAATATTCCCCAGCCACCCAAATAAATGATCATGTAGGAGGATGTCAATTTCTCCATTCTTTAGAATGGCATGTGTTTTATCCATTCATGTTCAAATAAAGCAGGAAATTGTTTTAGCATTGAAGGAAAACACATGCATTTCCATTTTTTTAAAAAAATTCTAACATATATATGGGAACATGACACATACATAAATAAACATAGAACAAGCCATCCAAGCAACTATCAACAATCATGGAATGACAAGATTAAAGAAGATAGCAATTGGCAACTTCAAGGACGTATCTAGCACTCCATTGCATATCATTTAATTAGAATAAAACTTTGATTCTTTCATATATATGATATAAAAGCAAATCCAATAATGTACCTGAGTAATGCAATAATCGAAGAAACGCTGACAAATTGTCCTGAAAGAATTCAGCATTAAGATCCAAACTCAAAGCAATTAGAGATAGTATCCTTTTGCCAGTGGCCCTGTAGGGAAGAAGAAGCAACAATATTAGAGTAAACCGTTCTCTAAAAACAACACACAAAATGCAATACTAAAACAATGTTGGTTGTACTTCAGATAGTGCAAAAAAAACTTACAGTGCATTTTCTCGGTATAGCTTCATTATCTCCTTCCAACATGGAAAGCGTTCTGTGGATAATTTAGCCAGAACAAGATAGAAATATTCCTTATATTTTGAAAAACAAGTTAATCCCAAAAGGACATTCGAGTGAATGATTTCCATCATATTCCATCAAATATAATGTAGGATCGTGACGAAGATAAGCACCTTCAGAAGGCCATTGATTCACATCATTCTGCAAAGCTTCATCTCCCAAAGGCCCAATGTAGAAACTCTCCTTGAGATCTAGTACGTAACAACTAAACAGTCAGAGTTCTCAACTATATCATTACAGACTGCAGAAAAATGAAAAAGGTTAAGCCTCCAAAATACTTTTTTGTTCAAAACTATATAAATCTAGATAAATCTAGTGAAGATCTGGTGGAATTGCTTCTTCAACAATGCTTCAACAAACGTGAAATTCAAAATGTTTAAATATGGAAATTTTGAATTGCCTAATCTTAAAACATTTGGATTTCTAACAATTTATCACAAGGATTGAAATTTAAAACTCAAAATTAAATTATCATATAATTTACTTTTTTGTTCTAAAGTCAACATTTTCTATGGTAATAAATATTCCTGCAATGGATGGTAGGGTGGCAATCAAGTTAATCTTGGATTACTGATTTAGATTACTTGTTTTTACGAAACAATGTGGTCCTTCAAGATTACTCCAGATGGTTTCCCAGTAATCTTTTGGCAGAGAAATCCAACCAATCTACCCTAATCAAACAGTTATATTGCCTAGTGAAAATTTTATCGCCCAGTAACAGCCCTTACTGGTGGGTCCATGTAAAATGAAACTGTAATACTAGAGGGAGCTTGGGTTGGCTCCAGCCAGCCCAGCCCAAGCCATCCCCCTTAAAACAGCCATGGGAGGGGAAGCAAATTGGATTTTCTCCTCCTTCCCCTTGTGCCGACGTTGCTGCTCCTCCCCCTATGCCGATCCTACCGCTGGTGCACCGCCTTGCCCTTCGCACGCCGAGCCGCCGTCTGCTCTCCTCGTGCCGCCTCTCCACTGACGCTTCCCTGTGCAAGCCACTCCTCCCTGCACCTGCCCACTCGCCGTAGCCCCTAAGCCACGCTGCCTTTCTCCCCTTGCCACCTGCGCCGTCCTCCTCCTGCCGGCGAAGAAGGGGGGAAGGAAGGAAGAGAGGGAGGGAAAGAAGAGAAGAAGAGGAGCAGGGATTCAGCAATGAGAAGAGAGGCAGCCAAAGATAAGAAAAAGAAGAGAGGAAGGCCGGTTGTGAAGAGAAGAAAGAAAAGATGGGAAGGAAAGAAAGGAAGAAAAAGAGGAAAAAAGAAGGGAAAAAAGAAGAGGAAAAGGGAAAGACTGATCTAACATTCGATATTTCAGATCCGGCCAAGATAAGAAAGAAGGAGATCGAATCCAGTTATTCAGAGCTAGTGTAATGCCTCAAAACCACTTCCTCCATTTATTTATCGTTTTGCGTAGAAACCAAAATGTCAATTATTGAGATGGAGTCATGTAGAGGCGGAATTGTCAAACAATGTTCAATACTGATTATTGAGTCAGTAACTAGTGATTGGACTAATTAGTGATTGATTAGTGTAAGCACTTGTTAGCGTATGTGATTAATGAGGGGAGTGAATACTTGGTATGGATGTTTAGACGGTGAAATTGATGCTACTGTTGTTGATCTTGTTAATTTATAGAGAGCAAAGTAGTGCTATTTGTCAGAAGTACTATAATAGTAACAGTGGTTGTGTCAATGCATGCGTGACCGACTATTATTCAGTGAATAATTAGAAAGTTGGTAAGTAGTAACAGGTACACTGGCCAAGTGCATGAGGAGAATGAATGATTTGTATGGATTAATTAGTATGGTTTGATTAGTATAGACTAATTGACTGAGATAATTGCTAAAGCTCTATAGAAGGCTAGAATGACACTTTTAGTATTTTGGATTGTAAGTTGCCGTTAGAGTCAGATACTGCGTAGTATGGAATAGCTCTACCTTCGAGCTGAAATAAAAATTTTGGATGGTGTACTATTTAAATCGTGGTAACCAGAAACATGTGAATAGAGTTATGCAAATTATCGAACCCAGAATATTTGCTATGTTAGGATTCAGGTTTGAAAGATGCGGTCGTTCGAGCATCCGGAACAGCGGGACGGTATCTAGTAAAAGAGTGTAGTATGTGCCAGTTTACGCGTAGAAATGATGTTATTCGTATGTGTGTATGTATGATTATGATGTATTGAGGTGAGTTGATGCTTGTTCGAGTGAGGTTTCAAGGTTGGTGCCATCCACGAATGGTCCACATGGTTGAACAGGCAAGTGCATGGTAGAGCGGTAAACGATAATTGTTTTGAAATATGTGATGTTTATGTTATATGATGTTGTATAGCAGATGATGATAATGATAATGGAACAAGGTAAGCAATGAGGCTTACCTGCTATTGTTCATAATGATGAAGTATGTTTATGATAATGGACATATGCATTTACATCATGTGCACTCGTAAGATGAGAAAGAGATTCACCGTGGGTGGATCCGTAAGACCTACTTTGGTAGGCCTCCGTAGAAATGGAGAGATCCCCATGCCGATGAGAACAAGCCTATGATAGGGTGAACATCGATGTGTATTCACCCAGGCTATACCGGTATATGCAATGAGATGAGCAAATGAGCATGTAAAGTAATGTTGCATTGAACAAATGGAATGGCAATGATGAGACATGAGAATAATGATATGAACATGGTGATGCATATGGAGAACAACATGTTAAGTCTATGGTTATATTGAAACATGCGGAGTATGATGTGGTTAAGTGATTGCTTATGTGTTTGGTAACATTTATCATCCTATTTTGTGCTTGTTGAGTCTTCGGACTTACCCTTACTTTGTTGTATTTTTTATATGATCATTTAAGATGTCATGCATGGGTGGGAATAGCCCCCTTATCTCATATGCAAACAGTAATTCACAGATTACCTTTAGTTGATATAATATTCTTTAATAGCATACTTGGTAGTTAGCATTGAAATCTATTCTTTTGTTGGAAATGCCTCGTATGGTGTGGATTATGCCTCTCTTTTGTTGGTAGTCAGGAACAGTTGCATCAACGCTTACTGGTAAACATGTGTGCTTATCGTATCGTTGAGTGGAACAAAGGAGTTACTACCGGATTCTAGCAGCAATAGTTGTAAATGGTATATGTTAGGGTAGCGGTAGTATTCTGGGCTCAGAGGTTGAACCAAGGTGTTACAGAAACCGGCTAAAAAAATTTGGAATAGCATAATTTTCATGTAAATATAAAAGGAATTCGCAACCATATCTAAAACAATAGCCTGCTTGTTGCCTGGTGGTAAAGTGGCTCAGTTTGGTAGCGTTCGTCCTGGGTTTGAGTCCTCCTAACCACATCATTTTCTGTTTTTTTGTTTTACCTTCAAAAAAAGTAAAATTTTAATTAAAACTTTTGTACCAAAAATTTCTATAAGTTTTCCCGTGATGTTGCATGTCCATAGTTAAGCTTTCCTAGAGGATGTCCACAAAATAGTCAGCAAAATTAAAAAAATGCTGGTAACAGTAAAATTAAAAAAAACATTGGTCAAAGCAAACCCTCTGTCTTCGTAATTTCCAGTGGTCAGACACCAACTTATCATGTGCTATTGTTAAAGCAACCTGGCATGTTCTATCAATCAAAAAATACACTTAAATTTAACACTGCGAGGAGCAGTGCAAAGTGCAAATTAAGGAGGAGTTTGGCCATATATTAGGAATCCGATATCTAACCAGATGAAGCATCGATCTTCTCGGAGTAGGGCGCGGTATAGCCTCTGTGGTTGCTGTTCTTCCGCAGCGCCATCTTCTCCTGCATCGGCAGCTCGAAGAACTTCTTGCTCTCCACAAACACCCTCTTCATCAGGGTGCCCTCGATCCCATGGTTGGCAACGTAGAAGAAGCCGTACTCCATGCATGCCTACCAAACCATGCAAATCACATGCGTTATGCTTGCTGGTGTATATAATGTTGACAAATTTCATACGCGTCACCACCAAATTTATCATATTTAACTTACTATGTTTAGCTAGCTTGTTGAGTTTAGCATGTGATTTCCTGCCATGTTTATCTTACCCTGTTTAGCTAATTTGCTATGTTTAGTTTGCTGTATTCATTACCCATATAGGTATATTAGTTTCTATGTTTAGCTTGTAATCTCCCTATAAATAGTTAAGAAATACAATCATCAAGCTGTGCGTTTCTAGTAGCACCAAAACAACCATTGTGTTTGTGTGAGTTGTTCTTGCATTATTAGAAGTCCACCGGCATCTTGATCATTGATAATTTCTGTCAATTGGTATCAGAGCGGCTACGACTCCAAGGGTGATGTTTGTGCAGTCGGTTCCGGATGGTGGGCGATCGCCGTCACCACCGCGTTGCCAACGCATCTCCCACTCTCCCGCGCTGCGCCATGGACGGCATCATAGCGAGGTCATCATCGAGCACGTAATCAAGGAAGTGGGCGCCTCCGTGCAGTTCCCGATGCTCACGCGCACCAACTACCAAGAGTGGTCGTTGCTGATACGCGTGAACCTGTAGTCCCAAGGGCTTTGGCAGGCCATCGAGCCATAGGAAGATGAAGTCATTGAGTACCATGAGGACCAGCTCGCGCTGGCGGTGATTCTACGCGTCGTGCTGCCCGAGATGCCTGGGTCGCTTGCACACAAGTGCATAGCGCGATCGGTGTGGGAGGTGGTGAAGACTGTGCGCGTCAGTGTCCAGCGAGTCCGCGACGCCAACGTGCAGTGGCTACGCAAGGAGTTCGGTGACATCGAGTTCAAGGACGGGGAGTCCGTTGATGACTTCTCGCTCTGAATTGTTGGGATAGCCAACAACATCCACGTGCTCGACGGTGAGATCTCGAACGCAACGATCATCAAGAAGATGCTCGAGGTCGCTCCCGAGCACCTCTCTCAGGTGGCAATCGCCATCGAGACGCTCTTTGATTGCGACGAGTTGTCCATCGAGGAGGACACCGATCATTTGCAGCAGGTCGAGTAGCGGCACACGGCACAAGAAACCGGCACTTCTGTCAGCCCCCATCGTCGACAAGAAGGGCCGCCTACTCCTTTTGGAGGAAGAGTGGCTTGCACGTCTCAAGCTCAGTGGCGGCAACGGTGAGAGTAGAGGCTCCGGCAGCGGAAACAAGCGCAGAACGAACCGAGGATGTCGAGGCAGCGGAGCGTGCAAGAGCGGGGAGTCCAGTGGGTCGGGCCAAGAGCGCACGGCGGACAAGTACCGCAACTGTGGCAAGGCCGGCCACTGGGCCAAGGATTACCGCAGCAAGCCCAAAAAAGCTGCGCAGGACAACGTTGCCCAAGGAGAAGAGGAGGAGCTGACGCTTCTTATGGCTCATGCAGTTCGCTCCTCACCACCTCCATCTCCGGCGCCGCCACCACCCTCCCTAAACCACGTTGTCCAGATCCGTGAGGAGAAGGTCTTCGCATAGCTTGGGCCACGGGAGGACCGCGACCATCGGAGTTGGGTGCTCGACACCGGGGTGACGAACAACATGACTGGTGTGCGATCTACCTTCTCTGTGCTCGACGCCAGCATCTGCAGCACCGTTCACTTTGGCGATGGCTCGGTCGTGGAGATTGAGGGCTGTGGAACCATCATCTTCAACTACAAGAATGGTGAACACCGTGCACTAACAGGGGTGTATTTCATTCCTTGTCTGACGGCCAATATCGTGAGCGCCAGGCAGCTCGATGAGGGCGGCTGTCAGGTGGAGATCGGCACCAACATCCTACGCATCTTCGACTAGCAGCAGAAGCTCCTTGCACGGGTGATGCGGTCTCCGACGTGCCTCTACTCGCTAGAGCTGAACATTGGGCGGCCCATGTGCCTAGCGGCGCACAATTCAGAGGAGGCCTGGCGCTAGCATGCTAGGTACGAGCACATCAGCTTCCAGTCCTTGCGTAAGCTTGTCCAGGCGGATATGGTGCATGGGCTGCCGCCGCTTGACCAAGTTGATCAAGTGTGCGATAGCTGCCTTGCCGGTGAGTAGAGAAGGGCATCCTTCCTAGAGCAAGTGTGACGATGCACGGCGCACATCCTTGACCTTGTGCATGGCGATCTCTATTGTCCAATTGTGCCCACAACATCCAGCGGCAACAGGTACTTCCTGCTGTTGATTGATGACCTAAGCTGTTTTATGTGGTGCAGCTTGCTCTCGAGCAAGGATCAAGTGCCGGCAACCATCAAGAATTTTCAGGCAGTGGTCGAAGTCGAGTCCGAGAGAAAATTGAAGGTCCTTTGCACTAACCATGGGGGGAGTTCACGTCTGTGGAGTTCAGTGAGTACTGTGCGGAACGCAGCGTCCAGCAGTAGCTCACCGCCCCGCCCCCTATTCACCACAATAGAATGGGGCGATTGAGCACCGCAACCAGAGCATCGTTGCCATGGCCTAGTGCTTGCTCAAGGCAAATGACCTCCCCGGGTACTTCTGGGGCGGGGCAGTCTCCACGGTGGTCCACATACTCAACCGCGCTCTGATGCGCGTACTCGATAGCAAGACACCCAATGAGGTGTGGCACGGCGAGCGTCTGGCTGTCCACTACTTCCACACCTTCGGATGTGTCGCGCACGTAGAGAACACACGGCCGAACATAAAAAGTTGGACGACCGCATCAGACCGATGATCTTTGTCAGTTACGAGAGTGGGTCCAAGGCGTTCTGCTGGTACGATCCTGTGAGCAAGCATATCACTGTGTTACGTGACGTCGTCTTTGACGAAGCAGCACAATGGGACTGGACCAGCACTGGCGACATCTAACAAGCTGGAGGTGAGCCTTTCGTCATCGAGTACACCTCGGTGCTTGTCCCTGGGACACTACAGACCGAGGCTGGTACGCAGTGTCACTCGTCCACGACGCCAGTGCCTTCTCTGGTCCATGATCCGAGGACGCCGTGCACTCCAGTGTCAGTGACGCCATCAGCACCTGTGCTTGTGTAGTTTGTGTCCCCGCCACCAGAGGAGGTGGACCTGGACGCGGACCACGACGATGCACCCCTACGTTTCCACACCATCGACGCCATCATTGGGCCATCATCACCGCCAGGCTTGGCGCTCTGAGTGCTCGACAAGGAGCTCCACTTTACCATGGCGGACGAGCCAGCCTCCTTCGGAGAGGCAGAGCAACAAGACTTGGGACCTCGTCACGCTCCCCACTGGGCACCAAGCCATTAGTCTGAAGTGGGTCTTCAAGGTCAAGCGTGACGAGAACGGTGACATCATTTGGTATAAGGCGCGTCTGGTGGCAAAGGGCTATGTCCAGCGTGCGGGCATTGATTTCGATGAAGTCTTTGCTCCGGTGGCACGAATGGAATCTGTGCGTGCGATGTTGGCTCTAGCGGCACACGAACGATGGGAGGTTCATCACATGGATGTCAAGAGCGCCTTCCTCAATGGTGAACTCAAGGAGGAGGTGTACATCGCTCAGCCACCGGGATTCATAGTCGGCGGCAGCGAGCACAAGGTACATCACCTACGCAAGGCGTTGTATGGGCTTCGTCAGGCACCGAGGGCTTGAAATGCCAAGCTTGATTCTTCTATTGTGTCGCTTGGTTTCTAGAGGAGTAGCTCCAAGTATGGCATGTACACGCAGAGCCGAGGAACGTCGTAGCTAATTGTGGGCATCTATGTCGACGACTTGATAATCTCTGGCACCACCTGCAGCGAAATTACGGCGTTCAAGTCTGAGACAAAGGAGATGTTTCGGATAAGCGATCTCTTGCTGTTGACATACTATCTTGGGGATTGAGGTGAGTCAAGGTCCTAGTGGCATCTCTTTGGGTCAATCCGCCTACGCCGACAAGCTTCTGGAATGTAGCGGCATGGGCACCTGCAACCCAAGTACGGCACCCATGGAGCCATGGCTTAAATTGAGCAAGAAGAGCACCTGTACTCTGGTGAATGCCACGGAGTACAGGGGCATCATCGGTAGGCTCCGTTACCTGGCGTACACCTGTCCTGATCTTGCCTACTCGGTAGGATACTTGAGTCAGTTTATGGAGAAGCCACATGAAGATCACCTGGCTGTGGTGAAGCGAGTACTATGGTATGTCGCTGGAACGCGCGGTTATGGTGTTCACTACACCAAGAAGGAGGAAGGGAGACCAAGGTTGATCAGGTACAGTGATGCTGACATGGCGGGCAACATCGACACCTGCAAGAGCACCAGTGGCATCATCTTCTTCCTCGGTGGTAACCCCATCACCTGGCAGTCATCTAAGCAGAAGGTAGTGGCTCTATCCTCATGTGAGGCAGAGTATATTGCAGCAGCCACTGCTGCATGCCAAGGCGTCTGGTTAGCTCGACTTTTGGATGACCTCATCGGTTCAGAGTCTGGAGCGCCAGAACTCAGGGTGGACAATCAGTCTACCATCGCGTTAAGCAAGAACCCTGTTTTCAACAACCGGAGTAAACATATTGACACTCGTTTTCATTTTATTCGGGAGTGTATCGACGGGAAGAAGATCGTCCTTGAGCACACATCGACAGAACATCAGCTCGCGGACATTCTCACCAAGGCGCTCAGGCGTGTTCGCTTCCATGAGTTGCGCGCTAAGATCGGCGTCGATAATCGCGTCAAGAATTAGGGGGGAGAAATGTTGACAAATTTCATACGCGTCACCACCAAATTTGTTATATTTAACTTACAATGTTTAGCTAGCTTGCTATATTTAGTATGTGATTTCCTGCCATGTTTATCTTACCATGTTTAGCTAGCTTGCTATGTTTAGCTTGTTGTATTCGTTATCCATATAGGTAGATTAGTTTCTATGTTTAGTTTGTAATCTCCTTATAAATAGTTGAGAAATACAATCATTAAGCTGTGAGTTTCTAGCAGTACCAAAACAACCATTATATTTGCGTGAGTTATTCTTACGTTATCAAATGTCCACCGACGTTCTGATAATCGACGATTTCTGTCATATAAGACGTCAATGATAAAACAAGGACCTCACGGAGATTTTGAGGAGGGATGCGAAGGAGAAGAGAGCAGAATTTTGACCTGTCGGATGGATTTGGCGGCGGCGCGCAGGTCCGAGGACGCGAGGTCCACCATAGGGAGGACTACGCTCCCGGCCATCGATCTCCTGCTCAGCTCTAGCTGTGCAGTCTCGCCTCACTCTCGTCTGGGGCGCGCGGGATTGCCTGGCTTTTAAGATGCACTAATCAACTCTCATGTTAAGCTTTTGTTTGCCTTGTTGTCAGGGAACTTATACTCCGCTGATGTTTAAAAAATTTCGTATCTACTCAACTCGTGTAGATTAAAAAATTGGGCACGCGTTACACGCCATGCACTGTGGCTCATTAAGAAAAAGGGCAAATGGGTTTAAGGTTATGCTCCAACCGGCTTTGGCTGTTGGTTTTTTGTTGCAATTGCACTGCAGCGACTGTTACATTTTCTGAGTCATTCAATTAAAAATAAAAAATAAAAAACACAATTATTTCTCCACAAACAATATAAAAGAAATAAGAGAAAAAACTAAAAAGCTAAAAAAGCCGAAATTAAGAAGCCGTCGTATTTCAAGTGACTACTAACTTCTAAAAGCCGAAACGAGGAGTGATGGTGTTAGTGAGGTGGCTCTGATGCCTCTGCAAGACTTAGCAAGCATTGATGCAGCAGGTATAGAGAGTATGCACGTCAGCCGGGAACGGTGAGCTGAGGCAAGAGAGAGAGAGAGAGAGAGAGAGAGAGCGAGTAAGCCAAGCAACGCAAGAAGCGAGGAGGAGGACAGGGGATGGGTGACCGACTGGTGGGACTGCCATATCAACTCGGTGTGAACGCGAGGGAGCGGCGTGGCTGCAACTTCGAGCGGCGACGCGAGGGCGCATGGAGCGGCGACACAGGAGGTCGGTGGAGTGGCGGCATCTTCAGGAGGCGCTAACAAGGAGTGGAGACGGGAAATCAAAGAGGGAAAGTGGATTTTCAAGGATTTTGGCAAATTGGGTAAGGATTGGAATTCAAACAAAATTAAAAAAGAATTCAAAATTTTTGAAATTTTGGAGTTGTTTCACAAGCCCAGGGTTTTCAATACTGGTATGTTTTTTATTAGAGATGGCTGATACAAGTGATAATCGGAAATTTTGGGTGATTTTTTACCCAAAAATTTCAAACAAAATTTGAATTTCAAACTAATTTTGGCCAAAAAATCACCGATTATCGGTCGAATATTGGATGAAAAATCAAGCTGAAACTGCCCAATAAGGGAGATGCTTCTATGCTTTCTTCATAGTGATTTGTATAATTTTTAAAGCAGAACGAATGATAAATAGATGTTACTTAGCTCTTCAATTGCTTTAAAATTAACATTACTTTTGTTAAAGAGGAAAGTATAAGAGCATGCTCATCCGATAATAGAATGACAAAAAGCACTTGGAACCTAACAAAACTCATTGATGCGGATATGATGAGGACATCGATAGTAATGCCAAAGCTAGTAATGAGACTTCAATAACAGGACCAATAACAAGAGCACAAGCCAAGAAACTACAATCTCAGTTTTGAAGAGTCAGCGATGCATGGAGATCAAGGATATGTGGCCATCATCCAAGGAAGCACAAGTCCACGGCACGAACAATGATCGGTCCATGAATAGTGCCACGCATGAACAGTACGCGCTACAGTATCCAGCCCAAGAATAGTCCGCGCTACAGTACCAGGCCGTGAACAGTACCGTGCTACAGTACTGGGAACAGTACCAGGCCCGTGAACAGTACCGCGCTACAGTAGTTTGCGCGTGAATAGTACCACATGGAAAATTTAGTGTTGAATAGCCTTAGGCTGAGACTATATATTGAGGGGTAGACCCCCCATTGTAAAGGGAACCACTTTTGATTAAAAAAATACTCTTGTTCTTTCTGTTGGCTGAACCAACATTGAAGGAATTGGGAGTTAGTCAAAAATCAAGATCGTTCAACCTTTCCGCTGGGAATTGGGAGCGCGATAGAACTTCATCTGGTGGTCGTGAAGTTCGACACGTGTGATTGGGCGAATTATAGAGTGCTAACTCTTGCATTGGCAACGGGGGATCACTGCGATTCATCAATTCCACGTGAGTATCTTGATCCTACGTCGAGAAGATCGGGCGACACCGTATCATCTTGGTATCAGAGCGCGGTTTACTCGGTAGGATTATTTACCCTTACTTTTAGATTGATTTATTTTTTGTCCTATAGTCCATTAAACTGAAAATTGCAACAAAAATTAACCAAACCCTAGTTTTTGCATCTGTTAATTTTGTGAGTTTTGTTAGGTTTTGATCCATTAGAATTTTTGTTTAGGTGCTGATCGTTCGTGTTTATTTGCGTAGCCTAATCTTTGTGTCCAATCCAAAATCCAAAAAAAAATCTTGCTGATATTCTTTTCATCAGTTGAGACTAGCTGTTGAATATTGCATCTAGGGCTGCTCTTGAGTACTTTACACCTTGCTGAATATTTGTGACCTGTGCAAAACCAAAAGAACAATTAAACCTAGTTTGGCCTTTGAAAGAAAAAAAAGAAGTTGAGCAAAAAAACAGTGGAGGAAAGAAAGAAAGAAAAAAAAGCATTGGCCGAATTTGGGTGAGCTCTTAATCCATAAATTCAGATTGTCTAATTTAATCTCTTGAGCAATCTCGTGCCCTTACATTCATATCATTGCAATTGGCTAGCGTCTCTCCTAGTACTTGGTGCAAAACGAGCTATCTAATCTTTAATTTCAGATTGCCTCTAGTTAGCTCATTCCTTTGTTTGCATCGAGTCACATTAATCTTTGCGTGTGCGTTCATATACTACACTTAAATCTTTTGGATCAGCACTTAGGCAAAGTATTCTAGCTTGGATTATTACTTAACTTTACAACATCAAGAATTTCAGATTGCTAGGATATACACTCTCATGCCAAG
Organism: Dendrocalamus latiflorus; assembly: GCA_017311315.1. Lineage (NCBI taxonomy): Eukaryota > Viridiplantae > Streptophyta > Magnoliopsida > Poales > Poaceae > Dendrocalamus > Dendrocalamus latiflorus. The sequence goes on from CM029634.1 coordinate 28,660,972, forward strand.
CTCCACCATATAACCGTTGTTGTGCAAGTAGTGAACACTCTTAAATTCGCTTGATCATCACTGTGTTGTTGTCACTTCTACCAGGTGTAAGTTTTTATTGGCCTTAATTCACGTCGGAAGGGTAAGAACTTTACTTGGGAGAGAAAATAGTGAGATTGAGTGATTTCCACATATATATATGTTGCATAACTAACCATGACAGGATATTCAACAATTCGTTCCTCTTGGTGTGAACAAAATAGGAATGAATCTAAAGTATTTCGTACCTCATGGTGCGATTCCAATCCCAACAATTTGTTTCTTCTGTTCTATGGAAGTGAAGATCCAGAGGAGTATCTTGAGTGGGAATGGCGGTTGGAGAAAGACTTTAGATTTCAGAAGCTTGCCAAAGACCAAGAAGTGATGCAAGCCACTATGCAGTTTAGAGACTATGCTTATAGTTGGTGGCAACAATTATCTGGAAAACGATTCATTAGATCTTGGTCAGATTTGAAGGTGATCATGAGAACTGAATCTGTGCCAACCTATTATGAGCGGGAATTGCTTCACCATGTGGAGAGCATCACACAAGGGAGTAACACTGTTCAAGATTACTATAATGAGCTAAAGCGTGCATTGCGACGTGCCGGTGTCACTAGTGCAATAAAAGAACAGGTATACTTCAAAGGAGGCTTGAATTATAAGATCCCTGCTGCACTTCAATGTAAATATTTTAGTAGCACGCATGATCTTGTGAATTGTGCTATTGAGGAGGAGAAGAGACTTATGGATATGCGTACACCACAGTTTCATCCAAGTCCATACTTCAATTCTTATGCCTCAACAAGTGTGACACATGAGAAGATGACCGAGCATGGGACTTTCCCTTCGGTCAAGAAGACATGTACTGCTGGCCCATTGCTACAAACAACACTTGAGATGCATCAAAACCCATGTGAGAATGAGAGCCACATAGCCAAATTGAGTGAGAGTGTTAAAAAGAGTGAGCTGTGTGATTCCACCATATGTGAGTTTGAGAGCATCCACTTTGAGAGTGTGAGAGATACACCAAAAGAAAAGATGGAAGTAGAAGATAGACAAAGTGAGGTTGATTTTGAAACTAACACATTAATATCTGCTTCTAGTGTTGTTTCTCACATTGTGCAGGTTGAAATGAAAGATGAGGAATTAAACATTCAACAACCGGCATCATTGGAAGTCAAAGATGAGGAGATAACCACGATTGAAGATGAAGTACTTGCTGTCCCGTTGTTACATCATGATGATTTAATACCTACAACACCTACATCAACTGAGGAGAACAACAAAGGTAACAATATTGGTGCTGAAACTAATTGTGAAACGGTGAGTACTTGTGAGAACTCATATGTGCGAATGAAAATTCCATATTCTGAAATTTCTTTGTTCAATTTATATAATGTGGAATTGATTACTCATAAGGAAGTTCTTACTCGAATATCTCCTAGTGATTCTTTGTACTATATCATGTTTGATGATCCTAGAGACAGGGCCGTCTCAACAATTTCAAGGGCCCTTGGGCAAGCAAGACAGCAAGGGCCCAGCAATCTAATTTTTTAATATGATGCTGAGAACTGAGAAGGGCCAATCACCGTTGCTGCTGCCTGCGAGGGCCGGCCGATCGCCGATCGGAATTATGGCGCCCGGGTGGAGAAGCACTGAAGCAGCAGCGGGGCAATAGGGAGACGAAACGCCGAAACGATCGGATAGGAAGTGACGTCCGTGGCATACATACATACATATACTGATATACATACTCATAGGCCGGTGGGCCCCTCCGTGGCATGGGCCCCCGGCCGTCGCACTTCCTGCCCACCGCCTTAAGACGGCCCTGCCTAGAGAGCTATCTAGTGTGGTTGAGAATCTTGCTGAAATTTCATGTTTAAAATCACTAGTTAGTGTTTATGCCTACACCTATAAGTTTAATTTGATCGGAGATTATGGTGTAGATGACAAGTTTTATGTGTTTCGAATATGCATTACATGTGATAAGCCTGCTGAATTGAAATTGCATATTTTGGATAAACAACCTTTTATACCGTGTCATGATCACAATGAGATAAGCTTCAACAACAATGCTTCATGTTTAGGAAGATTTTATAATCCTATCTGTTCATCCTTTCATTATCGATCATATACAATTAATCAGAGTAGCGCAGTTGAAGCATGGAAGGCATTAAAGATTTTCTCTTCCATATTTGAACCGTTTGATCTGGTTTTGCCCATTAATGACTTGTCCACGTACTTCGCAAAGTCGAGGACGACTTTTTCTTATGGAAGGGAGAATGGTGTGAATGAAAACATTGCAATGTATGCATTTGATAGCTATTGTAGTATCAATTGGTTTGTGCAAAACAATGAGAATGAGAATGACACAATAATTGATTCATACATATACCACGCATATGTGTTGTTCTTTTTGCTTACTACTCCCCCAGGTAATACTAATGTGAAAGATGGAAGGGTTGTAACTGACCAGTACATATACCATGCATACACACTGTATTCTTTGTTTAGTACAATTTCAGGCTATCAAAAGCCGAGGACGGCTTTTCTTGAAGAAGGGGAGGATGATGCGGATATGATGAGGACATCGATAGTAATGCCAAAGCTAGTAATGAGACTTCAATAACAGGACCAATAACAAGAGCACGAGCCAAGAAACTACAATCTCAGTTTTGAAGAGTCAGCGATGGATAGAGATCAAGGATATGTGGCCATCATCCAAGGAAGCACAAGTCCACGGCACGAACAATGATCGGTCCATGAATAGTGCCACGCATGAACAGTACGCGCTACAGTATCCAGCCCAAGAATAGTCCGCGCTACAGTACCAGGCCGTGAACAGTACCGTGCTACAGTACTGGGTCGTGAACAGTACCGCGCTACAGTAGCTTGCGCGTGAATAGTACCACATGGAAAATTTAGTGTTGAATAGCCTTAGGCTGAGACTATATATTGAGGGGTAGACCCCCCATTGTAAAGGGAACCACTTTTGATTAAAAAAATACTCTTGTTCTTTCTGTTGGCTGAACCAACATTGAAGGAATTGGGAGTTAGTCAAAAATCAAGATCGTTCAACCTTTCCGCTGGGAATTGGGAGCGCGATAGAACTTCATCTGGTGGTCGTGAAGTTCGACACGTGTGATTGGGCGAATTATAGAGTGCTAACTCTTGCATTGGCAACGGGGGATCACTGCGATTCATCAATTCCACGTGAGTATCTTGATCCTACGTCGAGAAGATCGGGCGACCCCGTATCACTCATGCTAGCACATTCAAAACTTCATACAACAACCAGAATATCAGGTTTTGAGGCAAAATAAGTTGCAACATAAGATATCAAAGTATTTGACATGAACAGATAGTAATGTTGTCAGGGGTGTGGGCCTTGGGCCCAAGGCCCAGTCGGGTTATTATTAGAAATTAGATATTAGATTCTATTTGAGTTAGAGATTAGTTTTCCTCGTTAGAGATATAATTAGAGATATGATATGAGTTTCCATATTATTAGAGATAGGATTGGAATTACATTCGATCTGTTAGGGGGAGCCCATCTATATAAGGGGGCTACCGCATGCCATTGTAATCAACCAGAGTAATATCAAAATCTTTCTAGTCTAAATCTCTCTCTCTCTCTACAGTGACGCCATCCGGCCATCTTCTTGGTGGTGTTTACCCCGCATGAACCCCGGTTCATGACAAATGTAAATGCCACTAATGTTCAGAACTTCATACAACAACCAGAATATCATATTCTGGGGCAAAATGAGTTGCAACCTGAGTTAGTAAAGTTGTCGGCCAGGCCCTATTTTTTAATTTTGTCAGCTAGGCCCTGTTTTTCAATTTTCTCTGCCCCAACGCCTTGGCAGCCACCGCCCTCCTGGCCTCCGCCCCCGACGCCCTGACCTCCACCGCCTTCCAGGCTACGTCCTACGTCGTCTTCACTGCCCTCCATAGCCAGACAACCTCTGGAGAATGGGCATTTCAAAGGTAGGGTGTAGGGAGGAAGAGATCGGGATATTGGGAAGATCGCAAGAGTGGGGAGGAACCGAGGAAGTGCAGCGCCTCAGCGACGAACAAGCCGCCCGTGGGGAGGGTGCTGGAGCCTGGAGAGGCCGATACTGAGATGAGAAACATGTGTGCATGTGTGTTAGGGGCTTAGGGCAAATGCGACGGCGTCCATGGGCCACTCTGGGCTAGCCCCTTTTCAACATGGCCCGGAAGATTTGTCTGGTACCGTAATTTACCCAGGGACGGTAACCCCGATATAAACGATTTTCGATCGGTTATCACAACACTGGCCACGCTAGGCTTGCTGGTTGCAGGTTTGCAGCAACCAAGTGCTCGCCGGCGCCTTTCACTCCTTGTTTCGGCACGCCTTGCAGATGGGTGAAAGTTGCCCAATATTTTAATTGAAAGTTTTTTTTTCAAAATCTGGAAAAAAAATTCTTTTAGATTCTAGTTGAAAGGTGGAATGATCCATTGAATGTTTCAAATTCCTATTTGAAGCTTGAAAGTTCCCAAAAATCTGAATTGAAAGTATCAAAATCCAAATTGAAACTATTTTCAAATACGAGTTGAACGTTTTCAAAGCCAAAGTGTTTTTTCCAACCTGACTTGCAAGTTTTAAAATCAAAATCAAAAGTGTTTTCCAGCCTGAATTGAAAGTTTAAAAATCAAAGTAGAAGAATTGAAAGTTCAAATCCGAATTAGAAAGTTTTAAAATCAAGAAATGGAAATTTATAAAAAAAACCAAAAGAAAACATGGTGCCCGTTAAATAGATCTACCCCAACTCTCTAAGAATGAAGGGCATGAACTACACAGAAAGCACTTATCAAAGGGTGGGATTTTATGTCCCGCACACCGCCCTCCTGTAATTCCCTAAAACTTCAATTGAAGGTTAAATATACTTATTTTAACCATTTACGAGTTTTTAGCTTTTTAAATGTTTAAAACCCTTTTCTAGAAATAAAAACGTTTATCTTGGATAAACAAAAGGTTTTTAAAGTATAAAAATTATTTTAGTTAAATATTTAAAATGAATCCCTAAATTTTTCTAGTTTTTGTTTTTATTTTTTGGAGTTCAAATAATTTTATGGAATAAATGAAGTAAAAATGAATTTAAAATCCTCTATCTTATTCCAGGCGGAAATCACAGCCACAGTCCAATGTCTCTCCCTTTCGGCCCATTTGCTGGCCCATTGCCGTTGCACCCCGCACCTGTGCAATTTTCAGGGTAATTGATTACACTAGAACATTGGACCCGCGCGGCGTCCTATCCACCAGCTAAGTGCAGATAATTTTACAGATAAGACAGCATAAGAAATAGCCTTTCCTATGAAAAACAAATGGCAACACAAAAATATTCCAAATTGAGATTGCCATGTTTCAATTTCTTACAACAAAATAGCTGGCAGGATCCAAATCTCAAGCCCAACAACTATTAAGACTTCATATACTGACAATGTAAATTGACAATGAATCATAGCTAAATCTAAACAATCTAAATCTAGAATCTTTGAAACATAAGCTCAAAACTCAGAGGACAAGTGCATTCATAACTTACACAGCCAATATAGTTCGTAGCAGTAGCACGCACGTGGGAGTACGTAACATCCTGATTTTCAAAGCATTTTTGAAATTTTTAAAATAAAATTCATCATTTGAATTTTTCTGGAATTAATTAAAGCTTAATTAAAATTTCTATTAATTAAAATAATTTAATATGATTAAATTGAACATTAACATTTATCAAAAATATTTATTTGAGTTCCTTGAGTCTCAAGGAATTTTCTAGAATTTTCTTGGATTTTTCTAGATTTATTTGTTATTTTCTAGAGCTCAAAAGGATTTATTTGGATTTCTGAAAAAAGAAAAACCTCAAAATCCCAAAAAGGCCAGGTGGGCCGAAACCCACCAGACCAGGCCGACCCGCCAGCCCGCTTCGCCCGCCGGCCAGGCTTGCCCCACCCCTTGCCACGCGTCGCCCATCGGTACCATCGGTGACCTTTCCACACCCACGCTCCGCATCCCAGCCGTCCGCGTGTTGCCGTGCGCGTCATCGTCTCCGAGCCGGTCTCCGCCTCCGCCGCGCCCCGGCTTCCGTGCTCGAGTGGGACACCGCCGCCGTCTCCGTCCAGAACTCGCCACCGTGCCCGACCTCGACTCCTCGGCGTCCGGGTATAAAAGGGGAGCCGACCCCGTGGTCTTCACCGTCCCAAAGCCGCTGCCCTGGCCACCGCTAGCTGCTCGCCCGAGCCCTCGTCTCCATCTCCAGCAAGCCGTGCCTCGTTGTCTTTGCTGTACTCCGCCGCCGTTCGTCGTCGGTCAATCGCCCCGTTCCGTCACCGGCCATCTCGTGCCGCCGCTCGCCGCCGGTGAGTCGCCGTCTTCGCCGCCGTCTCTGTCGCCACCGACCAAACCCCGCCGTCCTTACCCCGCCGGTCAACCGCCATTGAACCGCGCCACCCTCCACCGTTGCCACTCCATTTCCCACACACGCACCGTCATCACCTCGGTCCACGTGCACTAGGGCAACACTCAGGACAATACAAATCAGGGCTTTCCATTACCCTCCAGTTTTCTAATTCCACTCACAAAGTTGTTGAAATAGAACTATATCTAGTTAAGTTCTCATATCTGCCCCTTGACCGTGGGTACGGCTATTCGAATAGTTTTCACTCTGCAGAGTTGGTACACTTTACCCATAAGAGACGATCCACTCGTTGCCCCACACGATTCCTTAGTCATGCGGTTGAGTAGACCATCACAGTAACTTATCAAAATACATCGCCCCTTCCCTCATCTCACTCATATGGGTTTCTCCCACTTGCGTGCAGCTCCTATAAGTTGTGCAGAATGTTCTACCTCTATGCGACTAGTAGCTGGACTACCCACACTGACTAGCTCGCCGCGGTAAACTTCACCCTCAATGAATGTCCCATTCAAGTCGTCACACAGACAACCACTTGCACTATCTCACCTCCTCCACCGATGAGATGACTTTTAGGGTCCAGTAAATTTACCAAGCCAAGTTGTACTTCACAGACTTGTGGTTGTACTTGTCTTACACAGGAGGTCATGACAAGATTTAGTCCTTAGGGTTATCTGTGTGGTTCTACCACTAACCACACTCTCGTGCACCACTGCACCAACCCCCGAACCATCCACCCAAATATTTAAGCAAGTTGGGGGTTTTTTTGGGAGCATAAAATAGTCATATCAAAATATATCAGTCATTGCCACCATGACTTTCCAAACCAATTTCTCATGATTGAAAGTAATACTTAGGGCATTTTGGTGCCCTCGATTATCTAAGCAGTACTATGCATGGCGTATAAATATCGACTTATTTTCAAAAGTTTTACTATTATAATTTTGCTAAGGTGATAAGACTCAGATATTCAAGTGTTCCAAATCAATGTAATACTAACAAGTTCATTAATGGGTATATAACTAGAATCTTGAAACAAACATATATTTGCATATGAAATAACGGCATGCAATTTAATAATTTAAGCGGAAGTAATTTGCATAAAATGTAGGTTCAACATGATCAAAGTATTGACTCGCCTTGGTCACAGTTGACTTGGTTTTGATTGTCGAGAGTTTCTTCAACCTCAGCCTCTTCCTCTTGGGCCTCGTACGCTATTTTTATGTTGCGCGAAAATTTGGATAAAAATCAGTAAACCAAACAAATTTTCATAAAAATTCAAATGTGCCTAAAAAATTATGGTTTCAGTTCCATTGGATAGAGGTTGAATTTAGAAATTTGTTTCACTCAATTTGGAGTTAAGATGAATAAGTTATGGCTTTTTAAAGTTCTCATTTTAAATAAATCCAAAAATAAATAATTACAATCTGACAGGTGGGGCCCACAGCAGATTTTTTAATTTTTCATTTATTTTTATTTTCTCTCCTCTGTACCTATGACAGGTGGGATCGGTGACTATTTATTAAAAGGGCATGGCCCACATATCAGTGAGTCATTACTTTAACTTCTAATCATTAGCCTTAACTACTGTCTTAACCATTAATTAATGACTATCTTAACTTAATTAATCACTCTCCCAATGTCTCTGGTTATAGGGTGTCTTCCTCCGGCCAAAGAACGGCGAGCTCGTCGCTGGCGGAGGAGGCGGCGGCCGGAGCTGAGCATCCCCAAAATAGGTTGCTTACGTCCGCGCCTACCCGTAGACGAAGTCTCGACGACCAATTCGATTGGGGCGTCAGCCGGCGGCAGAGCAGGGAAAGAACGGACAAAGGCAGCGCATGCTGTTTGAAAGCAGTTGCTTGTTCTTGGAGTACGCTGGGGTGGCAGGAAGTTACCTCGATGGTCTATGAGGCTCAAGAATGGCGGTGGTGAGCTGGCAACTTGCAACGGCGACGGACGGAGGAGGCGCACGGTGCAGGCTCGGCTCAGGCGCGCGAGAGGTCCGACCGAGGAGGGGAACGACGTCGCGGTGCTCCGAAGGTGCTTCGGTAGGGAGGAATCGGACCACGGCGGCGCCAATCGACGGATTGCTCACCGGCTGGCTATGGGGAAGAAGATATCGCCGGCGAGCTATGGTGCACGGGAGGCTGATTGCTTCGAGTGGGAGAGGGAGCGGAGTGTGGCGAAGCTACCGGGAGCCTGGGTGGGACTTTATAGCCACGGAAAGGCGGTGGGCGACAGGAAAGCAGTTGGCAGTCGACTCCATGGAGTGGCAGCGGTGTTGCTACAGCGATGGGGACGAGACTGCGGCTCAGGGCATGGGCTAGATTGCACAGTGATGCCAGCATAGTGACAATGTCACGTGTGCGTGAGCCGAGGCGGATGCAATGGGGCAGAAGCGCTGTGCATGACCGCGGGGGGGGGGGGGCGAGGGTGTCCCCATTTCCTCTCTCTGGGGTCTGACCCCAGAGAAGTCCCCTCCCGCCCTACGCCTGCACGGTACTTAGAACCTCATGGTAACATTTCTCATCTCAAACCCGCATGACACATCCTCATTTTCTATTAGAAACCTAAGACCAGACTGAGACATCGATCTTGAAATAGCTACATATAGCTACCCATGGGTGAAGATTGGCCTTCTGAGGTATAGACCCACCCTTGACAGGGTCTGTCCCTGGCTTTTATTGATGGTCATCTCATAGCAAATACGAATCTGGAACAGCTTCCTCTAGAGCGTGAAAGGCCATTTGGAGTTTTTGTGTTGAGAGTGGTTCGTGGTATAAACACAGTCTCACCAACATTGGAACCAGTTAATACTATGTACTGGAGCAGTTGCTGTCCTAGTTCGATAATCAGTAATCGTGTACCATTGCACATGCCAATTGATTGGTTTAGGTTTCGTAAAAGCATCACTGTGGAGCCCTTTTTGAGCATAAGTCTATGATTTGGGAAGTTGTTTACACTTATAGAATTCAGTAACTCAGTTGGATAGAGCAAGTCAAAGTTAGGCATTTGCTCTGAGCATTTAGCAATAGTATCATAAGCTCAGGTACTCAGTTGCATCTACTAGAATCATGGAAACGATGTAGTCATTGATCTCATCGATAGTTAGGTTATTTGGGCAGACAATAGCACGGGAGGCCAGGTACTCAGGCTCTTTATAACGGGCTAGGAAATTTGGGAACACTTCGCAAACCATAGCCTTGACTTTATTGCGTGTTGTTTTAATCAAGAGGTCATCAGGAATTATCCATGTTGCTTTAGACTCACTGTCTTTCTTTATTGCAGGCAAGGCGCCACTGCCTATAGATAGGTCCCATTGGCTGAAGCTCTCTAGCTCGCAGTCTACGGTAGGGAGCGCTAGATTAAGCAAGCGCATGTTTGCGGTCAGATCGAAAAGCACAGCATGCCGCCATAATTTTAAGTTCGTAATGGATGCATTAACTATAGACGTGCGTGACCCCTTCCGCGCTAGAGGCAATGTTACGTTGTTGAAAATCACCTCCAAGCACCACGCGCCTACCACCAAACGGGATAACGGCATTTGTAGGGCATTTCTCAGATAGGATGCCACGCGCCTATTTCTGTTTATTGGCCAGCCTCAGGAAATGCTAACCGTGCCCTCTGAAATAAGCAGATCAATACATCCAATTCACATCTCAATTCATTTCACAAACATAAAACATCCATTTTGCAAATCAATTAATTGAAATGAAATAAAATTTCCATTAATAAATACGCAATTACAATCAATGTTAATCTTATCCCAAACAAATAATTATTGTGCGGTGTGGAACTCTCCATCTGATCTTATGACTTTAGACAACAAAAAGTACGCACACTCTTCTCGAATTTGTGCAAGGTCCGGCTGTTTTAATGCAGTTGTAGAGATGGGTGCATCCTATCGATAGGAATATCAATGTGCGTATATATATAACCTAATAAGTATGAAATAAATGTGGGAAGATTGACAAACCTTAGAATTGGTGATTTTCAAGGAATCGAGAAGTAGTCTCATATGGTGACAAACGTAGAATCCACACGTGTTGCCCGGTTGCTCACTACTACAGAAAAGGTCATCACAGACAGTTCGAAAACGTCATCACAGACGGTTTTGTGAACCGTCTGTATTTATGGGTCAGTGATAATCGAAGGTCATCACAGACGGTTTTGAGTTAAAAACCGTCTGTGATTATCAGCTATCACAGACGGTATTTAACTCAAAACCGTCTGTGATATTCCCTTCAACCCCTAAATATATTTCTGTTTATTGGCTAGCCTCAGGAAATGCTAGCCATGCCCTCTGAAACAAGCAGATAATCACAGACATAAAACATATACAATTCACACATCTCATTTCATTTCAGATACATTTCACATCTCAATTCATTTCACAGACATAAAACATCCAATTGACAACGCACTTCATTTCACAAACATAAAGCATCCATTTCGCAAATCAATTCATTGAATTGAAATAAAATATCCATTAACAAATACACAATTGTAAAAGATCTACACTGCATTTGCACTTAGAATTACAATAAAAAATCATTCTGGGCAGTGGAACTCTCCATCTGATCTTATGACTTTAGTCCACAAAAACCAAATGAACTCTCCTCGAATTTTTGCAAAATCCGGCTGTTTCAATGCAGATGTAGAGATGGGTGCAGCCTGTCGATAGGAATATCAACGCGCGCACATATAAAACTTGACATGTATGAAATAAATGTGGGAAGATTGACAAACCTTAGAATTGGTGAACTTGGTGGAATCCAGGAGTAGTCTCATATAGTGGCACACGTAGTATCCACACGTGTTGCCCGGCTTCTGCTAGTGGCACTGCAAAAAATAGAATGTGTTAAATCAAGTGGCATTACTACTAAGTGTTGTATATGATTAATTAATGTGTAGCTAACGAATACCCGAAAATTGCGATCATGTTTCAAGGGCTTTGCCCCTGTCGTCGAGCCACGTGTTTGTTAAACGTATGTGGCGAACGACCTTCGTTATTCGAAAAAGTTAGATTAGTCATTCGGAAGGAAAGAAAGAGTACAATGTACAATGTACGTACCTATCGAGTATTTGGGCGATAGCTGTGTACTTGGATTTGTTCTTACTTAGAGAATCAAGGTATATAGCCTTGTTCCATTTTGGTATTATTACAATTAAAATCCAATGGAAGTGCTCATTGTATGGCATAAGAACAAATTCCTTATCTTGGTGAGCCAGCAGTGCTTTTGTAATATAGTCCTCGACGAAGGATGCATCCTCGTTGATGGTATCAATGGCGACCAAGCGTGGGTCCAGAAAACCAATTGGTGATTTCGGTGATCTAGCTTCGGTCAGCATAAATCTATATATATACACAGAAAAGCAACAAATTGTGACATATATCGGTATTACGTGAACAGAGACTGTGATTGTACAGACTTACAGCGTCCAGCATCGAACGAGTGAGGCGTCGAGAGCGTTGAGCGTGAAAAGACCAAATATATCGTCAAAGGTCACCGGGAAAACACATTCCTGAACTTCGTGCAAGAAATGTTCCGGCTTGAATTTGACAATGATACCTGAGCGCCGTTCTACCTCTGGTCTATTGGACTGTTCCATATACCAAGTGTGGAATCTTTGGCAATCAAGTCCTAGCTTTGTGAGGTGCTCTTGCGGGAATATCATCGGCTCGCCTAGCACGAATTTGCGGGCCAATGGCAGGTACGGGATATCGTCATCATCCTTCGTCTTTGATTTGCCATGGCCACTGCCTCGACTGCAGGTCGACTTCATGGTAGTGGACTGTAATGGTACAGACGGTGCAAGTTGCTTTGGCGAGAATAGCACCCGTGGAGATAGCACCGGTGCAGGTAGCTCTGCTTCGCACTGCCCGTGTGGAGATGACACCAGTGCATGTTGCTGTGGTTCGCACTGCACTTCTGGTCCTGCCACCGGTGAAGAAGCCTCCAGGGAGATGTTGCTTTTGGGCCACTGGATGAATGTTCCAATGGCCTGTCCTAAAGTCACGATCTCGTCGTTGGGGGGCTTCGGTAGCGGGACCACCTCAAAATTGACATACACACCATCCACATTAACTTTTGCGAAGCCTGGCGCTAAAGCTTGACCGTGCACCACGGCCCCGATACCAGACGAATATGCCTGACCCCAAGCAGCGTACAAGGGAATGGAGCCATATCTCACTTGGAGCCTGCACTTCGTAGGCTCCTACATAACAATACAAAATTAGCTACTCGAATAGGCCTATCAATGGAGCAAGCATTCGAGAGATAATAATTATTACCAGGATGTCGTCCACAGGAAATTTGGCCTGGGTTTGCGTCGGATTGGACGCGCAGCTACTCGGATGGTTGTGCGGGCTAGCTAGCACAGGAGCGGCAGTAGCGGCCTGCTGACTTTCTGTCTGTTTCCGCACCTCATCTCTGATTACATTAGCCATCTGAGCTAATAGCTCCTCTCTAAGAGATTCCTTGATCTCTTCTCGTAGCTGTGTGTCACGCTCGGCTTTGTTTCTCTTCCTACGCCGATACATTCCGGAGTCATCTTGGAAACCATGTTTCCAAGGAACGTAAAGCCCAAGGCCTCTCGTACGACCCGGGTGCTCCTTGTTTCCCAGGGCCACGGAGAGCATATCATTCTCCCTTGTTCCCTGGAATGATCCCAGGGTAGATTCAAAACTCAGCTTTTCCTGCACGAGCACAACATGTCATTTCAATTCGTACGAAGTTGTGGAGTAATTACATGCTACGTAGTTCGATCGATATCTTACCAGGCGCTGGGACACTTGCTGGTCTGCAGGGTTTCGAAAGGAGACGTCCCCCAATGTCGTTGTGGATGACCTTGCTCTAATCCAATTTCGAGCGCGCTCATCCGGGATATTGGAAAACAGCGGGGCGATGTCCTGTGCAGCTGCCAGGTCATCCTCCTTCCTCCACTGCGGGATTTTACTAGCATACCCAGATGTGCCAAGTCTGTAGGGTTGTGTGTGTTTTGCCTGGAGGGCCTTGTGCGCCACACTTGTACTTTTGAAATCTTTGGTCGTTTTCATCGCCTTGAACTCTTCCCATTGTGGTTCCAGGAATGGGTATTTATGAACAGGCGTTTCGTCCGTCTCTACGTATTTCCTGACAAGTGTGCTCTTGAAGTTCTTCCATGCTTTGCACGCCGCTTGGTAGGTTTGTCGTTGCACAGCGTGTAGGTGTTCTTCTGGGAACTCGAACGATGCCAAAATTTCGGTCCACAGCTCACGTTTCCGAGTGTCAGGCACGTTCTTCCATGAATTGTATGTGATCTCAATTCGTTCTCGTGCAACTATTCCGACCATGGTTCGGAATGCGTTTACCGCTTTTTTAGGATCATCGCTACTGGCGTACGTGATCCAGAGACCAGAGATGAAGAAAAGAAGTGGGAAGAAGCAGATGGATAGCCGCTCAGCGAAGAAGTCGGCTATGTCGGCTGCTCACCGAAGAATCTGGGAATGTATTTTTTTTAAACTTTTGTAATAAAATTGCCTTGAATTTTTTGCCTGGAGTGTGTCACTTGCTTCATGCCCCTTGAAGGCCTATGTGGCATATACTATTACTACAAGGTCTCTAAACAAAGATCTATGAAGCAAATGACACAAACTAGTGTATCCGGTTCATTGAACGGGAACACTAGAGTATGTCACTTGCTTCATTTGCTGTTTTTTGGCTAGATACATGGAGCATTTGGGTGGAAAGATAAACTGTTTCGCCAGGCGCATGACTGCCGATTCGAAGCATAGCATAGCATCCGAGGCACATCCGAGGCTTGCTGCTGTGTCTTGAGGAATGCCAAGAGCTGGTCTCCAGCTCTTGGCTGAGGAGGAGGAGGAGGCGACGACGATGGAGGAGGAGGAGGCGGCGACGCAGGAGGAGGAGGCGGCGACGGAGGAGGAGGAGGCGACGGGCTCGGGGAGGCGGCGACGGAGGAGGAGGAGGCGGCGGCGATGGAGGAGGAGGAGGCGAGGGGCTCGGGGAGGCGGCGATGGAGGAGGAGGCTGCGGCGACGTCTTCGTCCGGGGAGGCGGCCGGCAAGGGCTCGGGGAGGCGGCGACGACGACGGGCTCGGGATTTAGATCTAGATCGAATAACTGCAGCGCACACGGGAAACCCTAGCGAGAGGGTATATATAGGGAGGTAATCACAGACGGTTCTGACCTTAGAACCGTCTGTGATATCATTTCACAGACGATTCTAAACTTAGAACCGTCTGTGATAGTTTACTATCACAGACGGTTCTAAAATTAGAACCGTCTGTGATATCATATCACAGACGGTTCTAAGTTTAGAACCGTTTGTGATAAGCCTTTGCCGGCTGTTGTTATTAAGACAACACCAATAACTACACAGCTGCATTCATATCAACCACCAAACAGCTGCATTCATATACAACACCAACCAGCTGCATTCACACAGTGTATTTCTTGATACATTTTGTCATTCTCAAATACATCACACATATACATAAATGCCAATACACATATACATTTTCACATATACATTTTGTCACACATTTTCACATATACATCTCAAAATTGACTACATCACACATTTTCACATATACATCTCAAAATTGACTACATCACACATTTTCACATATACATCTCAAAATTGTCACACATTTTCACATATACATTCTTATTGTACTTGCTTAATTATTTCCTTTAAAAATTAGCCCTTCATCATGATCAATGCGTACGTAACTAGTTTCGTCACGTTGTTCATCGTCGACCCTTATGCCATTTCCAAAAGGAGGTAACTCGTCAAATTGATTGTATTCCTCCTCGTCCACTACATTCTCCACTCCGACAATTCTCCTTTTTCCATGAAGAACTACATGGCGTTTCTTATTTGCCGGGTCGGTTACATAGAAAACTTGAACAACTTGATTGGCGAGTACGAATGGTTCGTCTTTGTACCCGACACGTTGGAGGTCCACGGTCGTGACACCGTACTTGTCAACCTTCACCTGTGGGAGATGAACCCAACGGCAGCGAAATAAGGGGATCTTGAAAACCACATAGTCGAGCTCCCAAATCTCTTGTATGAAGCCATAGTACGAGTTTCTCGACCCATCGGTACTGAATGCATCTATGCGGACACCGCTGTTCTGGTTAGTGCTCTTGACATCCTGAGACTGCGTATAGAATGTGTACCCATTTATGTCATATCTTTGCCATGTCACAACTGTAAATGTCAGCCCTTTTGCCAACCATGTCAGCGTCTCACTCGGCGAGCTCCTAGCGATTTGCTCCTTCAACCATTGGTTGAACCAACGGTTGTGTTGCCTCATGATCCAAACATCCGGCCGCTCTGGATTCTGTTGCCGAAGCACATCCTTGTGCTGGTCCACATAAGGCGCCACTTCAGTCATGTGTTGCAACACCGTGAAATGGGCTGGAGTATACGTGTCCATATCTGGAGTGATTGCTTTCCTTCCGATAGTTCCGAGACCCTTCAGCCTCCCCTCATGACGAGATTGAGGGACACCTATCGGTTGAATCTGAGCCATATAATCGACACAAAACTCAATGACCTCTTCGCTTGCATAACCTTCGACGATGCTACCCTCCGGCCGAGAACGATTCCGTACGTAGGACTTGAGAATTCCCATGAACCTCTCAAATGGGTACATGTTACGTAGGAATACGGGCCCACACATTTTTATCTCCCACACAATGTGAACAATGAGATGGACCATGATATCGAAAAACGAAGGAGAGAAATACATTTCAAGGTGACATAGAGTCGTCACCACCTCGTCCTGCAAAGCATCTAGTCCTTCGGGATCGATGACCTTCTGAGCAATTGTGTTAAAGAAATAACATAGCCTCATGATTGTCTCTCAGACTTTGATCAGCAAAATATTTCTAATTGCAATAGGGAGCTTCTGTGTCATCAGCACATGACAATCATGAGACTTCATGCCATTTAACTTCAAATCTTGCATCGAAACAAGTTTCTTCACGTTGCCGGAGTAACCAGACGGAACTTTGACACCATGCAAGCACTGGCACATATCTGTTTTCTCAGCCTTGGACAGAGTGTAACACGCAGGGGGAAGGTACGTTCGTCCATTATCAGTGCTTGTCGGTGCTAACTCAGGCCTAATGTCCATGTCAGCCAAGTCAAGCCGTGCGTTGACGCCGTTCTTTGTTTTATCACGGATGTTCAGTAAGAGACCAATCAAGCTGTCGCACACATTCTTTTCTACGTGCATGACGTCGATGCAGTGCCGAACATCTAGGTACTCCCAATAAGGTAAGTCCCAAAATATTGATCTCTTCTTCCAGGTGTTCTTCTCATGAGCCCTCAATTTACGTCCCTTTCCGAGGACAACATCTAAATCCTTAACCATATCATAAACCTCGTGTCCCCTTAAATGCCTTGGAGCTGAACCGTCTTCCTTCTCTCCGTCAAATTGTTTCTTCATCTTGCGGTATGGGTGAGCCCTCCGAAGGAACTGACGGTGACGCATGTAGACGGTTTTGCGTGAGTGTCTCAGCCACACACTCTCGGTACCATCTAAACAGTGAGTACAAGCTTTGGCACCTTTTGTACTATGGCCCGATAGGTTAGCAAGGGCAGGATAATCATTTATGGTGCAGAACAATAAGGAGCGCAGAGTGAAGTTCTCTCGTTTGTATGCATCCCATACCTGTACCCCTTCGTTCCACAGTACTTTTAGATCTTCCACCAATGGTGCTAGGAACACATCGATATCATTCCCAGGTTGTTTTGGCCCTTGGATAAGTATCGACAACAAAATATACTTTCGCTTCATACACAACCAAGGAGGAAGGTTATAGATGCAGAGAGTCACGGGCCATGTGCTATGTCGGCTGCTCATGCTACTGAAAGGATTCATTCCATCTGTACTCAGTCCAAACCTTATATTCCTTGGTTCTGCACCGAACTCTACAAAACTCCTATCGATGTTTCTCCACTGCGCGGAATCAGCAAGGTGTCTTATCATTCCATCCTTCTTGCGCTCCTCTGAGTGCCAACACAGCAGTTTTGCCTCCTTTGGATTTGCAAAAAATCTTTTCAAATGGGGAATTATAGGAAAATACCATGCCACCTTAGCAGGAGGTCCTTTCTTCGCCTCTGTTCCCTCGCCATCATCTGATTGATTGTTACGTTTGTATCGGGATGTGTTGCACACCGGACATACATGCATGTTTGCATACTCTTTACGGTAGAGGATACAGTCGTTCGGGCATGCATGTATTCTTTCTACTTCCATTCCCAATGGACAAAGAACCTTCTTGGCTTTATACGTGATTTTAGGCAACTCATTTCCCTCCGGAAGCATGTCCACTAAAAGACCTAGCAGCGCCGTGAAACTCTTGTCGGACCAACCGTTGCTTGCCTTCAATTTCAACAGTTCAAGCACGGCCGACAACCTCGTGTACTTGCAGCCCGTGTACAAAGGTTTCTCTGAGCCCTCCATCAAGCCACGGAATTTAACATACTCTCTCTCATCATAGTTCTCTTCTACATCGTGAAGCATCTGATCCAGATTATCATCGTGCAACCTATCCGAATCCGAGCCACAATCGACATCAGC
This sequence comes from Dendrocalamus latiflorus, assembly GCA_017311315.1. Classification (NCBI taxonomy): domain Eukaryota; kingdom Viridiplantae; phylum Streptophyta; class Magnoliopsida; order Poales; family Poaceae; genus Dendrocalamus; species Dendrocalamus latiflorus. The sequence continues at coordinate 28,679,031 of CM029634.1, forward strand.
TGATGGCATGTCATTCACTTCACCGGCGATGTCATCCGGGGGCATATCATTCACTTCACCGGCGATGTCATCCGGCGGCATATGATCATTCACTTCGCCATGACTGGTCCAACACGTATAATCCTTTTTGAAACCCCTCCGAATCAAGTGCGCTTCAATTTGCCCTCGGTTCTTAAACATCTTCAAATTCTCGCAGTCAGTGCATGGACAGCATATATATTCCACCCCCTTATTCAACATATCCTCCTCGGCGGCTCTTATAAAAGCAGAAACGCCATTAATGTACTCTTCACTCACACGGCTCGTGGCATACATCCAGCTTCGGTCCTACGTTACGTACATATTGTAGAGACCCGAATATACAAATCCGGACTCTCCTGTGTATTCTGCACTAGTCCAGGATGACGCTAGTGCACACGGTATGTACAAAGACAAATATCATCCACATCACGATATTCTAAGGAAAATCCAAATTATATTGATAATTATCAGAGTACGACCTTATGGCCAAGCTTACAATTATTAGCCTGAAGGGCTTAACAAAAACTAGCAGCGAAAATCCAAAAGAAAGCACAGCAGCCAATCGACACGCCCACAGGCTATCGAGTGGAGAACGAAGCCTAATCCGCGAAGACGTCGAAGTACACTCCTTCTGGAACCTCCTGCTGGTGATACTCCTCCTCCTCCTCAACTGAGCAACAGGGGCATAAAGCCGTGAGTACATTGGTACTCAGCAAGCCGTTTGTAACAAATGAATGCAATATAATATGCAAGGCTTAACAATGGATGGCTGAAAGGTTAGTTTTGCAGAAAGCGACAATTGAAGTAAATATCATACATAGATTGAAAAGCAACTTTAACAAAGGACGTTAAATAAATAATCCAAGGAATTGAATATAATCACAAGTGAACTGACCGTTCACTTCCCAGCTCAACCCAACCAGATTTCATAAAAACTCTACCCCTCGTGTGAAATCACCGAGCATTGTCCATGACCGCGGACACGGCTATTCGAATAGTTTTACACTCTGCAGAGGTTGCACAACTGTACCCACACGATGTGATAATCCTCACGATAAAGATAATCACAACAAGGCTTTTACAATGATCCATCTCCACCTGATCCCACTCGCTAAGGTTTCGCCGTCGAGTAGGGTAACCCCCTAGTCGATAATTGCCCCCTCTTGTGCCACAACAACATCGGTAGCAAAACCAAAATGGAGACTTCACAAATTATTATGCCAGGTCTATCCCATACTAGACATGTGGTTTGCACGACTTAGCTCAGATCAATGGCGCACAAAGTTAAGTCCTTAAGAATTACCCAGGCGAAGCATCCACATCCCATGTGCATTCAGCACCCCCTTTACTGCACGATCAATCGCCCAAGTGAAAACCAATTTTGTATAACCAACACCAATGACACTACCCATGCCATGGGAACAAGTTTTATAATCGTGGTTAACCACCACATTCAAGTATATCATTAAGTCAAGATTAATTAACCACATGTGATGATGAACCCTTTCGCCAAATAGCAAGGCTAAGCATTCTAATCGTACCAACCCAATGTGACAAATAACATAGCATCACTAATTAAATTCCCAACCTAAGTTGACAATGACATCAAGGCATTCCAAAATATTAAAGAGGGAAATAACCAATTGGGACGATAACTACCAATACAAGGGTTTGAATAAAAGTAGCGATGCATGATAATTTAAACCAAAATAATTAAATAATAGATTGCAAACTGGGTTCAACATGATCAAAGAATACGACTTGCCTTGGCCTTGCTCAGTTGATGGCTCTTGATCTTCAAATCCAACTTCCGCTCCTTCGAACGCGTGATCTAACGAGAGAGAACGCAAATCGAAATACAAAATAAAATCAAATAAAATTCAAATGAACTCCAAAAATTCTCAAACTTGAACCAAAAGATAGAGCTCAGTTTTAGATGAATTTAGGAAAAAGAATCGGGTCAATCGGAGCTAGGACGAGGGAGAACGGGCTCTAGGAAGTTTTAAATCAGAGAAAACAAGTCATATTCGGGAATCAACGTGGTCGGAAAGGGGGATACGACCACGGCTAACGCGATCGGAGGGCTACGACCACGGCAAACGCGATCGGAGGGTTACGACCACGGCAAACGTGATCGGAGGGTTACGACCACGGCAAACGCGATCGGAGGGTTACGACCACGGCAAACGCGATCGGAGGGTTACGACCACGTAGTCGATTTACGACCACAGCCGAACTGACGACTACTCGGTTAGACTTACGACTACTCGGATGGATCTTACGACCACACGGCCGGCTACGACTGCACAGCGGCTACGACTACTCAGGCAGACCTACGACCCTGAAGTCGTTTACGACCACATGATCGAACTTATCGGTGGCTTTACGACTTACGACTAAGGCTCTACAACGTAGTCGTAGAACCTTACGACCACACGGATCTACGACCATGGATGGCAGTGGGATCTGGTCGGCGGTGACTAGGGACGGTGGCGGAACTCACCGACGACGGCAGATCGGCGAAGGCGAAACGACGGCGAGGACGACACGACCTCGGGCTTCGGCACGACCACGGCAGCGGCTACGCGTACGACCACGGCTTTGGCGAGGCGCACGACCACAGCGGCGGCCGGCACGACTTCGGTTTGCGGCTCAACTCGGAGGCGAGGCTTGACTTGGGACGAGGGAGACACCAGGGGTTCGGGCCCTTTTATACCCAGTCGTAGAGGTGTCCTGGTCGGCCACGAGTACGAGTCCGGGTGGGATACGACCTGAGAGTCCTACTCGTATACGAGTACGACTTGCTAAAAGCGGGCGGCTGCGATGCGGGGGCGGGGTTCTGGATGGCTGACACGCGGCGGGGGTGGAAGCGGTTGCGGCTCGACCGACTGGTTTTTCTTTTTCTTTTTTTTCTTTTTCTAGAAATTCAATTAAATCATTTTGAGCTCTAGAAAATAGCAAATAAATCCAGAAAAGTCCAGAAAAATACCAATAAATTCCTTGAGACCCAAGGAACTCAAATAAAATAACTTTGGCAAATGTTAATGTTTAACTTAATCATATTAAATCCTTTTAATTCATAAATTCTCATTTAAGCTTTAATTAATTTCAGAAAAAATGCAAATGGTGAATTTTATTTCAAAAGCTTCAAAAAGGCTCTGAAAATCAGGATGTTACACATATATAACAACTTAGTATTAAAATCTAGATTAACTAATTATAACTACATATATACCGGCCACATTTATTATATTAAGACTTAATATGCTAGCTCAATTCATATTACAAACACAACAGCTATTATATAACCGACAATTTTGCAAATTAACCATCTTCAATAACCACTCATGGATTACTTAGACCTAAATTGTAATGCAATTAAAGAAAAAATAAATTTCATTACTAACCATATCTAGAGCAACCAGGAAAGTCTGAATCTTCAAAGCTCAATCTCTGCCTCTTCCCACCAAATTAACTGGCCTGAAATCGCCTAGCTTCCTCCCGAGTGAAAAAGTGCGCAGCAGTGGCTTGATCTGGATCGAAATGAAGACAGATGCGGTCTGAGCAGCGCAATAAATGCCTTAGCCATTATCACATACGGTTTTTAACTAAAAACCGTCTGTGATAACCAGCTTATCACAGACGGGTTTTTATTAAAACCGTCTGTGATAAATATTATCGCAGACGGTTTTTTATAAAAAACCGTCTGTCATAAGCTTCATGTCAGAACGCTTCGTGTTTCGATCGTCTAATTAACGTCTCTCGATCGTTATACGAAACGTCTATATCATTAATGTTTGGGTATACGAACCATCTGTGCTAAAGGTTAAATATGCGCGCCTAATCCAGGCCTCTTCTACGTACGTACAATATGGCTTCTACTATTCTTGTGATCATCTCCTTCCTCTCATCTGTTCATCAAGAATTGTTCAGCCGGAACCTTACACAGGCGGTCAGAAATTTGCATCTGGAGCAGCTTCTCCGCACACGCCCTGCTCTCCTTCCCCAACTTTCTTGCATCCGTCAGCTCGACCTGATCATCCGCCGTCGACGGAGGCGTTTCGCTGCCGCTCAAGAAAGGGAAACAACCCTTACCCTGGTTCTTCTCCACAATGTGTGCAAAGCGGAAGAAGCTCTACACGCATTGGAGAGACTGATGGATAACCTTGGCGATCAAGAAGAAACGACAGATTCTGAGGAATCTTTTCATGCTATCCTCTACGACATTACGGGCTATGCTACTGATTATTTGCCCAGGCTGGAGGAGGAAGTGCTGAGGACAAGGACAATCTTAACGGCGTTCGAGAAGTCAGTGGCTGATCCTCCAAGTCCCAAAGTCGAAGAAGAAGCGTACGAAGTCCAAAAGATTACAATCTGGGAAACTCTTTACCTGTGCGACTTTTGTAGTAAATTTGCCTCTAATTGAAACTAATAAATTTGCCTTTAATTTGTGATCTCTTGTCTCAGTAGTTCTGTAGTTAAGTTATTAGAAGCAATGTGTACTTATATATTAACCTCTGATCATGAACAGAATATGACAGACAAAGGGACATCACAAACGGTTTGACAAAACCGTCTGTGATTGGCCGTCTAGTATTAGGCTTTCTGTAGTAGTGGCTGCTGGTAGTACTGCAAAAAATAGAATGTGTTAATTCAAGAGGCATTACTACCAAGTGTTGTATAGGATTAATTAATGTGTACTGGCGAATACCTGAAAATTTTGAACATGTTGCAAGGGCTTGGCCCCTTGCATCGAGCCATGTGTCTGTGCAACGTACGTGGCGAATGACCTTCGTGATTCGAAAAAGTTAGCTTAGTCATTCGGAAGGAAAAAGAGTATAATATAGTTATGTATGGAGAAAATATACTTACCTATCGAGTAATTGGGCGATAACTGTGTAGTCAGTTTTGTTCTAACTTAGGGAATCAAGGTATATAGTCTTATTCCATTTTGGTATAATTACAATTAAAATCCAATGGAACCGCTCATTGTATGGCATAAGAACAAATTCCTTATGGCAGAGGGAGGTGTCAGAGAGATCGTGAGGCATGAGAGAGGGTATAGATTGGAGAGGATGGCGGTAGGAGAAGTTGTACCTAGGAGAGGATCACGCAGATGCGACGAGTCGATGCCAGTCAGACATGTTACCATGTAAGTTCGGCACCTAATTTATGTGAGAGATGAGAGACAGATGAACTTATTTTTTTTGAAGTGGTAGAAATGAATTTGCACCACATGTATACACATCACATGCGCAAGAGCGCCCTCTAGCACACAGGTAAACAGCCAAGCATGGAGCAGATCCCACTGTAGCCAGGTCGCCAATCAGATGTGCATAGCACACCCGGGCTCCACACGAGAACGACGTCCTTGTTTCATTCAGACATGATCGATCATGGTCAATCCATAAAGCGTGTTTGCCGGGCAATTTTGCTGACCCTGTTGACTCGAAGTCGAGCTAGCCATCTGCTTTTGCTAGGTCTTATCTCTTTTTATTTGAGAACGTGCACAACCTTTGCACTTATTTATTAAACAAGACAAACAACCGTTCAAGCCTTTCGGCTCGGCTTAGACACCTAGTCAAGCAAGGATCTTCTCAATACACTTGGCAGCTTCTTCTTTAATTTCCTTTAGTCACACACATGTTTTGAACTTGTTGCCACCAGAAATTGCTAGTACGGTAGCACTGCGTCCCTACAGAGGATGTAAAGGTCAAATACACAGTGAACAGAGGTGTGCCAACCGATTTGATTGAAACAGTAAGGAGGTGCGAAATGGCAGCGATCACCTTATTACAAGATCATACCGACGAATGTTGACCCCGAACGACACATCCATGTGATGTAATATTAAATAGAAATAACCCTTAGAGATAGAATGCAAACCGATAAAGATCAATATGTCAATATAAAGCAATATTGATTCATAACAAATTATAAAAGGACAGATTGAATCTACTGGAATCTACGGGCTAAAATTACACATACCATTCAGAAAAAGTAGAGGTACACGAAAGGTAAAGTTAGATTAATCATGAACGATCAATGAGGAGCCCTTTGGTCCCTATATATATTAGCGCATCTGAAAGTCGGTAGCCTACATACTTCGGTTGGTTCTTTTCTGTACGTTCATGTACTCCTAACACGTTGAATCAAGAGGGAAACAATTAAGACTATATTGATTTTTTAAAATGATTTTTTCATTTTTCTCGTTTTGAGAATAAGTCAGAGGTCAAAAGCGTATATTACATACCCCATTCTTCTCGCTTCTATCTTATATACGTATCTCTTTCTTACTTTTTATACTAATCTCCCCCTTCTTTTATAAAGTATTTATTACTGTCACTACTATTTATTTGAACCGAAAACCATTACCGAAGCGGGCCAACGGAGCTCGTGCTCCTTCGTGCTGGGTGTGTGTAACACGTTGAATTGAGAGGTAAACAATTAGGCCCCGTTTGGCACAGCTCAGCTTCACTAGTGAAGCTGTTTTTTTTTGTTTCAGCTTCACGAACAGCTTCACCGGTGAAGCTAAAACTGTTTTGAAAAACTGTTTGGCAAAACAGCTTCACCAACAGCTTCATGCATGGCTGAAAGAGGGCAATTGTCCAAGATGCCCCTGTCTACCTGACTTGTTCTAACATTTGGAGTTGTATGTTTGTATATGGTCATATGAATTAAAATTAAAATTAAAAAAATTAAAATAAAAAAAATTAAAATCATTAGAGAAGTGCGAACGGGAGGAGAGGAAACAGGCGTGGGGACCCAGTGGCAAAGTACTGTAATTTCTGTCAACTACAAGGGCAGTGGGTTCCTAGAACTGCGAGCCTGAGGGAGAGAGCTGTGAAAAGCTACTATTTTCAGCTTCACCCCACCCTATTCCCTTGTGAGAGCATGATTTAAGGAGCTTTATCCATGAAGCTGTTTGCAAAAAGGGTGTTTGGCAAAAAATAGCTTACAACAGCTCATGAAGCTGTTGATGAAGCTGTGCCAAACAGGGTCCTAGATGGAGCCAATGGAGCTCGTGGTCCTTCGTGCTTGGTGTGTGTAACACGTACGTTGAATTGAGAGGTAAACAATTAAATGGGGCCAATCGAGACTCGAGAGGCTTGAGCTGGCGGTACGACCAAGTTTACGCTCTAACATGCTATATAGGTGTCCTGTTCACGCAGGACCGCGTGCATTTACCCAAGTGAGCTGACCGAAATGTCTTCCATCAATCGCATGGCCCATCATGCAGCAGCGTTGCAGCTGCTACATGCTTTCTTCTTCCTCCTGTTACTTTTACTCATCCAGCTCCAGTGCTCGTTTGGAGTCGGGCTGGCCACAAGAAACAGCAGCACCATCACACGCCATGCGCCGCCCAATATTCGTTGCCTCCCGCACGAGGCCGAGCTTCTCCTTAAGGTGAAGCACTCCTTGTCCTTGGCTCCCGATCATCCGACCAAGAATCTGCTGCCGTCGTGGCGAGCCGGCACGGACTGCTGCCGCCACTGGGAGGGCGTCGCCTGCGACCACGCCGGGAGGGTCGCCGCCCTCAACCTATCTCACGGTGACTTGGTAGGCAATGTCCCTATCCACGTAGCACAGCTCGTCAATTTGGTCTCACTAGATCTCTCCTACAACGACGGACTGAGGCTCCACAAACCGAGTTTCCATACCTTCATTGCGAACCTCAGCAGCCTAAAAGAGTTGCATCTCGATTTGGTGACGATATCAACCACAGCAGCAGAGTGCTCCAGAGCTCTGGCCAAGTCTGTTCCCCGGCTTGAGATACTTACCTTGTCCTATTGCAATCTCTCTGGCCACATTGACGACTCCTTGTCAAGTCTTCGGTCCCTTACTATGATGGATCTCAGCGGCAATTCCATCAGTCATGTGCCTGACACCTTTGCCCGTTTCCAATCCTTGACATTTCTAGACCTTAGCTATAACAACCTCGGGACTTTCCCTCTTGGAATTCTCCAGCTGAGAAACATCGAGATTCTGAGGCTTTCTCACACAAACATCTCTAGATGCGTGATACGCTACTCCATCAGCAACCTCACATCCTTGACAGAACTCTACCTCGATGACAATAGCTTCTCTGGTAGATTGCCTTCTACATTCAGCAATCTTACGTCTTTAAGAAAACTGCAGTGTTCTGGTTGCGGTTTGTCCGGCGAAATAAATGTGCTTGCAAACTTAACGCGGCTGGAACATGTGGATCTTTCGTATAATAATTTCACGGGCAAGTCTCTTGCACTTTTGGTATATACGTCCGCTTCTCCACCCCTGTTTTATACTAACAGCTGATATATGTGTTTCTTTGGTACCTTTTACAGGGCCAATCCATTTTGGTGACCAAGTCGAGCTCATTTATTTGGCGTACTTGGATCTGAGCTTCAATTCACTCTCTCAGACAATTCCGCCATCCTTGTTCACATATCCAGAATTGGAAATACTAGATCTAAGAAATAACCAATTTTCTGGTGTTCTGGAAGAATTCTCCAATCCATCATCCACGTTGGCTGATGTTTGGTTAGGTGGCAACCGCCTGAGCGGTCCAGTTCCTAGTTCATTCTCACGTCTCGCGTCTCTTCAAACACTGGATATTAGCCAAAACAACTTCACGGGTACGCTGGAGCTGTTCTCCTACTTCGGGCTAAGGAAGCTCTCACTGTTTTATGCAGATAACAACAACTTGTTGTCCGTTGCTTGGGATGCACCAAATGCAGAAAACAGTAGCAGGGATAATCCCTACCCTTCAAAAGCTGATTGGCAAACTGTACCTCAACTAGATGGACTAGACCTCTCATGGAATCACATTCGTGGGGAGATTACTAGCAGGGTATGGAGCATGGTAAGTACCTATTTGGACCTCTCGCACAACATGTTCACAGTAGTGTCACAGCCCCCGACCAACACCACTATTTCTCATATTAATCTAAGTTACAACATGCTTCATGGGCCTGTGCCTCTCCCGGCCATGGGTGTCTACCTGAATTACTCACACAACAGATTCTCTTCTATCCCTTCCAGCAATTTCTTGCAGCGGTTTAGGGGCGCCGTTTCTATCTCCCTGGCTAACAATGAGATAAGCGGGCCTATACCCTATGTAGAATGCCATCCCGGTGATGCTCTTCAGATGATGGACTTATCTAACAACAATTTCAGCGGTCCAGTCCCCTCCTATCTTCTAAATTGCAATAGCTTGAAGGTGTTAATGTTGAGTGGAAATAACCTTAGTGGAAGTTGGCCAGATAATTTCAGGGAGGGATGCTCTTTACAACTGATCCATTTTCACGAGAATCGAATCACAGGGCCTTTGCCAAGGTCGCTGACCAGGTGCCGTGATTTAGTTTCCTTGAACATTGGTCACAATTTTATTGTCGATTCTTTTCCTTCTTGGCTCGGGAGCTACCTGATGTTCGCGTACTAGTCCTGAGATCAAACAAACTTAACGGTTCGCTGCACAGTCCTGAAGAAAACTCGATCTCGGGGTATTTCCAGAATCTGCAAATCGTCGACCTTGCAAAGAACAAGTTCAGTGGTGCTTTGCCTAGAAATTTGTTTCGGTGGTCAAAGCTCATGACTGATCCGGTTGGAAGAGGAGGTGATACGTTAAGAGCTAAAATCATGAGCACGGAATTTTCGTCCTACTCATACCAGTTTGTGGTTGACGTTGCAATGAAGGAGCTGTACATCAACCTGCCTAAAATCACTGACGACTTCGTGTTGGTTGACTTGTCCTACAACCAATTCCATGGCCCCATCCCCAAGACCATCGGCAAGTTGAGTGCGTTGCATGTGCTCAACATGTCAGGCAATGCCTTCACGGGGGAGATCCCGCATGAGCTCGGCCGTCTGATTCACCTCGAGTCGCTTGACCTCTCCTGGAACAGGCTCTCCGGGGAGATCCCACCGGAGTTGGCGGCGTCTTTGACGTCCCTCGAGTGTCTAGACTTGTCTTACAACAACTTGAGCGGGAGGATCCCTTCAGGCCCTCAATTCTCCACGTTCAACAGCAGCTCGTTCCAGGGAAACAGTGGATTGTACGGCTGCCCACTTCCTATGCAATGCAACCTGGCAGGTTCATCATCAAAAGCTCCGGCGTTGCCGTCGGCTCCCTCGGCGTCCAAATCCAACTCTGACAAGTTTGGAATCATCATGGTGTATCTGTTCACTGGGTCAGGGTTTGGTGTGGGCTTCGCGGCAGCAGTCCTGCTGATCGGTAGGCAACGAAGACGGCTCTATCGTAGCGGCGCCGGCCACTGAGCAGCCGACGTCGCGTATGGAGGACACCTGTAAAATCCTAAAATTCAGGATGTTCCAAAGTGTGTAAAATTTAAAACTTTTTATTTGTATTTTGTTGACATATAGTTTTTCTAGCTTTAGGCTGAAGTTTGTCTGGAAGATAATTTGTGAACTCTAACTTGGAAAAAGAATATACAAATGATGAAACCTAAATTGAACTAAAATTTAATATGAAAAGATGATCCAGAAAGTGGCGTAGGAAAATTTACAGTGAAAACCATAGCTTGAAACTTCACTAATGTATCATCTCAACAATACAAATATAATTTCATTGTATTGGAAATAAATGTTGGAATACTTTCAAGCATGTTTCTGAAATTTCCAAATTCAAATAGTGCACTTTGAATAAAACAGCGACCTTTAAAGAATTTTTTAGTGAAATTTAAAGTAGATAGAATCCTAAAAAAATTCACAAGAATCTACACTCCGTCAGGACCTTCATAAAAAATTTTATAATTTTTTGGAACCCTTTTACTATGTCTAAATATTTCTCAAAATGACTAGCCAAAATAAAAATTCAAAAATTATTTTTTTTACCTTTTTTTCTTCTTGGGCCAAATTGACCTTGGCCCATTTCTCCCGCACACAGCACCAGCCCACTCCACACTGATCACTCCTCTCTCTCTCTCTCTCTCTCTCTCTCGCTGACGTACCAGGCCTGCATGTCAGTTGCCTCCTTCCACCTCGCGCCAACGCTGAGCGCCACCGTGGCCAGCTCCACCTCGCATCACCGAGCTCACACCCATGACTCCCTCTCCTCTATTCCTCCTTCTCACTCATTATGCGTGCATGAGTGTGTGTGTGTGTGTTGTTCGCTATGCACATCTCCACACTACATTGCTCATCTTGATTGGCTCGCCCACGTGCATTCTGACCACCTCACCATATCCCATCTTCACTGCACTTTCAATTACACCTTCTCGCCTTCCTTTTGTTTAGCGGCGGAGATGCTCACACGCTCGCGTTTTCTTGCCACGGCCGCACGAGATGAACACTTCTCCCACTGATCTTCTCCTCAATATTTAGGGCCTGTTTGGGACTGCTCCGTTCCAGCTTTTTCAACTCTGCTCCAAACTTGTCTAGCCAAACGGGTCCAACTCCAAGAACTCTGCTCCAAGAAAAAGGTGGAGTTGAAGGCCTACTCCACATTTTTTCTGGAGCTCCTCAAGGGGTACTCCAGAAACTGAAGTTTTGTATCTCCTCATGGAGTTAGGGGAAAATTACCCACCACTGCCATTACACAATTCCTCTCCTCCGTACCGATTCGATTTCTTTTCCTTCTCCTCCACACCCACCCGCGCGACTCCTCTCCAATCTCCGCCCCCGCTTCATCCCCACTAAACTCCAGCCCTCCTTAACCCCAAAGCCATGGTGGCCTTCCACCCCATGGCAGCCTCGCGCGTCCACCTCCCTCCTCTCCTCCCCGCCGCAGCCGCCGCCGCGGCGCCGTCCTCTCACCGGCGCCGCTTCTCCGCCATCGTGGCCACGGCGACCGCCTCTGCGACGACAGAGTTCGACTTCAGAGTGTACATGGGGGAGCGGGCGGTGGCCGTGAACCGCGCGCTGGACGCGGCCATCCCGGCCGACGAGCTCCCGGCGGCGCTCCACGAGGCGATGCGATACGCGCTGCTGGCTGGGGGGAAGCGCGTGCGCCCGGTGCTGTGCCTGGCCGCCTGCGGCGTCGCCGGCGGGCGCGAGGCCTGGGCGATGCCCCCCGCCGCGGCCGTGGAGATGGTGCGCACCATGTCGCTCTTCCACGACGACCTCCCCTGCATGGACGACGATGACCTCCGCCGCGGCAAGCCCACCTGCCACGTCGTCTATGGCGAGCCCATCGCCGTGCTCGCCGGCGACAGCCTGCTCTCGCTTGCCTTCCGCCACATGGCCAGCGTCGACTCCTACCCTCCGAACGTCGACCCTGACAAGCACCCCGCCCGCGTCATCCGCGCCGTTGGCGAGCTCGCACGCTGCATCGGCTCAGAGGGCCTCGTCGCCGGCCAGGTCTCTTACTGATCAGATTCTATTTCATTATGTCCTTGAGCAAACAAAGAAAGTGCAAATTAGGCAATGTGCTAATTCTGTGAATCGCATTCCTTTCTAAGGATGATGATTTTCATGGCTATCTGAATACATTTGTATTAGTGGTTGAAAGTTACTCTCAACATAGAATGTGGCTTAGAAGTGATCACATTACTAAAAAATAATTGTTTACTTTTGGTCAGATTGTTGATCTTGAGATGACTGGCTCAACTGAAACCGTACCCCTTGACCATCTTGAGTACATCCATCTTCACAAGACTGCTGCATTGCTTGAGTCCTCGGTGGTTATTGGGGCAATTATTGGGGGTGGCTCGGATGAGCAGATTGAGAGGTTGCGGAAGTATGCGAGATCAATAGGGTTGCTGTTCCAGGTGGTTGAATTTGCAGAAAAGTTGCTTTGTGATGCAAGGGAGCAACTTGCAGAATTCGACAAAGAGAAGGCAGCACCACTGTTGCACTTGGCCTAGCACCACTCTCTAGTTATCTATGGACAATTATTTGTATTTGAATGATGGACTTTGTTAAGTATCTATCATGCACGTTGCAATTTATGGGACAAAAGGATGGAATTATTTGACCAAAATATTAGTTTTTTGGTTTTCTCGAATAAATTAATTGTGATTATAATATTTTACATCATATTTCAATTGGCAACAAAAAATATTCAGTTACATATGCTCCGCACACATCAAAACATACACCAAACATCATTCAAGGGCACATTGGACCTTTCTCAGGGAAACTTCACATTCCTGAAGCTGGAGTTAGGCTACGTGCCAAACAGGATCACCTTATCCCGGAACTCCACAGTGGAGCTGCTTCATGGTGGAGTTGATGGAGCAGAGCTAGAAAAACTGGAGCAGAGCAGTCCCAACAGGCCCTTAAGCTCTACAATGCACCATTTCTTCTCAGCTCGCTCTCTCGTTCGTGTTCACACATTCCTTCAGCTTCTAGCCCTCTGAATCATCAAGAACGAGCCCATCGTTCTAGACGCCGATGAGCCTGCAACCGCGTTCTAGTTTCACTGGTGAGCCTCTTTCCTTCTCGACCACATCATATCCTTCCCCACTTTCCCTCTGAGCTCTATGCTCATTTAATTGCTGTGAAACACAAAGGATCGCTGAGGCTGAGCTTTCTCTGTTTTCCAGCCGCTACTGCCATCTCTAGTGATTCAATCTACTCTAGTGAGCTCTAGTTCAATCCCTCACTTCTACACCATCTCCACATTTAGGTAGTTAATATGAGCTCCTTTGTAGACTCTCTATCATCGAGGAATGCCATCACCGAGAGCCTCCTCTCTGCCACCACTGCTCAGCACCAACAAGCCATCTGACCACCTCAACCCCTGATGACCCCTTGATGAGCAACATTGAGACCCCCTGGTGCTCGTCAGTTGGTTATTTTAGTCTATGGCCATAGCCTTCCTATTTGTTGCCATGGCCAAGCCTTGCTCCGTCGCTTAACACTATCGTGCCGCTTGCTCTGGTGACCATAGGTCACAGTGCTGCCACCGTTAGCTTTGCAATGAACTTCCCAAGCTATACACCGCTCCTCGCCATCGCACTGCCGCACCGGAGTTCCTTGACAGCGCTTCCACCTCCCATGGCTTCGTCGTAGCCACTAGCGAGCTCGCCAGAGCCGCCGTGGCTCACTTCCTCTCGCTCTCTCTCTCTCTCTCTCTCTCTCTCTCTCTTTGACAAGTAGGTCCCACTCGTCAGTTGGGTTAAATCATAGATGAAAACTAAGTAAAAAGTTAATTAAGCAATTATAAAAGCTAATGAGTCTATGACATGTGGGTCCCCTTTACTATTTTTATAAATAAAATATGATTTAAAATATGTGAGACTGACATGTAGGGCCCACTTGTAATAAAAAGAAAATTCAAAAAAAGTTAAAATGGGAAAACAACTTTTAGTTCTGTGAGAGTTCATTTTCTCAGTAGGAAAGCATACTCTAGCTAACATATGCCTTCGACATTATGTTGTCTTTTTCAGCATTTCTAGAACAGAGCTAAATTCAAATCCATGTAACTTTTGCATATAAACTGCAAATTTAGTGATTTTTGTGTCTACATTTTTATAAAATAATTCTCTATCTGAATATGCAAAAATATTTGAATTTGGTCTCTATTAAATTTATTTAACTCTTATTTGTGCTCATTTGTTTTACGGATTAGATACCATTGCACTAGAAAACTATGACAACTAGAACAAGGCACGCATCCTCTTTAACCATGTTGATCCTATTATTTTAATTATTGTATGTTGTTTGCAAAGAATATTGTGCATGCATGTATGTTTTGGCTAAAATTGCTATATTTGTGGGCAACGTTAGTTATCTCCACTTGTATGCATTGCTCCTCCTTGTGTATTCAATATCCTTACTGTTGCATTGCTCCTCCTTGTGAATTCAATATCCTTATTGTTTTAGCCCTTAGAATATAATGTGGACAGTACCTAATGTCCTCTTGGGGAGTAATTGTTGCTTATAATGTTTAGATGCTTAGCCATGCTCTAATTTTTGTTAAAATTAAGAATTTGATTTAAATTTGTGCATGGAACTGGTTATTTGAAATGTTGGACTAGAGGGGTATCCTCCATTAGTTTGGTATAAAAATGAAATGAAAAATCTAGTTTTTTACGTGGGGTGAGTTTTGTTATAAACTGAAAAATGTGAGTGTGATCTCGCACATAGATAGGGAGAGATTCTCGCCCGGATCGATTAAGGAACAAACTATGTTGTTGCACATCTAAGTCTAACCATATAACCGCATATACTATTATAGGCTCTAGCTTTAGTTAACTAAGTTATCTAAGACTACCCTTGTATTTTGGTAGGCCATAGTAGTAAGAGCATACCGGATATGATGCTCATAGGGGCTCCCTTCACCGAGATGTTGAGACCAAAGCTTACCAATACAATAGTGAATACCTCACTTGGGGGATGGACATACCTAAGTGAGGGTTTGTCATTTGTTACGCTGGTGCAAGGTTAGATCTAGATAATGTAAATGCTATATGATAATCACTTCGTTGCACACCTAAGGAAGTGTGTAGCGGCCGATAGAATAGTTGAGTATCTCACGTGGGAAAGTAGTAAAACCTCTCAAGAGTGTAAAACTCTTTACATAGCCATGCTCGCCATCATGAGCATGCTTGGTGTAGCTACACTAGGTCTAGTTTTTATTTTTCACAAAACGGTTTTGTTAGAAATGATGGAATGGTATGTTATGATGTATGTGCCATGCCTATGGCTGAAATTTATTCACTTATCGCAACTGAGGATGTAACATCATGGAATCCTAAAGAATATGAAAATGAAGGTAATTTAAAAAACTTTTGCATGCATTTGAATATGGGATCTTGGAACTGAAAAGTGGCATAAGAGAAAGTATGGTGGAAACCATCCTAAAAGCTGACGAGTATAATCTTGGCACTAAAAATAAATATGAAAGAAAGTTCTGAAACTATCTAAATCAAATAAGTATTTTTAAATTCAATCATAAGTCTTCTCAAATTTTTTCTAGAAAAATCAAGAGAAGACAAAACTCTGAAAAATTTACACAATCATCTGCACTATGTCAGGAGCTTTCACAAATTTTCATAATATTTTGAACTCATCTAATGTACCTAACAATTGCCCAAACCTCTCAGCTCACTCCCTTTCACTACCGTGTGGGGCTTGATTGCAGTGATCGTCTTCCATCTCACGTGCCTGCACCAGCTCTACCATGGTCGTGGCTCGTGCTACCCCCAATTTCTGACGTCATGCCCACAGTTCTTCTCTACTGCTGCCAACCCCCACCTACTCGTCACCTCAACATGGCACATCTCTTCCCCCTTGTCTTCTTCCGCACCTCGCATTCCACGGTGAGAATTCGAGCACACCGTTTGGTCATGCTCGTGAGAACTTGCACTCCACCTCAGCCATCTATACCTACAAAGCCCCCCTCAACTGCGCCTTTCCTCTTCAGCTCACCCCTTAGTCTATTACGCGTGTTTCTTGAGCACCTTGCATACTAGAACACCGAGAAACTGAAGTCGTTCGCGTCACCAAAGAGCATGCCACCATGCTCTAGCAACTCCAGTGAGCTTCTCTCCTCCCCAAACTCTGTGACAATGCGCTTTACCTCTCACTTAAGCACCCTACTCATTTGATTGACCTTTTGTATAGTGGACCACTCAGGCTAGGCTTTCTTCTTCATCTCCGACTAAGAAGCCACCATAAGCCTATCTCTCTATTCGGTGAGCTATACCTCAATTCCATTCACCCATACTTCCGCATGCATATAAGCAAGCTCATACGCACCCCTTTTTGTAGCTTCTCTTTTGCCAGATTTCACTATCACTAAGAACCTCCTCTTCATTGCAGGCAGAGTCTTCGACGCTAGGCTCCCCCACTCCTCCTCAAGCGCCGCCCTCACCTCCCATGAGCTCCTCCTCCCTCATAGAGTATGTGAACTCGAAAAGAAAACCGTAGTAGTCGAAGTTGAGGAGAGAACCTACCAGCCATAGTTGAAATCTTGTAGCGTTGTCGAAATCTTTGACCGCTGCCATTCTCAAAATCTTCGACCGCAGCCGGAGTCGAGATTTTTGACCGTAACTGGTGTCGAAATCTTCAACCGCTGCTGTTGTCGAAATCTTCAAGCGTTGCTGAAGTCGAGATTTTTGACTGTAGTCGGTGTCAAATCTTTGAATGCTGCCATTGTCAAAATCTTCAACCGTTACCATTGTTGAAATCTTTGACCGCAGCTGGTGTCAAAATCTTTAACTGCTATTGTTGTCAAAATCTTCATCCATAGCTGGTGTCGAAATCTTCGACCATTGCCATTGTCAAAATATTTGACAGCAGCCGATGTTGAAATCTTCGATCACTACTGTTGTCAAGTTCTTTAGCCGCAGCTAATGTTGAAATCTTTGACCACTGCTGTTGTCGAGATCTTCAATCACAGTCGGTGTCAAAATCTTTTACTACTGCCGGTGTCGAAATCTTTGACCGCTACCAAAGTCGAGACATTCGTGGTCAAGATCTCTGACTACTAGCATCGTCATAACCTTCGAGTATAGTAGTCGTAATCTTCGACCACTAATCGTAGTCGTAACTTTTGCCTGCTAACAATAGTCATAATCTCCGACCACTACCGTTGTCATAATCAACGAGTGCAACTCAACAAATGATAGCAACAACACAAAAGCAACCGAAGAGTATTAGAAATCATAAAATGCACTGTAGAAACCGAAGAGGGTTAGAAGTCGTAAAAAGAACATTGTACCACTGAGAAGAGATGATTCAATCCGAGCTGAAACTCAAACGCTTATTATTTTTGTATACGAACTCCAAATTTAGTGATCTTTGTTTCTATTTTTTTCCCAAAATCATGATCTCTCTGACTATACAAAATATTTAAGTTTTGCTTTTGTTTAAATTTATTTGGCTCATATTTGCATTTATCTAGATTTTATCGATTAGACGACATCGTGTCGAACAACTTCGAGAGCGCACCCGAAACATTCTCTGAACAGCAAGAGCAAGGCAAGCACCTCCTTTGACCATGTTAATCCTAGTATTTTAATTATTGTATATTGTTTACAAAATTTATTATGCATGCGTGTATGTCTCATTAAAATTTGCTATACCATGGGTAATGGTAGTTACAACCGCTCGTACGCATTGAACCTCCCTTACAGATTTGATATCCCCACATGTTGTAACCCTTAGGACATGGTTAGACATAGCTAATGTCAAAATTGAGTATATTACATTGAGTACATGTTCTAGATGCTTAGCCACACACCAGTTTTTGCTACGTTTGAACTTTCGAACAAATTTTCACGTGGACTTGAAGGTTTCAAAATGTTTGTAACACCCTAGTCCAGCAAGGACCTAAAATGCTACTAAATAGTAAAACAAGTAATTAAAATGTAAAATTGTCTCCAAAATTTTGGCAGTATTCTCTTTGAAACATAGATCACTAAAGAGGATCAAAACATATCATCAAATAAAAGTGCACAATATCCATAAGTAAGAAAACTTTGAGCATAAACATAACAGAACAACCGAAGGAGTTTTCTCCAACTTTACTACAAAGAACACAAGTTCTTTTCATAGGTATGATCACAACCGTTCTCAAAGTTACTAGCATGGTTCTTCCAATAAAACATGTCTATTAATTTATTGAGCATGATGAATGGCAGTGTGTAATGCACCAATAACTACCCCATTCCAATGCATGTCGCCTTCTCATAAAGTACCTAAAAAACAAACATAAACAACAAACGTGAGTCCACGACTTAGCAAAGTACAAGCAAGACAGTAAACAAAGCCACGTTAATAGATATTACTGGATATCAACTTCACGGGTACGTTGGAGTTGTTCTCCTAGCTAAGGAAGCTCTCATTGTTGTGGGCAGATAACAGGTCTGTTCTTTTCGGCTTCTAAAAGCTGATTTTTGACTTTTCTACAGTAACTAGCTTTTAAACGGAGTATCTTTTCAAGATAGGATCTACTAGTTAATTGTAGTGTATACTGTACCGACTTCATTTATATCAGCAAAAATCACACGTGAGTTTTTATTACTCTGTAATCTCTCATACGAACAGCCCAAAAGCCACAGCCAAAAGTCATAAGGTTCAGCCAAAAAGAACAGGCCCAACAACTTGTTGACTTCCAGCAATTTCATGCAGCGGTTTAGGGGTGCCGTTTCTATCTCCCTGGCTAACAATGAGATAAGCGGGCCTATACCCTATGTAGAATGCCATCCGGGTGATGCTCTTAAGATGATGGACTTATCTAACAACAATTTCAGGGGTCCATTACCCTCCTATCTTCTAAATTGCAATAGCTTGAAGGTGTTAATGTTGAGTGGAAATAACCTTAGTGGAGGTTGGCCAGATAATTTCAAGGAGGAATGCTCTTTACAACTGATCCATTTCGCGAGGATCGTCGAATCACAGGGCCTTTGCCAAGGTCGCTGACCAGGTGCCGTGAATTATTTGCGTCTTGGCTCGGAGAGTTACCTAAACTTGGCGTAATCACTACTACAGAAAGCCTAATAGTAGACGCCTCATCACAGACGGTTTTGTCAAACCGTCTCTGATGAGCACTATTACAGACGGTTGTAATTTGGAGGCCGTCTGTGGTATTTGTGGCGGGAAAATGGATTATCACAGACGGTTATTACCGATGAACCGTCTGTGATACTTTTGTATCACAGACGGTCTGTATAAAAAACCGTCTATGATAATCCCAGATTATCACAGACGGTTTTTAATTAAAAACCGTCTGTGATAAGCTTGTTATCACAAACGGTTTGTAATTAAAAACCGTCTGTGATAATTCACAGATGGTTTTTAACTAAAAACCGTCTGTGATAATGGCTAAGGCATTTATTGCGCTGCTCAGACCGCATCTGTCTTCATTTCGATCCAGATCTAGCCACTGCTGCGCACTTTTTCACTCGGGAGGAAGCTAGGCGATTTCAGGCCAGTTAATTTGGTGGGAAGAGGCAGAGATTGAGCTTTGAAAGATTCAGACTTTCCTGGTTGCTCTAGATATGGTTAGTAATGAAATTTATTTTTTCTTTAATTGCATTACAATTTAGGTCTAAGTAATCCATGAGTGGTTATTGAAGATGGTTAATTTGCAAAATTGTTGGTTATATAATAGCTGTTGTGTTTGTAATATGAATTGAGCTAGCAAATTAAGTCTCAATATAATAAATGTGGCCGGTATATATGTAGTTATAATTATTTAATCTAGATTTTAATACTAAGTTGTTATATATGTACGTAACGTAGGACCGAAGCTGGATGTATGCCGCGAGCCGTGTGAGTGAAGAGTACATTAATGGCATTTCTGCTTTTATAAGAGCTGCCGAGGAGGATATGTTGAATAAGGGGGGTGGAATATATGTGCTGTCCATGCACTGACTGCGAGAATTTGAAGATGTTTAAGAACCGAGGGCAAATTGAATCGCACTTGATTCAGAGGGGTTTCAAAAAGGATTATACGTGTTGGACCAGTCATGGTGAAGTGAATGATCATATGCCGCCGGATGACATCGCCGGTGAAGTGAATGATATGCCCCCGGATGACATCGCCGGTGAACTGAATGACATGACGCCGGCTGATGTCGATTGTGCCTCGGATTCGGATAGGTTGCACGATGATAATCTGGATCAGATGCTTCGCGATGTAGAAGAGAACTATGATGAGAGAGAGTATGTTAAATTCCATGGCTTGATGGAGGACTCAGAGAAACCTTTGTACACGGGCTGCAAGTACACGAGGTTGTCAGCCGTGCTTGAACTGTTGAAATTGAAGGCAAGCAATGGTTGGTCCGACAAGAGTTTCACGGCGCTGCTAGGTCTTTTAGCGGACATGCTTCCGAAGGGAAATGAGTTGCCTAAAACCACGTATAAAGCCAAGAAGGTTCTTTGTCCATTGGGAATGGAAGTAGAAAGAATACATGCATGCCCGAACGACTGTATCCTCTACCGTAAAGAGTATGCAAACATGCATGTATGTCCGGTGTGCAACGCATCCCGATACAAACGTAACAATCAATCAGATGATGGCGAGGGAACAGAGGCGAAGAAAGGACCTCCTGCTAAGGTAACATGGTATTTTCCTATAATTCCCCGTTTGAAAAGGTTTTTTGCAAATCCAAAGGAGGCAAAACTGCTGCGTTGGCACTCGGAGGAGCGCAAGAAGGATGGAATGATAAGACACCTTGCTGATTCCGCGCAGTGGAGAAACATCGATAGGAGTTTTGCAGAGTTCATTGCAGAACCAAGGAATATAAGGTTTGGACTGAGTACAGATGGAATGAATCCTTTCAGTAGCATGAGCAGCCGACATAGCACATGGCCCGTGACTCTCTGCATCTATAACCTTCCTCCTTGGTTGTGTATGAAGCGAAAGTACATTTTGCTGGCGATACTTATCCAAGGGCCAAAACAACCTGGGAATGATATCGATGTGTTCCTAGCACCATTGGTGGAAGATCTAAAAGTACTATGGAACGAAGGGGTACAGGTATGGGATGCATACAAATGAGAGAACTTCACTCTGCGCTCCTAATTGTTCTGCACCATAAATGATTATCCTGCCCTTGATAACCTATCGGGCCATAGTACAAAAGGTGCCAAAGCTTGTACTCACTGTT
This sequence comes from Dendrocalamus latiflorus, assembly GCA_017311315.1. Lineage (NCBI taxonomy): Eukaryota > Viridiplantae > Streptophyta > Magnoliopsida > Poales > Poaceae > Dendrocalamus > Dendrocalamus latiflorus. The sequence continues at coordinate 28,700,555 of CM029634.1, forward strand.
TAGATGGTATCGAGAGTGTGTGGCTGAGACACTCACGCAAAACCGTCTACATGCGTCACCGCCGGTTCCTTCGGACGGCTCACCCATACCGCAAGATGAAGAAACAATTTGACGGAGAGAAGGAAGACGGTTCAGCTCCAAGGCATTTAAGGGGACACAAGGTTTATGATATGGTTAAGGATTTAGATGTTGTCCTCGGAAAGGGACGTAAATTGAGGGCTCATGAGAAGAACACCTGGAAGAAGAGATCAATATTTTGGGACTTACCTTATTGGGAGTACCTAGATGTTCGGCACTGCATCGACGTCATGCATGTAGAAAAGAATGTGTGCGACAGCTTGATTGGTCTCTTACTGAACATCCGTGATAAAACAAAGGACGGCGTCAACGCACGGCTTGACTTGGCTGATATGGACATCAGGCCTGAGTTAGCACCGACACGCACTGATAATGGACGAACGTACCTTCCCCCTGCGTGTTACACTCTGTCCAAAGCTGAGAAAACAGAACTGTGCCAGTGCTTGCATGGTGTCAAAGTTCCGTCTGGTTACTCCGGCAACGTGAAGAAACTTGTTTCGATGCAAGATTTGAAGTTAAATGGCATGAAGTCTCATGATTGTCATGTGCTGATGACACAGATGCTCCCTATTGCAATTAGAAATATTTTGCCGATCAAAGTCCGAGAGACAATCACGAGGCTATGTTATTTCTTTAACACAATTGCTCAGAAGGTCATCGATCCCGAAGGACTAGATGCTCTGCAGGACGAGGTGGTGATGACTCTATGTCATCTTGAAATGTATTTCCCTCCATCGTTTTTCGATATCATGGTCCATCTCATTGTTCACGTTGTGTGCGAGATAAAAATGTGCGGGCCCATATTCCTACGTAGCATGTACCCATTTGAGAGGTTCATGGGAATTCTCAAGTCCTACGTACGGAATCGTTCTCGGCCGAAGGGCAGCATCGTCGAAGGTTATGCTAGCGAAGAGGTCATTGAGTTTTGTGTCGATTATATGGCTCAGATTCAACCGATAGGTGTCCCTCAATCTCGTCATGAGGGGAGGCTGAAGGGTCTCGGAACTATCGGAAGGAAAGCAATCACTCCAGATATGGACACGTATACTCAAGCCCATTTCACGGTGTTGCAACACATGACTGAAGTGGCCCCTTCTGCGGACCAGCACAAGGATGTGCTTCGGCAACAGAATCCGGAGCGGCCGGATGTTTGGATCATGAGGCAACACAACTGTTGGTTCAACCAATGGTTGAAGGAGCAAATCGCTAGGAGCTCGCCGAGTGAGACGCTGACATGGTTGGCAAAAGGGCCGACATTTACAGTTGTGACATGGCAAGGATATGACATAAATGGGTACACATTCTATACGCAGTCTCAGGATGTCAAGAGCACTAACCAGAACAGCGGTGTCCGCATAGATGCATTCAGTACCGATGGGTCGAGAAACTCGTACTATGGCTTCATAGAAGAGATTTGGGAGCTCGACTATGTGGTTTTCAAGATCCCCTTATTGCGCTGCCATTGGGTGCATCTCCCACAGGTGAAGGTTGACAAGTACGGTGTCACGACCGTGGACCTCCAACGTGTCGGGTACAAAGACGAACCATTCGTACTCGTCAATCAAGTTGTTCAAGTTTTCTATGTAACCGACCCGGCAAATAAGAAACGGCATGTAGTTCTTCATGGAAAAAGGAGAATTGTCGGAGTGGAGAATGTAGTGGACGAGGAGGAATACAATCAATTTGACGAGTTACCTCCTTTTGGAAATGGCATAAGGGTCGACGATGAACAACGTGACGAAACTAGTTACGTACGCATTGATCATGATGAAGGGCTAAGTTTAGAACCGTCTGTGATAATCTCCCTACATATACCCTCTCGCTAGGGTTTTCCGTGTGCGCTGCAGTTATTCGATTAGATCTAAATCCCGAGCCCGTCGCCGCCGCCTCCCCGAGCCCTCGCCGGCTGCCTCCCCCAGCCCTCGCCGGCCGCCTCCCCGGACGAAGACGTCGCCGCAGCCTCCTCCTCCTCCTCCGTCGCCGCCTCCCCGAGCCCGTCGCCTCCCCGAGCCCGTCGCCTCCTCCTCCTCCGTCGCCGCCGCCTCCTCCTGCGTCGCCGCCTCCTCCTCCGTCATCGTCGCCGCCTCCTCCTCCTCCGTCGCCGCTGCCTCCTCCTCCTGCGTCGTCGCCTCCTCCTCCTCCGCCGTCCCTAAGGTCACCAAAACCCTAAGGTCATCAAATCCCTCCCCGAGCTTCATGCTTACTGTTAGTGTTTAGGGTTGATGCTTGATGCTTCATACTGTTATGGTTAGTTGCTTAGTACATATTTAGGGTTGATGCTTCATGCTTACTGTTAGTGTTTAGGGTTGATGCTTGATGCTTGGTACATATTACATTAGTACATTGTTTACTGCAGTAGCTTAATTAGTTTGCTATTTGGTACATATTACATTGATACATTGTTTACTGCAGTAGCTTAGTTTAATTTGCTATTTGGTACATATTACATTGGTACATTGTTTACTGCAGTAGCTTAGTTTAATTTGCTATTTGGTACATACTACATTGGTACATTGCTTGTTGTGTTAGTATATAGTATATAGTATAGGCACATAACCCCTCTCTGTCCACATCACCCCCTCCCTTCTCCCCCTTCCCTCTACTCCTCTCCTCTCTTCCTAACATTGAGCATCATGTTTCACTTTTCTTGCTTCCTCATCTTATCATGTGCAACCCTACAATTTGAGAGCACAACTTAACCAATCAAGGAAGAGTATATGATCAAAGGGCATGAAGCAAGTAACACATTCTAGTGTATCCGGATAAAGAAATCTTGCGATTATTGCAAAAGATACAAAAAAAACAGCAAATGAAGCAAGTGACATACTATAGTGTTCCCGTTCAATGAACCGGATACACTAGTTTGTGTCATTTGCTTCATAGACCTTTGTTTAGGGACTTTGCTATTTGGTTTATAGTATTAGCAACTAAAGTAGGTGCTAGGATAGACACATCACCCCCTCTCTATGTGATAACTTTCTCATCTTATCCTAATAGACCCACAAAATGAGCAACATGCCACCCGCGCATTCTTCATAGAACTTTGTTTAGAGACCTTGTAGTAATAGTATTACAAAATTCAAGGTAATTTTAGTACAAAAGTACAAAAAAAAGAAATTCCCAGATTCTTCGGTGAGCAGCCGACATAGCCGACTTCTTCGGTGAGCGACTATCCATCTGCTTCTTCCCACTCCTTCTCTTCATCTCTGGTCTCTGGATCACGTACGCCAGTAGTGATGATTCAGTTAGATGAATCATCGCTACTGGCGTACATGATCCAGAGACCAGAGATGAAGAGAAGGAGGGGGAAGAAGCAGATGGATAGTCGCTCACCGAAGAAGTCAGCTATGTCGGCTGCTCACCGAAGAATCTGAAATGTCTTTTTTTGCACTTTTGTAATAAAATTACCTTGAATTTTGCGGGAAAAAGAAGGACTTGATACATTGGTACATTGGTAAGATAGGCACATCACCCCCTCTCTATGTCCATATCACCCCCTCCCTTCTCCCCCTCCCCTCTACTCCTCTCTTGTCTTGCAATTTAATATGATCACTTTCTCATCTTATCTTAATAGACCCGCGCATTCTTCAACATCATCGCCGGAGGCGTTCGCTCCAACATCAAGACGCCAAGGAAGAGGGCTATCAAAGAAGCCTGAGGGCCGACAGACCATCACAGCGGTGAATGCATCTGGGGTCCCTATCCTTCCTCAAAAAGCAGTAAACGCATTCCGAACCATGGTCGGAGTAGTTGCACGAGAACGAATTGAGATCACATACAATTCGTGGAAGAACGTGCCTGACACTCGGAAACATGAGCTGTGGACCGAAATTTTGGTATCGTTCGAGTTCCCAGAAGAACACTTGGACGCTGTGCAACAACAAACCTACAAAGCGGCGTGCAAAGCATGGAAGAACTTCAAGAGCACGTTTGTCAGGAAATACGTGGAGACGGACGAAACGCCTGTTCATAAATACCCATTCCTGGAACCACAATGGGAATAGTTCAAGGCGATGAAAACGACCAAAGATTTCAAAAGTACAAGTGTGGCGCACAAGGCCCTCCAGGCAAAAAATACACACCCTCACAGACTTGGCACAACTGGGTATGCGGGTAAAATCCGGCAGTGGAGGAAGGAGGATGAGCTGGCAGCTGCACAGGACATCGCCCCGCCGTTTTCCAATATCCCGGATGACCGCACTCGAAATTGGATTAGAGCAAGGTCATCTACAACAACATCAGGGGACGTCACCTTTCGAAACCCTGCAGACCAGCAAGTGACCGAGCGCCTGGTAAGATATCGATCGAACTACGTAGCTTGTTATTACTCCACAACTTCGTACGAATTGAAATGACATGTCGTGCTCTTGCAGGAAGAGCTGAGTTTTCAATCTACCTTGGGATCATTCCAGGGAACAAGGGAGAATGATATGCTCTCCGTGGCCCTGGGAAACAAGGAGCACCCGGGCCGTACAAGAGGCCTTGGGCTTTACGTTCCTTGGAAACATGGTTTCCAAGATGACTCCGACATGTATCGGCGCAGGAAGAGAAACAAAGCCGAGCGTGATGCACAGCTACGAGAAAAGCTCAAGGCATCTCTTAGAGAGGAGATACTGGATTCGCTGGCTGATGTAATCAGAGATGAGGTGCGGAAACAGACAGAAAGTCAGCAGGCCGCTACCGCCACTCCTGTGCTAGCCAGCCCGCCCAACCGTCCGAGTAGCTGCACGTCGAATCCGACGCAAACCCAGGCCAAATTTCCTGTGGACAACATCCTGGTAATAATTATTACCTCTCGAATGCTTGCTCCATTGGTAGGCCTATTCGAGTAGCTAATTTTGTATCGTTATGTAGGAGCCTACGAAGTGCAGGCTCCAAGTGAGATATGGCTCCATTCCCTTGTACGCTGCTTGGGGCCAGGCATATTCGTCTGGTATCAGGGCCATGGTGCACGGTCAAGCTTTAGCGCCAGGCTTCACAAAAGTTAATGTGGATGGTGTGTATGTCAATTTTGAGGTGGTCCCGCTACTGAAGCCCCCCAACGACGAGATCGTGACTCTAGGACAGGCCATTGGAACATTCATCCAGTGGCCCAAAAGTGACATCTCCCTGGAGGCTTCTTCACCAGTGGCAGGACCAGAGCAACTTGCACTGGTGCCATCTCCATTACAAGACCAGTCGGTTCCACCACCGGATACTACACCGGTGCTATCTCCACGGGCCCTATTCTCGCCAGAGCAACTTGCACCGCTGCTACCTTCAAAGTCGACTTCCGTGAAGTCGACCTATAGCCAAGGCAGCAAGGCCAGCAAGGGCAAAGCAAAGAAGACCAATGATGATATTCTGTATCACCCTTTGGCCCGCAAATTCGTGCTTGGCGAGCCGTTGCTCGAGCAAAAAGACCTCCAAAAGCTACCACATAGTTGCATGCAATTGTACACGTGGTATATGCAGCAGTCCAATAAGCTAGAGGGAGAACGGACTTTAAGTATCACTGTCAAATTCACCGAGGAAGATTTACACCACAATCTTCAAGAGTGTATGTTCGTGGTCGCCTTTGAGGATTTATTCGATCTGTTCACGCTCAACGCTCTTGACGTCTCAATCATTCGATGCTGGACGCTGTAAGTGTGTACAATCACAGTCTCCGTTAATGTCATACCGATAAATGCCATATCTAATTTTTTGCTTTCGTGTGTATATATATAGACACATGCTGATTAAAGCTAGATTATCCAACTCATCAGCTGGTTTCTTGGACCCACAATTGGTCGCCAAGGATATCATCGACCAGGAGACACCCCTCGTCGAGAGGTACATTGCATCAGGACTGCTGGGTTGCCGCAATAAGGACTATGTACTTATGCCCTTCAATCAGAACTTTCATTGGATTTTAATAGTAATTGTACCAAAATGGAACAAGGTATATTACCTTGATTCCCTAAGTAAGAATAAAATGGACTTCACAGTTGTCAGCCAAGTAATCGATAGGTAAGCACATATTCCCCATACATATCTACATTGTACTCTTTCTTTCCTTCCGAATGATTAACGTTAACTTTTTCGAATTACGTAGGGCATTCGCCTCCTACATTGAAATGGGAGGTGACTCGAAGCGCGGGGCCAAAGGCCTGCTGACACATGTTCGAGATTTTAAGGTATTCGCTATTTCACATTAATTAATCCTATGCAACAGTTGGTACTAATGCCTCTTGAACTAACACATTCCATTTTTTGCAGTGCCACCAGCAGCAGCCGGACAACACATGTGGATACTACGTTTGCCAACATATGGAACTACTCCTCGATTCCTCGAGGCTCACCAATCGCAAGGTTTGTCACTCTTCCCATAATTACTTCATACTTATCACGTTACATATATATGCACATTGATATTCCTATCGACAGGCTGTGTCCATCCCGTCAACTGCATTGAAACAGTCTGATTTTGGAGGGATTCAAGGAGAGTTGGCGTACTTTTTGCTGACTCAAGTCATAAAGCCAGGAGGACGGTTCCACTGCGCACCATGATTTCTTTTTGGTCTTATCACTAAGTATAAATGCAGTGTAGATCTTTTGTAACTGTGCATTTGTTAATGGATATTTCATTTCAATTCAATTAATCGATTTGCGAAATGGATGCATGCTTTATGTTTGTGAAATGAAGTGCCATGTCAATTGGATGTTTTATGTCTGTGAAATGTATCTGAAAGCAAATGAGATGTGTGAATTGTATGTTTTTTGTCTGTGATTATCTGCTTGTTTCAGAGGGCATGGCTAGCATTCCTGAGGCTAGCCAATAAGAGAAATATATGTATGGGTCGAAGGGAATATCACAGACGATTTTTAACTAAAAACCGTCTGTGATTATCAGCTATCACAGACGGTTTTGGAGTAAAAATTGTCTGTGATAGCCCATAATCACAGACGGTTCGAAAACCGTCTGTGATGACCTTCGATTATCACTGACCCATAAATACAGACGGCTCACAAAACCGTCTGTGATGACGTTTTCGAACCGTCTGTGATGACCTTTTCTGTAGTAGTGAATAGTCCTGAGATCAAACCAACTTTACGGTTCGTTGCCCAGTGCTGAAGAAAAGTCGATCGCGGGGTATTTCCAGAATCTGCAAATCGTCGACCTTGCAAAGAACATATTCAGTGGTGCTTTGCCTAGGAATTTGTTTCGGTGGTCAAAGCTCATGACTGATCCGGTTGGAAGAGGAGGTGATGCGTTAAGAGCTAAAACCATGAACACGCAATTTTCGTCCTACTCATACCAGTTTGTGGTATTGCTCTGCAAGTGGCAATACGTAGACTGATCGGTATCGTTTTGAGTGTCTTTAAATGTATTAATTGCAAACTTCACATCCCTGCCGTGTACGTTGGTTGGTCATGTTTCAGCTAATATTTACGTTGAATTGGAGATTTGGAACAATTAATGAAAGTATCATTTCACTGTAGAGTCGTTTCGTGTACTTCAGGGAAGCATCTCAATTTGTGCACTTCAAAATTTACACAACGTTCCGGTCCCTTAATCTCAACTATCCAAGGAAAACCACTTGTTGGGGGAGTGGCCCCACCTTAACCTAATTGACCCACCATGCGTAAGCTAAAGTATATATGTAACTAAAAGATATATCCACGTAAGTCGTGCTAAGAAAATAACATGTTTGCCTCCAGTAATAGATACCTCGAGGGGGTATTTGTGTAAATACCTTCCAACATCACACCAAAATGTTATTGAGGCAGAGCTACTTAGGGTTGTTCATATTAGTTTTTGGTTTTAACTTATGAATAGTAACATTTTGTAGAGAGCCATACGGAGAGAGAGAGAGAGAGAAATTTACGTGAGATTATGGTCGATATAAATGAAATTACTATAATATATACTACAATCGATTAGTAAACCCCATCTTAAAAAGACACTCTGTTTGTAAGTTAGGTACCATAAAAAAGCAACTTTTAGAAAACCAATATGAACAGAGCGGCCTGGCCACCGTGCCATTAAACTCATAATTGTATAATATGGTGCCGCAGAGTAGTAGAGATAATCTATCTATCTATTATTATATAATAAAAGCTCATCACCGTTTCTACGAAAAAGATAAATATTTTAGAAAATCTCAGTAAAAAGAAATACATCCGTCCCTTAATTAGATGAACCATAATTAAAATTGAAACATAGCGACTATTGGATGTTATTTGAAACAGAGTGAGAGATGCTAACTTCTTGGTCGAATGTAATATTGCAATCACCAAACATGACATCCAATATATGCTAGAAGTTCTAAAAAAACAAAACATGAGCCTTAATCTAGTGAGCCCTAAGTAAAGTTGAACTATAGCGAAACATTGGATGTCATATTATTATTTAGAGATATATGTTATTTTATAATTTAAAAACTAAAGGAAAACTCTATGGAGATGCATGTGCGAGGCCAGAGCATTGTGGCTGGTTCTAAGGTTTAATGGCTTTCCTAATAGTTCATCTTTGAGCTGGACTGCAAGGGAGCGGAGGGGCTTATCGGAATTTTGGGCGAGGTGCGAGAACAGTGATGGTGAGGGATCCGGTTGGCATTGGGGAAGACAAGCATGTCCTGACGGCTCTAGGGCATAGCAAGGCAATTCATGGGGTGCATTAGCACGGGGAGGTCAAAGCAAACACTAAGGGCATGATGGCCATGGCTGAAGCACATCAGGGTGAATGGGATGGGCAGCGAGGTTGGCGGCGGCGCTGCACACGGCAACGAGGTCGACTGCTTTGGCCTTCCTAAGGGCAAACAAGTACAAGAGGTGAGCACTAGGTAGAGGGAGACGAGAAGTGCAAAGGCACGATGGCATCATCAGAAACTCACCGACGGTGAAGCTTGCGGCCGAACTTGGGGAAGAGCGTCAAATCCTTCCTCTCCAAGGGCATATGGGCACGGGAGCTTAGGGGAAATAGAGAGTGAGTTAGGGCAAAGCTTTTGATGTGTGAGAGGTGGCTTAAATAGAAGGGGGAAGAGAGAGAGGGTATGGCACCATGAGTTTGCTTTGGGAGCAAAGGAGAGAGAGCACATGAGAGTGAGAGTGAGGGCGAGCTGATGAAGTGACGAGGTCGAGGCGATGGGATGAGATCGTGGTGCGCAAGGCTCGAGGCTAAGGAGCACCTTCAATGCGTCTACTGTGCGCAAGGACGTGCGAGCTCGGGAGAGCACAAAAAAGAGGGGGGAACAAGAAGCATTGTACTGGTGCTGATAGGTGTGACTGTGGCCCACATGGTAGTGGCAGTGAAAGACAAAGCGACTGGGCTACGGGTGAGCGATTGTGCCACGACGGGGAAGAGACAGAGAGGGAGAAGGAAGCAGGCATAGGGGGAAGATAAATGGGTTGGGTCGACTAAGAGGCTTCGGCTCGAAGGTGAGGGAGGGAAGAATTTAAAGTTTAAACTTTAATCCAGATTTCAAATTACTTTTTAATTTGTAATTTGAATTTCAAAAGGTATTGCACACAAATTTTTTTTAGGGAAAATTGATTAGCAACCAATTAACTTGTAGAAATTTTGGCATTACATTTTTGCGCCAAGGAAATTATTTTAAAATATTAAAACTCAAGCAAGGCTATAGGAAATTTTTTAAAATGCACCAGAATTTTTAAAAATCCATGAAAATTATGCATGTTTTATTTTGAGGTAAATTTGGGCTATTACAATATGCAACAAAATAAATTAGAGAATCACGTCTAACAATTGTAACAAATAAAACCATCTATTTGTATATGGTGGTGTGTGCGTCTTTCTTATAATCACGAATAATTTTTAGTACTTGAGAGAGGACCTAATTATACACGCAACTACATGGCTAGCGGAACTAATTGCCTGTTGCTATTTTTTTTTTCTTTCCACCGATCACTCGGATGATTGAATTTGCATATTGATATATAGCAACTTATGGCATCATGGTCAAAATCACCAATTCTGAATTTCAACACTGACGGGGAAAAGAGTAACAACCATGCAACAGAGTATAAAGTAAACTTGATCAAGTGATTCATGTGTGGATGGATGCAATCTTTTTTTCTTTTGCAATCGGACAAAGCATCTCACTGTCGGAAGACGATCACTAAAGTGTGTTTGCCCAGTGCTAGCCTATCCAATTGTGAGATTGGGCAGCTTCTATGGCTGTCGGCTTATTTTTGGGAGGATTTGTGGTATATGAAGTACTCGGGGTACAAGTGGCACGGTCTGGCCCACTAATTTGCTACTTCGCCCAGCAAAAAATGCAAATGTGTTCCTGTGCGGGCCGACTGTTTTTGTGGAGCGGCCCAAAGTGGGCAGACCCACTTGAACTCGCTAGCCCGACAATATCTTTGTTTACTTGGAATTTTATTTGATCAATATCTTTGTTGTAATTATTGTCATTGACCATTTGACCTTATGTTTGTGTACTTGTAGCTTATCCAGAGTTGATTTTGCATGCGTCTGCGAGCTTTGGAAATCTGAATTTCTATGATCTGTGACCTTGTGTATAGCATGTTGAAATGTAATGTTTCATTAAAACATCATGTATTTTCTTTTTTTCCATCTTGTTCCTTTTCTTCTGCAGTCAACATTGGTGCAAGTCATGACAAAAATGGCAACTCTGAAGTGTTCTCCAATCTCCATATGAAGTTCAGCTCTCAACTGTTTGATGCAGGTTTCGAAGCACAGACCCAACTCTTTGACGCCAAATTATGTTCAGGTCCCAGCTCTTTTAGCAAGTGATGTAATTTAGGAGACAAATCTTAATTTCTGTAAGACATAGGAGTACAAATGATGTAATAGCTTGACATTCCTGCGGTGAAGAAAAATATTTTTTTGGGCTCTTTCAAAAACAATTTCAGATATTTTTGCTATTTTCTGAGATTTTTTTATAGCATTACTCGATCAAGTAATTCGGACCAGTAGCGCTTAGCAAATAGTTGGTGCTTTGGCCGAGACAACGCCCGCAAGAACCCAATCCGCCAATCGAGGGGACGGGATCGGGATATCCACGCCAACAAGGTTAATCCGAACTAGCTTAGCAAATAATGTTGATAGCGACCCATCCGAACCCCACCTGTCAGTGTGTGCCTTTTCCTACCTTTGTGGCAAGGTAATGTTGCGTACGCTTAGCAAATAGAAAATCGGATCCCACGTAACAAGGCGACCTACTCAGTTCTGCCCGTTCTACCTCTACAAAGCCGGCACCGCGGAGATCTTGCCGAAGTCCGGCGAGGCTATTGTTAGAATGCTCTCATTTCTGGAGGCGCTGGTGATTCGTAATTGTTTAGAATTGTTCTTTAATACAGAAATATGGTTTAACAACCAAACTTTAACGTAGCAAACATCAAAAGCCGAAGTTATCTTACATTACAAAAGAAGGATCCACAGGCAAACTTGAGCGTAGTTAAGACCTAAAACCAATCATCTTTAACATAGTAGAGTTTATTTGGAACATCATTAACAGCTTGTTCATTATAGTTCTATTGATTTTATGTTTGTTGTTTAGCAAGTAATGGATACAACCGTACCTAGTAAGTCAAAGGGTAAATCCAAACTTATCTACTTGCAAGGATATTCAATGGCTGGGAATATACTGGTTTTATTAATGAGTGTGGATGCAATTTTATTTGTAAACATTTCAAAACAAGAAAGAACAAAACAAAAACTCTGTAAGGGGGATTTTAGCACGTGATTACTCAACTTGCTCAGATTAAAACATAAAGAAATCTACGTATGCCTTACTGTTGGAATCACCCAACAAACATAGCTCCATTAACCGGGAGCACGACGTATTTGAATGCAATTTATTTCACTCTACAGAGTTGCTCAGCTTTACCCCTAAGATTCCTTAACCATCATGGCTGAGTTAATAAAACCAGATCATTTCACTGCTCATCTTTTTATATAACCTATACCCGATAGGTTCTTACCACACAAACTTAGGTATCCGCTGGCCAAGATGCACTTTCGCCCGATTTGTGAGGACCTAACATTGTTAAGTATGGTTTTACCGCTTTTATACCATGCTCTTTTACTCCTATAGAGATTCAATCGATTTGAGCAGCCACTAGACCAGGGTTGATAAGTCAATACTTATGGTTGAGTGATTTCTATGTTCTTTACTCATCATGAGGTTCTAGTCCTTAATTTTCACCTTGAGGCTACCAACTACACCCTGTACCCAGTGCTCGACGGCACTGCCACTCATTTGTTGTAGCCTCCACCCTAGGGGAAGATCGTGAACTCCAATCACCTAGTGGCTTTCCACAATTTCCCCCTTATCCTAGAACCATTTAAATAAATCTACCGGCCAAATGCCAAGTCACTTAGTAGTACAAGATTTTGAATGAATCAATCTACAATTATTTATACACTAATTAAATAATAGTAAGGTTGTCAAGGTGAATATGGCCTCAAATTAAACATGGCATTTTTCAGTGGTAGGACGTAACTAATTAACAGGTCATTCTAAACTTTCATTTTAATTAAATAACATTGCCCACATAATATTAATGCAAATAATGTAATTAAATAATTTAAATTTTATGAGATTCAATATGATCAAAAACTTGTGACCTGCCTTGCTGTGCAACAAACTATGCTGTAGAATTATTTAACTGTTTAGAATTATTTAGTTCTAGAGCATTGTACATGAGTGAGTACCATAACAACATATGTTTACAATAAAAGAGCCGAACTTTAATACAGAAATATGGTTTAACAACCAAACTTTAACGCAACGAGCATGCAAAGCCAAAGTTATTTTACATTACAAAAGAAGGATCCACAGGCAAACTTGAGCGCGGTTAAAACCTAAAACCAATCGTCTTCAACGTAGTAGGGTTTATTTGGAACTTCATTAACAGCTTGTTCATTGTAGTCCTATTGATTTTATGTTTGTTGTTTAGCAAGTAATGGATACAACCATACCAAGTAAGTCGCAAGGGTAAATCCTAACTTATCTACTTGCAAGGATATTCAATGGCTGGGAATATACTGATTTTATTAATGAGTGTGGATGCAATTTTATTTGTAAACATTTTAAAACAAGAAAGAACAAAACAAAAACTTCGTAAGGGGGATTTCAACACGTGATTACTCAGCTTGCTCAAATTAAAATATAAAGAAATCTACTCATGCCTAACTATTGGAACCACTCAATAAACACATCTCCATTAACCAGGAGCACGGCGTATTTGAATGCAATTTGTTTCACTTTGCAGAGTTGTTCAGCTTTACCCATAAGATTCCTAACCCTCATGTTTGAGTTAAGAAAACCAGGTCGTTTCACTGCTCATCTCTTTTTATAACCTCTACCCGATAGGTTCTTACCACACAAACTCAGGTATTCGCTGGCCAAGACGCTCTTCCACCTGATTTGTGAAGACCTAGCGTGTGTTAAGTATGGTTTTACCACTTTCATACCACACTCCTTTACTCCTGTAGAGATTCAATCGATTTGAGCAGCCACTAGACCAGGGTTGATAAGTCAATACTTGTGGTTGAGTGATTTCTATGTCCTTTACTCATCATTAGGTTGTAGTCCTTACTTTTTCACCTATTGTGTCTAACAGATGCCTAAACCTCTCAGCTCACCTTCTCTCTCTCACTCTCACAGCCATGTGGGCCCCCTTGCAAAGATCGTCTTCCACCTCACGCTCATGCGCCAGCTCCGCCATGGTCGTGGCTTAAGCTGCCCTCGGTTTTAAGCACCGCACCCATAGTTTTTCCTCTACTGCTGCCAACTATGCCTACCCATCGCCTCAAATGCGACACGTATCTCCCCCTTGTCCACTTCTGCGCCTCGCGTTCCAGGTAGGTTTCGACCACGCTGCTCAGTTGCGCTCACGAGAACTCACGCTCTACCCTTAGCTTTCACATGCCTATAAAACCCTTTTGGTTGTACCAATTTCTCCTCAGCTCGCCCTCTCGGTCTCTTGTGCATGATCCTTGAGCACTCCACTCTCTGAAACGTCGAGAAACGGAAATCGTACATGATGCCGGCAGGCATGCCACTGTGTGCTAGCTACCCTGGTGAGCTTCTCTCCTCTCCAACTCCGTCTCAATGTACCTACCTCTTCCTTAAGTACCCTACTCATTTGATCGACCTTTTATGTAGTGAATTACTCGAACTAGGCATTCTTCTTCATCTCCGACCAAACACCGCTAAAAGACTTTCTCTCTCTGGTGAGTTGTACCTCGATTCTTTTCACCCGTAGCTCTGCATGCATGCAAGCAAGCACATGCGCACCCTTTTGTAACTTCTCTGCTACCGGGAAATCATTGTCGCCATGGACCCCTTCGCCGCCAACGAGGTCTTCAATGCCAACTCCTTCAACTCATTCTCGAGAGTCGTCATCGTCTTCGGTGAGTTCCTCCTCCCTCGTAGAGTAATCAAAGTCGAAAAGAGAACTAAAGTAATCAAAGTTAAAAAGATAAATAAAGTAGTCAAATCAAAAAGAAAATCGTAGCAGTCGAAGTGAAACCCTTCGACTGTAGTTAGTGTCAAAATCTTCGACCGCTGCTGTGTCAAAATCTTCGACCACTGCTATTGTCAAACTCTTTGATCGCAATTGGTATCGAAATCTTTGACTACTGCCGTTGTCAAGATCTTCGACCATAGCCGGAGTCAAAATCTTCGACCATAGCCAAAGTCAAAATCTTCGACCGCTATCATGTCAAAATCTTTGATGGCTACTGGTGTCGAAATCTTCGACCGCAGTCAGTGTCGAACTCTTCGACCGCTGCCATGTCGAAATCTTAGACCACAGCTGGTGTCGAAATCTTCGACTATTGCTGTTGTTGATATCTTTGACCGCAATTGAAGTTGAAATCTTTGACCACAGCCACAGTTGAAATCTTCAACCACTGTCATGTCAAAATGTTTGACTGCTACAAGTGTCAAAATCTTTGACCGCAGCTGGTGTCGAACTCTTCGATCGTAGCTAGTGTCGAAATCTTTGACCACAGCTGGTGTCGAACTCTTCAACCACTGCTTGTGTCGAAATCTTCGACCGCTGCTGTTGTCAAAATCTTCGATCGTAGCTGGTGTCAAAATCTTCGACCACTGCCATATCAATATCATCAACCGCTGCCATCGTCAAAATTTTTGACCGCAACCAGAGTCATAATCTTTGACCTCTGACCGTAGTCGATAGACAGAACTACAGAACATAGTCAATAGTCGTAGGCTACAAAACGTAGTCGGTGGTTGAAACCTATAGATCCTAGTTGATATTCGGTAGTCGGAGCGTCCGAGTACTGTAGCAGCCGAAGAATATTAGTAATCGTAAAAAGTAATGTACTAACCGAGAAGAGATATTTCAACCCAAGCCAAAACTCGAACGTTTGTAACTTTTGCATACAAACTCCAAATTTTTTTCTTTGTTTCTAAATTCTTCCAAAATCATGATCTCCTTGATTGTACTAAATTACTTGTAACATCCCAAAAATTGGATATTCAAAATATGGAATTTTTAAAACCTTTTCTTGCATTTTTGTGGCATTCAAATTTCTTTTGAATATTTATTTGAAATTTTCTTAGTTTCATGCTATACAAATTAATAACCCAAGAATAATCCCAAGTGAAAATGATGATCATGTAAATAATAAAAATAGAATATGACATTATAGATCATGAAATCACAATACCAAAAATCTGGAAGTCAAATTCAAGTCAATAAAATGAAATCAAAAGAATATTAGACTCTATCTCTAGATAATTAAACCCAAAAATTCCTTCTTTTAAATTCAATTAGCAAATAAAACCCAAGGTCGAATATTCAAAATTTGTACACAAAATAAGAACGAAACAAAAATAAAAAATAGATAAATATTAGCTTTTGTACCTAGATATTCGAACCAAGATTTGAATTGAAAAATCCAAAAATTGAATACAAAACCTAAATGAAAATTTAAATTTTGAATAGCACGCAAAACCCCAAAAACCAGTAAACCCTAATGCAAATTAAAATTTAAATTAAAAATCAAAATTTCAAAATAATGCTTTAGCATTTCTATTTCCCTTTTTCTTTCCCTTTTCCCTCTCTTTTGCATGTGGGCCCCACCTTTTCTCTCTCTCTTCCTCCTTCTCTTTTTCTCCCCTGCCGACCAGGCCCCTCATCCTTTTTTCTTTCTTTTCTCCTTCTCTCCCTGTTCTTTCCTCTCTGCGTCGTGCTGTCTCTTCTTCCTTCTCACTTCTTCCCTGTGGCAACCATGCACCGCGCCGCCTCCTACCGCTACATTTTAGTGGTTGTCACCCGAGCTTAGCACCGAGCGCCACCCGAGTCCTCTGTTAGGGATCTCTGTGCTTGCTTCTTCTAATATAATGCCCCCTTCGATTCATAAGCGGGCAACTGCCTAGTTGGTCACCAGCGTGCGCCTAACACTCTCACCGCTGAGGTCCTGGGTTTGAATTCTGTTCTCCTGCATCCCCCACTCCTTTTTATTTTATTTTTATTTTTGTTTTTTTACTCCATTTCAATTGGAGAAAATTAAGGAAACATTAGAGATTAATCCATGAAAGCTAATAAATTTGATTAGGATATAAATAAGATTATTTAAGATTTAAATTTGGATTAGTTACCGTATATGGGTAATTAATGTGGTTAAAATAATTATTTAAAAAGCTAATTACTAATTAAAGGCACTAATAAAAGATGGTTTTGGTTAATTGTCTAAATTTAATAAAGATCCCAACTAAAAAGACACCCAAGTTAAAGTTAAGGGAAATAAATTTGATATTATGTTTAACTATAAAAAGCAAGGTTTTAAATAAAAGATTACCCTTAATTATAATTAAAACATATACCCTGAATATTAACGCTTGACAAATAATGCTTAGCTAAATTCGTACACCAATTTATAGGTCTAACCTGACTCATGGAACTTCCTTAATAAATATAAAAATAATAAAATAGTTATCAATAAAAAATAGATCGATTCATTGTATTCTACCATCGGCTATGCCTAGCCATCCTCAAGTTTAAAGCAGAATATTCCTATGAATATTCCTATATCCTGAACCTTTCTTGACATCTGTCTCAGCGGATTTCCCTGTTGTCATTTTCTCACTTCGCTCAAGCTCTATTTGACTCCGTTAATACTCTGCGCCCCATCGACCTTGCCTCAAATCACCCAAATCACCCATTAACTCATAATGAAGCTAAATTGGGTTTATTTGGATTTATTTGAACTTTTTGAGTTATTTGGATTTATTTGGATTCAGTTGTTTTAGCGTATAATTAGAAATGAAAGTCCTGAAGAATCAATGGATCGAGCGAGATCAAGAGCGAGGTGAAGATGAAGACCAGATGCTTAAGGCCATCGAATGAGAAAAAATTGATTGAGCCCAAGACCGCGGTAAACCGTGTAAAGCGAGTCAATACTTTGATCATGTTGATCCTACATTTTCTGCAAATTTACTTTTGTTTAAATGATCAAATTGCATGCTGTTATCTCTTTTGCAAATATATGTTTGTTTGTTTTAAGATTCTAGTTATATGCCCATTATTCGACTTGTTAGTATTACACCTCCTTTGGAACATTTGAATATTTGAGCCTTGTCACCCTAGCAAAATTATAATAGTAAGATTTTCAAAAATAGGTCTATAATTTTACGCCATGTTTAGTACTGATTAGATACTCGGGGGGCACCAAAATGCCCCAAGCATCACTTTTAATCATAAGAAATTGATTTGGAAAGTCATGGTGGTAATGACTAGTATATTTTGACATGATTATTGTATGCCCCCAAAAACCCCCCAACTTGCTTAAATATCTGGGCGGATGGTATGGGGTTTGGTATGTGGTGCGGTGGAAGCATGGTGTGTGGATTGTGGCAGGACCGCTCAGATACCACTAAGGACTGAATCTTGTCATGACCTCCTATGTAAAACAGTACAACCACAAGTCTACAAATTGCAACTTGGCTAAGTAAAACTATCGAACCTCCAGACTCATCTCACCGGTAGTGAAAAGGAGTAGGTATTGCAAGGGCAAGGGAAGGCCTAAAGGGACACCAAGAGGAGAGTAAAGTTTCCCAGACGTACTAGCGTTGTGGAGAGTGGAGTCTGAATGCGCTAGTATCCGTGGTGAACATCCCATGCAACGTATGGGACCCACCGCAAGTGGGAGCAACCCATAAGGTGAGATGACAAAAGGGGCCAGATATTTTGAAAAGCTACTGTGATGGTCTACTCAACCATATGACTAAGGAATCGTGTGGAGCAACAAGCGGACTGTCTCTTATGGTGAAAATGTACAAACTCTTCAAAGTCAAAACTATTCGAATAGCCGTGCCCACGGTCAAGGGCGGACATGGGAACTTAACTAGATATAGTTCTATTTCAAAAATCTTTGTGGGTGGAATTGGAAAAGTGGTGGGCAGTGGAAAGCCTTGATTTGTGTTGCCCTGGGTGTCGCCCTAGTGATAATGTAAGTGGTTATAATGCTGAAAGGTTAGCATATGGTGCAGAAGCCATGTAATAGTGGTTGGAATCTAGATCGCTATTATTATTGCATTCCTTCACACGTTATATTTTAGTTCAAATTGCTAAGTCACATGAGATTTCTATGTATCATATTTTAAAAGTAATTTATGCCAAATGAAATAACTCGAGCCTTTCCTTGATATGCCATGCATGTTATCAATTTGCATCCTGTGTATTGGCTCGCGGAGCATGGTGGTTTGTGCTCATCCTTGCTCACTCAATTAATCCATCAGGAGTTAGATCGCTACACACCTGGTCAAGATGGTGAAAAAGATGAAGATGTCAAGGGCTAGGTCGCGAACCCCTAGTTGGCTGCCTGTGGGCACGTCCTGAGGGTCCCACCTGTGTGCTTCGTTCCCGCTACTATATTTTATTGATTTCGGCCTAATCGGCTCATGAGTAAGTCTACTAATATATTTACGCCTCCGTATGATATGTATTTTGATGTTCAGTACTATATCTGTGAGTACTATCTACTAATCCAGAGAATAGTGCAGTAGAATCATAGATGATTCCCAATTGTAAAATCTAGGTACTACAATACTTTAGTCTTGTCTTTGTTTATTTGGCTCTTATTTGTATTTATCTGGATTTTATCGAATAGATGACTCTGTGCCAGACAACGCTGAGAACTGATTGAAAATATTCTCTGAGCAACAGGAGTAAGGCAAGCACTCCCTTTGACCATGATGTAACACCCCAAAATTTTGAAATTTGAAAATGTGAAGCTTTTGAATTATTTTACAATATATTCTTTTGAAATTTGAGTCCTCATTGGTGTTTCCTAAATTTTTGTATATGCAAATGATAGAAACTTAAAATTTTAAATACGAATCTGAAAAGATGATCCAGTATAAAGAGGGAAAAACTTGAATTAGGTTATAAAATATCTTTTTAGAGATAATAGCATAAATAGCAACAAGAGTAAATGGATAAAATACAAACATAAATATGCATATACAAATTGTGCAAGTGAGAGCTTAGAAATAAAATATACAAAATGAAATAAGCCAGCAAAATAACAATGAATGAAATATTATATATACATATATATATATGTATATATATATATACAAAAAAAAGGGAAACCAGGCCAGCCGAGCAGCCCGGCCCAGCTTCCCCTTCCCGCACGCCAGCTCGCCTCCACCCGCGCCCTCTCCTCCTGCCAGGCGGACCCGCGCCCCGGCCGCGCCTCCCCTGCCACCGCGTGGCCCGAGTGCCGCCTCCTCTCTCTGGCCCCGCGGGCCCAAGCACCCGCCCGTGCCTCCTCTCTCTGCTGCTGGACCCGCCCCGTGCCAGCTCCTTCTCCCCTCCTCTTTCTTCTTCCTCTCCCGAGCGCTGCGCGTGCTCTGCCCCGCTCAACGCCTTTCCTCCTCGTGGCGTGCATGCACCAGCTTCACTGCTGCCCTGTTGTCTGGCGAGCCTCCTCATGTGCGCGGCGCAAAAGCCTGCCCGTGTAGTCACGCGCGCCAGCCGAATTCCCGCTGCCGCCGCCGCCTGCCATCACCGCCCGACAAGACCGCACGGCCGCCCCGCCCGTTGCCAGCTCCCTCCACCCCTAAATAAGAAGCGCCGACGCCTTCATTAAGATCTCCACAACCCAAACACTGAGTTCCCGAAAGCAATTGAGCTAAAAGCCTTAAATCGCCGCCGCGCCCACCATCTTCCCCAACCCCGGCCATCGGCCTCCCCGTCGATTCCTTCCATTAGAACCCAATCGCCGCCGCCCACACCACCCTCGGAGCATCGCCAACACACTCTGGGTCTCCTCCACGCCTCCCGAAGGCCCTACCCCGCCGGCACCAAGGAGCTTCCCCGAACCGCCGCTACCGCTCATCGCCGGCCACCACCGTACCCCCTCGGCCCCCGTTGACCCCACCACCAGCATCCTCAACGCACCGGGGTCGCGTTTTTGCCTTCACCCGAGCACTTCCGACCGACGCTCGCCGCCGACGCCTCGTCTCACCGCCACCCTCGGCTTCCTCTGCCCGGCCCCCTCCACGACATACTCCAAAAGGATATTTCATCCTTATAGGGTAAGCAACACCCTGAGGAACACTTGGCTAGCGTGCTCACTCTTCTCCCCCCCCGCTCCCCGGCCGCGCGAGTTCGAGCCTCCGGCTCCGCAGCGCTGGGTTGAGCTTTCTGCCTTTTATTCCACACTGACAAGTGGGCCCCACCTGTCAGCGGCGGCCACCTTGAGCGGCCCACTGACAGTAGGGACCCATCTGTCAGAGACTCATGCGATTAGCTGTAATGGCAGATAATTAAAATTAATGGTGGATTTAAGTACTAATACCAGATGATTAGCATATACTTCTCATTGACATGTGGGCCATGACTCATGAACATTATAATAACCCCTTTGGGCCCACCTGTCAAAGAGACAGCACCAATAATGATAAAATAAAGGGAATGAATTAAAAATGCTAGTAGGACCCACCTGTCATAGGCACTGTACATGAAGATAAAATATTATAAATGAATTAAAAACAACCAGTGGGACCCAAGTGTCAGAATTTTTCATTTTCTGGCATTTCACAGAACTGAGATTTTCAAATGGGCATAACTTATTCGTTTTAACTCCAAATTAAGTGAAACAAATTTCTAAATTCATCTAAATTCAAGATCTGTCCAATGGAACCAAAATCATGAATTTTAGAGCTCATATGAATTTTAGTGAAAATTTTGGATAATTTAGGAATAATTTAGGAATGTAGAAAATTTAATTAGGAGTTAAAATAAGTTCACTTACTATTTAAATATCTGATTACATATTATGTGAATAACTAAAATAGACTTAGACTAAAAATAATGCTAAGCTTAATAATAACAAAAGTATGAACAGAATGATAATGGTGCCAGTATTTAAATCTTAGCACTTGATTTAATACCTAATAATATTGAGCATAAATGTATAAATAGCAAGACGGGACCCGTATGATTAGACGCTAACTCAAATCAAACTTAGCATAAGGATAACTTAAGGTGCATAAAATGTTGTATCACAAAGTGCTATACGCCCGGAATATTAACGCTCGACAAAATGATACTTAACTAGACCCATACACCGATTCATAGGTCTAACCTAACTCATGAAACTTCCTTGATAAATACAAAAATGATAAAATAAATTATTAATAAAAGGTCAAGCTTCGCTTTTCCCCAATCGGCCATGTATGGCCACCTTCCTTTCCCAAAAGCAGATAAATCCTGTAGGTACATCTTCACTTTTGATCTCTCGTATTTCTAAAATTTTCCCTCACGGTAAAGCATTCAGACAACTCGTCCTCCTGCTCAAACCCAGCTACCGCTGTGCTTACAACACCTCAACTTAAATCATCCTTCTATTCTCCAACCATAATAAATGCATAATTTGGAGTAAATCGAGTATTTAAGGTGATTGGATTTATTTGGATCTCTTGAGTTATTTGTTTTTATTTGGATTCAGTCTCTTATCGCGTAGATAGAAACTGGAGTCCCAAAGAATCAATGGATTAAGCGACATCGAGAGCAAGGTGAAGATAAAGGCTAGAAACTCAAGAGGAAGCATTGTGTGAATTCAAGACCGCGGTAAACCGTGCCAGGCGAGTCGATACTTTGATCATGTTGAACCTACATTTTATGAAAATTACTTTCGTTTAAATTATCAAATTGCATGCTGTTATTATGTGCAAAATACGTTGATTTAAAAGTTTAGCTATATGCCCATCATTCAACTTGACTAAGTATTACACCCCTCTTTGGTATATTGCATATGTGAGCCTTGTCGCCTAGTGGAAAACTTTATAATGGTTAGCTTTAAAAAATAAGTCCTTAATTATATGCCATGCTTAGCATTGTTTAGGAACCTGGGGCAAGAAATTACCCCAAGCATCACTTTTAATCCTGAGAAGAATTGGTTGGGCAGTCATGGTGGTAATGACTGGTGTATGTTGGATATGGTTATTTTATATTCCCAAAAACCTCAAATTGCTTATTTATCTGGGCGGATGGATGGGGGGTATGGTGCAGTGGTGCACGAGAGTGTGGTTTGTGGTAGAACCGCCCAGATACCTCTAAGGACTGAATCTTGACATGATCTCCTGTGTAAAACAGTACAACTGCAAGTCTGTAAAGTACAACTTGGCTAAGTAAATTTATCGAAATCTCCAGACTCATCTCACCGGTAGTGGATAGAAGTGGATATGCTATGGCAAGGGGGCCTGAAGGGACACCAGTGTAGGGTGAAGTTTTTCCCAGATGTTCTAAGCGTTGCGGGGAGTTGAGAAGCCCAGCTGCATTAGTAACTGTGGGGAAAAACATCCCGCGCATAGATGGGACCCACCGCAAGTGGGCAGTTTCCCATAAGGTGAATGAGAAAAGGGACTAGATACTTTGAAAAGTCACTGTGATGGTCTGCTCAACCACATGACTAAGGAATCGTGTGGGGCAACGAGTTGATTGTCTCTTGTGGTGAAAGTGTATACACTCTGCAGAGTCAAAACTATTCGAATAGTCGTGCCCACGGTCAAGGGCGGACATGGGAACTTACTCGAGTTAGTTCTATTTCCAAAAATATTTGTGGGTGGTATTGGAAAAGTGAAGGGCTGCAGATGGCCCTGGTTTGAATTGTCCTGGGTGTCATCCTAGTGGTAAGTTAAGCGTTTATAACGCTGGAAAATAAGCATATGGTGCAGATGCCATATATGGTGAACGAAAAATCTGTATCACTATTAATGATATTGCATTCATTTCACACATTATGATTTGGTTCAAACTGCTAGGTCTTAGGAAATTTTTAAGTAATTGTATTCAAAAGCACTCTACGCAAAATAAAATAACCCGAGCCCTCCTTTGATAAGCCATGCATATTATCTACTTGCATTCTGTGTGTTGGCTCGCGAGCACGGTGGTTTGTGCTCACACTCGCTTTTGCGATAAATTCAGAATCAGGAATTAGATCACCTCGCCTCAACAACAAGAATGGACATGCTGGTAGAGAAGATGAAGATGTCAGGAACTAGGCCGCGAACCTCCAGTTGGCTGCCTGCGGGCATGTCCTGAAGGTCCCACCTGTGTGCTTCGTTCTTCCGCTGTTGCAATTTAATGATTTCGGCCTAATCGGCCTATGAGTAAGTCTACTATTCTATTTATGATTCTGCATGATATGTAATTTGATGTCCATTACTGTAACTGTGTGCACTATCTACTGATCCAGGGAATAGTGCAGCTAAACACAGTAGATTCTGGATTATAAAATCTGGGTCTGACACATGATGATCCCAGTATTTCAATTATTATACATTGTTTGCAAAATCTATTATGCAGGCGTATATGTTTTAGTAAATTTGATATACTGTGGGAAATGGTAGTTATGACCACTTAAATGCATTGAACCTTCCTTGCAAATTTGATATCATTACCATTGTAACCCTTGGGACATAGTTAGACATAGCTAAGGTCAAAATTTGGATATGTTACTTTGAGTACATGTTCTAGATGCTTAGCTAAACACTAGTTTCTGCTAAGTTTGATCTTTTGAACAAGTTTATGCATGTGCATGATGGTTTCAAAATGTTGGACTAGTGGAGGAATCTCTATTACTTTGGTATCAAATAAAATGAAAAACCTAGTTTTTGGACGCAGGCGAGTTATATGTTACACTGTCAAATGTGAGAGGGAATCTCACACTAGAGGGAATCATGCATGTATCACGCATCTTCTGTATGCCATGCCTATGGGTAGGAATCGTGCGATGTTCTCAGCTGAACTATTGTTATGGAAATTATGCAAATGTTATTTCATTACATGTCAAATGCTCTTTATAATTCCATTTGCAACAATATTGCAATTAAAACATGCTTCATGATGAAAATAACCTAGCATAGGGCCTCATCCATTGATAACCTTGTATATATGTACAATTTTATGATACACTACAAGTTTTGCTGAGTACGCAATGTGCTCAACCTTGCTTAAAATATTGTTGATCCGAGAATGAATATTGCGTGCCCGATGATACGTATTTCACCCCAGCACCAGGGAATTCGACGAGGGGTCTTTCTAGGGCTTAAT
Organism: Dendrocalamus latiflorus; assembly: GCA_017311315.1. Taxonomy (NCBI): domain Eukaryota; kingdom Viridiplantae; phylum Streptophyta; class Magnoliopsida; order Poales; family Poaceae; genus Dendrocalamus; species Dendrocalamus latiflorus. The sequence continues at coordinate 28,725,185 of CM029634.1, forward strand.
TCTAGTAGGTTGCCTGCGGGTTATGATGGCAAATCATTGTATACTTTTGTTATTAGACTTCCGCTGCCTTTGATTCTAAACTCTGATGTTTATTTGGCTGGTCGGCCTTTGTGTACAGACTCTTTTATGCCTCGCTTATATATATCACCCCTTTTTTGTAAGCTATTTATGTGCAATGTGTATAGAAATGAGCTCAACAATGTGAATGTGGGTACTAGCCACTGATCATGGGACTAGTACGGAACACATACAATGACTACGGGTGTCTCTGCGCCCTAGGGTCCCCACAGCATTGGTATCAGAGCCATACTGACAGTAGGTTAAGCCCTAGATAGAATGGCCATTAGATTAAGAATTTATCTTCCAAAAATGACTTATTTTAAAATGTGAGAGGTAAGAATAGCAAGCTTTCCTATATTCTTCTCTTAGCATTCTCCTCTTACATAAAATCCTCTTTTGACCAATGATTCTCACCTTATTCAAAATAACTCTAGTTTGAGAGAATGGACAAGAACTTGTGCAAAGATTCTTACCCTATATAATGTCATTTCTTATCCTAGCCCTGTCGGGACCCCGGATTTCTGAACCCGGACCCTCTGTGTATTACTGCATGAGTCCCAGATCAAAACTAGTGCACACAGTTAAACAGAAATGAATACATAACCAGCAACGCTTTATTACAATATTAAAGAGTACAGACCGAAAGGTCTCATTATTACAATTGAGGTTTCAAGACCTCGCACACACGAAACACAGCGGAAGCAAAAGATAAACTCGGTGAAGACCCATCAATACGCCACAGGCAATTGACTAGGGAAGCGCGACCTAGAACTCCTGGAACCCTTCGTCGAATCCACCCACGAAGTAGTCGTAGTCTCCTTCTTGAGCTTCGTATTCCTCTTATTATTATTTTTGAGTGTAGCATGTGAGTACATAAAGTACTCCGCAAGTCTTGGGAAAAATGCAATAGATGCAAGGCTTGACCAAGGAAGGCTATATGGCTCTTTTGCACAAAGCAATGTTTTAATTTCAATTACTACTAATTATTTTCGAAGGCATCAATTTAATAAAGTAAACATTTTAACAGAACTATCATTAACTTTCTAGTGAAGGTTTCATCTACCAACACTAGCTAACCAATTACAATTGGTCACATTTAAAACTGCGGGTTCTATCCACCCTCTCTGGCTCCAACTGCTAGGATACCCTTCCGAGAGTTCCCTCCACTCTCAGAATACAAAAATTTTGATTTTAAAACCAAAACCAAAAATCTACCATGTGAATGCATTCCTTGCCCGCCCTTGACTGTGGGCACGACTATTCGAATAGTTTTACACTCTGCAGAGGTTGTACAACTTTACCCACAAGAGATAAATTATCCTAAAAGTCAACACACTTCCTTTGGCATGAGACCCAGATAAAATATCACAAAGCCTTTACCTTACTCTAATCTAGCTAGATACCACCCGCTGAGGTTTCACCGTAGGTAGGCTAACTGCCCGAACCGAAGCCCCCTCTTGCGCCATATGAGTACAGTATATCCCTGTCCCTCACTGTGAATAACCAGTCCATCCCTGGCACCCACTTTCCACTGGTGGCACCTAAACTAGACTATCATAAGTTAGTCAGCTAGGTCGTACCCATATAGACTTGTGGTTGTACGGTAGTGCTCAGTCTGGACAAACACAAGCGTCGGTCCTTAATTGACTAGGGTGGAACATACACTTTACAAGATCTCGTGCTTCCTGCACCAATCCAAACCAACCATCCACCCTATTCTAAACCCATTTCCAAATTTTATTTTATTTTAAAGAATTAGTGGCAACTCCAATCACCACTAGACTTTAGAAACACGAGGGTATTACAATACGCATAATTTCCCATTTTCAAGATTTCAAAGGTATTAAATAGCGTGACTAAGCATTATACTACCATTCTATTATTCACAAATGATTATAATACTCTCATTAAAGAGCCAAAGGAAATCCTAAGGAGACAAGGGTACATGGCATTCAATTTCAACTGAGGGCATAACAAAATTGGGGTAACTAATACCTTAAGATTGAACTAATCTTGTATATAAATAGCAATGCACATAATTTAAAATAATTAAAATATTTCAAAATCATAGGTTCGAGATGATCAAAGGAGACTTGCCTTCTTGCAGGTTCTCTGAGTCTTCCTGCTGCGAAGTGGAGAGATCGTCGACAACGTTGGAATCTACGCGAGAAAAGACGAAGCAACAAAACAAATAAATACAAACAAAAATTCAAATAAACTCAAAAACTCAAATAGAGGTCATATTTGGATAGATTATAATTTTAGACAAATTTAGGAGAAAGGTTCAGCGGATTTGGGGTTCACACGGGGGAGAACGAATATATGGAAGATTGGTTTGGAAAAGAAATTACTGAGACAATATTTGGACCAAGGAAAATAGAATGGATTTTATGGGGATTTTGCAAGATTTGAATTTGAATTTTGAAAGTGCACAGAGAATTTGGAATGGAACTGAGGCTTTGAATTTAAACTAGGTATTGGAATTTGAAATTTAAATATTTGAAATATCCAATAAATTTCAAATATTTCAAAGGATGGAAGAAATGGATAGTTTGGAATTTTTGATGAATTTAGAAATTTGAATGGGCTCAAACGGAGTTACGATGAAGAAGAACGGGCTCCGGGAAGTTTAAAATCAGGAAAAAGGAAAAATCTGAATTTTTGGAATTAGTTGCCTAAAGGAAATTATCAATTATGACGTCAGAAAGAATTTTGTTTTCAGCCAATTTATTTTTCAACGGAAAAATCGGTTTACTGCGCCACGCTGACGTCAGCCCTGAGGGGGCGCCGGCTGACAAGTGGGCCCTGATCCATGGACCAGGTCCACGGGTGGAGGAAGGCGCTGAGGTGGCGGGGGTTTGAGGTGGCACTGACAGGGCGGGACGCACCGAGGTGGCCGGGGACGTGGCGCCACGTGGCTGCCACGTGGGCACCCGAGGTAGCGCCGGCCGGAGGGTGCACGGGAACGGCGGCAGCGTCGGTGCTCCGGCGACCGGCGGCGAGTGGCGGTGGGTGGAACTGAGAGAGGAGAAGAAGGGGAGTCCGGGGGTAGGCGCGGTTATTACCGAGGTGGCTGGAAACGCGCCGGCCACGAGAAGGGGCGGCGGCGCGGCTCGGTCGACGACGGCGAGGGGGCTCCGTTGGCGGAGAGGTGCGGCCGAGGGGCGACTGGGGTGTGCACGGGCGCGGCGAAGGCGGACGTGGGGACGGCGAGGCGCGGCGTGGCTCGTGGCAACGGCGATTGCTCGCCGGAGCTCGAGGCGGCGGCGGAGGCGATGGCGCACGACGTGAGGGCGAGGGAAAGCTCGGGAAGGGAAAGGAGGGGTGGAACGAGGTGCGGTGGGGAGGAGCGGAGCCGATGGGGGGTTTAAATAGGGGCGGAGGGGAGCGGGGGCGCGAGGATTTCTCGCCGGAGATGGCGGGATCGTGGCGGCGATTGCGGGGAAATAGGGGGAAGGTGGTGCGGGGACGGCGGGATTCGGGCGCGGGGATGGCGGGGCTGGTCGGGGAATAAGAGGGAGGGAGGGGCCAGATCCGGGTGAGCGGGGGAGGCGGCGGGAATGGCGGGAGGTGCGGGCGCGCGCGAGGAGGAAGAAGGGCGAGGTGGAAGAAGGGGCGGGGTGACTGACACGCAGGCCCGGGCGGCAGTGAGAGGGAGGCGGGGAGTGGCTGACGGGCGAGGCCCGCAGGGCAGTGAAAGGAGAGAGGGAGCGGGGGCGCGGACGGCGGGATGGGCCGGGCGTGTGGGGGCGGGAGGATCCCGGCCGGACGCGTGGCAAGCGGGGAAGGGGGCTAGGCGGGATCCGGGCGGCGGCGTGGGTTGATCCCGGCCGTCCACGTGGCGGCCGGAGGGAGGGGGGTTGGGATTTGTATTTTAAATTTTTGATTTTGATTTTCAGAAAAGGCTAGAAAATTCAATAAAGCTCAGAAAAATATGAAATTACTTCCAAAAATTCTAGGAAAATTCACAGAAGCTCCTGGGGACATTTTGGACTTAATAAAAATACTTCCAACTAATGTTGGTATTTAATTTTCATAATTGAAATACTTTTTTAATTTCAAACATACATTTTTAAACTCCAGAAAATCCAGGAAACCAAATAAAAGCCAAATAACTCCAAATAATTATTTTGAACTAGGATTTTCATATAAAATCAAAATATCATTTTGTTTAATAATAATTTTAGGTTTTACTTAAAATACTTTTCAAATCTAGCTTTTTCAAAAACAGCAATTCAGGGCAAATCCAAATAAAACTCAAATACTTTAAAATAATTAATTTGAAATTAAATTTTTCAGAAATCGAATTTTTGGGATGTTACAAGCCCTTCATTATGTCTTTTACAAATTAGTAACTAATCCTAGGCCACGTTCAAAATTTGCAGATGCCTACTCACTAGACACCCCAATACTAGATAGTGTGCTCGAGGAAGGCACCCTGCCACACACCCTATGGGTGATGTTGCAGCGTGTTAGCATCAGCCGTGCACCCGAGTACACCATCTACAACACTCCCTCCAGCCCGGCGTCCAAAGAGTACCTTGTGGAGGTGCTTATCCGTGGACAGTACCTTGGAAACCAACCTTTGTGCTAGTACGGATGAGGCTAAAGCATAATTATGTAGATCTATGATGCAGCCTATGTCGCCATCGCATGTGTTCGCCATAGCCTTTCCGAGATAGAGGACATGTTCTATTATTTATCCTCCCGACCGAGAAATAATGAAGACAATGTCTACCAGGTGCCTGCCGCAGGATTCAGTACTCCTCTGCTTCATCTCACGGGCTTGGTGAGGTCACTTGATGGATATCTCCATCGCTTGACTCGTAAGCTTATGGAAGCATGTCGAAGGATCACCACACTCGAAGATCATATTGCCCCATTTGTAGGTCAAGGTCTTTTCACACGGGAGCCATTGTATGAAGAGGATGCCGTACTTGCGCTCGCTGAGGAGTTGCCTGAGCCCACCTACATTATCCAGCTGCCTACCCGATGTCCCCGTATGTCAGTGGTCGGAAGCCACTGTCGCGTGATGGCCTTCCACTCAGCACCACCATCCTCTCTACGTGGGATGTGAGGAGGAGCCTGCTACCCTGCTGCCCCAATGCACCCGGCACCTAGATCTAGACCACCATATTAGATCGTAGGAAAAACCTCACTTTAGGAAGTTTATGTGAGCTGCCTTTGGCACTAAGACATTGATGTATGATGGTTGTATTTTGCTATTTGGTATGTTGCTACTTTGTGTTTTAAGCAAGGACCTTGCAGACCATGTAAAACTTAACCTTTATGTTAAAGTTTTATACTAGTTGTCCTATATAGCAAGATTTCTTGCATCTTAGTTTGAGATGAATCAATTTGGCATGAGATACCCTCTTTTGCTGACCCACTTAACTTGTGCTCATTCCCTATTGTCTTTCTCTAAACTAAATATCATTCGTGTTGATCCTGTCCTCATGACACGACTTCTGAAGGATGCTAGTAACACACTCCCTAAGTCAAATCATGACAAGTGGAGAAGCCTTTGGTTCCCATCATCTAGGGGCAAGACGTCGAATCCTTCACACCCAATCCTTCTTTAGGTGCACCCACTCCTCAGCAGTCCGGTGCTACTCAAGATGCATCCCATGCTAAATATTAGTGGATAGAAGAAGCGTTACCCCGACCACCCACAATGACACAAGTGCTCGCTATGATCGAGCAAGGACACCAAACCAACACCCTCTTGCTGCAACAGTTGGTCTAGAATACCACCACCCTTGGCTTTATGGCTCAAGGAGACGCAATTGCTGCTTAGCCCTAGTCAAAGTTGGGCGAGTTCATGCGAACACGGTCACCCACCTTCACATCGGCCAAAGACTCATTGGACGCCGATGATTGCCTTTGCTCCACCGAGAGCAAGTTGAACATTGCCTAGGGTAACGATGCGGAGAAGGTACTCTACACATCTTACCAACTCCAAGGTGATGCATCGACTTGGTGGGAAAAATTACCAATCCCTATTTCCCTAATGTCATGTCATCACTTGTGCCGCCTTTAAGAAGGCCTTCCACAACGCTCATATCCCGATGGGTCTCATGGAGATCAAACAGTGGAAATTTTATGATCTTCGACAAGGGAACTTGCCCTAAAGGAATTCCTCTATCGCTTCAACTACCTTGCTTAGTATGTTACTACTGAGATACCAAACGAGAAGAGGAAGGTTGCTCTCTTCCGAGAGCACCTTAATGAAGAGATGAAGTGGTCTCTTTGCTCATGACATCCCTGACTTCCAGACTTTAATAGACAAGGCAATCTGAGTAGAGGACAGCACTAAGGCGGTTGTGGAGAGCCGTAAGCGCAAGTCGATAGCGCAAAAACCAGCAAGCAGCAGCTCACAGAAATCGTGCAGTTGGCAACCCTCCAATGTTCAACTTTCAGCACCACCACCTCCAAAGAACCAAGGGCAAGCCCCTCGCCCCCAACAAGGCACGGTTTAGCTATATAACCATGAAGGACAGTTGTCCAAAGGGCAAAACTGGGCTGCTGCTATCACCTATTTTAGCTGCAACAAGTGTGGACACTATGCAAACAATTGCCCACATAAGAAGTCTTCTGCACCTCGTCCTTAACCCCAAAATGTCCAATCCTGTCCTCTAAGCCCAGATCGAGGTCAAGAAGGGTAGCAAGCCCCCAAGCCAGTTCAAGGTTTTTGGCATGGTCACCTCAACCACACGACTGCCGAGGAGGCCACCAAGGCACCAGATGTAGTGCTGGGTACGTTCCTTGTGCACTCAACACCTACTTTAGTTCTTTTTTATTCTGTAGCTTCCCATTCTTTCATATATGAGAAGTTTATCATTCTTTTGTCATGTCACTGCGCAAAACTGACTGGTTTTGTCATGTCTCTGTGCAAAGCTGGCCTTTTTTGTCATGTCGCTGCGCAAAGCTGACCTCTTTTGTCATGTCTCTAGACAACACTAAGCTCTTTTATCATGTCACTGCACAAAGCTGCGCGCTTTTGTCATTTCCCTGCGCAAAGCTGCCCTCTTTTGTCATGTCTCTGCGCAAAGCTGTCCTCTTTTGTCACGTCACTGTGCAAAGTTGCCCGCTTTTGTCATGTCTCTGCGCAAAGTAGCCCTCTTTTGTCCCGTCTCTGTGTAAAGCTGCCCTCTTTTGTCATGTCTCTACGCAAAGCTGTCCTCTTTTGTCACGTCACTGCACAAAGCTGCCCACTTTTGTCATGTCTCTACGCAAAGCTGCCCTCTTTTGTCACGTCTCTGTGCAAAGCTGCCCTCTTTTGTCACGTCTCTGTGCAAAGCTGCCCTCTTTTGTCATGTCTCTGCGCAAATCTGTCCTCTTTTGTCACGTCACTGCGCAAAGCTGCTCGCTTTTGTCATGTCTCTGCGCAAAGCAGCCCTCTTTTGTCACGTCTCTGTGCAAAGCTGCCCTCTTTTGTCATGTCTCTGCGCAAAACTGTCCTCTTTTTCGGTTTTGGTCACTGCAGTAAGTTATCTCGTTTGATATAAATAGCACGGTTGGGGTCCCATGACATTGTAGCCAGAGAACCCGGTAAATCGAACAAAGAAGTACCTTCTCTTTCGTGGTGGAACATACCATGTCGGACGCTGAGGGGCGAGTCGGATATGAATCACCGAAGGAAGACCTTCCCTTGGAAAGGAGGGAGATCTTCGGTCCACAGTACCGCTTGATACCAAGCCGGCGTGCTCAACCAGCGTGGCCGAAATGCAGACACAATGAGGACGCGGTCGTGCAGGTTCTGGAAGGCCAGTTCGATGGCGGGTGTCGTTTCTTCCAATGCCCACGCTCCGGCGTACACATTTCTAATAGTACATTTTTTGTTATTGCTTATGGAGCCTCCATGTTTACTGTCCTTTCCCGTAGATGGCGAAATGCGACTTCTCCCGCTGGATCGACCCTCATGAACGGTATATTGTCAATTATGTGGATACATTATGGGATCGAATATTTGAGTTGGAAGACCGAATCGAGACTCTCAATGAGGAGAATAACGACCTCTCCCAACAGATGCAACGCGAGAAGGGCAACGAGGAGGTCGTGAACATAGGAAGCTCGTATGAGAGACCATGTGGCTGTGATGTCGGGACCTTGGATTTACAAACCCAGACCCTCTGTGTATTACAGCACTAGTCCCAGATCAAAGCTAGTGCACACAGTTAAACAGAAATGATTACATAACCACAATCGCTTTATTACAATAATAGAGAGTACTGACCGAAAGGTCTCATTATTACAAATGAGGTTTCAAGACCTCGCACACACGAAACACAGCGGAAGCAAAAAAAATCTAGCGGAGACCCATCAATACGCCACAGGCAATTGACTGGGGAAGCGCGACCTAGTACTCCGGGAATCCTTCGTCGAATCCGCAAGCGAAGTAGTCGTAGTCTCCCTCTTGAGCTTCATATTCTTCTGAGTTTATTTTAAGTGTAGCATGTGAGTACATAAAGTACTCCGCAAGTCTTGGGAAAAATGCAATAGATGCAAGGCTCAACAAAGGAGGGTTATATGGTTCTTTTATACAAAGCAATATTTTATTTCGATTACTACTAAGTATTTTCGAAGGCATCATTTTAACCAATTATTTGTTTTAGATGAAACTAGTAAATAACTATAGTGAAGGTTCCAACCACCAACACTAATTAACCAACTCTAACCGAACAAGTTTCAAAACAACGGGTTCCATCCACCCTCTCTGGCTCCAACCGCCAGAATACCCTTCCGAGAGTTCCCTCCACTCTCGGAACACCAAAACCTTGATTTTAAAACCAAAACCAAAATTCTACCATGTGAATGCATTCCTTGCCCGCCCTTGACCGTGGGCACGGCTATTCGAATAGTTTAACACTCTGTAGAGGTTGTACAACTTTACCCCCAAGAGATAAATTATCTTAACAGTCACCATGCTTCCTTTGGCATGAGACACAGATAAAATATCACAAAGTCTTTACCTCACTCTAGTCTAGCTAGATACCACCCGCTGAGGTTTCACCACAGAAGGGTTAAATCCACCCAGTCCGAAGCCCCCTCTTGCGCCATATGAGTACAGTAAATCCCTGTCCCTCACTGTGAATAACTAGTAAATCCCTGGCACCCACTTTCCACTGGTGGCACCTAAACTAAACTATCATGATTTAATCAGCTAGGTCATACCCATATAGACTCGGGGTTGTACGGTAGTGCTTAGTTTGGACAATCACAAGCGTCAGTCCTTAATCGACTAGGGCGGAACATACACTTTACAATATCTCGTGCTTGTCACACCAACCCAAACCAACCATCCGCCCCAGTCTAAACCAACTTTCACATTTTATTTATTTTAAAAGAACAGTGGCAACTCCAATCGCCACTAAATTCTAAATACAAGATTATCTCAATAAAACAAAGGTTTCCTATTTTAAAGATTACCAAGGAATTTAATAGCATGACTAAGCATTATACTACCGCTCTAATATTACCAAAGAATTATGAAATTCTCATTATTGAGACAAAAAAACTCCTAGGGTTACAAGGGTACATGGCATTCAAGTTCAATTGAGGGCATAACAAGGTTGGATTAACTAATGCCTTAAGATCAAAACTAGAGTTCTATGTAAATAGCGATGCACATAAATTTAAAATAATTTAAAATAGTTCACAAACATAGGTTCAAAATGATCAAAGGAGACTTGCCTTCTTGCACGCTCTCTGGGTCTTCTTGCTGCGGAGTGGAGAGATCTTCGACAACGGTGGAATCTACGCGCGAGGAGACGGAGCAAACAAAACAAATAAATACCAACAAAATTCAAATAAAATTCAAAAATTCAAAAAGAGCACATATTTGGATAGGTTATGATTTTAGAAGAATTTAGAAATTTGAACGGCTCAATTGGAGTTAAAATGAGAAAGTTATGCTCATTTGAAAATCTCAGTTTAAATAAATCCATAAATTATTAAATTTCTGACAGGTGGGACCCTCTTGCAGAATTTACATTTTATTCTTTTTCTTTTATTCTTTTCTCTGAGTCTATGACAGGTGGGACCCACATGACAGTGAGCCCACTGCGCTCGGTCTCTGACATGTGGGACCCCTCTGTCAGTGACCATACTAGCTGTTGGTCACTAACAGGTGGGACCCATCAGGCTCTGGGCCCATATGTCAGTGGCTAGCGCAGACGGGTGGGGCCCAGACGCTAGTGGCCAGTGCAGACGGGCGGCCGCTGACAAGTGGAGCCCTGCTGTCAGTGCGGAAATTAAAAGAATGGCTCAACCTCAGCGTGCGGAGCCGGGGCTCGAACGCACGCCGAGGGAGCCAAGGGGGGGGAAGGATAACGCTGCTAGCCATCTGGTCACTCGGGTGTTGCTTACCCATAAAGGGGGCTTTTACCTTTTCAACCAGTCGGCAGCGGGGGTCGGGCAGAGGAGGTCGGAGGCGGTGTGCCGGCGGCGAGGAAGTGGCGGAGACGGCTCGGGCGGCGGCGGGGGTTGCGCTCCGGTGGCGAAGAGGCACGGCCGACGGGTGGTCGAGGAGCGCCTGAGTGCGGCGAGGCTCGCGGAGGCGACGGCGGGGCCTGGGGAAGAGCAGCCCGACGAAAATTTCTCGTCGGAGAGCGGCCGGAGCTCGGAGGGAAAGGGCACAGTGGCGGCAGTGCTAGGGAGCTCAGGAGAGAGAGCGGAGGTGGGGGCGAGGTAGTGCGGAAGGAGGTGGGGACGTGAGTGGTATTTATACGGGGCGGAGGGCAACGGGCCGGTGGTAATTCGTCGCCAGAGATGGCGCGGCGTGCGGCGGTTACGGGCGGAATTAGGGGAGGACGGGGCGGGGAAGACGGGATTCGGGCGCGGCGGTTTCCAAACTGGAGAGGAGCGGGCGAGTAATGGCCGGATTTGGCGCGAAAATGGTCGGCCGGAGTAAAGAAGGAAAGAGGGAGGGAGAAGAAGGAAGGAGCCACGCGGGAGGGGGAAGAAGGGCCTGACAGGCGGGCCTGGGCGGCAGCGGGAGCGGGGGCGCGGGTGGCTGACGGGCGGGGCCCGTGGGGCAGTGAGAGGAGAGAGGGAGAGGGTGCGGACAGTGGGATGGGCCGACGCGGGTGGCGTGGCGCGCATCGGGCCAGCCAGGTGGCGGCCCGAGAGGAGGGGAAGGCGGAGCCGGCTGACGGGCCGGGCCCGCTTGGCGGAGGGAGAGGGGGAAACGGCCGGGATTAGGCCAGGCGGTGACGTGGGCGGATCTGGGCCGTCCACGCATCGGCCGGAGGGAGGGGATATGAATTTTTATTTTTAGAATTTGATTTTTAATTTCAGAAAAGCCTGGGAAATTATTTAAGCCTCAGAAAAATATGAAAATACCTCCAAAAATTCCAGAAAAATTCACAGAAGCTCCTGGAGATATTTTGGACTTAATAAAATTATTTCCAACTAATGTTGGTATTTAATTTTTATACTTTAAAATACTTTTTAAATTTTAAAAATAGGTTTTTAACTCTAGAAAACTCAGAAAACCAAATAAAAATCCAAATAACTCCAAATGAAATTCAAATACTTTAAAATATTTAATTTGAAATTAAATTTTTCAAAAATAGGATTTTTGGGATGTTACATGTGACCCCATGTTTGTGATGAGTAATTGATGCGTGATCGAGAAAGTTTGAATTTGGTTTGAGTGGTTCAGCCAAGTCGTTACATAGTGCAGTCGACTGTGGTCGGACCTGGTCGAACGTGGTTGAACGTGCTTAGGACGCCTGTTTTCTCTTCGACCGGTTTGGGCTTGTTCGTGCTTGAGTATTTTCTCTAATACGAATGTATGTTTACATTGTCTCGAGCGGTGCTATGTGATGTGTTTCTTGTCTGTGATGGTGCAGGACTTTGAGACGAGGTCGTGGCGAGGCACGAGATGACCGGACTAGGCACAGGCGGTGCTGAGGTCGGAGCGGTCGGGATGTGCCGAAGACGGTGAGGACTTGAAGTGGTTGCGAGGCATGGGCGGCAAGAAATGAGGAAGCTTCCCGGAAGGTGCAGAAGGGGCATTTTGGTAAAAGCGCAGGGCTGCACAAAAGGAAGCGGATTTGGTTTTGAGTTAATGGATAAAGCGCTGATTTTTTAGAGCTATTGGGTTGTGAACCCGTTAGTGGAGGCTATTGAAGGAGAGGGGTAGGATAGAGAGAAAGGTGAGAGTGTGTGTGAAAGTTCTATCATTTGTGCTCTCCAGGTCTGCATGATCTGTGTGTTGTAGGCTGCAGTAGTTCGTTGTGTTTTCTTTGCGTGTGTTGATCTCTTTGAGAGATGGAGTGATCTGGATGTGAACTCTTTCTCATATTAATCGCGTATATCTCTGTATTGATTTCAAGAAATCATGTGTTGAGTCATTCTGAGTTCTTGCTTTTCTCTCTTTGGTTATGCTTTAGTTCTTCATTTGTGACTCTCTCCTTTTTGTGATGATCTTGTGCTGGTTTGAGTTCTTGCTTGAGGAACTCCAAAACTCCTTGTTTCTGAACTGGGAAGCAATCTCTCGATAATTTTGTCTAATATCTTCCCGAGAGAAAAGAGTTTAATCATTATTTCCTTCAGATTGACCCTCTGCTCGATTTCCTCTGTTATACCCCCAAATCTAGGGTTTACTGTGCGAGGAGGTAGAGGAATTGAGTGTTCTCGATTTTCTTGTTGAAAAGCAGTTGTGTTCTTGAGTATTATCGATCTGAGATTATCCCCTGTGAGATCAAAAGACTCATGATTAAAAGATATGAAATTATCAAGTCTTTTGGGTCTCTGTTTAGCATTTCAGGTTTTGAGCTCTCACTCTGTCAATGATCCTTCTTCAACCGAAGTGATTTAATCTACATTTTCTTGTTTCTAAGCTCCATCTGATATTAAGGTTGAAGTCCCAATCATCTGTCCTGAGTAGGGATGCGTTCAATCAACCTTTGGTTCTGATTTTTTATGTGTGCTGTTCGGTAGTTACACTGCCGACAAAACATTCTTTGATCTCTATTTTTAGTCAGCCTTTGTTCTCAGGTTTGGTTGCTGATTTTTGTCACCCGTGCAGTCCTAGTTTTGGCAAAGTGGCAGTATTAATTTTTGTTGTCGGTTTTTGAGATCTCTGCTCAGCCGAATGCATTTCAGCTTCTCTGCAGTTGTCAGTCTCTTCTGCTATTTCAGTTTTTGCACTTTTGGATCTAAGACTTCAAATGTGATTTCTCCTCTTCCTGTGTAACCGACTAATAGACAGCAGTCCTATTTACTGCATTTCGGTCAGCCTTCACTTTTCGGCAGCAAAGCAGCTCACGGCCAGTAGAAAACTCAGTCATTGCAGTATTTGTCTAGACTGCAGTTCAACCATTTTTGCTTTGTCAAAATCAGTATTTGCTCATCTTTTTCGTTCTTTTGCTGTTTGAGTCCGTATATTTTTTCTTCCTGTTTTTGCAGCCGAACACCTTTTTGTCTGCAGCTTTAGCTTTTGGTTTTTAGTCTGTGTTCTTGGTTTTTTAGTTGGCTATTTTTGTATCTCTTCAGACTGGCATTTTGCCTCTTTCAGTTGATCCTCTTCGGCAGCAAGTGATCAATTTGTCTCTAGTTTGTGTTCGGTCTAGTCAGTGTGCATGTTGTGGTGTTTTAAGTCTTTGAAGCAGAATTCGATCTTGTAACCCTTTTGAGCTTGGTTGTGATTTTTCCAGTAAGAATTTTCAGTTTTCGGCAAAATGACTTTTCACTTCCAGCGAGCAAATATTTTCCGACTTCATAGCTGCCATAGCTATTGGAGGGGAAAATTGTGAGAATACCTACGGGCGATTTTTGAAGGCACCATTCACCCCCCTCTGTTGCCATTTCGATCCTACATCGTATGATCCGACATGTTGCTGCGTGAACCCTAGCTGCATATGTGCATGCCACTACCACGACGGCCAGCCACATCCGAGGCGGCCCCCTTAGCAATACTCCATGTGGGTGCCACGAGGCTTGTTTGGCATATAGACAACGAGGGTTATGGTTGTGTCGTATTTTAGTTCTTGTTTTCGTTGTTGTGTTGATGGTGTGGCGCTGGGATTGTTGTTTTGATTTAATTTCTTGGTTGTAGTACTTTCTATATTTTCTGTATGTGCAATGTATGTGTTGTTTCGTGTTGTCAGTGCGTGACGCCTTCTTATTCTGTGGCCTTTGTGAGTGAGCCCCCCACTGAGCCTATAAGAGGGAGCCATTCCTCACCTAATCCCCTACATTGTTCTCCCTCAGCTCCTGAATTAGTTGTTCCCAATCTGTGTACCTTTTTCTCGTGCTCACTCCCCCAGACGCCGATATGAGTCAGCTCAGCACCTCTTCATCGGCACCCATGGTGATTTGCCCAAAATATAACACGGTTGTTAGCCGTAAGACCTCACACACGGCCGCGAATCCTGGGCAGCACTACTACAAGTGCCCCTTTCACTCGGTGAGTATGATTGTTTCAGGTTCGTTCAATACGTGTCGGGTATGTTTCAAAATCTTCATGTAATGAAATCGCAGGAAGCCCCCGGCGGTTGCCGATTCTGGGTGTGTGAGGATGAAATGGTCACTAGGACTAACATTGTTCGGCATGAGAGAGTTGTCGTGGGGGGTAGCGACCCCGTCGAGATGCGCCATCGTTTCGATAGACTGGAATGGAAGATTAATTTAATATTGTGTGCTATTTTCTTTCTTGTGTTTATTGTTATCGTCAAGTTGTAGTGCTGGAGGTTATTCCCGTCTATGTTTCATGCTCTGTTCTATGTTGTGTTTATTTTTATCGTGTGCGGTAGTGCTGGAGGGTTGATCTATGTATGTGTAAAGCAAGCTGTAAATAAATAATTTGCACAATATTGCATAAATAATTGCAGGAAACCATGCGATGTTATAGAATGTGAATTACAAAAACTCATTATGAATCTCGTCGTCGTCTCCTCGGACGGCGTATGTGATCCTCCGAGAAGGTGAACCTAGTAGGCGAGTGCGGTGCATCTCGAAGGTCATACTGTGAGGCCTGCGTCCGAGGTGGTCCTGCGTACGGCTACGTGGGGATTTGCGTTGGATGGCCGAAAATAGAGCTCAGCCATTCGGTCGACGAGGGGTCTACGGCCTGCTGAGATGGTACAGCTGAATTAGGCCATGGACAACGATGTTAGTAATGAATAGTAATATCACAAGGCATTTACCTGGGTACTCTGAAATGCGGATGACCCACCGTGAACGTCATGGCCCTGTTGCTCGGTGTAAACCTGCATTTTTTTGGCAATGCGATGAGATGGCTTTGATAGACATGTTTAGCTTACTACGTTAGTGCATACCGGGGTATGCGGCTGTCCAAATGACATGCTGTAGGGTACTCGCGCATGTACTCCTGTGCTATGTATCCTTGATAGGTCTGCCCAAACCACCTGTCCTAGTTTTGTAGGCTGGACTGCACGCCATGGGTGAACGCGGGCAACACCACCTCTGGTTGCTGCGCCGAGTCAGGATTGCTCTCTGGAGTGAGCCCCCGTCGGCCTGGAGAGCACGCTCGCTCCTCCGTCACCCTCCGTGATGACGATGGCTGTAGCAACGTGCTATCCTGCCGCAAATGCTGCAAGAAGACATGTGGTTAGACATAAATGGCAATTGAGTGGATGAACAAATAGTTGGCAATTCTCCAATCGCCGGTCTGAAGCGCGTGGAGGACGAGTGAGCGTAGCTGGGCTGACTGTCGGACTGCGATGGACGTGACGACGATGGCCGTGCTGATGGTGGTGCGGACGGCGGCGCAGAGGGGGGGGTGGTGGTACTTGATGTACTCTATGACCGCGTCGTACAACAACGTCATCTCGGTGGCGACCACAACTCATGGTCCGTATCGTAGCCCTGGCGTCATCATAGATGCTGCACATCAAAGTGAGCAGGCGATCAACCGAATTTGCCCTCCCATGGTGCAGAGCCTGAGCAGCCTCGTCATGAAAACGATGCAACCGGTCGAACTGCAGTGAAACATACAGTGAGTTAAAACGTAATCCTGCACATGTTAATTACATAGTAATCTCATACCGTCTCGTCGTGCCGTGCCGCTCGATGACGGTCTGGACCTGCCTGTATAGCGGCCTCGTGTATGACCTGAACTGGACGCTGTGGTAGCTCCCTAGTAAGCCTAATGCGGGTGCGTGGAACGTACCACTGAAGGTATGTACTATACGTCTCGAGGTCGTCCGGTCGTGTCTCCTCCACAACCATCGTGTCCGCCTGGTCACGCCACGTGTCTATCCATAGCCGCTGTATGGCTCTCTAGTCTTCGGTCGCTTGCCCTCTCCTCAATTGCCTGCAAGTTAATTGAGACATCATACAATTAGTAGGGGCACAAACTAATGCATTAATTAAATTTACCGTGTAATGACATACTGGTGGGTGCTGGCTGCAAGAGGGTGTCCTGCCAGGGGTGGGACATGCTGGTACATGCCGAACTGCCTCATGACTCGTTGTGGGTTGTATGGCTTGACACAGTGCGAGAACACGAAGTGGCAAGTCGTCTACCAGTACCTGAGATCCTGCCCACACTGAGATGATAATCCGTGGGGGGCTGTGTCCATAATAAACCGTGGCGTCCATGGCCACCAGACTATATCGGCCTCACGGAGAGTCTCAAACATGTTGTGGAACTCTGGGTGCACACGTCTCGGTCTCTCCTTGGCCCATCGCAACTGACCATGTGTCCAACGTGTACTCATTGTGGGCCCATCAACGGGGTCATCGCCACCACCGACGCCGTAGAACTACGGGCTCAACTCATAAGGGTGCACAGCAGTACCAAAGTAAGGCCTGCCAACGGTGAAGTGTTCCCACGACTACAACTGAAGGAGAATGTAGCAGACGGTTAGGACTGGCTCGCTGGCCGCAGTACGCTGCGAGGCATCACACAAGCCTCGGTATGTGGCGCTAAGAACTGCTGAGCCCCAGCTATATTGTGGCACCTCACCAGGCTAGCCACCGCCAAGGACTCCGCTAGGTGTATGTAGCTAGGCTGCACGGAGTCTCCAGTGGTGCTAGGGAACAAGACCAACCCGAACAGAAATAGCAGGTACGCAATGAAGTGTGTCCGTACCTCCTCCTCATGTGCGTGTCCAGGACAGGTCATGTACCGACGAAGCCATCCATGTGGCACACCAGCTGCGTTGTCCGGGATCAGTTGACCGAACCGGTGACCCAGACGGAGCTTCCAATCTACTGCCTTTGGGGATGGCACTACAGCAGCACCACGGACGGGTAGACCTATAAGCATCATCACGTCCTGCAGAGTAACCGTCATCTCGCCCCACCAGAAGTGGAAGGTGTTAGTCTCCAGCCTCCAACGATCAACGAGAGCGGACAACAACGCCGCATCAAATTGGAATGCATGCGATACATCCAACATGCGGGCAATGGGCAGCAGCCCGGTGTCCCGTAGTAGTGGGATGTACCGCTGGTCGAGAGGCCAGTGCTCTCTGGGGCTCCTAAGGATGAAGCAAGGAGGCCCATCTCTCGACGACCACGACAGGCATCGGTGCCGCTCCTCCCAACGGGGGTCTAGCAACTCGTACGCCATCTCCTGCTAAAGAAGGATAATAAGTTAGTCTACATTGATAATAAAATGTGCAACAAATGACAACATAATTAACAACAAACATAACGACAGGGAAACGTACGGAATGTACCAACACATACAAAAAATGTGCACACGAATATGACCCACACGACAGGGAAACATACGAAGTGTACCAAAACATACATAAGATGCGCACGGTAAAATGTTCCAAGCTAATGTGGTGACATAGAGGCATGGAACCAACATGGAAGAGTGCATCGCAACACGCAGAACAAATGGAAGCAACAATTGGTACAGCAAAACATTGTGGTTACTACTACGGAGTGTTGCTTGATGTCGACATGTTTGGGCACTGGCTAAGGGAGTGGCCAATCGTCTTGCATAGCCTACACATCGGGCGTCAAACTCGATCCCCACGCTGGCTGTCATCCATGTCATTCCGGATGCGACGGCTTTGTCGTCTTCCACGACTGACATGCTTCAGTGCATCGTTGGGCACCCACTTTACCTCCCCTGGCCATAATTCCCTGTAGTGCATGTCTACCCCGTAGGAATGAAACTCTGCACTCTAGGTTGCATACAAGTGCTGCATGTCGTAGTACTTTGAGATGTACTGTGTCGACGCCTGCTACCATACCGCGCAGGCCGCGTACACATGGGAGCATGGCTTGTGCAGAAGCTGGGGCTTGTTGCAGGTGCAAGATGCTTTCTCATCAATCGTGCATACCTGCTTGCGATCCCCTCTAATGTGACCCATGACGTACTTCTGCCTGAGGCGAACCTCAAACTTCTTCCTTAAGCCATCAATGGGCTGAGCAATGTGGGAACGACCCTTCTCCATCTTCTTGTCCATGAAGGCATGTATTACCTCAGAGTATTACTTGTTTTTGTCATGGTGCTTCTTCGCCATTATAGCTCTATTCACAAAGTACCCGACAGTACGGTTCGTAGTCTTGTCCACAATTGCCGTGATCGGTAGGGATCTGACGCCATTATAAACCTCGGACATGTTGGTTGTCATGATCCCATACCTTGCCCCACCGGTGTCATGTAACAAAGACCACATCTCCAAGTCAGGTGCATTGGACTAAACCCATTGTGTGAACACCCCAACTCTTGTGGAGCCTCTCTCCACGGACCCAGCTTCTGTCTACACATGCTTGCTAGCCTCGTGATTGAGCTGCCTCCACAAGGTGTCGAACTTCCGCTTCTGAGTCTGCATACATAGCTTCTTGAACATCTTCATTAGGTCGTTGCTACGGAACCTTCTGTGGAAGTTCGCTGCAAGATGCCTCATGCACCAACGGTTCTTCAGGTCATTCCACTGGAAGGGGGGCTGCGTCCCATTCTGCATCGTTCACAACGCAGATAGCAAGCCTGTATTGCGGTCGGAGATGACACACACTTCAGGGCGATCTTGCACTATGGCCTGCTTCACATTGGCAAGGAACCAAAGCCAACTATCCGTATTCTCATTCTCCATAATTGCAAATGCCACTGGGAGTAACTGGTTATTTGCATCAGCTGCAACTGCGGTGAGGATAGTACCCTTGTACTTGCCGGATAGGAACGTCCCATCTATGGTTATCACTGGACGGCACCACCTGAGCCCTTGTATCGCCTGATGGAAGGCTCAGAACACTCTGTCAAGAATGAAACAATTCGGGCCCTCCGTAGGATGAACCCTATCATTCTTGTTAATGTACGTGCCTGGGTTTGATTCTGTAATTTGCTGCAGCATTCTTGGGACCAGGTCGTACGCCTCCTCATACGTCCCAAACATATGGTGCAGCACCTTTCGTTTCGCCCGCCATACCTTCTTGTAGCTGACTTCAAAGCCCACCATATTGCTACATCTGCCATTAGAGCCTTCGGGCAAATGGACACATCTGCCATGATGAGGTGGATGTCCAGCTCCGCAACATACGATGATGTCATGTTGCAGTGCCTATGTACTGGCTCCGCAAGCTCGCAACTGTGATCATGCAGCACCTTTATCCGGAACTCCGTGCCAACGCCCTTGAACTGCTATGCACGAACTTTGCCAGGACAGGACCCGTCAACACACTTCACAATGTATGTGTCCGAGTTTGACCTGTGCACCCGATACGTCCGGCTAATGTTGACGGCATATCTAGCAATAGCCTGCTGGACATCACTCTTATTACGGAAGCACTGCCCCAAAATGAGTGTGGCCTCGCTGAACCCCCATTCTCCCTCCTCCGCCTGTGGCAGAATTAGGGATGCCGCTACATTGTCGTCCAATCTGGAAGACACGTATGCACCATCGGTGGTCACAACACCACCTACCACCCCTTCAGTTGCAGCTTCGCCATCCTCGTCCTCTACAGAACTGTCTGTTTCCACATCCTCGTCCTTCTCGCTGCCCACTTCTTCCACCTAGTCCCCAAGGTACTCATGACAGTCAATACAGGCGGCCCACCACCTCTCCTCCACACCTTCGTTGGCCTAGAAATTCTCCACACGCCTCCTGAGGTCTTCATCACCCACTTCCTCGCCCACATGTTCTCCCGCAGAAGCATCTTCATGACCGCCGGAGATGAACCCAAGCACTACATCTCCAGCAGCGGCATCAGAACCAACCATAGCGGATGATTCCGTCCTCTCCACGAACTCGACATACACCATTGGCCTGGCATATATCGCAGCATCAGGGTTGCACACGACCTCCATGTAGTTGGCCCATGAGGCGTCATTGGTCACCTTCCTAATGCGGCTTTCACTTATAAAATTGTACATAAATCAACAAAATAAATCTTTGTAATTTCATGTCCTCAGTTTATTTAATTTTACTATACCTTCGTACTACTTTCCTGGTATTTCTATTATAATAATCCAAATTTATTCCCAATTTTAATTTTACACGTTGTCTACGGGCATTCACTAAGCCTACTAATTATCCAAATTGTCTCTAATCTAACTATTGTTGCTATCACCTACAAATGCTCCAATATAAATATGTACTTTTTCAACACCTACACATGTAAGCACATATGTTCACCAAAAACTAACTACATTACAATACGTAACTTCAACATAAAATACGACATTATCTACACTACAATAAAGCATGCATCATATGTGGATGTTTACCTACAGATACACACCGTATGAAAGATTGGCTTATAATACATATGTTCACATAAAGATAGCTACAAATACATAGCGTATCAAAGGTTGACATGGCGTATCAAACATTGACATAAAAAACATTACCAAAAGACGGTTTGTGCTAATGGACTAATTATGGACTAATGACATACATAAAAATTTAGTTGCGCGGGCACAAGACTTACCTCTTCTCGAAGTTCACGACGCGATCTATAACTTTTATACTTGCAAAATCCGCTGATTCCAAACGAAAACAACTCAAATCTACGTGTTTTCACTCCTCACTTCCCTTCACTTCCTCCCTAGCTCTGTCTTCACTTCAGCTGCAAATGAGCTTCCTGGCTTCGACAGCAATTCTTCTCCCTCCCTTGCGCTGTGGTTCGGGTTCTTTTAAGTGTGCATTGAGCACTCATGGAGAGGGGGCCGTTCCTGCGCTGAAGACGCGTGTGCGAGCGGACGAGAGAAAGCCAGTGCACGCGGTGCTGCTTTCCTGCTTTCGGCGGAGGGATGGGACGCGACTGAGACGTGCGGTCGGGGGGCTAGTCATACGGTCGGCGGAGCTCGGTCATGCGGTCGACAGAGAAATCGCGCACTGGGAATTGCAGCACAGTGGAGTCGTGCGGTCCCGGACCACACGACCCAGCTACAGTGTGGTCACGACCGGCCACGCGTCGGCATCGCGAAGTCCCGCGGTCGAGCAGGGGGTTACAATCGGAATTTTTTTTGCTAAGGGGGCCAAAATTGGAATTTTGCGTGTGTACAATGTTAGATATATCAAAAATTCAATGGTGATGAGGTGCGACATTCCACGATATGCCAGCACCACAAGGTCCGACAGAGACGTTAACCTTTCGTTTTGATGCTAAATAAAAGGCTATTTTTCAATTAGTTTTCAAGAGAGGTTATTTTTGAAAATACAATAAAAATCAAAATAAGGAGAAAAAAATACCACAATCCCACGGGCTCATCCAATCAATCACACTGAGCTGGATCTGCACGTGTAGTTCAAACAAGGACCGAAAGAAACGGGGGGAAAGATTCGGCGACACCTCTTCACCACGGCATGATGGCTAGGGATTAGTGGCCACCGGCCGGCTGGTCGCTCGTTCACTCCGCCGGCCACCATTGCTACCGTTAGCAGAAGGAGCTCCACCACATTGCACCACTAGTTGTCAATGCTATCCTCGCCGGAGTAGATTCTGTCAAGGTTTGAAGGCGTGCCACAAAGATATCTCCTTTCCTGCTTGCTGTAGATCTGGATCCTTTCTTTTCACATCTTGCTCCGCAAAGCCGACAGGCATCTGCGGAGTGTCGCCACCATCGTCATCGCAATGCCGGTCGACATTGCCGTTGCTTCCCCGTCCACCGCCGCCATTCCTTTCGCCGTCCCCTCTGCTGCTGGTGCCGGTGCCTTCCACTGCCCTGCAGTCTGCAGATGTGCCGTCGGCATTGGTCAACCACAGCTGTCTGGCTGTTTCTGGAAGCAAGTTCTTGGTAGTTGGTACATGCTCTGTACTACTGGTTTTTCTTCTTGCCGCTGCTTCCCATTAGTCCATTACTGTCTTGTTTCGAAACAAAAAAAAAGACTGTAGATTTTGTCTTGTTCCAAAAATATCACTGAAGAATTTGTTTACATGCTATCGGTAGATTTGGGTCATAGGCTCATGAAGGAGGCAACGTTAGCCGGTTTATTGATTAGATGGATAGTTTTGATGTATTTCTGCTAAAATGGAAGAGTAGGAATGAAGCCAGGGTCTCTGGTTGGTAGGTGCATGTATGGGCAAAAAAGTAGAAGAGTCATCTGGTCACAAATTATCACAAATTAATTGTTTACCCTTCTAAAACTGAGCAATCCATGCAGTGTGTTTCGAGACACTGAATACAATCGGTACATAAGTCGAAGCCAATTGATATCCATTCTATCCTGTCTAAAGTATCTACTGCAAGTGCATTGAATTAAAACTGGATTTTATAATTCTCTATCAGAATATCATCCGTTTCTCAGTAATGATAGTCAGTTACTTTGAGTAATGTTCAATGCTGTAATTTTAAACTGAAATTTTGACTAGGATTTTGGAGCCAGGTTGAAGATCTTAATAGTCAACTTGTATTGTCTTGACTATTGACTTTAAGATCTTCAACCTGGCTCCAAAATCCTAGTCAAAATTTCAGTTTAAAATTACTGCATTGAACATTACTCAAAGTAACTGACTATCACTACTGTGAAACATATGATATTCTGTTAGAGAATTATAAAATCCAGTTTTACTTCAATGCACTTGCAGTAGATACTTTAGACAGGATAGAATGGATATCAGTTGGCTTCGACTTATGTACCGATTGTATTCTGTGTCTCGAAACACACTGTATAGATTGCTCAGATTTAGAAGGGTAAAC
This sequence comes from Dendrocalamus latiflorus, assembly GCA_017311315.1. Taxonomy (NCBI): domain Eukaryota; kingdom Viridiplantae; phylum Streptophyta; class Magnoliopsida; order Poales; family Poaceae; genus Dendrocalamus; species Dendrocalamus latiflorus. Next base: position 28,748,319 of record CM029634.1, read on the forward strand.
AATTAATTTGTGATAGTTTGTGACCAGATGAATCTTCTACTTTTTTCCCCCATACATGCACCTACCAACCAGAGACCCTGGCTTCATTCCTACTCTTCTATTTTAGCAGAAATACATCAAAACTATCCATCTAATCAATAAACCGGCTAACGTTGCCTCCTTCATGAGCCTATGACCCAAATCTACCGATAGCATGTAAACAAAATCTACATTGATTTTAAATCTACAGTGATTTTTTTGAAACAAGACAAAATCTAGAGTCATTTTTTTTCGAAACAAGACAATAATGGACTAATGGAAAGCAGCGACAACAAGAAAAACCAATAGTACAGAGCACGTACCAACTACCAAGAACTTGCTTCCAGAAACAGCCAGAAAGCTGTGGTTAACCAATGCTGACGGCACATCTGCAGACTGCAGGGCAGTGGAAGCCACAACGAAAGGAATGGCGGCGGTGGACGGGGAAGCAACGGCAATGTTGACCGGCATTGCGGCGGACGATGGTGGCGACACTCCGCAGATGCCTGTCGGCTTTGCCGAGCAAGATGCGAAAAGAAAGGATCCAGATCTACAGCAAGCAGGAAAGGAGAAATATCTTTGTGGCACGCCTTCAAACATTGACAAAATCTACTCCGGCGAGGATAGCATTGACAACTTGTGGTGCGATCTGGTGGAGCTCCTTCTGCTAACGATGGCAATGGTGACCGGGGGAGGGACCGAGGGAGCGAGCGACCAGCCGACCTGGTGGCCATTAGGGCTACAATCCAAGTGATACGGATATATATTGTTTATCCTGTATTTTATTTTATATATTTTTTGAAATTAAAGTCGGATACAGATAATATCAGATATCTATTTGTCCATTCCGTATCCATTCCATAATCTTTCGGACAGTTAATCAAACAGAAATTATCTGCTTCGTTGCTCGGGACATTAAACAGTATGGTACAATCAGAGCGAACATGGAGAGACTAATTACTGGAATGTTGAAGGAAGAATATTCAGTACCCCCGCCTGTTTAGATGTGAAAATCTACCTATATATTATCTTGATCCTAGGTGAAGTCACAACAGACTTCTTCATATCACTTGATATATGGATATTTTTTTTTTCTCGGAGTCGAAGTCGGACACGGATAGTATCAGATACTCATCTATCTCTTTCGTATTTGTTTTGTAAACCTTCCTTTGATCGGACAGATAAAAATTATCCGTTCCATTTATATCGCTAGTGGCCATTAATTCCTAGCCATCATGCCGTGGTGAAGAGGTGTCGCCGAATCTTTTCCCCCGTTTCCTTCGGTCCTTTCTTGTTTGAACTTTACGTGCAGACCCAGCTCAGTGTGATTGATTAGAAGAGCCCGTGGGATTAGTTTTTTCCCCTTATTTTGATTTTCATTGTATTTCCAAAAATAACCTCTCTCGAAAACTAATCGCAAAAAATAGCCTTTTATTTAGCATCAGAACAAACAGCGCTGCGGTTTAACGTCTCGGTGTCAGACCTCGTGGCGCTGACATGTCGAGCCACGTCGCACCTCATCACCAGATAAGCAATAGGTCGGTGCACCAGCTGCATGCCAGCACTGTTGGAGCTGACCGCATGTACACCACTGTCACACACTCCCTCTCTCGCTGTTAGTTGTACTCGCTTGATTAGTGTGCTGCAAGAGCTATTCATGACTGTGCTATTTGACTGAACAAGTCAATCGGCCGGAGCTGATGTTTTTGATGGAAGCTTTTAACTTTTTGTTAAAATAGAATATCAATATTAAAAATAGTTTTTAAAATAAAATTTAAAACATAGCTTTTAAAACATGTGGACATAGAGGAAATAACAGAGGCCGAGGTGTTCAAATTAGCTTTCAATTTCTTCAAGCAAAAACCGAAAGCCTATTTTGAACATGCCCGTAATCATAAAAATGCCATTTTTAAATGTATTCCTTGTCAATCGAATTGGAGGTGAAAGACAGCAGCTACAAAACGGTATCACGTTTCAAACCCGCAGCCGACAGGATAGCAGGCTCCATGTTTGAAACAGAGAAAAATTCAGGTATCAGACCACAAAAAAAACCATTGCAGGTTTCAACGAGAATGCAAACAAGTTTCAAACACAAGTGATGCAAAGAGTAAATTGCATTCTGGCTTACTGAACACGTCGGGTTGATTCAAGTAGATCATTGTTCTCTCAAAATGCATATTCAGGTGACTGAACTCCTTTAAGTGAGTCACTGTACTTAGCATCAATGCCATGAGGGATTTTATAGATGACATGGTGGTCCATCCTTAGCAACACATTTTTGCAGAAAAACCCTTCTTTTTTATTTGCATCTAACTAACTCGTTAGATATTAGTCCCCAATTCTCAATTTCCCATTCTGTAGCCCTTTCTCCCACAATCCTTGCCAACCTCCTGGAAGACAGAGATGCAAGGGTGCGTACCATGCCGAGCTGCGGCGACCGAGAAACGGCAGTGGAGGAGGAGAGCACAAGCAGTTTGATTTTTTGTGGGTGGAAACAAAGAATGATGCAAGCAAAATGCTAGTTGATTGTTGGTGGGTGGAAACAGAGAATGATACAAGCTATTCATTTTTTCTTGAACTATTGTTCCTCATTATTGAAGTGGTTTACTTCTTGTTCTTGTCCAGTGATGGAAATGGGTCGGATACAATTGAATAATCTTAAATATGAATATGAATTTATATTTTTAAAACGAATATGAATATAAATTCGAGTATTCTTGAATACAAATACGAATCGAATGTTGTAATCTTTCTACACGAATTTGAATCGAATATATACTTAATTCGGTCGAATACGAATATCTTTCTACAACTTCTGTAACAAATTTTGGTAGAATAAATTTATGTAACATAATCAAATACGAATCTCAGCCTACATAGGAAACGGATCGAATACGAATTGAATAGTCTCAGATACGAATGTGAATACGAACATTCTCAAATATAAATACGAATATGAACATATTTTAATATGAATTTTTCTTACCACATTCACGTTTTCTAGGATATAAATATCGGATAAAACGAATTATCCGTTACCGTTACCCTCCTACTCTTGTCCCACAAAAGAATTGTCTAGTTTTGCTAATGCGAAATCTTGCTATGCAATGAGTTCCAAGATCTTGTTCTTTGTGTTGCAAGAATCAAGAAATGGATATATTCGAATGTGAAAAGTTGTTGCTGAAAAGAGTCCGGCATGTTGAGCCATGGAATGCAAACGGGATCGTTGGCTACGTCCTCTCAAGACATCACATCCACAGATCAAGCGGTACGCATTTGCCTTCTTCATCTCGTGCTCCGCATCTTGCTAGTTCTCCCCTCCTTTGCTCCTCCTTTGCTGCCACCGTCGGGTCTCGAGGCCGCTGTCGGTTCTCCCTCGGCCGTACACTGCCGCTCGCTGTGTGCGACTTGGATTTTGAGATTGTGGAAGAAGGGAGGTTACGAGGTAGGATGGGGATTAATATTATAGTTACATACAAAAATAAATGAAGTAAAGAGCTTCAAGAAAAAAATCAAACAAATTGAAGCGCCTGCGCTCAAGAAAAAAATCAAACAAACCAAATCAGGACTCCGCACGAGCAAACCAACGAACACCTTGATGGCACAAGTGCATATTCATTGCCACCCACCCCAGGCCCCAGTCTGGGCACCGTCGGGTTAGGGCACCACCGCGCGCTAGTGTCACTTGGACACTTGTCGGCAGCAGGTGCGGTGGACCGGTACCCCAGCTGTAATCCTCCAACACCGCCTTGGCCACCAATGCAGCCTTCCACACCTCTAGGTCTGGAAGAAGGTGGCAGTGCGTTAGGATCGTCGTGAAGGAGGTGTGTCATCAACGGCGAGGGCAGTGATCAGGGGTGGATCAAGGATAAAAGATTATTGAGGTCGATATAAACTCGTAACACTAATAGCTTGTAACAAAATAACATATATAAAAGAGATAGTACATTAATGACAATATATCATGACAAAATAAAATCTCTTGATAAAAGCGGTTACCTCTTATAGTTGCTTTTTTACATTCTTTCATCATTAAAAATTGATCTATCACAATATCATTTGGTATTGTAGCTAGAAAGCGTTGCTCCACGAAGCATACGATATAATCATTCATAAATTGATCACCAATACGATTACTCAAGTACCAGACTGTGGTCTATAAGGACCTCTACTTAAATACTTTCACCTTATCTCATCTTGTAGCTTTTGGCCTATGTACTCTGATATTCTCTTCCTATCAACTAGATCATAAGGAAGTTCATCCAAATTTACCTCTTTTAGGTACACTCCCAAAGAAGGATGAGTGGTATGAATACGATTAATGTTTGACGCATCTTCATCTCTTCTTCTTAAAGTCCCTCCTTCGGGACCTCCAGTGTCACTAGATAGTTGTAATTTTCTTTTCAAAAACCGTTCCATTATGACAGTTTTACTACCTATCAAATTAAGGAAAAAATATTAAAGTACATATCAAATATGCAAGAGAAATTATCAATTTTATTGATTTCTTTACCAGACATTGTGCTAGAAAGAAGATTGGAAATTTATCCCAACTTCAACGAGGCTTGGCAATTCAGCTGTCCAAAAAAAAAGGAAAAAGAATCTTTTCCATGAATAGAAATGAAGATGAATATTTCCAAATGCATTAGGAATTTAGGGTGGAAGCTACCACTTCAATTCACTGTCTGAAATATTTGCAAACTTTGCACAAATCAACCCAACATTTATTTCCAGACTTTGCACAAATGAACCCAACATTTCACAACTGTGCATAATCTTGATACAAATACATGCTCCAGATCTCCTATGACACAGAAAGTGATTTGGTCTATTGAAATTTAACACAAAGCAAAATATCTAACGAACTTCTATGGTGCATAAGCTAAGGTCAAACTTATAGGTGTTAACCTGTTAGAATCTGGAGACCCCCTTTTAAAAAAAACAAGTAACACTTAGCTCCACTACTATGCATGACCCAATCAATCAAACTGCCAAACCCTAAGGCATCAATCCAAGTACCAATCCCTAAGAAGAATTCAACTATTCAAGATATCAAGAGGAAGACGGGAGGGGGTGCACCTTGCTAGCTTGACGACTCCACATGATCAAAAAGAAATTGTTGAATTGGATTGGGAATATGGGATTTTGGTTTGGGACTTTGGGTGGATGCCTGTTGCACAGGTCCGAGCAAACAGACATTGCAATCTGACTTGAGGGGGTAACGACTGTGACTTGGTCTCCTTGGCTCCCCCTTGTGCTATTGCTAGCTAAAGTGGGTTGGGCGTGGCTCCCCATTGTGCTGGCCGAAGTGGGCTGAAGTGCTGGGTGAATAGGGTGTTGGGCAAAGACAATTGGGCTCCAAGAGCAATCATGTCGGGCTCCTTTTGGCAAATTGGCCTGAGAGCCTTGTGGGCTACTGGCTGCATATGGCTGTGTGGGCTGGGTTTACAACAAAATTTCAATGGGTTGATTTGCTGAAATAATAGATGATGAGAACATGACCCCTATGGATACAACCGTATTTGTTATACTTGTTGTCCCAATTACAAGAGCTCCTACGCATCACTTAAATTATCAGGTGAGCTCGTTGCAAAGAGGTTTTACTTTGTTTGATAAAGAACTTATGATATTACATAATGTGAGTTTGTTGCGTTTGTTATTATGTACCGAGATTTATGATGAAGATCATGCAATACGTGAGGCTACACATATGCTAAAACCGAGGACAGTTTTCTATCAAGAAGGAGAGGATGATGTGACCACGCCACCAACACATACGACCATAGCGCCCAATATCAAGATTGAACTAAAGGTGGATTCGTTTCTTCAGTTTCAACATATTTTAAATGAGAATATGATGCTACATAATAATGAAATATATATTTTTGTAGCACCACATCACTTTTGCACCAATTCAAGCAAGAGTTCAACTTGGACACATTTTGGAATCCAATTTGGCCTCCAGATCAGTTCGGATCAGCCTAACGATCCAACTTTAAATGTGCATAACTTTCACATACAGAGTCCGTTTGAGGTCCAAGAGTACTCGATGGAAAGCTTTTCTCGTGCTCTTTCCAATGGATGTAGCCTCATCTCCAAATTCCTCCTGTGCTGTCTGTAATCACTCAAACAAGGTGCTGCGTCACCTGTTTGGGTCAAATTGGGCCTGGTAATGTTTGGGCCCAAAGGGGAGGTGCTCCCCCTCCTAGGTCCATACTGTTCACGGGTTACTATTCATATGAACAGTACCATGAATAGTACCCCCTTTTTCCTTAGTTTTGTGCGGCTTTTTCAACCCTATTTAAGGAGGCTGCACCCTTCTAGTTTTCTTAGATTTTGTTTGATTAATTTTTCCATTTTGAAAACTCTTGTTCTTCACTTGTGTCGGCTAGACCAACCGTAAAGAACCTCTACGGAATCCCACCTTTTGAGCTCAATATAAATATTTGCAATTTCAGATTGCTTGTTATCTTGTTCTTGCGTGTTCTTCGGTTGCATGCAGGAATAGACCTTTGTGGTCAGGTCAACCGTGTTCTTGGCACGGTTGATAACGACTTGGGTGTGGTTCAGCGATTACTAAGGTGCAAGCGACGTCGTACGGTTGTAGTCGGATCGCAAGAGTCACCTCCACCAAAATCGATAGTTATCATCCTATCGGAAGATCGGGACCCTATCGCCTCATCAATAGAAGGGTACATAGGTTAAGATTGGAGACCGTTGGTGTCAATTGAACCTGGCCTAATACTATAGATCCACCCCTGGCAGTGGTGGAATCCGGCATGTCGACAAAGGAGCCTTGACGGCGGTGCATCCATAGGAATAGCTCTCGAAGCTTATCAGATGGGCGGGACGGCTCACCAATACACTTTGCCGGTCAGCACTTTACTCCAAGAGCTAGCCCAGACCATGAAGCCCAAGTCACCCCATCCTGGCCCAACTAGAGACGCAAAACATTCCAAATCTCCATGATATTTTTTTCAAGAGAACGAATTTTCCAAGGGAATTGTTGAAACATGGAATATCTGACTAGCATAAAATACTGCAATTAGTTACTCTTGATTGACCAAGTGCAATGCAACAAGTGTTTGATGTTTAGTCTTCTCTAAAATTCGGTTGTTCCGTGAATATGCATCTTAACTTTGTGAATACAAAAATCTTAAAGAAAAATAATAAATGGTAATTTTCTCTAAGTGCGTTGCATGTGCTCAACATGTCAGGCAATGCCTACACAAATTTTTTTTGTATGAATAATTTATTTTTTATTCAAAATTACAGAAATATACCCGCGGGAAATTTTTTTACAAAAATCGGCTCCAGTCGCCCAATGAGGGGGCGACTGGAGCCAATTGCCCAACTGGGAGCCGACAGAGTCCCAGTCGCCCCCCTATTTGCAACTTGCAGTGCAGTCGCCCCCCCATTGGGCAACTGCACTCAGTCCCCTATGAATTTTTTAAATTTTATTAATTTTGTAGTTTTTAACTGGGAAAAAATCTGCTGGAGTTGTAATAAAAGTTTATGTTCATTGTATGTTGTAGGTGTGTAAAACATCTTGGGAATTTTTTTAGGAACGATTGACCATAGAACGGTCGGTATATACGATGGTAAGTGATATTTTGATGTTATTGAGAATTCGTGTGTGAAAAAAACCGGTATGTTAATATTGTTAGATGACTTGATATGTGAATGATTGAATGCAAAAAGACGAGATAATAGGCTTGTTTGAATTTAAATAAACTTCATAATACAGTTGGAAGTAACATGCCGTGTACTTTGTCATTACATGCATAACATATAGCATCATGTGCGACTAACCCACCCAACTGCTCGTACGACCTACTGTGTGGATCGGGGCCATTTTCCCTTCTTTGGCCGCTCGGCGTTGAACTCGTCAGCGGCCTCTTTTGTCTTAGCTACCATTTCCCTCTTTCTCTCACACTCCCTCTCGCGAGCCTCCCGCTCCCTACACGTGCACGCTTCGAGATGAGCTTTCATCTCGCGTTGTATGCGCATGGTTTGCTCATTCTTGCGATGCTCCTCCTCCTGCATCTTCGATGACCTTGCGACATTCCACTCCTCAAAGTCGAGGGCCCATTGGTCCTCAGGGTGGATCTCAAGATCGATCCATTTGCGGTAGGCAGATAGGGGTTCCGGGGACTATAAATACAGGGGAGATATTGTTAGTGCGTGCTGTGAAGGAGAAAAGGTAGGGGGAAATGGTGCACCTGGTCCTTATCGACTGTCGATAGGTTATGGTGTCTAGACGACAGTCAGGGTAATCACTGGAGTAGTTTGCGCAACCCCAGTAACGCATATCTAGGCTGATGCAGTGCTTAGACTTGAAGAACTTACAAGTGTCTCCGCACTAACAAAGGGGGTGTCTCCCCCTTGGGTGGGAGTTGTGGCGAACGCTCGGTGGGAACGTTCAGGATGGGGTTGTTGCTACGGGGCCCCTCATTGCGGGGAGATGACCTCGTAGCACACTGGGCTTATTCTGCCCGGGCCGCAATAGCCCTTATTTTCTCATCACGGGCAGCAGCTGACCGTGCTAGGTTGCGGGTCTCCTCCCATTGCTTCACCATCTTATCCCATTGCTTCTTCTGCCTTTTGTCCATCCTGGTGCGGTGAAGGAAGCGCGATGTAGTGTGGGGTTTGGTCGTGTAGTGTTCCCTACGAAATGGAACGCACCCCAATTTATAGGGTCCTTTTTCCTCTACTCGTACGTGTAAAACTGGTGCGTGTGGTCCTAGCACTGAGTAAAGCTAGGCCGGGCTATTATGTCACTGCGAAAAGCTGCTCTGGCGGTGTATGACGTCGAGTACACCCCCTGTGTGGGGAAGCCAGGGATGTACGGAGGACACAAGAACATCTGCCCTGGCGGTGCACGAGGCCGTCTCCAAGCAGATCCTCCAGCCCCGTCCGGGTAAGGTGCTATAGGACATGCCCACGTAGAACCTCCAGAGTAGTGCAGGACAGTAGGGTGATGACACGTCTACCTCACTCCGTGATACAATGCCACGCGCTGATGTGGTCCTCGTGGCTGATGTCGTTAGTAATTACCAACGGAATAGTAAGTATGTACAATTTTATGAGACGCGGGCACTCACGCGTGCACAGCAGGCAGCACTGGTGGTCTAACTGGTACTGGAATAGCCTAGTGTAGACCAAACTACCGCATTACTTGCTGCGGCGAGTAGTCCTCTACGAAGATATCATAGACGAGCTTCCGGCGCATTAGCCAGAAAGCCCGGTTGCGCCAGCACAGTGTCGACAACCCATCGGGAGCACGGTCCAGCAGTGCCGCATGTGAGTACGGCTCCCAACGCACGTCATCGGCCGTGAGGTGGTCGATCTGCTCAACAAAGGGCAGATATGCCTGCATGACCTGCACAAGTGCGAACTGCACTTGCAAGGATGAATAGTAGTTACATACGACCGTCGTTAGTATAAAGGAAATAACTAATTGGCATATTACTTACCCATTGACGACACCACAGAGAACCCATCGCCGGCCGGTCGACGTCTCCCCTCGGATACATCTCCAGCCCGTACGAACCCATGTCATCTAGCCCGTACGGACCCAGCTCGAACGACCATAGCTACAGCAGCAAGGGACAGCCCGCAAGGACCGAGTTCGACCTGGTCCTCGATCATGCATCGCACAGGCCGTGGTACGTCGCGACAAGTGCGGCCGATCCCCAGCTGACCTGGGGAGCCTCGCCGTCCGTAATCGCCCTAGCATGAGAGATGAGGTGCACGTCCACGGTGTTGCCGTGGCTGCTGGTGAAGAGCACCTTACCAAACAGCCATAGCAAGTATGCCTCCAAGTGGCGTGAGACCTGATGATCGTCCGCCTCTGGATCCATTCGCTGAATGCAAACAAGATGTTATTAGTATGTAATAGCGCAAATAAGAGCTTCTACGACACGATCGATTATAAAGACCACATACAGGAACTGTGCGAGCCACCTCAGCGACGGCCCGTGTGTCTGACTCATAGGGAAGATGTAGTAGTCATCCGCAGCACCCGGTGGAAGGACCCCCTCGAATCTGCCGAGCAGGTCAGCACGCTAGTCGGCCAGGGCCTCCGGTAGGAAGGCAACGCTTCCTACGATCGGAAGGCCAAGCAGTAGGGACACATCCTGCAGGATCGGCATCATCTCCCCGAATGGGAGGTGGAAAGTGTGCGTCTCGGGCCGCCAACGGTCCACCAAAGCCGTCAGCAGGGAACGGTCGAACGGGAAACGTCGTGATCGCTCCACGACGTCGTCCCCGCCTGTGGCCACGGCGGGTCCATCCTCGTCCATGGCCTACACCATCCGCAAGAGGGAGTAGCCCGGCATCCCGCAGCCTGCAAACAAACTGAAGGTCAGCGGAGAACATTCTTACAGCAGCACTAAAATACTAGAGGAGTGCAAACTTGAATGTCCAACAGGGATCGAGTCTCCAGGCCACGCGAGGTGTGCATGTTCAGACCACTCCCAGCTCAGCTGGCTCGTCCGCGCTCCCTGGTGGCGGCACACGATGGGAAGCATGATGCACGCGGTCCACATGCTCGTCCAACAGGGGGTACCGCTAGTCCGAGTCACGACCATCACGAGCCATACCTACAAAAAGAGTTCAAGTTACCACTTATAAGGAACCAAAAAACATCGCATGTAAACTAACAGTAAATAAAAGTAGTAAGTAAGTAACCAGAGCAATACTAAGCTACCAGCACAACACCAACTACATTTCAGAAAAGGGGATGTAATATACCAGTTGTACAAATGGTACATGAAATATAGGATACATTTAATATGACATTTCGCACATCATAAGTGCGTACTAAACAAACACAGTTTACAATGTAAATTTAGTTCTAGTCTCCAACAACTAGTAGTAATGCCATGCCGCTCTGCCTACTGATCAGCACATGCATTGTATCATCTAGTTGTGTGCCCCTCCTAACCGCATCGCCCGCAACGTGCACCAAAAGCTCTGGCTTGTGATTCGTCCATATCATTTCTAATACGTCGGCTCTATCACCGACCCTTCCCACGCTTTAGCATGTTAACATCTGGAATCCAAGTCCTCGCTGCAATGTCTAAGGTGGCGAAGTTTTCGACCAACCTGAACCCCCGGAGCTCTCTACACCAAGCCTACAGTACCCTCTCCTTAAAGAAGTACTCCGACATGAAGTTTGAAGGATCCATGCCCACGGTCCCGCATGCAGCGAGGACATGAGAGCATCGCTTGTGTAATAGCTTCAGCTTGTTGCACGTTTAGCTAAGTTCGTTTGCATGATGTCCAAGGCATACCTCGTGGGTAACAAGGGAACGAGCTGTCCCAAATCCGGCTCTATCACGGAGTACCACGTCGAAACGATGCTCCCTGTTGCCCATGACATGCACTGTGTGCAATTGACCCGTCTATGCCTTCGTCTCCATGTATGCCGTAATTTTCGACGAATACAGGGCTCAGGGATTGGCCGCATGAAGTGCGGCATTCACGTGTCTCTCCCTGAAGTAGCCGATTGTGATATGAAGAACACCTTCCACGATGGCGATAAGGGGCTGAGAATGGAGGCCCCTGAGAACCTAATTGTACACCTCGGTAAGGTTAGTCATCATTATGCCATACCTTGCGCCGTCCGTGTCGTGCAACAGCGACCACTTCTCCAATAGTTCTCCCTCGATCCACTACGAGAAGCACTTGATGTTTCATGAGCTCCTCCTTCTTGGACCAGCTAGGTTAGGCTCATTGAGTGCTGGCAAGCATTGCGGTTGTGCCACCCCAGGAATGACCGGCCCCTTGCTCCTCTCGTTGACGTGTTTCCTGCTGTGCTTATCCAACAACGCCCACAAAGCATCAAATTTTCTCTGCTGGTTCTGCGTAGCCAGCCTCTTGAATAGCTTAATTAATGGTTGTTTCAGAAACTGCTTTAAAAATTTCGCTACTAAGTGACGAATACAGCACCTATTCCTCATGTCCAGCCAAGAAAAGGGCTCCTTGAGGTGTTCCTAAAGTTTTCTTATAGCCTTTATAATCCTGGCGTGGCGATCATGAATTACGCACACACCAGGACAAGTACCGACAACTACAACCCTGACATGTCTGAGAAACCACAATCAGCTTTCATAATTCTCACTTTCCATGAATGTGATGGCCAGCAGCAATATTTGGTTGTTGCCGTCAATGCCTATGGCCATTAGGATTTGACCCTTGTATTTGCCTGTCAAAAAGGTCTCGTCAACTGACATCATCAGCAGCATGTGCCTGAATGCCTCGATGCAAGCACCAAATGCTAACAAGGCCCTCTGCAACACTGCATATCCTGGTGGACTTGTGGATGGCTTGTCTTACACATCGATATATGTGCCCGGGTTCCTATCCTACAACACCTTAAGCATACGAGGAAGATTGTCGTACGCCGCCTCGAAAGACCCGAAGCGTTTTTCCAACGCCTTCTGCTTGAAATGCTACGCCTTCATGTAGCTAATCTTGTACTTGAATTTCTTCTCCATAGCTACCACAATATGCGTGGCCTCCATGTCTTTCTTCTCCACTATCTCTCCGTACATCAAATTGGCTATAACGGCAGATGTTAGGTTACGATGTCTCACCAAAACACTGTTGAGAATGCAAGAGTGTGGCTCCACCTTGGACACAATCCAGTGAGTCTCATACTTGGGTCTACGTGCGTGCACCCTCCAAGGACAACCTGCCTACTCGCACTTCATGGTGTATTGCTCCTAGCTTAATTTCACGACACGAAATGTCCGTTGCATTGAAAGGGCCCATAGCTTGATGGCATCCTGCAGTGTTGCCTTGTCAACAAACATGGAATGCAACCGAACCTCTGTCTCATGATACTCCCACGTTGATTCATGCTCATCATGTGTGGAAACACCCTCAGCATTAAACCGGTTCCATTCCTGCGAGATAGGAACTTCATCCTCATTCGAACTATCCTCTTCGTCGTCCTGTATAGCTTCCTCTTTAGCCCATACCCTCTGGTCATCACAATCCATCTGCTGCACGATGTACTCAATAGGTTCCCCTTCGTCGGCTTGTCCAGTTCCCTCTTTATGGCTTGACCATTATAATTATCCTCCATGTACCGCATCGGCTTCATCACGAGCAACTTAATCATCTTCGCCAACCTGTAGCCCGCCCGAGCTGCTAGCACCTTTCGGAGCAAGGGCAGACGCATGACCTTACACAGCTTGTAATGAGCATGGTTGCACAAGCAGGACACACTCGTATCCACAGCATCGGCACACTTGCACAAAGCCCTTCCACGTAGCAGTGCGCAACAATGTCTTTATCTCCCATCTGATGTCCGTGGGAGACCGGCTCCAAAGTCCTTGCACGACGACGCTGCACACCTCGGGTCCAACAAAAAACTTCGGGTCAGCCAATGCAACACATCTGCGATCCGAGCATTCTCTCCATCTGGATGTACTAGAGTGACTTGCGGAAAACCGCTCAAATCCACATCATTCAGACCTTCACGAACGGTTCCAACACCATAATGTACTCTCAATGTAGTGGCTATTGCCATTGCTGATGTCGGCCTGCATATAAGTTTCAATTTTGCGACATGTCAAATAGCATCGCACAATATCAAAGTACCGACATGCTGCAATTCACATTTCGTCGATCGTTCGCATGTCGTAACCCACTACAATAACCTCGTACTATGAACTACCAACATACGAATTAATTAAATTCTACCATAAATATTTTTTGAATTTTTTAATAGGTATAAATTTCACCAAACGATTCATTTGTACATTACGGTGACTAAATTTTCTACAATTACAATTTTGTAGGCATGCAGAATTCGATTTTATTTCGTCCTGGTGCTAATTTTGTAAAACTATGTTCCCTACATGTTAATTTTCTACGGCTATTAATTTTGTAAAATTACATGTTTAATAAATTTAGTACAACGAATATTTAACTATTTCTATCCAGATCTTCACCTACGGTTGCTTCTTCATCTCCTCTCCGTTTCTACGCCTGCTAATTTTCTATAACTATGTTAACTAAATTTTCTATGCTAAAAATTGTACTAAAATTTCTATACTAAAAATGTTCCATACTAAAAAAATATACTAACTATACTTAAAATTGTACTAAACTTTCTATACTAAAAATGTTCCATACTAAAAAAATATATACTAAAATTTTTATGTACTAAAATTTCTATACTAAATTTTCTACATCTATAATTTTTACTAATACTAACATTTGATAAAAAAATATACTGCAAATACAATATACTAAGAAAAATACCTGGATCTGAGAATCTAAATGGATGGAATGACTCCCACTCCTCCTTCCTTCCTCTTCTCTCCTCCTCCTCCTCCTCCTCTCCCTCTCCTCTCCTCCCCCTCCTTTTCTTCTTTCCCTCCTTCCTCTCCTCTTCTCTTCTCCCTCTCATTTCTCTTCTCATTCTCTTCTCCTCTCGTTTCTTCTATCGGCGCGAGCGATTGCAAATGAGGTAGGGGGCGACGGTTGAGCGCGCTACCTTTTTAACCCCCATGTCGTCCGGGCGTTGGGCAACTGGAACTCCAGTCACCCAACAGTACAGCGACTGCACCTCCAGTCGCCCAACGCTTGGGCGACAGCAATAATTCGTCCAACCGTTGCCAGATTCCCCACGTGTTGCCTCCCGATTGGGCGATAGGCTCCAGTCGTCATCCATTGGGTGACTGGAGCCTATTTTTTGTAAAAAAATTTCCCGCGGGTATATTTCTATAAAAAAAGGTATGACTGTGAATTAGAGAACTTTTAGCCTACATAAAAAAGGAATGTGTAAACTCTTTTCCCCATCTCATGAATCATCCCACACCCTAAATCTCTACCATAACTATGTTAAGTTTATTCCATCCGACCCTTGCAAATTAGAGTCCTGTATCATTCTGATTAACACGGCATATCTTCAATAATAATGAAGAAAAATAAGTGCCGGAAGAGCTATGTTTTTGTCTCATATTTAAGTGGACACAATAAAATTTTCATTAAGGAAAATGCTTCACGTACGATATCTGTTGTACGGTCCACATACGATGATGTAGGGGCTGTTTGGTTGCTAGCCACACTTTGCCAAGAAAAATTGACACACTTGCCTAAGTTGAGGTGCTTAAATTCTTTGCCACACCTTAGGAAGCCTAAGGAAATCTTGCCACACTTTTTTGAGTCATTGACGCGTGGGACCTAGTTTGCTGGAAGGGAATCTTGCCACAACTGTGGCTGCAACCAAACAGCTCCTTGAGTTGGTCAAACTTGCCTAACCTTAGGCGTGGTAAACTGTGACTGGCAACCAAACACCCCGTAGTCTCACGTGAGCAAGCAGTATATGTTACACGTGACGGCGGAGGAACGACGAAGTAAACAAGATCAATCGCAGAGAGACACGAGATTTTAACGTGGAAAACCCTCCCAATGCGAGAGGGAAAAAACCACGGGCGCCAGCCAGCAACAATCTTCACTATATCGGGGTGAGGTTACAATGCCGGGGATTTACAACTCTAATCTCATATCCCAAACGGCGGCTTACAGGAAATATATATGCCTCCGCTCCGCTCCGGCCCTAAGCCTCCGGCGACGGGCCTCCGCTACGCTCCGTCCAGAAGCTGGCCTAATGTATAGAATTTGGATCACAAATCAACAGTATATACCGTCTGACCCACCGGACATGCTCCGAAAATATTGTGACTCAAAGCTATTCAAGCCCACATCTGGCCCAAGTAATCGTTGCCCATCAGGTCCCTCAATCTCTTTACTTCTAACCAGATCATTCATCTTTATTTACTTATGTTTCTTTACTCTTAATGGACATTCAGGTTTTCTCGATTGAAAGGAAAAAGATCATTGGTCTTGAATCTTGATGTACTAATCTTTTGCACCTTTGAATGTGCAAATTGCACGATATACAGGACTTCCACCATTAATTAGCATCAGCTTGTTGGCCATCAGACAGAAAGTGCTAATTTTTTCTTTGTAGTTTGCACAACCCACACCATGCCAATAATTTACATATTTTGCATGCTTCCATAGATGTGCTTATGTTAAACCTTAGCATCTAGTTCTTTTCCTTCTCAATCTTCTTGAGTCAGGCAACACATTCAGCTTAGAAAGGAACCCTAAAGGGAAAGTGTCTTGTTCCTTGTTTATTTGCGTTCATGGGCCGCAAAAATGGCTTTATCTTGGACTGAGCCTTTCTTTTCTCTGCGTAAGTGCGTAGGGCTAAAGTAGACTGCCAAGGCCTTCTATTCTCACATGACCTTCCCCTCATCATACTAGTATTGTAACAACAAATGTCGTACATGTAGCAGTGCTGTTCCATTAATTTTATGGTACCAGCCACTAATCTTTATTCATGCTTACGGCATGGGACATGGGAATCTTTCGAAAACCATGTTACCAAACTGGTTCATTATATGGCATCAACACCTTATGACTGTCTAGCCCCTTGTGCTGCCCTTCTTGATCATTGTCCAAAATCTGTCAGACTCAGGATATTATCATCATAACAGGTTGGACTTTATTTACTTCATTTTTGCTATCCTAGACACATGCCTATTGGCTTTGGATTGCTCATCCTTCAGTGAGGTTAAGTTTCTCTAGTGAGATTACTCTTGTCATTTTATCTTGACCACAAACATTCACCATTGGCAACACCTCTGTAGTCAGCATACTTATAACCTCCGGATTGTCCTTTCTCTTCCAAATCAGTCATGATCCAACTCCAGAGTTCTGCACAGTTCATTTGTCCTTTCCCTTCCAAACCAGTCATGATCCCAACTCCAGAGTTCTGCACAGTTCTTTCTTTATCACTGTCCAAAATTAGGTTCTAAAGTCATTACGCATCTGGATGGGTTCTAATATGTGAGTTTTCTCAATACAAGAAAGTAATAATTGTTGCAATTAATACTGTTGCATCCATGGACTAGAGAGTAAACCATATGCTTAAGAGCACTGAGATTTATTGTGAAAGTTTGGCCGACTGTAGGGTGCTCTAGCTTCTTTTTGCAGTTTTGTTTGCTATGAATTGAGTTGCATCTCTATGAGTGTGTATGCATTAACCATAAGTCTTGTGAGACATGAATTTGGAGACTACATTACTATTCACTTTGATCTTCATTTATCATCAGTGAAATGAACAGCCTTCTGTAGCAAATGTTATTTCATTTATTTTATTTTCCAATAACATCATTGTCCTCAATATAAAAAAATGATAACAGAAGAGGGAAGGATGTAACTGTAATCAGATAGAAACAGAAGCGAGCAAAGCAAATTCACCACAATATATTGCATATGTAGTACTAGAAAACTTAAAAAAAGGATTTCCAAAATCCTTAGTGCATGCTGTCTTATCGAAATTGTTCAAAAGCATTGCTCGCTTAGATGGCATATAGTTCACTCTTTCAGGATGGCACGGCAAATGAAAAATCTGCTGGGAACCAATCCATTTGGATTACCTTAATGGCTTATCTAATTTTCTTTATGCTTTGCTACATTGGAACATTTTGATAGGGTTCTCATACTTGATTTTATTGCTGTGGTCACAGCTAGAACCTATTTTTATCAACATCATTGGTTAAATCCTCAATTGTCAGAGGTTTGTTACATTTGATCATTGGTATAGGTATAGACATGTACGATTCTGTTGCTAGGATTCTAGGAGTACTGAATAATGATGCACAGTTTCCATAGTGCATTAACTTTTTTTTTACAATATAGTGCATTGACTTGAGGAAGTAACTTTTTGTCTCGTTTATGAGCACTCAAAAGGAAATGCGAGCATAATCGGAGATCTGTGGCTGCATGCTTAGTTCAGGGTGTGTATGTTTTGGAGAGAGACCGGCAACTAAATCGTCAATCTGTTCAAGCCTTGGCACCTCCCTGGTGGGAATTCTTCCATTTTGAGCTAATCCGCAAGCTTGTTGATGATGCCGACATGTCTATTTTCGGTGCAATATTTGAATTCAATCCTCCTTCAAGTAAAAGATCTTTTGCTGACAATGTGCCGAGATTTGTCATTGCCTTCAGAGGCACCATAACTGAGAAGGAAACCATCTCTAGAGATCTTTCCCTTGACCTCCGCATTGTTCAAAATGGTCTCCATAGGACCTCAAGATTTACAACTGCAATGCAAGCTGTTCAAAATGTAGCCTCAGTTTTTCCCGGATCCACGATCTGGCTAGCAGGGCACTCATTGGGTGCCGGTATGGCCATCCTTACTGGAAGAAACATGGTTAAGAAGGGTGTGCTTTGGGAAAGCTTTCTCTTTAATCCACCCTTTGTCTCTGCGCCAATTGAGAGGATCAGGGATGAAAGAGTAAGGCACGGTTTCCGCATCGCAAGAAGCGTAATTTCCGCCGGATTAACTATTGCAATGAAAGCAAAAACTGAGGGGAACAATCAGAGGTCTATTGCCCAAGATTTTTTCAACATGTTGTCATCATGGACGCCATATCTGTTTGTTAATCCAGGAGATCATATCTGTTCAGAGTACATTGGCTACTTCCAGCATCGGAAGAACATGGAGGATCTCGGTGCTGCATTTATTGAGAAGCTTGCGTCCCAGATTTCCACCAGAGATCTGTTCTACAAGGCATTAGGGTGGGAATCGGAACCACTGCACCTTCTTCCATCTGCAGACTTAATTGTCAACGTGAGCCCTTCGCCAGACTTCCAATATGCTCATGGCATCCGCCAGTGGTGGCAACGTGAGCTGAACTTGCAGTGCAATAAATATCGGTACTCGTAGGTACGCGGATGTTGGAAAAAGGATATCTTAGAGCAACTCCAAGAGATTAGCCAAAAGAAGTATCTAAATTTAGTGATTTAGCTATTCTCTAAAATGAATCTCACCAAAAAAAAAAAACAAGACTACTTCAACATGCTATCTAAACTAGAGGGCGCGCGGTGGGTCGCGTACGCGCGGGAATGGGGCGCAGCGTGCGGGAAGGAAACACCGACCGCGCCAAGAGGCTAGATGGTGAGCGAGGTAGGCTATCCAAAATTAGAGAGCGAAGGAGGAGGGATGGAGAGCTACTAAATTTGGAGAGTCATTTACATAGTCTATTGGAGACGTTTTTTCTTCAATAATAGCCAAATTTACCTTTAGAAAATAATTTAGCTCTTCTCTTGGAGTTGCTCTTAGGAGTACCATAGCTGTCCTGCTCTCTCCATTTGTTCATGTGGTGTAATACCATCAAAATGTAAAGAGGAGAAAAAGCGAGAAATGAAACAATTTAAGGAAGGATAAAAGAAATAAAGAAAAATTTTGCCGTCAGACCTATCAGCTTTAGAAATGCCGAGTGTAGTATCGCTCATAGAGGTTCCCAGACAATCGGCACCATCTTGTGTTTTGGGTTTTTATTATTCGGCAGGAAATTCTGATTTACTTTATAGTAGAAAAGAATCACAAAGCACAGTACAGAGGCTTTTTAGACCAGAAGGCCCTTATGGCAAATAATAACGAGAGAGAGGGTAAAGGAGGGCATAAATGGCAATGCACACTCCAGGGGGAAGGAGGCCAGCTGTGACCTCCTCACTTAAGCCCAACCAACACATTGCCATCCTCATTTTCCTCCTCCAACAGAGAGCTCCCCCAGGGAGCTAGTCAAGACCAAGAGCAAAACCAGAGGAGGCAATCCACTCCCAATTGCCCAACCAATAGTTAAGCCAAGCCCCTAAAGTACCATGACAACCACCCCACCACCAAAGGCCATCATAGAGAGAATGTATGGGAGTGTCTGGAGGAGAGGAGCTTGAGGAGAAGGGGACGACGAAGGAGGGGGAACAAGGGCGCGACCGACCACGATAGAAAGAGGAGGCCAACTGAACCACAACGCGGCCATCGCCGTCGTCGTCATCCACGAACCTTGCCATCCTCCACCCGACTTTCTAGTAGGCCTTTCTTTTCATCTTACCTCTAATGCGACCTCTTAGCGTGGTTGTGAGCACTATAGCCGGCTTAGCTCATGCCATTGGCGGCGGGCTCGTAGGATCGCCGTGTGCCCTTGGTCAGGGATGCATGCTTCCCGGCATATGTCCTTGCCAAATTCCTCACGGCGATACCCGTAGGCTTTCCCAAACCGTGTGAGCAAAAGCATAGGAGTAAGAAAAAAATATAGAAGCTGAAATGCAAAATGTAAGGGTAAAGGGAAGATGGAACTATCCTGGGTTGGTGGCGCAGGAGAGGTGTTCAGGCAAAGCCAGGTTGCATTGCCCAAAGCCATGGCCAAGAGCAACCGAGGGGAAGCCCGGAGATGGCGGCGCTTGGGGCTCGGCCATGGCCATAGGTTGAGCCATGACGTCAGCAACCGGGGCTAGGGCGGAGCGCCGGTAGAGTCAAGCTGGTGTCAACGGCGGCCTGTGAGCCAAGGCGGGACACCCGGGGAGCGGCGGGCCGGCGTGTCGCTAGGCTCCTGGTCGGCTATGAGCCGTGGCCAGTGAACCCATGGAGGAGCGGCGTCACAAGAGGGCCGAGCCGAAGAAGGGGCTGTGGGAGCTAACCACAGTTGGCGGCAAGGGGAAACCCCTTGGCAGAGGCGGTGAACCAGTCGGCTTCAAGCCGGATCTAGGGTAGAGAATGAGGAGAGGGGTAGGAAGGCGGTCGACAGCCGGAGAGTGGCCAAATCTGACCTTGGCTAGCCAGATCTAAGGTCATCGACGTCTGATTTGAGTGAGAGAGAGATGGGGAGTGGGGGGAAGGAGTGAGGTAGGAAGAAGCAGGACGTTCGCCCGAGAAAAATGAGAGAAGGGAGAGAGCTCGGGTGGGAGAAAGAAAAAGAAGAAGGAAGGAAAAAAAAGAAAGGGAAGAAAAGGAAGAGGAAAAAAGGAAAGAAAAGAAAAGAGGAGAAAAAGAAAAAAAATAGGGGTTGGTACCTTTGTGATGGGTCCTTAACCCTGTGCGTTTTATGCCAGAGTCGGGTTATGCGCATAGAGGTGTCGCTGCTCACTTAAGCATTGGTTTTGTTATGATGTGTTTAGTCAGGTTGACGTTTGTACGGGTGGAGGTCCTGGGTCGGAGCCATCCACGCATCGTCTCCGAGGTTAACTAGGCAAGTGCATGGTAGAACAGTGAATTGTGGTGAATGATTGGTCTTTTATGTCTTCCATACCATGTTCTGCAGTACTTATGATTACGTTGATGGACCATGTGGAGGTGACCACATGTGAGTGATGAGTAATTGATAGTTGTTTAGGAAAGTCGAGTTTGGTTTGGGTGGTTCGGAGTCGAGTCGTTGCGTGGTGCGACGGGCTCAGTTGGACTTTGGTCAAACTTGGTCGTATGGGATTAAGTTGCATATTCTGATGATTCGATAGGTTTGGACTTTGCTATGGTAAGTATGATGGTGTTTATGCTTTCATGTATCGAGCGGTGCTATTTGATGTGTTTCTTGTCTGTGTGGCTGCAGGACATCGGGTGGAGTCGTGGCGAGACACGGTGGACTGGACTAGGCGCAGGTGGCGCTGAGGTCAGAACAGTCAGGATGTGTCGAAGACGACGTGGACTCGAGGTGGTTGCGAGGCGTGCGAGACAAGGAGCGCGGAAGCTTGCCGGAAGGTGCAGAGGGGCGAATCGGGAAATTCGCAAGACTGCACAAGCGGGAGCGGGCTCCGTTGGAAATAGCGGGCGTAACGGGGCGGAGACCCGTTAGCCATAGGCTATAAATAGGTGGAGAGGGCTGCATGCCCACTTGAGCACTTCATGGGTTTTTAGGGTTTCCTTTAGTCAAAATAGGCTTTAGTGGTTGTTTTGGCTTTAGGCTGTAGTTGTTGAGAGTGGGTGGAGGAGGCAGAGGTGTGCTCCCTGCTTGTCCCCTACGATGGTTGTCTGAGTGTTGTGTTCTTCCTTCCAATCATGTATGGTTGAGGCTTCTTGAGAGGGATTGGAGAGGGAGAGGATGGAGTGAAACACTATGTAATCATTCCTCGTTCTAATGTACATGCGTATCGTGACTCCTTGTATTTCTTCTTGGTTCAAGGAATGAGAATCTGAAGTTTGGTTTTTCTCTGTTCGTAGCTTCTGTTCTTCGTTATCTTCTTTGAGTGATTTCTGAGATTTTCGATGTTTTGAGTTCTTGATTGCTGGGAAGGCCCAAAATGGGTTGCTCTTTGATGGGATAGTGCCTCAAGATCATTTGATCAAGTTTCCCAAGAGCAAACCTCTTTTAATCTCAGATTTGGCATTTTGGGTTGCTCTGTTCTTCTTTAGCCCCTCTAGGGTTTTTGAGCATTTCTTGTTTCCCTTTGCAAGATGGGCTGAGATTTGGCATGGAGAGTCCTATGGCTATTGCTAACATATCTGCAAAGTCTCTTAGCCATAGGATCAAAGGTTTGGAAGCAATTTGATTTTTGGCTCGGGTTGTGCAAAAATTCAGATTTTTACCCATAATCTGAAATTCTTGTTTCTTGGTTTGATTCTCTTGTTTCCCAAGGTCCCCTTACTATTTAGTATGTTGTAATAAGGCCTTGGATCAAAAAGATTGAGAGCAAACCTTCTTTTTAGCCAAAAATCCGAAGTCTCAAAGTTCCAGTCTGAAAATCCTGTTTGCTGTTTTTCTCGAGAGGTACTACCACTCAGCGGTACTACCGCTCGACCCAGCGGTACTACCGCTTGTCCCAGCGGTACTACCGCTTCCAGCCAGACTTGCGCTGAATTTGTTTTTCTTGATTGCTTCCTTCTGGGTTTAGTTTTTCCTTGTCTCTGTGATTTCCAGTGAGGGCTTATTTTCTACCTTCATAGCTTCCATAGCTATTGAAGGAGAAGATACTCTTTGGGGGCGATTTTTAGAGATCGACATTCACCCCCCCCCTCTGTCGCCATTTCGGTCCTACATACGTGTTAATCATTTTGATGAGTGGTACTTATGATTAAATGCCAACATTGAAATCATGTTGCATTATGTATTGTACTTATACACAGATAACAGGACCTATTTCGATAAGTACTCTACGGGTGTGGAGTTTGGATCCCCGTATAAAAGAGGACGGGGATTGAGTGGTTCATCGGCGGGTGAACACTTCGCTATACCAGTATAAGCTACAGTTATAGAAGCATCGCATCGCATTGCATGAAAACAGAGCAGAATAGTGATACAATTACAGATGCATTGCATTGTATAAAGTGATAACAGTGAAACAGTTACAGAGATAGTGATGTACAATTCACAGAAATAGGAAGTGATAATAGTAAAACAGTTATAGAGATAATGATGTACAGTTCACAGAAATAAAAATTATTAAAGTGATGTGTTAACGCCACTGTTTTATCGTATGCTTGCTGAGTCTCTGGACTCACCCTGCTTTGTTTGTTTTTAGGTGATCGATGAGGACATCATGCACAGGCGGGATTAGCACATGAATAACCTCACGTACTAGCGGCACTTCGCATATCAGCTTTTAGTAGTATGATTAAATTCCACTAGTATGCTAGAATAATTACTTAAAATGATATGCTGTAAAGTGGTCGCTGTATTATGAATAAAGTAGAGTTTGTTTAAAATGATTAGCAGATGAAAAAAAAGTAAAAGTATACAATGATGGTAGCACTTTAGGCCTAGAGAGTGGGCGGAGTGTTACATATGGTTCATTCCATTTATATCGTATTCGTCGGCAACTCAGTATACTGTGATATATTTGTTTCAGACCTACTGACCGCATTGACGAATTGGCAAAATCTGTTGATTTCGTGGAGAAAATGTTCAGACATTCTTGATCAGAGAAAATGTGGCAAAATCGTATTATGTTTAATTTTGTGATTATTGATCAGATGGTCAGCATGCCTGTCCTCGGATTTAATTGTTGTCTTTTCCTTTTTGTTCTGTGATACGAAATGCAGGATAATGTTTTTCTTCGAAGGACAATATCGAGAGCATTTGAGCTCCATGCCTGATTCTGATTTTTTAGGGTAACATAACAGTCGAGGTGTTTCTCCAAATTCTTCCAATAATGAAAAGGAAAGAGAAAAAAAAGGCAAAATCACTAATAAGATAAACATCGAATTCATCTTTACAAGCAGACAAAGCTTATATATGTGGCGAAGAAGGGGTTATTTTTAAAATAAGGTAGAGGGTAGGTTTTATATATATATATATATATATATATATATATATATATATATATATATATATATATATATATATATATATATATATATATATATATATATATATATATATATATATATAGGGAAGGGAACATATCTAGTGCTAACAGACTTTTCAGTGCTAACATGCTAAAACTTCTCTAGAGCCATCCGATCTGCTCTGTACGGTTTGGATCTAGGAAGGTGGGATGCCCCAACTCACTTATGCAATCTTTCACAAAACCCCCCGGATGTTTCACAAAACTCAATCGCTCCCCTCCCTCTCACCTCTCGCCGCACTCTCTCCCAATCCGCTCCCCTCCCTCTCACCTCTCGCCGCACTCCTCCCCCGGCGAACTCTCCCCCGGCTCCCTCCCCGGTCCTTCCACGCCGCCTCCTTCCTCGTGGCGCCCCTCCGCCGCTGCCCTCCTGGCCCCCTCCGCGGCGCTTCTAGGGTTTGCAGGCTGCTGGCTGCTGCCTCCCCCCGGCCTCCCGCGGCTCTCCAGGCTCCCTCCCCGACGCCGCTGTCCCCGGCCTCCCGCGGCTCCCTCCCCGGCCCATCGCGCCCCCGGTCCTCGGCGACGCTGCCTCCCTCGCTGCACCGCCGCCCCGCTCGCCAGCCTCACCGGTTCCTGCCGACGAGAACTCGACGGTGTATATAGACGCGGCTCCCAACAAGGAAGAGCTGACATACACGGTCGACAGGAATGGTGGGTTGGTGAATGCGCAGACGGGCCATAATTCCGGTATCCTGATGCAGGTTCCCAGCGGAGCTATCGGGAGCGACAGGGCACAAGCCGTGAAGAACATGAAGATCATGCGGGATGACGAAGATGATGATGACATGGAAGAGGAATAGACATCAGAACGGTTGATCTCTTTCTGTAGTTGCAGGAGGCTATCGGAGACGTAGTTTAATTAGTTATCAACTGATTTTTGTAGAACTCTACAAATTTCAGAATGCTTAGAAGTTAGAAACGACATCTGTTGGGAATGGGGTGCCATACCCTTCTGTAAAAATGAGGATGAAATCAAATCAAATCAAATCAAATGTTGGATGCTGACTTCCAGTAATGGAGTTCAATTCTGGATTTCTTGTCACGTTGGTCATGATGTTATGTTTCCAGTTTTTTTTTCGAGAGTAATGTTCCCAAATTAGCGTGTTGATTTTGAAATGGAAAGGTTAGCCCATTTGGATCAAAGGATTGTCGCAGGAAAATCGAAGGAAACAGTATTCCGTAGGAATAGCTACTGTTTGGCCCTTTGGTTCACATGAAACGCTCAAAGGAATTTCATAGGAATACTGTTCACACCTACGATTTCGTAGGAATTTCATGGGAAAGAAACATCCAGACGGACTGGATGGGAAAATTTTCTATACGAGCTCTCTCTCTCGCGCGCGAGTGGGGGAATGGAGAGTCGACTGCGCATGTGCGCCGCCGCTGCTCGTCATCAAATCGCGCCATCACCCCCCACCGCTCGTCTCCAAATCGTTGCGCAATATTTGGATGGCATGACTGAGGTATTTTACTCCAACTTGGAAACAAATAAATAGTAGCGGTAGAGAGAAAATAAAGCATGTGCAATGTACCGGTTTTTCTTACGTTGTCTATAATGTATCAAACACTTAATTGCCTGTAGGTAAACATTACCAAATGGAACAACAATGACAGTAAGTTGCGGGATTTTCCCCCAAATGGAACTTCTTGGTTTGCATCTGTATTTAACATCACCAATTCTCTCTCAAGAAAAAAAAAAGAGATCAACAATCTGTCGTTGTGTCTTTGAATCTGTAATGTGCCAAGAAATACGAAGACAAAACAACAGCCAATAAGAACTGGAACAACCATGTTAGAGTTAGGTTAACAACCTCTTCCATTCATTGATTTCACATACAACAGCCAATCAGAACTGGAAAAGCTGGAAGCAAGCAGCCAATCATCAATAATAATTCATTCACATTTGAAATATACAATTGAAGCATCAATATTCAGTTAAAACATTCAGTACAATCTGAAACACTTGGTTCAGTTTCACAACACTAATACATCAATATTCAGTTCATCTACATCCTTGCATGCATGATCCAGGTGTGCAGAGTAGGCCAAATTCAACCGTGAACAAAGCAGTGATCTGAAGCACAATTGACTACTTCATCTAAAACTTCATCCAATACTTGTTCAATTCATCTAGGCAGTCTGCAGCATAAATTGACCACATGAAACGTTAGCGAGCATAATTGAGAGTATCACTACAATTTGAGACAAAATGAGGCAAAGTAAATTAATTATTAATTGTCCTATTCTTCCTAAATCTTAGACTACTGGCACAAACCCCAGACAAAGCTCTTTACCTTCTGATTCCTCACAAAGATCTGCCGGGTCCGAGGGAGGCGGGGGATGGCGACACGAGTAGGGGAGGCGCAGAGCAACCGGTGAGGTTGGCGAGCGGGGCGGCGGTGCAGCGAGGGAAGCAGTGTCGCGGAGGACCGGGGAGCGCAATGGGCCGGGGAGGGAGCCGCGGGAGGCCGGGGACAGCGGCGTCGGGGAGGGAGCCTGGAGAGCTGCGGGAGGCCGGGGGGAGGCAGCGGCCAGCAGCCTGCAAACCCTAGAAGCGCCGTGGAGGGGGCCAGGAGGGCAGCGGCGGAGGGGCGCCACGAGGAGGGAGGCGGCGTGGAAGGGCCGGGGAGGGCAGCGGCGGAGGGGCGCGGCGCGGAGAGCCACCGGGGAGGAAGCCGGGGGAGGAGTGCGGCGAGAGGTGAGAGGGAGGGGAGCGGATTGGGAGAGAGTGCGGCGAGAGGTGAGAGGGAGGGGAGCGATTGAGTTTTGTGAAACATCCCGGGGGGGGGGGGGGTTGTGAAAGATTGCATAAGTGAGTTGAGGCATCCCACCTTCCTAGATCCAAGCCATACAGAGCAGATCGGATGGCTCTAGAGAAGTTTTAGCATGTTAGCACTGAAAAGCCTGTTAGCACTAGATATGTTCCCATATATATATATATATATATATATATATATATATATATATATATATATATATATATATATATATATATATATATATGAAAATGATCAAATAAAACAAAGATTTCGAGGCTATATTCCTTCATCCGGCTTATCCGGCTTGTGTGATTTGATTTTGAGGAGCAGTGTGGCTTGATTTGAATCTTGGGTATCATTTATTTGAACCAAACCAATTTCCAAACATCAGTCGTGTACGCAGGTATTAGTAAGCATTTGAAACTTGTTACAAAGTCGTTCTAGCAAGTTCCTGTTCACAAATCACAAGGACATCCTATTTCAATTTTTTGCCATGTCTAGGGCTGCCGAAATTTTGATACACATTGATGGCTAAAAGTTTGGGGGCAAACAAGTTATACAAATGATCTTACCAAAGTTTGGCCAAAAACTAAAAATTCACCAAACATGTAACATTCCAAATTTGGCAATTGGCAATCATTAAGTATGAAACACACAGCTGTCACTCACCCTTGGGCTCCTTTCATCCTTCGCACGAAGTAGAGCTCATCCACTCTGCCCATGCATCAGAGCATCATCTGGCTATCGGTGAGGAATTCCATGGAGCCCAAGTCTAAACGAAGAGTGTAAACATCGGAGGGAAGCATGGTACACTACTTCCCTTGTCACAGAATAGAGGCGCCCTAAAAATACGTCTAGAGTACGTATAGTCAAATAATATTAATTTTGACGAAAGATATAAAATATAAGGTTTAGATATATAAAAATGATACTAACAAATTTATCATAAAAGTACTTTTAGAATATTGTATTTTTACAACTTTTTAAATATATGATAAAAGAATTTAATGGTCAAAGGAACATCTTGTGGACTTTGAAAAGTTAAAAACATCACTCTTGTATGATTGAAGGGAGTAAGAATTATAATCACGGTGTTGAGTCTGACGGATCTAAATCGAACTCTCATTGCCTTTCTTCTTTCTTTCTAGAGAACGGACATCACTCAGATCATTAATCCTTGTGACACAGAGTTTGGGTTTGATGACTTAAAAAAAAGGACATAGCTAGTGAAGTCACCATTATTTGTTCATACTAGGTAAGACATGTATACATAGTTTTGCTTTATTCGTTTTGGCACAACCGCACAACTAGTTCATGCAATTGTCGCAACCGCATTGCAGCAACGTTGAGAACTTGAGACGCAGCTGTTTAATTGGGTCGTTTCCGGTCTTGGAGCACGTCAACACGCACTTGGTCGGATCATTGCCGGAACAGCAGTTGCAGTCGATATTACAGTACTTGGTCGTAGTGGCAGCCCATTATCATAGAAAAGTTTATCATAAATAGTTCAAAATAATCGTCACAAATAGTTTCTTGATCCATCTAACTTTATACGTCAGTGTTGATAGAGGTTATTCATAGAAAACCATATTATCGATGATTCAGAACTAGAACCATCACAGACGGTTCGAAACTACTCGAACTGTCTGTAATAGTCAGTTATCACTGACGATTATTGGTAAAAATCGTCTGCGGTAGCTATATCAGAGCTAAAACAAATGGATAATTTTACCATAGCTAAGATAAAAGACCAGTTTTTTTTTTTTGCCATATAGGATTGGTGCAGTGCTAATTCCGTGGAATCGCTGCTCCGAAAAGTTGCTATGCTTGGCGAGTTTCCTACGACGCAACTGCCTTCGATTTGAACCTGCTTCACGGACTCTTGACAGACACTGATTTTCCATCTGCATGGATTCAATTTGAAACGTTGTTGCTGTTGAGGATTCATCGCTGGCGATCAGTCCGATCGATTGCTTTGCTTAATACAAAACAAGATCAATCGCAAAAGACAGAATAGTAGATTGAAACACAGAGAGGTAAAGAGAACTCCTGGTTTTTCTTTATTGCTTTCTTCCTGATTGCATATCCAAAATTGCTGGTACGGCTCCCTATTTATAGTCTACTGGTGAGCTGCCCACCATGGGCCAAGGTTTCCGGCCTAGGCCTAGGTTTCCTAACACTCTCCCTTGGGCACTCATCCGACACGTTCATGCATCGTCAAAACTCCATAAAAACCCAGTGGAAAAAATTTGGAGAAAGAGTACATGATACATGTTATGCTGTATTGCACGAATTGCCTCATTAAAAACCTTGGCCGAGAAACTTTAGAAAAACTCGTCAAGGGAAAAAAGTACAATCCACCCAATTTCGTTCAATCTTCAGGACTTAATCTTTTGGGTACTTAATCTTCATGATCAAGGTTTAATAATGGACTTGAGAAAATTCTCCCCCTGAATTCTGCAGTTCTCTCAGTCTCGTCATTCCAATTCCTCGTATGCATCTTTCAAAGATGCAGGAAGTGATTTAGTGAATAAATCTGCAAGATTCTCACATAACTTGGGGTTGATATGCTTTGTGAGATGACTCTTCACATAGCCCGTCTGTACTTGTGCAACACAAGCTGCATTATCATCATAGATAATTGTGGGAGTTTGCACTAGGGATGCAAACGGATCGAATATGGATGGATAATGCCTCTACCATATTTGTTTTCATATTTTTTTCTCGGATGCGGATACGAATATGGACACCTCGGATACGAATACAAATACGAATAATATCGAATACAAATATGGAGTGAATACGAATCAAAATGAATACGGTCACGAATATTTATCGGAACATAAAAACCCTTAAACTATGCATCCAAAATCAATGAAAATACATAAATAGTTTATCTTATCAAAACATTAATGAAATCTACACAAACATAAGTACTTTTATCCACAATAGTCATGCCATTGTACAGATTTTAAATCTTCAAATGGCAGTTAATTTTTTAAAACGCTAAATAATTCTTAATGGATTTCTACCATTTACATGTGACTAATAAATTAATTAAGAATTTAAATTTGTATCAGAATGATTTAAACAGTAGTACATCAATTTAGTCGGTACAAATTTTAATTTACCGACAATACTAAATTTATTTTTAATAAACATAAAAATTTGCTAGTGTGCTAGTTGCACGGGAGCTGAGAGAGGCTGGCTTGGGCTAGGCAATGTTGGGCTGAAATCTCGGATATCCGGATCCGTATTATCCGAATAATCCGTATTCGCCGGATATCAAGTCTACTGTATTCGTATTTGTTTTTGACAAAAAATGTG
Source organism: Dendrocalamus latiflorus (assembly GCA_017311315.1). NCBI lineage: Eukaryota > Viridiplantae > Streptophyta > Magnoliopsida > Poales > Poaceae > Dendrocalamus > Dendrocalamus latiflorus. The sequence goes on from CM029634.1 coordinate 28,778,576, forward strand.
TATTTGTTTCTAATCCGAGAATTATCCGAAGAAAATCCGATCTGACACAATCCGTATTCGTTTTCATTCGAATCGGTCGGAAACTATCTGATCCGTTTTCACCCCTAGCTTGCATAATATTCATCCCACATGACTGCTGGATGTGGTGAATCATTCGTCGGAGCCAAGCGCATTTTTGTGCGGCTTCATACAGTACTATAATTTTTGATTGGTTCGTTGAAGTCGTTACAATACTTTACTTAGACGATTTCTAGGACATTACGGTTCCACCACACAAGAATACATAGCCTGCTTGTGACATTGCGGTGTGCGGGTCTGACAGGTACCCGGCATCTGGATAGCCAATCAAGTTCAAATCATGATTCTTTCTATAGAACAATCCAAGGTCCTTGCTTCCTTGGAGGTATCGGAAGATGTCCTCTATTCCTTGCCAATGCCTTTTGGTAGGTTCTGCACTATACCTTGCAAACAGGTTTACGGAAAATGCAATGTCCAGCCTAGTGCAATTTGCTAAATACATAAGTGCTTCTATTGTACTTAAGTATGAGAATTCCGGTCCTATGACTTCCTCCCCCTCTTCCCTTGGTCGGAACAGATCTTTTTCTTGCTGTAAAGACCTCCTGATCATCGGTACTTTCAATGAGTATGTCTTCTCAAAGTCAAACTTTTCTAACACCTTTTGGGTCTAGGCCGACTGATGTACTAATGTTCCTTCCAGGACATGCTCGAGCGGTAGGCCTAAGCAGAACTTGGTTTTGCCCAAATCTTTCATTTCAAATTCCGACTCCAGGTAAGAACTTGCTTCTTTAATGTCTTCAATTGTCTCGATGATATTCAGATCAACTACATACGCTGAGATTATACAAAATCCATTCTGGGATCGTCGTATAAACACATAGGGACAATCTTTATTATTCATGTAGCCTTTCTTGCATAGAAAGTCGCTTAAGTGATTATACCACATCCTGCCAGATTGTTTCAGTCCGTACAGTGATTTCCTGAGCTTCACACTGTACAAGTTTCTATTTTCTCTGTCTTAGTTCAGGATGGGGATACCTTCAGGTACCTTCATATAAATCTCCGAATCCAAATTTCCACAAAGGTATGCAGTTACCACATACATTAATTTCATTTCTAGATTTAAGTTTACTGCCATTGAGATCAAACATCTAAAGGTAATTCCACTCATGACTAGGGAGTAGATTTCTTCATAATCAACTCCTGGACATTGAGTGAAACCTTGTGCAACCAGCCTCGCTTTATATCTTATAACTTCATTTCTTTCATTTCTCTCTCAAACAAATACCCACTTATGCCCTACAGGGTGCACATGGGGAGGTGTATAGCATACGGGTCTAAACATCTCTTTTTTGTTGAGAGATAATAATTCTGTTTCTATTGCCTTCTTTCAATCTTCCCAATCTGATCTTTTCTTACATTCAGCGAGCGATGCGGGCTCGGGATCAAGATCGATGATCGTGGCAATTTTCTTTGCGAAGTAGATATCAACATTGGCTGTTGTCCTATTCATGGACTCTCTCGTGTGCACATAATTTATAGCTATGTCTTTATGAGTTGCTTCTTCTGGAGCGTTTGCTTCTTCTGGAGCTTCTACTTGCTCATCGCTTCTTCGAATTGCGGTGGTAAATCCTTTTAGTTTTTTAGCTCCGATGCGTGCGCACACATCCATGCTGATTTCTCCCTCCAGGGGAATGTTCAAATCCAGTATGCCCTTTCCTGAGGGTGTCTCAACTGGCTCCCCTTCTAGTTCTAGGGAACTTCAGTGATCGGCTCTAACAAGTCCTTCGTATCCTTCTTCACTGGGCATCTCCGGTTACTTGGGATTCAAGGGGCCGGAGTTCTCGTCCTTTTATTAAGGCCTCTGGATGGGATTAGGGATACCTTCTACTTTCTTTGGTATTTCAACCCTCTCCGGTGCATTGTGTGCAAGCACATGCGACTTAGTCACGCTCTTCAAATTACTAAAGTGATCAGGCAGTTAATTTGCTAATGCTTGCAAATCAATGATCTTTTGGACTTCTCTATTTGCTTCACTAGTGCGTGGGTCATGTGCATGGATTCCCGTAGCTTGCCACGTAATTTCTCGACATTTTTCATCAAGGGGTTGATTTTCTCCCCCTAATATTGGGAAATTATCATCATCAAATATGCAATTAGCAAAGCAGGCGGTATACAAATCTTTTGTCATGGGTTCTAAATACCTGATTATGGATGCAGTCTCATAATCAATGTATATCCTAGTCTTACGGAGAGGATCCATTGCAGTACGCTGTAGAGGGGGTATAGGTACATAAACCTTACATCCAAACCTCCTGAGATGAGAAATTTTCGGTGCTGACCCTTGCGCTAGTTACATAGGTGAATGGACATTGTAGACCGATGGTCCAAAGTTGATGAGATTTGCTGCATGTAGGACTGCGTGTCCCCAACATGTAGCTGGCAAATTACAATTCTGCAAAACAGGTCGGGCAATAAATTTAATTCTTTTGATTAATGCCTCTGCTAAACCATTCTGGGTATGGATATGCGGTACAGAATGCTCAACTGAAATTACTATCGCCATGCAATAATCATCAAATGCCTTTGAAGTAAATTATCCGATGTTGTCCATTCTGACGGACTTTATGTGATGATCAGGAAAAATATTTCTGATGCGAATGATCTGCAAGATCAGCTTTGCGAAAGCATGGTTTCTCGTGGATAATAAACCCACGTGCGACCATTTCGAGGAAGCATCGATGAGCACCATAAAATACTTGAATGGCCCTGAAAGTGGCTGAATGGGACCGCAAATGTCTCCTTGGATGTGTTCCAGGAATGCAGAGACTTTATCCTTCACTTTCAGAGTGGAGGGTCTAGAAATTAATTTATCGGTGGCACATGCAGGCACACAAAATCTTCGTGATTTGGAAAATTCTTTACATTAATATTATGCCCTTGGGAATTGTTGATTATATTTCTCATCATTTTGAGACCTAGATGGCCTAATATGCCATGCTAGAGACAGAAAAGTTCAAAGCTTCTAAACACTATCTTCAGGGCAGTGTAGGCTACATGTGCCTTAATGTTGGTATAGTATAGCCCAGTTTCTAATGAAGGAAGTTTTTGTAATACCCTTTTTTCATTCTCTTCGCGCTTCGTAATGAGTAGGTATTCTTTACTGTACTCTTCTTCAGTCTCAACGTGGAAACCATTGGCGCGGATATTTTTAAAACTTAGGAGAGTTCTAGTCGATTTTGGGTATAATAAGGCTTCTTCAATGACCAAAATTATGCCCATTGGGAGTATAATTGTGGCTCTTCTTGAACCAATTATACAAGCATCACTACCGACGATTGTCGTAAGGCTGCCAGCATTCTTACGAATCGACTGAAAATACTTCGTCTCTCTTAAGATGGTATTTGTTGTGCCGCTGTCGGCTAAGCATACTTCCTACATAGGGCGCCACACATGTTCTAATATAAGGTATTTTATTAACATGTATTAGGAGGCAATCGACACATAAATAAAATACTTCAATATTAGAACATATCATGCCATTATAAACTGAATAAATGAATGAATTATTCAAATATCATCCAACCATCACATGAAAATAAAATGCTAAAGTACCATCCATGCAAGTTCTAACTTGTCCTTTCACACAAAATAAATGATAATTAAAGTCTATATGCATTCTATGCATTAGACTAAATCTGCTAGAAAATCATATACTTCTTCTACTATTTTTTTGGGAGTGATATGCTCTTCGAGAGAAATCATGGTGGCTGCTGTTGCTAGGTCGAAGGGGGGGTGCTGCTACCGGGATGGCCTCAACCTCCATCAGCGCAGGCAACTGCTCAAAATTCTCCCCCTCAACAGATGCAAAGTGGGCTTCAGGCTGCCCTTTGCCATCCATCTTCTTCTGGGTTTGGAAGGCATCAATGACAAGCTACAACTCTTTACAGATCCGCGACCAATGCCCCACTTGCCACACTTGAAGCAGGCCTGGTCCTGCTAGCCATAGGCTGCCTTGCCATCCTGCTTTGGTTTGCTTGCCTTATTCTCACGTGGAGCATCTGACTTGCCTTTCTGGGCTGCAGCCTTACCCTTCCTTTCCCTTTTCTTCATCAAGGGCTTTCGCACCTTGTAGCTTCCAGCGTTGGCTTCACGACCTGCTGAGTGACGTAGTTCTTGCGGAGAACTTCATCCTGAGCCTCCGCAACCTGCATCATATCAATCAATTCGGCATACTCCTTGTAGCCGTCTTGATGATAATTGCGTGCGGACTGTACTGTATTGGGGTGGAAGGTGGATAGGGTTTTCTTAATCTTCTGCTTGTCTGTGATCTGCTTGCCACAGAGTTAAAGATTGGTGCAAATCTTGTGCAAGGCAGAATTGTACTCCCCGACCATCTTGAAGTCGGCAAACCTCAGTCTGATTCATTCTTGCTCTACCTAAGAAGAATTGTGTACTTTAGCCTCAAACTGCTTCTTGAGTGCGGGCCATAATGCTAGCACGCTCTTCTCTGCCATGTACTCATTCTTGAGAGTGAGACAAAGATGGTGCATGAGAAAATGAAGTACCTGATCATTTTCCTCAGTGGTGGGTTGGGCGTCATGCGGTGCGCCAATCCCAATAGCTGCGCGGAGCTTCTTGGCTCCAAGTACTATCTCGACATCGGAAGCTCAAGTCAGATAGTTTTGGTCCTGTTGGGCTAGCTCCTTGAACTCCCGGTTCGTGATGCCAGTCATCTACATGTGTATGAAAAGAATAAATAAGTTTACTGTAGGTAAACATGCATGGAATAATTTACTGCAGATAAATAAATGGTACAAAAGATTGTCGTAATGTTCCAGAATTTTCTATGCATTTTCTATAAATTTTACTGCTAATTTCGGTGATGAAAGGCAATTTAAATAATTACGATTAATCAAAGCAGTATATAAATACAAAAAATATAGAAAATAATAATGACAGAAATAAACAAGTTTCAAATGCAAAAAATAATTCAAAATTTGGATTCCCGAGGCCCTTTTATGCTAGAATATGAATTTCAGCGAATTCTACAATTTCCGAGGGTCTATACACAAATTTTCAGTTCAGAGAAAATTTTCGTGTAATGTTCTTATTTTTCTAGGGGTTTTCTGCAAAATTCGGGACCCATCTGAAAAATCAGAGGACCTAATTATAATTTTCAGAATTACGAGGGCCTTTTTGCAAGATTCAGGACCCATATGCAAAATCTGAGGGCTCTTCGGTAATTTCCAGAAATTGGGGGAGCCTTTTTACAATTTGTCGCCCCCTAGCCGGGCCGGAAATGCCCGTTTTCTTTTCGGTCGAACAGCCCACTCAGCCCAACCGGCACATCCGGCCGGCTTAACTCACACGGGAGGGGTAGGGTTTCCCTACCCCTATTCATTTGAGTGGCAGCGGCGGGGTGAGGCCACTACAACCGGCGGGCCAGCGTTCTGTGCGCAACGGTGGCCTGCTCGAGCGGCGGCTCGGTGGGAGCGGGGCGGCGACAGCTGGTCGCGCCGGCGCTTCGTGCACGAGCTCGGGCGCCCTTTGCCGTGGCCGCCGCTGCTTTGGCCGAGTGAGTGCGCTGCGTGCCGGTTGCCGCCGCTCGCCGGTCATCACCGGCCGCCGCAGCCGTAGTGTCCCTCGTCGTCGCTGCTAGCACCGCCGCTGCACTACCATGCGAGCGCACTGCGTCACGTGCGGCAAGACGCACAAGCATGCACTAGGGAAGCGCCACTTCCGCTCACCGGACGTCACCGGCCGCTGCCGCCGCGCATCGGCTGGCCGGCCGCCAGCGACCCATGCAGCCCCCACGGTGCCAAATAGAGAGAGGTTGAGGGGGAGAGAGAGAGAGAGTTAGAGGAAGAAGATGGAAACGTGAGGAAGTTAGGTAAATTAGAGATAGATGGAAAGAGAGAATGAGTGACGGCAGGGAGAGATATCCGGGAGAGAGAGAGAATTGCATGCATTAGGGATAGGAGAGAGAATTCGGTTAGCTTCCTTTTTTTTAGGGTGTTACATTATGTGACACCGCGGCCCATGTTGGCCCATGTGTGTGTGCACATGAATTTCTGGGTTAGTCCTACCTTGCTAGCTTAACTTGAATATCCCTTACATATAAGCCTAGGAGTTCCAATGGTAGCACCCCCGGTTAACCGTTTTGCGCAAAACGAGGACGAAAGTGCAAGCGGTTTGCTACGTGTGCGTGGCCTATCCAGAATGTGGTTAGGTCTGAGCCGGTTTGGACCCTAGGGCGTTACAAATGGTATCAGAGCCGACTCTCGTGGTTACATGGGCATGTGCGGGTCAGGGGCGCGGGCATATGGCGCATGATGCGTGTGGGCCCGGAGTGGACACATGGCATGGCATATGTGTTGGCACTGAACGCACGGACATGTGTCAAGAGGGGAGATCCTTATCATTTGCCCCGGTGTGGGTATGTTGGTCCGACGAGGACGTCGGGTCCTTTGAGGGGGGTGTATGTGACACCCCGGCCCATGTTGGCCCATGTGTGTGTGCACATGAATTTCTGGGTTAGTCCAACCTTGCTAACTTAACTTGAATATCCCTTACATATAAGCCTAGGAGTTCTAATGGTAGCACCCCCGGTTAACCGTTTTGCGCGAAGCGAGGACGAAAGTGCAAGCGGGTTGCTACGTGTGCGTGGCCTATCCAGAATGTAGTTAGGTCTGAGCCGGTTTGGACCCTAGGGCGTTACAAGAAGCCAGGGATTGCAAGGAACATTGGGGAAGGATGAATTGGAAGGTTGTCAATTTTAATGGTGTTTGGTGCAGAATGAAAGGGGTGTATGTTAGTGGCCCGTCTGACGAACAGTTCATGAAGAAGGTTCGAGAGCAACTTACAGGAAGGAGCGAGGTCACTGGTTCACACTCGATTATTGGTGACGAGAGGTTCGGGACCAGCCTAAGTGGAATAGGACTTATAGTGAAGAGTACAAAGCAAGGGAAATGTGTGTGATTTGGATAAAAACATTTCATCGTCCCAAAATGACACAGATGACTTGCATATTGTTAAAGAAGTGCGTCCACAAGGTACCAAGGCAGCGAAAGCAAATGGGAAAGGGCAGGCTAAGACATGGTCTGATGATTTTAAGCTTTACCATTAAGCTCAAACATTGCGATCTTCTGCATCAGCTAGGTTGGCGAATGTTCAGCTACAACTGTCAAATGACCATATCGAAGTAGCTCAGTCAAATGAGAGAGTAGCTATGGCGAAGAGGCACACAAAAATTATGGATAAGTACATCGAGCTTTTGATGGCCAACACAAAGATAAATGATGTGCAAAGGATTGAAAATGAGAGCGCGTCAAAGCTTATTGGTGATATTCTACGTAGCAATAACAATTAATGATTAGTTTACCTACCACTTTTCCATTACAGGTTGTTGCCTATTTTATTTGAATAGTAGTCATATAATTTTGAACGTCATGTTTAATATTATCGTTCCCTTCAAACAAAGAGTTTTTTAGATGAAATAAAGAGTATTTGACGTTGACAAACAAATTCTGTGGTACAATTTGTTAGCAAACAAATTTTCCGATTAAGGGATAAGGTTTAATACCCATATCTCTAATTTGAAACAAACTATGTACTATGATGTCTTTGACTTAATACATGCCTCTCGTTTTCCCAAAAAAAATAATATAATATTCTGTTCAACTCACAACTGTATATTAGTGGCACTACTACAGAAATCCACATTACAGACGGTTCAGAAACGTCATCACAGACGGTTTTCTGAACCGTCTGAAATTATGGGTCAGTGATAATCCAAGTTATCACAGACGGTTTTCGAACCGTCTGTGATTATGCGATATCACAGACGGTTTTTCATTAAAAACCGTCTGTGATTATGCGATATCACAAACGGTTTTTATTAAAAACCGTCTGTGATTATGCGATATCACAGACGATTTTTCATTAAAAACCGTCTGTGATTATCCGATATCACAGACGGTTTTTAAAAAAAACCGTCTGTGATATCGGATAATCACAGACGGTTTTTAATGAAAAACCGTCTGTGATATCGCATAATCACAGACGGTTTTAATGAAAAACCGTCTGTGATACTCCTCCCCCCAGCAGAATCTATTTCTGTTTATAGCTAGCCTCAGGAAATGCTAGCCATACCCTCTGAAACAAGCAGATAATCACAGACAAAAAATATACCATTCACACATCTCATTTCCTTTCAGATACATTTCACAGACATAAAACATCCCATTGACATCGCACTTCATTTCACAAACATAAAGCATGCATCCATTTCGCAAATTGATTAATTGAATTGAAATGAAATATCTATTAACAAATGCACAGTTACAAAAGATGTGCACTGCATTTGCACTTAGTGATAAGACCAATAAGAAATCATGGTGCGCAGTGGAACCGTCCTCCTGGCGTTATGACTTGAGTCAGCAAAAAGTACGTCAACTCTCCTCGAATCCCTCCAAGAATAGGCTGTTTCAATGCAGTTGACGGGATAGACGCAGCCTGTCGATAGGAATATCAATGTGCGTATATATGTAACGTCTTAAGTATGACGTAATTATGGGAAGAGTGACAAACCTTGCGATTGGTGAGCCTCGAGGAATCGAGGAGTAGTTCCATATGTTGGCAAACGTAGTATCCACATGTGTTGCCCGGCTCCTGCTGGTGACACTGCAAAAAATGGAATGTGTTAGTTCAAGAGGCATTAGTACCAACTGTTGCATAGGATTAATTAATGTGAAATAGCGAATACCTTAAAATCTCGAACATGTGTCAGCAGAGCTTTGGCCCCGCGCTTCGAGTCACCTCCCTTTTCAATGTAGGTGGCGAACGCCCTACGTAATTCGAAAAAGTTAACCTTAATCATTCGGAAGGAAAGAAAGTACAATGTAGATATGTATGGGGAATATGTGCTTACCTATCGATTACTTGGCTGAGAACTGTGAAGTCCATTTTATTCTTACTTAGGGAATCAAGGTAATATACCTTGTTCCATTTTGGTACAATTACTATTAAAATCCAATGAAAGTTCTAAAGCAAGGGCATAAGTACATAATCCTTCTTGACGCAACCCAGCAGTCCTGCTGCAATGTACCTCTCGACGAGGGGTGTATCCTGGTCGATGGTTTCCTTGGCGACCAATTGTGGGTCCAAGAAACCAACTGATAAGTTGGATGATCTAGCTTTAATCAGCATGTGTCTATATATATACACACGAAAGTAAAAAAAATTAGATATGGCATTTATCGGTATGACATTAACGGAGACTATGATTGTACACACTTACAGCGTCCAGCATCGAATGATTGAGACGTCAAGAGCGTTGAACGTGAACAGATCGAATAAATCCTCAAAGGCGACCACGAACATACACTCTTGAAAACTGTGGTGTAAATCTTCTTCGGTGAATTTGACAGTGATACTTGAAGTCCGTTCTCCCTCTAGCTTATTGGACTGCTGCATATACCACATGTGCAATTGCATGCAACTATATGGTAGCTTTTGGAGGTATTTTTCCTCGAGCAATGGCTGACCAAGCATGTATTTGCGGGCCAAAGGTAGGTACGGAATATCATCATTGGTCTTCTTTGCTTTGCCCTTGCTGGCCTTGCTGCATCGGCTATAGGCCGACTTAACGGCAGTCGGCAGCAGCGGTGCAAGTTGCTCTGGCGAGAATAGGACCCGTGGAGATAGCACCGGTGCAGCATCCGGTGGTGGAACCGACTGGTCTTGTAATGGAGATGGCACCAGTGCAAGTTGCTCTGGCGAGAGTATGACCAGTGGAGATAGCACCGGTGCAGTATCCGGTGGTGGAACCGACTGGTGTTGTAATGGAGATGGAACCAGTGCATGTTGCTCTGGTCCTGCCACCAGTGAAGAAGACTCCAGGGAGATGTCGCTTTTGGGCCATTGGATGAATGTTCCGATGGCCTGTCCTAGAGTCATGATCTCGTCGTTGGGGGGGCTTCGGTAGCGGGACCACCTCAAAATTGACATGCACACCATCCACATTAACTTTTGCGAAGCCTGGCGCTAAAGCTTGACCGTGCACCATGGCCCCGATACCAGACGAATATGCCTGGCCCCAAGCAGCGTACAAGGGAACAGAGCCATATCTCACTTGGAGCTTGCAATTCGTAGGCTCCTACATAACGATACAAAATTAGCTACTCGAATAGGCCTACCAATGGAGCAAGCATTCGAGAGGTAATAATTATTACCTGGATGTCGTCCACAGGAAATTTGGACTGGATTTGCGTCGGATTGGACGCGCAGCTACTCGGACGGTTGTGCGGGCTAGCTAGCGCAGCAGCGGCGGTGGCAGCCTGCTGACTTTCTGTCTGTTTCCGCACCTCATCTCTGATTATATCAGCCATCGAACCCAGTAGCTCCTCTTTAAGAGATGCCTTGATCTCTTCTCGTAGCTGTGCGTCACGCTCGGCTTTGTTTCTCTTCCTGCGCCGATACATGTCGGAGTCATCTTGGAAACCATGTTTCCGTGGAACGTAAAGTCCAAGGCCTCTCGTACGGCCCGGGTGCTCCTTGTTTCCCAGGGCCACGGAGAGCATATCATTCTCCCTTGTTCCCTGGAATGATCCCTCGGTAGATTGAAAACTCAGCTCTTCCTGCAAGAGCACGACATGTCATTTCAATTCGTACGAAGTTGTGGAGTAATTACAAGCTACGTAGTTCGATCGATATCTTACCAGGCGCTGGGACACTTGCTGGTCTGCAGGGTTTCGAAAGGAGACGTCCCCCGATGTCGTTGTAGATGACCTTGCTCTAAGCCAATTTCGAGCGCGGTCATCCGGGATATTGGAAAACGGCGGGGCGATGTCCTCTGCAGCTGCCAGCTCATCCTCCAACCTCCACAACGGGATTTTACCCGCATACCCAGCTGTGCCAAGTCTGTGGGGGTGCGTGTTTTTTGCCTAGAGGGCCTTGTGCTCCACACTTGTACTTTTGAAATCTTCGGTCGTTTTCATCGCCTTGAACTCTTCCCATTGTAGTTCCAGGAATGGGTGTTTAGTAAAAGGCGTTTCATCCGTCTCCACGTATTTCTTGACAAGCGTGCTCTTGAAGTTCTTCTATGCTTTGCACGCCGCTTGGTAGGTTTGTCGTTCCACAGCGTATAAGTGTTCTTCTGGGAACTCGAACGATGCCAAAATTTCGGTCCACAGCTCACGTTTCCGAGTGTCAGGCACGTTCTTCCACGAATTGTATGTGATCTCAATTCGTTCTCGTGCAACTATTCCGACCATGGTTCGAAATGCGTTTACCGCTTGCTTAGGAAGGATAGGGACCCCGGCTGCGTTTACCGCTGTGATGGTCTGTCGGCTCTGAGGCTTCTTTGATAGCCCTCTTCCTTGGCGTCTTGATGTTGGAGCGGACGCCTCCGGCGATGATGTTGAAGAATGCGCGGGTGACATGTTGCTCATTTTGTGGGTCTATTAAGATAAGATGAGAATGTAATCATATTGAATTGGAAGAGAGGAGTAGAGGGGAGGGGGAGAAGGGAGGGGGTGATATGGACATAGAGAGGGGGTGATGTGCCTATCTTAGCACCTACTTTAGTTGCTAATACTATAAACCAAATAATAGAATCAATAACAGTCTCAACATGAATATGTGCTCTCAAAATGTAGGGTTGCACAAGATTAATCTTGGCCGTCCCGCTACTAAATCATATACTCTTCCTTGATTGGTTATGCCAAATAATGAATTCAGTCTTTTGAGCTCTAGATACAAACTCTACAATCTCAAGATCAAGATATATTCAGCATGCATATATTCAGACAGCAGTTAACTTTTAACTTGTCAAGATGAAATCCTAACAGATCAATTTAATAACATGCCATAACTGTAAATCCCACAGGCAATCTCAGTATATGGAAGATTGTATATAACAGCTATTAGAGCTCAAAGACCGAATGAACCAATCTCAATATATGAATTTATCATCATCGAGCAACTGTAAATCCCACAGGCAATCTCAGTATATGGAAGATTAACAAACTTGAATATACATGAATGCAACTAAGCAACTAACCATAACAGTAAGCATAACAAACTTGAATATACAGTAAGCATATACCATAACAGTAAGCAACTAACCATATACATAACAGTAAGCAACTAACCATATACATAACAGTAAAGCATATAACAGTACGCCCTAAACCCTAACACTCAGTATGAAGTATCAAGCATCAACCCTAAACCCTAATAGTAAGCATGAAGCTCGGGGAGGGATTTGATGACCTTAGGGTTTTGGAGACGGAGGAGGAGGCGGCGACGACGGAGGAGGAGGAGGAGGCGACGATGACGCAGGAGGAGGCGGCGGCGACGGAAGAGGAGGAGGCCCCGGGCTCGGGGAGGCGGCGGCGACGACGGGCTCGGGGAGGCGGCCGGCGACGACGGAGGAGGAGGCGACGACGGGCTCGGGGAGGCGGCGGCGACGACGGGCTCGGGGGAGGCAGATCGGGATTTAGATATAGAATAACTGCAGAATACACGGAAAACCCTAGACACGGGTATATATAGCGGATTATTACAGACGGTTCTAAACTTAGAACCGTCTGTGATATGAATATCACAGACGGTTCTAAGTTTAGAACCGTCTGTAATAAGCATACTATCTCAGACGGTTCTACGTTTAGAACCGTCTGAGATAGTAGGCTTATCACAGACGGTTCTAAGTTTAGAACCGTCTGTGATATTCATATCACAGACGGTTCTAAGTTTAGAACCGTCTGTGATAAGCCTTTGCCCGACTGTAGTCATTCATGATCAACAGTCAACCATCTGCATTCATGATCAACTACCTACCAGCTGCATTCATTTTTGTCACACATTTTCACATACACATCTGAAAATTGACTACATCACACATTTTCACATATACATCTCAAAATTGACTACATCACACATTTTCACATATACATCTGAAAATTGACTACATCACACATTTTCACATATACATCTCAAAATTGACTACATCACACATTTTCACATATACATCTCAAAATTGACTACATCACACATTTTCACAAATACATCTGAAAATTGACTACATCACACATTTTCACATATACATCTCAAAATTGACTACATCACACATTTTCAGATATACATTCTTATTGTACTTGCTTATTTCCTTTAAAAATTAGCCTTCATCATGATCAATGCGTACGTAACTAGTTTCGTCACGTTGTTCATCGTCGACCCTTATGCCATTTCCAAAAGGAGGTAACTCGTCAAATTGATTGTATTCCTCCTCGTCCACTACATTCTCCACTCCAACAATTCTCCTTTTTCCATGAAGAACTACATGGCGTTTCTTATTTGCCGGGTCGGTTACATAGAAAACTTGAACAACTTGATTGGCGAGTACGAATGGTTCGTCTTTGTACCCGACACGTTGGAGGTCCACGGTCGTGACACCGTACTTGTCAACCTTCACCTGTGGGAGATGCACCCAACAGCAGCGAAATAAGGGGATTTTGAAAACCACATAGTCGAGCTCCCAAATCTCTTCTATGAAGCCATAGTATGAGTTTCTCGACCCATCAGAACTGAATGCATCTATGCGGACACCGCTGTTCTGATTAGTGCTCTTGACATCCTGAGACTGCGTATAGAATGTGTACCCATTTATGTCATATCCTTGCCATGTCACAACTGTAAATGTCGGCCCTTTTGCCAACCATGTCAGCGTCTCACTCGGCGAGCTCCTAGCGATTTGCTCCTTCAACCATTGGTTGAACCAACGGTTGTGTTGCCTCATGATCCAAACATCCGGCCGCTCTGGATTCTGTTGCCGAAGCACATCCTTGTGCTGGTCCACATAAGGCGCCACTTCAGTCATGTGTTGCAACACCGTGAAATGGGCTTGAGTATATGTGTCCATATCTGGAGTGATTGCTTTCCTTCCGATAGTTCCGAGACCCTTCAGCCTCCCCTCATGACGAGATTGAGGGACACCTATCGGTTGAATCTGAGCCATATAATCGACACAAAACTCAATGACCTCTTCGCTTGCATAACCTTCGACGATGCTGCCCTCCGGCCGAGAACGATTCCGTACGTAGGACTTGAGAATTCCCATGAACCTCTCAAATGGGTACATGCTACGTAGGAATACGGGTCCGCACATTTTTATCTCCCACACAACGTGAACAATGAGATGGACCATGATATCGAAAAACGAAGGAGGGAAATACATTTCAAGGTGACATAGAGTCATCACCACCTCGTCCTGCAGAGCATCTAGTCCTTCGGGATCGATGTTCGGGATCGATGACCTTCTGAGCAATTGTGTTAAAGAAATAACATAGCCTCATGATTGTCTCTCGGACTTTGATCGGCAAAATATTTCTAATTGCAATAGGGAGCATCTGTGTCATCAGCACATGACAATCATGAGACTTCATGCCATTTAACTTCAAATCTTGCATCGAAACAAGTTTCTTCACGTTGCCGAAGTAACCAGACGGAACTTTGACACCATGCAAGCACTGGCACGGTTCTGTTTTCTCAGCCTTGGACAGAGTGTAACACGCAGGGGGAAGGTACGTTCGTCCATTATCAGTGCATGTCGGTTCTAACTCAGACCTGATGTCCATGTCAGCCAAGTCAAGCCGTGCGTTGACGCCGTCCTTTGTTTTATCACAAATGTTCAGTAAGAGACCAATCAAGCTGTCGCACACATTCTTTTCTACGTGCATGACGTCAATGCAGTGCCGAACATCTAGGTACTCCCAATAAGGTAAGTCCTAAAATATTGATCTCTTCTTCCAGGTGTTCTTCTCATGAGCTCTCAATTTACGTCCCTTTCCGAGGACAACATCTAAATCCTTAACCAAATCATAAACCTCGTATCCCCTTAAATGCCTTGGAGCTGAACCGTCTTCCTTCTCTCCGTCAAATTGTTGCTTCATCTTGCGGTATGGGTGAGCCCTCCGAAGGAACCGGCGGTGACGCATGTAGATGGTTTTGCGTGAGTGTCTCAGCCACACACTCTCGGTACCATCTAAACAGTGAGTACAAGCTTTGGCACCTTTTGTACTATGGCCTGATAGGTTACCAAGGGCAGGATAATCATTTATAGTGCAGAACAATAAGAAGCGCAGAGTGAAGTTCTCTCGTTTGTATGCATCCCATACCTGTACCCCTTCGTTCCACAGTACTTTTAGATCTTCCACCAACGGTGCTAGGAACACATCGATATCATTCCCAGGTTGTTTTGGCCCTTGGATAAGTATCGACAGCAAAATGTACTTTCGCTTCATACACAACCAAGGAGGAAAGTTATATATGCAGAGAGTCACGGGCCATGTGCTGTGTCGGCTGCTCATGCTACTGAAAGGATTCATTCCATCTGTACTTAGTCCAAACCTTATATTCCTTGGTTCTGCACCGAACTCTGCAAAACTCCTATCGATGTTTCTCCACTGCGCGGAATCAGCAAGGTGTCTTATCATTCCATCCTTCTTGCGCTCCTCCGAGTGCCAACGCAGCAGTTTTGCCTCCTTTGGATTTGCAAAACACCTTTTCAAACAGGGAATTATAGGAAAATACCATGCCACCTTAGCAGGAGGTCCTTTCTTCGCCTCTGTTCCCTCGCCATCATCTGATTGATTGTTACGTTTGTATCGGGATGCGTTGCACACCAGGCATACATGCATATTTGCATACTCTTTACGGTAGAGGATACAGTCGTTCGGGCATGCATGTATTCTTTCTACTTCCATTCCCAACGGACAAAGAACCTTCTTGGCTTTATACGTGGTTTTAGGCAACTCATTTCCCTCCGGAAGCATGTCCGCTAAAAGACCTAGCAGCGCCGTGAAACTCTTGTCGGACCAACCGTTGCTTGCCTTCAATTTCAACAGTTCAAGCACGGCCGACAACCTCGTGTACTTGCAGCTCGTGTACAAAGGTTTCTTTAAGTCCTCCATCAAGCCACGGAATTTAACATACTCTCTCTCATCATAGTTCTCTTCTACATCGCGAAGCATCTGATCCAGATTATCATCGTGCAACCTATCCGAATCCGAGCCACAATCGACATCAACCGGCGGCATGTCATTCACTTCACCGGCGATGTCATCCGGGGGCATATCATTCACTTCGCCGGCGATGTCATCCGGGGGCATATCATTCACTTCACCGACGATGTCATCCGGCGGCATATGATCATTCACTTCGCCATGACTGGTCCAACACGTATAATCCTTTTTGAAACCCCTTTGAATCAAGTGCGCTACAATTTGCCCTTGGTTCTTAAACATCTTCAAATTCTCGCAGTCAGTGCATGGGCAACACATATATTCCACCCCCTTATTCAACATATCCTCCTCGGCGGCTCTTATAAAAGCAGAAACGCCATTAATGTACTCTTCACTCACACGGCTCGCGGCATACATCCAGCTTCGGTCCTACGTTACGTACATATATAACAACTTAGTATTAAAATCTAGATTAACTAATTATAACTACATATATACGGGCCACATTTATTATATTGAGACTTAATTTGCTAGCTCAATTCATATTACAAACACAACAGCTATTATATAACCAACAATTTTGCAAATTAACCATCTTCAATAACCACTAATGGATTACTTAGACCTAAATTGTAATGCAATTAAAGAAAAAATAAATTACATTACTAACCATATCTAGAGCAACCAGGAAAGACTGAATATTCAAAGCTCAATCTCTGCCTCTTCCCACCAAATTAACTGGCCTGAAATCGCCTAGCTTCCTCCCGAGTGAAAAAGTGCGCAGCAGTGGCTAGATCTGGATCGAAATGAAGACAGATGCGGTCTGAGCAGCGCAATAAATGCCTTAGCCATTATCACAGACGGTTTTTAACTAAAAACCGTCTGTGAATTATCACAGACGGTTTTTGATTAAAAACCGTCTGTGATAACTAGCTTATCACAGACGGTTTTTTATTAAAAACCGTCTGTGATAATCTGGGATTATCACAGACGGTTTTTAATACAGACCGTCTATGATACTTCGGTAATAACCGCCTGTGATAATCCATTTTCCCGCCACAAATACCACAGACGGCCTCCTAATTACAACCGTCTGTAATAGTGTTCATCAGAGACGGTTTCACAAAACCGTCTGTGATGAGGCGTCTACTATGAGGCTTTCTGTAGTAGTGTGGCATAAGATCTGCTGTAACAATCATACACCAACATTGTTCTTCCAAAATGTCCCATGTTCCAATGACAATGACACTGCCTTCTCAATCTTCAACTTTGACGATCTGATTGATGAAGAGATAGATATCAGATTAGATGATCGTCTAGCAGCCACAATGGAAGAACAAATCGAAGCACAACTATTTGGAACTCCTCGTCATCGCCGTTGCAGTGGAAGTAGAAGGTACATTGAGAGAGATCGTGAGGCTAGCCATGCACGTCTCTTCTCAGTTACTTCTCTGATCCTACATATATAGATGCTATGTTTCATCATATATACCGAATGAGAAGATCCTTATTTCTGCATATCGTGCAAATCCTTGGTGAATGGTCTCCGTTTTATCAACAAAGAAGCGATGCTTTGGATAGACTGGGATTCTCACCTTTGCAAAAATGTATCGCATCTATGTAAATGCTGGCATATGGCTGCTCTACAGATAACCTTGATGAACCTTTTAGGATTGTTGAAAGCACTACAATAGAGTGCTTGGAGTATTTTGTCAAGGGTGTGATCAAAAATTTTGGTCATCAGTATCTTTGAAGACATACCACCAAAGACATTCAACAATTGCTTCAAGCGGGGAAGGCTCGTGGCTTTCCAGGAATGCTAGGAAGCCTTGATTGCATGCACTGGGTATGGAAAAATTGCCCAGTTACGTGGCAAGGCCAATTTACTTGTGGCGATCAAGGAGCAGCTACCGTCATGCTCGAAGTGGTTGCCTCACAAGATCTTTGGATATAGCATGCTTTTTTTTTTGATGTTTCTGAGTCAAACAACGATATCAATGTGCTAAACCAGTCATCATTGTTCACTAATGTATTACAGGGGCAAGCTCCTCCAGTTGAATTTACTGTCAATGGAAGAAAATGTAACATGAGTTACTATCTTGTTGATGAAATATATCCAGAATGGGTTGTATTTGTCAAAACAATCCTACTACCTCAAAAGTGATAAGGAGAAATTATTTGCACGACATCAAGAATGTGCAAGAAAGGATGTTAAAATGGCATTTGGAGTTCTGCAATCTCATTTTTCATATTTTGTGTTGTCCAGTTCATGTTTGGTACCGATCAACCCTCAGTGATATTATGTATGCTTGTATTATATTACACAACATGATAGTTGAGCATAAGCTAGCGAGAATCATACGGTACCCAATATGATTTCAATTATGATTAGGAAGAAACACCATACCACCTCCAGTAATCCACCATGGGCCTGTTAATGGGTTTGCTAATGTACTTGAAAGAAATGATGCGACAGATCAAAGCATATCCGCCTCAAGAATGACTTAGTTGAGCAAATTTGGCAACATTTTGGAGGAAGTAAAATCAACAATTAGCAATAATGCTTTTTAGTTCTAATTTCATGGTTACATTCGCTTAGCAAGTTTTTTAGAGGATTTACATAGCAAGTTATGCTACCAATATTTTGATTATGTAATAAAGATGGTTGGCCTCTGGTGCCTGTTTCTCCTATCATCTAGTTAAATCATTTGCAATTCAATGTAAGTATGTGTTTCAATTATTTGAATGTTGCATTATACTTGAGTATTATCCTCATTTTTACTAGACCATTGTAGATCTGCATGTCTAGGAGTGGTGGCAACTCATATTTAGCCAAACACATACACATGAGAGAGAGAGAGAGAGCGCACTCTAACAATGCCTATAGCTATGCCCACCGCCGACGTTTGTTGCTGCACACCAAGGAATATTTTAGCTGGACACCTCTGATGGCTTGCTGGCACCGCATGTTCCTCTCACATCATGTTGTTGCTCGCCGCTGCCGGCACCATCCTTGCGGAGGATGTGGGTATTTTGCCGAGCATTTGGTGGGCAACACAATGGCAATGTTGAATGACACCTATTTAGAAATTGTTTCAAGCTTCTTATAGGAAAAAATAGCAAATTCATGCAGGCGACATGGTGATTCTACGGATGACACAAAGCACACATACACATTATATATATATATATATATATATATATATATATATATATATATATATATATATATATATATATAGTAGGTGCCGCTCGGTTGGGCTGAAATAAGCTGGCTTATGACTGAAATTACATTGTATCTGACTGAAATTACACTATAACTGGTGAAAATTACACTGTAGTTGATAGTGGCTTATTTGGCGTAACCAAATTTAAAAAAAATAAAAATAGGGAAAAAAGCTAGCCTATTACGGATAATGCAAACGAATATAGAAAAAAAGAACCAGCGAAAAAGCTCAAAAAACTAAAACGCCAAAAAGAGACGAAATTTAGGAATAGTAAAAATAAGCCAGAAGCTCAAGCCGAAATGAGTGACATCTAAATTAGCCTAAACAAAAGTAATTTACCAAAATGTCCAAGAAGGTGACGAGCTTGTTGCTGCCCACCACTACTCTCGGTCTGTCGCGCGATCGACACCACGATGCCCCCATGGTGGCCTCGATAGCCAGCTGCCCCACCACCAATCAGCATGTTGCACGCCCCACTGACTCACTGCTGCTGTTTTGCTCCCGCCGCTGCTCTAGAGCTTGCACTATGCAGCACCCACTTGGCTATTGGCTCAGTGCATGGTTGAGGGTGGATGCACTCGACCACCCCTTTCTTCTACTCCCCAACAGGAGCTAGGAGCTCGATGACCATCTCCAAAGTCATGCGCCACTGAATCCATTAGAGCCGCACCCCCAGCAGCTCGCCATCATGTTCTGCTACCACTAAAAAAAAAAGAAAAGGATTTTATCTATGTCAAAAGGTTAAGATAGCAGATGCAAAGGGGGAACTGTACTCACTATGGAAGCTACGATGCAATGAGAAGGGAAATCGTATTTACATATGACAAGCTAGTGTTGACTAGTGGGGACAAATCGGTGCAATTTTTGTTTTACCGGAACTAGTCTTTTGTACTGGGGATCGCACGTGCTTCATCGATCGTATTGCATGAAAGAAAAACAAAAAGACACAGTTCATATATGTTTACAGTTTATAGATATTTGTTTTACTTTTAAGTTGTTGAAACATATTTCGTTGATGCCATTATTTTACTATGTTACTTGCTGAGTCTTAAACTTATATTTGCTTTCCTTATATTTTAAGTAGCCATTGATGACGACGTGCATGGGAGTGGGGTAGCACACGGGCACCACGACTTTTGAATAATATTAGCTACCATAATAGTTATCTCTAGGTATTTAATAGTTTAGCTAAACTTAGTTCAAATTTCGTTAATGGACTCGATGGTGGTACTTGATAGTACGTGAAACATAGTTGTTTCCAAAAATTCGTCATTGTGAAGAACCAATACGATCATTAATCTTTGAGGTTGATGCTAGCTGGATGTGTGAGGTAGTTGCCCCTGAGTGCATGGTTTAGAGTATTCTTGGACACGAGGTTCCGAATGTTCTTGCACGCGAGGCCTCAAAGTGTGTATGTTTATTCATGTTCCTGGTGTGTACGGTATAACTAGGAAAAGAGTTGCTGAAATTTATTACCAATGGTTTAAATAGAGTGATAATGACTAGTAGTAGCATCTAGGCTTAGATGTTGGGATGGGATGTTAATTACAATATAGTGCAGTTTTTGTTTTTTCTTTTCCTGTGGAAACTACCTACTTAAATATTTCTGCCATAAACTAATCATAATGAGTACAAAATCAGGTGCATCTTGCTACTAAGTGGCCCATGCATTTTATATCTATACCTTTTGAAAAATAATTTGTTTATATCAAACTATTATTTTCCAATGCTGTACTAGATGGAGGTTACACACATTAAGAGAGGTCCTTATGAACATCCAAATCTTCATGGGTGTTATTTTGCTGATGTAGATGGACAAATGATCTGTAGAAAGATATAAGCATACAATCAAATTATCTAAAGTGTTGTACGTTAGGGTAGGCACATATCACAGATATGCGGGAAATTAATTGAAATGTTGTCTTCGTTCACGCGACGGCACATCCCTTTTATTAGGAAATTTTGAAAATAAGTCCTTACAGAAAACATAGAAATTATTACATCCAACAATCCATCATCTGTGACACTTGACCATACCCATAGAAATTTATTGGCCACTCCAAATAAAAGCAAACAGACTAGCCAGGAATGACAATAGAACACGGAGGACTATTTGTATAGCACTCAATCGCTCTTTTAAACAGTCGCCAATTTGTATGTAGCTTGGAATCTCTCTTCTAAGTAGTCGCCACTCCTGATAGGTGGAAATCTGAAAAGATATCAAATTTCAAAAATCATGAGAAGCAACAATAGACCAAACTAGTCAAATTGTAAGGTAAGAGAAGAGGACCTTGGTGGATATGCCTCACTGCAACAACTTTCCAAGCACTTCACCACTAAATCAGGGTTCGGATCAATAAAGAAAGCCATCTGATGCATTCAAAAAGCTGTGTAAAACATATGTACAGTGCCTCATTTTTTTACATTTTACAGTAACATTAAGCATGCCATATATTGGCTGAAGTGTTCCTTCTATATCACTGGGGAGTGGTTTCTCCCATGAAAAAGAGGACTATGCTGGCTTATTATAGGGTGAAAGGTTGTAAACAGAACTCAATCGGTGCTGACTATTGAAACCACTAAAGTAGGAAATTCTGAATTCAGTAGTTAGTATACTCACAGAATATCGCTCTTTACCAACAATGACAACGCGATGTAGTGTAGATCTACAAGTTACAGAAAAACATAAGAACCAAAATTCATATACAAGGTTTTATTTTAGAACAGAAGTGCATGAGGCATCACCAAAAGAACCTTGTAAATAGAATCTAAATAACTATACCACCATATTCTAACATGTCCGTCATGTTACCTAAGTCATGTTCACCATGTTACCTACATGATCTTGACAAGCCAAAAACCCTTATTGCTATGCATTGTATCTTTGTCATATTTAACCAGAGGCCTGGAGTTTTTGAAATAAAATGTTCTCCAAGTCTACGGACTCACAACTGTTAGTACAATAGATGATGGCTTCTCCCAACCACAGAATGGATCAACAAAGATAAGAAAGGATGTACCTGAAAACGCAATTCGTCCACCTTTCTAGCAAATCACCAATGTTTACAATAAGAGCCCTACAAGTACATCAGTACATCAGAACTGCTAAGGTCAGGAATTATCTAAAAAGCATCGAAAAGGGGCCCAACAAGTTAACAAAACAAAGCAACAAAAAGATAAAATAGGCGCATGTATGTATTTGAAATTTCTATTCATGAATGTCACGAAAGAGGTATTTACCCATCAATGTGATGAACATCTTCCCAGAGCTGGGGATGCCTATCTTTCTCCCTACATATCTGTACACTCACAGTAGTGTAAGAATCTAGAATATACATGCCAACTGCAGAATGAGATTAATATTTTTGTTTTTTTTAAAACAAGAGTCCTTCTTTCTTTGCTGAAAGTGAATATATATTTTTTTATATGAGTGACTACCTAAAAATGAGAATGGAACTGAAGTTGATGAATTAAAAGTTCTGAAAACAATGGCACACCTGCAGGCCAGGGGTGCCATCTGTGGCTAGAAGGGTTATCATTCCATAATCTGAATGAGCTGCGGCACCATAACTTCCATTATCAGACTCATTTGCTTCACCTGCATTGAATTAATCAAATATAATTTTTCCATTTTGATAAAACAAAGCAAAAGGATGCAAGGAAATAATTCAAAGTTGCTCAAATGCCTCCAAACTACTTAGAAAACACAGTCAGTTTCTAGAAGTTGCTATAAGGAACTCGAAGATGCCTCATTATTATTTTTATTTATATCCCACTTTCTGGTATAAAAACAGGTAAGCAAAACAATGCACAAAACAATGTTTCCCAATGAGCCTATATATATTATATTAATGTCTCTTAAGAGATTTACTTTTTGTAATCGTAGGCCCTTTTAGTCCAGTGTACTGCAGCAAGACAATTACTTTGAACTATTAACAAGAAACATCACACAAATCTGTATGGACTTTGCTGGCAGCTGCTAGTATAACTTAACCATTAATGTGTTTTTTATGAACTGCAAGGGTTCTTAAATGCAAGCTGCAAAGTTTAGTAACAAATACACTTAAGATGACCCAAATATTTTAGCAAGAAATACACTTGAATGGATGCAAATAAATGATCTGCAATTTGATTTTTTCTATACATTTAGTGGGCATATTAGTAAATGTTCCCCAGCCACCCAAAGCTCAAGCAACATCATGTAGGAGGATGTCAAGTTTTCCATTCTTTAGAATGGCATGTGTTTTATCCATTCATGTTCAATAAAGCAGGAAATTGTTTTAGCATTAAAGGAAAACACATGCATTTCCATTTTTTTTAAAAAAATTCTAACATATATATGGGAACATGACACATACATAAATAAGTGCAAAACAAGCCATCCAAGCAACTATCAGCAATCATGGAATGACAAGATTAAAGAAGATAGCAATTGGGAACTTCAAGGACATATCTAGCACTCCATTGCATATCATTTAATTAGAATAAAACTTTGATTCTTTCATATATATGATATAAAGTCAAATCCAATAATGTACCTGAGTAATGCAATAATCGAAGAAACGCTGACAAATTGTCCTGAAAGAATTCAGCATCGAGTTCCAAACTCAAAGCAATTAGAGACAGTATTCTTTTGCCAGTGGCCCTGTAGGGAAGAAGAAGCAACAATATTAGAGTAAACAGTTCTCTAAAAACAACATACAAAATGCAATACTGAAACAATGCTGGTTGTACTTCAGATAGTGCAAAAAAACTTACAGTGCATTTTCTCGGTACAGCTTCATTATCTCCTTCCAACACGGAAAGCGTTCTGTGGATAATTTAGCCATAAAAAGATAAAAATATTCCTTATATTTTGAAAACAAATTAATCCCAAAAGGACATTCGAGTGAATGATTTCCATCAGATATAATGCAGGATCATGACGCAGATAAGCACCTTCAGAAGGCCATTGATTCACATCATTCTGCAAATCTTCGTCTCCCATAGGCCCAATGTAAAAACTCTCCTTGAGATCTACGTACGTAACCACTAAACAGTTAGAGTTCTTAACGATATCATTATAAACAACAGAAAAATGAAAAAGGTAAATCTCCAAAATATGTTTTTTTTCCAAACTATATAAATCTAGATAAATCTAGTGAAGATCTGGCGGAATTGCTTCTTCAATAATGTTTCAACAAAAGCGAAATTCAAAATGTTTAAATATGGAAATTTTGAATTATCTAATCTTAAAACGTTTGGATTTCAAATAATTTATCACAAGGATTTAAATTTAAAACTCAAAATTAAATTATCATATAATTTACTTTTTAGTTCTAAAGTTCAAATGTAAATTCTTATAATATGAAATTTTGTAATACATGATAAAACGTAAAGAAAGATTCCTTTATCTTGGTATTTATGATAGACAACCTTTTCTATGGTAATAAATATTCCTGCAATTGATGGTAGGGTGACAATCAAGCAAATCTTGGATTACAGGTTTAGATTACTTGTTTTTACCAAACAAGGTAGTCCTTCAAGATTACTCCAGATGGTTTCCCAGTAATCTTTTAGTGGAGAAATCCAACCAATCTACCCCAATCAAACAGTGATACTGCCCAGTGAAAATTTTATCGCCCGGTAACAGCCCTTACTGGTGAGCCCACGTAAAATGAAACTGTAATACCAGAGGGAGCTTTGGTATGCTCCAGCCAGTCCAACCCAAGCCATCCCCCATAAAACAGCCATGGGAGGGGAAGCAAACTTGATTTCTCCTCCTTCCCCTTGTGCCGATGTTGCTGCTCCTCCCCCCATACCGATCCTACCGCTGGCGCACCGCCTTGCCCTCTACACACCGAGCCGTCGTCTGCTCTCCATGTGCCGCCTCTCCGCCGACACTTTCCTGTGCGAGCCACTCCTTCCTGCACCTACCCGCTCGCTGTAGCCCCTAAGTTGGTGCCGCTCCGCCCGGCCATAGGCCACGCCACCTTTCTCCCCCTACCGCCTGCGCCGTCCTCCTCCCGTCGGCCAAGAAGGGGGAAAGGAAGGAAGAGAGGGAGGGAAAGAAGAGATGAAGAGGAGTAGGGATTCAGCAGTGAGAGGAGAGGTGGCCGAAGAGAAGAAAAAGAAGAGAGGAAGGCCGGCCGCGAAGAGAAGAAAGAAAAGAAGGGAAGGAAAGAAAGGAACAAAAGAGGAAAAAAAGAAGGGTAAAAAGAAGAGAAGGGAAAGACTGATCTGACGTTTGATCTGCCAAATCCGGCCAAGATAAGGAAGAAGGAACTCGGATCCAGTTATTCAGAGCTAGAGTAACGCCTCGAAACCACTTCCTTCGTTTATTTATCATTTTGCGTAGAAACCAAAATGCCAATTATTGAGATGGAGTCATGTGGAGGCTGAATTATCGAACAACGTTTTAGTGACTGATTATTCAGTTGGTAACTAGTGATCGGACTAATTAGTGACTGATTAGTGTAAGCACTTATTAGTGTATGTGATTAATGAGGGGAGTGAATAATTGGTATGGATGTTTAGACAGTGAAATTGATGCTGCTATTGTTGATCTTGTTAATTTATAGAGAGAGAAGTAGTGCTGTTTGTGAGAAGTACTATAGTAGTAGTGGTTGTGTCGGTGCCTGCGTGATCGAGTATTATTCAGTGAATAATTAGAAAGTCGGTAAGTAATAATGGGTACTCTGGCCGAGTGCACGAGGAGAATGAATGATTTATATGGATTAATTAGTACAGGTTAATTAGTATGGACTAATTGACTGAGATAATTGCTAAAGTTCTATAGAAGGCTGGAACGCCACTTTTAGCATTTCGGATTGTAAGTTGGCGTTAGAGTTGGATACTACCTAGTATGGAATAGCTTGGCCTTCGGGTTGAAATCGGAATTTTGGACGGTGTACTATTTAAATCATGGTAACTAGAAATATGTGAATAGAGTTATGCAGATTACCGAACCCATAATATTTGCTATGTTAGGCTTCAGGTTTGAAAGACGCGGTCATTCGATCATTCGGAACAGCGGGACGTTATCTAGTAAAAGAGTGTAGTATGTGTTGGTTTACGTGTAGAAATGATGTCGTTCGTATGTGTGTATGTATGATTATGATGTATTGAGGTGGGTTGATGCTTGTTCGGGTGGGGTTTCAAGGTTGGTGCCATCCACAAATCACCCACAAGGTTGAATAGGCAAGTACATGGTAGAGTAGTAAACGATAATTGTTTTGAAATATGCGATGTTTATGTTATATGATTTTGTATAGTAGATGATGATAATGATAATGAAACGGGATAAGCAATAAGGCTTACCTGCTAATGATAATAATGATGAAGTTTATGATAATGGACATATGCATTTACATTATGTGCACTCATAAGATGAGAAAAGAGATTCACCGTGGGTGGATCCGTAAGACCTACTTCCGTAGGCCTCTGCGGGAGTGGAGAGATCCCCATGCCGATAAGAACGGGCCCATGATAGGGTGAACATCGATGGGTGTTCACCTAGGCTATACCGATATATGCAATGAGATGAGCAAATGAACATGCAAAGTAGTGTTGCATTGAACTAATGGAATGACAATGATGAGACATGGGAATAATGATATGAACATGATGATGCATGTGGAGAATAACATGTTAAGTTTATGGTTATGTTGAAACATGCAGAGGATGATGTGGCTAAGTGATTGCTTATGTGTTTGGTAGCGTTTATCGTCCTAATATGTGCTTACTGAGTCTTTGGACTCACCCCTACTTTGTTATGTTTTTAGGTGATCATTTAAGATGTCATGAATGGGTGGAAATAGCCCCCTTATCTCATATGCAAACAGTAATTCACATGTTACCTTTAGTTGATATAACAACCTTGAATAGCATACTTTGGTAGTTAGCATTAAAATCTATTGTTTTATTGGAAATGCCTTGTATAGTGTGGATTATGCCTCTCTTTTGATATTTGGTAATCGGGAACATTTACCTTAACGCTTACGGGTAAGCATGTGTGCTTATCGTATCGTTGAGGAGAACAGAGGAGTTGCTGCCAGATTCTAGCAGCAATAGTTGTAAATGGTATATGTTAGGGTAGGGTTGTTGCAGAAACCAGCTAAAAAATTTGGAATAGCATCATTTTCATGTAAATATAAAAGGAATTTGCAACCATAGCTAAAACAATAGCCTGCTTGTTGCCTGGTGGTAAAGTGGCTCAGTTTGGTAGTGTTGGTCCTGGGATTGAGTCCTCCAAACCACATCATTTTCTGTTTTTTGTTTTACCTTCAAAAATGTAAAAATTTTAATTAAAACTTTTCTGCCAAAAATTTCTATAAGTTTTCCCGTGATGTTGCATGTCCATAGTTAAGCTTTCATAGATGATGTCCACAAAATAGTCAGCAAAATAAAAAATCGCTGGTAACAGTAAAATTTAAAAATACATTGGTAACTGCAAACCCTCTGTCTTCATAATTTCCAGTGGTCAGGCACCAACTTATCATGTGCTATTGTTAAAGCAACCTGGCATGTTCTATCAATCAAAAAATACGCTTAAATTTAACACTGCGAGAAGCAGTGCAAAGTGCAAATTAAGGAGGAGTTTGGCCATATATTAGGAATCCGATATCTAACCAGATGAAGCGTCGATCTTCTCGGAGTAGGGCGCGGTATAGCCTCTGTGGTTGCTGTTCTTCTGCAGTGCCATCTTTTCCTCCATCGGTAGCTCGAAGAACTTCTTGCTCTCCGCAAACACCCTCTTCATCAAGGCGCCCTCGATCCCGTGGTTGGCAACATAGAAGAAGCCGTACTCCATGCATGCCTACCAAACCATGCAAATCACATGCGTTATGCTTGCTGGTGTATATAATGTTGACAAATTCCATACGCGTCAACATCAAATTTGTCATATTTAACTTACTATGTTTAGCTAGCTTGTTATGTTTAGCATGTGATTTCCTGCCATGTTTATCTTACCATATTTAGCTAGCTTGCTATGTTTAGTTTGCTGTATTCGTTACCCATATAGGTAAATTCATTTTTATGTTTAGCTTGTAATCTCCCTATAAATAGTTGAGAAATACAATCATCAAGCTGTGCGTTTCTAGTAGCACCAAAACAACCATTGTGTTTGCGTGAATTGTTCTTGCGTTGTCAGAAGTCCACCGGCATCCTGATCATCGACGATTTCTGTCAATTGGTATCAGAGCGGCTACGACTCCAAGGGTGATGTCTGTGCAGTCGGTTCCGAATGTTGGGCGATCGCCGTCGCCACCGCGTCGCCAACGCATCTCCCACTCTCCCGCACCACGCCGCGGACGGCATCATAGCGAGGTTATCATCGAGCATGTAGTCAAGGAAGCGGGCGCCTCCGTGTAGTACCCGATGCTCACGCGCACCAACTACCAAGAGTGGTCATTGCTGATGCGCGTGAACCTGTAGGCCGATGGGCTTTGGCAGTCCATCGAGCCATAGGAAGATGAGGTCATTGAGTACTGTGAGGACCGGCTCGCGCTGGTGGTGATTCTACGCGCCGTGCTGCCCGAGATGCTCGGGTCGCTTGCACACAAGTGCATAGCGTGATCGGCGTGGGAGGTGGTGAAGACTGTGCGCGTCGGTGTCCAGCGAGTCCGCGACGCCAACGTGCAGCGGCTACGCAAGGAGTTTGGCGACATCGAGTTCAAGGACGGGGAGTCCGTCGATGACTTCTCGCTCTGAATTGTTGGGCTGGCCAACAACATCTGCGTGCTCGACGGTGAGATCTCGTATGCAACGATCATCAAGAAGATGCTCTAGGTCGCTCCCGAGCACCTTTCTCAGGTGGCAATCGCCATCGAGATGCTCCTTGATTCCGATGAGTTGTCCATCGAGGAGGTCACCAATCGTCTACAGCAGGTGGAGCAGCGGCTCAAGAAACTGGCACCACCGTCAGCCCCCGTCGTCGACAAGCAGGGCCGCCTACTCCTTTCGGAGGAAGAGTGGCTTGCACGTCTCAAGCTCAGTGGCGGCGACGGTGAGAGTAGAGGCTCCGGCAGCGAAAACAAGCGCAGAAAGAACCAAGGACGTCGAGGCAGCGGAGCGTGCAAGAGCGGGGAGTCCAGTGGGCCAGGCCAGGAGCGCACGCAGACAAGTGCCGCAACTATGGCAAGGCCGGCCACTGGGCCAAGGACTGCCGCAGCAAGCCCAAAAAAGCTGCGCAGGCCAACGTTGCCCAAGGAGAAGAGGAGGAGCCGACGCTTCTTATGGCCCACGCAGTCCGCTCCTCACCACCTCCATCTCTGGCGGCGCCACCACCATCCCTAAACTGCGTCGTCCAGATCCGTGAGGAGAAGGTCTTCGCACAGCTTGGGCCACGGGAGGACCGTGACCATCGGAGTTGGGTGCTCGACACTAGGGCGACGAACCACATGACTAGCATGCGATCTGCCTTCTCTGTGCTCGACGCCAGCATCTGCGGCACCGTTCACTTAGGCGATGGCTCGGTCGTGGAGATCGAGGGCTGTGGAACCATCATCTTCAGCTACAAGAATGGTGAACACCGTGCACTAACAGGGGTGTATTTCATTCCTCGTCTGACGGCCAATATTGTGAGCCTCAGGCAGCTCGATGAGGCCAGCTGTCGGGTGGAGATCGGCGCCAACATCCTACGCATCTTCGACTAGCAGTGCAAGCTCCTTGCATGGGTGAGGCGGTCTCCGACGCACCTCTACTCGCTAGAGCTGAACATTGGGCGGCCCATGTGCCTAGCGGCGCACAATTCAGAGGAGGCCTGGCGTTGGCATGCTAGGTCCAGGCGCATGGGCTGCATGGGCGGATATGGTGCATGGGCTGCCGCCGCTTGACCAAGTTGATCAAGTGTGCGACAGCTGCCTTGCCGGCAAGTAGAGAAGGGCGTCCTTCCCGGAGCAAGCGTGACGATGTGCGGTGCATGTCCTTGACCTCATGCACGGCAATCTCTGTTGTCCAATTGCGCCCACAACATCCAGTGGCAACAGGTACTTCCTGCTGTTGATTGATGACCTAAGCTGTTTTATGTGGCGTAGCTTGCTCTCGAGCAAGGATCAAGTGCCGGTAGCCATCAAGAACTTTCAGGCAGTGGTCGAAGTCGAGTCCGAGCGAAAATTGAAGGTCCTTCGCACTGACCATGGGGGTAGTTCACGTCTGTGGAGTTCAGCGAGTACTGCACAGAATGCAGCATCCAGCGGTAGCTCACCGCCCCCTATTCACCATAATAGAATGGGGTGATTGAGCACTGCAACCAGAGCATCGTCGCCATGGCCCGGTGCTTGCTCAAGGCAAAGGGCCTCCCTGGGTACTTCTAGGGCGAGGCAGTCTCCATGGCGGTCCACATACTCAACTGCGCCCTGACGCGCGTGCTCGATAGCAAGACACCCTATGAGGTGTGGCATGGCGAGCATCTGGCTGTCCACTACTTCCACACCTTTGGATGTGTCGTGCACATAGAGAACACACGACCGAACATAAAAAAGCTGGACGACCGCATCAGACCAATGATCTTTGTCGGTTACGAGAGTGGGTCCAAGGTGTTCCGCTGGTACGATCCTGTGAGCAAGCGTATCACTGTGTTGTGTGACGTCATCTTCGACGAAGCGCACAATGGGACTGGACCAGCAGCGGTGACATCTAACAAGCTGGAGGTGAGCCTTTCGTCATTGAGTACACCTCGGTGCTTGTCCTTGGGACACTGCAGACCAAGGCGGGTGCGCAGGGTCACTCGTCCACGACGCCACTGCCTTCTTTGGTCCATGATCTGAGGACGCCGTGCACTCCAGTGTCAGCGACGCCACCAGCACTTGTGCCAGTGGAGTTCATGTCCCTGCCACCAAAGGAGGTGGACCTGGACGCGGACCACGATGATGCACCCCTGCGTTTCCACGCCATCGATGCCATCATCACCACCAGGCTTGGCGCTCCGAGTGCTCGACGAGGAGCTCCACTTTACCACGGCAGACGAGCCAGCCTCCTTCGGAGAGGTAGAGCAACAAGTGTGTTGGCAATAGGCGATGCTTGAGGAGATGAAAGCCATCGAGGACAACAGGACTTGGGACCTCGTCACGCTCCCCACTGGCACCAAGCTATTGGTCTGAAGTGGGTCTTCAAGGTCAAGCGTGATGAGAACGGTGACATCGTTTGGCATAAGGCGCGTTTGGTGGCAAAGGGCTATGTCCAATGTGCGGGCATTGACTTCGATGAAGTCTTTGCTCTGGTGGCACGAATGGAATCTATGCGTGCGATGTTGGCTCTAGTGGCACACGAACTCAAGGAGGTGGTGTACGTCGCTCAGCCACCAAGATTCATAGTCGGCGGCAGCGAGCACAAGGTACTTCGCCGACGCAAGGCATTGTATGGACTTCGTCAGGCACCGAGGGCTTGGAATGCCAAGCTTGATTCTTCTATGGTGTCGCTTGGTTTCCAGAGGAGCAGCTCCGAGCATGGCATGTACACGTAGAGCCGAGGAACACCGTAGCTAATTGTGGGTGTCTATGTCGACGACTTGATAATCTCTGGCACCACCTGCAGCGAAATTGTGGCGTTCAAGTCTAAGATGAAGGAGATGTTTCGGATGAGCGATATCGGGCTGTTGACATACTATCTTGGGATTGAGGTGAGTCAAGGTCCTAGTGGCATCTCTTGGGTCAATCCGCCTACGCCGACAAGCTTCTGGAATGTAGCGGCATGGGCACCTACAACCCGAGTGTGGCACCCATGGAGCCATGGCTTAACTTGAGCAAGGAGAGCACCTGTCCTCTGGTGAATGCCACGGAGTATAGGGGCATCATCGGTGGGCTCCGTTACCTGGCGTACACCTGTCCTGATCTTGCCTACTCAGTAGGATACTTGAGTCGGTTCATGGAGAAGCCACATAAAGATCACCTGGCTGCGGTGAAGCGAGTACTATGGTACGTCGCTGGAACGCGCGGTTATGGTGTTCACTACACCAAGAAGGAGGAAGGGAGACCAAGGTTGATCAGGTACAGTGATGCTGACATGGCGGGCAACATCGACACTTGCAAGAGCACCAGTGGCATCATCTTCTTCCTCGGTGGTAACCCCATCACCTGGCAATCATCTAAGCAGAAGGTAGTGGCTCTGTCCTCTGTGAGGCAGAGTATATTGCAGCAGCCACTGCTGCATGCCAAGGCGTCTGGTTAGCTCGACTTTTGGATGACCTCATCGGTTCAGAGTCTGGAGCGCCAGAACTCAGGGTGGACAATCAGTCTACCATCGCGTTAAGCAAGAACCCTGTTTTCAACAACCGGAGTAAACATATTGACACTCATTTTCATTTTATTCGGGAGTGTATCGACGGGAAGAAGATCGTCCTTGAGCACACATCGACAGAACATCAGCTCGCGGACATTCTCACCAAGGCGCTCAGGCGTGTTCGCTTCCATGAGTTGCGCGCTAAGATCGGCGTCGGTAATCGCGTCAAGAATTAGGGGGGAGAAATGTTGACAAATTTCATACGCGTCACCACCAAATTTGTTATATTTAACTTACAATGTTTAGCTAGCTTGCTATATTTAGTATGTGATTTCCTGCCATGTTTATCTTACCATGTTTAGCTAGCTTGCTATGTTTAGCTTGTTGTATTCGTTATCCATATAGGTAGATTAGTTTCTATGTTTAGTTTGTAATCTCCTTATAAATAGTTGAGAAATACAATCATTAAGCTGTGAGTTTCTAGCAGTACCAAAACAACCATTATATTTGCGTGAGTTATTCTTACGTTATCAAATGTCCACCGACGTTCTGATAATCGACGATTTCTGTCATATAAGACGTCAATGATAAAACAAGGACCTCACGGAGATTTTGAGGAGGGATGCGAAGGAGAAGAGAGCAGAATTTTGACCTGTCGGATGGATTTGGCGGCGGCGCGCAGGTCCGAGGACGCGAGGTCCACCATAGGGAGGACTACGCTCCCGGCCATCGATCTCCTGCTCAGCTCTAGCTGTGCAGTCTCGCCTCACTCTCGTCTGGGGCGCGCGGGATTGCCTGGCTTTTAAGATGCACTAATCAACTCTCATGTTAAGCTTTTGTTTGCCTTGTTGTCAGGGAACTTATACTCCGCTGATGATTAAAAAATTTCGTATCTACTCAACTCGTGTAGATTAAAAAATTGGGCACGCGTTACACGCCATGCACTGTGGCTCATTAAGAAAAAGGGCAAATGGGTTTAAGGTTATGCTCCAACCGGCTTTGGCTGTTGGTTTTTTGTTGCAATTGCACTGCAGCGACTGTTACATTTTCTGAGTCATTCAATTAAAAATAAAAAATAAAAACACAATTATTTCTCCACAAACAATATAAAAGAAATAAGAGAAAAAACTAAAAAGCTAAGAAAAAAACCGAAATTAAGAAGCTGGTGCATTTCAAGTGACTACTAACTTTTGGAAGCCGAAAGCCAAAAACTAAAACCACTTATAGCAGCCCCTAAAAATGCAAATAGGTGAGCTGGCTCCTGCTCATGGAGTGCGCCATCACTTAAACATAGAATATCATATTCTCGACCAATTTTTATCATAATTACCAAAATAAATTAATAGAAGTACAAGAGCAATATGTCTCGAAAGCTAGCCTTGGCTAGACATGCTGGTATGCACCCAGCCCACCAGGGTCTAAGTCTTAAACTCAGTGAGAAAGCGTGTGTTCGTACTCTGTGAGATCTTGGGTGCCCCATTTAAATTCATAGCATATGTAGAGAATGCGTACGCATGTATGTATATGGGCGGTGTGTGTTGAATGTATGCGTCTGTCTTATACTTTCTAAAAAGAGCATTATATGTCTTTATATAGTATGTCCATTTTCCTTGCTGTTGTTAATTCCAGTAAGCACTACTTTTGGTCTGACAAGGTTAGAATAGATCATTTCCAAGTGTGATGCAGCTTTGGCCCTGTTCTTTTAGATTATGGCTGGTGGTTTTTAGCTGTAGCTAACTAGTCTAATAAATAGTGATCGCTAAAGAAAGCCGAAACTAAATATCAACTGAAAAGCCAAAAACAACAAGGCCTTTAAGTGGTAGCTTCATGACAGATGGTGTCAAACATACATCATATATAGAGCTGGAGCTGTGAGCATGAATGGCACCACCCATCTCCTCCACCGTGAGTGGTTAAAGCTATCAGTGGAAGCGAACGGGCTTTAAACGTGAAGAAAGGCGGTGGGAAAAAGAAGACAGTTTGGGTGTCTCCCGCGCATAAGTGAGGAGAGGCAATGGGGGCTCTCCTACAGGAGTGATGGTGTTGGTGAGGTGGCTCTGATGCCTTTGCAAGACTTAGCTAGCATTGATGCAGTAGGTACAGAGAGCATGCACGTCAGCCAGGAACGGTGAGCTGAGGTAGGAGAGAGAGAGAGAGCGAGTAAGCCAAGCAGCGCAAGAAGCGAGAAGGAGGACAGGGGATGGGTGACCGACTGGTGGGACCGCGACGTCAACTCGGTGTGAACGCGAGGGAGCGGTGTGGCCGCAACTTCGGGCGATGACGCGAGGGCGCATGGAGCGGCGACACAGGAGATCGGTGGAGTGGCGGCATCTTCAGGAGGCACTAGCAAGGAGTGGAGACGGGAAATCAAATAGGGAAAGCGGATTTTCAAGGATTTTGGAAAATTGGGTAAGGATTGGAATTCAAACAAAATTAAAAAAGAATTCAAAATTTTTGAAATTTTGGAGTTATTTCACAAGCCTAGGGTTTTCAATACTGGTTTGTTTTTTTATTAGAGATGGCTGATACAAGTGATAATCGGAAATTTTGGGTGATTTTTGATCCAAAAATTTCAAACAAAATTTGAATTTCAAACTAATTTTGGCCAAAAATCACCGATTATCGGTCAAAAATTGGATGAAAAATCAAGCTGGAACTGCCCGATAAGGGAGATGCTTCTATGCTTTCTTCATAGTGATTTGTACAATTTTAAAGTATGACGAATGATAATTAAATGTTACCTAGCTCTTCAATTGCTTTAAAATTAATATTACTCTTGTTAAAGAGGAAAGTATAGAAGCACTGCTCGTCCGATAATAGAATGACAAAAAGCACTTGGAACCTAACAAAACTCATGCTAGCACATTCAAAACTTCATACAACAACCAGAATATCAGATTTTGAGGAAAAATAAGTTGCAACCTAAGATAGCAAAGTATTTGACATGAACAGATAGTAATGTAAATGCCACTAATGTTCAGAACTTCATACAACAACCAGAATATCATATTCTGGGGCAAAATGAGTTGCAACCTGAGTTAGCAAAGTTGTTGGCCAGGCCCTATTTTTTAATTTTGTCAGCCAGGCCCTGTTTTTCAATTTTCTCTGCCCCGACGCCTCGGCAGCCACCGCCCTCCTGGCCTCCGCCTCCACCCCCGACACCCTGACCTCCACCGCCATCCAGGCTACGTCCTACGTCGTCTTCACTGCCCTCCATAGCCAGACAACCTCTGGAGAATGGGGATTTCAGAGGGAGGGAGTAGGGAGGAAGAGATCGGGATATTGGGAAGATCGCAAGAGTAGGGAGGAACCGAGGAAGTGCAGCGCCTCAGCGACGAACGAGCCGCCTGCGGGGAGGGTGCTGGAGCCTGGAGAGGATGAGACTCAGATGAGAAACATATGTGCATGTGTGTTAGGGGCTTAGGGCAAATGTCCATGGGCCACTCTGGGCTAGCTCCTTTTCAATATGGCCTGAAAGATTTGTCTGGTACCGTAATTTACCCAGGGGGATGGTAACCCCGATACAAACGATTTTCGATCGGTTATCACAACACTGGCCACGCTAGGCTTGCTGGTTGCAGCAACCAAGTGCTTGCCGGCGCCTGTCACTCCTTGTTTCGGCATGCCTTGCAGATGGGTGAAAGTTGCCCAATATTTTAATTGAAAGTTTTTTTTTCAAAATCTAGAACAAAATTCTTTTAGATTCTAGTTGAAAGGTGGAATGATCCATTGAATGTTTCAAATTCCTATTGGAAGCTTGAAAGTTCCCAAAAACCTGAATTGAAAGTATCAAAATCCAAATGGAAACTATTTTCAAATACGAGTTGAAAGTTTCCAAAGCCAAAGTGTTTTTTCCAACCTGACTTGCAAGTTTTAAAATCAAAATCAAAAGTGTTTTCCAGCCCGAGTTGAAAGTTTAAAAATCAAAGTAGAAGAATTGAAAATTCAAATCCGAATTAGAAAGTTTCAAAATCAAGAAATGGAAATTTATAAAAAACCAAAAGAGAACATGGTGCCCGTTAAATAGATGTACCCCAACTCTCTAAGAATGAAGGGCATGAACTACACAGAAAGCACATAACAAAGGGTGGGATTTTATGTCCCGCACAACGCCCTCCTGTAACTCCCTAAAATTTCAATTTAAGGTAAAATATACTTATTTTAACCATTTATGGGTTTTTAGCTTTTTAAATGTTTAAAACCCTTTTCTAGAAATAAAAACATTTATCTTGGATAAACAAAAGGTTTTTAAAGTATAAAAAATATTTTAGTTAAATATTTAAAATGAATCCCTAAATTTTTATTAATTTTATTTTTTTAGAGTTCAAAATAATTTTATGGAATAAATGAAGTAAAAAGTGAATTTAAAATCCTCTATCTTATTCCAGGCCGAAATCACAGCCCTTTCGGTCCATTTGCTGGCCCATTGCCGTTGCACCCCGCAATTTTCAGGGTAATTGATTACGCTAGAACATTGGGACCGCGCGGCGTCCTATCCACCAGCTAAGTGCAGATGATTTTACAGATAAGATAGCATAAGAAATAGATTACATCAGCTTTGGTGAGTAGCCGTTCCTATGAAAAACAAATGGCAACACAAAAACATTCCAAATTGAGATTGCCACGTTTCAATTTCTTACAACAAAATAGCTGGCAGGATCCAAATCTCAAGCCCAACAACTAGTAAGACTTCATATACTGACAATGTAATTTGACAATGAATCATAGCTAAATCCAAACAATCTAAATCTAGAATCTTTGAAACATAAGCTCAAAACTCAGAGGCTGTGCAGGGCTATGTAAAATAGGAGGAATCAAGCGAGAACAAAAAGGGGGAAATTATCTTCAGTTCTAGTGAATCCTATAACATGACAGTAAGCACAACCTAAACTGATTTAGTGAAAGGCATAAACCCAGGAGATACTTCAACTGACATCACTTCCCACCCTAATTAGCCTGATGCCATAAATTAAAGTGCAGTAGATGTGCAGGTCAAAAGAAAAAGCAGCAGAACAGAACACAAAGGATATTTGGGTGAGTGCAGTTGATGAGAGTACTTCAACATAGCAGCAGTATGTGGAGTCCAGTTAGGCTCCCTGGAGCACACGTAGCCTGAGCAGCGCACGTCTCAGGGGAGTACACAGCCAATATTGTTCGTAGCAGTAACACGCACATGGGAGTACTACATCACTAGGCAGGAGTGGCGACAGTTTGCAGCCCTAGCATACACAAAAGGTGTGCAACAGCGCGTATATATATAGGCAATTGCAGAGGGAGGGAGCCTGGCTGAGAATTCCGCCATGTAGGACGCAGAGAGTGGCGCTCTCCACAGCTGTCGACGGCAAAAGGCATGGCTACCAGATGAGTGATCATGCAGCCTTGCCACTGCGTAAAAAAAATCAAACACCGGTAGGAATTGCAGCGACCATAGTTATTGTATCTAGGAGACATGGCTGCGTAGGAACTGGGCAGCGCATCTGGTGATTACCTGGCACCGGCATCGCTG
The DNA here is from genome assembly GCA_017311315.1 of Dendrocalamus latiflorus. Lineage (NCBI taxonomy): Eukaryota > Viridiplantae > Streptophyta > Magnoliopsida > Poales > Poaceae > Dendrocalamus > Dendrocalamus latiflorus. The sequence goes on from CM029634.1 coordinate 28,816,552, forward strand.
GTGCTGTCAGTGTTGGGGAGCTTCTTAGCAGCCTTTGATGCGGGCGATGGACATTATCTGCATATTGCATATTCCATTCTACATGTCAGATGTGCATCGTTTCCTGCGCTAGTGGAATATCAGGAGGCCATGAGAAGGCGTATCTTTTCTTTGAGGGCCTAACTTCCTCTGTCTTGGTTGCCAAAACATCTAGTGTGTCCCCTTGCTCGGGCAGCGGCATAGACCAAGTTATTAGGAAGGAGAAGATCAACGCTGCGTACACAGTGTGTGCAAAGAGCATATGTGGTATATGAGGAGGAGCTGAGCTAGGAGTGGCTCCCTGGCTATACCTTTGGGGACAGTATGACATTACTGCCTTGTGGAGTCGCAGGCTAGAGCTGAGTAGCCACTGGCATTTCTTTGTCCGGTGCATTCGATGATGTGCTCGCTTGGGGGGGTCACTGGCGGGGAGGTCAAGGACTGAGACTCCCCTTTCACCAGGGTAGTGTGCACACTACTTGTCCCAGGCGACAACACGAGTGGTGTTGACCGTGACGCTGTTGGCGACATTGGTAGCAGAGCACCCCCAGCATCTTCAACCAACATGATCATGTTGACTTGGAAGCACACGTTCCCTGAAGAAATTGTATTTCTGTGAAGGTGAAATCCCAGACAAATCGCTTCTCAAATAGGGCTGTGATCTCATCAGGTATGAAATCTCTGTCCGGTGGGTTTTTGGAGATAAGGGTCTCCACTGACCTATGAATGAGTCTATGAGCAACTCTCCCAAATAGGACAGTAAGTTTGTACCTGGAAGGGTTGGGCAGGCCCAATTAGAGGACAAACATAGGAGGGCAGCATACATAGGATATTGCAAATGTCATATGGTGTGTAGCACTGGATTTACCTTGAAGTAACTGGGCCAACCAGAGAGCACCCCATGCACTTGTACAGCTCACCATAAGGCTTCGAGGAGAAGCACGAGTTGCAGGCATTGTACCACCAGGAGTGATCGTTCTTGATCTTGTTGATCATGATAGTCACCAAGAACTCATGTTTCTGCATTGCCATTTAAAGAGTAAAACTTAGGACCACTGCTTTGTACAAGAGGCACATGCTTGTGTATGTACAAAATACCCACCTTGAACCTGTGAGGATTGAGGTATTTGATCTCTGCAACCATCTTCTCCTAAGCACCACTCTCAGGAACGCCCGAGTTGGGAAGGTGAACCCATTCAATCGGCTCATAGGTGCCTTTGATGCTACATAATTAAAACACGAATCAATTAGAATGAGGGCTGCAATAAAATTGAAATAGTATAGGAAAGCAGTGAGATATGGATGCAATCGATAGATGCCATCTGCATCTTTTCAAGCAGATATCTCATTACATTCAATAAGCATTTGTCAATTTCGAGAGAATCATTTAGTAAAATAATATCAAAACTAGGAGCATTATCATACGCAACATAAGCAGGCAAGTAACAATGGGAAAAAATTATAGCATAAATCTACAATAGACTGCTACAAGTTGTAGAAATGCATTTCTAATAGTTGTCAAACCAAAAACATACACCAACCTATCACAGCATTGAACCAAAAAAAAAAACAGGATTACCCTAACAAGCTTGTCATGTTTACTAAGTGAGTCTGCATCACAGCTAATATGGGTACTGTAGGAAACCCATAAGTTCCAAACAGATCTGTTAGGCGTTGTGCACTTCCCAAGAATCCAAAAACACATATAGTGCATAACAGAGATACACAGGCCATGGGAATACCCAGAAGAATTTTAGGCTGAATGCACAATTAGAACGAGGACTGCAGGAAGCACCTGGCTCTAAGCCCTGTGATTTCAGGGACATCAGCATTGATATGCCTCTTGCACACGGTTCCGCCACACAGAGACGGTGCATCTTCAGCAATAGAGGAGGAAAACAACATTAACACGTCATTTACTCTGCCAATATGTAACAATGCAAGAGGCAGTAGCCATACCACCATAGTTCTTCACAAGTGTTCCCACAAGTATCAGTATTTACGGCTTGTCCTTCCCATCGTGGTGTACTTGCTTCGCATCAAATGCCGTTGTGCGTTCACCCCAGAGTGCAACATTCAAAGCAATATTGCTATTTTTTGGTAGGGGGTGAGTGGTGGTGGAACAGTAACAAAGCAAAGCAAGCAGACACATCAATAGAGACACTGAAAACAATAGCCTAGAAAAGATCAGAAAGAAAGAACATAGAGTACCTTGCATCGCGGATAGTGATGGTTCTTTTTAGGCTCTGAGACTGCCTTGACCATGCGTGAAGTGCAGTAGCTGTTGATATCTTGGTTATCACTCCAACAGCATCTGCATCATCCATGAAGGGTAAAGATCAAGCAATGGCACAGATGCAAATATAAGGGGTGCACGTAGCATTCGACAGTACCTACGAAGAGCTAGCTCTTTCTTCTCCACAAGCGATGGCACCTGGTGGAAAGGTGTGAGAAAACACACAAGGGAGTTCAACAGGAACATCAACATACTCCTCTAGTGAGGTCCACCTTGTGAAAGTGATCATTATCCTGTTTGTAACTGGCCTGTACATTCTGTTGCTGGCATGCACACGATAGTCGTTAAGGTAGTACACACGTCCCTCGATGATGATCGGCCTGAACAGGCTGTCATGAGGAGGGTAGATCTAAGCATGGATGGAATTGCCCTGCCATAATTACAATACATATTAAAGAAAGTAAGTAACGATATCAAGGAATCTAAAGGAATAAATAGACAATAGGGAGGCAGTATACGAATGCAGCTTCCCTGTTCCTCTTCCCTGTTTCTGTCCCTGTTCGCTCACACATGGCAGCAAACTATTTGTTCTACTCTGCAACAGCATCCACCCCTCCCAGGCTTCTAGCGAATAGGCTACTGTCACGTATGAGGGAACAGGGAAGAGGAACAGGAAAGCTGCATTCGCAGTATACATATCGTCTCGTTGATAAGAACAATGTCGAGATGAAGCAGCTTGGCATCATCTCTGGGATCATAGAACTCCCAGAACCTGGAGGCGCGGACAAAAAGTTGCAGGTTGTCATCCCCAAAGCCAAGGATGGAAAGCAGAATGTGTTCCGTCTTCTTGAGGCAAAGAATGTGGCTGAGCAGTAAGAGTAGGTAAAAGAAAATAAGAGGAAAAGAGATTAGCAAAAGTAAAGGACAACCATATTCCAAGCATCTGACAGAAGATGTCATGGAAAGGCAAAGCACAATACTATAATAACGAAATATGCATAGTCACCCCAAAAAATATCTACAGGAGCAGAACACCAGTGGCTCGCCCGGGTGCCGTTAAGGCCTACAAATGTGGGAAGATGGGAGAGGGAGGGGGGGGGGGACAAAACGTAGTTAGTATGGGTGGGTATGTGTGTCGAGAATAGTGAAGACGTATTTGCATGGTAGGACATAATGGTCAGCATAGAATGGTACAGGTAGCGTACGTACCACGCCCTACGCCTGCACGGTACTTAGAACCTCATGGTAGACAACATTTCTCATCTCAAACCCGCATTTTTAGAAATCGGAATATAAATATTCCGGCCTTGATCATTCCATTCAAATGACTACAACCGTTCAGAACCAGAACAACACAAACAGTTCACACACCACCAAACGGTGTTACAAAAGCATCACATCACATAACAAAAGCCAAAAAGATTTAATCCTTTAACCTAAAACAATTCCTCCACCCAAACTTGCTAAACAACTCCACCACCACTCTCTCAAGTCTTGTGCATCCATTTAAGAGTGCTCTTCTCGCTTCCTCTTTAGACAGTTGCGACCAGCATCTGATCCAATAAGTCCCCCTGAAAATGACCTGCACAAAAGAGTGAACATTGTTCCTTTTGAAAACGGCGTCATTTCTGTTCAACCAAAAAGCCCAGCAAAAAGCCACTATACCCACTAGAATCTAATTTCTAAGCTTGAACGAAAAACTTCTAAGCCAAGAACCAAACAGCATCTCAACATTAGTAGGTGGTTGAATTCCAAAACTAATGACTACCACATTCCACAGAAACCGAGCCACATGGCACTCGAAAAAAAGATGTTGAATGCTCTCATTAGAGGGACAAAAACAACATTTAATATTACCTCGCCACTTTCTTTTTGCAAGATTATCTTTTGTTAAAATAACTCCTTTATACAAAAACCAAAGGAATACCTTGATTTTAAGCGGTATCCACTACTACAGAAAGCCTCATAGTAGACGCCTCATCACAACGGTTTTGTGAAACCGTCTCTGATGAACACTAGTACAGACGGTTGTAATTAGGAGGCCGTCTGTGGTATTTGTGGCGGGAAAATGGATTATCACAGGCGGTTATTACCGAAGTATCACAGACGGTCTGTATTAAAAACCGTCTGTGATAATCCCAGATTATCACAGACGGTTTTTAATATAAAACCGTCTGTGATAAGCTAGTTATCACAGACGGTTTTTAATAAAAAACCGTCTGTGATAATTCACAGACGGTTTTTAGTTAAAAACCGTCTGTGATAATGGCTAAGGCATTTATTGCGCTGCTCAGACCGCATCTGTCTTCATTTCGATCCAGATCTATCCACTGCTGCGCACTTTTTCACTCGGGAGGAAGCTAGGCGATTTCAGGCCAGTTAATTTGGTGGGAAGAGGCAGAGATTGAGCTTTGAATATTCAGTCTTTCCTGGTTACTCTAGATATGGTTAGTAATGTAATTTATTTTTTCTTTAATTGCATTACAATTTAGGTCTAAGTAATCCATTAGTGGTTATTGAAGATGGTTAATTTGCAAAATTGTTGGTTATATAATAGCTGTTGTGTTTGTAATATGAATTGAGCTAGCAAATTAAGTCTCAATATAATAAATGTGGCCCGTATATATGTAGTTATAATTAGTTAATCTAGATTTTAATACTAAGTTGTTATATATGTACGTAACGTAGAACCGAAGCTGGATGTATGCCGCGAGCCGTGTGAGTGAAGAGTACATTAATGGCGTTTCTGCTTTTATAAGAGCCGCCGAGGAGGATATGTTGAATAAGGGGGTGGAATATATGTGATGTCCATGCACTGACTGCGAGAATTTGAAGATGTTTAAGAACCGAGGGCAAATTGTAGCGCACTTGATTCGGAGGGGTTTCAAAAAAGATTATACGTGTTGGACCAGTCATGGCGAAGTAAATGATCATATGCCGCCGGATGACATCGTCGGTGAAGTGAATGATATGCCCCCGGATGACATCGCCGGCGAAGTGAATGATATGCCCCCGGATGACATCGCCGGTGAAGTGAATGACATGCCGCCGGTTGATGTCGATTGTGGCTCGGATTCGGATAGGTTGCACGATGATAATCTGAATCAGATGCTTCGCGATGTAGAAGAGAACTATGATGAGAGAGAGTATGTTAAATTCCGTGGCTTGATGGAGGACTCAGAGAAACCTTTGTACACGAGCTGCAAGTACACGAGGTTGTCGGCCGTGCTTGAACTGTTGAAATTGAAGGCAAGCAACGGTTGGTCCGACAAGAGTTTCACGGCGCTGCTAGGTCTTTTAGCGGACATGCTTCCGGAGGGAAATGAGTTGCCTAAAACCACGTATAAAGCCAAGAAGATTCTTTGTCCGTTGGGAATGGAAGTAGAAAGAATACATGCATATGTGAAAATTTTGAGATGTATATGTGAAAATGTGTGATGTAGTCAATTTTGAGATGTATATGTGAAAATGTGTGATGTAGTCAATTTTGAGATGTATATGTGAAAATGTGTGATGTAGTCAATTTTGAGATGTATATGTGAAAATGTGTGATGTAGTCAATTTTGATATGTATATGTGAAAATGTGTGATGTAGTCAATTTTCAGATGTATATGTGAAAATGTGTGATGTAGTCAATTTTGAGATGTATATGTGAAAATGTGTGATGTAGTCAATTTTGAGATGTATATGTGAAAATGTGTGATGTAGTCAATTTTCAGATGTGTATGTGAAAATGTGTGACAAAAATGAATGCAGACTGATAAAATGTGTAAATGAATGCAGCTGGTAGGTAGTTGATCATGAATGCAGATGGTTGGCTGTTGATCATGAATAACTACAGTTGGGCACAGTCTTATCACAGACGGTTCTAAACTTAGAACCGTCTGTGATATAAATATCACAGACGGTTCTAAGTTTAGAACCGTCTGTGATAAGCCTACTATCTCAGACGGTTCTAAACGTAGAACCATCTGAGATAGTATGCTTATTACAGACGGTTCTAAGTTTAGAACCGTCTGTGATATTCATATCCCAGACGGTTCTAAGTTTAGAACCGTCTGTAATAATCCGCTATATATACCCGTGTCTAGGGTTTTCCGTGTATTATGCAGTTATTCTAATATCTAAATCCCGATCTGCCTCCCCCGAGCCCTCACCGCCGCCTCCCTCGAGCCCTCGCCGGCCGCCTCACTCGAGCCCTCCCCGGCCGCCTCACTCGAGCCCGTCGTCGCCGCCGCCTCCCCGAGCCCGGGGCCTCCTCCTCCTGCGTCGCCGCCGCCTCCTCCTCCTCCTCCGTCGTCGCCGGCCGCCTCCCCGAGCCCGTCGTCGCCGCCGCCTCCCCGAGCCCGGGGCCTCCTCCTCCTGCGTCGCCGCCGCCTCCTCCTCCTCCTCCGTCGTCGCCGGCCGCCTCCTCCCCGAGCCCGGGGCTTCCTCCTCCTGCGTCGCCGCCGCCTCCTCCGTCGTCGTCGCCTCCTCCTCCTCCTCCGTCGTCGCCGCCTCCTCCGTAACCAAAACCCTAAGGTCATCAAATCCCTCCCCGAGCTTCATGCTTACTGTTAGGGTTTAGGGTTGATGCTTGATACTTCATACTGAGTGTTAGGGTTGATGCTTGATACTTCATACTGATGCCTGTGGGATTTACAGTTGCTCGATGATGATAAATTCATATACTGAGATTGGTTCATTCGGTCTTTGAGCTCTAATAGCTGTTATATACAATCTTCCATATACTGAGATTGCCTGTGGGATTTACAGTTGCTCGATGATGATAAATTCATATACTGAGATTGGTTCATTCGGTCTTTGAGCTCTAATAGTTGTTATATACAATCTTCCATATATTGAGATTGCCTGTGGGATTTACAGTTAATAAAAAACCGTCTGTGATATCGCATAATCACAGACGGTTTTTAATAAAAAACCGTCTGTGATATCGCATAATCACAGACGATTCGAAAACCGTCTGTGATAACTTGGATTATCACTGACCCATAATTTCAGACGGTTCAGAAAACTGTCTGTGATGACGTTTCCTTGTTTTCCAAAACAAAAAATTTTGTGGAAAACTCTCTCTTGCCAAGAGGTCTCTATACAAGGAATGGACAGAAAAAGAACCATTTTTATGCAAGTTCCACACTAGCACATCTTCAAGCTCATTTAGAGAAACTCCTACAACCAAACGCACCAAATCAAACCACGCATCCCGATTATCTCCTACCAAAGCTCTCCTAAAAGAGACATTTAGCGGTGAAGTATTAAGAACTTGAGCAACCGACACATTCTTCTTTCTAACAATTCTATACAACTTAGGGAATTTCGTCATTAGCGCTTCCTTCCCAATCCAAATGTCCTCCCAAAATCTCGATTGTTGACCATTATTAACCTTGAATCTACTCCTTGAAAGAAAAACATCTTTGACCTCCATAAGACCACTCCAAAAATGAGAGTCCCCTGGTCGTTTACACAACTGAGACCCTTATCTTGCAAGTATTTTCTCTTAAGCACGTTCTGCCAGAGGCCCTCCTCATTCAACAATTTAAACAGCCACTTACTTAACAAACATCAATTCTGCACCTCCAGGTTTAAAATCCCCAAACCCCCCCCCCCACACACACACTTTGGCTGACTAAGGATACCCCATCTGGCCAATCTATATTTCTTTTCATTCCCATCATTTTGCCAAAAAAATCTGGATCGATAATAATCCAGTTTCTTAAGGACCCCTTTAGGAATTTTGAAAAAAGACATCATAAACATCGGGAGGCTTGATAAAACCGAATTGATTAAAACGAGCCTGCCACCAACCGATAATAATTTGCTTTTCCAACTACTAAGCTTTTTCTGAAATCTTTCCTCAACCTCCCTCCAATCCTTGTTCAAAAATTGTCGGTGATGCATAGGGAGGCCTAAGTACCTAAATGGTAACGATCCCGCCTTGCACCCAAAAAGCTCGACATAAGCGTCACTCTTGGCCTTAGCGTCCCCAAAGCAGAAAACCTCACTCTTATTGAAATTTATTTTGAGACCCGACAGCTCCTCGAAAGTACTTAGCACTAACTTTAGATTCTTTGCCTCTTCGAAATCGTTCTCAATAAAAAGAATAGTATCATCCGCATATTGGAGAATTGATAAACCGTTATCCACCAAATGAGAAACTAAGCCCCTAAACTGCCCATTGCTTTTGGCCCTTTCTAGAAGAATTGCCAACATATCAGCTACTAGATTAAAAAGGATGGGCGAAAGAGGGTCCCCTTGTCTCAACCCTTTACTAGTCTGAAAGAATTGGCCTACGATGTCATTCACCTTGACCCCTACACTGCCACCACTCACAATCTTTTCGATCCATTTGCACCACGTTGGTGAGAAACCTTTTACTCTCAGAACCTGCTTCAAAAAGGACCAACTCACCTTATCATAAGCTTTCTCAAAATCTAGTTTGAGAATAACCCCTCCCATTTTTTTTCTTGTTCAGCTCATGTAATGTTTCATGCAAAACAACTGCCCCTTCCATAATATTCCTTCCCGGAATAAAAGCCATTTGGGAAGGTCTAATTACCTTGCTAGCCACCCTCGAAATCCTATTAGCCAACACCTTTGTAAAAATCTTAAAACTGACATTAAGCACACAAATCGGTCTATACTGCTGAATTTGCTTAACCTCGTTTTGTTTTGGAAGGAGAGAAATTATCCCAAAGTTAAGACTAAAAAGAAGAAGCTTATTATTGTGGAAATCTTTAAACATGGCCATTAGGTCATCCTTAATAAGACTCCAAAACACTTGATAAAACTCCGCAGGAAATCCATCAGGACCCGGAGCTTTATTGTGCTTCATTTGGAAAATGGCCTCTCTCACTTCCTTTTTAGAGAACACCTCCGAAAGGATCGTATTCTCTGTTTTAGATACCTGTGGGATATCATCCTTGTAAGTTTCGTCCAGAATCAAGTTATTTCTCCTCGACGACCCAAATAGGCTTTTATAATATTTTGTAATAAATTTCTCCAGATTATCCTCTCCCTCAATCACCCCTTCTTCTTGATCAAGCCGAAAAATTCTAGTTTTCCTTCTTTTACCGTTCGCAACCATATGGAAATATTTTGTATTGTTGACTCCCTGCAAGAGTTCCGTGGTCTTAGCCCTTTGGAACCACTTCAACTCCTCCTCCCGAATCAATTGGGCTAGCCGCTCATTTATCTCTTGCTTCAGGGCCACTTCATGTTGATCTAAAAGTTGAGACTCTGCTTTTTTATCAAGTTTTTCCGCAACCCTCAACAACTCCTGCTTATCCTCCCTACAAGTTCCTTTCTTGTTCTTTGCCCAACCCCTTAAAAATTGTCTCAACCTTCTGATTTTATTCTGCCACCTTTTGAGAGACGAACAACCCTTCTTTTCATCTTTCCACACCCTAGACACCGAATCGAAGAAATCTTCACGCAAGAACCATCCGAGTTCAAATTTGAACATTGGGTGCCCTTTACCCTGAGTCCCTCCAGCAGTGCTAATCAAGAGCGGAGTATGGTCCGACAAATCTCTACCTAAAGCCTTCACCACAGAAAGGGGGTACTTTTGCTCCCACTCCGTGCTAACCAATATTCTGTCCAGTTTTTCAAAAGTTGGAACTTTGCGGGAATTCGCCCAAGTAAAGCGTCTTCCCGACAGAGCAATCTCCCTAAGATTTAAGCTATCTATAACCGCATTGAAAAGGAAAGGCCATTTCCCGTCAAATCTATCATTACTTTTCTCACTCGGATTTCGGATAATATTGAAATCCCCACCAATCATCATTGGCTCTTTGTTACATGCTTGGACCAGTTCGGTAAGAAATTTTTCTTTGAATTCTGGTTGCGCTGCCCCATAAACAGCTACCAAAATCGACTGAAAGTCATCTTTTTTATTTCTAAGATGAAATTTCACAAAGAAATCCCCATCCGCAATGCTGCCAATATCAAAAACATTCATATTTACTCCCAACAAAATCCCGCCCGACCTCCCATGAGGCACAGACCAATGCCAGAGAAAATCTCTTCCCCCACACAATCTATTAAGATTAGCTGGCGAGAAATCTTTCCTACCAGTTTCCAAAAGAGCAAAGACCTCTGCTCTCTAGAAGTTTCAAATAAGAATCTAGATTTAGCCAAGTCCTTAAGACCTCTGCTATTCCAGAAAATTCCTTTCATGATGAACTCCCTTTCGAAATTTTAACCCTTCTTTTTTGCAACGTCCTCATTCCAAACGACTTAGCGTTGGCCTTGTGCTTTCTCAAAACATCCTTAGCCTTACCACTAAGGTGGTAGTTATCATCATCTAAAATCTCATCCACCAAATCCCCACACAAATGCCTCACTGCCTCTAGTTCTAAATCCTCTAAACTTTCCGAATCACTAGCACTACTCAGAGAGCCTTCACAGTAATTCTCTAAACTATCCGAAACCCTTGAGTTAACTCCACAAAACAAACGGGTAACAGTTGAGAAAAGATCTTCACTGTTCGCTGCCACTACCCCCAGCTCACTCACCCTCTTGACTACAGAAGAAGCAGGAATAGAACAAAAGGAGTTAAATGTCACATTACCTTCCATTTGTTCCAGGTTCCACACCAGCGCCCGCCTCTCCGCCCGCCTCAAGGTGTTCTCTTCGGCCATGCCTGCCAAGTGATTACTGGTTCTTGATGGAGACAACACCACCTCCCTAATTGACCCGGCCGCTTCCACAACGCCAACAGGCCCAGCACCCAACCCCGCCTGACCCGAAACCACCTGCACTCCCGGCCGAACTTGCGCGCCCAGCAAACCCACCGCGCCCTGTGACTGGTCCGACAACACCACTCCTCCTGCCGCCTCCGCCAGATCACCCAGGTAAAATCCCTCCGAACTGCCGAACTGTACAGAACCCCTTGCACCGGCCATTCCCTCCTCGAGAGACTTCCCCGGCGCACCGAGATCCCCCAACAGCCCACCCAGCCCCTCCTCTAGATTCCCCTGAGAACTGACCACCTCCGCTGCTCCTTGCTGCATTTCCACCCGAAAGCTCTGCTCCTTTGCTTCTTCACAAACTTCAGCTACGCCCATTTGCTCCTTTTCCTCTAAAATTATGTCAACCACTTCACCAAGGGATTTGTTGACCGATACACTCAGAAGTTCCTCCGCCTTTTCCTTAAGAAAAGCTTCAAATTCGACATCACTCATTCTCTGGACTTTTTCTTTTAGTGACTCTCCTCCCGCCCTTCCCTCTTTAGCCGGTGCCCCATCTTTTAATCCCCCTTCTCCCCTCAAACGCTTGTGTTCTCTGTCACCCTCCATCTCTTCCCCCAACAAATCATCTTCCTCCAAGCCCTCCTCACTTCCAAACCCATCTTTGTCACCTCCATCCCACTCCACCTCTACTTCTTCCCCGCTCTCATCAAATCCTCTTTTCTCCACCTCAAAATCCAACTCGAAATAATGATCCCCAATGACCACATCTAAATGTGCGGGAATCAATTTCGGGTTGAGAACAGCTACAAAGACTCTTCCAAACCCATTCTTCCTAGTCGACTCCATATCCACCGTCTGCGTTGATCCAAGCATAGACCCGACCGCCCACAGAATCAGAAACTCTCTCAACGCTTTTTCTTATCCCAAACACCCTAACCCAAATTTTAGGTAGTAAGAATCCTTCCTCCTTCTCATGCCACTCCTCAAAGATCAACCTCACTCCAGTTGAAACTCCATCCTCCTTAACATCTGCCCCCCCAAAAGCAATCGAACGCTGCAACTCCGATCTTGACGGAAATTGAGTGAGAAAAGCATTCTCCCCCCACTTCTCTAAAGACCACTTCCACTTCCCTGGAACGATCCTCTGCAATTGAGCACACACTTGCTCCTCTGACAGCACTCCACCTGTGACGGAAACCAATGCCCGCTTTGACTCCTTTTTTCCTTTAGGCAGAGGAGGGTGCTGGATATGGAAGAACCCCAGACCATGCACTGCATAACCGACAGCATGAGCAACCGGCCTCGGCATTTTGAGTAAAGGGCACCTATGGTTCACATGATCGTGGCTGTCACAGATTACACAGTACACCTCCGCCAAGCAACCCACCGCCAAATGACCCCTCTTCGTGCACCTCGAGCACCTGATTCCTGCCAACCCTACTCCTCCCTCCTCATCCGAGCCTCCCTGAACCTCCTCCTCCTGCACAGCACCCACAACCACCTGCAAGCTTCCAGAATTGGCTTTAGCCGAAGCAACCTCATCCGCCTTTCTAGATACTGCAGCCCCTGCAGCTAAAGCCCCAAGCTTCGAGCTCACATGACCAGCAAACAGCCCAGAATTACGATCCTCGCCACGCCCTTGCCTGCCACCAAAACCACCGCGCGGTCCCCCAACATATCCCCCGGTACCTCCGCCACGGCCCTGCCTCGACCAGCCTCTTTCTCGATTCACGCCATTCCCCCACGGGTGCCTCAACCCCCGACCACCTCCCTGCACTCCACGCCCAAACGCCCGAAATCCACCGCCGCCGGGACCCTCCTCAACAGCCGCAACACCTTGCCCGCCACCACGGCCAAAAACCATCCCGCACCCCCGGGACCCGACACCACCGGACTGGTTCTGGAAGCCAAAACGACCCCCAAACCTCCATGACCGCCTCGCTGCATTTCCCTACCCTGCCTCCCTCCAGACACCGACTCCGATTGCACCGCCTTCTTCACGACTTCTGCGAACGAGCAAGACCGGGAGACCGAGGTAGTCAGAGGAACAGAGGAAGTAGCAAAAAGGATTTGCTGACCTGACCGAATCCTTGGCCGCCCCCTCCTGGCCAATAGCTCACCCAAGCCCTGCGGGAAACGAGGCACAAAATGGGCCCCTGCACGACCCAACGGGCCCAACACACTGCTCAGACTTTGCGGACCCACTTGACGCTTCGCTTTCACAATTTGAAAAACAGGCAACTCCCTCTCCGACTCCGATCCCGCCCCCTCCGAAACCGGCGGCGATGCCGTCACCGCCCCCGACGCCTTCCCCAGCTCAACACCAAGGTCTTCCAACCGAAAAGACCCTTGGGCACCCCTCTTGGATCTAATGTCTTTAACCCAGACGTCTCCCAGACGCAGCTCCGGTGACGCCCGCCTCGCAGGAAGAAGCCCTTTCCACTGTCTGAAGCTCGGCAACCCCCACTTCTGCGCCCCTGAATCCGCGAACTGCACCTGCAACAGCATCGACCTGGAGCGACGACCCTGGCCTGCACTACACACCACAGAGCCAACACCCTGTGAAGAAAAACCATAAGAAACTAGATCTGCATCTCTTACCCCAAAGACGACCGGGGAATCCATGGCCAAAGCCTCCTGCACGGACGAAACGCCCACCGCGATGGAGCTGCCGCCCGCCTCTTCAACTTCCTCATCAGAACTTTCGTTCCCTGCCTGCGACCAGAACCGAGATCCACACCCTTCCCCCTAACCCCAGCTAGTGGATCCGAGGAAGAAAGCAAACCCGGCGCCGAAAATCGACGATAGGGTACCCTCTCCAACATAAACTCCGCCTCACCAGCGACCTCATCCGGCAGCGAGCAAGGATCTCCGCCAGAAAAGGAAACACCAACCGGAGAAGAACCCCACGGGGATCCAAAGGAGAGCTCACTCCCCAACTCTACCACCTCGACCCCCTTCGCAACCTCAGGCGACGAGAAGGCCCCCTCCGACATAGAGCCAGGCGAGACCGGCAAGAACGCCGACCCAGCCACACTCACTGGACCAACCTCCGGCGAGAAGGGGCAAGGCGCCAGGGTAAGGCGACGCCTACGACGCCCGCCCTTACGCCCAGCCATCCTCAAACCCGCATGACACATTCTCATTTTCTATTAGAATCCTAAGACCAGACCGAGACATCGATCTTGAAATAGCTACATATAGCTACCATGGGTGAAGATTGGCCTTCTGAGGTATAGACCCATACTTGACAGGGTCTGTCCCTGGCTTTTATTGATGGTCATCGCATAGCAAATACGAATCTGGAACAGTTTCCTCTAGAGCGTGAAAGGCCATTTGGAGTTTTTGTGTTAAGAGTGGTTCGTGGTATAAACACAGTCTCACCAACATTGGAACCAGTTAATATTATGTACTGGAGCAGTTGCTGTCCTAGTTCGATAATCAGTAATCGTGTACCATTACACATGCCAATTGATTGGTTTAGGTTTCGTAAAAGCATCACTGTGGCGCCCTTTTTGAGCATAAGTCTATGATTTGGGAAGTTGGTTATACTTATAGAATTCAGTAACTCTGTTGGATAGAGCAAGTCAAAGTTAGGCATGTGCTCTGAGCATTTAGCAATAGTATCATAGCTCAGTTACTCAGTTGCACTACTAGAATCATGGAAACGATGTAGTCATTGATCTCATCGATAGTTAGGTTATTTGGGCAGACAACAGCACGGGAGGCCAGGTACCAGGCTCTTTATAACGGGCTTGGAAATTTGGATACACTTCGCAAACCATAGCCTGGGCTTTATTTGCATGTTGTTTTAATCAAGTGGTCATCAGGAATTATCCATGTTGCTTTAGACTCACTGTCTTTCTTTATCGCAGGCAAGGCGCCATTGCCTATAGATAGGTCCCATTGGCTGAAGCTCTCTAGCTCGCACAGTCTTCGGTAGGGAGCGCTAGATTAAGCAAGCGCATGTTTGTGGTCAGATCGAAAAGCACAGCATGCCGCCACAATTTTGAGTTCGTAATGGATGCATTAACTATAGACGTGCGTGACCAGGGGCGGAGACAGGGGGGGCGGGCAGGGGCCTGGCCCCCCCAATGGTCCACCAAATGTATTAATAGGACCCCTTAATCACCTTTCATCACAGTCAATTAGTCAATTAGGCCCCTGCATTTCTAACACAAAATCATTGCTTAGTGACTTGAGAAATGATGGCTGGGAACCACTTCTTGAGGAGGTGAAAGCCTTTTGTGACAAGCACGAGATTGAGATTTCGGATTTAAATCGCAAGTAAGTTATTATCTTACCTTCAGTTTTTTAATATGAGCACAAATACATATTTTTTTTATTCTTATGGTACATATCTAACTTGTTTAACTACATGTCGCAATTTGTAGGTGTGTGGATGTGACCAAATCTCGGAACAAAAATGATAATACCACCGCTCTTCACCATTATAAAATAGATGTGTTTAATGTTGCGGTCGACCAACAATTGATTGAGTTAGAAGATCGATTCAGTTCTCAAGCAACAGAGCTTCTATCACTATGTACCTCACTAGATCCAAGAAAAGATGGCTTTGACATTTCAAAGATAAGTACTCTGGTGGAAAAGTACTATCCCGCTGATTTTTCAAGTCAAGATCAAGCTCAATTGGAGTGTCAACTACCACATTTTCAACTTGATATATGCAACCATCTAGAGCTAAGTACATTGCCATCACTTGCTGATCTAACAAAGGGACTAGTGAGATTAGGTAAAAATTCTATTTATCCAATGGTCGATAGATTGCTAAGATTAGTCATAACTCTTCCAGTATCAACAGCGACCACTGAGAGTGTCTTTTCAGTATGTTAGACGTATGCTACATTTTTTTGCCATGTGTTATGATTGAATTTATATGACAATATATATGCGTATGTTTAATTATATATGCGTATGTTTAATTATATATATGTATGTCTAATTTTGCCGACACACGGCGCCCAGGACCTATGACGCCGGCGCCTTGGCGGGTCGGCCCCCCTTTGTCTGGATCCTAGCTCCGCCCCTGTGCGTGACCCCTTCCGCACTACAGGCGATGTTGTTGAAAATCACCTCCAAGCACCACGGGCCTAACACCAAACGGGATAACGGCATTTGTAGGGCATTTCTCAGATAGGATGCTACGCATTGTGCGATCCAGGGCCTCGAAACATCAACGGTGCGTCATTGGGGCCTCATCCCAGATGATAAGCATGGCCTCCTGTATAAGCTCAGCCAGCATAGTGCCCCTCCTAATATCGCACAGGCTGGCCTCACTGGTATCAAGGGGGATCTTACATCTAGAATGGGAAGTTCGCCCTCTTGGCAAAAGTAAGGAAGCAATGCCAGAGGATGCGATGGCGAGAATGACCTTCTTTTCAGACTCTAGCGATAATATAGCGTTCCACAGGAATGTCTCACCAGTGCCGCCATGGCCAGAAACAACAAAGAAACCAGGGGAATTCGAGAGCACATGGTCCACAATCACATCAAACACGCGTCTTTGTCCATGGTTTAGCTGTGAAACGGAGCTAGCCTACATGGATAGCACTAATGTATCATGGGCAAGCTCATCGTCAATCATTCTGTTAGTGCTAAAGGATTCACATCACATAGTGGGCTACAACAGTGGCGAATCCAGGATGAAAATAGAGGGGAAGCTCTACTGTGGAGACTATAACACAACATAAATATATCAAATCTACACCACTAGTCTTTTGCCATTGGAATATCAAATTCATATATAAATAGGAAGAGAACAAACTGAAAATGTACAATACAAAAAATTTAGTACCTTGCTAATGGATAATGTGCCCCAAATCTTCATAAATATGTGAGTATCGATCTGTAGATAAAAAATATCAAATGTAGTGATACAATATTAAATTGTGAGTGTCCATAAACATTAAAAATGAAATAAAAACATACCACTAAGTTACTAAATCTGATTATGACACAATTTCACTCTACGAGTTTTCATGTCTTGAAAGCGTTGAATGATTCTTTTGTTATCAAGGCTTCTAAATATCTCTCGCTCAGTGTAGCACACCATCAAGTCATTGAGCCATTCATCTGATACCTTGTTGCGCAAATCTCTTTTAATAATCTTCATTGCTGAGAAAATTCTTTCAACTGACGTTGTTGCCACTGGAAGTATCAATGTGAGCTCGATGAGGCGATACACCAATGCAAAAGTTATATTTTTCCCAGTTTCAACCATCTTTTGAGCAACCTTTGCAAGATCACGACATTCACGAAATTCACCACTTCTTCTAACATTGAGAATGAATGTTTGAAGTTGATTTCTTAACAACAAACAGTCAGCTATGGTGAAATCTGCTGTATAAATCTCAGCAAGGCGAACTAACTTTTGCACATCAAACTTAGAGGAGTTGCTTGGATCAAGACAAGACATGCATACCAATAACTCTGAAGAAACTTCATTGAAATGATGATCCATCTCTGCCATAATAGCATCAAGAACAACATTGAAAATATCAACTGATAATAGTGAAGGAGAGTAACTTTATGCTTCCGACGTGCAGATTTACCCTTTACTCCAATGTGATCATCCATACTTGGCACATCAATCTCATTTGACTCACAAAAACTTTTTACTATGTTGAACAATGGCTCCCACCCATTGTCCCTCATGTCTTGCAAGCGTGTTTTCACATCCACAATCAAACCCATAGCTTCAATAATATCTTGATCTCTTCTTTGCTAAGAAAGTGACAACTCATGTGTAATGCTCATTAAGTCTATCAAGAAATGCATGATGAACAAAAATTCAAAACTCTCCATCTTTTGTATCAAACCTACTGCTCCACCATGACCTGAAGGATATGTTGCATCTTTACATATTATCTCTAACACCGCAAGCACTGATTCCCACATTTGGTATATACGAAGTAATGTTTTAAGATGTGAGCCCCATCTAGTATCTCCAGGTATAGCTAGGCCAGTTGCCTGATTCAAGCCTGTTCCCGTTGAAAGCACACCATTCTCCAATTTCTCTAATAAGACTTCCTGATGCTTTTCCATCAAAGCATCCTTTCTTTTGCAAGATGAACTCACAGTGGTCACTATCAAGGGAATATAGTTGAAGAAATCAGCAATAGCACCACTACAACATACGACAGTGACAACCACTAATTGCAATTAGTGGGCGAAACAATGGACATAGAAAGCATACGGATTCTCATCTCGTATTAATCTCTGCAAGCCATTAAATTCCCCCTCCACTGCGCCAGCCGCTTCCCCCTCCCTGGCTCCCCCTCCGCTACACCGGCCGCCGGTGTAACATCCCAAATTTGGCTTTCTGGAAAAATTTAAATTCAAATTAATTATTTTAAAGTAATTGGATTTTATTTGGCTTTTATTTGATTTTCTGGAGTTTAAAACCTATTTTTAAAAGTTAAAAGGTATTTTAAAATATGAATATTAAATACCAACATTAGTTGGAAATAATTTTATTTAGTCCAAAATATGTCCAGGAGCTTCTGTGAATTGTTCTGGAATTTTTGGAGGTATTTTCATATTTTTCTGAGGCCTAATTAATTTCCTAGCCTTTTCTGAAAATAAAAATCAAATTCCAAAAATATTAATCCATCCCCTCTCCCTCCAGCCGACGCGTGGACGGCCCAGGACCGCCCACATCGCCGCCTGCCTAATCCAGGCCGCCTCCCTCTCTCTCGCTGCCTCGCGGGCCCGGCCCGTCAGCCACCCCGCCTTCCTCCTCCCTCGGGCCGACACCTGGCCGGCCCGATGCGCGCCGCGTCGCCCGTGCGGACCATCCAGCCGACCGCTTCCCTCTCCTCTCTGACCTACGGGCCCCGCCCGTCAGTCGCCCGCGCCCCGCTCCCGCTGCCACCCGCGCCCCGCCTGTCAGGCCGTCGTCTTCCCCGCGGAGCGCCGCCTTCCTTCTTTCTTCCCCCTTTCCTTTCTTGTGCCGGCGACCAATCCGAGCCAATCCCGGCCTTCCCTTACCCGGCTCTCTCTGATTTGGAAACCCCGGGACACCGCCGCGACCAAATCCCCGATCCCCCGCGCTTCCCTTCCTTTCCTGCTCCCCCTCCTTCCTTAATTCCTCCGCCGTATCCGCGCCGGTCGAGAAATCCGGTGAGCAATTAAGTGCCTGTGTCCCCTCCTCCGCCCTATAAAAGCCCACCCTCAGCTTCGCCTCCCTCCGCCCAGCACCCCGACGCGCTCCACCTCCCTTCCCGAGCCCCGTAGCGCCCTGCCACCGAGCCACCTCTCTCCCCGAGCACCGCCGCACTCCGGCGAGCTTTTGCCGACGCCTCGGTCATCCCCGGAACCCACCGCCGCCACCCCGAGCTTCCTCATGTCCGTGCGACCCTCCCCGATCCCTCGGCCGCCCATCCCCGCCGCCGGAGCGCCGTCGCACCGTAGCTCCCGAGCCGTCTCCGCCGCTACCTCGTCGCCGGTCGTCTCCGCTCCTCGCCGAACCCCGTCGACCCCGCCGTTGTATTCTACTCCGCACCGGGATTCCGTTTTTGAACTCCCCCGGACCTCAACGACCACCCCTCGCCGCCGGCAACCCTGCCTCCGTCCACTGCCGCCCGGCCCCGCCAGCAGGTACCCCCTCAAAGGGTTTACCTACTCTTATTGGGTGGGCAAAGCCTCCCCGCCCTACTGGTTATCAGCGCGCTCTCTCCTCCCCCTCGGCTCCCTCGGCGCGCGTTCGAGCCCCTGGCTCCGCACGCT
This sequence comes from Dendrocalamus latiflorus, assembly GCA_017311315.1. Lineage (NCBI taxonomy): Eukaryota > Viridiplantae > Streptophyta > Magnoliopsida > Poales > Poaceae > Dendrocalamus > Dendrocalamus latiflorus. The sequence goes on from CM029634.1 coordinate 28,836,245, forward strand.
GAGGTTGAGCCTTTCTTTCATTTTTCCGCACTGACAAGTGGGTCCCACCCGTCAGCGGCCGCCGGTCTGTGTAGGCCACTGTCGTTTGGGCCCCACCCGTCTGCTCTGGTCATCGACATATGGGCCCGGAGTCCAGGGGGTCCCACATGTCAGAGGCTGAGCCAGTGGGCTCACTGTCCAGTGGGTCCCACATGTCAGAGGCTTATCCCGTGGGCTCATTGACCAGTGGGTCCCACCTGTCCTAATCGCAGAATAAAAATAAAAGATTATAATTTAATAATTCCAGTGGGCCCCACCTGTCAGAAATTTCATAAATTCTGGATTTATTCAAACTGAAAACTTCAAACAAGCATAACTTTCTCATTTTAACTCCAAATTGAGCCATTCAAATTTCTAAATTCATCCAAAATCATAATCTATCCGAATATGGCCTCTATTTGAATTTTTTTGTTTATTTGAATTTTTTTTGTATTTATTTGCTTTGTTGCACTGTCTTTTCGCGCGTAGAATCCAATGTTGTTGAAGACCTCTCCACTCCGCAGCAGGAAGAACTCGAGAGCGTGCAAGAAGGCAAGTATCCTTTGATCATCTTGAAACTATGATTTTGAAATATTTTAATTATTTTAAATTATGTGCATTGCTATTTACGTTAAACCTTAGTTCAAATCTTAAGGTATTAGTTACCCCAATTTTGTTATGCCCTCAGTTGAAATTGAATGCCATGTACCCTTGTCTCCTTAGGATTTCCTTTGGCTCTTTAATGAGAGTATTATAATCATTTGTGAATAATAGAATGGTAGTATAATGCTTAGTCATGCTATGTAATACCCTTGAAATCTTGAAAATGGGAAATTATGATTTGTTGTAATAACTTGTGTTTCTAAAGTCTAGTGGTGATTGGAGTTGCCACTGTTCGTTTAAAAATAAAATAAAATGTGAAAATTTGTTTAGATTAGGGTGGATGGTTTGTTTGGATTGGTGCGGGAAGCACGAGATCTTGTAAAGTGTATGTTCCACCCTAGTCAACTAAGGACCGACGCTTGTGTTTGTCCAGACTGAGCACTACCGTACAACCCTAAGTCTATATGGGTACGACCTAGCTGATTAACTCATGATAGTCTAGCTTAGGTGCCACTAGTGGAAAGTGGGTGCCAGGGATTTACTGGTTATTCACAGTGAGGGACAAGGATTTACTGTACTCATATGGCGCAAGAGGGGGCTTCGGATTGGGCAGATTTAACCCTTCTGCGGTGAAACCTCAGCGGGTGGTGTCTAGCTAGTCTAGAGTGAGGTAAAGGTTTTGTGATAATTTATCTGTGTCTCATGCCAAAGGAAGCGTGGTGACTGTTAAGATAATTTATCTCTCGGGGGTAAAGTTGTACAACCTCTGCAGAGTGTAAAACTATTCGAGTAGCCGTGCCCGCGGTCAAGGGCGGGCAAGGAATGCATTCACATGGTAGACTTTCTGGTTTTAGTTTTAAAATCAAAGTTTTTGTATTCTGAGAGTAGAGGGAACTCTCGGAAGGGTATTCTGGTAGTTGGAGCCAGAGAGGGTGGATGGAACCCGCAGTTTAAACTTGACCAATTGTAATTGGTTAGCTAGTGTTGGTAAATGGAACCTTCACTAGAAAGTTAATGATAGTTCTGTTAAAACATTTACTTTATTAAATTGATGCCTTCGAAAGTAATTAGTAGTAATTGAAATTAAAACATTGCTTTGTGTAAAAGAACCATATAGCCTTCCTTTGTCAAGCCTTGCATCTATTGCATTTTTCCCAAGACTTGCGGAGTACTTTATGTACTCACATGCTACACTCAAACATAAAAAGCAGATGAATACGAAGCCCAAGAAGGAGATTACGACTACTTCGCTGGTGGCTTCGACGAAGGATTCCAGGAGTACTAGGTCGCGCTTCCCCAGTCAATTGCCTGTGGCGTATTGATGGGTCTTCATCGAGTTTATCCTTTGCTTCCGCTTTATTTCATGTGTGCGAGGTCTTGAAACCTCAATTGTAATAATGAGACCTTTTCAGTCAGTACTCTCAATTATGGTAATAACACGATGCTGGTGGTGTATTCATTTCTGTTTAACTGTGTGCACTAGCTTTGATCTAGGACTAGTGCAGTAATACACAGAGGGTCCGGGTTCGGAAATCCGGGGTCCCGACAGAGATGGTTTCATAGCCAATTTGACTGTAGGACGTGACCTAGATTAGGAATGGCAAAACCATAAGGACTTGCATTTATAAAAAAAAGAGTATATTAAAAATATATAAACCCCTTTGCTTCTACTCTCTTCTTACTTAGAATCTCGTTCTTGTCTCTAAATTCCTTTGTTAAAATCTTTTTACTAATCTTCTCTTTTATTTCAACTTTGTAGATGGCCGGTTCAACCTCCGCTGCCCCGTGGGATTATTACTCCCATGGTGAGGATGCTGGAGCATTTGCTAGCCTCCTTCGTCAACTCATGCAGTGTCTGGAGTACCATCAGCCGCCCATTTTCAGGGGGCGGAAGACTCGTATCCTGGATCGAGACTCTTGGTCGATGGAGGTATTCCTGTATGCACGGGAAAGGGAATTCAACTCCCACACATACCCCATCAAACATTCCAGGACCCGCTGTTTCGATGCTGTCCAGGATGCAGCACGCCTTGCCATTGATGACTTGTGCCATATGCACAAGGATGTTGTGCACCAGTCCCCCTTTTGCTTCTTCATCAACCCTCGGGTAGGACAGAGGTACCCAGATCCCTTTGATATTCCAGTTGATGACCCTCGACTGTCGCACCAGGTGCAGCTCACGCAGGCGATGGCAGTCACTTATGCTAGAGCTTTGGAGGAGATTGGACAGCTCCGGATGCTTCTTACTTCCAGTTATCAGCACTCCGACACTCTTCGTGCTCAGCTTCGCCAGAGTCAGGCAGCAGAGTTCGAGCTGGGACGTCTCCAAGCTACAGTTGATTACACGCTGTCTTCTCCCGCACCAGCTGTCGTCCCCAACAACCAGGCACCAGCTCGACTTTCGGGACTCCGCACCAGGCTCACCGCACGCAAGAAGGTGCGACGCCCGAGTCCTCTACCCGACATCAACATCGGCGAACCCAGCAAGAGGCGCAAGCTTTTCCGCTCTCGCTCTCGTTCTCGGTCGACTGCCTCCAGTCGTAACCGTGCCTCGGCCGAGTGTGATTGTTCGCGACACCATGTGAATGAGTGCCAGGAGGACCCGGAGGAGGATCCGGAACATGACACAGAGGAGGATCCCGAGGAGGATCCGGAGGAGCGCATCGTTGTGGAGGATGAGTAGATAGTTGAGACAATAGTACCCCAAATAAATGTCCACATTTTTAGAATGCTTTATTATGTTTTGGTGTGCTAGATGGACTGTGCCAAGCCTATGTGCACTTGTGGTACAACCATTCATGAAATTATCTTGATTTTAATAAAAGTTTTCCCTAAGTGGTTGCCGGTTTCTTCTTGTGTGTTGGCTGGGATGTTATTAGTTTCCCCCTAATCTCTTACCTATGCTAGTTCCCTCTTACCTTTTTCTAACCCTGGAACCACTTCAGATGGTGAACACAAGGAGCAACCCTGGCAACAGCCGTGACGCCAACAATCAGCCAGACAACAACATTCCACCACCTCTTGCCCAAGCGCCCAACTTGGAGCAGATGATGGCCATGCAACTGCAGCTTCTGCAAGCCTTAGCTCAAAACCAAGTACAGCAAGCTCCGCAGGCACCCAACCAAGCTCCACAGTCTAAGTTGGGAGAATTTATGAGGACAGGACCTCCTACGTTTGCTGGATCAGTGGACCCCTTGGAGGCAGACGATTGGATCAAGGATGTGGAGAGGAAGTTAAACTTAGCTCAGTGCAATGACCACGAGAAGGTGTTGTATGCTGCCCACCAACTCAAAGGAATTGCTGCTAATTGGTGGGAAAACTACTGCGCTGCCCATCAAAATGTACAAACCATCACTTGGGATGAGTTTGTTGAGGCTTTCCGCACTGCGCATATTCCTACGGGAATAATGGAAATGAAGAAGAGGGAATTTTACCAACTGCAGCAAGGAAACCTTAGCGTTTCGGAATACCTGAACAAGTTCACCCAATTGTCCAGGTATGCGCCAGAGGATGTCACCTCAGATGCAACAAAGATCTGGAGGTTCATGCAGGGACTTGATCCCAATCTCAAGGTGCAGCTAGTGTCTAATGACTACCCAACTTTCCAGCACATGGTGAACAAGGCTCTCATACAAGAAGATGCTCAGCGTCAGCTGTATGAGACAAGGAAGAGGAAGTTTCAAGCTCAGCAGGGGGCAAGCAGTTCTCGGTTTCGCCCCAATCCTCCTCAATTCAACAGGCCCTCAATGCCAAGTGTGCCAAGGACACCATCGGCAGGACCTCGTCCAAATCCGCAAGCTCCCAGAGCAGGCAATGGTGGCCAACCACAGCAGAACAGGACTTCAGCGGCAGGAGTGCAGTGCTTCAACTGCAACAACATGGGGCATTATGCCAGCAACTGCCCCCAGAAGCGCCCAGCTGTGACCCCAGTTCGTTTCAACTTGGGGACTACACCAGCGTGAGCTCCAACTGCAGGACAAGGCCGTGGGGCACCACAAACTCCAAGGACTCCGTAGACGATGAGCAGAGGACATCTTAACCATGTCACTGCGGAGGCAGCCCAGGATGCACCCGACGTAGTTCTGGGTAAGTTCCTTGTCAACTCAGTACCTGCATCAGCATTATTTGATTCTGGAGCTTCGCATTCTTTTGTGTCGAAAGATTTTGTTGAAAGATATAATTGGGATGTTCGTAAACTAAAGAACCCTATGCTAGTCCAATCCACTGGAAAGGAAATGAGGACTAACACAGTTTGCCCTAGCGCAACTGTAGATATAAAGGGAGTAAAGTTCTTAGCGAATCTTATTATAATAGATTCCAGGAGCCTAGATGTCATACTTGGTATGGATTGGTTAACCAAGTATAAAGGACAGATAGATTGTGCCGATCGTGCTGTTACCATTACCAATCCGGATGGAATCCAAGTAAGGTATAAGTCAAACACATCTTCTCGGAATAAGTGTGGGATGAACAGTTTGAAGGAAGTAACTTTGGAAAAGGTGCCTATAGTAAGTGAATACCCAGATGTGTTTCCTGAAGATTTACCGGGAATGCCACCAGATAGGGAAATTGAGTTTGTCATTAACCTGGTACCTGGTACAGCTCCGATTTCCAAGAGACCTTATTGTATGTCTGCAAATGACTTGGCAGAAGTTAAGAAGCAAATTGAAGAGTTACAAGATAAAGGTTTTGTAAGACCAAGCTCGTCACCCTGGGGAGCACCGGTACTGTTAGTGAAGAAGAAGGATGGTAGTCTTCGCATGTGTGTGGACTATCGATCTTTGAACGATGTGACGATCAAGAACAAGTACCCTTTGCCCAGAATAGATGATCTGTTTGATCAGTTGAAAGGATCATGTGTCTTCTCAAAGATCGATCTTCGATCAGGTTACCACCAGTTAAAGATAAGACCAGAAGACATACTCAAGACAGCATTTGCTACCCGTTATGGATTGTATGAGTATATAGTGATGTATTTTGGCCTAACCAATGCCCCCACATATTTCATGAATCTGATGAATAAGGTGTTCATGGAATATTTGGATAAGTTTGTGGTTGTATTCATCGATGATATTTTGATATACTCCAAGAATGAGGAAGACCATGCAGAACATTTGAGGATAGTTTTGGAAAAGCTCAGAGAAAACCAGTTGTATGCCAAGTTTAGCAAGTGTGAGTTTTGGTTGAAGAAAGTAGCTTTCCTGGGTCATGTGATTTCTGCAGGAGGAGTGTCTGTAGACCCCGATAAAGTAAATGATGTACTCAATTGGACACAACCAAAGTCAGTATCCGAGATCAGAAGCTTTTTGGGATTGGCTGGTTACTATCGTCGCTTTATTGAAGGATTCTCCAAGCTTGCAAGACCTCTCACACAGTTGCTAAAGAAGGAAAGGAAGTTTGAATGGAGTAAGTCGTGTGAGGATAGTTTTCAAGAACTAAAGAAAAGGCTAACTTCTGCACCAGTGTTAACACTTCCGGATATTAGAAAGGATTTTGAAGTCTTCTGTGATGCATCAAGGCAAGGACTTGGCTGTGTGCTGATGCAAGAGGGAAAGGTAGTAGCCTATGCTTCAAGGCAGCTGCGACCCCATGAAGGAAATTAACCAACCCATGATTTAGAGCTTGTTGCCGTTGTGCATGCTCTAAAAATATGGAGGCATTATTTGATCGGTAACCGTTGTGAAATCTACACGGATCACAAAAGTTTAAAGTACACATTTACCCAGCCCGATCTCAATATGAGGCAAAGGAGATGGCTTGAGCTAATAAAAGATTATGATGTGGGAATACATTACCATCCAGGAAAGGCCAATGTAGTAGCTGATGCCTTGAGCAGAAAGAGTTATTGTAATAAGTTGTGGATAAAGGACAGTATGCCTGCACTTCAAGCAGAATTTCAGCAACTCAACTTGGAAGTAGTAGAGGAAGGATTCCTGGCTACTTTGGAGGTTCAGCCAACTCTAGAGGACCAGATAAAGACAGCTCAAAAGGAGGATAAGTATGTCAAGGAAATTAAGGAAAACATGAAGAAAGGAAAGGCACCAGGATTTTCAGAAGATGAAGAAGGTGTCATTTGGTTTGGGAAAAGAATTATTGTACCTGAGAAGAAAGAAATAAAGGAGTTAATTCTGAAGGAAGCCCATGAGTCTGGATACTCATCTCACCCTGGAAGTACAAAGATGTACCAAGATTTCAAAGAAAGGTATTGGTGGTCAAGTATGAAAAGAGAAATAGCAGAGTATGTAGCTTTGTGTGATGTGTGCCAACGAATTAAAGCTGAACATCAGAGGCCTGCCGGACTCTTGCAACCATTACAGATCCCAGAGTGGAAATGGGAAGAAATTGGTATGGATTTTATAACTGGATTACCGAGAACCAAATCCGGACATGATTCAATTTGGGTTATTGTGGATCGTCCGACAAAAGTCGCCCATTTCATTCCAGTAAAGACCACATACTCTGGGGATAGACTCGCAGAGTTGTACATGTCCAGAATCGTGTGTTTGCATGGAGTTCCAAAGAAGATTGTGTCAGATAGGGGAACCCAGTTCACCTCAAGGTTTTGGCATAAGTTACATGGACTTTTGGGAACAAATTTAAACTTCAGCACAACATATCATCCACAGATAGATGGTCAAACAGAAAGAGTAAATCAAATTTTGGAAGATATGTTGAGAGCTTGTGTTCTAGCAAACAAGGCTAATTGGGATCAAAGTCTGCCCTATGCGGAGTTTTCCTATAACAACAGTTATCAATCCAGCTTACAGATGTCTCCGTTTGAAGCTTTGTATGGCAGAAAGTGCGGGACACCGTTGTATTGGAAAGAAACCGGAGAAGGACAAGTGTTTGGACCAGATGTGTTGAAGCAGGTAGAGGAACAAGTTCATCTGATCTGGGACAGGTTAAAAACAGCTCAAACCAGACAGAAAAGCTATGCGGATAATCGTCGAAGAACATTAGAGTTTGTACCTGGAGATCATGTTTATCTGAAAGTTTCGCCTCTCAAGGGAATGAGACGTTTTGGAGTCAGTGGAAAGCTTGCCCCTAGATTCATTGGACCCTTTCCTGTCATAACGAAAAGGGGAGAAGTTGCTTACCAGTTGGAGCTTCCGCCTCAGTTGTCCAAGGTGCACGACGTGTTCCATGTGTCCCAGTTAAGGAAGTGTCTCAGAGTGCCAGAAGAACATATGCCTCTAGTTGAAGTGAACTTAAAGGAGGACTTGACATACCCAGAGTATCCAGTCAAGATATTGGAGGAAGCAGAGCGGCGTACGTGAAGCAAGGTCATCAAGTTCTGTAAAGTGCAGTGGAGCAACCATTCTGAGTCCGAAGCAACTTGGGAGCGTGAAGAGGATTTAAGAGCAGAGTTCCCTGACCTTTTTCCCAGTCCGTCCGAATCTCGGGGTCGAGATTCTTTCTAAGGGGGGTAGGTTTGTAACATCCCAAATTTGTCTTTCTGGAAAAATTTAAATTCAAATTAATTATTTTAAAGTAATTGAATTTTATTTGGCTTTTATTTGATTTTCTGGAGTTTAAAACCTATTTTAAAAAGTTAAAAGGTATTTTAAAATATGAAAATTAAATACCAAAATTAGTTGGAAATATATTTATTTTGTCCAAAATATGTCCAGGAGCTTCTGTGAATGTTCTGGAATTTTTGGAGGTATTTTCATATTTTTCTGAGGCCTAATTAATTTCCTAGCCATTTCTGAAAATAAAAATCAAATTCCAAAAATATTAATCCATCCCCTCTCCCTCCAGCCGACGCGTGGACGGCCCAGGACCGCCCACGTCACCGCCTGCCTAATCCAGGCCGCCTCCCTCTCTCTCGCTGCCTCGCGGGCCTGGCCCGTCAGCCACCCCGCCTTCCTCCTCCCTCGGGGCGACACCTGGCCGGCCCGATGCGCGCCGCGTCGCCCGTGCGGACCATCCAGCCGACCGCTTCCCTCTCCTCTCTGACCTACGGGCCCCGCCCGTCAGTCGCCCACGCCCCGCTCCCGCTGCCACCCGCGCCCCGCCTGTCAGGCCGTCGTCTTCCCCGCGGAGCGCCGCCTTCCTTCTTTCTTCCCCCTTTCCTTTCTTGTGCCGGCGACCAATCCGAGCCGATCCCGGCCTTCCCTTACCCGGCTCTCTCTGATTTGGAAACCCCGGGACACCGCCGCGACCAAATCCCCGATCCCCCGCGCCTCCCTTTCTTTCCTGCTCCCCCTCCTTCCTTAATTCCTCCGCCGTATCCGCGCCGATCGAGAAATCCGGCGAGCAATTAAGCGCCTGTGTCCCCTCCTCCGCCCTATAAAAGCCCACCCTCGGCTTTGGCTCCCTCCGCCCAGCACCCCGACGCGCTCCACCTCCCTTCCCGAGCCTTGTAGCGCCCTGCCACCGAGCCACCTCTCTCCCCGAGCTCCGCCGCACTCCGGCGAGCTTTTGCCGACGCCTCGGTCATCCCCGGAACCCACCGCCGCCACCCCGAGCTTCCTCACGTCCGTGCGAACCTCCCCGATCCCTCGGCCGCCCATCCCCGCCGCTGGAGCGCCGTCGCACCGGAGCTCCCGAGCCATCTCCGCCGCTACCTCGTCGCCGGTCGTCTCCGCTCCTCGCCGAACCCCGTCGACCCCGCCGTTGTCTTCTACTCCACGTCGGGATTCCGTTTTTGAACTCCCCCGGACCTCAACGACCACCCCTCGCCTCCGGCAACCCTGCCTCCGTCCACTGCCGCCCGACCCCGCCAGCAGGTACCCCCTCAAAGGGTTTACCTACTCTTATTGGGTAGGCAAAGCCTCCCCGCCCTACTGGTTATCAGCGCGCTCTCTCCTCCCCCTCGGCTCCCTCGGCGCGTGTTCGAGCCGCCGGCTCCGCACGCTGAGGTTGAGCCTTTCTTTCATTTTTCCGCGCTGACAAGTGGGTCCCACCCATCAGCGGCCGCCGGTCTGTCCGGGCCACTGTCGTTTGGGCCCCACCCGTCTGCTCTGGTCACTGACATATGGGCCCGAAGTCCAGGGGGTCCCACATGTGAGAGGCTGAGCCAGTGGGCTCACTGTCCAGTTGGTCCCACATGTCAGAGGCTGATCCCGTGGGCTCACTGACCAGTGGGTCCCACATGTCCTAATCTCAGAGTAAAAATAAAAGATTAAAATTTAATAATTCCAGTGGGCCCCACCTGTCAGAAATTTCATAAATTCTGGATTTATTCAAACTGAAAACTTCAAACAAGCATAACTTTCTCATTTTAACTCCAAATTGTACCATTCAAATTTCTAAATTCATCCAAAATCATAATCTATCCGAATATGGCCTCTATTTGAATTTTTGTGTTTATTTGAATTTTTGTTTGTATTTATTTGATTTGTTGCACTGTCTTTTCGCGCGTAGAATCCAACGTTGTTGAAGACCTCTCCACTCCGCAGCAGGAAGAACTCGAGAGCGTGCAAGAAGGCAAGTCTCCTTTGATCATCTTGAAACTATGATTTTGAAATATTTTAATTATTTTAAATTATGTGCATTGCTATTTACGTTAAACCTTAGTTCAAATCTTAAGGTATTAGTTACCCCAATTTTGTTATGCCCTCAGTTGAAATTGAATGCCATGTACCCTTGTCTCCTTAGGATTTCCTTTGGCTCTTTAATGAGAGTATTATAATCATTTGTGAATAATAGAATGGTAGTATAATGCTTAGTCATGCTATGTAATACCCTTGAAATCTTGAAAATGGGAAATTATGATTTGTTGTAATAACTTGTGTTTCTAAAGTCTAGTGGTGATTGGAGTTGCCACTGTTCGTTTAAAAATAAAATAAAATGTGAAAATTTGTTTAGATTAGGGTGGATGGTTTGTTTGGATTGGTGCGGGAAGCACGAGATCTTGTAAAGTGTATGTTCCACCCTAGTCAACAAAGGACCGACGCTTGTGTTTGTCCAGACTGAGCACTACCGTACAACCCTAAGTCTATATGGGTACGACCTAGCTGATTAACTCATGATAGTCTAGCTTAGGTGCCACTCGTGGAAAGTGGGTGTCAGGGATTTACTGGTTATTCACAGTGAGGGACAAGGATTTACTGTACTCATATGGCGCAAGAGGGGCCTTCGGATTGGGCAGATTTAACCCTTCTGCGGTGAAACCTCAGCGGGTGGTGTCTAGCTAGTCTAGAGTGAGGTAAAGGCTTTGTGATAATTTATCTGTGTCTCATGCCAAAGGAAGTGTGGTGACTGTTAAGATAATTTATCTCTTGGGGGTAAAGTTGTACAACCTCTGCAGAGTGTAAAAATATTCGAATAGCCGTTCCCGCGGTCAAGGGCGGGCAAGGAATGCATTCACATGGTAGACTTTCTGGTTTTAGTTTTAAAATCAAAGTTTTTGTATTCTGAGAGTAGAGGGAACTCTTGGAAGGGTATGCTGGTAGTTGGAGCCAGAGAGGGTGGATGGAACCCGCAGTTTAAACTTGACCAATTGTAATTGGTTAGCTAGTGTTGGTAAATGGAACCTTCACTAGAAAGTTAATGATAGTTCTGTTAAAACATTTACTTTATTAAATTGATGCCTTCGAAAGTAATTAGTAGTAATTGAAATTAAAATATTGCTTTGTGCAAAAGAACCATATAGCCTTCCTTTGTCAAGCCTTGCATCTATTGCATTTTTCCCAAGACTTGTGGAGTACTTTATGTACTCACATGCTACACTCAAACATAAAAAGCAGATGAATACGAAGCCCAAGAAGGAGACTACGACTACTTCGCTGGTGGCTTCGACGAAGGATTCCAGGAGTACTAGGTCGCGCTTCCCGAGTCAATTGCCTGTGGCGTATTGATGGGTCTTAATCGAGTTTATCCTTTGCTTCCGCTTTATTTCATGTGTGCGAGGTCTTGAAACCTCAATTGTAATAATGAGACCTTTTCGGTCAGTACTCTCAATTATGGTAATAACACGATGCTGGTGGTGTATTCATTTCTGTTTAACTGTGTGCACTAGCTTTGATCTGGGACTAGTGCAGTAATACACAGAAGGTCCGGGTTCGGAAATCCGGGGTCCCGACAGCCGGGTTGTGGGCGACGCCACGATGGTCTCTCTCCGACTCGGCGACCAGTTCTACTGTTGAGGCGTGCTGTTCATCTTCCTCCCCCTCCTCTCCCAGATCTGATCTCGTATCTACAGATCTACTGTTCTGTTGAATGTTGACTGTTCTCGTTGGGGTTTTGGGCCAGGATTCGTCGGGTATTTGGGCCAGCTAGGGTGATGTCGTGATGGGCCTTAAGAAGAATAGACCGCCTGGCCTGCCCTCGAGTTCTGCTGAGTTCTTCAAGTGATGACATGGTCACACGACGACGCCGACGCCCGACATTCAACAGTGGGAGACTGGGAGGAGGGGGAGGGGGTCTTCTTCCACGGTGGGAGGAGGGGGTGCTCAAGCACCTACTAGCACCCACGGTGGATTCGCCACTGGGGCTCAGGCAAATTGTAATCATTCATATTCACGTAGGAGTAGGGACATTAGCTGTTCGTGTGGCACGACATAGAGAGGGTTCTGTAAGGCATTCCTTAGATTTCGCTGGATGTCGTCCGTAAAATATAGGAAATACTTACAGAATAGAGCCCTCACATTGCCTACCGTGCAGAATAGGACAACTATAACAAACAACTGCCTAAGCTGGTATGACGCCGTGGACACAATCGTCTCATCAAATAAAAAGGTGCCACTCATATCACCCCTTAAGCAGACCCCTCGCCTTGCAAGCCTTTCCGAACATGTTGTATTCAACTCCACGCAATGTTCGTGCATCAGCATAGCTCCGCGCACCTTTCACAATCATCAGTAGAATACGCAAGTAGTATAGCTCACCTGCAGCTGGGTGCATGTATATAACATCCTGATTTTCAGAGTTTACTTAGAGCTTTTAAAAGAAAATTCACCTTTTGGATTTTTCTAAAATTAATTAAAGCTTAAATATAATTTTTATGAATTAAAAGGATTTAATATGAATAATCTAAACTTTAATTATTGTTGAGAGTATTTTATTTGGGCCCCTTGTGTCACAAGGAATTTTTTGGAATTTTATAAGATTTTTTCGGATTTATTTGCTATTTTCTAGAGCTCAAAGGATTTAAACCTTATTTCTGAAAATAGAAAACCCCAAGAAAATCCTAAAAGGCCAAATGGGCCGAAGCCCATCTCCTTTTGTAGGATCGTATGACGCAATCAGAGGGGGTGAATGATTGCCTCCACTCTTTGAAACTTGAAACCAAAAACTCAAACCAGAAGAAAAATAATCTAAATTACCAGATGTAGATTTCAACCGCAAGCCGTTCGACCGCTCGATCGACTGCTCGCTACGATCGCTGTTGCATGTAGTCAAAATCTCCCTCCCCTAAAAAGCTTCGACCACTCGGACACTTCGTTACTTGAACACTTAGTACAAGCCGAAGACAACACCGTGCTCGTAAGAAAAACACGCCGTTGATGAACTTTCTGTGGAATAGATCTGATCTATTATTTCTGTATCATATTTGTGGCTACAAAGCGCCCTCACAGCACCCCTAAAAGCTCTCACACACAAAGCCTCTTCCCAAAGCTATGGCTAAAACTCTTAGCCTACCTCTGCTTTTATATGCTAGAGCCTTAAATCGTGTTCGACTCAAACACGAACACAAAATCTTATCTCTACTTCAAATCAAGAGACCAAAAACCCTTCTTAATAAGAGTTTTACTATATGTCTAAACCTTCCCATTATGGACTCCTTCCATAAAAGTTTCCAATCTTATCATGTGATGAAGTCTCCAAGAATACACATGCTGTAGCTCTATCTCGCATCACCTACCTCCGTGTAGAAGTCTCCACGACCGCACCGCCCGTAGCTTCTCTACGCATCACAACCTTTGATCTCCATGTACTCCAGTGTTAGCCCGACCATCTCATATGACATCCTCAACCATTTGGACCTTAGATCTCCCCATCCTAGTCTCGGTCCTCTTTGTCACTGACCATGATCGTCTCCACGCTCACCTGCACATGTAAAGACCAAAGAAACATTTTCCCGATATAAGTTCTCTCCGACTTGACTGTCATTAGCACATATACGCAAAACACACCCTCGTCCATCCTTAGACGAGTACTAAACAATCCATGACCATCAACTAGGTCGTCCACGATTACAAACCTCATCGCTACCCAAAACTCAGCCTCAGACAACATATGACGACCGTTAGCTCAACGAGTACTCGAAAACAACAAGTACTCTAGAAATACCATCCCTCTGCTCCAAATAGTTAGGCATAACAAGCATCTCTATCGCAACCGAGTACAAGTCCTTCTGACTACGAGTACCATTCATCCGAACACTGTTCATCGATCACCAAGTACCTACCTGGTACTGTAGCACCAACTACCAATCACCGACCATCATGCAAAGACCAGTCAACCACTGGCCCAACACGAGTACTCGAGGTACTCGAAGATCGTAAGAATTGAAGTGCTCATACCAACCATAAAGTCTACAATTACTGAGTACCGACCAGTTACTGTAGTTACGACCATGAAAAAGTATTGTAGCTACGATTACCTTCAATGGTCCCTACGATTACCTTCAGTAGTCCTTTTGTCGTGGTCAAAATGCCGTAGTCGTTCAGCAATGGTTGAAAATGCCATAGTCAAAGTCAGACGTGGTCGAAGTTATTCGATGCTTTGATGCAACTCGTAGGCCGTTCGATATTCCGCTGCTACTCGAATGATGTCTGATCCTCCAAAGGCACTCGAATGCTATCCGATACTTCAGAGCCACTCGAAGTAGACCAAAAACCACTCGGAGCTAATTGAAACTTTCACAAACAAAAATTTCCATGCACTCCAAATATAAATTATTCATCATCACTTTTAATCACGACCATCCACATGGTTTAACGATCTCCCCCTTGATGAATACATTGACAATACCTTGAAAAACACTTGAATGAGTTGAGTTTTGAAGGAAAAGGAAAAATTTGAAAAAAAAAAGTTTCAAAGCACAGACTACTCAAAGAATGCTCAGACAAACTCAAAAACACTCAAAATGCTTAGACAAACTAGTTTTGAAAAGCTCAGGCAAGACATGCTCCCCCTCAACACCCGAGAATTCAATTCTCCCATTTTCTTAAGCAATTGAAAATTCCCCCCTTTGGCAATATAATCATCAATAATTTCAAAGACAATTGTTCTAAGAAGGAGCAAAACATCCAAAATTTTTGTAGATTGTCCAAGTCACTTTGTATTGATTTATGATTTTGACCAAGCCATCTGTTTGAGTAGAGCTCCCTAGATCATATAAACTCATATATCATGTAGCAAGATCAAAACAAGCCTTTTTTGCATGATTAAGTGGTTTATATCTATGACAGGTTATTCAACAATGACCAAACCGAATAGAAAGAGCACAGTGAGATATCACATCAAAAAATTAAAGCCTAAAAGTAAAGCAAGCTTTAAGGCTAAACGAGCTAGTAGTCTCATATAGAAACATATTGCTCCACACTCAAACCTAGGCATGTGGCATGCTTGTAGCATATTTCTTTTCATGGTTACATGCTTGAAGCATTTATTTAATATATATATGTATATATATATATATATATATATATATATATATATATATATATATATATATATATATATATATATATATATAAATGGTGGCATACTTGAAGCATACATCTTTTCATTTGCACAATTTTTGTGCTTTCTCTTTTGTTTAACCATGGCATGCTTGAAGCATACATCTTTTCATTTGTGCACTTTTTGTGCCCACTTTTTTTTACGTAACATGCCCACTGAGTGATCATTAAAAGATTACAATATGAAACATATTAGTCTTATAGCCAACATTTAAAATAAGACTCACAATCAAGCTAATCCTTTTAGACGAACATCACAAAGAGCTAGTTATAGTTATTCTAGTCAAAGTCTTCTTACCATGTCATATTTTAGTTCAAATATAGCAATTTGTTTATAACCAGTCGTGATCAAGACTACACAACATATGGGTACATATGATAAAGAAAGCTCTACAATTCATTTGATTTAAATGGCTTCAACTTGACGACTTATTTGATAAGGATAATAAACAAAGCTCCTGTAAAGTTTAAATACCAAGCTCTCCCTCAGAATAATTCCATAGGATGAAATACTCCCAACTCACTCCACAATTGAGCAAAACAAAAAGAATCAAGCGGTTTAGTGAAAATATTAGCAACTTGAGAATCATAATCAATAAAATACAAGACAACATCTCTCTTCTTCACATGGTCTCTAAGAAAATAATAGCAAATATCAATGTGTTTGGTTCTTGAATGTTGCACAGGAGTTTTAGCAATGCTAATAGCACTAGTGTTATCATAAAAAAGTGGAACACTATCAAATTTTAATCCAAAATCCTTAAGCGTACCTATCATCCAAAGCAGTTGAGAGAAACAAGAAGTAGCAGCTATATATTTAGCCTCAACAGTGGAAAGTGCCACTGACACTTGTTTCCTATAAGCCCACAAAATAAGAGATGTGCCTAAAAAATGACATGTGCATGAAGTACTCTTCCTATCAATTCTACAACCCCAAATTCCGCATCCCAAGAACGCTAAGGGTCGGACAGGAGGAAGAAAAGAACATAATCCAAATTCTAAAGTCGACTAAAGATACCTGAAAATTTGCCTTACCACTTGATGATGTGAATAACGTGGTGTCATAGCCCAACTATTTATTTCAATTTCTGAGTAAAACAATTATTAAATTAAATTAATTTGGTTTAAAATAAAAATAAGTGTTTAGGTTGCATGAGCTTTGAATTTGAATTGCCTTGATTTTTTGCTTTTAAAAAGGCTAGATTTTGAAAAGTAATTTAAGTAAAAACCTAAAGATATTATGAAATAAAGGATATTTTGAGTTTCTATAAAAATTCTTTTCAAATTAATTATTTGGGCTTATTTGGTTTTTCTAGAGTTTAAAAATCTAATTTTAAAATTAAAAAGTATTTTGTTTGTAGAAATCTAATACCAAATTAAGTTGAAAATATTTTTTTTCTAATTCCAAAATGGTTCAAGGAATTTATGTGAATTTTATGGAATTTATTTGTTATTTTTCTGAGCATTTTTTATCTTTTTGGCTTTATTTGAAAAATTAAAAACGAAATTTAAAATTTGAATTCTCTCTCCTCCCTGGGGCAACAAGTGGCCGGCCCAGGTCACCCCACCCCCTACATCAGCTTATTCCCACCATCCACCCCCTCTTTTCTCTCTCTCTTTCTCTCCTCTCTCTCTCGCGCCCGGTTGCCAGATCCCTACCTCTCGGCCACGTGGCGTGATCCCGGCCGTCCCCTTCTCTCTTTTCCATCTCCCTGCTTGGGCCACCTGGCCCACCTGGCATAATATTATCGAACCCAGACAAGAAGTAATCATTATCGGAAAAGACTAGTTAAATGCATGTAATAAGTCAAAAGGCATGCAACAATGTAAAATGAGACTATCTAACTTGAGTTTTGAGAACCATCTAAGATGAGAATAACTATTCAAGCAAAGATCTCAAGTGATAACTACAATATTTGACCAAATCAAGTTAAACACAAAAGTTTCAAAATACACTCAAGTGATCACATGAATCCAACCAAAATTGTAAGGCATCGAAACTAAATATAACATCAAGAATGAGCATATTAATGGGTCATACTAAGGCAATTGCTATTTGAGCCAATGAGACTAATACTTGCATGATACTTGTTAAAAAGTCCACACTTGAGCCATGATAAGTAAATTTTTGTTGAGTTTTAGCAAATTTAGAACACACATTGGGCACTTGTGCCACTTATTCACACCATTGGGCAAACTTTGCAGCTTATTCACACTTTCACTTCACTTAGGCAAACATTGGCACTTATTCAACACATTTCTAAATCAATGTGACATAGTCACTTATTCCACACACACATTGCATCACATTTTTTTTCCTTTTTTTAGTTTTGATTAAGCATCTATAATCGGTTTTCATTAATGCTAAGTAACACGTGTCCCGAGACATAGATACCTAGATAAATCAACCAACTCATTGGCTCAAGGTAGGACTACCCCTATCGCAAGTTTTATATTCAAGTAAAATATCAATATCTAAAATAACATAGTATGCCAAAGCATGAATCTAAGATATAATCATTCAAATGGTGATGCCTAGGACAAATTCAATCCGCAAATGGTTAAAATACATGTGTAACTCGCAATGAATCAAATGCTATAAGATCACAAGATTTCTAAGCACATAAAGGATAATAAACATATCTCAATTTCTATAATATGATACCAAGTCAATTAAGACATACAAAGAACTAGTAACAATATAGCTCAATTAAGAAAATTTTGGCATGACCTTTCTAGATTTACCATGGGCTCACATGGCTAAGATACACAATCAAGCATAACATGAGAGCAATATGTTGGATTGAAATCGACAACAGAGGGGGGGGGGGTGAATGTTGCTTTTAAAAATCGCCCCGAGTATTCTCACAATTTTCTCCTCCAATAGCTATGGCAGCTATGAAGTCGGAAAATATTTGCTCACTGGAAAAATCACAATTAGGTCTCATAGGGTTCTTCTCTAAAGAGACTATGGAAGTTTGAACATATATGTCATTTAAGGAGCAAAACAAATAGCATCGACTAAGCACAAAAAGCAAAGACTGCAGGACCTGATCACAAGCTGAAAAACAGAAAGAACTTGTCGGCCAAGAAGTGTTTGGGCAGCTGCAACAATAACCTACTCACAGCCTTTGGAAAGCACAGCCGAGTATAGGTAACTGAAGAAAGTAGGTAGACTGCTGAAAGCTCTCTGCAGAAATTTGATAGCCTGCAGTCCGGCTGAGACCAACAAAAATAATAACTCCACCGAGAGGAACTTCTGCAAGAAACTGCAAGCAAAAGACACTAAAAATCACTGCAAACCGAGTGGTTCCCTTGCTGCTGAAAACATGATCAATTCAGCAGCAAAAGGTAAAGAAAAGGTAAGCAGAGAAAAGCAAAAGAAAAGAAAGAACAACCAGTCAAAAGAAAGGAAGAACAGAAGGTTGATTGCACGGTAAATACAAGACCCGAAATCAGTAAGAAGAGCAGCAAATAACTGTGGTCTGCAGACTGAAATCACTCCCAAACTTTTGTGCAGTCGGCATGAGAGCTCAAGAATCGGCACAGTACTTGATCTCAAGGAAAGAGTTGCCGAAGAGAAAGATGATCTGAAACAAGAAATTGCTTGTTTGACTGCTGCTCTTCTGGAATCAAAGAGATATCAACAAGGAATCAAAAAGGGAACTGCAACTAGCTAACAAAAGAACCGAATCTGCAAGAAATGAAAACGTGCAGTGCAGTCCCACCGAGAAGGAAAAAGCAAATCAACACAAAAGAAAAGAAGATCTGAGAGCAATAATAGAAGCAAACATAGAATAACAAAGGTTGGTTATCAAATCTTCTTAGACACAAGATTTCACAAAAAGATGAAGAGACATGAATGCTTATATTAGAGGTTGTCTACAGTCTTCTCAACACAAGAACATCAAGAACACTACTCATGAGCCAACTGCTCTCCCAACTCACATTAGAACAAAAGGAGAGTGACTCACACACACACATGGAGAGCAACACATAGAAAACCCTTACACATACTCTCTAGCCATCTCTCTCAAAAACATTCTCTCATTTCATACCCTAGCACTAGAGAGTACCTCTCTATTTATAGCCATTCATAATGGGTTCACATTTGCTTTGCCCATTAAGCTTTTGCGCTTTACCCACTAATTCTAACCAAACCCACTTCCTTTAGTGCAGCTTTGCGTATTCACCAAAACGCCCCTCGTGCACCTTCCGGGAAGCTTTCTCATTCCTTGCCGCCCAAGCCTCGCAGCTACCTCGAGCCCTCACTGTCTTCGGCATATCCCGACCGCTCCGACCTCAGCACCGCCTGTGCGTAGTCCGGTCATCCGTGCCTCACCACGACCTCGCCTCAAAGTCCTGCAGCCATGACAGACAAGAAACAAATCACATAGCACCGCTCGAAATATTGTAACCATACATTAGCATTATAAGAAATACTCAAAGCCCAAACCAGTCGAAAAGAATAAACGACTTAAGCACGTTCGACCTAGTTTGACCAAGTCCGACCGAAGCCGATTGCACCGCGCAACGACATGGCCCGAACCACACAAACCACACTCGACTTTCCTAAACACGTGTCAATTACTCATCACAAACATGGGGTCACACCCACATGGTTTCTCAATCTCCCTCTTGATGAGTATATTGACAAACCCAGAAAAAAGCGTGAAGTTAGGTTTGTTTGAAAAAAAAGAAAAAGAGAGTCAGACATGGTCCAAAAGAAAACAAAGAAGCTTATGACCATGTCGACAACTGGAGCAAAAACAGAAAGAGCAAGTTTTCCCCAAAAGCTCCAAGATTTCCTTGAAAATGGCTTTTTCTCCGCTATTCTCCCCTTTTGGCAATAAAATCATCAAGGTGCAAGGAAGAGAATCAAACATGAGAGAAATGGCTGAATATTATTTATTTTAAGCATGATGAGCCATGAAGATTATCCAAAATGACCGTGAAGTATTACACCAAGCCATAACTCATAAGTATGCTATCAAGATCATGACAATACATGTATAGACAAGCTAAGTCAAATAAGTCATAATCTGAACATTAGTCGAATTTCTTAGCATGTCAAGTCAACTATGATTATAGTCTAGCTAAAGGTATCCAAAGATGATGCAGGCCATGTCAATAATCTAAGTGGAACCAAGAAGCTAGTATTGAGTCAATTTAGAGTGCTACAAGTTCAAGAATGAGACATTTGTTCAAGTACTTGGTCTTTTTGTATAATTAAGCAAATGTAGCACAATTGACATGTTTTTCTTTAGAAATCTTATGGTCATGTGCTAGATCTCAAGCCTTATGCAACTACTCCAAGCGAAAAACTTAAGAAGATAGTGTTGGTCAACCAAAACTCCCCCTGAGTTCATGCCTATGCAATGGCAAGCCGTCTCATGAGAAAGAATTGGTGAGATCAGTTTTTT
Source organism: Dendrocalamus latiflorus (assembly GCA_017311315.1). Classification (NCBI taxonomy): domain Eukaryota; kingdom Viridiplantae; phylum Streptophyta; class Magnoliopsida; order Poales; family Poaceae; genus Dendrocalamus; species Dendrocalamus latiflorus. The sequence continues at coordinate 28,856,925 of CM029634.1, forward strand.
CGTACAAAAGAGATCTTTTTGCTTACTTAAAAATGTTGTACTAACTCATGCTTCATCAAGAAACTAGTATAGCTCAATCTAAAGCTCAATAAAGATTCAAGACTCAACTCAGCTTATTTGACATGGCATGAATCATAAGAGGATAACTAAAGAAAGACTAGTCTCAAGAGCTAACATGACATGAATTAGGTGAAGTTGAGCATTTTAATCAACCTATCATGGCAAAGACTAAACTACACATATAAAGTCATGATAAATCTAGCAAGTAAGCTCAGATCATGACAAGATGTAATTCATTTTAAATATGTCATAACAGGATAATAATCAAGGCTCCATGTAGTTATATTACAATGCAAAAATGAAATGTAGAAAATCCAGCTCCCCCTCAACATGTGATGCAACTTTAGTTCAAGTTGAGTTATGGCAATATTAAGATCTAGAAACTCCCAAATGAACTCCCCCTGAACCAAAGCAATAAAAACGAGAAGCTGGTCAAGAAAATCAGAAAAGGCAGTCCTTAAAGCATAGACAAGATATAGAGGATACTATGGCTCAGACTGACTCTCATCTACCCCATATGACTCTAGGACTATCAGCTGATCACCTAACACACTAAGGAGCAAACACGTACCCTGTCTACCCAAGGGTGGCCCAACCCTTGCTAGAACCTATAAGTAGTGAGCTCAACCTAGTGAGAAGAGAAACAACTAATAAGTAGCATCCTAGAAACACAAGATAAGATGAACAAATCTAAGCAGCTAGGCAAGAGAACCACTCTAACCTATGCTAGAAGGACTATCCCAAATGCACCCATATGCAATGCAACAGAAAGGAGTAAGAGCATAATAAACATGATAAAGCATGAAGCACAAAACTCCCCCTCACAACAGTCCGTAAGGACAAACCACCCCAAGCTCTCCCCGCAGAGCTAAAAACCTAGAGCTATCCAAAGGCTTGGTAAAGATATTAGCCAACTGGTGGTCACTCTTCACAAACTGGAGCACTATGTCACCCTTCTCCACATGGTCTCTAAGGAAGTGATATCGAATATCAATATGCTTGGTCCGAGAATGTTGCACTGGGTTCTTAGCAATGTTAATCGCAGAAGTGTTATGACAAAAGAGTGGAACACTGTCGACAACTAACCCAAAGTCCCGCAGGGTCGAGACCATCCAAAACACCTGGCTACAGCAACTGGCTGCAGCAACGTACTTGGCCTCTGCGGTGGACTGTGCAACACCGGACTGCTTCCTCGAAGACCAAGAAACGAGAGAAGTGCTAATGAATTGGCAGATGCCAGAAGTACTCTTCCTATCTATCCTACAGCCAGCAAAGTCTGCATCCGAGTAGGCTCTCAAGGAAAGACAGGACGAGGAAGAGTACCAGATACCACAGTTAATGGTAGCTCGAAGGTACCGAAGAATGCGCTTCACCGCCTGGCGGTGAGATACGCGAGGAGAAGCTTCAAAACGAGCACATAGACACACAACAAAGTGTATGTCCGGTCTCGAGGCAGTGAGGTACAAGAGGGAGCCAATCATGCTGCGATACTCCTTCTGACCAACTGGCTCGCCGTGCTCATTTGGGTCAAGTGAAGCTGTGGACGCCATGGGAGTTGACACAGGCTTACCATCACTCATGTCAAAACGCTTCAGGAGGTCACGAGTGTACTTTCCCTGATGCAAGAAGGTACCCTCGCGAGTCTGCTTGATCTGGAAGCCCAGGAAGAAGGTCAACTCACCCATCATGCACATCTCAAACTCGGTACTCATGACATCCGAGAACTGTGAAACGAGAGCATGGGAAGAGCCGCCAAAGATGATGTCATCTACATAGATTTGGACGAGCAGAAGGTCAATGCCATGCCTATGAATGAACAAGGTCTTATCCACCTTACCCATCTCAAAACCATGACTCAACAAATAGGACTTAAGCCTCTCATACCAAGCTCTGGGGGCCTGCTTAAGTCCATACAAGGCTTTGGAAAGCTTGTAGATATGGTTGGGTATTTGGGGTTCTCGAAACCTGAAGGCTGTCTCACATAGACCTCTTCCTCAATAAACCCATTGAGGAAGGCACTCTTGACATCCATCTGGTATAGCTTGAAACCCTTAGAAGCTGCGAAAGCAAGCAGGATTCTAATGGCCTCAAGTCTAGCTACAGGGGCAAAGGTCTCCTCAAAATCTAGACCTTCAGGCACATGCTGCCAGTAATCTCAGTTGACGGGATCTTTTTGACCGGCAAATACAAGGGGCAGATCCTGACGGCCATAGGCATTGACGGCAACAACCAAATATTGCCGCTGGCTATCGCATTCGTGGAAAGTGAGAATTATGAAAGCTGGTTGTGGTTCCTCAGACATGTCAGGGTTGGAGTTGTCGGTGCTCGTCCTAGTGTGTGTGTAATGCATGATTGCCATGCCGGGATTGTAAAGGCCATAAGAAAACTTTATGAAGACCCTAAGGAGCCATTTTCTTGGCTAGATATGAGGAACAGATTGTGCATTTGTCACCTAGTGGTGAAATTTTTCAAGCAGTTCCCAAAATAACCATTGTTGAAGCTATTCAAGAGGCTTGCTATGCAGAACCAGCAGAGAAAATTTGATGCTTTGTGAGCGTTGTTGGACAAACACAATAGGAAGCACATCGACGAGAGGAGCAAGGGGCCGGTCATGCATGGGGCGGCACAACTAGAATTCCTAGCAGCACTTGATGAGCCTAACCTGGCTAGTCCGAGGAGGAGGAGCTCACGGAACATCAAGTGCTTCTCGCAGTGGATCGAGGGACTGCAAAGCCACGCTCCTGACAGGCTGTCCTCGCTCTGCTAGCACGACTGGGCTTTCTGGCTGATGCATCGGAAGCTCGTGTATGACATCTTCATCGAGGACTACGCGCCGCACCATGTGATGTGCCAGTTTGGCCTACATCAGGTCGTTTTGGTACCAGTCGGACCAACGGTGCCGTAAAGCATGCACGTGTGAGTAACTGCCTCTCATAAATCTCCTTGTACTTACTAGTGGTTTGACGAGTACTAACAAAATGGTCCTATAAGCGGGCACTCTAGAAAGGGAGTAAAATGCGGTACGGACTGGACGGTGAAGATGGAGGGGTGGACTGTGCAGTGGGAGGGCGCACTTGATGACTGCATGGAGGAGGAGCGCCCCATGACAGCAGTGACTACATGGAGTACCTACGCAGGTACCAACCTCATACACATACTAGGCTCGTACATGTCATTGACCAGCCCACAGCACATGTCGCCGCACCGACAAACACGTACCCTGTGCACCTCACACGGGATGCTCACATTATGGTACATTACATGTAATTTTTAAATATTCCTTAATGGCAATGTCACTAAGATGATTGACCATTTCATGTTTTTCCTGTAAGCTGATGTCGGTGCTGCGATTTGGAGGGAGTCTCACACCATGGCGGATATGATCACCAGTGGTGTGGAGGTGACACAGGAGGAGTCGTTGGGCGCTTGGCGTCGTGTGGAAGCCTAGGGTAGACGTGTGGTATCCCTATTGTCTTGCACGAGGCTATCGGTGGTCTCCACGCTCACGCATGTTGCATAGACAGTTTTTCCACCGGTGCTGCCCCGACTGGCATGGCACCACACAGGGGTTCTACTAGCACCACACTAGCATGGCACGTCCTACACCACCTCAACCGGGCGAGGCTGGGGGTCAGCCTGGGGATGGCCTCGTACACCACCAGGGCAACTATTTTTGTGTCATCCGTATGTCTCCAGCTTCCCCATGCAGGGGGCGTACTCCGTGTCGTACATCCCTCCAGACACGACGGCACCAACCGAGGGTACGCTTCGCCTCTTGTCAATTTTATCCCAACGCTTTATCTTATGAACTAACAATATTTGTATTGCAAGTCTTGTCTTCCCCGAACAGGGATGAGGGGTCTCCCCAGGCCAGCATGACCCGGACCAGTATTTTTCAAACTGGCCCGAGTAGACGTCGGGCTCTGCACCTCAGGCACACCACCAGAGGTTCTCTCTGGGAGTGCCCTCACCGGTGCACTGTGGCCACACAGGCGGCGGTACAGTCTACTCCACCAGCTTAGGGGCATGTGCAATGGTCTCCTGATCATCTTACGTTGTTCAGGCATCGTCACCCATTGCAGCGGAGGACAGCCAAGCGGGGCCGTATGGGAGGACGCAGACGCGGAGATGGAGGGGGCCACGGTGGTGACGGAGGGGGCTGGGGATGCTATTGGGGGTCGTTAGTGCTGACTGTACACTTTTTGTTCATGTGCTATTTACGTTTGTTGTTTACTTAGTAATGTTTATAATACTATGGCAGGCTTAGTTCTACTTCTCCTTACCTTGTTGACGCCTGCACCAAACGAATAGTGAACTACATTGATGGCAATCGCAGCAATGTATGAACCATTCGACTACATGCTTAACGATATTGAAAAATATTTCGAACAATAGGCCAGAGTACAATGGTACAACCATACACATCGTTGCCTACAGGTGGAAGGAGCCTCATGGTACCCACAAGGAGTGTTGCTGAGGGGGCCACCTCAGACGTGGCTAGTTGTCGTTGTAGTGGCAATCACATATACAACTCGGGTTCACGCTGCAGCATGTTGGGTCATACGAACTCCCTATGTTGATGACCTCCTCATTGCCCCTCTTGTGCTCCTTCTGAGGTCATCGTTCTGCTCTTCAAGACTTTCAATCCATGCCTCCAAATCAGCGATTCGCTCCTACAGTGTATGCATGTACCTCGCAACATACCATTCATGGGGAGGATCAATCCATCGCATGAAGTCACATTTATCCATTTGCTACAGAGGAACGTTAACATGGAAACTCTATTAGTATTACTACAAAATAGACGAGTGACTACTTGTATCCCGGAGTATGGGCATCGAAAGAAACAACGACTGCTATCTGTATGGCCTTCAGCCACCTACACCATCGCGTCCTGCATGTGTTTGCATTTCAGCCACACTGGCTGAGCGCGCCTGTTTGGCATCAAGCGGTACGTAATGCCGAAGTCCTTCCATTCGAGCAGAAGGTCCCCCTTTGGTAACCCATATTTGACTGGCCCCTCGGCGTCTGTCATGGTGGCTTATTCTACAATGAAGAAGATAGTTGTTCCTACCAGCAATGCCTCGTCCATTCATTTTATAGCGTAATTGCAGTGTCACGGTATCATTCATAACATAGTGTAGCTTTGCCCAGCAACAAGACCACACGGGTAGCTTTGCGCAGCGATAAAACCACACGGGTAAACTTAGCGTAGCAACAGGACTACACGGGTCAGCTTTGCTCAGTGACATGACATGACGGCCCAGAGCTTTGAGTACTGAGAAGACCGCATGCGTTCGCTTTGCGCAGCGACATGACCGCACGGGCCAACTTTCCGTAGTGACAAGACCAGACGAGACACCTTTACGCAGTGACAAAACCTGACGGCCCAGCTTTGCGCAGTGAGAAGACTAAAAGGTGTAGCTTTTTGCAGTCGAAGACCTAACTAGGCAGTTTCACGTGCCCACAATACCACACTTAGTAGCTTTGCACAGTGATGGGACCACACAGGTATCTTTATGTATCGAGAAAGCAACAAGGAGCCCTATAAAAGGAGGTCAAAGAGATTTCTTAGAGAACACTACATAAGCAAACCCCACACTACACCGGCACTTGCTTCACCACACCGGGATGGACAAGAGGTAGAAGAAGCAATGGGACAAGATGATGACGCAATGGGAGGAGACCCGCGACCTAGCACAGTCAGCTGCCGCCCATGACGAGAACGCAAGGGCTACTGTGGCTCAGGCAGAGCAAGCCCAGCGTGTTACGAGGTCAGCTCCCCACAATGACACGCCCCGTAGCAACATCCCCATCCCGAACGTTCCTACCAACCGTTCACCGCAACACTCACTAGAGGGGGAGATACCCCCTTTGTTGGTGCTAGGATCCATGCAAGTTCTTCAAGTCTAAGCACCGCCTCAGCCTAAGTACGCGTTATTGGGGTTGCACAAACTACTCCAGTGACTATGGCGACCGCCGTCTAAACATCGCAACCTATCAGCAACGGGTAAGGACTAGGTGCATCATTTTCTCCTTCACCAAAAGAGGCCGCCGAGGAGTTCAACACCGAGCTGGCAAGGAAGGAAAAATGGCCTCGGTCACAATATCACTTACCATCGTACTTACCGATCGTTCTAAGTTCAATCATTCTTAAAAAAAGTTTCACAAATTTTTTTACTTTCCAACAATATACAACGACCATAAACATTTATTACAAATCCAACAGATTATCTTCCAGTTATAATCTACAAAATTCACACGGAGTGGAGTAGCATCCTATTTGCAGTCGCCCAATGGGTGGGCGACTATAGATGCTGTCGCCCAACGGCTTGCAGACAACGTTATTGTCGCTTGGCCGTTGGGCGATAGGCTCCAGTCGCCCTACGGTTAGGTGATTAGAGCCTATTTCTGTAAAACAATATTGCCATGGGTATATTTATGTTATAAATAGAATATTCGTACAAAAAATTCTCTTAAGGATGGGGAATTTTTTTAGTATTATGTGATTTTTTCCTCCAACTTCTTTGGAATTGCAATCAGGTCCTTCTCTATGAATGTTTCTTTTGCTTGGGCCCTCTGAAAGTCAATTTTTGATGCAGTTTGATCCTACGTGTCTGTAACAACACATATATTGGTACAAAGCAGTCCTAGCATGCCAAATTAGAGTAAATGTGCCTAGATCGTGCCGGCCTACGAAAAATTACAAAAAATATAAAATGGTCTAATTCGAGCAATTTATTTTAGAAAAGCGTGTAAATGATGATAAATTATCCCATAATATGAAAAATACAAGGGTAAAATGGCAGGTAAATATATGTAAATATGACACATGTTAAAAATCCTCGGCACGCCTCCTCAAGCCTCCATCGCCCACTTTCCTCTGCCGCATCTACACGCAACATAGTGCCAACGTCACCACTGGAGACCAACCCAACCACTTGATCAGTAGTAGCTCCACTAGAAGTACCCATGCCAAATGATTCCATCCTCTCCATGAGCTGAACATACACCATCAACCTCACATGTATCTCAACAACAGAGTTGCACACAACCTCCATGTAATTGCTCTATGACGCGTCACTAGCCACCTTTAGAAGTTGCCAAAAGGGCTCCCCTACACCACCCACAACTAAGGCATACAACACCTCAATGTGTAGCTTCTTGCTTGTAGTGGGCCGATCAAACACAGAATGCACACACTTCCTCAACTTCGAGAGACTCATGTCCTTCAGACCCGATGCCTGGATCACGGTCCGGTCACACTATGATAGGTCTGCCCCATATGGTCCATCGCACATGAGGCCATCCCAGTAGAACACGAACAAATCTTGAATGTCCAACATGACATAGCTGATACAGGTGCGTATGAAACCCACTTAGTACATGATATGCAATAATCGTACCATGTAACAGCTGGTATTGTACATTACGCGGATTTATCTTGTTACAAGCGAATCATCTTTTGGCACTATTAAGTACAACTTCAATATTTCATCATACGCAACCACTTCATTGTAAGCACATAAATTGTTTTACTGTAAACTACCGTACCATGACTTACGCACTTCAAAGTATCACGTATGAAAATTAAAATAAATTTGCTACGTCCAGATATTCGTGTGCTTGTACCTAACAATGTCAAAATTATTTCTGTAATTTGAAATTAATTTTAACACCCTACGCACTATGTAATCATTTTTCCCTAACGCACCAATTGCAACAATTATGTTTGTACGCAAATTAGTGTGGTTAGTTCTTAATTAGTGATGGTTATTTGATGTGTGACATAGCTTACGTATGTCCGCTTTGAAATCATAGTATGTAGGAACCTTGGGAAGATGGCACCCAAAAATTAGAAGTGATTGGAAAACAGAAGTAAGTTTGTGTGGTGAATAAGAACGCACAATATTTGGACATAAGGAATGTAGTTGGCGTTGCAATGACCTAGGATTAGTTGGCAGCAAAGTGCAAGTAGGTGTGTTGTCTGGATGCAGTTGGCATTCCAATAGCACAAGAGTTGCTTAGGAGCATGGGATGGTCACATAAGAAACGTAGTGTATACCTTGTAAGTGAACCTACGGTACAGACTAGATACACATGCCTAACTACTACTTTCCCATACTAACATACTACCACTTAGCTCCACCTTGCCACCGTGCACGCCATGATTCACGACTTGCTGAGGATGGAGATGGAGCCGCAAGTGGATCAGCCGTACCTGGCGTTGTCACTGCGGAACTTCTGGGCTACCAGTGGAACCTCATGGTGTGTGCTATCCTCCGGCTATCGATGTATCACCTGGTACAGGCGCGCCTTGGCGACGCGGCTAGCATCCTGGTAGCGTTCCTCATCTCCAGACTCATGTATGAGGTGATCTTCTACTACATTGTAACATCCTATTTTTAGGAGTTATTTGAAACCTTTAAAATTAAAATTCACCATTTGGATTTTTTGGAATTAATTAAAAGGATTTTTTTGGAATTAATTAAAATACATATGCCTAAAATGAATTTTTATTAATTAAAATGATTTAATATGACTAAAATAAACATTAACATTTGCTGGAAGTATTTTAGTTGAGCTCTTTGTGCCTCAAAAAATTTTCTAGAATTTTTTTTCTGATTTTTTTGGTTTTATTTGCTATTTTCTAGAGCTTAAATGAATTTATTTGCATTTCTGAAGTTAGAAAAGTCTCTTAAAACCCCTAAAAGCCAAATGGGCCAAAGCCCATTCTCCCTTCTAGCCCAACCCAGCTGAACCGCCTTGCCCCGCCGATGAGCGACATGCATCACCTATCGGACGGCCATCGTTCACCTCCTCCGCCCGTCAGCACTAGCTGATCCAACAGTCGCCAGTCGCTCCGTCCCCATCCGTTGGTTGTGCCATGCGTCGCACATCGGTAGCTTGGCGCACTGTTCTTCATTCCCGATCGGCCATTGTTGTGTGTGAGGTGAGTTCATCTCGACATTTGTGCTATAGCTGCCTCGGACTCAGTGTTCATCTGAGTCGCCGCTAGCCATGTCGCCCATGGACCCTCGGTGTCTGTGCTACAAATAGCTGGCCAAGCACATGGGTTTTCTCACCTCAAGCTGCCGCTGAGCCCGTCAAACATCATCGTCATCTCACTGTTGCCACCGACAACTTCCGCTTCGTGCGTCACCGCCAGGGAGTAGCCACGAGCCTCGATTGCCAATCCGCCTCACCGCCCTACCGGTTAGCCAACCACTCATCGTCGCCGTTGTCATCTTCCCCAACACCGGTGAGTCCGCCACCTTGCCCGACGCGCGCCATGTCCATTTGGCCGCTTGAAAGGTCACCTTGGTTCGCATGGTGGTCACGTCACCCCATACCCACGCCCGATCGACGATTCGTCTACTCGGTGAACCCCATCCACCATGCACTAAGAGACTGACACCTCGGACCCCCACGTCAGCTAGTACTATTTCGTAGACCCGTGAACCAGCAAACGAGTCAGCCACCATGTCCGCTGCCATGTCAACCCTAATCCCATGTGGCAGCCACATGTCCGTCCACGTCTGTGCCACATTAGTACCCAAGTCATCCCAAATGCCATGTCGGATGCCATGTCAGCATGCCACATGCCATGTGTCAGGCCACGTCAGCACGCCATGTCAGCCCTAGCGCACACGTGTCCTGCCACGTCAACCTTAATGCCACATCACCGCCACATCAGCAAGCCCAGTCATCGTGCACTATTCCATGAGCTGACTTCACCGTAGACATGCCACTCCATGAGACAAGTCCACATCACAGTAGCTTTTCTCATATTTCCAGTATTTTTCAGCCATTTAATCTTCCAAGAGCCCGTTCTTCTCCATCTTAGCTCCGATTGACCCGATCCTTTTTCTTAAATTTATATAAAATTGAGCTCTATCTTTTGATTCTTGTTTTGTAGTTTTTGGAATTTATTTGAATTTTATTGTGATTTTATTTGTGCTTCATTTTGTTTTCTTTCTCGTTAGATGACGCCTTCGAAGGAGCTAAAGCAAGATTTGAATATCAAGAGCCATTAACTGAGTAAGGCCAAGGCAAGTTATGTCCTTTGATCATGTTGAATCTAGTTTTCAAATCTATTTATGTATTATTTTGTTTTAAATTATTATGCATTGCAATTTGTTACAAACCTTTGTACCTGGTAATTATTGTCCAATTTGATTAATCCCTCACTTGATAATTTGAATGCCATGATTTCATTGTCACTATAGGATGGGTAACTATTTAGTGATGCAATACTAGTTCTCACATGTGTTGTGCATTTAATATTCTTAGCCATGCTTATAGTTACATTAGGTTCATCATCACATATGATCAATTAATTAGTTTGACTTAGTGAGATATTGATTCATGGTTGTAGCTACAGTTGTAAAATTTGTATGCCATGGTATTGGTGTATCATTGGTGTTGGTTATATCAAAATTGGTTTTTACTTGGTGAGTGATCATGCAGTAAAGGGGAAAATGTGGATTTCACTTCGAGAGATGTTGATGTCTCACCTGGGTAATGTCTAAGGACTTAACTTTATGCGCCATTGATCTGAGCCATATCGTGCAATCATATGTCTAGTATGGGATAAACATGGCTGATTAATTTGTGATATTTCAATTTTGATTTTGCCACTGTGATGAGCATAGATGCTGATTTCCATGAGGCGCAAGAGGGGGTAATTATCGACTAGGTGGTTAACCTACTCGATGGTGAAACCTTAGTGAGCGAAATTGGGTTTGAGGTCGAGAATTGTAAAGGCCTTGTTGTGATTTTCTTCGATGTGAGGATGATCACATCGTGAGAGTAAAGTTGTGCAATCTCTGTAGAGTGTAAAACTATTCGCTACTCGTGTCCCCAGTTGTGGACAATGCTCAGTGATTTCACACGAATGATAGATATTTTATAAAACTTGGTTGGGATAACTTTGAGAAAGTGAATGGTTAGTTCACTGGTGGTTTATTTAATTCCTTTGATTATTTACTTATTAATTCTGTCCTTTCTTTAAAAATCGCTTTCAATTTATATATTGTATTTACTTCAAATTATTGTTTTCCGCAAAATAACCTTTCACCTATCATTTGGTAAGCCTTGCATATTATATTGAATTTTTGTTACAAATGTACTCACGGCTTTATGCCTACTATTGCTCTGTTGAAGAGGAGGAACCATATCAGTTGGAGGCACCTGAAAGAAGATACTTCGACGACTTTGCGGATTGGGAGTTCGCTTCCCAGTCGATTGCATGTGGGCATGTCGAATGACTACTACGCTTATTTCATATTTATGAAGATTATTTACTTGATTGAATTGAACCAATAGAGATAACGATGCCATTAAAATTGCTAAAAAAATGCCATTTGAATTCAGATTTTTTTGGTAAACGAATGCCTTGCAAGTACAAAAGCCATATAAACAAGTAAAAAATATTGATGGCCAAGTCTATTCATAACTTCACAAAAGTCATATTCAAAAGTGTTGTGGATTTTAGCTAAAATGACACTATTGCAGCTGTTAGTTTTTTCTGACCAGTTGAATATATCAGAAAAAGCTAAGAGCCACTACAATGTTATTTTAGCTAAAAGCCACAACACTTTTGAACAGGGCCAAAGCTATGAACAGACTTTCCTATCAATATTTTTTACTTGTTTATATGACTGTTGTATTTGCAAGGAATTCGTCTACTAATAAAGTCTGAATTCAAATGGCACTTTTTAGCAATTATAATGGCATCGTTATCTCTATTTGGTTAAATTCAATCAAGTAAATAATCTTCATAAGCATTTAATATAATTCTTTTGTTAATTTATAACACACTACTACAGAAAGCCTAATACTAGACGCCAAATCACAGACGGTTTGACAAAACCGTCTGTGACCGACACTAGCACAGATGGTTTAAATTTGGACACCGTTTGTGTTGATGGCGTCGGAGAAAACGAGTATCACAGATGGTTCTTACCAATGAACCGTCTGTGATATTCTAGTATCATAGACGGTTTTTATTTAAAACCGTCTGTGATAATCTGGAATTATCACAGACGGTTTTTATCAGCTTATCACAAACGGTTTTTTTATTAAAAACCGTCTGTGATAATGAAATTATCACAGACGGTTCGTATTACAAACCGTCTGTGATATGTTTCCCGCCTTGTAATTCTCCAAAATTTCATAATTTCCCGCCTGAGTCCGAATAGGATTTAGTTTTGAGACACCTTCAGTAAAACGGGCATAACTTTTGCATACGGTGTCCGTTTTTGATGTTCTTGTACTCGTTGGAAAGCTAACGACGAGTCCGATCCAAAAAAATGACCAGCATGTGCTAGTCGCCCTCCAAGACTCCGAAAATTGGCCATCTTTTGACCTAAACCTGCGTCGCAAGTTTTTAGTTTCTGTTTTTGCCTTTTTTCTTGGTCTTCCTTTCAGAATTTGGATTTTGCTTCAACTGAATGTTATAGATCTCATCGAAACCTTTCAAATGAGTATATATAAGCCATATACAACTTTGTTATTTTATCTTTTCAGACTAGTTGTTTATATTGCATCGGTATATAAAATTTTGTGCTCTAATTCATAGACGGTTGGCATATAGAACCGTCTATGATATTCATTCATCACAGACGGTTCTAGCTACCAACCGTCTGTGATAATCTGACGCTGGGCCTGTCGATCCTCCTCAACCCAATCCTAGCCAATAGAAATCCACCAATTCTCACCCCACGGATCGTAGCTCCGCCTCTCCGTCCCTGCACCAATCAGCTGATTGTACTCGCAGCACGATGGTGGGTCTCTGTTCTTGTTGTGTTAGCTAGATGGGCAATCTGTTTATTGTTTTGGGATATTGTAATGGTAGGCTCTAATCTTAATAAAAATAAAATGTGTACTGTGTTTCATACTATATTTGCTTGTTTTCATTTCAATTAATTGATTTGTGAAATGGATGTTTTATGTTTGTGAAATAAATTGAGATGTGAATTGGATGTATACATGTACATGTTGATCTGCTTGTTTCAGAGGGCATGGCTAGCATTTCCTGAGTCTAGCTAATAAACAGAAATAGATTTAGGGGTAGAAGAGAATAGCGCAGACGGTTTGTAAGTAAAAACCGTCTATGATAGGTGATAATTATATACGGTTTGTAAGTAAAAACCGTCTGTGATATATCAATATCACAGACGGTTTTTTACTAAAAACTGATATTGATATTGATATATCACAGACGGTTTTTACCTACAAACCGTCTGTGATATTTACACCACAGACGGTTCGAAAACCGTTTGTGATAACCTTCGATTATCACTGACCTATAAATTCAGACGGTTCAGAAAATCGTCTGTGATGATGTTTCTGAACCGTCTGTAATACAATTTTATGTAGTAGTGACAATGTATGAGCATTTAGCTAGTATAACAAATAGATTGGATGGCATCTTCCTTCTAGGCGGTTATCTTCACTTATCCTGTCATGTAGTAATTGTTTGACCAAAAAAACGCAATCCATAATTTCTTTTACTCACATAAGGTACTTAGAACCAAAGACGCTTAGAGAACTACTCGGCGTCGCCTTGCATTCTAGATTTTTACAGTGTAACAGCACATAAGATGGAGCCTCCTTGACTTCAATGCTAATCCAACAAGGCCAGTATTAACGATCTTCACCCTCGAGGCCTCAATTTCCAACCTTTGACAGAACCAGTATCAAGAATAGACCAAAACTGAGAAAAAAAGGAAGACTAATATAATGAACAAGGAACAAGCACGCAGATCTATTAGCCTGCCCTACCGGCTACCGCTGCACCGCCTCCTTCCATCTGCCCCTGCCGCTAAGGTTGCTTGACTCGGAGAAGCAACCCCTCTTCTTAGCTGCTCCACCGCACCTCAGCAGCCCTGCATCGCATCTCCTCTCCATCCAATGCGGACAAAGCAAGCCCCAATCCCAATAGCTCGTGCTTGGGGAGACACTTCTGCTGTTGGAACACACAAGTGGCAAAGCAAGAAGACACAGACCAAGAATTGAGTAGGAAGAAACACCGAGCTCTACAAGCTCTTCATTTGATTCATTAACTAGAGCAGCTCACTATATTTTGAAGCTTACAATCTTTGGAGCTACACACCCATACATACATGCTTAAATTGTTTCCATCAGCACTCACGCTTACAAGAAGTATTTCATATCCTTGTATAGGCTGCAGCAACCAACTTGAAGCACCAACCGACTTAGCACGTCGCAATACAGCTATCAAACAAAACACCATGCGGCCAGCACTTATTTGCTTAAGGCTAGCTGTTCTCTCTCTTGCCGACGTGCTTCTGAAGTTTAACGAAGCATCCAGATTCCCTTGGCTTATGAAGCTTGAACCTTCATGCTCACATGTTTAGGGTGCCTTTGGTTGAGCTTTTGGGAGCTGTTTTTGCTTCCAAAAAGCCAAAAGCCAACCAAAGGGGTGGAAACCAGAAGCTGTTTTTTCAGAAGCAGCTACTTTTGGGTAGTACAGTTTTGAAAGCACCTTGGACCTTGCTTTTGGCTTTTGGCTTTCTGCTTTTTGAAATGGTGAAAATAGAGAGCTGTTTCACAGTTGTTTCAAGGAAAATAGAGATAGGAGGTAAGTTTTATACTTGTTTGAACCAAACAGCTTACAGCTTTTTCACAGCCCACAACCTACAGCAGTTGTTCCACAGCCCACAGCTCACAGCAGCTTTTTCAGAAGCCACAACTCAACCAAACACACCCTTAACTTAAACGACTAGTAGATGGCTTTTGGTTTCACACTCCTGAAACATCCAGTAAGACAAACCTCAAGACTTCTACTAGCATCGTTATCCCACGTCGGCAATAATATCCTCGCATGTGGGCAGCGTTCATACAACGGCAGACACTAGAAACCTCTCTACATTATGGACAAGATAAACTCAACATTCTCTCCCTTAATCTTGTTGCTTCAAGCATACTTCTAGTTAGTCTCAATATAATGCATTATGAACTACCAGTTATGCCTCCATATGAAGCGATATATATACAACCTAAATACATAACTACATGTAGAAACTCAATTTAATTAGTACAGGTCCATCTAGATGCAAAGACTCTAACTCGTTGAGACAGTCGGTCTCAATTACGACTTATCCAACTGATACTCGATACAGAACTAATTTTAACATTTAATCTTGATGCGTTGACTACCTCATAAGCTGAAGCTGATGTATCTCTAAGGTGTTTTGCCTTCTTATTACTAACCATATTGCTAGTGACACAACTTGCCGGTGTTTTTTCGCTTCTACTTCAGCTCCAATTGTTTTTCGCTAGTAACACAACTAGACGGCGATGAAGATTCTCACCAGAGCTTACACACATGATAACTTGGACACACTTACAAGAGCTCACACGCACACACATGCATCATGCATTGACTCATCTACATGCATGAGCATGACACAGATATACGTACGTATGTAACACACCTCCTACGTGCACAAACGAATAAATGATGCATACAACACTTCTACTGTGTCATATACACAAACAACTTAATGTGCAAATATGCAAATAAACATAACTCGTCTACTCGACGGGCTAACACGCACACACACCTGGCTTGACAAAACCAGCCCTACATGCATGGATTCAAGTATAGGCATTGCATGCATGAGCTTGTCAGCGAGATTGTGCTGCGCCATCGCAGCTGGCTCCGATTTACCCACCTCATTGATGGTTTGTCATGCTACAACCGCTTGTGCGCATGCGCCTACTCCCTGATGCCTATGCACACCCGCATTGCGCTTCACATGCACCAGGGCGACAGGGTTGCCGGACGTCTCGTACAGCTGCATCACGGAGGCCTGGAAGACCTTGATGCACTCATACTCCTTCCGCGCCCAGTTCACCTCCTTCTTTGACATGTGTACCTTGGCCAGCGTCCTTGACACTACTGCCAATCTTGCATATCACCTAAGCTCTGATACCACTTGTTGGAACACACAGGTGGCAAAGCGAAGACACAGACCAAGAACTGAGTAGGAGGAAACACCAAGCTATACAAGCTCTTCATCTCTATCTTGAATTTATCAATCTATTTAATATCTGATCCTATGATAATTAGATCATCGACATATACACCAACAAGCAGGCTTGATTCTCCACAATTTCTCTTGTACACCGCATGTTCTAGTAGACTTCTTTCAAATCCAAGTGACATCGATGTCTTGTCTAGTTGTGCATACCACTCTCTTGGAGCCTGTTTAAACCCATAGAGTGCCTTCTTTAGTTTTAATACCTTGTGCTTGCTGTTTTTCTCAACAAATCCAGATGGTTGAATTACATACATTTCTTCCTCAAGCTCACCATTGAGAAATGTTGATTTAACATCTGTGTAATGCACTTCCCAGCCTTCTTGTGCCGCCAATGCAATGAGGAGCCTCACTGTCTCAAGTCTTGCCACTGGGGCAAAAAATTTCTCATAATCCATTCCCTGATGTTGGACATACCGTTTTGCCATAAGCATAGCTTTGTGCTTCACTATTGCATCATGTGAATCCTTTTTTACTTTATAGACCCATTTCAAAACAATTACCTTGTGATCGGGTGGAAGATCGGTTAGCTCCCATGTGCTATTTTTTTAATGGGTCTCATATCTTCATTTGTTGCATGTCGCCAGCATTCCTCCTTCACAGCATCTTCATAGTTCATTGGTTCTTCAGAAATCAGCAGGCACAAACCGGCATACTCCGGTTCCACTTCACTTGTGGTATCATAGATCCCCTTGAGAGATCAGAAACGATGTGGCCCTTTTAAATGTGATGATGATGACACAGCGGAGCCCTCAGTACTTATCGTCGATGACAAGCTTGGTGCCGGTGTTCCTGTCTCCTCCATAGCGTGACCCGTACTCACCCCTCCACTTGGACTGCTTGGAGTCGGACTACTATTCTTAACTTTCTCTCATTAGCACACATACATACTCTAGTCTGGGTAGTACTACCTGTTACATTGCTTGACCTGTGTGTTCCAACATCCACCACTAGGGTTCTATCAATCTCCGCTTTGTCCTTCTGTTGCCTCATCCTCCCACGGAGCCATGAGAAAGGTAAATGCTTGCTGTTGGTATGGGAAAAAGGAGGTGGGCAAAGTGGGTCTCCAGTGTGGAGAGGGGATGAACGCAGGAGAAGAGTATGTCAACGAAGTTCAATCGAGTTCAATTGTGGGGCCGAAAGGAGGTTGGCAGACAAGGCAGAGGGAGGTGTCAGAGAGATCGTGAGGCATGAGAGAGGATATAGATTGGAGAGGATGGCGGCAGGAGAAGTTGTACCTAGGAGAGGATCACGCAGATACGACGAGTCGATGACAGTCAGATATGTTACCATGTAGGTTCGGCACCTAATTTATGTGAGAGATGAGAGACAGATGAACCATCATTGCTAACTTATTTTTTTTGAAGTAGTGGAAATGAATTTGCACCATCATGTATACACATCACATGCGCAAGAGCGCCCTCTAGCACACAGGTAAACAGCCAAGCATGGAGCAGATCCCACTATAGCCAGGTCGCCAGTCAGATGTGCATAGCACACCCGGGCTCCACACGAGAACGACGTCCTTGTTTCATTCAGACATGATCGATCATGGTCAATCCATAAAGCGTGTTTGCCGGGCAATTTTGCTGACCCTGTTGACTCGAAGTCGAGCTAGCCATCTGCTTTTGCTAGGTCTTATCTCTTTTTTATTTGAGAACGTGCACAACCTTTGCCCTTTTTTATTAAACAAGACAAACAACCGTTCAAGCCTTTCGGCTCGGCTTATATTACAAAACAAGTAGGACTGAACTACCTACAGCCACCAAACCTAGTCAAGCAAGGATCTTCCCAATACACTTGGCAGCTTCTTCTTTAATTTCCTTTAGTCACACACATGTTTTGAACTTGTTGCCACCAGAAATTGCTAGTACGGTAGCACAGCGTCCCTACAGAGGATGTAAAGGTCAAATACACAGTGAACAGAGGTGTGCCAACCGATTTGATTGAAACAGTAAGGAGGTGCGAAATGGCAAGATCATACCGACGAATGTTGACCCCGAACGACACATCCATGTGAAGTAATATTAAATAGAAATAACTCTTAGAGATAGAATGCAAACCGATAAAGATCAATATGTCAATATAAATCAATATTGATTCATAACGAATTATAAAAGGACAGATTGAATCTACTGGAATATAATCTACGGGCTAAAATTAGGAAAAGTAGAGGTACATGAAAGATAAAGTTAGATTAATCATGAACGATCAATGAGGAGCCCTTTGGTCCCTATATATGTTAGCGCATCTGAAAGTCGGTAGCCTACATACTTCGGTTGGTTCTTTTCTGTAGGCCCTGTTCATGTACTCCTAACACGTTGAATCGAGAGGGAAATAATTAAGACTATATTGATTTTTTAAAACAGTTTCTCTATTTTTCTCGCTCTGAGAATAAGTCAGAAGTCAAGAGCATGTATTACATACCCTATTCTTCTCGCTTCTATATTATGCACGTATCTCTTTTTTACTTTTTATACTACTCTGCCCTTTCTTTCATAAAGTATTTCCTCCTGTCACTACTATTTATTTGAACAGAAAACCATTACCGAAGCGAGCCAACGGAGCTCGTGCTCCTTCGTGCTGGGCGTGTGTAACACGTTGAATTGAGAGGTAAACGATTAAATGGGGCCAATCGAGACTCGACAGGCTTGAGCTGGCGGTACGACAAGTTTACGCTCCAACATGCTATATAGGTGTCCCGTTCGCGTAGCTAGGACCGCATGCATTTACCCAAGTGAGCTGACCGCAATGTCTTCCATCACTCGCATGGCCCATCATGCAGCAGCGTTGCAGCTGCTACATGTTTTCTTCTTCCTCCTGGTACTTGTACTCATCCAGCTCCGGTGCTCGTTTGGAGTCGGGCTGGCCACGAGAAACAGCAGCACCATCACACGCCATTTGCCGCCCAATATTCGTTGCCTCCCGCACGAGGCCGAGCTTCTCCTTAAGGTGAAGCACTCCTTGTCCTTGGCTCCCGATCATCCGATCAAGAATCTGCTGCCGTCGTGGCGAGCCGGCACGGACTGCTGCCGCCACTGGGAGGGCGTCGCCTGCGACCACGCCGGGAGGGTCGCCGCCCTCAACCTATCTCACGGTTACTTGGTAGGCAATGTCCCTATCCACGTAGCACAGCTCATCAATTTGGTCTCATTGGATTTGAGAGACCATGTGAAGGGCACCCCATGGTTGTGATGAGTAATTGACTCTTGTTCTAGGAAGATTGAGTTTAGTTTTTGAGGTTTGTGCTAGTTCCGCATTGTCGTAGCCCTGGCGAAGTGTTCTGCAGCTAACACGACCACGTTGGTCGTGGTCGAAAGTCATGCGCACTGGTTACGACCACTTTGGGCGTGGTCGAAGGTCACCCGAGGGGTCTACGACCACTTTGGCCATGGTCGAAGGGCACCAGAAGGCCAGCACGACCACGTTGGCCGTGGTCGAAGGCCAGCACGACCACGTTGGTCATAGTCGAAATAGGTTACGACCACGTTTGGCCGTGATCGTAGGTCTCCAGGGAAGTTTAAAACTGGTTTTTGCCATAGTCGTATCTTGGTCATGGTCGAAATGACCCGTACGACCACGTTGTGCGCTATCGGAAGCCAGCCGAGCCATTTACGACCACGTGTGGCGTATACGACCATTTTCAGGTCGTTTAGATCACGTTGGCCGTAGTCGAATGCAGCTTCGACCACGTTGTCTTGAGCTGAAAGCGGTTGGAAGTCGGAAGTCGATGCTTCGACCCTGTGGTCGGGGGCCGGCACTCGAGCTTGCGACCACGTGGGAAGTCGGCGGACTTCGACCATGTTGTGAAGCGGTCGAACGAGGTCGGGTCGGGGTCAGACTCAGTCGGTTGTGGTCGTAGCCGGTCGGTTGTAGTCGTACCGGTCGAATTTGGTCGTAGAGCAGTCTGGCGTGGTCAGACGTGCTCGCACGCGGTTGAAATCGGTCGTATGACCTGCAGACTTGACCATTTGAGCTGGAATTTGGTCGTAGGGCTTTGTGATGAAGTCAGGGACCTTGTGCACTTGTTGGTTTATCTTTTCGATCGATCGTAACGACTTGGGTTGAAGTCGTAGACTTTGAGCGTTAAAGCCGTAGCGAGTTGTGGGTGGTCGTAGCAAGTTAGCGATGATCGTAGACTCATTGTATCTGGTCATATGGCTTGGTTTTGTGGTCGTATGTCGTGTGCATTCATTGTTCTCTATTTTCGACTGGTCGTAGGTGGTATACGACTTGGTAAGAGTATGATTTGAGTTCTGTTTTCTGGCTCAAGTGGTTGGATACTATTGTGAGCGGTGCTATGTAATGGTTTGCTTGTCTGTGATGGTTTGCAGGACTTTGAGACTAGTCGTGGTGAGGCATGGATGGTCGAGACTAGGCACGGGGGTGCTGAGGTCGTGATCGGCTGGGAGATGCCAAAGACGATGAAGTCTGTGAGGTGGTTGCAAGCGTGATCGGCAAGGCAGGAGGAAGCTCCCGGGAAGGCAGCGAAGTGGCATTTTGGAGAAATGCGGAAAGCTGCAAAGGGAAGCTGTGTCCCTACGAAAGCACGGGAGTTGTTGGCGCTAACGGGCAAAGCAGTGGAGCCGTTGGGTGTAACGGGTAAAGCACTGGAGCTCGTTCTCGCTGTTGGGTAAAGAGAGTGGTAAAACCCGGTGTTAGGTGGGAGTTAACGGGTTCTCCCCCTGTAGCAAGAAGACTATAAATAGAGAGGGTAAAGCTCGGATGCTCGGCGAGGTTGTTCCCGAGTCACTCTGAATTTTTCATCTCTATTTGTGTGAAGTTGTCTCTGGGTAGAGCACGGTTGCTCTTGTACCTCCGATGGAGTGGCTGTAGAAACCTCCATGATCAATCATTCATCTCTCTTCCTCAGTTGATTTCTGTTGTCATGAGATGTTGTGATTGTTTTGTTTGCGATCTGTTTTGAGAGCTTGTTCTTCTTGCTATCCTGTTCTCTCCTCTCTTCTTCCTGAGTCTGCATTCGTTCTTGTGTGCTTCGATTAGCTCAGAACTGGGAATCTGTCTCAAGGCCACTTGGCCAATTTATTCCCGAGAGCAGGAGTCGAAACAGAGAAGTTCTCTTTTCTGAATAGTCGTGCGCCTCAAGTCCTCTGTTTCGAGTTCGACCATGTCACTCTAGTCGATCGTAGCTAAGTCTTTGGATTTTATTAGTATTCTCTCTTCCAGAGGTTGGAATATTGCAGTGCCCCAAATTTGAGGTTCAAAAGCCAGAGAGTCTTAGTTACTCGGAAACCTGGCAAACGAGTCCTTCTCCGTTCCTGTTTCAACCGCGCAGTTTTCTTTGTTTGATTTCTTTTGTCGGCTCGGGCAAGTGTTCGACCACGTGGTGTTCGATCATCAGTTGGCTTACGACTACGTGCGTTCGACCAGAGAAGTCAGTTCTTTCGACCGTTTTGCTGTGTGGGTGCTTGGGGAGTTTTTGAAGGCACCATTCACCCCCCCTCTGTCGCCATTTCGGTCCAACAATTGGTATCAGAGCCGGTTAGCTCTTTTCAATAGATCTTAACCGGTCTCAAGAGCCATGGCGATGGACAAGTACTCGACCAAGCCGCCCGTTTTCGATGGCATCGATTACCCCTTCTGGAAGAGCCGAATGGAGACATACATCCAGGCTCAGGGGTACGCTATCTGGCGCAAGGTCAAGGTCCGGTTTGTTATTCCTGCCGATGAGAACATTAATGCTGGGAATATGCATGATGTTGAGGCAAACGCTAAGGCAAGGAACATCATCATCCAGGGCCTGAGTCGTAGCGAGTTCGATCGCATCTCCCACCTGTCGTCCGCCTACGATATCTGGGTGACCCTCGACGCATACCATGAGGGCACCACCCAGATCAAGACGGTTCGACAGGACCAGTTCAAGCGCGAATACAACAAATTCGAGATGCTTGCTGGTGAGTCCCTAGATGAGTGCTTCGCACGTTTTTACAAGATCTTGAGCAACCTCCGAGCGGTCGGTCTCACATACCCCGACTCGGACAACGCTCGTCAGATGCTTGCAGCACTCGATCTGCGAGTGTGGGAGATGAAAGTGACCACCATCAAAGACACGACAGACCTCTCGACCTTGACTCTTGACGCGCTGTACTCGCGCCTCAAGACTCACGAGATTGACGTTGTCTCTCGTAGGTCGAAGTCACAGTCGATGGCTTTGGTCACCGATCCCAGTTCAGCTTCTGGTCTCTCTTCTGAGTCTTCTTGCGGTTTCTCCCTTGCTGCTCTGTGACATAACTGATGATCAGTTAGAGCAGCTTGCGGATGATCAGCTGGCCCTCCTAGCCCGAAGGTTTTCCCATGCCTACAAGGGTAGGAGAGACAGAAAGAGAGGAGGACCAGTCATCTGCTTCGAGTGTGGTGGCCCCAACCACATCCGAGCAAACTGCCCCAAGCTTGGAAAGGGTAAAGGTGACTACGGCGGTTCGGGCAAGAACGACTACACCAACAAGAACCGCAACACGAAGCCTTCAGCACCTGCTCCGGGAAAGAAGAAGTTCCGCAACTTCGGGAAGGCCAAGAAGCTCTTCCACCGCGTCCTCACCGCCTTCGACGACCTCGACCTCAGCGAGGTGGAGGGATGGAGCGATGACGACGGGACGGGTGACCAAGAGCCCAAGGATGGCGGCGACGACTTCTCCGGCATGTGCTTCATGGCCCTCGAGGGCGAACTCAGCGACAGCGAGCTGTACTCCGACTCGGACGAGGTATGTCCCTCCTATGACCAACTTAATGAAGCTTTCCTTAAGCTAGGAGGTTTTCATGCTAGAGCTAGGACTAGGTGTACCGAGTTAGAGAAGGAAGTAGATAGACTGTCACGGGAGCTTACTTCTCTTACATCTGCTCCCTCCCGTGACGACTGTGATACATGCTGTGCTCTGCTGGGTGATTTGGAGAAGTTAAGGACCTCACATGATAGTGTGTCCTCCGAGCTTGATTCTATTAAGGTGGAGAATGTTAGTCTGCTTGCTGAGTTAGAGTTGAGTATGATGGCTGTTACCCTACTTACTACTGATGAGACTACTTCTCCCACCTCATGTGAGGATAAGGACATTGCTGCTAGAGGATCTTATGCCATGCTCCTTGATCTGCCCGATCCTTGTAAAAATTGCAATAACTTGAAGATGAACTTAAAACGGGTAGATCATAAAATTGCTGAACTCCAAGCTTCTTTACTTGAGCCGATTGATTCATGCTTGAACTGTCCTAAGTTAACTGCTGATCTTGAAGCTGTCTCCAAACAGTTTCAAGAAATGATTGATCATGATAGGAAGTTGGCTCAGTTTGCTTCTAAGGACCCTGTTAGCTCACCATGCATTAATTGTAACAAACTAAAATCTGACTTGATTGCATTGGATGAGAAATGTGTGAAGCTAACTAAGGACCTTCTAGAGAAGCCACATTCTGCTTGTAATGTGATTGTGGAGAAGGGGGAGAAGCCCCAGGGTAAGGTTGAGATGCTTAGCGACGTGAACCAACTGGCTAGCAGTAGGACTGTCCCTTCAGAGTCGGCTGTGCGTCCACAAACCATTCTTCCCTCTGCTGTTGGTTCTTCATCTGCTCCCTTACCTCCTGTTGTTCCCTCTTCCCCTTGCTCTTCTTGCACCTCTCTCTTTCGGGAGTGTCAGTACCTTATGAACACTCTCGAGAGATTTGTAGGAGGCAAGAAGAAGCTTAATCTTATTCTAGACCAATCCAAGATTTGCAAGTTCAATCAATGTCTAGGATATGATTTTTATGAGGATATGAGTAAGCATCCACCTGCTATTCTCCGACCCATAGTAGGAGGTGTGATCGAGGTCGAGCCCAGATCTGATGAGGTTAAATTCAAATCAGCGGGCTTTGTCCAAAGGATCTCTGACAGGAAGGTGAGTCCACCTGCTGCTTCGGCCTCTCAGAAGGCGAAGCCTGACCGTGCTACTTCTACCTCTCAGAGGATGAAGTATCACTGCACCTTCTGTCAGAAGGATGGACACACGGTTGATCGATGCTTCAGGCGCGCCAAGATCGCGCGTAGAGACCGTGTTGAGTCTCTTAGGCGTATTTAGGGTCAGCCCCAGATCCTGAGTGCACCTAGGACCAGCACGAGGTCTAGGGTTACTGCTGTTGATGGGTTTGGGTAGCATCGAGGACTTGGTTTTTCTGAGTTTTCTGTTTTCCGTCCTCATGCTGCCTCTCGTCGTGTCTTCCGCCGTCCTGAGGGTAGATCTCGGTTTCCCCGTCAAGATAGCTATCCACGGCGTGATCAGCATGTTGCCGGTGTTCCGACTCGCTCTCCCGTAGCAGTTGGACCCCGCAATAGCTTCATGTCTGCTCACAGACCTTCTGCTTCTTTGAGTCACGGAGAGCGCAGGGTAGATAGAGGTCAGTCGTGTTTGACTACTTCATCTGCTCCACGTGTTACTCAGTATTGGGTGCCAAAATCACTTTTGATTTATCCCAGTACTAAGACTTTACTCTCTCGTTGACTCAGGTTCGCCGGGCAGGGAAGGGAAATGTTTGGCTCGTCGACTCCGGGTGTTCACGACACATGACCGGAGATTCCCGTTGGTTTTCTTCCCTTACCCGTGCTCCAGGTGATGAGTCAATCACCTTCGGAGATGCTTCATCTGGGCGCGTCATCGCCAAAGGTACTGTGCGCATTAATGATTCTTTCATTTTGAAAGATGTAGCCTTGGTTAGTAAGCTGCAGTACAATTTGCTTTCAGTTTCTCAGCTTACCGATGACGGTTTCGAGGTGAGCTTTAAGAAAAATGCTTGTAAAATTCTTGATTCTTCGGGTAGTCTGGTTTGTGGGATTTCTCGTTATGGGAGGATCTTTCGTGCTGATTTTTCTGAGTCTTCTGGTGATCCTCTCAGGTGTTTAGTTGCTTCTGAGTCCCGCAACCTCTCTTTCTGGCATAGGAGACTTGGTCATATTGGATTTGACCATTTGACCCGAGTTAGCGGCCACGATCTCATTCGTGGTCTGTCTAAACTCAAAATGGTCAAAGATCTTGTTTGCTCTCCATGCAGGCACGGCAAGATGGTTGCCGCTTCTCACCCTCCGGTCACAGTTACTATGACCGATGCACCGGGACAGCTGCTCCACATGGACACAGTTGGACCAGCTCGAGTGCAGTCAGCAGGAGGGAAGTGGTATGTTCTTGTTGTGGTCGATGACTTCTCGAGGTATTCTTGGGTGTTTTTCTTAGCCTCGAAGGATGAGACATTTTCACATTTCCGAGGTCTTTTCGGTAGGCTTTCTGTTGAGCTCCCGGGTGCCTTACGAGCGATCCGCAGTGACAATGGCACGGAGTTCAAGAATTCCTACTTCGAGAGTTTCTGTGGTGAGACAGGTGTAGAGCACCAGTTCTCTTCTCCGCACGTCCCACAACAAAATGGAGTTGTGGAGAGAAAGAACCGTACCTTGGTCGAGATGGCCAGGACGATGCTTGATGAGTACTCTACACCGCGGAAGTTTTGGGCTGAGGCTATAGCTACCGCGTGCCATGTCTCAAATCGAGTATTTCTTAGGGCACACTTGCATCGCACTTCTTATGAGTTGAGATACGGGCGAAAGCCCAGCGTCTCTCATTTTCGTGTGTTTGGTTGCAAGTGCTTTATTCTGAAGTCCGGGAACCTAGATAAGTTTGAGTCACGTTCTTGTGATGGGATCTTTCTAGGTTACTCGCCTTCTTCACGGGCTTATAGGGTCTGGAACTGCGAGTCTAGCAAAATGGTAGAGACCTGTGAGGTGACCTTTGACGAGGCCAGTCCGGGGACTAGGCCCGATATCTCAGGTTCTTTAGAGCAGTCCGAGACCATCTTTGTGGATGATGAGGATGATGGAGACGACGGTTGTCTACCTGATCCTGTCCCTCATCCACCCCTTGAGGTGCTGTCTTCCACCGCACCTCGAGGCGATCAGCCCATGCCTTCTGCTTCTTCTGGAGCTGGTGGCTCTGTTCCTATCTCGTCAGCTCACGAGGTAGAGGCCACTTCTTCATCTCATCCTAGACCTCCTAGACATATCCAGAAAGCTCATCCTTCAGAGCAGATCATTGGAGACCTTTTCGAGCGTGTTACCCGCTCAAAATCTGGCTTATCTCAATTCTGTCTCCATTCTGCTTTCATTGCCTCCTTTGAGCCTAAAGATGTCTCTCATGCTTTATCTGATGAGTCTTGGGTCAATGCCATGCATGAGGAGCTAGAAAATTTTGAGAGGAACAAGGTCTGGTCGCTTGTCGAGCCCCCGCGAGGTCACAATATTATTGGGACTAAGTGGGTGTTCAAGAACAAGCAGAGCGAGGATGGAGTGGTTATTCGAAACAAGGCTAGACTGGTTGCTCAAGGGTTCTCCCAGGTTGAAGGTCTAGATTTCGAGGAGACCTTTGCCCCTGTAGTTAGACTTGAAGCCATTAGAATCCTGCTTGCCTTTGCAGCTTCTAAGGGTTTCAAGCTTTACCAGATGGACGTCAAGAGTGCCTTTCTCAATGGCCTTATTGAGGAAGAGGTCTACGTCCGACAGCCTCCTGGTTTCGAAAACCCCAAATATCCAAACCATGTCTTTAAGCTTTCCAAAGCGTTGTATGGACTTAAGCAGGCCCCCAGGGCTTGGTATGAGAGGCTTAAGTCCTACTTGTTGAGTCATGGGTTTGAAATGGGTAAAGTTGATAAGACCTTGTTCATCCGCCGACTTGGCGCTGACCTTCTGCTCGTCCAGATCTATGTCGATGACATTATCTTTGGCTGCTCTTCCCATACTCTGGTTTCCCAGTTCTCGGATGTCATGAGCACCGAGTTTGAAATGAGTATGATGGGTGAGTTGACATTCTTCCTTGGCTTCCAAATTAAGCAGACTCGGGAGGGTACATTTCTTCATCAAGGAAAGTACACTCGTGACCTCCTGAAGCGCTTCGATATGAGTGATGGTAAGCCGGTGTCAACTCCCATGGCTTCGACAGCCTATCTTGACCCAGATGAGGATGGCGAGCCGGTTGATCAGAAAGAGTTCAGAAGTATGATCGGCTCCCTTCTTTACCTCACTGTCTCGAGACCAGACATACACTTCTCAGTGTGTCTGTGTGCTCGTTTTCAGGCTTCTCCTCGCGTATCTCACCGTCAGGCAGTGAAGCGCATCTTTCGGTACCTTCGAGCTACCATTGACTATGGTATCTGGTACTCTTCCTCATCCTGTCTTTCCCTGAGAGCCTTTTCGGATGCAGACTTCGCTGGCTGTAGGATAGATAGGAAGAGCACTTCCGGTACCTGCCAATTCATTGGCACTTCTCTCGTTTCCTGGTCTTCGAGGAAACAGTCCGGTGTTGCACAGTCCACTGCAGAGGCCGAGTATGTTGCTGCTGCCAGTTGTTGCAGCCAGGTACTTTGGATGGTTTCGACCCTGCGGGACTTTGGGTTAGCTTTAGACAGTGTTCCACTCTTTTGTGATAACACGTCTGCGATTAACATCGCTAAGAACCCAGTGCAGCACTCTCGGACCAAGCATATTGATATTCGTTTCCACTTCCTTAGAGACCATGTAGAGAAGGGTGACGTAGTGCTCCATTTTGTGGAGAGTGACCACCAGTTGGCAGATATCTTCACCAAGCCTTTGGATAGTTCGAGGTTTTCAGCTCTGCGGGGAGAGCTTGGGGTGGTGTGTCCTTACGGATTGTAGTGAGGGGGAGCTTTGGGCTTTACTGCTTTACTATATTAATTATGCTTCTGTCTCATTTCTGTTGCATTGCACTCGGGGTGCATTTGGGTTTAGTCCTTCCAGCATAGGTTAGAGTGCTTCTCTTGCCGAGATGCTTAGACTTCTAACTCTTATCTTGTGCTTCCAGGATTAGCTGCTTCTTATCTCACTAGGTCGAGCTCACTCACTTCTTGTAGGTTCTAGCGAGGGTTGGGCCACTCTCGGGTAGACAGGGTACGTGTTTGCTCTCTAGTGTGTGATTTACTGTCAGCTGATTGTCCTGGAGTCATATGGGGTAGATGAGAGTCAGTCTGAGCCATAGTTGCCTCTATATCTTTTCTATGCTTTAAGGACTGCCTGTTTGCTGTTTTCTTTCCCAGCTTCTCGATTCTATTGCTTTGGTTCAGGGGGAGTTCAATTGGGAGCTTCTGGAGCTTAATTCTGACATAACTCAACTTGAACTAAAAGTTGCATCTAATGTTGAGGGGGAGCTGGTCTTTCATGCATTTTCAGCATTTCGCATTATAATCAAACTGCATTGAGCCTTGATTATTATCCTGTTATGACATGCTTCAATGCTTTACACCTTGCCATGACTTGTGCTTAGCTTGCTAAATTTATCATGACTTCATATGTGTAGACTAGCGTTTGCCATGATAAGTTAAGTAAAATTGATCAACTTAAATTAAATTTATCATGCTAGCATTTGAGTTTACTCTTTCTTGAGCTATCCTTTTATGATTCATGCCATGTCAAATAGGCTGAGTAGAGCGTTGAATCTATATTGAGCCTTAGTTTGAGCTGTTTTAGTCTCCTGATGATACATGAGTTAGTACAACGTGTTAAAAAGCAAAAAGATCTCTTTTGTGCGAAAAAACTGATCTCACCAATTCTTTCCTATGAGACGGCTTGCCATTGCACTTGGCATGAACTCAGGGGGAGTTTTGTGTAACAGCCCAGCTATTTATTTCAAAAAAATTTAGTGAAAAAAAATTAATTTAATTTAAAAATAAAAATAAGTGTTCTTTGGTTGCCTAAATTTTGAAGATTTTATTTGCATTGATTTTCTGGAGTTTATTTGGATTTATCTGGATTTTATTTCGAATTCTAAAGCAAGAAAATGAGTTTAAAATATTTTATTAAAGCCAAAAAGAGTTTATTTTATCTTTCCTAGCCTTCCCAAAATTTTAAATTGAAGTTTGAGAATTTTCTGGATTTAAAAATCAATTTTAAAGGTTAAAAAGTATTTTATAAAACTATTAAATAAAAATCTGGAATTAAAAATATTTTTTCCTAAGTCTAAAATGTTTCCAGGAATATTTTATAATTTTTCTGGAATTTTTAGACATTAAATATTATTTTTATAAGTGTTTATGAAGTTTCTAGTATTTTCTGAAATTTTATTCCGAAAATAAAAATCAAATTCATCCAAGCCCGCCACGTGTCGCTCTCAGATTGAATCACTCTCTCTCCACGATTTAATCCTAGCCACACATGATCACTTACCCCTTCATCTCCATCCAAAGACCATGAAACACTCACTTGCCACGTGTCAACAATCCGACGGCCCATACCCCTTCACTTCCTCCCTCTCTCTATTACACATGGACCCCACATGTCATATGTTTCTTCAACCTCACCTTCTTCCTCCTCCCACCTTCTCTCTCTTCCTCCATGAATGGCAAATGAAAGCTTTTAATCCCGGCCGTTACTACCACTTTAATCCCCCGTTTAAGTGTGCGTTTAAACCCCCTCATCACTCCCCACTCACACCCGGCCGCCTCCTCCCTTTAATCCTCTCCAAACCGCCGGCCATTCATCTCCTTTTCTTCATCTATAAAAGCTCAAAACTCCGGTGTTCCTCCTCCCATTCGGCCTCCCCCTCACCGCCGCCCCTCCCCTCCCGTTCGGCCGCCACCCCGCCGCCCTTTGCCGCCGCCCCGGCCGCCTCCCGGCCCGCCTCCCGCCGCCGCCCGCGCTTCACCACCGCCGCCTCCTCCTTGCGCCGCCGCCGGCCGCCCCGAGTCCCGCCGCCGCCACCGGTGAGTGCGCCGCCGCCCCACCTCTCCCCGCCGCCGCTCGCCGCCCCGCCTCCGGCCGCCGGCCGCCGGCAAGGCCACCGGCCGGCCATCTCCCGTGCCGCCCGTGCACGCCGCCCGCGTGGCCGGCCTCGCCCGCGTGGTCGCCCGCGTGACCTCCACGTCACGCCCGCATGGCGCCATGTGGTCGGTGTGCCACGTCGGCAAACCCCGCGGTCCATGGACTTGGTCCACGGTAGACCGGGCCCACCGGTCATTCACATCATTTTCCCGCTCAGAAAATTCGAAATTGCTGACGTCATAAATAGAATTTTTCAGTACAAAAATAATTCCCGAAACCAGCCTTTTCCTTTTTCCCTCCTGTTAATCTTCCGAAGGCCATAACTTCTTCATTTTAACTCCGATTTAACCCGTTCAAATTTCTAAACTCTTCTAAAATCATAAACTACCCAAATCTAGACTCTTTTTGAATTGTTGAATTTTATTTGAATTTTGTTTGAATTTTTCTTTTGGTTCTTCGCGTGTAGATTACGACGAATCCGGAGAATATTTCTTCGACGAATCGCAGCAAGACTTCGAGCAAGGCAAGTTACACCTTTGACCATGTTGATCCCAGTAATTTAAATTATTTATGTTGTTTTTAAATTTATATGCATGCGTATTTTTATTCAAATTAGTTCAAATGTGCTTAAAACTTTAGTTACACCCAATTTCCTTTGTATGGCCAATTTCGATATTGAACGAACATACCTTGTCACCATAGATGAAAACCTAGTTGGTACATTAGTATTAACTAGAACACTTTATGGAAGTGCTTAGCCATGCTTAGAATAATTCGGGTGGGAAGATTTGTTTCACATAAAATGATAAAGTTTTCGAGGGTATTCTTGACTTCGGTGAGTCAAGAATGATTATGAGATGTTTTCAAACAAATTATAAAACCTGTTCTTAGACTTGGGCATTGGTATGGTGGTGGGTGCTTGCTGGCATGCATCGTAGTTTGTTGACTCGTTGTTGACTGCCAGGCACAAGGGGTATGCAGGTAGGCCTAAGTCAAATTAAGTACCGGTCTGTGAGCTATGATTATGAGATGTTTTCAAACAAATTATAAAACCTGTTCTTAGACTTGGGCATTGGTATGGTGGTGGGTGCTTGCTGGCATGCATCGTAGTTTGTTGACTCGTTGTTGACTGCCAGGCACAAGGGGTATGCAGGTAGGCCTAAGTCAAATTAAGTACCGGTCTGTGAGCTACTAATACAAAGTCACACCGTACTACCACAAGTCTGGAATGGGACAGACCTGGCTAAGTAATTTGTGAAGTTCCATTTTAGTTTTCGCTATAGGCTGAATGTGAGCGTGGCGTAGGCCATGGGAAGTCTCACATGGCACAAGAGGGGTCTCCAACATGTGGATTCATGTTGTGGTGAAACCTTAGTGGCGGCGTAACTAATTTGGCAATGGAACATTGGAACAGCCTTGTCATGAACTCTCAGCCGCACACCTAAGGCAGTGTGTAAATCGCGTGGCAAAACGAGAGAACATGTCTTGTGGGTAAAGTTGTACACCTCTGCAGAGTAATAAACTATCCTGGATAGCCGTGTCCACGGTCAAGGACATGCTTAGTATGGTTTTTCACGGATTAGACTTTGGTTTTTATTAAAACCTGGTTTGTGGAACTTGTGAAATCTTTTGGAAAGATGGTCCGGGTGGGATGCCCGTGGTTAGGTTAGTGTTTGGTCGGAGCCTGCACTAACGATATTATTTTGTTAAATTCTTGTTTCTATCTATTGTATCAAATTCAGCTTTTGCACTTATTATTGATATTTACTCCAATGATACTGTTTATGCAAATAAACCATAATATGCCTTCTTTTGTAACCCCTTATGCATGCATACACTCTGTTATATTTCCCTGGTGTAACTTGCGTAAGCACTTCGTGTGCTTACCTTGGGAGTACTTTATGTGCTCACCTTGCTATAAACAATGTTGCCAGAGGATGATGACGCTGACTACGTGGAGGATTGCGACGAATAGGCCACGTCTTACAGTCAATTCGCCTTGTGGGAAGGCAGGATGGGCTGCTCC
Organism: Dendrocalamus latiflorus; assembly: GCA_017311315.1. Taxonomy (NCBI): domain Eukaryota; kingdom Viridiplantae; phylum Streptophyta; class Magnoliopsida; order Poales; family Poaceae; genus Dendrocalamus; species Dendrocalamus latiflorus. The sequence continues at coordinate 28,888,873 of CM029634.1, forward strand.
TTTTATTTATCTTCCGCTGTTTACTTTTATGTTTGGCCATGAAGCCACCCTATTGTAAACCTGGCCATAAGGCCCGTACTCTTGCTTTATAATAAAGTTTGGTTATCATGCGTGATATGTATCACTGTTCAACCTGTGTGCACTAGCTTTTCCTGGGATAGTGCGAATACACAGTGGGTTCTGGAGTTGCTGCTCCGGGTCCCGACATTTTGGATGACCTAGACTATCTTCTTAAGCTTCTTGCTTGGAGTAGTCGCATAAGGCTTGAGATCTAGCACATGATAAAACAAAGTGTTGGTTGACAACCACCATATTTGTGCGAAAAAACTGATTTCACCAATTCCTTCTCATGAGACAGCTTGCCATTGCACTAGGCATGAACTCAGGGGGAGTTTTGGATGACCTAGACTATCTTCTTAAGCTTATTGCTTGGAGTAGTCGCATAAGGCTTGAGATCTAGCACATAAACAAAAATTGGGTTGAAAACAACCATATGCTTTCAAAAGACAATGTTTAATGTGCTCAATTTGCTTAATCTACAATCAGAACCAAGTACTTTAACCAATGTTTCAATCTTGAGCGTATAGCACTCGTTTGGACTCAATGTTAGCTTCTTTGTTCCGCTTAGCTTATTGACATGGCATGCATCATCCTTGGATGTCTCTAGCTAGACTTTACTCATTGATGACGTGACTTGCTCACAAAATGCATTACATTTCAGATTGTCATCTATGTGCTCTAGCTGGCTTATATATATGTTGTCATGATCTAGATAGCGTTTTATTGAGTTATGGCTTGGTGTATTACATTATGGTCATTATGGATAACTCTCATGGCTCTAAATGCTTAAATAAACAAACTTCAGCCATTTTCATCCATTGACATGTCATATTCTCTCTATTGCATCTTGATGTGTTTATTGCCAAAAGGGGGAGAATAGAGAAGAAAAAGTCTGTTGGGATCTTTTTTTAGAGCTTTGGAGATCAATTTGCTCTTTCAGTTGTTGCTCTAGTGGTTCCTTCTATCGACATGGTCATAAGCTTCATTCCCTTTTTTGGACCATGTTGGATTCTTCTTTCTCAAACTCAACTTCTTGCTTTTTCTGGTTTTGTCAATATACTTATCAAGGGGGAGATTGAGAGACCATGTGAAGGGCACCCCATGGTTGTGATGAGTAATTGACTCTTGTTCTAGGAAGATTGAGTTTAGTTTTTGAGGTTTGTGCTAGTTCCGCATTGTCGTAGCCCTGGCGAAGTGTTCTGCAGCTAACACGACCACGTTGGTCGTGGTCGAAAGTCATGCGCACTGGTTACGACCACTTTGGGCGTGGTCGAAGGTCACCCGAGGGGTCTACGACCACTTTGGCCATGGTCGAAGGGCACCAGAAGGCCAGCACGACCACGTTGGCCGTGGTCGAAGGCCAGCACGACCACGTTGGTCGTGGTCGAAATAGGTTACGACCACGTTTGGCCGTGATCGTAGGTCTCCAGGGAAGTTTAAAACTGGTTTTTGCCATAGTCGTATCTTGGTCATGGTCGAAATGACCCGTACGACCACGTTGTGCGCTATCGGAAGCCAGCCGAACCATTTACGACCACGTGTGGCGTATACGACCATTTTCAGGTCGTTTAGATCACGTTGGCCGTAGTCGAATGCAGCTTCGACCACGTTGTCTTGAGCTGAAAGCGGTTGGAAGTCGGAAGTCGATGCTTCGACCCTGTGGTCGGGGGCCGGCACTCGAGCTTGCGACCACGTGGGAAGTCGGCGGACTTCGACCATGTTGTGAAGCGGTCGAACGAGGTCGGGTCGGGGTCAGACTCAGTCGGTTGTGGTCGTAGCCGGTCGGTTGTAGTCGTACCGGTCGAATTTGGTCGTAGATCAGTCTGGCGTGGTCGGACGTGCTCGCACGCGGTTGGAATCGGTCGTATGACCTGCAGACTTGACCATTTGAGCTGGAATTTGGTCGTAGGGCTTTGTGATGAAGTCAGGGACCTTGTGCACTTGTTGGTTTATCTTTTCGATCAATCGTAACGACTTGGGTTGAAGTCGTAGACTTTGAGCGTTAAAGCCGTAGCGAGTTGTGGGTGGTCGTAGCAAGTTAGCGATGATCGTAGACTCATTGTATCTGGTCATATGGCTTGGTTTTGTGGTCGTATGTCGTGTGCATTCATTGTTCTCTATTTTCGACTGGTCGTAGGTGGTATACGACTTGGTAAGAGTATGATTTGAGTTCTGTTTTCTGGCTCAAGTGGTTGGATACTATTGTGAGCGGTGCTATGTAATGGTTTGCTTGTCTGTGATGGTTTGCAGGACTTTGAGACTAGTCGTGGTGAGGAATGGATGGTCGAGACTAGGCACGGGGGTGCTGAGGTCGTGATCGGCTGGGAGATGCCAAAGACGATGAAGTCTGTGAGGTGGTTGCAAGCGTGATCGGCAAGGCAGGAGGAAGCTCCCGGGAAGGCAGCGAAGTTGCATTTTGGAGAAATGCGGAAAGCTGCAAAGGGAAGCTGTGTCCCTGCGAAAGCACGGGAGTTGTTGGCGCTAACGGGCAAAGCAGTGGAGCCGTTGGGTGTAACGGGTAAAGCACTGGAGCTCGTTCTCGCTGTTGGGTAAAGAGAGTGGTAAAACCCGGTGTTAGGTGGGAGTTAACGGGTTCTCCCCCTGTAGCAAGAAGACTATAAATAGAGAGGGTAGAGCTCGGATGCTCGGCGAGGTTGTTCCCGAGTCACTCTGAATTTTTCATCTCTATTTGTGTGAAGTTGTCTCTGGGTAGAGCACGGTTGCTCTTGTACCTCCGATGGAGTGGCTGTAGAAACCTCCATGATCAATCATTCATCTCTCTTCCTCAGTTGATTTCTGTCGTCATGAGATATTGTGATTGTTTTGTTTGCGATCTGTTTTGAGAGCTTGTTCTTCTTGCTATCCTGTTCTCTCCTCTCTTCTTCCTGAGTCTGCATTCGTTCTTGTGTGCTTCGATTAGCTCAGAACTGGGAATCTGTCTCAAGGCCACTTGGCCAATTTATTCCCGAGAGCAGGAGTCGAAACAGAGAAGTTCTCTTTTCTGAATAGTCGTGCGCCTCAAGTCCTCTGTTTCGAGTTCGACCATGTCACTCTAGTCGATCGTAGCTAAGTCTTTGGATTTTATTAGTATTCTCTCTTCCAGAGGTTGGAATATTGCAGTGCCCCAAATTTGAGGATCAAAAGCCAGAGAGTCTTAGTTACTCGGAAACCTGGCAAACGAGTCCTTCTCCGTTCCTGTTTCAACCGCGCATTTTTCTTTGTTTGATTTCTTTTGTCGGCTCGGGCAAGTGTTCGACCACGTGGTGTTCGATCATCAGTTGGCTTACGACTACGTGCGTTCGACCAGAGAAGTCAGTTCTTTCGACCGTTTTGCTGTGTGGGTGCTTGGGGAGTTTTTGAAGGCACCATTCGCCGCCCCCCCCCCCTCTGTCGTCATTTCGGTCCAACAGGATTTCTCCGACAACTACCAACTGAGGCTCCACAAACCGAGTTTCCATACCATCATTGCGAACCTCAGCAGCCTAAAAGAGTTGCATCTCGATTTGGTGACGATATCAACCACAGCAGCAGAGTGCTCCAGAGCTCTGGCCAAGTCTGTTCCCCGGCTTGAGATCCTTACCTTGTCCTATTGCAATCTCTCTGGCCACATTGACGACTCCTTGTCAAGTCTTCGCTCCCTTACTGTGATGGATCTCAGCGGCAATTCCATCAGTCATGTGCCTGATTCCTTTGCCCGCTTCCAGTCCTTGACATATCTAGAGCTTAGCTATAACAACCTTGGGACTTTCCCTCTTGGAATTCTCCAGCTGAGAAACATCGAGATTCTGAGGCTTTCTAACACAAACATCTCTAGATGCGTGATACCCTACTCCATCGGCAACCTCACATCCTTGACAGAACTCTACCTTGATGACAATAGCTTCTCTGGTAGATTGCCTTCTACATTCAGCAATCTTACGTCTTTAAGAACACTGCAGTGTTATGGTTGTGGTTTGTCTGGCGAAATAAATGTGCTTGCGAACTTAACGCGGCTGGAACATGTGGATCTTTCGTATAACAATTTCACGGGCAAGTTTCTTGCACTTCCGGTATATACGTCCTCTTCTCCACCCCTGTTTTATACTAATAACAACTGATATATGTGTTTTTTGGTACCTTCTACAGGGCCAATCCATTTTGGTGACCAAGTAAAGCACATTTATTTGGCGTACTTGGATCTGAGCTTCAGTTCACTCTCTCAGACAATTCCGCCATCCATTTTCACATATCCAGAATTGGAAATACTAGAACTAAGACATAATCAATTTTCTGGTGTTCTGGAAGAATTCTCCAATCCATCATCCACGTTGGCTGATGTTTATTTAAGTGGCAACCGCCTAAGCGGTCCAATTCCTAGTTCATTCTCTCGGCTCGCGTCTCTTCAAACACTGGATATCAGCCAAAACAACTTCACGGGTACACTGGAGCTGTTCTCCTACTTGGGGCTAAGGAAGCTCTCAGTGTTTTATGCAGATAATAACAACTTGTTGTCCGTTGCTTGGGAGGCACCAAATGCAGAAAACAGTAGCAGTGATAATCCCTACCCTTCAAAAGCTGATTGGCGAAATGTACCTCAACTAGATGAACTAGACCTCTCATGGAATCATATTCGTGGGGAGATTACTAGCAGGGTATGGAGCATGGTAAGTTACTTCTTGGACCTCTCGCACAACATGTTCACAGTAGTGTCACAGCCCCCGACCAACACCACTATTTCTCATATTGATCTAAGTTACAACATGCTTCATGGGCCTGTGCCTCTCCAGGCCATGGGAGTCTACCTGGATTACTCACACAATAGATTCTCTTCTATCCCTTCCAGCAATTTCTTGCAGCGGTTTAGGGGCGCTGTTTCTATCTCCCTGGCTAACAATGAGATAAGCGGGCCTATACCCTATGTAGAATGCCATCCCGGTGATGCTCTTCAGATGATGGACTTATCTAACAACAATTTCAGCGGTCCATTCCCCTCCTATCTTCTAAATTGCAATAGCTTGAAGGTGTTAATGTTGAGTGGAAATAACCTGAGTGGAAGTTGGCCATATAATTTCAAGGAGGGATGCTCTTTACAACTGATCCATTTTCGCGAGAATCGAATCACAGGGCCTTTGCCAAGGTCGCTGACCAGGTGCCGTGATTTAGTTACCTTGAACATTGGTCACAATTTTATTGTCGATTCTTTTCCTTCTTGGCTCGGGGAGCTACCTAAACTTGCCGTACTAGTCCTGAGATCAAACCAACTTTACGGTTCACTGCACAGTCCTGAAGAAAACTCGATCGCGGGGTATTTCCAGAATCTGCAAATCGTCGACCTTGCAAAGAACATGTTCAGTGGTGCTTTGCCTAGGAATTTGTTTCGGTGGTCAAAGATCATGACTGATCCGGTTGGAAGAGGAGGTGATGCGTTAAGAGCTAAAATCATGAGCACGCAATTTTCGTCCTACTCATACCAGTTTGTGGTTGACGTTGCAATGAAGGAGCTGTACATCAACCTGCCTAAAATCACTGACGACTTCGTGTTGGTTGACTTGTCCTACAACCAATTCCATGGCCCCATCCCCAAGACCATCGGCAAGTTGAGTGCGTTGCATGTGCTCAACATGTCAGGCAATGCCTTCACGGGGGAGATCCCGCATGAGCTCGGCCGTCTGATTCACCTCGAGTCGCTTGACCTCTCCTGGAACAGGCTCTCCGGGGAGATCCCACCGGAGTTGGCGGCGTCTTTGACGTCCCTCGAGTGTCTAGACTTGTCTTACAACAACTTGAGCGGGAGGATCCCTTCAGGCCCTCAATTCTCCACGTTCAACAGCAGCTCGTTCCAGGGAAACAGTGGATTGTACGGCTGCCCACTTCCTGTGCAATGCAACCTGGCAGGTTCATCATCAAAAGCTTCGGCGTTGCCGTCGGCTCCCTCGGCGTCCAAATCCAACTCTGACAAGTTTGGAATCATCATGTTGTATTTGTTCACTGGGTCAGGGTTTGGTGTGGGCTTCGCGGCAGCAGTCCTGCTGATCGGTAGGCAACAAAGACGGCTCTCTGGTAGCGGCACCGGCCACTGAGCAGCCGACGTCGCATATGGAGGACACCTGTAAAATCCTAAAATTCAGGACGTTCCAAAGTGTGTAAAATTTAAAACTTTTTGCTTGTATTTTGTTGACATATAGTTTTCCTAGCTTTAGACTGAAGTTTGTCTGGAAGATAATTTGTGAACTCTAACTTGGGAAAAGAATATACAAATGATGAAACCTAAATTGAACTAAAATTTAATAAAAAAGATGATCCAGAAAGTGACATAGGAAAATTTACAGTGAAAACCATAGCTTGAAACTTCACTAATGTAACATCCTAAAAATACAAATATCTTTACTCCTTAAAAAGAAGGAGTTGGTGGTTGGTACGGCCTCTCCCACTCTTTTCCATAAAAAAACTATGTTGACTCACGGATTTCTCCGCCCCACCGGACCCGTGCGCCTCCTCCCCTCTAATTACTCCACCGCCGCCTGCCTCCCCCCAACCGAAGCCATGCGCCTCCTCCCCTCAGATTTATCCGCCGCATCCTCCCCTCCCTCCTCCTCCGCCGCTGCCTGCCCCGCTCCTCTGCCGCCTGCCCCCCTCCTCCGCTCCGCCACCGCCTCCTCCTCCCCCCACCCTACGCCGCCGCCGCCTCCTCCTCCTCCCCACCCCGCGCTGCCGCCGCCTCCTCCTTTTCCCCACCCCGCGCCGCCGCCTCCTTCCCCCACCCCTCCGCTCCACTGCCGCCTCCTCCCCTCCCTCCTCCGCCGCCACGCCACCCTCGCCTCCACCCCTCCCTCCTCCGCCCCCGCGCCGCCCTCGCCTCCTCGTCCCCACCCCGTGCCGCCGCCGCCTCCTCCTCTCCCACTCCTCAACTCTGTCGCCGCCTCCTACCCGGCTCCTCCGCTCCACCCTCGCCTCCTCCTCCCCACGGCACACCGCCGCCACCTCCTCTCCTCCCTCCCACCCCGCGCCACTGCCGACTCCACCTCCCCCCACTCCTCCGCTCCGCCGCCTCCTCCCCCGCTCCTCCGCGCCGCCGCTAAGTCCTCTCCCCCCGTTCTCCATGCCGCCACTCTCCCCCTCCCACCGTCCCGATCCGCGCCCATCTCTCCTCACTGACGGTGGCAGCGCGGATTCTCCTCCCCACCGAGCCCTCCCCCCTGGGTTCTCCGCGCCGCTACTCTCCCCTCCCCTTGTCCCAATCTGCGCCCATGTCTCCTCACCGAGTCATCTCCCCCTCCCACCGTCCTGATCCGCGCCGCCAATGGGTATGGGGAGCGGCGGATTGGGGCGGACTACCACGGGGTTCCTGTGTACGCCAACAGGAAGGGGGGCGTGGAGGACGCCATGGTCGTCGAGGTGGCACCGCCGACCATTGGGAATGTGGAGTGGCACGACGCCGGCGAGGAGCGAGGATCAGAGCAATGTGAGGAAATTATCTACACCGCGCAATTTGAATTCTCATTCTTTAATTTTGATTGCGGTACTCATGAGTGTTCATGGTGTTTCCGAGGAACCGAGCTGGTTTTCTAACCAGAGCTACCAGGAGGTTTACAAAGAGGAGGAATGTCAGGATCAGGTACTGAGTCATCAAAAATTGTAGTTGTAGCTTGCCAACCGTCGAGCATGAACAACGTGGCTGCAATCTCAGCAGTTGCAAACAGAGACGTGTTTGTCTAGCAGTTACACTGTGGTAAGCTTATTTCCCTATTTATTCCTCTCCTTTTGTTCTTCTCCACCTTCCATCCCTTCTGACGTTCTCCTATTTCTTCTTCCATTTGCATATGTATCGGTGCTCTAATTGGTGTGTTGGTGATTGTTTTATTTATTTGCTTCTGCACATTTCGGAAAGGAAAAAAGTAGGTGCCTCCTGTTGAAACATATAAGTATCGAATTATCTATTCTCTGCTGTTTGTTTTGTTGTATGCTGTGATTAGATTATCTGCGAAAATTTGTAACTAAGCTACATGCAAAAAGTCCCAAATCTTTTATTTATTGTTTATATTCACCTTGTTGAATGCGCACATAGTTTTCCCCTTACTGAGATTTGTATCCGAAATTTTTTTAAGCAGAGGTGAATGAGTTATCATGGTTAAGAGAAATTGAAGATTTGAATCTTAAACAATCCGAGGTTTTGCTTGGATGGCATACTGGCCTTTTAGTCCAAGCATTAGTACGATCGATGATAGGAGTATCTTGTATGTTAGTAAAATACATGGAACGTTCGCTGTTGGCACAACATGATTTGGTTCATCCCAGCCCATCCTACTTTCTTTTTGATGGATAGTGAACAGGTGCTCAGTTCTAATTATCTAGAGACAAGTCCTCACTCTTGTTAAAATATGTTTATATGTAAGACAATTGTTGAGCAGATTATACATTGTTAAAAAAAAACTGCCAATGCACTACAAGTCTACAATGGCAATATGCGCGTACATATACATGCCGATGAGTGCGCTTGGTGTTTAAAGTTATACGGCTCAATTAGCAGCATGTTACAGGCCAGCTCGGTAAATTTTTTGTACTAATAAACAGCAGTACATGATAAGTTTGTTCGTTCTACAGTGTTCATGGAAGGCCTATGAGGAATAACTGAAGGGAATTGAACTCTCCAGCAGGCGCCTACTGCAAAGGAGCATCAGGATCCAACCTTTTCTGGATTGCAGCTGCAGCCTGATAAAGAACAAGGTTGGCATAAGTTATATGCATTTCCCCCGTCTAATTACAATTGAAGGGTTTCAAATTTAGAATGAACGGCATACCTCAAAATTGCTCAACCTGTACTCGTACATCATTTCCTCTCGTAGACGGTCCTGCTATTTCATTGCTTGAGCCTAAAATGGAGAGCAAAGCATAGTAGGTTAATTGACATAATGCAAAATGGCATTTCTGTACAGCCAAGCAAACGGCACCAGATGCAGTTTCTGCAGTGGAATCACTTCCTCACCCCACAAGTACAAGGTTCCTTGCATACGAAGAACTGAAAGAAGCAACAAACAACTTTGAGCCTTCAAATTTCCTTGTATGTCAGCTTGTGTAATGTTCAGTTTGTTCAGTTGGCTTGTGTAATAAATATGTTATATGTTAGTAAGATACATGAAATGTTCGCTATTGGCACAACATGATTTGGTTCATCCCAGCCCATCCTACTTTCTTTTTAATGGACAGTGAACAGGTGCTCAGTTCTAATTATCTAGAGACAAGTCCTCACTCTTGTTAAAATATGCTTATATGTAAGACAATTGTTGCTTCATGTGGGATACAAACTGATTGCTACTAGTCAATACAACAGGAATTTTGAGTGGTGTAAAAGAAAGATATGTGTGATACTGAATGTTCTTTGTTCATTCTAGAATTCAAAGTTGTTATCTTGCTAAACTATAATGCCTTTTCAGCATATGATTGATTGCTTGGTAAATTTCTGTTGATCTATGTTCCCTTTTTAGTGTTCAAAATATTATTTGCAATCCTCCTTTCATGTTAATTTTTCCTATCTAGGTGCTTTGTTTGGCCCGTGGGCATGGCTTATTATGACGTTCGGAATTTCTACGCTTCACTCTTTTTCTATTATGCATTTGGGCGTTACATTAATTTGTGTGTCTATCCTGGTTCTATGTAGTACTACAACTGTTACGAGGAGGTGAAGCAGTAAAGAGAGAGGATTATCTTACTGCAAAAGAATATACACTAAGGTAATTTATTGCAACGAATAAATGCTTAGCAAAATAGTAGCACTGTTGAGTGATGGTTGGCAGGCACCCTACATATTTTTTGTTCTCTTTTTAACTTATTCTTAGTATACTGATGGTAAAATTCCATCCTGATATATCTCCATGTACTTCTAACAGAATTGAGCTTGGACAAAATTGACCTCTGTGGTATAATTCATGTTCTACTCATTTCATAATGCTTATTTAACCTGCGTTCTTGTCTTTTACTCTTTATGTTTTCATGTTTTGACTATATAATACTAGGAATAGCATTGATGAAATGTGTGATGAATGAATGTAAATGAAATGATCTTTTCAAATGTTGTATAATGTGAATGCATACCTGAAATGTAATGATCTTTTCAGTTGTAATGAAATGGAAAGATCTTTTCAGTGTTTGATGAACAGAGCACTTTGTTGAACTAAAAGCATAGCTCAAATTTCGTAAGTAGTAAGTATAACATCTGAAAGCAGTAATTTCCTAACTTGGTCAAATATTGACTGACCAAATTGATGGCAGTGATATTTTCTTTGGGCTTTATATCGGTTTCTCCATAGATCACAAAGGATTTTAGTGAAGATGTCGCATCATCCAAACCAATCATAGAAAGGAAAAGAAGGTTGCAAGTTTGCTGGGCCTTTTTTAATATTGCTTATATTACAACACTCGAGTGTACTAAATAAAATTGTGTGTGGTTTTTTATAGATTATTGTGGAAACAGTGGTGGATGGACATCGTGGTCCAAAGAAACTGTGCACCAACAATATACCACATGCCCCAACTGGATTCTTTATACGTGACGCATCCAACGTTGCATGCCAGAGTTTTTCATCGTCAGACGATGAAGATGCGCCTAATCAAACACATACGTTGTGTACATTTCCATTTCGTAGTACCGTCACGACAGGGGTATGCTCCAATCGATGCGTAAGAACATAACATCATTCCCTCTCCCCGCTATAGATGAGTCGAACGAAAGCGACGATGGAGAGGCCAGGAAGATCTATGACAAGTCAACAATCGAGGTAGACCCTGACCAATATTTCTCTGTCGTCCTCCCTCAATCTTGAGCAAAGGGCAACATACGACGAGATATTATCTGCGGTTGACAGCGGCAACAGAGGTGTCTTCTTTGTTGATGGCCCGGGAGGCATGGGAAAGACATTCTTGTATAAAGCTTTGCTCGCAAAGGTCCGAGGCGATGGCAAGATTGCAGTGGCAACCGCGACGTCGGGTGTAGCTGCCTCCATCATGCCCGGAGGTAGGATAGTGCACTCGAGGTTTAAGATCCCACTCAACATTGGTAATGGGGTGATTTGTAGCTTCACAAAGCAGAGTGGGACCGCTAAGCTTCTTCAGCGGGCGTCGCTAATAATATAGGACGAAGCCTCCATGACGAGGTGACAGGCGGTCGAGGCTCTAGACAATACCATGCAAGACATCATGGATCGACATGACTTACCGTTCGGTGGGAAGACGATCGTGTTCGGTGGAGACTTCAGGCAGGTGCTTCTAGTTGTTTGTAAGGGGACTAGGCCACAGATAACTGATGTGACGCTGCGTAAGTCATATCTATGGAAATGCATGCGACAGCTAAGGCACGTACATAACCTGAGGGCCCAAAGTGATCCTGAGTTTGCAGAGTACCTATTGCGGGTCGGCAATGGTACTGAGGAGACCAATGAGGATGGCTGTGTATGGCTTCTGGATGAGATATGCATGCTGTATATAGGAAAGGACACAGACCTCGATAAACTTGTACAGAGTGTGTTCCCTATGTTAGATCAAAACCTATCGAATGCCAGCTATATCACATCTCGGGCCATCTTATCAACCTGAAATGAGTATATTGATAAGATCAATATGAAAATGATTGACCTATTTCGCGGGGAGGAGATGGTGTACCATAGCTTTGACGGTGCGGAGGATGATCCCCACAGCTACTACCCTCCTGAATTCTCAAACACACTGACCCCTAACAGGCTTCCTCCGCATGTACTTAAGCTCAAGATTAACTGTCCCGTGATACTGTTGCGGAACATCGATCCCGCTAATGGACTATGCAACGGGACGAGACTGGTAGTCCAGGGGTTCCAAAAGAATGCGATTGATGCTAAGATTGTGCTCGGTCAGCACACCGGGAAGAGGGTGTTCCTCCCTCGGATACCTCTATGTCCCTCTGATGACGAGATGTTCCCGTTTAGATTCAAGAGGAAGCAAATCCTGGTCAGGCTCAGCTTTGCAATGACAATCAACAAGGCGCAGGGGCAGACCATCCCGAATGTTGGTGTCTACCTCCCTGATCCGGTCTTCTCTCATGGGCAACTGTACGTCACACTATCAAGGGCCACCGCCAGAAGCAACATCAAGGTCCTTGCCGTTGCGGATAAGGAGGACAAGCAGCGCATGTCTAGAAAGACCTATGGTACCTTCACGAAAAACATCGTCTACAAAGAAGTACTCACATCATAGACGAGGTATTAATCACTCGATAGTAAATTCATGCTTGGCAAATACTTAATTCCTGTCAAAGTTCCTAAATGTATTTTCTTTGAACAGAGCTAAATTTTATATGGTGTGTTGTTTGGATCTTCAGCAATGAGAAAAACCAATCACAGACAATCCTCTATGTTGGTTAATTTTGAATAAATTCATGTATTTTACGAGAGGAATTAACATGAAAAGTTTGATTGTAAACAATTTAGTCTTGGTTTTATCCGATTGATATCGATGTCGCGTTGTAATGTAACTATTCTTTTGTGCTCACCAAGAGACTTCAAATCACATATGAGACTTCGAAACACATATGAGATGTTTCGTGTAATTGTAAAATTGTTTTCTTTGTTATCCTTTGTTTTTTGCAACTGGCATTTTTGTGCAGATGTATGTCTCATTGGAATGTTTAACACAAAAGTTGTACGTTGTATTAGATTTCTTTCTGACAAACTATTTCTTGTGTCAGCATGATGTCGGTTAGGAGCCTTTCTATGTAACGAGTCTATGCTCCCTTTGATGCCCACATGTCGTTCCAGTCTAGGTAAGTGTTCTTGAAGACATATTTATGCATATTCCTATCATTCCTTTAGTTCATTCTTTGTGCATCTTAATGTACATTTAACACAAAAATAATGACGTTGATGATTTACCTTTTATAGGTGCATCCACTTTCATGAGTTGGGCCCAGACAGCATACATTACAAGTGGAACTTTCGTGTACACATAGTGCACAAATTTCCAATTCGAGAGATTATGACTGGATCTATGCTTCATCTTATAGTTGCTTATGAGAATGTATGTATCGATATTTACTTTAATATTCATTACACCATATGTTCTTTTAATTTTCAACCCAATATTATTTTATGCAATGATTTACATGCTTTTTGCATTTCTATTATTAGGGCATGAAAATGGAAGTATTTTGCTTTGGCAGGCAATCTCATAGATTTGACCGATTACTTGCCGAAGGTAGTTTGTATGAGGTCCACTCAGTAAACGTTGACCTGAATCTCGACGAATTTCGGTTCCTTGGAAAGGAGCTTGAATTAAGGTTTACATACTGAACTACGGTTATGCAGTTGAGCAATATCATTCAATTTTCTGATCTCCCTATTCAATATACACACTTTAAAGATGCTTATTTAAAACCAAACAAGTCAATTGTTGGTAAGATCTCCACTTTTTCACATATGCTGCGTCTTATTTGATATAGTTTTGTGTTGTTGCTTTGAACAATCCTTTCAATTGATGCAACTTTGGTAAGATGTGGTCGGTTTGGTTGTACATGTTGGCCCAATACGACACATTAACAGCTTCCCATGTCGTATACCTATGAGGGAATTATGCCTCATGGATGACAGGCAAGTTGCATAGAATGCTTCTATTTTCTTGAAAGCAAATAATTTATATTGCATATTATTGATTGAGTCCATTTTTTATGTACATCAGTGAGAACTTATTATTTGTGCGCGTTTGGGATGGACTTATTGTACGGTATCTAACACAATGGAGACTTGCGGGGGAACATAACCATATTTTAACTGTGACAATGCTGAAGAAGAATAGTCGACATGGTATGTGTGCAACTGTAACATCCCAAAATTTGGCTTTCTGGAAAAATTTAAATTCAAATTAACTATTTCAAAGTAATTGGATTTTACTTGGCTTTTATTTGATTTTCTGGATTTTATTTCAAACTTTAAAGCAAGAAAATGTATTTTAAATATTTTATTAAAGCCAAAAAAAGAGTTTATTATATTTTTCCTAGCCTTTCCAAAATTTTTAAATAATATTTGAGAATTTTTTGAAATTTAAAATCAATTTTCAAAGCTAAAAAGTATTTTATAAAATTATAAATTCAAACCTAAAATTAAAAATATTTTTACTAAGTCTAAAATGCTTCCAGGAATATTTTATGATTTTTCTGGAATTTTTAGATGTTAAATATTATTTTTCCAAGTGTTTATAAAGTTTCTAGTATTTTCTGAAATTTATTCCGAAAATAAAAATCAAATTATTCCTAGCCCGCCAAGTGTCACTCCCAGATTAAATCAATCTCTCTCCACGTTTTAATCCTAGCCACACATGATCACTTATCCCTTCATAAAATCCAAGAGCCATGAAACATCCACTTGCCACGTGTCGCAAATCCGATGGCCCGTACCCTTTCACTTCCTCCCTCTCTCCATGACATATGGGACCCACTTGTCATATGTTTCTTCTTCCTCCCCTTTCTTCTTCCTCTAGCCTTCTCTCTCTTCCACCATGGATGACAAATAAAAGCTTTTAATCCCGGCCGTTACTACCACTTTAATCCCCGTTTAAGCGTGCGTTTAAGCCCCCTCATCACTCCCCATTCACGGCCGGCCGCCTCCTCCCTTTAATCCCCCTCTAAAGACGCGGCCGTTTCTTCTCTCTCCACCCATAAAATCCCTCCCCATGCACCGGCTCCTTCCCCCTTTCGGCCTCCCTCTCACCGCGACCCTTTCCCTCCCATTCGGCCGCCACCCCGCCGCCCTTTGCAGCCGCCTCCCGGCCCGCCTCCTGTCGCCTCGCCCCCGCCCCCAACAAATTCCGCCGCCTCCTCCTCCTTGCGCCGCCGCCGGCCGCCCGGTGCCCCGCCGCCGCCGCCGGTAAGAGCCGCCCCCCCTCGGTCTCCCCATCCCGCGCCACCCCTCTATGTAACGCCCCCGTTTCCAGGGGCGCGTACGGACACGGCATTCCGCAACTATTCACACATGAACAGTTATGGAATGTCGCGCAAGAGTATACCATTGCATGCTTACAACAAAAGACCAGCATATATTTCACATAAGGATTAACATCTAGTTTTTGACAGTGGGGCGTGCAAGCCCAAAGCATACTTACATCACAAAAACTCCAAGATCTGCTTGAGCGCGGCCAAGACCTAAAGCCACGGGTCCTCGTCGAAGAAGCGATCCTCAGGGGCGTCCTTGACGGGGAAACCTTCACCTTTATCTTGATCCTCTAAAGAGTGGATTAAGCAAGCCGTGAGCCAAACAACCGGCTCAGCAAGCCCCAAAGGGACTCTAACTTACTACATGCACGGATTAACAAAGGAAGGGAGTATATTTGGTTTATTAACTTTGAGTGGATGCAGTTTTATTTGCAAACATTTTGATAAAACGGACCCAAAACTACTCATTAAGATCTCTGGGGTTTTTCATGAAGAGTTAATTAACCAGCTAATCAAGTTAAAGTATTTACAAAACTACTTAAGCTTCGCTGCTGGAATCACCCAAGTGACACAACTCCATTAACCGGGAGCACGACGTATTCGAATACCATTTATTTGACTCTGCAGAGTTTGCTCAGCTTTACCCACACGATTTCTTAACCCTCATGACTGAGTTAAGAAAGCCAGGTCGTTTCACTGCTCATCTCTTTATATAGGCTCTACCCGGTAGAATTCACTCGGGTCTGGCACAATAAAACTCCCGTCCACTTCGAGTGAACTCTACCGTTGTTAGGCACCCACAGCACGGCCTACCTAACCTCGCTTTCTCAACACCAAGCCTTTTCAACACCTGTAGAGTTTCAATCGAGTTGAGCAGTTACTAGACCAGTGTTGACAAGTCAACTCCTGTGGTTGAGCAATCACCATGTCATTTGCTCAGCGTAAGGGTCTAGTTCCTATATTTTCCCCTGGTCCGCAACCTTGCCAGGCCCGTGACCCAACCTAGGGTAAGCGGTGGGCGAAAGCCGTCTCGCGGCGCCCCACAACACCCTTACCCTAACTTCAATCCTAGGGTAAAAGATGGGCGAAGACTAACTCGCCAGCTCTTCCCCAACCCTTACCCTACCTTGTGCACGCCGGCACTCTTCGCTCTAGGGCACGGTGTCCCATACCACCCTACCCTAGAGTCGGATTTGCAAATTCTATTGGCCCGCAGCCACGACCTTATTAGTGTAAGACTTTACATGATAATAGTAATAACTTACAGTTATCTAGATTAACAGATAATTATTTCTAGGGTTAACAAAGGCACGGCTACAAGTTTAACATGACATTTGTTGGTGGTAGGTTTAACTACATAACATGTCATTCTAAACATTTTATTTTACTTTGAACTAACATTTTAGAACTAGCTCAATGCAAATAGCATAATAACATAATTAGATAACATGGGTTGCAACATGATCAAAGGATTTGGGACTTGCCGACAATCCGGATGATCTCAGCTAGCTCGAACGTAGAAGCTCCTGGGTCCTGAAACTACACTTGAACTTCCGGGATCTTCAAAACTAACGCAAACACATAAAATAATTAAATCCAGCTTGAGACTAATCAAGCGAGGAAAAATAAACTATTTAAAAAGGAGTAAAATGCATAAATCCTCAAATTGGAATTTTAGGAATTTATCTGGGATGAATTTGTGGAAGTGGAGGTCAAAAATGGGTCCAGGATATTATTTGGAGCAAAGTGGTGAAATTTGGGAATTTTTGGAATTTTCTGTGATTTTCTAGGATTTATTTGAATTTTTCTGATTTCTGGGAATAATTAGATCTCTGGAATATTTGTGTGAACAGTAGACGGCCGGCCCGTTGCAACAGTGCGGCCCGGCCGGGAATTTGCCCACACGGCCGAGCAGCCCAGGCGGCCCGAGCGCACACACGCGTGCGCGGGGAAGCAGGCCGGAACGGCCCACGCACGTGCTCGGCCGGAGGCCCGTGCGCACGCCCCATCTTGGCGGATGGGCGACGCGTGGCGAAGCTGGACGGGCGAGATGGGGGCGGTGCGAACGGATGTGATGCGGTGAGGGGAGATCGGACGACAGTGGGGTGATGAAGGCGGGCGGAGCGGAGGGTTTGATCGGGCGGCTGGGGAGGGACGACTTTAGTGGGATCGGACGGTAGCAAGGAGGCGCCATCCGACGGTGGAGGTTATAAGTTGAGAGGTGGGTGTGGACGGCAGCGATAGGCCGCGTCAGTCTCCGTCTTCCTCCTGTCGGCCAAGCGCAGCAAAGGAGCCGGGACAGGGGCCTCTGCTCTCTAGCGGCGGTGGAGGGTTGCCGGCGGCCAAGGAGGGTATCGGCGGGTGCGGCTCGACAAGAGGAATCCGTTTTGGGGTTTTGGAGGGTGAGGGGACGAACGGAGAGAGCGGGAGGGAGATGGGAGAGTTTCGGTCCTGTGGTGGCGGAGGGGGTTGCCGGCGGCGAGAGGGTCCAATCGGCTGCAAGTACACGGCCAGGGGAGGCTGAGGCTCACGTTGGCGGTGGAAATGGGAGCTGGGGAGCGTCGAGGGTGGCTGGCCACTGGCGCACGGCTGGGGCGGCGGTGAGCTTCCGTGGTGGAGCTCCACAGGCGATGACCTGGCCGGGCAAGGGTACGCGCGGGGTTAGGGAGTAGCGGAGGAGCTCCGGGCGAAAGCAATCGAAGAATGGGGGCGGGGAGAGGAAGATTAGCTCACGGGTGCTGCCGGCGCAGGGGAGAGGAATGGCGGCGCTCCGGGCGATGCGACGTCGATTGGCGGCTCAGGGAGAAGCTCGGGGGCGGTGGGAGGCGAATGGGAGAGGTGGGGGAGTCGGGGAAGCAAAGGAGCTTGCAGGAGAAGGAGTTGGGGTTTTATACCCGGGCGGATGGGGAGGGATCCGTAGGGGAGAAGGCAACGGGCGGGGCGCTGGAGTCAACAGGAGTGACGGGGAGCAGGTGAGGCATCTCCTCCGTGCAAAAGCGGGTGTGACTGGGCGCTGGCGGCCGTAATGGCGAGGCGACGGCACGGGGGCAGGTGGGCTCGGGCATGGGCGGGGGAAGCGTCCGCACGCAGGAGAGGGGAAAGACCGCCGCTGCCAGGTGGGGTCGGGAGCAGGAGAGCGGCGACGCGTGGCGCGGAAGTGCTGCCAGCTTCAGACTGGGCTGTCGGGGTGGCGCGACGCGAGGGGAAACCGAGGGTGGCGCTGGCGGTCTAAGCGCGGGCGCAAGGCGCAGCGCGCAGCGCTCCGCGCGTGCGCGAGGAGAAGGCGGGGAGGAGCCGGGGCGCCAGCGGGCAAGGGGGAGCAGAGGGAGGCGCTGGGCGAGGGAAAAGGCGGGGTCGAGGCGGCGCCAGCGCAAGCGCGAGAGAGGGAGGCGCCGGGAGAAGAGAGGAGGCGGGAATCGGGGAGGGCGCCAGCAAAGGAGGAAGGCGCCCGGCCAAAAAGGGAAAGCGGAAACCGGGAGACTTTCCAAAAAGGGAAAGTTTCCAGAAATTCAAACAAAAATCCACAAAAATTTAGGAAATTTTCTGGTTTGAAATTTTGGGGCTTTTCAACCTACCCCCCTTAAAAGAATCTCGACCCCGAGATTAACTTGGTGCAGGGAGTAAGTTGGGGAAATTCCGCTGCAAGTCTGACTTTCGTTCCCAGGTAGACTCTTTAGGTGTATCGTTCCTCCATTGCACTCTGCAAAACTTGACGTTCTTGTTTCTGAGCTGCCTCTCTGACGTCTCGGGTATTTGTAGTGGTTCTTCAGCATATGTGCAGTCATCCTGCAATTCAATATCTAACAATGGCACTTCATCTGTTGACTGTCGTAAACACTTTCGAAGCTGGGATACATGGAACACGTTGTGCATCCTTGATAGGTTGGGTGGAAGTTGTACTTGATATGCTACCTCTCCAACTCTTCCGATAACTTGGAACGGTCCCACATATCTTGGTGTCAATTTGCCCTTGACCTGAAATCTCTTAACTATCTTGAATGGTGTGACTTTAATGTAGACGAAGTCTCCAACTTCAAAGCTCAGATCTTTTCTACGGTTATCTGCATAGCTCTTCTGTCGGTCTTGTGCACTCTTGAGTCTGTCCCTGACAATTCTGACATGTGCTTCTGCATCTTAAGCAATTTGGGGGCCAATAAGTTGTCGTTCTCCTGTTTTTGTCCAATTCAGAGGGGTTTTGTATTTTCTGCCATACAAAGCTTCAAACGTGGCCATCTGAATACTGGCTTGGTAGCTATTGTTATATGAGAATTGAGCAAACGGGAGGCAAGTATTCCACGCTGCTCCATACACAATTGCACAAGCTCTCAACATATCTTCTAATATCTGATTTGTTATCTTTGTCTGTCCATCTGTCTGCGGATGATATGCTGAGCTGAAGTTCAAGTCGGTGCCCATAGGCTTCATGTAATTTCTCCCAGAACTTGGATGTAAACTGTGCTCCTCTATCGGACACAATCTCCTTGGGGACTCCATGGAATGTGACAATTCTTGTCAAATACAGCTCTGCAAGCTTGTCCTTCTCGCAGGTTTGCTTGATCGGAAGGAAATGAGCCACCTTGGTCAATCTATCAACAATGACCCAAATAGCATCATATCCCTCACGAGTCTTGGGAAGTCCAGTAATGAAGTCCATGCCGATACTATCCCATTTCCATTAGGGTATTGGTAAAGGCTGCAACAATCCTGATAGTTTTGGTGGTCTATCTTGATCTACTGGCAGATATCACATTTGGTTACATATTCTGCTACTTCTTTCTTCATCAGGTTCCACCAATATCTCTTCTTCAGGTCTTGGTACATCTTGGTACCTCCAGGATGAATTGAGAATTGAGAGGAGTGAGCCTCAGGTAGGATCAAGTCTCTCAACTCTTTCTTGTTGGGTATGCAATAGCGACCACGGAAAGTAAGGATTCCACGCTTGTCTATCGCATACTCTGATGAATCTTCTTCCCGAATCTTCTTTTTTAGTTTTTGAATCTCTTCATCTTCATCTTGTGCTGCTTTAATCTGATCTGTCAGTAAAGGTTGAATTTCTAATGCTGCTTCTTCCCCTGGTTCGGTGATCACCAAATTCAACCATAGCATATCCCTTTGCAATTATGGTGGGTATTCTGTGGCATTGGGGTTGCTTGGTTGAACCTTTCGGCTGAGGTCATCGGCAACTACATTGGCCTTACCCGGGTGATATTGGAGATCATCATCATAGTCTTTGATTAATTCCAGCCATCTTCGCTGCCTCATATTCAACTTTGGCTGTGTGGACAGGTACTTCAAGCTCTTGTGATCTGAGAATATCTCACAACAATTCCCTAGCAGGTAGTGCCGCCGAATTTTAAGCGCATGCACCACAACTGCTAGCTCTAACTCGTGTGTGGGGTAATTCTCTTCATGTAGCTTCAGTTGTCCGGAAGCATAGGCAACAACTTTTTCGTCTTGCATGAGCACACATCCCAAACCTTGTTTTGAAGCATCACATTAAGTTTGGAACTCTTTCTCTGGGTCCGGTAACATCAAGACTGGTGTTGTTGTCAACTTGGTCTTCAACAGCTGAAAATTCTCTTCACGGCCATCTGTCCATGTGAACGGCTTGCCTTTCTTCAGCAATTGAGTGAGCGGAGAAATCTTGGAGAACCCTTCTATGAATCGGCGATAATAGCCCGCCAATCCAAGAAGGCTTCCCACTTCTATCATTGTCTTGGGTTGCTTCCATTCCATGACTGCTTTGATCTTTTCTGGA
The DNA here is from genome assembly GCA_017311315.1 of Dendrocalamus latiflorus. NCBI lineage: Eukaryota > Viridiplantae > Streptophyta > Magnoliopsida > Poales > Poaceae > Dendrocalamus > Dendrocalamus latiflorus. The sequence continues at coordinate 28,909,614 of CM029634.1, forward strand.
TCAACCTTGACTCCATCTCACTTGTACCTGTATATCATCAGTGGGTATATGCTACAGATTCACACTTAGCTGAATTATGCAGTACCAGGGCTACATATATATCTGGGTCTGTTAAGATTAATTTCATTGCAACATGAACTTCTCATCCATTACACTTTACACAGACAGTCTTCATATACCTTCATAATTTTGCCACAAGCCTTAGTTAAAGTAATTTACATACAAGCTATTCAGTTCTTCCGACTAGCTTACAAAAGGATAACCAAAAGGACATTACTCCATTCCTTGTTCTTCATAGATCACTTTCTCTTGACTGTCTTTCGTGCTTTTCTTCTTCATGGCATTCCTCCGAATAGATATGTTCCTTTCTCTATTCTGGTCTTCTTAGGGTGAAATTCTTCTTCTTCCATCGGTGGCAGGCGTGATGTTGATGTCTGCCTCTTTGCTTGCTTTCTTACTTCTTTCTTAGGTAAGGACTTCAGTGGGCATTGGTCATGGTAATGCCCATCTTGTTCGCAGTGAAAACAAGCTGTTGGTGTTAATGGCGATGGCCTCTTTCGTTTCATAACCTTCACGTATCCCGGTATCTCTTCTTCTATCTGGAGAGCTCGATCGACCAAGCTCAATAGGCTTGAAAACTTCATGGCCTGAAGGTGTTGTCTCACATTGGGTTGTAGACCCTTCATAAAGTACTCCATTCTTTTAGCTTCGGTGTTAGTTCCCTCTTGAGCATACTGGGATAACTGATGAAATTGTTGTAGATATGCTGTGATGGAGTTCTCTCCTTGTTGAAAGTTAAGAAAATCCTGATATTTTTCAGTGATAACTCTAGGAGAAATGCAGGCTTTACGAAATCTGTTCACAAAGTCTTCCCATGTAATATCTTCCTCCTTAGGGTGTATCCACTGGATAGCATTCCACCAAGCAATTACGGGCTCAGATAGCTGATAGGTGGCGAAAAGAACTTTCTCCTTATTGGTACACCGGATAGTATTCATTCTTCGTTCAATATCTTGTAACCAGTCATCTGCATTCAGTGGCTTTGTTGTTGAAGGGAATATAGGTGGCTGAGTTTTCAGGAAGGCTGTAAACTTCAATGCAATTACACTTGATGCGGACATTGACTCCTCATGTGTCATCTTGACGAATAATGGTGGCTGTAACTCCCCTGGTTGCTCTGACATTTGAACTTGTCCCTTTTTGCCTTCAGTCTGATCTGTGGCAGGTGCACCCTGCCCGTTGGTCTGACCACTCTGCTGTTCTGGATCCATCTGCCAATTGGGAACTTGAGATCAGCTTTGCAGCGGCTTTGGCAGTTATGAATAGATAAGTAAGACATTGAATTTCAAGGTAAGTATAGGGCGAAATAAAGGTAAGAACGAGAGCGAAAAGGACAGGAGAAAGCTTTGAACACAGGGGGATTACTGATAATTAAGCAAACAACATAGAAGAGGTAATGAACATAAATTTACAATATGCAAGTGGTACACAGACCACTTAGGGTTCATGATTGCACCTGCTTTACATTACAAAAATACTGCTACTACTCAGGGTCAGTCTAGTCTAACGAACAACGGCTACTCCTCCAGCTGCTGAGAAACGAAATTTTGAAGCTAGACAAGCAAAGAGGTAAACATTTTGCAAAAGTAAAACTTAAGCAGAAGTAAACTAAGACAGATAAGGTAGCAACAAGAGGGGAAAAAGACAGCAGTAATACTTACATTTTTCGTAAACCCTTTTTATGGCTTTAAATTAAGTTTTGCGATAAAATCGTTTCCTAGACTGCCTTAGGTCTTAACCTACGGTCAAAGAGCCTGCTCTGATACCACTTCTTGTAACACCCCCGTTTCCAGGGGCGCGTACGGACACGGCATTCCGCAACTATTCACGCATGAACAGTTATGGAATGTCGCGCAAGAGTATACCATTGCATGCTTACAACAAAAGACCAGCATATATTTCACATAAGGATAAACATCCAGTTTTTGACAGCGGGGCGTGCAAGCCCAAAGCATACTTACATCACAAAAACTCCAAGATCCGCTTGAGCGCGGCCAAGACCTAAAGCCACGGGTCCTCGTGGAAGAAGCGATCCTCAGGGGCGTCCTTGACGGGGAACCCTTCACCTTTGTCCTGATCCTCTAAAGAGTGGATTAAGCAAGCCGTGAGCCAAACAACCGGCTCAGCAAGCCCCAAAGGGACTCTAACTTGCTACATGCACGGATTAACAAAGGAAGGGAGTATATTTGGTTTATAAACTTTTAGTGGATGCAGTTTTATTTGCAAACATTTTGATAAAACGGACCCAAAACTACTCCTTAAGATCTCTGGGGTTTTTCATGAAGAGTTAATTAACCAGCTAATCAAGTTAAAGCATTTACAAAACTACTTAAGCTTCGCTGCTGGAATCACCCAAGTGACACAACTCCATTAACCGGGAGCACGGCGTATTCGAATACCATTTATTTGACTCTGCAGAGTTTGCTCAGCTTTACCCACACGATTCCTTAACCCTCATGACTGAGTTAAGAAAGCCAGGTCGTTTCACTGCTCATCTCTTTATATAGGCTCTACCCGGTAGAATTCACTCGGGTCTGGCACAATAAAACTCCCGTCCGCTTCGAGTGAACTCTACCGTTGTTAGGCACCCGCAGCACGGCCTACCTAACCTCGCTTTCTCAACACCAAGCCTTTTCAACACCTGTAGAGTTTCAATCGAGTTGAGCAGCTACTAGACCAGTGTTGACAAGTCAACTACTGTGGTTGAGTGATCACCATGTCATTTGCTCAGCGTAAGGGTCTAGTTCCTATATTTTCCCCTGGTGCGCAACCTTGCCAGGCCCGTGACCCAACCTAGCGTGCGAGAGGGTCCAATCAGCTGCGAGTACACGGCCAGGGGAGGGTGAGGCTCACGTTGGCGGTGGAAATGGGAGCTGGGGAGCGTCGAGGGTGGCTGGACACTGGCGCACGGCTGGGGCGGCGGTGAGCTTCGGTGGTGGAGCTCCACAGGCGATGACCTGGCCGGGCAAGGGTATGCGCGGGGTTAGGGAGTAGCGGAGGAGCTCCGGGCGAAAGCAATCGAAGAATGGGGGCGGGGGAGAGGAAGATTAGCTCACGGGTGCCGCCGGCACAGGGGAGAGGAATGGCGGCGCTCCGGGCGATGCGACGTCGATTGGCGGCTCAGGGAGAAGCTCGGGGGCGGCGGGAGGCGAATGGGATAGGTGGGGAGGTATCCGTAGGGGAGAAGGCAACGGGCGGGGCGCTGGAGTCAACAGGAGTGACGGGGAGCAGGTGAGGCATCTCCTCCGTGCAAAAGCGGGTGTGACTGGGCGCTGGCGGCCGTAATGGCGAGGCGACGGCACGGGGGCAGGTGGGCTCGGGCATGGGCGGGGGAAGCGTCCGCACGCAGGAGAGGGGAAAGACCGCCGCTGCCAGGTGGGGTCGGGCGCAGGAGAGCGGCGACGCGTGGCTCGGAAGTGCTGCCAGCTTCAGACTGGGCTGTCGGGGTGGCGCGACGCGAGGGGAAACCGAGGGTGGCGCTGGCGGTCTGGGCGCGGGCGCAAGGCGCAGCGCACAGCGCTCCGCGCGTGCGCGAGGAGAAGGCGGGGAGGAGCCGGGGCGCCAGCGGGCAAGGGGGAGCAGAGGGAGGCGCTGGGCGAGGGAAAAGGCGGGGTCGGGGCGGCGCCAGCGCAAGCGCGAGAGAGGGAAGCGCCGGGAGAAGAGAGGAGGCGGGAATCGGGGAGGGCGCCAGCAAAGGAGGAAGGCGCCCGGCCAAAAAGGGAAAGCGGAAACCGGGAGATTTTCCAAAAAGGGAAAGTTTCCAGAAATTCAAACAAAAATCCACAAAAATTTAGGAAATTTTCTGGTTTGAAATTTTGGGGCTTTTCACTCTATTCCCTCCCTAGCGCCCCCAAACTCCATGGCCGCACCTCCATGTTTGCTTCGGTTGGTTTCATCCAAAAATAGCTCTCTCCTTTGCCTTTTATCTCCTTGGTGATGCTTCTTTGTCACAAAAGAACACATTCCCACTTGGCTAGTGGAGTCAAGCTAGTGCATGCATGCATGAGGTTGTGAGTTCAAGTTCTGGGCAAAGCAATTTCGGTTGGGGCTTTGGCCAAATTTTTGTTCACCTCTAGTCAATGACAAGCGGGACCCACTCGTCATAAAATAATAAAATAAAATTCTACACCCAATGACAACCGGGCCCCACGTGCCATACACTCCAATATATCCCAAAAATCAGCCAAAATAAGATTCCAGAGAATATTCCTTCGTTTTGCATTTTCTGGAATTTCCAAACCGATCAAACTTCCAATTGCTCGTTCTCCGTCGTCCGAACTCCGAATCCAGTGATTCAAATTTATAAATTCTCCTAAAATCATATTCTATCTGCCAGTATATATATTTTATAATTTTTGAATTTTATTTCGATTTTGTTTGAATTTATTTGTTTTGTTTGTCTGTCTTTTCGCGCGTAGATTCCGCCGTCGCCGAGGAATTCGTCGAGTCGCAACAAGAAGAACCAAACAGCGCTCAAGAAGGCAAGTATCCTTTGATCATCTTGAACCTATGATTTTGAAATGTTTTAATTATAACAAATTATATGCATTGCTATTTACATAAAATATTAGTTCAAATATTAAGGTATTAGTTACCCCAATTTTGTTATGCCCTCAGTTGAAATTGAATGCCATGTACCCTTGTCTCCTTAGGATTTCCTTTGGCTCTTTAATGAGAGTATTATAATCATTTGTGAATAATAGAATGGTAGTATAATGCTTAGTCATGCTATGTATTACCCTTGAAATCTTGAAAATGGGAAATTATGAATTGCTGTAATAACTTGTGTTTCTAAAGTCTAGTGGTGATTGGAGTTGCCACTAATCCTTTAAAATAAAATAAAATTTGGAAATTGGTTTAGATTAGGGTGGAGGGTTGGTTTGGATTGGTGCAGGAAGCACGAGATCTTGTAAAGTGTATGTTCCACCCTAGTCAATTAAGGACCGACGCTTGTGTTTGTCCAGACTGAGCATTTAACCGTACAACCACAAGTCTATATGGGTACGACCTAGCTGACTAACTTATGATAGTCTAGTTTAGGTGCCACCAGTGGAAAGTGGGTGCCAGGGATTTACTGGTTATTCACAGTGAGGGACAAGGATTTACTGTACTCATATGGCGCAAGAGGGGGCTTTGGTTCGGGCAGTTAGCCTACCTGCGGTGAAACCTCAGCGGGTGGCAACTAGCTAGATTAGAGTAAGGTAAAGGCTTTGTGATATTTTATCTGGGTCTCATGCCAAAGGAAGCGTGTTGACTTTTAGGATAATTTATCTCTTGTGGGTAAAGTTGTACAACCTCTGCAGAGTGTAAAACTATTCGAATAGCCGTGCCCACGGTCAAGGGCGGGCAAGGAATGCTTTCACATGGTAGATTTCTGGTTTTGGTTTTAAAATCAAAGTTTTTGTATTCCGAGAGTGGAGGGAACTCTTGGAAGGGAATCCTGGCAGTTGGAGCCAGAGAGGGTGGATGGAACCCAAAATTTTAAACTTGATCAATTGTAATTGGTCAGTTAGTGTTGGTAGTTGGAACCTTCACTAGAAAGTTAATGTCAGTTCTGTTAAAACAATTATTTTGTTAAATTAATACCTTCAAAAATATTTAATGTTATTTGAAATAAAATATTGCTTTGTGCAAAAGAACCATATAGCCTTCCTTTGTTAAGCCTTGCATCTATTGCATTTTTCCCAAGACTTGCGGAGTACTTTTTGTACTCACATGCTGCACTCAAAAATCAACTCAGAAGAATATGAAGCTCAAGAGGAAGACTACAACTACTTCACGTGTGGATTCGGTGAAGGCTTCCCGGAGTTCTAGGTCGCGCTTCCCCAGTCAATTGCCTGTGGCGTATTGATGGGTCTTCGCCGGTTTTATCTTTTGCTTCCGCTGTGTTTCGTGTGTGTGAGGTCTTGAAACCTCATTTGTAATAATGAGACCTTTCGGTCTGTACTCTTTAATATTGTAATAAAGCGTTGCTGGTTATGTATTCATTTCTGTTTAACTGTGTGCACTAGCTTTGATCTGGGACTAGTGCAGTAATACACAGAGGGTCCGGGTTCGGAAATCCAGGGTCCCGACAGCAACTAATACAAATATTTCATCATCTTATATCTTATTTATGTTCCTCATCAAATTGATACGTTATTGAAAAGGTTGCTTAACGACAATGGATTGTACAAATTTCATATTTGGACCACAAGATGATAGGCCACAAGAGCTTGAAGGTAAAAACCAAGTAAATAATGTATGCAAGTATGTATATCTTTCATAATTTAAATAATGCTCCCTTCAAACAGAAATGCGCTATGTAGTGCTGCATGATTTGAATGTAAGGAATTTTATCATGAATGTCGTTGACATAAGGAATGATGCACTTGCCAGAATGTTTGGACATTAAATAACGTAAGCAATTCACTAAATCTTTTCATATCTTTTATATGTAATATATAATGGATTCATGATGTTTAACTATTTTTTTCCATTTTGTAGAGTGTGCTTGCTTTCTCTTTCCTTGACAAGCTAGAGATGAAGATAAGTCTTCAAGAAGGATGGCGTATCAATTTCATTTTAAAATTCACGTTAATGTTTATGGCATGATGTCCTATTTATCAATTGGTTTGTTATTCTCCAAGACGGTCTGACAGTTATTTATGTATTAAGAATAGTGTGGAAAAATATTGTTTATCATTTTTGTACATATTGTTGTATGTGGTGCTTTTCTATCATGCTTCACTAATATGATGCTTGATTTATTTACGAGAATGAACATGTATGGTTTGCTTGATACATGATGACGTAAGATAAAATTGATGTTTATTATTCAGTTTGAGATCATATTTGATAGTATGCGTTACTTTTATTTGATTTTCCGTAGCAACGCACGGGCACCTTACTAGTAAGTTCATTGTATTGGAAATAAATGTTGGAATACTTTCAAGCATGTTTATGAAATTTCCAAATTCAAATAGTGCAATTTGAATAAAACAACGACCTTTAAAGAATTTTTTAGTGAAATTTAAAGTAGATAGAATCCTAAAAAAATTTACAAGAATCTACACTCCGTCGGGACCTTCATAAAAATTTTCATAATTTTTTGGAACCCTTTTACTATGTCTAAAAATTTCTCAAAATGACTAGCCAAAATAAAATTTCAAAAATTAATTTCTTTTTCCTTTTTTTCTTCTTGGGCCGAATTGACCTTGGCCCATTTCTCCTGCACACAGCACCGGCCCACTCCACACTGATCACTCCTCTCTCTCTCTCTTGCTGATGCACTGGGCGTGCATGTCAGCTGCCTCCCACCTCGCGCCAACGCTGAGCACCACCGTGGCCAGCTCCACCTCACATCACCAAGCTCACACCCGTGACTCCCTCTCCTCTATTCCTCCTTCTCACTCATTGTGTGTGCCTGAGTGTGTGTGTGTGTGTGTGTGTTGTTCACTGTGCACATCTCTGCACTACATTGCTCATCTTGACCGGCTCGCCCACGTGTGTTCTAACCACCTCACCATATCCCATCTTTGCTGCACTCTCAATTACGCCTTCTCGCCTTCCCTTTGTTTAGCGGCGGAGATGCTCACACGCTCGTGTTTTCTTGCCACGGTCACATGAGATGAACACTTCTTTTGCCGATCTTCTCCTCAATATTTAAGCTCTACACTGCACCATTTCTTCTCAGCTCGCCCTCTCGTTCGTTTTCACATATTCCTTGAGCTTCTAGCTCTTTGAATCATTAAGAACGAGCCCATCGTTCTCGACACCGATGAGCCTGCAACCACGTTCTACTTTCACTGGTGAGCCTATTTCCTTCTCGACCACATCATATCCTTCCCCACTTTCCCTCTGAGCTCTATGCTCATTTAATTACTATGAAACACAAAGGATCGCTGAGGCTAAGCTTTCTCTGTTTTCCAGCCGCCACTGCCATCTCCAGCGATTCAAGCTACTCTAGTGAGCTCTAGTTCAATCCCTCACTTCTACACCATCTCCACATTTAGGTAGTTAATATGAGCTCCTTTGTAGCCTCTCTATCACCGAGAAATGCCATCACCGAGAGCCTCCTCTCTGCCACCACTGCTCACCACCAACAAGCTGTCTGACCACCTGAGCCCCTGATGACCCCTTGATGAGCAACATTGAGACCCCCTGGTGCTCGTCAGCTGGTTATTTTAGCCTATGGCCATAGCCTTCCTATTTGTTGCCATGGCCAAGCCTTGCTCCGTCGCTTAACACCATCGTGCCGCTTGCTCTGGTGACCATAGGTCACTGTGCTGCCACTGTTAGCATTGCAATGAACTTCCCGAGCTATACACCGCTCCTCGCTATCGCGTCGCCGCATCGGAGTTCCTTGACAGCGCTTTCACCTCCCATGGCTTCGTCGTAGCCACTGGTGAGCTCGCTAGAGCCGCCGTAGCTCACTTCCTCTCGCTCTCTCTCTCTCTCTCTCTTTCTCTCTCTCTCTCTCTCTCTCTGACAAGTTGGTCCCACTCGTCAGTTGGGTTAAATCATAGATGAAAACTAAGTAGAAAGTTAATTAAGCAATTATAAAAGCTAATGAGTCTATGACATATGGGTCTCCTTTACTATTTTTATAAATAAAATGCGATTTAAAATATGTGAGACTGACATTAGGGCCCACTTGTAATAAAAAGAAAATTCAAAAAAAGTTAAAATGGGGAAAACAACTTTTAGTTCTGTGAGAGTTCATTTTCTCAGTAGGAAAGCATACTCTAGCTAAAATATGCCTTCGACATTATGTTTTCTTTTTCAACATTTTTAAAACAGAGCTAAATTCAAATCCATGTAACTTTTGCATATAAACTGCAAATTTAGTGATTTTTGTGTCTACATTTTTATAAAATAATCCTCTATCTGAATATGCAAAAATATTTGAATTTGGTCTCTATTAAATTTATTTAACTCTTATTTGTGCTCATATGTTTTACGGATTAGATACCATTGCACTAGAAAACTATGAAAATGATCCCGAGCAACCCTCTAAGCAACTAGAACAAGGCACGCATCCTCTTTGACCATGTTGATCCTATTATTTTAATTATTGTATGTTGTTTGCAAAGAATATTGTGCATGCCTGCATGTTTTGGCTAAAATTGCTATATTTGTGGGCAACGTTAGTTATCTCCACTTGTATGCATTGCTCCTCCTTGTGTATTCAATATCCTTACTGTTGCATTGCTCCTCCTTGTGAATTCAATATCCTTATTGTTTTGGCCATTAGAATATAATGTGGACAGTACCTAATGTCCTCTTGGGGAGTAATTGTTGCTTATAATGTTTAGATACGTAGACATGCTCTAATTTTTGTTAAAATTAAGAATTTGATTTAAATTTGTGCATGGAACTGGGTTATTTGAAATGTTGGACTAGTGGGGTATCCTCCATTAGTTTGGTATAAAAATGAAATGAAAAATCTAGTTTTTTTATGTGGGGGTGAGTTGTATTATAAACTGAAAAATGTGAGTGTGATCTCGCATGTAGATAGGGAGAGATTCTCGTCCGGATCGATTAAGGACCAAACTCTGTTGTTGCACATCTAAGTCTAACCATATAACCACATATACTATTATAGGCTCTAGCTTTAGTTAACTAAGTTATCTAGGACTACCCTTATATTTTGGTAGGCCATAGTAGTAAGAGCATACCGGATAGGATGCTCATAGGGGATCCCTTCACCGAGATGTTGGGACCAAAGCGTAACAATACAATAGTCTTGGGGGATGGACATACCTAAGTGAGGGTTTGTCATTTGTTTACGCTGGTGCAAGGTTAGATCTAGATGATGTAAATGTTATATGATAATCACTTCATTGCACACCTAAGGAAGTGTGTAGCGGCCGACAGAATAGTTGAGTATCTCATGTGGGAAAGCAGTAAAACCTCTCAAGAGTGTAAAACTCTTTACATAGCCATGCTTGCCATCATGAGCATGCTTGGTGTAGCTACACTAGATCTAGTTTTTATTTTTGACAAAACGGTTTTGTTAGAAATGATGGAATGGTATGTTATGATGTATGTTCCATGCCTATGGCTGAAATTTATTCACTGATCGCAACTGAGGATGTAACATCATGGAATCCTAAAGAATATGAAAATGAGGGTAATTTAAAAAACTTTTGCATGCATTTGCTCTTCCTTGGCTTTTATTGCAATTTCTTTAGAAAAAGTAGTTTCAGCAATCAAAAGTGCATAATCTTGGAACTGAAAAGTGGCATAAGAAAAAGTATGGTGGAAACCATCCTAAAAGCTGACGAGTACAATCTTGGCACTAAAAATAAATATTAAAGCAAGTTCTGAAACTATCTAAATCAAATAAGTAAATTTAAATTCAATCAGAAGTCTTCTCAAATTTTTCTAAAAAAAATCAAGAGAAGACAAAACTTTGAAAATTTTACACAATCATCTGCACTATGTCAGGAGCTTTCACAAATTTTCATAATATTTTGAACTCATCTGATGTACCTAACAATTGCCCAAACCTCTCAGCTCACTCCCTCTCACTACTGTGTGGGGCTTGACGCATGTGATCGTCTTCCATCTCACGTGCCTGCACCAGCTCTGCCATGGTCGTGGCTCGTGCTACTCCCAGTTTCTGACATCATGCCCACAGTTCTTCTCTACTACTGCCAACCCCCACCTACTCGTCACCTCAACATGGCACATCTCTTCCCCTTGTCTTCTTCCGCACCTCACATTCCACGGTGAGAATTCGAGCACACCGTTTGCTCATGCTCGTGAGAACTTGCACTCCTCCTCAGCCATCTATACCTACAAAGCCCCCTCGACTGCGCCTTTCCTCTTCAGCTCACCCCTTAGTCTATTACGCATGTTTCTTGAGCACCTTGCATACTAGAACACCGAGAAACTAAAGTCGTTCACGACACCAAAGAGCATGCCACCATGCTCTAGCAACTCCAATGAGCTTCTCTCCTCTCCAAACTCTGTCACGATGTGCTTTACCTCTTACTTAAGCACCCTACTCATTTGATTGACCTTTCGTATAGTGGACCACTTGGGCTAGACTTTCTTCTTCATCTCCGACCAAGAAGCCACCATAAGTCTGTCTCTCTCTTCGGTGAGCTGTACCTTAATTCCATTCACCCATGCCTCCTCTTCATTGCTGGCAGAGTCTTCGACGCTAGGCTCCCCCACTCCTCTTTAAGCGCCGCCCTCACCTCCCATGAGCTCCTCCTCCCTCATAGAGTATGTGAACTCGAAAAGAAAACCGTAGTAGTCGAAGTTGAGGAGAGAACCATAGCAGCCATAGTTGAAATCTAGTAGCGTTGTCGAAATCTTCGACCGCAGCCAGAGTCGAGATTTTTGACCGTAACTGGTGTCGAAATCTTTAACCGCTGCTATTGTCGAAATCTTCGAGCGTTGCCGAAGTTGAGATTTTTGACTGCAGTCGGTGTCAAAATCTTTGAATGCAGCCTTTGTCAAAATCTTCGACCGCTACCATTGTTGAAATCTTTAACCACAGCTGGTGTCAAAATCTTTAACTGCTATCGTTGTCAAAATCTTCATCCGCAACTGGTGTCAAAATCTTCGACCATTGCCGTTGTCAAAATCTTTGACAACAGCCGATGTTGAAATCTTCAATCACTGCTGTTGTCAAGATCTTTAGCCGTAGCTGGTGTTGAAATCTTTGACCACTGCTGTTGTCGAGATCTTCAATCGTAGTTGGTGTCGAAATCTTTTACTACATCCGGTGTCAAAATCTTCAACCGCTACCAAAGTCGAGACCTTCGTGGTCGAGATCTCTAACTACTGGCATCATCATAGCCTTCGAGTATAGTAGTTGTAATCTTTGACCACTAATCGTAGTCGTAACTTTTGTCTACTAACAATAGTCATAATCTTTGACCACTACCGTTGTCATAATCAACGAGTGCAACGCAACAAATGATAGCAATAACACAAAAGCAACCGAAGAGTATTAGAAGTCATAAAATGCACTATAGCAACCGAAGAGGGTTAGAAGTCGTAAAAAGAATATTGTACCACTGAGAAGAGATGATTCAATCCGAGTTGAAACTCAAACGCTTATTATTTTTGTATACGAACTCCAAATTTAGTGATCTTTGTTTCTATTTTTTTCCAAAATCATGATCTCTCTGACTATACAAAATATTTAAGTTTTGCTTTTGTTTAAATTTATTTGGCTCATATTTGCATTTATCTAGATTTTATCGATTAGATGACATCGTGCCGAACAACTTCGAGAGCGCACCCGAAACATTCTCTGAACAGCAAGAGCAAGGCAAGCACCCCCTTTGACCATGTTAATCCTAGTATTTCAATTATTGTATATTGTTTACAAAATTTATTATGCATGCATGTATGTCTCATTAAAATTTGCTATACTGTGGGTAATGGTAGTTACAACCGCTCGTACGCATTAAACCTCCCTTACAGATTTGATATCCCCACATATTGTAACCCTTAGGATATGGTTAGACATAGCTAATATCAAAATTGAGTATATTACATTGAGTACATGTTCTAGATGCTTAGCCACACACCAGTTTTTGCTACGTTTGAACTTTCGTACAAATTTTCACGTGGACTTGAAGGTTTCAAAATGTTTGTAACACCCTAGTCCGACAAGGACCTAAAATGCTACTAAATAGTAAAACAAGTAATTAAAATGTAAACTTTTCTCTAAAATTTTGGCAGTATTCTCTTTGAAACATAGATCACTAAAGAGGATCAAAACATATCATCAAATAAAAGTGCATAATATAAATAAGTAAGAAAACTTAGAGCATAAACATAATAGAACAACCGAAGGAGTTTTCTCCAACTTTACTACAAAGAACACATGTTCTTTTCATAGGTATGATCACAACCGTTCTCAAAGGTACTAGCATGGTTCTTCCAATAAAACATGTCTATTAATTTATTGAGCATGATGAATGGTAGTGTGTATGTGACACCCCATTTTTGCATTCGTAATTTTTGCCTGGTTTTTGATGTGGTTTGTTGAAAGCTAATTTAAAAATGTCAAATTCAATTCTTTTTCTCTTCCAAAACTCCTCCTTCCTTTTTATTCTCCCGGATGGACCAGCCTCCCCCGCGCGGCCTGATTTCTTTTTCTCCCGGCCCAGCCGGCTCCTTCTTTTTCTTCCCCCGGACCCCTTTCCTCCGTCCCCTTCTGGGCTTCGCCCGGCCCAGCATCGCGCCTCCCCCTTCTTCTTCTTCCTCCCGCACCGCCCGCGCTCCTCCTATCTCCGCTCTGCGCGCGCCCTCGCTAGACCCAGCGGCAGCGGCCCGCCCCCGGGTTCCCCGCGCGCACGTGCTCCGTGGCGGTCTCCCCGCGCTTCCCGGCGTCCCCGTCGGCCTAGGCCCCGCCCCCCCCCCCCGCCATAGACTCCCAGGCGCCGGCTCCCCGCTCGCCGCCGGGACAACCCGATGGAACCGCCCCCTGTCTCGTCGTTCTGGCCACGTTGCCGCTCCCCAGTTCCGGCACGGCGGTCACCGCAAGAAATGAATGGGCCACAACGACCTGGCGTCCTTCCCCCGCCGCTCCAACACCGCCGCCCATGCCGGCCGTGCCGCCATAGCCGTGCTGCCACGCCGCCGTACCAAGCGGTAGCCGCCGGACCGCGTAGCCCATGCCGCGCACCCCCCTCCTCCTCTGTGCGGCCGTAGGAGCGCGGTACCCCCGCCATGCCGTCCGTGCGCCCTAGCGTGCCTAGCCCCCGTCACGCCTCTCCTCTCGCCGGGTACGTTACAGGAGCGGGAGCTCCGTCGCCCATGCCCCCCCCCCTCTGTCCTATCCCCACTTTTCGCCGCTATAAAAACCCACCAGTGGCCAGTAGTTTCCCCCTCCACCCCCCCGGTTCTTCGCCACAAAAATCACTGCCGGCGGCCGTTCTTCGGGCCGTCGCCGCCGCCAGCTCACCCCGACGACCCTCGGCCGGCATTGCTCTTCTCCTCTACTTCCTCTCACCCCCGAGAACCTCCCCTCGAGTTTAATCGGGTTATCCTTCGCTTTGTAGTCGCCGGCGCTCGTTCTTCCCTGGTTCCGGCCACTCCTCACCGCCGCCAATTCGAGGGATCCCCGGCCGATTCCTCGTAGCCGGAGCTTCCTCGCCACCCCGCGAAGCCGACTGAGCCACCCGTTCGGAGCTTCGATGACTCATCTTCCCTGGCGCCGATCGTCCACCTCCGCCGTCCGAGCTCACCATCGACAGCCTTCTCCAAGCCATCTCGGGCCTTCGCCTCCACTCGGGTGAGTTGCGCACCACCCCTAGTATCTTCCCTATCCTTTAATTGCACTCCCGTTGCCGAAGTCGCCGCCGCGGCCAACCCCTGGCTCCGCCGCCGCTGGGCTCGCCGCCGGCGCCTCTCCGGTTTGCCTCAGGCCGACTCGCCCCGCAGTCGGGTGCGCGCAAGGCCGGGCGGTCCATTTTGGCCGTCTCCCCGAGCTCCCCTAGCCCACCCTCGCCGCCGGCTGGCTCCGCTGCCGCTCGGTCGGGCGGAGCTCTGCTCCCGCGCGATTAGCCCCCGTTTGGCCGTTAATCACCGGTGGTTAGGGGCTAATAACCTCGCTGACAGTGGGCCCTCCCTTTAAATAAAACTGTTAAACCTCAGGGAAATGGCTTAAGTCACTGACAGGTGGGCCCTTGCACAGTACCTAGGCCCACATGTCAGTCTCTGGCCCATTTTCAGAAAAGAGGAAATTAATTAAACCGTGGACCCCACATGTCATACACTGTGTTTTCCAAAATAAAAATTATTCTGAAATTAAAATTAAAAACCCGCGGGACCCACATGTCAGAGAGTGGATTCTCTCTCTCCTTTTTCATTTTTGGGATTTTCCCGGGAATGAAAATTCAAACAACTCGTTCTCTCTCGTCGTAACTCCGATTTGGGCGAAACTTGTTTCTAAATTTTTCTAAAATCAAGCCCTTTCTGTTGGTTCTGGTTTGGTTTGTTTTTGAGCTCATTTGCTTGTTATTTTATGCTTATTTGTGCTCTATGTCTGTTTCCTGCTTTGTCGGTTTGCTTCATTCGAGTAGAATTTTAAGGCACGCCAGAGCAGCAGGACAATCTACCTCAAGACCAGCAAGACCCTCAACCTTTAGACCCAGGCGAGTCAACGTTCTTGATCATTCTGCTCCTATGTTTTCTTGCAAATTATCTTGGTTTAAAAATAGTCAAACTGCATGTGTTATTTCATGTATAAAGTATGTGAACTATAAGGTAGTTACCTCCCACTTGAAGATCTAAAAATGTATATAGCTATACCCTCCTTGAATTTTGATAGATCATGTACCTTGTCGCCGTAGGTATTACTGCTACTATCCTAAATAGGTATATGTCTAAATTAAATGCCATGCGCGTTCGGTCCAGTCTAGGGCATTACCTGCCCTAATCATAGCTTCCAAAAACTTGAACACTAGTTTTGGGCTAGTCACGGGATGTACGTGGCTGGATATTTTGTGACAACTTATTTTAGACTTCTCGAAACCCTCAAAACTTGCTATACTTGTTTGGGCGGACGGTAAGAGTGGTGGGTGTGGAAGTAGCACATTGGCTTGTGGCTGGAACCGCCCGAACACATTAAGGACTTAATCCTGTGATGGCATCTCCGTGTACAACAGTACGACCACAAGTCTGCAAATTGCAACTTAGCTAAGTAATTCTGTCGAACCCCCGAAACTCATCTCCCCGGTAGTGGAAAGGAGTGCTGTAAGGGCAAAGGAGGGCCTAAAGGGACACCAAGAGGAGGGTGACGTCACCAGCCGTGCTAGCGTTATGGAGAGTGGAGTCCAAAGGCGCTAGTTTCCGTGGTGACATCCCGTGCAAAGTATGGGACCCACCGCCAGTGGGAGCAGCCCATAAGGTGAGATGACGAAAGGGGCTAGGTAGTTCGAAAGGCTATTGTGGTGACCTACTCAACCGCACGACTACGGAATCGTGTGGGGCAACGAGCGGGTCGTCTCTTGTGGGTAAAGTGTACGATCTCTGCAGAGAATAAACTATTCGAATAGCCGTGCCCACGGTCAGGGGCGGACACGGAAACTTCCTTGAGTTAGTTCTATTTCTAAAACTCTTGTGGGCGGGAAAGAAAAATAAATTGGAGGGAAGTACTCCAACCTTTGAATTTTCCTGGAGGGAAGTACTCCAGTGTGGATATGAGCTAGTAAATCCAAAATCTTTAGCATCAGTGGATGTAGCCGACACCAATAAATACTTATTGCATCACTCAAATTCTGAAAAACTCGCTTTGTTAAATGCTAAGTCATAGGGTTTGTACTTATATTATTTACAACTGTTGCTCTACGCAAAGAAAAGAACCCAAACTATCCTTGTTCAAACCTTGCATATAATTACCTGCATTCTGTGGATGTTGGCTCGTGGAGCACGGTTGTGTGTGTTCACATCGCTCTTTCCCCCCTTTTCCCCAGAGTTTGCCAATCAAGACCAATATGAGTACTACCAGGATCAGGAGGGCGAAGGAAATGAAGATGGTGGTAGTTAGGCTAGATCTATTCTCTCCTTACAGTCTGGCCGACCAATCTAATTGGAAGGTGTCCTTAACGTTAACCAGGTCCCCTGGGTAATATTAAGCACACCTAGGTTATCCCGGTCGCTTGCCTGTGGGGAGATGAGCCCCTCCCTTTTGCTTCCGTCAATAATGCAATGGTACACTGAAATTGTGTGGCTTAAAGGCCCCTTTTGTAATACTTGTCCTTATATGGGACCTGTGTACCCTGGTATTGTAATAATATGACCTGTATCGTGTATGAAATGAATCAGCATTGTATCTGTGAGCACTATCTACTGATCCAGGGAATAGTGCAGTGAAATCACAGGGATTCTGGGTTGGTTCAAACCCGGGGTTCGACAGGGCTGGTATCAGAGCATACGACTGTAGAAACCTAGTTAAGATGGTCGTGCCTTAAGGATGGTGTCTAATTTCGAAAACTAATAAAGACTTTGATAAAATATAGTTCACTACTTCTTACTCTTACTTTTCCTAGACTTTACTCTTCTGCACTCTCTCTTCCTTTACCTGGTCTGACCTTTTGTTTTCTCTAAAAATGTAGATGGCCGGATCCTCCTCAGCCGCTCCCTGGGACTACCTTACTCACGCGGAGACCGAGACTGACCACGTCGAGTTGCTCCGACTGTTGCTGCAGTTCCTCAAGTACGACCAGCACCCCATTTTCCGTGCGCGACGGATCCAGACCCGAGACCAGGAGGCTTGGATCATGGAGGGGTTTGTCTACGCCCGCCGGGAGGAGTTGAGCCTGTTGTCATCACCACCGGTCACCCCAGGGGCCGTCGCGCCGACGCCGTGCAGGACGCTGCTCAGTTGCTGTCAGCCAGGCTGATGCAGCTACACGGGCCCGAGCATCCTGCCGTGTACGTTGGTTGGTCATGTTTCAGCTAATATTTACGTTGAATTGGAGATTTGGAACAACTAATGAAATAATCATTTCACTGTAGAGTCGTTTCGTGTACTTCAGGGAAGCATCTCAATATGTGTACTTCAAAATTTACACAACGTTCCGGTCCCTTAATCTCAACTATCCAAGGAAAACCACTTGTTGGGAAGTGGCTCCACCTAATTGACCCACCATACGTAAGCTAAAGTATATATGTAACTAAAAGATATATCCACGTAAGTCGTGCTAAGAAAATGACATGTTTGTCTCCAGTAATAGATACCTCGAGGAGGTATTTATGTAAATACCTTCCAACATCACACCAAAATGTTGTTGGGGTAGAACTACCTAGGGTTGTTCATATTGAGTTTTGGCTTTAACTTATGAATAGTAACAGTTTGTAGAGAGCCATACGGAGAGAGAGAGAGAGAGATAGAGAGAAATTTACGTGAGATTTTGGTCGATACAAATGAAATTACTACAATATATATACTACAATCGATTAGTAATCTCCGCCTTAAAAAACGCTCTGTTTATAAGTTAGGTACCATAGAAAAGCAACTTTTAAAAAACCAATATGAATAGAGCGGCTTGGCCACCGTGCCATTAAA
Source organism: Dendrocalamus latiflorus (assembly GCA_017311315.1). Lineage (NCBI taxonomy): Eukaryota > Viridiplantae > Streptophyta > Magnoliopsida > Poales > Poaceae > Dendrocalamus > Dendrocalamus latiflorus. Next base: position 28,927,699 of record CM029634.1, read on the forward strand.
CTCATAATTGTATAATATGGTGCCGCAGATTAGTAGAGATAATCTGTCTATCTATTATTATATAATAAAAGCTCATCACCGTTTCTAAGAAAAAAAGATAAATATTTTAGAAATTCTCGGTAAAAAGAAAACATCCGGCCCTTAATTAGATGAACCATAATTCAAATTGAAACATAGCGACTATTGGATGTTATTTAAAATTCAAATTGAAACATAGCACCCCATTTTCCGGGGGCGACGGATCCAGACCCGAGACCAGGAGGCTTGGATCATGGAGGGGTTTGTCTACGCCCGACCGGGAGGAGTTGAGCCTGTTGTCGTCACCACCGGTCACCCCAGGGGCCGTCGCGCCGACACCGTGCAGGACGCTGCTCAGTTGCTGTCAGCCAGGCTGATGCAGCTACACGGGCCCGAGCTCGTGCCGTCCCCTTTCTGCTACTTTCCGACCTTCTACGCGGGCGGACCTCTCCCCGAGGAGTTGGACGCACCGGTAGACGACCCCGGGCTGACTCACTAGGTACAGTTGACCCAGGCGATGGTCAACACCTACTGCCAGGCACTGCAGGAGGTCGGACAGCTGAGGACGCTACTGACAGCCAGCTACGAGCACACAGACGCGCTTCGCCTCCAGTTGGCAGGACGGGACACCGCCCTTGCTTTGTCTGAGCGGGAGCGGGTCGTTGCAGAGAGTGAGCTCGCGCGTCTTCGGGCTCAGGCCGACTACACGCCAGCTTCTCCGACCTACACGCCAGCTTCCCCGACTTACACGCCGGCCTCACCGGAGAGGGTTCCAGCCCCACTGCCTCCCGCAGTGGCAGCAGCCGTTGCAGCACCGCTTCCAGCACTACCTGCGGCAGCAGCTTCGTCAGCACCAGCACTTCCGGCGCCTACACCTGTTCGGGCTCCCACTAGCCTTACTCTGCCTCTGCCCGCCCCTACTGTCAGAGGTGCAGCACCGGCATGTCAGTGTGGACTTCGTACTAGGCTCACTGCTCGTAAGAGCGTGCGCCCACCTCCGGGCTTCACAGCAGCAGACGCCAGGGGTTCCAGCAGCGGCCGTCGTCTTCTCCTCTCGCCGACCAGCGACGACTCGCGCACTGCTTCTAGCTCACCGACCCGCAGCCGCAGCCGCTCCATCTCTCCCATCGACATCGCGTAGTGGCAGTATCAGCAGGAGTAGCAGGATAGCTTTTGGTCGTGCTTGCTAGCAGTATTTTGGGTATCGCAAGCACTTTATCAGTTCCGCTTTTGTACCCCCCTTCCCCTTTTAGTAGACGTTGTGTAGAGGTGTGAATATGACTCAGTGAAGCTTGTAGGCCCCACTGTTGAGTCATACAACCCCTCTCTCTTGTAATGGACTAATGCAAGCTTTATGTTTTATCGTTCTACTTGACTGGCTTATTTGGTTCTTCTGTGTGTTGATTAGAGGGCTAGTGACCCCTCATATATGCCCTTCCCCTCCTCTTCTTTCCAAGTTTTAACATCTTATGTGTTTCAGATGGCACCCAGGGCAAGAAGAGCAGCCACTCGCGGTAGGGGACAAGGACGAGGACGAGGCCGCGGTAGAGGCCAAGGCCGCAGTCTTCCACCTCCACCCCCAGCACCTCCCACCATGGAGCAGTTAATGGCCCAACAGACTCAAATCCTTCATGCCATGCTAGCTAGTCAGCAGTCAGGGTTAGCCAACAGGAGCTCTAAGTTAGCAGACTTCCTAAGGACAAGACCCCTAACATTCTCTTCAGCTAGTGAGCCATTGGAAGCTGAAGATTGGTTACGAGATACAGAAAAGAAGCTTCGTCTAGCTCGCTGTGCGGAAGAAGATAAAGTGGATTTTGCTACCCATCAGTTTAAGGGTGCAGCCGCAGCCTGGTGGGAGAACTTTCGGGCAGTCCGTGGGGAAGAGACGTCTCATGATGAGCCAGACGAAGAAGAGGTGGAGCCAGAAGATGGTGGAGCTACTTCAGCAGCTACTGTTCAACAGGGGGACCAGCAGGATCCTGAGGAAGAAGAAACCAGCGAAGGAGAGGAAGCAGAGTCTGCCGGATCTGCCATTTCATGGTCCGAGTTCCAGGACGTCTTCCGTAAAAAATTCATACCCTCAGGGATAATGAGGATGAAGAGGAACGAGTTTCGGACACTGAAGCAAGGGAGCATGTCAGTAAATGACTACCTCACCAAGTTCAATCAGTTAGCTCGTTATGCCCCAACAGACATAGCCACAGAAGAAGAGAAGGTTGATCGCTTTCTTGAAGGAATGCAAGAGGAAATGAGAGCACAGTTGATCCTGCTTGACCACCCTACCTTTCACCACCTGGTCAATAAAGCCCTTATCTATGAGAATGAAAGGAAGCTCCTAGAAGCCAGCCGTAAAAGGAAGTGGGTATCACAGAGGCCTCAAGGTGGTTTCCAACCAAGGCCAATGTATCAAGGTAATACCTCTTTCCGGCAGGGAGCGACTTCAGCACCTAAGATTACAGCTCCAGCTCAGCACTCCAGTGGGAATGTTGTTCGTGTGCCTCGCTTTTCGGGACAGTCCCCCTCTCCCAACCCAGCTGCACATCTGCATTGTTTTAGCTGTGGAGCAAAAGGGCACTTTGCCAATAAATGCCCTGAACGCCAGGGCACCCCAGCCAAGTTTAATCTGGGAGCCACCCCATCAAGAGGACAATCATTAGCAGCAAGCAAGAGCTTCCAGGCCCCTCAAGCCTCACGGGTTTCCTCCACACCGAACCAGGGCCGTGTGAACCACATTACTGCAGAGGAGGCCCAAGATGCTTCTGGAGTACTTATGGGTACGTTCTCTGTTCAGTCTATTCCCGCACAAGTTTTGTTTGATTCTGGGGCTTCACATTCTTTCATCTCGGGAAATTTTGTGACAAGGGTTAAGTTACCAACCTTCAAACTCAAAAGACCCGTGGTGTTGAGCTCACCAGGAGGACCTTTGACCAGCACCCTAGTAAGCCCCAAGGTAGAGGTCACCCTGGGAAATTTTAATTTCCTGGCAGATTTGTTGGTCCTTAAACCCCAAACCTTGGATGTCATCCTAGGGATGGATTGGTTGGCCAAAAATCAGGGGATAATAGATTGCGCCAATAGAAAGGTCATACTCACTAAGCATCCCGGCTTAGTAATAGAAGTTAAAGTGGGTCGCCCATCACTAAAGGCAGCAGTCCATCACCTTCAGGAAACACCTTTGGAAGGGATGCCTATAGTTCGGGAGTACCCCGAAGTCTTTCCAGAAGAACTGCCTGGTATGCCACCCGATCGAGATATCGAACTTGTCATCAACCTAAAGCCAGGCACTGCCCCAATAGCCAAGAGGCCCTACAGAATGGCAGTAGATGAATTGGAGGAATTGAAAACACAAATTAAGGACCTCCAGGAAAAGGGTTTTATCCGGCCCAGCTCATCCCCCTAGGGTTCGCCAGTACTCTTTGTCAGAAAGAAAGATGGCACTGCCCGACTGTGTGTAGACTACCGAACCTTGAACGAGGTGACCATTAAAAATAAATACCCCCTGCCCAGGATTGATGACCTATTTGGTCAACTGGCAGGAGCCACAATCTTTTCCAAGATAGACCTGATGTCAGGGTACCACCAGCTTAAAATCAGGGCAGAGGACATTCCGAAGACAGCCTTCACCACTCGATATGGGTTGTTTGAGTACACAGTCATGTCCTTTGGGTTAACAAATGCTCCGGCTTACTTCATGAACCTGATGAATAAGGTGTTCATGAAATACCTGGATAAATTTGTGGTAGTATTCATAGATGACATTTTGATCTATTCTAAGACCACTGAAGAACATGCGGAACACCTGCAATTAGTCCTAGAGACACTCAGGGAGCATCAGCTGTACGCCAAGTACAGCAAATGTGACTTTTGGTTACAAGAGGTCAGTTTTCTAGGACATATCATATCCTCTTCAGGAGTGGCAGTTGATCCTTCTAAAGTAGAAGCGGTGTTGAAATGGAAACAGCCAACTTCTGTCACTGAAGTGCGTAGTTTCCTTGGCCTAGCCGGGTATTACAGACGCTTTATAGAGGAATTCTCCAAGATATCGAAGCCCATGACCCACCTCCTCAAGAAAGAGAAGAGGTATGAATGGACCGAGAGCTGTGAGAAGAGTTTTCAGAAACTGAAGAAAAGATTGACCACAGCTCATGTACTAGTGTTGCCAAACATACACAAGGATTTTGAAGTATATTGTGACGCCTCACGTCAAGGTCTTGGATGTGTGCTTATGCAAGAAGGAAAAGTGGTAGCATATGCATCTAGGCAACTCTGTCCTCATGAGGATAATTACCCAACCCATGACCTAGAGCTAGCATCAGTGGTGCATGCCCTAAAAATTTGGCGCCACTACCTGATTGGAAATCATTGTGACATATATACTGATCACAAAAGCCTCAAGTATATTTTCACACAGACAGATCTTAACCTTAGACAAAGGAGATGGTTGGAGCTAATCAAAGATTACGACCTGGAGGTTCACTATCATCCTGGCAAAGCTAATGTAGTGGTTGATGCCCTAAGCCGCAGACCTCACTGTAATGCTGTTATAGAGCAAGCAATTAATTGCGAGCTTCTTAGGGAAATGGAGGCCCTCAACTTGGGTATGGTAGAGCATGGGACCATAGCTACAATGGAAATACATCCAACTCTTGAAGAGCTTATTAAAGCAGCCCAAAAAGGACACCCTGGAGTCCAGAAATTCAAACACCTTATGGCTAAAGGAAAGGCCCCTAAGATGATAGAGGATCAGCAGGGAGTATTATGGTATGAGAAGCGTCTCTTTGTTCCCCATCAGAAGGATCTCAAGGATCTAATACTGAAGGAGGCGCATAGCTCAGCCTGTACCATTCACCCAGGCAGTACCAAAATGTATCAAGACATCAAACCACTATATTGGTGGCCCCGCATGAAGCGAGACATCGCAGAATATGTGGCTTGTTGTGATACATGTCTACGGGTGAAAGCTGAACACCAGAAGCCCGCTGGACTGTTACAACCGTTGCAAGTTCCAGAATGGAAATGGGAAGAGGTCGGGATGGATTTTATAACCGGCTTACCTCGTACCAAGTCAGGGTATGACTCCATATGGGTCATAGTGGATAGGTTAACCAAAGTGGCCCACTTTATTCCCATCAGAACCACCTACAAAGGAGATAAATTGGCAGAACTGTACATGAACCGCATCGTATGCCTGCACGGAGTGCCCAAGAGGATAGTCTCAGATCGAGGTTCCCAGTTCACCTCTCATTTCTGGGCTAGCCTGCATGAAGCACTAGGGACTCATCTTGCATTCAGTACTGCATTCCACCCTCAGACAGATGGGCAGACTGAAAGGACAAATCAAATCCTAGAGGACATGCTTTGGGCTTGTGCCCTTGAATATACTTCGGATTGGGAAAAGTGCTTACCGTACGCAGAATTCTCCTACAATAATAGCTACCAATCTAGCCTTAAGATGTCACCATTTGAGGCTCTATATGGTAGGAGGTGTAGAACCCCTTTACACTGGTCAGAGTTAGGAGAAGGAGGTGTGTTTGGGCCTGAGATCCTTAAGCAAGCAGAGGAAAAAGTCAGGCTAATTAGGGATCGCCTTCAAGCAGCCCAATCCCGGCAAAAGAGCTATGCAGACAATCGTCGTAGGGATCTATCCTTCAAAGTGGGAGATCATGTTTACCTCAAAGTATCCCCCCTCCGAGGAGTTCGAAGATTCAAGGTGAAGGGAAAGCTTGCACCTAGATTCATCGGTCCTTTTCCAATCATTGAAAGATGCGGAGAAGTTGCCTACCGATTGGAGTTACCTAAGAGTCTATCAGAAGTGCATAACGTGTTTCACGTCACTCAACTCAAGAAGTGCCTCAGAGTTCCTGAAGAGCAGACATCAGTTAAGTCAGTTAATTTGCAGGAGGATTTGACTTATTCAGAGCACCCAGTCCAGATTCTTGATACCACAGAGAAGCAGACCAGGCGCCAAACCATTCGACTTTGCAAGGTCCAATGGAGCAACCATTCCAAGCGGGAAGCAACTTGGGAGCGTGAGGAGCAGCTCAGAGCCGACTACCCCTTCTTGTTCCCAGGTTAGTCCGAATCTCGGGGTAGAGATTCCGTTTAAGGGGGGTGGGGTCTGTGACACCCCATTTTTGCATTCGTAATTTTTGCCTAGTTTTTGATGTGGTTTGTTGAAAGCTAATTTAAAAATGTCAAATTCAATTCTTTTTCTCTTCCAAAACTCCTCCTTCCTTTTTATTCTCCTGGATGGGCCAGCCTCCCCCGCGCGGCCCGATTTCTTTTTCTCCCGGCCCAGCCGGCTCCTTCTTTTTCTTCCCCCGGGCCCCTTTCCTCCGTCCCCTTCTGGGCTTCGCCCGGCCCAGCATCGCGCCTCCCCCTTCTTCTTCTTCCAGCAGCGCCCACGCTCCTCCTCTCTCTGCTCTGCGCACGCCCTCGTCGGACCCAGCGGCAGCGGCCTGTCCCCAGGTTCCCCGCGCGCGCGTGCCCTGCGGTCTCCCCGCGCTTCCCGGCGTCCCCGTCGGCCTAGGCCCCGGCTCCCCCCCCCGCCATAGACTCCCACGCGCCGGCTCCCCGCTCGCCGCCGGGACAACCCGATGGAACCGCCCCCTGTCTCGTCGTCCTGGCCACGTCGCCGCTCCCCAGCTCCGGCATGGCGGTCACCGCAAGAAATGAATGGGCCACAGCGACCTGGCGTCTTTCCCCCGCCGCCCATGCCGGCCGTGCCGCCGTAGCCGTGCTGCCACGCCGCCGTACCAAGTGGTAGCCGCCGGACCGCGTAGCCCATGCCGCGCACCCCCCCCCCCTCCTCTATGCGGTCGTAGGAGCGCGGTACCCCCGCATGCCGTCCGTGCACCCTAGCGTGCCTAGCCCCCGTCACGCCTCTCCTCTCGCCGGGTACGCTACAGGAGGGGGAGCTTCGTCGCCCATGCCCCCCCCCTTTGTCCTATCCCCACTTTTCGCCGCTATAAAAACCCACCAGCGGCCAGTAGTTTCCCCCCCCCCCCCCCCCCCCCCCCCGTTCTTCGCCACAAAAATCACCGCCGGCGGCCGTTCTTCGGGCCGTCGCCGCCGCCAGCTCACTCCGACAACCCTCGGCCGGCATTGCTCTTCTCCTCTACTTCCTCTCACCCCCGAGAACCTCCCCTCGAGTTTAATCGGGTTATCCTTCGCTTTGCAGTCGCCGGCGCTCGTTCTTCCCCGGTTCCGGCCACTCCTCACCGCCGCCGATTCGAGGGATCCCCGGCCGATTCCTCGTAGCCGGAGCTTCCTCGCCACCCCGCGGAGCCGACTGAGCCACCCGTTCGGAGCTTCGTCGACTCATCTTCCCCGGCGCCGATCGTCCACCTCCGCCGTCCGAGCTCACCGTCGACAGCCTTCTCCAAGCCATCTCGGGCCTTCCCCTCCACTCGGGTGAGTTGCGCACCACCCCTAGTATCTTCCCTATCCTTTAATTGCACTCCCGTTGCCGAAGTCGCCGCCGCGGCCAACCCCTGGCTCCGCCGGCGCCTCTCCGGTTTGCCTCAGGCCGACTCGCCCCGCAGTCGGGTGCGCGCAAGGCCGGGCGGTCCATTTTGGCCGTCTCCCCGAGCTCCACTAGCCCACCCTCACCGCCGGCTGGCTCCGCCGCCGCTCGGTCGGGCGGAGCTCTGCTCCCGCGCGATTAGCCCCCGTTTGGCCGTTAATCACCGGTGGTTAGGGGCTAATAACCTCGCTGACAGTGGGCCCTCCCTTTAAATAAAACTGTTAAACCTCAGGGAAATGGCTTAAGTCACTGACAGGTGGGCCCTTGCACAGTACCTAGGCCCACATGTCAGTCTCTGGCCCATTTTCAGAAAAGAGGAAATTAATTAAACCGTGGACCCCACATGTCATACACTGTGTTTTCCAAAATAAAAATTATTCTGAAATTAAAATTAAAAACCCGCGGGACCCACATGTCAGAGAGTGGATTCTCTCTCTCCTTTTTCATTTTTGGGATTTTCCCGGGAATGAAAATTCAAACAACTCGTTCTCTCTCGTCGTAACTCCGATTTGGGCGAAACTTGTTTCTAAATTTTTCTAAAATCAAGCCCTTTCTGTTGGTTCTGGTTTGGTTTGTTTTTGAGCTCATGTGCTTGTTATTTTATGCTTATTTGTGGTCTATGTCTGTTTCCTACTTTGTCGGTTTGCTTCGTTCGAGTAGAATTTGAAGGCACGCCAGAGCAGCAGGACAATCTACCTCAAGACCAGCAAGACCCTCAACCTTTAGACCCAGGCGAGTCAACGTTCTTGATCATTCTGCTCCTATGTTTTCTTGCAAATTATCTTGGTTTAAAAATAGTCAAACTGCATGCGTTATTTCTTGTATAAAGTATGTGAACTATAAGGTAGTTACCTCCCACTTGAAGATCTAAAAATGTATATAGCTATACCCTCCTTGAATTTTGATAGATCATGTACCTTGTCACCGTAGGTATTACTGCTACTATCCTAAATAGGTATATGTCTAAATTAAATGCCATGCGCGTTCGGTCCAGTCTAGGGCATTACCTGCCCTAATCATAGCTTCCAAAAACTTGAACACTAGTTTTGGGCTAGTCACGGGATGTACGTGGCTGGATATTTTGTGACAACTTATTTTAGACTTCTCGAAACCCTCAAAACTTGCTATACTTGTTTGGGCGGACGGTAAGAGTGGTGGGTGTGGAAGTAGCACATTGGCTTGTAGCTGGAACCGCCCGAACACATTAAGGACTTAATCCTGTGATGGCATCTCCGTGTACAACAGTACGACCACGAGTCTGCAAATTGCAACTTATCTAAGTAATTCTGTCGAACCCCCGAAACTCATCTCCCCGGTAGTGGAAAGGAGTGCTGTAAGGGCAAAGGAGGGCCTAAAGGGACACCAAGAGGAGGGTGACGTCACCAGCCGTGCTAGCGTTATGGAGAGTGGAGTCCAAAGGCGCTAGTTTCCGTGGTGACATCCCGTGCAAAGTATGGGACCCACCGCCAGTGGGAGCAGCCTATAAGGTGAGATGACGAAAGGGGCTAGGTAGTTCGAAAGGCTATTGTGGTGACCTACTCAACCGCACGACTACGGAATCGTGTGGGGCAACGAGCGGGTCGTTTCTTGTGGGTAAAGTGTAGATCTCTGCAGAGAATAAACTATTCGAATAGCCGTGCCCACGGTCAGGGGCGGACACGGAAACTTCCTTGAGTTAGTTCTATTTCTAAAACTCTTGTGGGCGGGAAAGAAAAACAAATTGGAGGGAAGTACTCCAACCTTTGAATTTTCCTGGAGGGAAGTACTCCAGTGTGGATATGAGCTAGTAAATCCAAAATCTTTAGCATCAGTGGATGTAGCCGACACCAATAAATACTTATTGCATCACTCAAATTCTGAAAAACTCGCTTTGTTAAATGCTAAGTCATAGGGTTTGTACTTATATTATTTACAACTGTTGCTCTACGCAAAGAAAAGAACCCAAACTATCCTTGTTCAAACCTTGCATATAATTACCTGCATTCTGTGGATGTTGGCTCGTGGAGCACGGTTGTGTGTGCTCACATCGCTCTTTCCCCCCTTTTCCCCAGAGTTTGCCAATCAAGACCAATATGAGTACTACCAGGATCAGGAGGGCGAAGGAAATGAAGATGGTGGTAGTTAGGCTAGATCTATTCTCTCCTTACAGTCTGGCCGACCAATCTAATTGGAAGGTGTCCTTAACGTTAACCAGGTCCCCTGGGTAATATTAAGCACACCTAGGTTATCCCGGTCGCTTGCCTGTGGGGAGATGAGCCCCTCCCTTTTGCTTCCGTCAATAATGCAATGGTACACTGAAATTGTGTGGCTTAAAGGCCCCTTTTGTAATACTTGTCCTTATATGGGACCTGTGTACCCTGGTATTGTAATAATATGACCTGTATCGTGTATGAAATGAATCAGCATTGTATCTGTGAGCACTATCTACTGATCCAGGGAATAGTGCAGTGAAATCACAGGGATTCTGGGTTGGTTCAAACCCGGGGTTCGACAGGGCTGGTATCAGAGCATACGACTGTAGAAACCTAGTTAAGATGGTCGTGCCTTAAGGATGGTGTCTAATTTCGAAAACTAATAAAGACTTTGATAAAATATAGTTCACTACTTCTTACTCTTACTTTTCCTAGACTTTACTCTTCTGCACTCTCTCTTCCTTTACCTGGTCTGACCTTTTGTTTTCCCTAAAAATGTAGATGGCCGGATCCTCCTCAGCCGCTCCCTGGGACTACCTTACTCACGCGGAGACCGAGACTGACCATGTCGAGTTGCTCCGACTGTTGCTGCAGTTCCTCAAGTACGACCAGCACCCCATTTTCCGGGGGCGACGGATCCAGACCCGAGACCAGGAGGCTTGGATCATGGAGGGGTTTGTCTACGCCCGCCGGGAGGAGTTGAGCCTGTTGTCGTCACCACCGGTCACCCCAGGGGCCGTCGCGCCGACGCCGTGCAGGACGCTGCTCAGTTGTTGTCAGCCAGGCTGATGCAGCTACACGGGCCCGAGCATCCTACCGTGTACGTTGGTTGGTCATGTTTCAGCTAATATTTACGTTGAATTGGAGATTTGGAACAACTAATGAAATAATCATTTCACTGTAGAGTCGTTTCGTGTACTTCAGGGAAGCATCTCAATTTGTGTACTTCAAAATTTACACAACGTTCCGGTCCCTTAATCTCAACTATCCAAGGAAAACCACTTGTTGGGAAGTGGCTCCACCTAATTGACCCACCATACGTAAGCTAAAGTATATATGTAACTAAAAGATATATCCACGTAAGTCGTGCTAAGAAAATGACATGTTTGTCTCCAGTAATAGATACCTCGAGGAGGTATTTATGTAAATACCTTCCAACATCACACCAAAATGTTGTTGGGGTAGAACTACCTAGGGTTGTTCATATTGATTTTTGGCTTTAACTTATGAATAGTAACAGTTTGTAGAGAGTCATACGGAGAGAGAGAGAAATTTACGTGAGATTTTGGTCGATATAAATGAAATTACTACAATATATATACTACAATCGATTAGTAAACTCCGCCTTAAAAAACGCTATGTTTATAAGTTAGGTACCATAGAAAAGCAACTTTTAAAAAACCAATATGAATAGAGCGGCTTGGCCACCGTGCCATTAAACTCATAATTGTATAATATGGTGCCGCAGATTAGTAGAGATAATCTGTCTATCTATTATTATATAATAAAAGCTCATCACCGTTTCTAAGAAAAAAAGATAAATATTTTAGAAATTCTCGGTAAAAAGAAAACATCCGGCCCTTAATTAGATGAACCATAATTCAAATTGAAACATAGCGACTATTGGATGTTATTTAAAATTCAAATTGAAACATAGCGACTATTGGATGTTATTTAAAAGAGAGAGAGATGCTAACTTCTTGGTCGAATGTAATATTGCGATCACCAAGCATGACATCCAATATATGCTAGAAGTTCTAAAAAAACAAAACATGAGCCTTAATCTAGCGAGCCCTATGTAAAGTTGAACTATAGCGAAACATTGGATGTCATATTAGTATTTACAGATATATGTTATTTTATAATTTAAAACTAAAGGAAAACTCTATGGAAATGCACGTGCAAGGCTAGAGCATTGTGGCTGGTTCTAAGATTTAATGGCTTTCCTAATAGTTCATCTTTGAGCTGGACTGCAAGGGAGCGGAGGGCCTTATCGGAATTTTGGGCGAGGTGCGAGAACGGCGATGGTGAGGGATCCGGTTGGCATTGGGGAAGACAAGCATTTCCTGACGGCTCTAGGGCATAGCAAGGCAATTCATGGGGTGCATCAGCACGGGGAGGTCAAAGCAAACACTAAGGGTATGATGGCCATGGCTGAAGCTCATCAGGGTGAATGGGACGGGCGGCGAGGTTGGTGGCAGCGCTGCACACGGCGGGGAGGTCGACGGCTTTGGCCTTCCTAAGGGCAAACAAGTACGAAGAGGTGAGCACTAGGTAGAGGGAGACGAGAAGTGAAAAGCACACGATGGCATCATCAAAAACTCACCGGATGGTGAAGTTTGCGGCCGAACTTGGGGAAGAACGTCAAATCCTTCCTCTCCAAGGGCAAATGGGGCACGAGAGCTTAGGGGAAACAGAGAGTGAGTTAGGGCGAAGCTTTTGATGTGTGAGGGGTGGCTTAAATAGAAGGGGGAAGAGAGAGAGAGAGGGTATGGCGCCATGAGTTTGCTTTGGGAGCAAAGGAGAGAGAGCACGCGAGAGCGAGAGTGAGGGCGAACTAATGAAGTGATGAGGTCGAGGCGATGGGATGAGGTCGTGGTGCGCAAGGCTCGAGACTAAGGAGCACCTTCAATGCGTCTACTGTGCGCAAGGACGTGTGAGCTCGGGAGAGCACAAAAAAGAGGGGGGAAGAAGAAGCATTGCACTGGTGCTGATAGGTGTGACTGCGGCCCACATGGTAGTGGTAGTGAAAGAGAGAGCGATTGGACTACGGGTGAGTGATTGTGCCACGACGGGGAAGAGACAGAGAGGGAGAAGGAAGAAGGCCTTGGGGGAAGATAAATGGGTTGGGCCGACTAAGAGGATTCGGCCCGAAGGAGAGGGAGGGAAGAATTTAAAGTTTAAACTTTAATCCAGATTTCAAATTACTTTTTAATTTGTAATTTGAATTTCAAGAGGTATTTGCACAAAAATTATTTTAGGGAAAATTGATTAGCAACCAATTAACTTGTAGGAATTTTGACATTACATTTTTGCGCCAAGGAACTTATTTTAAAATATTAAAACTCAAGCAAGGCTATAGGAAAATTTTTAAAATGCACCAGAATTTTTAAAAATCCATGAAAATTATGCATGCTTTATTTTGAGGCAAATTTGGGCTCGGGGTGCAAGTGGCACGGGCTGGCCTACTAATTTGCAAATGCGGGCCAACTGTTTTTGGTGGAGCGGCCCAAAGTGGGCAGACCCACTTGAACTGGCAAGCCCGACAATGCCTGCATGATCCTCCTCGCAAGCCCGATAACGTCCGCAAGAACCCAAGAACCCTAGCCGTCTGGCAGGCGGCGGGCGGCGACCATGGTCTCCTCCTCCACAGTCCCTGTTGTCGCCACTGTCTCTCCGCCAGCGCCTCCTCCGCAGCTACCCTCACCGACGCTCTCGTCACCTTCTACCCGTTGCCGGCCTTTTCGTCACCAAGCAGCACTGCAACGACCACAATTATGTTGTCAGCTACTCAGTTTCCATAGACTGCTATGCCAGGGCATCAAGATTGTCCATGTCGTCGCCTCATCCCCTTCCTGGATTGGGTCAATCGAGGGTTCTTGATTATTGGGTGAAGCCAGCTTTGGTTTGCGATTCGGTTGGGAATTTCTTGGGTGTAGACGCGTTCGTTCGATTTGGCTGTGATGGAAGAATAACTAGTAGTGAAAATTTACTTGGGATTTTATTTGATCAATATCTTTGTTGTAATTATTGTCATTGATCATTTGACCTTATGTTTGTGTACATATAGCTTATCCATAGTTGATTTTGCATGCGTCTGCGAGCTTTGGAAATATGAATTTCTATGATCTGTGACCTTGTGTATAGCATTTTGAAATATAATGTTTCATTAAAACATCATGTATTTTCTTCTTTTCCATCTTGTTCTTTTTCTTTTGCAGTCAACATTGGTGCAAGTCATGACAAAAATGGCAACTCTGAAGTGTTCTCCACTCTCCATATGAAGTTCAGCTCTCAACTGTTTGATGCAGGTTTCGAAGCAACTCTTTGACGCCAAATTATGTTCAGGTCCCCGCTCTTTAGCAAATGATGTAATTTAGGAGACAAATCTTAATTTCTGTAAGACATAGGAGTACAAATGATGCAATAACTTGACATTCCTGTGCTGAAGAAAAATATTTTTTGGGCTCTTTCAAAAACAATTTCATATTTTTTTTTGCTATTTTCTGAGATTTTTCATAGCATTACTCGATCAAGTAATTCGGACCAGTAGTGCTTTGGCCAAGACAACGCCCGCAAGAACCCTAGCAGTCAATCGGGAGGGACGGGAATCGGGATTAATCGACTAGGAGCGTATGGAAACTGAAACGCTCTGGCCGCCAATCGAGAGGGACCGGAATCCACGACAACAAGGTTAATCCGAACTAGCTCGCCAGACCAACTTGATAGCGACCCATCCGAACCCCACCTGTCAGTGTGTGCCTTTTCCTCCCTTTGTGGCAAGGTAATGTTGCGTACGCTTAGCAATTAGAAAATCGGATCCCACCTACGAGTAACAAGGCAACCTACTCTGTTCTGCTCGTTCGACCTCAACAAAGCCGGCACCGCGGAGATCTTGCCGAAGTCCGGCGAGGCTACTGTTGGAATGCTCTCATTTCTAAAGACGTTAGTGATCCGTAACTGTGTAGAATTATTTAGTTGTAGAGCACTGTATATGAGTGAGTACCACAACAACATATGCTTATAACAAAAAAGCCGAACTTTAATACAGAAATATGGTTTAACAACCAAATTTTAACGCAGCGAGCATGCAAAAGCCAAAGTTATTTTACATTACAAAAGAAGGATCCATAGGTAAATTTGAGAGCGGTTAAAACCTAAAACTAATCGTCTTCAACGTAGAAGGGTTTATTTGGAATTTCATTAACAACTTGTTCCTTGTAGTCCTATTGATTTTATGTTTGTTGTTTAGCAAGTAATGGATACAACCGTACCCAATAAGTCACAAGTGTAAATCCTAACTTATCTACTTGCAAGGATATTCAATGGCTGGGAATATACTGATTTTATTAATGAGTATGGATGCAATTTTATTTGTAAACATTTTAAAACAAGAAAGAACAAAACAAACACTCCATAAGGGGATTTCAACACGTGATTACTCAGCTTGCTCAAATTAAAACATAAAGAAATCTACTTATGCCTTACTATTGGAACTACCCAATAAACACAGCTCCATTAACCAGGAGCACGTCGTATTTGAATGTAATTTGTTTCACTTTGTAGAGTTGCTCAGCTTTACCCATAAGATTCGAAACCCTCATGATTGAGTTAAGAAACCAGGTCGTTTCACTGCTCATCTCTTTATATAACCTCTACCTGATAGGTTCTTACCACACAAACTCAGGTATTCGCTGCCCAAGACGCACTTCCGCTTGATTTGTGAGGACCTACCATCGTTAAGTATGGTTTTACCGCTTTCATACCACGCTCCTTTACTCCTGTAGAGATTCAATCGATTTAAGCAGCCACTAGACCAGGGTTGATAAGTCAATACTTGTGGTTGAGTGATTTCTATGTCCTTTATTCATCATGAGGTTGTAGTCCTTACTTTTCACCTGCTGTGTCTAACAGATGCTTAAACCTCTCAGCTCACCTTTTATCTCTCACTCTCACAGCCATGTGGGCCCCCTTGTAGAGATCGTCTTCCATCTCGTGGCTTAAGCTGCCCCCGGTTTTAAGCACCGCACCCCGTAGTTTTTCCTCTACTGTTGCCAACTATGCCTACCCATCGCCTCAAATGCGACGCGTATCTCCCCCTTGTCCACTTCCGCGCCTCGCATTCCACGGTAGGTTTTGACCACGATGCTCAGTTGCGCTCACGAGAACTCACGCTCTGCCCTTAGCTTTCACATGCCTATAAAACCCTTTTGATTGTACCATTTTCTCCTCAGCTCGCCCTCTCAGTCTCTTGTGCATGATCCTTGAGCACTCCACTCTCTGAAACATCGAGAAACCGAAGTCGTACGTGATGCCGGCAAGCACGCCATCATGTGCTAGCTACCCTGGTGAGCTTCTCTCCTCTCCAACTTCGTCTCAATGCGCCTACCTCTTCCTTAAGTACCCTACTCATTTGATCGACCTTTTATGTAGTGAATTACTCGAACTAGGCATTCTTCTTCATCTCTGACCAAACACCACCGTAAGACTTTCTCTCTCTAGTGAGCTGTACCTCGATTCCTTTCACCCGTAGCTCCGCATCCATGCAAGCAAGCACATACGCACCCTTTTGTAACTTCTCTACTACCGAGAAATCATTGTTGCCATGGACCCCTTCGCCGCCAACAAGGTCTTCAATGCCAACTCCTTCTGCTCATTCTCGAGAGCCGTCATCGTCTTCGGTGAGTTCCTTCTCCCTCGTAGAGTAATCAAAGTCAAAAATAGAACTAAAGTAATCGAAGTTAAAAAAATAACTAAAATAGTCAAACTCAAAAAGAAAACTGTAGCAGTCGAAGTCAAACCTTCGACCGTAGTTAGCGTCAAAATCTTCGACCGCTGTTGTGTCAAAATCTTCAACCACTTCTATTGTTAAACTCTTTGATCGCAATTGGTATCAAAATCTTTGACTACTACCATTGTCAAGATCTTCGACCATAGCTGGAGTCAAAATCTTCGACCACAGCCAAAGTCAAAATCTTCGACCGCTATCATGTTAAAAACTTTGATCGCTACTAGTGTCGAAATCTTCGACCGCAGTCAATGTCGAACTCTTCGACCGCTGTCATGTTGAAATCTTCGACCACAGCTGGTGTCGAAATCTTCGACTATTGCCGTTGTTGATATCTTTGACCGCAACTGAAGTTGAAATCTTTGACCACAGCCACAGGTTGAAATCTTTGACCACTGTCATGTCAACATCTTTAACTACTGCAAGTGTAAAAATCTTTGACTGCAGCTGGTGTCGAACTCTTCAACCACTGCTTGTGTCAAAATCTTCGACCCTACCATTGTCGAAATCTTCGATAGTAGCTGGTGTCAAAATCTTCGACTGCTGCCACGTTGAGATCTTTGATCGTTGCCATATCGAGATCATTAACCATTGCCGTCGTCAAAAATTTTTGACCACAGTCGGAGTCAAAATCTTTGACCTTTGACCGTAGTCGATAGGCAGAATTACAGAACATAGTCAATAGTCGTAGGCTACAAAATGTAGTTGGTGGTTGAAACCTACAGTCCTAGTCGATATACGGTAGTCGGAGCATCCGAGTACCGTAGTAGCTGAAGAATATTAGTAATCGTAAAAAGTATTGTACTAACCAAGAAGAGATATTTCAACCCAAGCCAAAACTCAAACGTTTGTAACTTTTGCATACGAACTCCAAATTTTTTTATCTTTGTTTCTAAATTCTTCCAAAATCATGATCTCCTTGATTGTACAAAAATACTTGAAACATCCCAAAAATTGGATATTCAAAATATGGAATTTTAAAACCTTTTCTTGCATTTTTCTGGCATTCAAATTTCTTCTGAATATTTATTTGAAATTTTCTGAGTTTCAGGCTATGCAAAATAATATCGCAAGAATAATCCCAATTTCAAATGATGATCATGTAAATAATAAAAATAGAATATGACATTATGGATCATGAAATCATAATACCAAAAATCTGGAATTCAAATTCAAGTCAATAAAATGAAACCGAAAGAATAATAGACTCTATCTCTAGATAATTAAACCCAAAAATACCTTCATTTAAATTCAATTAGCAAATAAAACCCAAGGTCGAATATTCAAAATTTGTACACAAAATAAGAATGAAACAAAAATAAAAAATAGAGAAATATTAGCTTTTGTAGCTAGATATTTGAACCAAGACTTGAATTGAAAAATCCAAAAATTGAATACAAAACCTAAATGAAAATTTAAATTTTGAATAGCATGCAAAACCCCAAAAATCAGTAAATCCTAATGCAAATTAAAATTTAAACTAAAAATCAAAATTTCAAAATAATGCTTTAGCATTTCTATTTCTGTTTTTCTTTCCCTTTTCCCTCTCTCTTGCATGTGGACCCCACCTTTTCTCTCTCTCTTCCTCATTTTCTCCCCTACCGACCATGCCCCTCCTCCTTTTCTCTTTCTTTTCTCCTTCTCTCCCCATTCTTTCCTCTCTGCGCCGTGCTGTCTCTTCTTCCTTCTCACTTCTTCCCCGTGGCAACCATGCACCGCGCCGCCTCCTGCTGTATGCTCAACACCACTATTCCCGTGTCATCACACGGCTGCTCCCGTCAGCATCATGTCCTTGCGCCTGTGGCCACCCCTGTCTGTGACCACCCGCAAGACCACGACTCAGAGCTCCATGGCTCCCCCTTCGAGCTATAAATGGGCCCTAGCCCGCCCCCTTACTCCCCTCTGCCTCCTCCTGCGTCCCTAGCCAAATCACCGAGCCACCCACCACACGCCGTGCGAAGGCCGCCACCGGCCTCCTCGCCGTTCTTGGCTCTCCGGTGAAGCCCCACCACTCCAACCACGTCACGGTGTGTCTCCACTCCCCATCAGCCTCCCCTCTGAGTTAATGAGGTTTCCGCATGCCGACGCTCGCCGCACAGTCGATCTTCCCCAACTTCGACCAAAATAGCCACCGCCAATGCCATTCCTAGCCAGAGCACTCCAGTCCAATTCCTCGCCATTAGAGCATCTCCTTGCCGTCCTCAACATTCTCCAACTGCCGACCGACGCCCTCCACTACCCGAACTTCCCCTCCACGGTGACCACCTCTACGCCGCCTCCCCTACACGATGCCGGCCAGCCTTGGACCCCCTCCAGTTCTACTAGCAGCATGGTAAGCATCCACCTACTCATCTCCCACTCATGCTTGCCCTATTTCCTCCCTCCTCCCCCTTCGGTGCCGCCGCCTCTAGCCTACCTCGCCGTCGGCTGCTTCGAGCTGCTGCCCGCCCGCCTCGCCACTGCTTCGACCAGTGCGTCTCCTCCCAGAGCCCCCTTACCTTCCCCACAACCCATTTTAGAGGTTGTCACCCCCTCCCCAGCCACTGCCTGCCGCCGGCGAGCTTAGCACCGAGCACCACCCGAGTCCTCTGTTTAGGGCTCTCTGCGCTTGCTTCTTCTAATATAATGCCCCCTTCGATTCATAAGCGGGCAGTCACCCAGTTAGTCACCAACGTGCGCCTAACGTTCTCACCGCCGAGGTCCTGGGTTCAAATTCCGTTCTCCCGCATCCCCTACTCCTTTTTATTTTATTTTTATTTTTGTTTTCTTTACTCCATTTCAATTGGAGAAAATTAAGGAACAATTAGAGATTAATCTATGAAAGCTAATAAATTTGATCAGGATATAAATAAGATTATTTAAGATTTAAATTTGGATTGGTTACCGTATATGAGTAATTAGTGTGGTTCAAATAATTATTTAAAAAGCTAATTACTAATTAAAGGCACTAATAAAAGATGGTTTTCATTAATTGTCTAAATTTAATAAAGATCCCAACTAAAAAGACACCCAAGTTAAAGTTAAGGGAAATAAATTTGATAATATGTTAACTATAAAAGCAAGGCTTTAAATTAAAGATTACCCTTAATTATAATTAAAACATGTGCCCTAAATATTAGCGCTCGACAAATAATGCTCAACTAAATTCGTACACCGATTCATAGGTCTAACCTAACTCATGGACTTCCTTAATAAATATAAAAATAATAAAAGAAGTTATCAATAAAAAAATAGGTCGAGCTATTGTATTCTACCATCGGCTATGCCTAGCCATCCTCAAGTCTGAAGCAGAATATTCCTATGAATATTCCTATATCCTGAACCCTTTTTGACATCCGTATCAGTGGGTTTCCCTGTTGTCATTTTCTCACTTTGCTCAAGCTCTGTTTGACTCCGTTAATACTCTGTGTCCCATCGACCTTGCCTCAAATCACCCATTAACTCATAATGAAGCTAAATTGGGTTTATTTGGATTTATCTGAACTTTTTGAGTTATTTGGATTCAGTTGTTTTAGCGCGTAATTAGAAATGGAAGTCCCCAAGAATCAATGGATCGAGCGAGATCAAGAGCGAGGTGAAGATGAAGACCAGACGCTCAAGACCATCGAATGACAAAACTTTGAGTGAGCCCAAGACCACGGTAAACTGTGCAAAGCGAGTCAATACTTTGATCATGTTGATCCTACATTTTTTACAAATTTACTTTTGTTTAAATTATCAAATTGCATGCTGTTATGTCTTATGCAAATATATGTTTGTTTTAAGATTCTAGTTATATGCCCATTATTCGACTTGTTAGTATTACACCTCCTTTGGAACATTTGGATATTTGAGCCTTGTCACCCTTGCAAAATTATAATAGTAAGATTTTCAAAAATAGGTCTATAATTTTACGCCATGCTTAGCACTGCTTAGATACTCGGGGGCACTAAAATGCCCCAATCATCACTTTTAATCATGAGAAACTGATTTGGGAAGTCATGGTGGTAATGACTGGTATATTTTGACATGATTATTTTATGCCCCCAAAAACCCCAACTTGCTTAAATATCTGGGCGGATAGTATGGGGGCTGGTATGTGGTGCAGTGGAAGCATGGTGTGTGGATTGTGGTAGGACCACCCAGATACCACTAAGGACTGAATCTTGTCATGACCTCCTATGTAAAAAAGTACAACCACAAGTCTGCAAATTGCAACTTGGCTAAGTAAAACTATCAAACCTCCAGACTCATCTCACCGGTAGTGGAAAGGAGTAGGTATTGCAAGGGCAAGGGAAGACCTAAAGGGACACCGAGAGGAGGGTGAAGTTTCCGAGTCATACTAGCGTTGTGGAGAGTGGAGTCTGAATGCGCTAGTATCCGTGGTGAACATCCCGTGCAATGTATGAGACCCACCACAAGTAGGAGCAGCCCATAGGGTGAGATGACAAAAGGGGCAAGATATTTTGAAAAGCTACTGTGATGGTGTACTCAACCACATGACTAAGGAATCGTGTGAAGCAACGAGCGGACTGTCTCTTGTGGTGAAAGTGTACAAACTTTGCAGAGTCAAAACTATTTGAATAGCCGTGCCCACGGTCAATGGTGGACATGGGAACCTAACCAGATATAGTTCTATTTCAAAAATCTTTGTGGGTGGAAATGGAAAAGTAGTGGGCAGTGGAAAACCCTGATTTGTGTTGTCCTGGGTGTCGCCCCAGTGATAATGTAAGTGGTTATAACGCTGAAAGGTTAGCATATGGTGCAGAAGCCATGTAACAGTGGTTGGAATCTGAATCGCTAATATTATTGCATTCCTTCACACGTTAAATTTTAGTTCAAATTGCTAAGTCACATGAGATTTCTATGTATCATATTTTAAAAGCAATTTGTGCCAAATGAAATAACTCGAGCCTTTCCCTAATATGCCATGCATATTATCTACTTGCATCATGTGTATTCGCTCGTGGAGCATGGTGGTTTGTGCTCACCCTCGCTCACTCAATTAATCCAGAATCAGGAGATCGCTACACACCTGGTCAAGATGGTGAAAGAGATAAAAAATGTCAAGGACTAGGTCGCGAACCCCCAGTTGGCTGCCTGTGGGCACGTCCTAAGGGTCCCACATGTGTGCTTCATTCCCGCTACTGCATTTTATTGATTTCGGCCTAATCGGCTCATGAGTAAGTCTACTAATATATTTACGCTTCCGCATGATATGTATTTTGATGTTAAGTACTGTATCTGTGAGCACTATGTACTGATCCAGGGAATAGTGCAGTAGAATCACGGAGGATTCCTAATTGTAAAATCTAGGTCCTACAATACTTTAGTCTTATCTTTGTTTATTTGGTTCTTATTTGTATTTATCTGGATTTTATCGAATAGATGACTCTGTGCTAGACAACGCTGAGAACTCATCGAAAATATTCTCTGAGCAACAGGAGTAAGGCAAGCACTCCCTTTGACCATGTTGATCCTAGTATTTCAATTATTATACATTGTTTGCAAAATCTATTATGCATGTGTATATGTTTCAGTAAATTTGATATACTGTGGGAAATGGTAGTTATGACCACTTAAATGCATTGAACCTTCTTTACAAATTTGACATCATTACCATTGTAACCCTTAGGACATACTTAGACATAGCTAAGGTCAAAATTTGGATATGTTACTTTGAGTACATGTTCTAGATGCTTAGCTAAGCACTAGTTTTTGGTAAGTTTGACCTTTTGAACAAGTTTATGCATGGTCACGATGGTTTCAAAATGTTGGACTAGAGGAGGAATATCTAATTGAGAGACCATGTGGAGGTCATCCCGTGTGTGTGATGAGTTATTGACATCAGTTTAGGAGAGTCGAGTTTGGTTTGAGTGGTTCGGACCATGTCGTTGTGTGGAGCAACGAGCTCTGTCGGACTTGGTCAAACCTAGTCAATGTGTTTAGGATGCATACTCTGATGATTTGACAGGTTTGGACATCATTATGTGTAAAGTATGATTCGATGGTGAGATTTATGCTTTCATGTATCGAGCGGTGCTATTTGATGTGTTTCTTGTCTGTGATGACTGCAGGACGTCGAGGCGGAGTCGTGGTGAGACACGAGGTGACCGGTGTAACAGCCTAGCTGTTTATTTCAAAAATTTCAGTTAAAATTTTTTAATTTAAGTGAAAATAAAAATAAATAAAGAATTAAAAATTAATTAAAATAAAATATAAATTAAAATAAGTATTTTTGTTGCCTAAATTTTAAATTTGGTTTTGCCTTGGATTTTCTGTTTTTTGAAAAAGCTGGGTTTGAAAAGTATTTTAAGTAAAACCTGAAAAATATTAGTAAATAAAACAATATTTTAATTTTCTATAAAAATCCTAATTCAAATTAGTTATTTGGATTTATTTGGCTCTTATTTGGTTTTCTGGTTTTTCTGGAGTTTAAAAGCCTGGATGTAGGTCTACATCCGACTCTTCCAGAAGGGATAGTCGATCCCATCGAAGATCGGGGGCTTGGTCGAGTACTTGTCTGTCGCCATGGCTCACAGACCGGTTAAGATCCTGATACCAATTGTTGGATCGGAAACGGCGACAGAGGGGGGTGAATGTCGACTTTTAAAAATCGCCCCCAAAGTATTCTCACCGACTCCTCCTCTGATAGCTAAAGAGCTATGAAGAAGGAAATCTAATTCGCTCTCTAAAACAGGTAAAAACACTTCAAAAACTGAAGCGGCAAAGAAACTGAAGAAATAGCTGCCACGGCAAGGAAACTGGAGGAAAGTGCTGCCACGGCAAGGAAATCTGTCACGGCAAAGAAGAGCTATCATGGCAAGGAAAATCGGTAGAAAATGTTGCCACGGTAGAAGAAACAGCGGAAATCTATTGCGACGGCAGAGTAAACCGAGAACTGCAGAGTTGAAGATGAAATGGATCCTTCACTACCGAATGAAACAATGTAGCCTACAACCAAAAGAGCATAACCACGCAGCCGAAATGAGACTTGACTTTTAGATGAATTTCTGCAGAAAAAACCAACCGAGTAAATAGAAGAAAAAGACTGCTAGCCAAAAGAAAAAGCTAAAGTAAAATTAAAAGAAGAAAAGCAAAAAGGCTAAAGAAGGTAGGTAGCAGCCAGCTGAAGATGTTGTCGGCACTAGAACTCCCAATCAGTACACAAAATCAGCAACAACCATTAAATGATAGCTAATCTGTTCAGGCATAAGAAACCAAGAGCACAAGAGAGACAAGAATCAAAATAAAAGGAGACTAGAAGCTGCTGGACTGAGACAGAGACTACAAGCTTCAACCGAGAGTAAAAATCAAACCAAGGAAAAGCACACCACGTAGCTTGTTGTTCATGATTTCACAATAATTAGCTCTCCTTTCCCATGAAGTAAAGAGTCAGGATAAAACACTTGTTCGGCAGGGACAAAAGACATACACAACCGAAGAGAAGAGATCAAGAACTTGCTTCTCTATCCAAGTCCAGGAGATTGATTAACACTAGGCCAAAGTAAAACAATATATATGAGGAACAAGGCCCTTGTTGGCACAGCAAGCATACTTCAAGAAATAAGCTAGAGAAACCAAAAAGAATGCTGCACCCAAAAGAGATCAACAAGAGACCAATGCAAAAATAAGAACACTAGTGCAACTCAAGTAGAATCTCTCATATTGAAATCGATACGGAGAGATACATGATTACAAAGAGTTGTTCTCAATCCATCTCTCACAATCTCAAATCTACTCTCATTTCATGCTCATTTCATTGCATGGAGAGAACCAAATGAAACCCTAACTCTTACACCCACTCTCACAATTTCAGCACAACCTCTCCCTCTCCTTTCATAGCCTCCCACTAATAGGTTTGCACATGTTTTACCCATTAGGTCACCACCTACTCGATGCTTTATCCAAACCCGCTTCCTTTAGTGCAGCTTTGCGTTTTTACCGAAACGCCCCTCGCGCACCTTCTAGGAAGTTTCCTCCTTTCTTGCCTTGCAAGCCTCGCAGCCACCTCGAGCCCTCGCCGTCTTCGACAACTTCCGACCGTTCTGACCTCAGCGCCACCTGCGCCTAGTCCGGTCCACCGTGTCTCGCCACGACTCCGCCTCGATGTCCTGCAGCCATCACAGACAAGAAATAAATCAAATAGCACCGCTCGATACATGTAAACATAAATGCATTAATGAAATAGCCCAAACCTGACAAGTCGACATAATATACAACATAACTATTTTAACCAGGTTTGACCAAGTTCGACCGAGCCCGATTACACCACGCAACGACATGGTCCGAACCAACCAAAACAAACTCGACTTCCCTAAACCGATGTCAATTACTCATCACACACACGGGATGACCTCCACATGGTCTCTCAACTTTTGTTAAAGTGGAAAGTGTAGAAGCACTGCTCATCCGATAATAGAATGACAGAAAGCACTTGGAACCTAACAAAACTCACGCTAGCACATTCAAAACTTCATACACCAGAATATCAGATTTTGAGGCAAAATAAGTTGCAACCTAAGATAGCAAAGTATTTGACATGAACAGATATAATGTAAATGCCACTAATGTTCAGAACTTCATACAACAACCAGAATATCATATTCTGGGGCAAAATGAGTTGCAACCTGAGTTAGCAAAGTTGTCGGCTAGGCCTTATTTTTTAATTTTGTCAGTCAGGCCCTGTTTTTCAATTTTCTCCGCACCGATGCCTCGGCAGCCACCGCCCTCCTAGCCTCCACCCCCAAAACCCTGACCTCCACCGCCATCCAGGCTACGTCCTACGTCGTCTTCACTGCCCTCCATAGCCAGACAATCTCTGGAGAATGGGGATTTCAGAGGGAGGGAGTAGGGAGGAAGAGATCGGGATATTGGGAAGATCGCAAGAGTGGGGAGGAACCGAGGAAGTGTAGCACCTCAGCGACGAACGAGCCGCCCGCGGGGAGGGTGCTGGAGCCTGGAGAGGCCGAGACTGAGATGAGAAACATGTGTGCATATGTGTTAGGGGCTTAGGGCAAATGCGACGGCGTCCATGGGCCACTCTGGACTAGCTCCTTTTCAACATGGCCTGAAAGATTTGTCTGGTATTGTAATTTACCCAGGGGGACGGTAACCCCGATACAAACGATTTTGACCGGTTATCACAACACTGGCCACGCTAGGCTTGCTGGTTGCTGCAACCAAGTGCTCGCCGGCGCCTGTCACTCCTTGTTTCGGCACGCCTTGCAGATGGGTGAAAGTTGCCCAATATTTTAATTGAAAGTTTTTTTTTCAAAATCTAGAAAAAAATTCTTTTAGATTCTAGTTGAAAGGTGGAATGATCCATTGAATGTTTCAAATTCCTATTTGAAGCTTGAAAGTTCCCAAAAATCTGAATTGAATGTATCAAAATCCAAATTGAAACTATTTTCAAATACGAGTTGAAAGTTTCCAAAGCCAAAGTGTTTTTTCCAACCTGACTTGCAAGTCTAAAAATCAAAATCAAAAGTGTTTTCCAGCCCGAGTTGAAAGTTTAAAAATCAAAGTAGAAGAATTGAAAGTTCAAATCCGAAGAAAGTTTCAAAATCAAGAAATGGAAATTTATGAAAAAACCAAAAGAGAACATGGTGCCCGTTAAATAGATGTACCCCAACTCTCTACACAGAAAGCACTTATCAAAGGGTGGGATTTTATGTCCCGCACACCGCAATCCTGTAACTCCGTAAAATTTTAATTTAAGGTAAAATATACATATTTTAACCATTTATGAGTTTTTAGCTTTTTAAATGTTTAAAACCCTTTTGTAGAAATAAAAACATTTATCTTGGATAAACAAAAGGTATTTAAAGTATAAAAATTATTTTAGTTAAATATTTAAAATGAATCCCTAATTTTTTTTCTACTTTTTTATTTTTTTATTTTTTGGAGTCCAAAATAATTTTATGGAATAAATAAAGTAAAAATGAATTTAAAATCCTCTATCTTATTCCAGGCCGAAATCACAGCCACAGTCCAATGTCTCTCCCTTACGGTCCATTTGCTGGCCTATTGCCGTTGCACCCCGCACCTGTGCAATTTTCGGGGTAATTGATTACGCTAGAACATTGGGCCCGTGCGGCGTCCTATCCACCAGCTATGTGCAGATAATTTTACAGATAAGACAGCATAAGAAATAGATTGGTGAGTAGCCTTTCCTATGAAAAATAAATGGCAACACAAAAATATTCCAAATTGAGATTGCCACGTTTCAATTTCTTACAACAAAATAGCTGGCAGGATCCAAATCTCAAGCCCAACAACTATTAAGACTTCATTTACTGACAATGTAAATTGTCAATGAATCATAGCAAAATCGAAACAATCTAGCATCTTTGAAACATAAGCTCAAAACTCAAAGGTTGTGCAGGGCTATGTAAAATAGGAGGAATCAAGCGAGAACAAAAAGGGGGAAATTATCTTCAGTTCTAGTGAATCCTATAACATGATTTAGTGAAAGGCATAAACCCAGGAGATACTTCAACTGACATAACTTCCCACCCTAATTAGCCTGATGCCATAAATTAAAGTGCAGTAGATGTACTGATCAAAAGAAAAAGCAGCAGAACAGAACACAAAGGATATTTGGGTGAGTGCAGTTGATGACAGTACTTCAACATAGCAGCAGTATGTGGAGTCCAGTTAGGCTCCCTGGAGCAGCGCACGTCTCAGGGACAAGTGTATTCATAACTTACACAGCCAATATTGTTCGTAGCGGTAACACGCACGTGGGAGTACTACATCACTAAAATGACAACAACGGCAGGAGTGGCGACAGTTTGCAGGCATGGATACCAGATGAGTGATCATGCAGTCTTGCCACTGCGTAAAAAAAAATGAAACACCGGTAGGAATTGCAGCGACCATAGTTACTGTATCTAGGAGATATGGCTGTGTAGGAACTGGGCAGCGCATATGGTGA
Organism: Dendrocalamus latiflorus; assembly: GCA_017311315.1. Classification (NCBI taxonomy): domain Eukaryota; kingdom Viridiplantae; phylum Streptophyta; class Magnoliopsida; order Poales; family Poaceae; genus Dendrocalamus; species Dendrocalamus latiflorus. Next base: position 28,954,860 of record CM029634.1, read on the forward strand.
TTACCTGGCACCGGCATCGCTGGTGCTGTCAGTGTTGAAGAGCTTCTTAGCAGCCTTTGATGCTTGCGATGGACATGATCTGCATATTGCATATTCCATTCTACACGTCAGATGTGCATCGTTTCCTGCGCTAGTGGAATATCAGGAGGCCATGAGAAGGCGTACCTTTTCTTTGAGGACCTAACTTCCTCTGTCTTGGTTGCCAAAACATCTAGGGTGTCCCCTTGCTTGGGCAGCGGCATAGACCAAGTTATTAGGAAGGAGAAGATCAACGCTGTGTACACATAGTGTGTGCGAAGAGCATATGTGGTATATGAGAAGGAGCTGAGCTAGGAGTTGTTCCCTGGCTATACCTTTGGGGACAGTACGATATTACTGCCTTGTGGAGTCGCAGGCTAGAGCTGAGTAGCCATTGGCGTTTCTTTGTCCGGTGCATTCGATGATGTGCTCGCTTGGGGGGTCACTGGCGGGGAGGTCAAGGACTGAGACTCCCCTTTCACCAGGGTAGTGTGCACATTACTTGTCCCAGGCGACAACACGAGTGATGTTGACCGTGACGCTGTTGGCGACATTGGTAGCAGAGCACCCCCAGCATCTTCAACCAGCATGATCATGTTGATTCTGTGACGGTGAAATCCCAGACAAATCGCTTCTCAAGTAGGGCTGTGACCTCATCAGGTATGAAATCTCTGTCCGGTGGATTTTTGGAGATAAGGGTCTCCACTTACCTATGAATGAGTCTATGAGCAACTCTCCCAAATAGGACAAATTCTGTTTTCGCCTGTATGATCACCAGCTATTACAGTAAGTTTGTACCTGGAAGGGTTGGGCAGGCCCAATTAGAGGGCAAACATAGGAGGGCAGCATACATAGGATATTGCAAATATCATATGGTGTGTAGCACTGGATTTACCTTGGGAGTAACTGGGCCAACCACAGAGCACCCCATGCACTTGTAGAGCTCACCATAAGGCTTCGAGGAGAAGCACGAATTGCAGGCATTGTACCATCAGGAGTGATCGTTCTTGATCTTGTTGATCATGATAGTCACCAAGAACTCATGTTTCTGCATTGCCATTTAAAGAGTAAAACTTAGGACTACTGCTTTGTACAAGAGGCACATGCTTGTGTATGTACAACATACCCACCTTGAACCTGTGAGGATTGAGGTATTTGATCTTAGCAACCATCTTCTCCTAAGCACCACTCTCAGGAACGCCCGAGTTGGGAAGGTGAACCCATTCAATCGGCTCATAGGTGCCTTTGATGCTACATAATTAAAACACGAATCAATTAGAATGAGGGCTGCAATAAAATTGAAATAGTATAGGAAAGCAGTGAGATATGGATGCCATCTGCACCTTTTCAAACAGATATCTCATTACATTCAATAAGCATTTGTTAATTTCGAAAGAATCATTTAGTAAAATAATATCAAAACTAGGAGCATTATGATACGCAACATAAGCAGGCAAGTAACAATAGGAAAAATTATAGCATAAATCTACAATAGACTGCTACAAGTTGTAGAAATGCATTTCTAATAGTTGTCAAACCAACAACGTACACCAACGTATCACAGCATTGAACAAAAAAAAACAGGATTACCCTAACAAGCTTGTCATGTTTACTAAGTCAGTCTGCATCACAGCTAATATGGGTACTGTAGGAAACCCATAAGTTCCACACAGATCTGTTAGGCATTGTGCACTTCCCAAGAATCCAAAAACACATAAAGTGCATAACAGAGATACACAGGCCATGGGAATACCCAGAAGATCTTTTGGATGAATGCACACTTAGAACGAGGACTGCAGTAAGCACCTGGCTCTAAGCCCTGTGATTTCAGGGACATCAGCATTGATGTACCTCTTGCACACGGTTCCGCCGCACAGAGACGGTCCATACCACATGTAACAATGCAAGAGGCAGTAGCCATACCACCATAGTTCTTCACAAGTGTTCCCACAAGTATCAGTATTTATGGCTTGTCCTGCCCATCTTGGTGGACTTGCTTCGCATCAAATGCCGTTGTACGTTCACCCCAGAGTGAATCATTCAAAGAAACATTGCTATTTTTTGGTAGGGGGTGAGGGGTGGTGGAACAGTAACAAAGCAAAGCAAGCAGACACATCATTAGAGACAGTGAAAACAATAGCCTGGAAAAGATCAGAAAGAAAGAGCATAGAGTACCTTGCATCGCGGATAGTGACGGTTCTTTTTAGGCTCTGAGACTGCCTTGACCATGCGTGAAGTTCAGTAGCTGTTGATATCTTGGTTATCACTCCAACAGCATCTGCATCATCCATGAAGGGTAAAGATCAAGCAATAGCACAGATGCAAATATAAGGGGTACACGTAACATTCGACAGTACCTACGAAGAACTCTTTCTTCTCCACAAGCGATGGCACCTGGTGGAAAGGTGTGAGCAAACACACACAAGAAGGGAATTCAGCAGGAACATCAACATCCTCCTCTAGTGAGGTCAACCTTGTGAAAGTGATCATTATCCTGTTTGTAACTGGCCTGTACATTCTGTTGCCGGCATGCACACGGTAGTCGTTAAGGTAGTACACTCGTCCCTCGATGGTGATCGGCCTGAACAGGCTGTCATGACGAGGGTAGTGTAAACTAAATCTAAGTCTAAGCATCAAAATTAATCATTAACCCTAGGCACAAAACATGAACACCTAGCATAAGTCCTTAGAGCGGAAGCGACAGTTACATACCCGAAACCGGATGAAACCATGAAGCAGTCGGTACTTGGTGATGGAGAGGTGGCCGGCGTTGGTGAAGCCGAGGTCACCGGCGGCGTAGAGGAGGTCGGCCGGCGCAGAGAAGCTGATGCCATGGTCGGAGAAGAAGAGGTTCCGGCCTTCGTCCACCTGAGCACCCGTGATGGATCGGGTATATTAGGGTTTTCCGTGGTCTAGCTCAACTACCGTGAGTAGCCCTGTTGAAACCCTCGTATATTTAGTGGCGCTAGGTGACCGGGACCAAAAACCAAATCGTTGGTAACCGCCTCCGATCAAGGCGCGAGTAGAGACGTTGTCTCCCTGAAAACTCGGGATTGGTTAGCGAGATCAACCCAACAGGTAGACTTTAGCTGTCAGGAATTTCTACTAAGTCTCATACATCATTAGTGCTCATAGACTTTAACTCATCCTCCATGGCTTCAAGCCATTTAGAAGAATGTTCACTCATTATGGCCTCTTTATAAGAGGTGGGATCATCTACCTCCCCTATATCATTAACATCCTCATTCATGTAGACAACATAATCATTTGGGATGGCACATCTTCTCTCCCGCTGTGATCTTCTAAGAGGTTCATTAGTTATTTCAGGAGACTGCTGAGGCTCTTCATTAGGTATAACATCAGAAATTTCAGAGACCTCAACAGTGGGTGCAACAACAGTATTATCTACCGGAGGTGCAACCGCCTGAGGCACAGGAATAAAGATATCTGGGATGAGCGGTGAAGGAACATAAACCCGCTTTTCCTCAAGATATATTTTCTGGGCTCCAGGTCATCGTTATTTTCTAAGAACACAGCGTGCCTTGTTTCTACAAACTTAGTTATCCTATCAGGACAATAAAACTGATATCCTTTAGATCTATCAGGATACCCAATAAAATGGCAACTTACTGTCTTAGGATCTAATTTCCCAATGTGTGGATTAAATAACTTAGCTTCAGCACAACAACCCCACACTCGTAAATATTTCATACTCGGTTTTCTCCCAGTCCATAATTCATAAGGTGTTTTATGTACTGATTTACTGGGAACCCGATTAAGAATATGGGCGGCTGTCTTTAGTGCTTCCATCCACAAAGCAATTGGTAAACTAGAATGGCTAAGCATGCTCCGCACCATATCCATAAGTGTACGGTTGCGTCTTTCAGCTACACCATTCTGCTGAGATTCGTTCGGCATAGAATACTGGGCAATGATGCCATTTTCCTGAAGAAACTTAGCGAAAAGGCTTGGGCCTGGGATTTGCCCATAAGAGGCATGTCTTCCATAATATTCTCCCCCACAATCCGATCTTACCACTTTAATTCTTAGGTTGTGCTGATTTTCAACTTCAGCCTTAAATATCTTAAATTTCTAAAGTGATTCAGATCGGTCTTTAATGGGAAAGATATAACCATAATGGGAGAAATCATCAGTGAATGTGATGAATGTATCAAAACCGTCCACTGATGTCACAGGAAAAGGACCACAAATATCAGTATGAATTAATTCTAAGAGTCCTGTGCTGCGAGTAGCTCCCTTCTTTATTTGCTTAACATATTTTCCTTTAATGCAATCAATGCAGTGGTCTGAGTCAGAGAAATCTAATGGGTGGAGAATTTCTTCTTTAATGAGACGCTCCATTCTCCCCCCTCGAAATGTGGCCTAAATGACAGTGCCACAGTTTCGAAGAAGTCTCATCATTATTTTTACGCTTAGCATCACACACAATCTTTCTGAAAATGCCCTGGCTGCTTGCAGAAAAGACATTCCCCCTTTTAGATGCTATGGTGGGAGCAACATGAGGCTTAGGTGCATATTGCACTTTAGGCCCCGACTTGTCTGAATTAGGGGAGAATTGCAGCTTTTCTTAGATTTGAAGTCCCCTTGGAACTTCCTTTTAATAGAGCCACCAACATGAAGAGCAAAATCCTTCTTTTCTGTTCTTATTTCTCTTATGCTGCCGGACCCATCATACTTAATGGTTAAGAGCCTCTGATTCAAAATACTGGCATAAACTTTAGTGGAGCCTTTAAATTTCTCCTTGATTGAAGCCAAGTACTCCTTAGCTTTTTCGGAATCGGGGATTGCTCCCCTAATCTCAACTGAAATAGAGGTCTTCATAATCATTAGTGATAAGCGGTTAGAACGCTCCCATTTTTTAGCATAAGCCTCATAAATTTTCTTTTTTCATCATAATTCTCCTCACCTTCGGTGGGAGGAATGGGAACGGCTACCCTTAAGGCATAGTCAAGATCCAAAACTCCAAGGAATTTTTTTATATGTGTGAAAATTGCTCCTCGGGAGCTGCTCAATGTTATCAATTGTGGCGGCAACGTTTGATGCATTAAGTGCTGAATTTCAAAATACAGGACAAAACTTAGAAATATCATAAATATATATTGCATGTAATTAACCCTACGTTGGTCTGATTAATAACATGCAAACTACAGTTCTAATTCATATCACCGTTGGGCATAAAATGAAAAAGAACTTAATAATTTTATATGGCGACACATGATTACAAACAACGTTGGTCAGAATGTAATCATATGCATACATAATGCCAAGAACATAAAAACAAATCTCCAATTAAAATATCTCGTTGGTTCAATTTTAATCCGAGATTATACATGATGATAGGGTAAAGATACGTTAAAATTGGGCCCCGAACTTAATTAAAACAGTGCATAAAATAAAAACATAAAGCAAGAGGAAATGCACTGAAAAGAAAAGACAAAACTCTTCCTAGTTGGCCTCTAACGAAATAGCCCAAAAACTTACTCTCGGCCCAAAAAAAGCTTACGGGCTGCCAAAAAAAACCTGGCCCAAAAACTTTATGCGCTTACGGCCGGGAAAAATTTCCCTGGTGCGGCCCAAAAACTCATACGCGCAGGCTGCCCAAAAATCACCCCGCACAGCCCAAAACGCGCGCGGCCTCAATAAAATCCCGTGCGGCCCAACACACGCAGTTGGCCCAAAAACTCAGTCGTGTAGCCCAATTTAGCACGCAAAAAAAAATATGGCCGTCCGATCTGATCGGACGGCCGAGCACGCGCGCACCCACAACAAATTAAAATCGCCCAAACCCTAACCCTAGGGGCATTTCAATAGATGCTCCCGAAAAACACGGCGCAAGTGCGGCGGTGACCGTGCGGCGGCGGCGGCGGGCGCGCGACGGTCACGCGTCGGCGGTAGCGCGCGGCACTCTCAAGGCGGCGGAGGCAAGCGCGGCGCCGGCGGCAGCAAGAGCACGGAGGTGGCGGCGCCATCGGGAAGCGGCAGCGGCGGGCACTCGCGCGAAAACGGCGGCACGGCACGCTCTCGCAGAGCAGCGGCGGCGCGTGCACTCGCGCGGAGCAGCGGTGGCCAGCTCCCGCGGAGCGGCGGCGGGTGCAGCGGCGGGTCATGCCCGAAAAGGGGCACCGGCGGGATCTAAAGGCGCAAGCCCCCGCCCGATCTAAATTTTTTTTCTTTTTTTTGTTCTTGATTTGCCGCCGATCTAGATTTCTATTTGGGGAATTTTGGTTCGGGATCTTGGGACTTTCATCAGGATTTGCAAAATAAAAACAAATCACCTCCTTCTAATTGTTAACCGATCCATTAAAACAAAAGGGAACCGAGTTCGGTTGGGGTATTCTAGGGTTCATGATGCGGCTAGGGACGCTCTGATACCAAATGTAAACTAAATCTAAGTCTAAGCATCAAAATTAATCATTAACCCTAGGCACAAAACATGAACACCTAGCATAAGTCCTTAGAGCAGAAGCGACAGTTACATACCCGAAACCGGATGAAACCATGAAGCAGTCGGTACTTGGTGATGGAGAGGTGGCCGGCGTTGGTGAAGCCGAGGTCGCCGGCGGCGTAGAGGAGGTCGGCCGACGCAGAGAAGCTGATGCCATGGTCGGAGAAGAAGAGGTTCTGGCCTTCGTCCACCTGAGCACCCGTGATGGATCGGGTATATTAGGGTTTTCCATGGTCTAGCTCAACTACCGTGAGTAGCCCTGTTGAAACCCTCGTATATTTAGTGGCGTTAGGTGACTGGGATCAAAAACCAAGTCGTTGGTAACCGCCTCCGATCAAGGCGCGAGTAGAGACGTTGTCTCCCTGAAAACTCGGGATTGGTTAGCCGAGATCAACCCAACAGGTAGATCTAAGCATGGATGGAATTGCCCTGCCATAATTACAATACATATTAAAGAAAGTAAGTAACAATATCAAGGAATCTAAAGGAATAAATCGAGACATACCAGAGGGAGGCAGTATACATATCGTCTCGTTGATAAGGACAAGGTCGATGAAGCAGCTTGGCATCATCTCTGGGATCATAGAACTCCCAGAACCTGGAGGCGCGGACAAAAAGTTGCAGGTTGTCATCCCCAAAGCTAAGGATGGAAAGCAGAATGTGTTCCATCTTCTTGAGGCAAAGAAAGTGGCTGAGCAGTAAGAGTTGGTAAAAGAAAATAAGAGGAAAAGAGATTAGCAAAAGTAAAGGACAACCATATTCCGAGCATCTGACAGAAGCTGTAATGGAAAGGCAAAGCAAAATACTATAATAACGAAATATGCATAGCCACCCCAAAAAATATCTACAGGATCAAAACACCAGTGGCTCGCCCGGGTGGCTTTAAGGCCTACAAATGTGGGAAGATGGGAGAGGGGGGACAAAACGTCGTTAGTATGGGTGGGTATGTGTGTCGAGAATAGTAAAGACGTATTTGCATGGTAGGACATAATGGTCAGCATAGAATGGTACTGGTAGCGTACCACCCGAATTTTTTGTATTTTAGCTCTTTTTTTGAAAAAATATTCACATTTAGACCCCTGGTAGTTTTAATTTCGTTTTTGGACCCAGGGGGTCGGCGCCGTGACCCACGGCGCCGAGGTAACACGTCTCAGCCACGGCGCCGAGGTGCCAGGCCTGCACCAGCGTGGTGGCCTGCGTGGCACCGACGTGGCAAGCACCTCGGCGCCACTAGTCACGGCGCCGAGCTCGGCGCCGTAGATCTTGGCGCCGAGCTCTGGCCAGCGGGCCCCACGCGGCCTTCTCCTTTCTCCTTTCTGCCCACGCGCCGTGTCATTCGTTCATTTCTCCCTCTCCAGAGCCCGCCTCCCCGCCGCCGCCCCGTGGTGCCGCCGCCGCCCCGTCCCCGCCAGCCGTCCCCGCCGGCGCCCGAGCCCCCACTGCCTCCCCGGCCGCCCACCTCCCCGCCGCGGCCGCCGCCTCTCCTCCCCGCCGTCAGCGTCCCCGCCGGCGGCCGTGCCCCCACCGCCTCCCCGGCCGCTCGCCTCCCCGCCTGTAACATCCCAAATAGGGAACTACTATAATTACAAAAAACTATAAAATATTGTAATGGTTTTTCCTGGGTTCTCAAAAAGTTTTTAGCGAAGCTCGAATTTCTCAAATTGGTTTTTCTTGCCAAAAGCCCAGGTAATAAAATTTGAAATCTTGGAATCAAAAACCAAGGTCGAAAATCAAACTGAGAAAAATCCAAGTTTACTTGGAAATCTTAAGTTCAAATTTAAATTTTAAAATCTGAAGATTCAAAGCCAGGAATGGAAATTGAAAGTCAATATAAAATCTTTCAATCCAATTTTCATATCTTAAACAAAAATCAAATTAGGAAAAATTAAGACGTAATTCACCAAAGCTCGACGATCTTAAAATTAAATTGTTGCATCCAAAGTTTTGAACTAAGTCTTCAAATTCAAATTATACTCACAGATCCAAATTCAGAAATTCATAAAATCCCCAAAACGCCTCTTGGGCCAGACCCATTCCCTTTTTCCTCCCCGGGCCCGCCTCCCTTTCCTCTTTTTCCCCAGGCCGTTTTCCTCTTTTCTGCGGTGCGCCCGACCTGCTCCCTCTCTCTTCTTCCTCACCCCCGTTTCTTCCTCCCCGTCTCCCGTCGGGCCAATCCGGCCCGCCCCCGCCTCCGCCTCCGCTGTTCCTCGCCCCGGCCCAACCCGCGCCTGCCTCCGCCGGACGCGCCGCCCATGCCGGCAGCACCCCTACCCACGCCGCGCCCATGCCGTCGCCCATGCTGAAGGACGCCGCTGCGCCATACTGCCGGACACCTCGCCATGCCGAAGGACGCGCCGCCCATGCCCGACACTGCTCCGCCGGACGCGCCGCCCATGCCGTCGCCGTACCCTCCCCCGAACGCGCGCCGCCTATAAAGAGCCGAGCTCCCCCCTTCCCACTCCTCCTCCTTCTCTCCCCCCATTTGAGCTCAGCCCGAGCTTGCGCCGGCCGTCGCCATTTCAGCCGCCGCCTCCTCCTCCGTCAACCCCCGATCGATTCCTCGCAGCAGGAGCTGCCCCTTGTCGTCCCGAAGCCAGCCCCGTGGTCGGCCGCCGCCCTCCGCCGCTCAAGCTTCCCCGCCACGGTGAGCCTCCCCGCGCCGCCCACGACTCCCGATGCCGGCGCTCCTCGTCGCCTCCCCGCCACCATGGACGACATGGTAAGGTTCTCCATGGCTCACTCTTGCTCATGCTCACTTTATTTCGCTCCCTCTCCCTTCCGGCCACCGGCGTCCCGTTTCCCCTCGTAGCCGACCGCCTAACACCACCGCCTGCTCGCATTGGCGCCACCCCGGCCGAAGCTGCCGCCTCCCCGAGCTCCCTCATCGCTAGAAGGACCCATTTGGCCGGTCGCTGTCGCCTCCCCAGCCGCTCCTCGCCGGCGACGCCGCACGGCCCCGTAGCCCACCTCACCTCCCCTGTTTCTTCTACTTCTACCCCTTCTCTGTCAGATCAGCCGAAGACAATGCCTTCCCCTTTGTGTCTATGTTATGACAGGTGGGCCCCACTAAAGATTAACATCTACCTAATGTGTATCATTGGCATCTTCTCCATTGATTTCCAGGATCAATCTTAGAATATGATTTGTAAAAAAAAATGGGAATAATAGTTAATGGTGAGGTTAAACTAAGAGGGTTATGAGATGAGATTAAAAATCTAAGTTGATTAAATTGCATGTAAAGACACATGGTGAATGGGAAATAAGAATAGGAAATTATTTATAGATTCATAATGAAAAAGATTGTTGCAATTGAACTAAAACTAAGCATGGGTCAATTGTATGCCAATTAAGGTTAATAAGTTAACATGAACTATCTTCCTATTACTATGAAATTGACATGAAGTTAACAACCTAATAATAATACTATCATGGCTAAAAGACTTAGTTACCATCTCCTCTTGCCCAAGTCCATGACAACTAAGTAAATCAATTCAGCAAAATGGTGTCACATGAAATTTTAACCATGAATTGCTCATATCTCGTAGTAGTGCTTGAAATAATCTTGGGCAAGCCACATAAAATATCAAGTGTGGTTTACTCATATCTAGAATCATGGAATCTATCCTTTTTACAAAGTGCTTAAAATATTTGCAGTAAAGATTTCAACATTTATTCTAAATACTAAGATTTAAAATAACAGATGTTTACGATTAAAAACTCTTGAACAAGAAAGAGCCATCATTAACCTTCGTCTCACACTCAAATCTCTAAGCATTTTCTCAGGATCAAAATCTAATGGTCGAGAATAATTATCAATGAAAGAACTAGCTTTATTAAGAAGATCCCTATTGATTCAGAGCACCCCTCTCCAGCAAATCACAATCGACAACCATTCCTAATAACCTGGTTAATTAAGCAGAATAATCAACCTTAAAAATTGGACTAAAATGAGCAACTCCATACTTCAATAAAACTATTAAAAAGATGTGTCCATTAAGTTGGCAGTCGCAATCTCAAATGAGTATTGCCACATGAAATATCGAAGTTACATTACATATTTAAAATTATACTCATATCCTATAAAGCTCCCGCATCCTAAAAATCACGAAGTTCTATTCCTCTTTAACTGTCTTCGCTAACCCCTTTTATCTGTCCGTAAGTCATGCCTGACTCACGGGACTTCCTTGATAAATATAAATTAATAATGAAAAAGTCACCAAATAAAAGATCGAGCCTCGCTTTTCCCCAATTGGCTATGTTTGGCCACCTTCTTTCCCAAGTGGATAATTCCTGTAGATACATCTTCATTTTGGTCCCTCCTTATTCTAAATTTTTTTTCCTCACAGTAAAGCTACTCAGCCACCTCACTCCCTCGCCCAATTCATCTACCGTTATGTTCACGGCACACTAATCCGAATCATCCTTCTATTCTCAAATCATAACAAATGTATAATTTAAATCAAATTGGGCATTTAAAGTGTTTGGATTTATTTGGTCTTTCTTTTCTTTGCCGCGCATTAGAATCTGAAGACTCGATGAGGCGACGGACTCGAACAGGATCAAGACTTGGGTAAAAGCGAAGATCAGCAAGTTAAAAACTCTGACTGAGCAGGCTTTGCATTAGAGCAATCAAGGCCGCGGTAAAACAAGCAAGGCAAGTCATCACTTTGATCATATTGATCCTACATTTTATGCAAAACTATATTCTTTTAAACTATCAACTTGCATGCTTAATTTGTTATGCAAATATATGTCAAAACTTAAGGTAGCTACATGCCCACTTGGTGTTGTATTAAATTTATTATGCCATCCCTTGATACTTGAATCACTTGATCCGTGTCACCATAGATATTAATGATAACTTTACTAGTTATAAGTCATATTAAATGCCACGCTAGTCTTGTCAAAGTCCAGGGCACTAGTTGCCCTGATCATCAATCTTCAATAACATAAGAACTTGTTTTGGGACAGTTACGGGATGTACGTGACTGAATACTTTGCGGCTACTTATTTTATGCTTCTCAAAACTCTCAAAACCTGCTTTACCTGTCTGGGCGGGTGATAAGAGTGGTTGGTGTGGAAGTAGCACGAGAACATGTGGTTTGTGGACTGAACCGCCTGGACAAATTAAGGACTGAATCTTGTGTTGACCTCCTGATGTAAAACAGTACAACCACAAGTTTATATGGGTACGACCTAGCTGATTAACTTGCAAGGGTTTAGTTCAGATATCACCAGTGGAAAGTGGGTGACAGGGTGTACTGGTTTACTCACAGTGAGGCACAGGGATTTACTGTACTCGCACGGCGCAAGAGGGGGCTTCTGACTGTGGTGGATTTAACCCTTCAGCGGTGAAACCTCAGCGGGTGGCGTCTGGCTAGATCGGAGTAAGGTAAAGGCTTTGTGATAAATTATCTGGGTCTCATGCCTAAGGAAGCATGTTGGCTATTAAGATAATTCATCTCTTGTGGTGAAAGTGTACAACCTCTGCAGAGTGTAAAACTGTTCGAGCAGTCGTGCCCACGGTCAAGGGCGGACATGGGAACTTACTCGAGTTAGTTCTATTTCAAAAACCTTTGTGGGTGGGACAAAAACCTATCAGAGGGAGGTACTCTGATTTTGAATTTTTCCTGGAGGGACGTACTCCAGCGTGGTAAATAAGATGGAAGTGGCATAATGATCAAAAGCTAGCATAGGTGGATGGAACCATGAAATCGGTGGATGGAACCGACACCGCTATATTTATTGCACAATTTCAAACTCTTTTAAGCATGTTTATAAAATGCCAAGTCATAGGATTTTTAATTATGATTATTGAAAATGTCGCATTAAGCAAATAAAAGAACCTCAAGCCTCCTTTGACAGCCTTGCATCTATTATCATTGCATCCTGGGTGGTGGCTTGCTGAGTACCGTCGTACTCACTGTTGCTTAATTACCATCATTCAGTCAGAAAGGAAATAAAGTCAAGCCCTGCGATGCCTAAAAAGGGTCGACAGAGCTGGAAGACAAAGAAGCCATGGACTAGGTCGCGAACCCCAGTCGGCTGCCTGTGGGCAAGTCCTGCGGGTCCCACCTGTGTGAAGTTTCCGCTGCTGCATTTTATCATTTTTGGCTTAACCGGCCCATGAGTAACTATTACTGTATTATTTACGCTTCCGCATGATATGTTTTTGATATACAGTAATGTATCTGTGAGCACTATCTACTGATTCAGGGAATAGTGCGGTGGAATCACAGAGGATCTGGGTTTGCTAACCCAAGGTCCGACACCGCCCGCCCGCGTCCCTGCCGAGGCCGCCCGCGCGCCTTCCCGCCGCGGCCACCGCCTCCCGTCCCCGCCCGCCCGCGTCCCCGCCGGCGGCCGAGCCCCCACTGCCTCCCCGGCCGTCCGCCTCCCCGGCTGCCCGCGTCCCCGCCGCGGCCGCCTGCCTCCCCTCCCCGCCCGCCCGTGTCCCTGCCGGCGGCCGAGCCCCACCGCTTCCCCGCCGCCGCCCCGTGGTGCCGCCGCCTCCCCTACCCGCGTTCATAATTATTTGAAGGTCCATTCTACCTCCATGTGAATCTTGGTTGATGAATGATGATGTCTTAGATACAACTACTATATGCTCGTACTTCACATTTTGGACATGCTTAACGAGGAGTAGTAGTTGTTCATGTTGTCTTATTGATATTACATATTGTTCAGCTTGTTGTTACTTAGCTATGGGGGTTGTGGATTGGTTGTGTGTTGCACTGAAAGCCAATCGTGTAAACTTTTGAAGTAATAAGTATGATGTTCTTCATGCTAGAATATGGTTTACGCTGTTGTGGTAGCTATACTTAGTTCTTTGTGGACATTTTTATTGGGTTGGATTTGCTCTTATATATTGTTAAGTGATGCTTCCATGTGCATAGAGAAACTTTGATGCCAGTGTTATATATGGTTCAGGGTGGTGTATTGTCCACGGGTTGTTTAGTTCAGGGTGAGCTGTTAGTGACTAGGTACTTATTAGTTACTATCTAGTATCCAATTTCGATTAAAGGTATTAAGTTTGGTTTTCTGTATGAACTAGATGGACAACCTAGTCACCCTATATCATGGAGGCAGTGTGACAAGTGATGATTATGGAAATGTTCGATTTGTTGAAATGCAAAGGGTGCCTCTGATATTCAGTGATCGGCCTTCATTTAGTGAGTTGGTTGCTAGGGCCCGGGAGGAGCTACATTGTCATGCAAACGAGGAGAGCATCACAGTTGAGGGGTTACTTCACTTCGGTTCGAAATACACAATTCTAAGGCGGTTGATCTTAATTGGTTGTGAGGATCAGTGGGACAAATATGTCAAATTGGTTATGAGGAATGAGTTCCAATGTTTGGACCTTGTTGTGCGGAAGGTGTCCATTGATCCCACCCCTCATGGTTATTCACCAGAACTAGGTGATCAGGCACCCTTTGACCCTCCGTTACCGGACCTTGCGGTGGATGTGGAAGAAGTGCCTGAGGTGCCCGATGCTCTATCTGCCCCGAACGAGGTTCAGATTTCTCAACTAGTTCGAGTCGAATGTCAGACTGATGATGTCGTGGCGGCCCCTCAGGAGATCCCTTTGACCCAGAATCATCCCAGTAAGTGTCGAGCAACACTTTAGCCTTTTCCCGTCATTCCATTCTTTTGTCTCAATCCCATCGTTTTCGTGCTTATGATGCAGGAGACATTCCTGATAATGTGGGTGTTCCTCCCGTTGCTCCATCTGGCAACATTGAAGAAGTCTGCAGGGACTCCAACAGTGTGGATGTTCAAATTGTGGATGATCTGGAGCCTTACGAGATCGTAAGGGCAGTTGATTCTGATGATGACCGCCCTTTTGGAGAGCTGACCGAAAGTGATATTGAGCTGATCAGGCATTATTGCCATGGCCGGGATCCATCAGTTCATGAATTCAATGATCTTAGGCATTCCCATGAGGCTTATGCAGAAGGAAGGGATGACGAGTTGCTAGATGCTCCTGAGGCCGGGTCAAGCATGATAATTGAGAAGGGCATGGTGTTTGAGGACTTGTCAGCATTGAAAAGGTGGCTGCAGGAGTATTCAGTGATTCGTAAAAGGCCATTCAAGGTGAGGCATTCTTATGTGGAGCGGAGGTACACAGTTGTGTGCGAGAAGGAAACATGTGAATGGAGGGTTTGTGCTAGGAAACAGAAGGACACGGGAAAGTTCAAGATCACAAGAATCGTTGGCACACACACTTGTGCCGAAGCAGAGCTCAAACAGAAGCATCGGCAGTTGACCTCTACCATTATTGCCAAGTCATTGTGGCACATAGTAAAGGGAGAACCCAATATGAAGGTGAAGACACTTGCTGGAATTGTTAAGGAGACATTTGGATACGAGATAAGGTATGGAAAAGCATGGAGGGCAAAGCAACGCATCTGGAAGATGATATATGGGGACTGGGAAGATCGGTACTTGCAGTTGCCAACACTCTTCAATGCAATCAAAGCGGTTAATCCAGGCATGCATTATGAGTACGTCCCGAAACCAAACGAATGGACTCAAGATGGGATGCAGATATTCTTCCGTGCTTTCTGGTGCTTTGCTCAGTCCATCGAGGCCTTTCGGCATTGTCATCCCGTCTTTTCCATTGACGGTACGTTTCTTCTTGGCAAGTACCAGGGCACACTTATGATATTCATGTGATATTTGTGTTTAGAGTGGCTCCAAAAACAGGGGGAACTTGCCGAAATTTTCTGACGTCCACGATAAAAGTAGTTGATATGCCGACACGTTTGCAATGACACAACATGAGAGATAGACTAATGACGCGACAATTAGCTTTCTATGCTTTTCAGACTTCCGTCGCTTGAACAAAGTAATGCCAGTACACATAGGCCTGTAGCAGAAAACGACAGAAAAGGCTATGTTGTACCAAATACATTGAATGGTCCAAGCTCTGAAAAGGCTACGAACTATGAATTTATTACGAGACTATAGTCTCTAAAAAGCCTACATAGGGCCATTTATTGCTACACTGGAATCCAGGAAAAGCGAAAAGATCCTCTCCATGGACTATGCCCACTGCATCAGATAACCTGCCTACATAAAGGCCTCCTATGTCTTCCATACCACATCTCTTCCTCAAGACATCACAATACTACTACACAACAATGTCTTCCTGGAGGTCCGACCCATTTGGAGTGCCGGAGTGGCATGAGCGCCCGAAGTGCCATTGCGGCTTTCGGACGATGTTGTGCGTCTGGACGGATCCAGTACAACGAGCCAACTACGGCCGTAGGTTCTTCAAGTGTCCAGACCTGGATGACGACTTCGTGGTAACGACGATAACTAAATCCTTTGTTTCTCGTTATCGTTTCTCAACTTGATCCATGACATCTACCACGCCACACATAGCCTTGTGGGTACATGCAATGGGTGGATCGGGTGCCGCTGGCATGGCCACTGAACCGGTCAATGGAGGTGGAAAACAAAGGACAATACTTTGTCAAGATGACTCAGGCTCGCGAGGTGGAACGACAGATGCGGCTTGAGCAAGAGCGCCGCGTGAGGGTGGACCAAATCCGTCTGAAGGGCAAGGAGGATGAGCTGCAAAGGAGGCAGGAGCAGTTAAGTCCGCGTGAAGCAGCCATCGAGCGTCAGGAGGAAGAGCTTCAAGCTCGTGAGGCAGCTCTCAAGACCAAAAGTGACAGGAAGAAGGATGCAGCGGAGCCATCTTCAGGGCGCAATAAAAAGGGAAACAACCACGCTACACCCAGTAGACAAGATGTAATAGACCCGGTCCACACGAGAGGTCGTACGAGCAGTTGGGTCGGTTAGTCGGATATCATGCTATATGCTATGCATGTAACAAAAATTTACGCGCCATGTTCGTCCCAACTTTATTATGAAGTTTATTTCTATTCAGCTAAGCTTATTATCTTGGCTTTTCGCATGCAATGATTCCCACGTGTCTTATTATCACTTCCCCTCCTTTCGTCCAATTGTTCCTATCACAGTTGTCATCAAAAAAAAATTCAATAAATTTCTTCCAATAAAACAACATAACATGATCGAAAAATGTTATTGCCAGTTCAACATATTTTTCACGGTTAGCATTGTACAAAAATCACAAATACACTAATCGTTACTTCACACAAAACTCGTTCGTACTCTACCAAGCAAATTTCTTAATTTTCATAATTGCAAAAATAATTTGCGTAGCAGCAAACTGTACTCCACATCAAAATTTTATTTTTCAAAAACCATTACCAACGTACCATAATATTTTAAAAAAAACTACAAAAAATTTCCTACATGTATCATCTGCAATACATAACGAATTTTCAAAACATATGTCGTTTTTTTTGCTCTCTATAAATAAATAAATAAATATATTACATAATATTACTATAATTAAATAAATATATTACATAATATTACTATAATTAAATAATCTAAATAAAAAATACAACTAGTAATTTATTTTGCGAAGAAAAGGCTGATCGGTGCAAACCCTAAACAGCCGAGTGTCTGCAGACGTGGCAGGGAGCTCGGCGCCACGTGGCAGGCAGCTCAGCGCCACGAGCCACGTCGGTGCCATGCCGGCCGCCACGCTGGAGCGGGCCTGCGACCTCGGCGCTATGGACCAGGGCGCCGAGACGTGTTACCTCGGCGCCGTGACCCACGACGTCGACCCCCTAGGTCCAAAACGGAATTAAAACTTCCAGGGGTCTAAATGTGAATATTTTTCAAAAAAAAGGGGCTAAAATAGAAAAAAAATCCGGGCGTACCACGCCCTACACCTCTGCACGGTACTTAGAACCTCATGGTAGACAACATTTCTCATCTCAAACCACTTAGAACCTCATGGTAGACAACATTTCTCATCTCAAACCCGCATGACACACCCTCATTTTCTATTAGAATCCTAAGGTCGGACCGAGACATCGATCTTGAAATAGCTACATATAGCTGCTACCCATGGGTGAAGCAGATTGGCTTTCAGAGGTATAGACCCACCCTTGACAGGGTCTGTCCCTGGTTTTTATTGATGGTCATCGCATAGCAAATACGAACTGGGAACTGCTTCCTCTAGAGCGTGAAAGGCCATTTGGAGATTTTTTTGTGTGTGTTAAGAGTGGTTCGTGGTATAAACGCAGTCTCACCAACATTGGAACCAGTTAATATTATGCACTGGAGCAGTTGCTGTCCTAGTTCGATAATCAGTAATCGTGTACCATTGCACATGCCAACTGATTGGTTTAGGTTTCGTAAAAGCATCACTGTGGCGCCCTTTTTGAGCATAAGTCTATGATTTGGGAAGTTGGTTACACTTATAGAATTCAGTAAGTCAGTTGGATAGAGCAAGTCAAAGTTAGGCATTTGCTCTGAGCATTTAGCAATAGTATGATAAGCTCAGGTACTCAGTTGCATCTACTAGAATCATGGAAACGATGTAGTCATTGATCTCATCGATAGTTAGGTTATTTGGGCAGACAATAGCACGGGAGGCCAGGTACTCAGGCTCTTTATAACGGGCTAGGAAATTTGGGAACACTTCGCAAACCATAGCCTTGACTTTATTGCGTGTTGTTTTAATCAAGAGGTCATCAGGAATTATCCATGTTGCTTTAGGGCCTGTTTGGATCCACCCAGATTTTAAGAATCTGACTTTTGGAAACTGAGTGGGATCCAAACAGACCAATTTTTGGAGCAGTTTTTAAAATCTATTTACCCAGATTCTTAAAAACCAAGAAGCTGTTGATACCCAACTTTTGCCAGTTTTTTTTGCACAAATACCTATTTACCCTCATTAAAGACCACGCGCAGATGCTTCCAATCATAAATGTAAGGGTATAATAGTCTATTAGCACCAATCATAAATGAAATCAGCTTTTAAAAACTAGAGGATCCAAACACCCCATCAGTTTTTGCTTAGAAACCAGCTTTTAAAAACTAGAAGTAATAGCTGATTTTTAAGAATCTGAAACTGATCCAAACAGGGCCTTAGACTCACTGTCTTTCTTTATTGCAGGAAAGGCGCCACTGCCTATAGATAGGTCCCATTGGCTGAAGCTCTCTAGCTCGCAGTCTACGGTAGGGAGCGCTAGATTAAGCAAGCGCATGTTTGCAGTCAGATCGAAAAGCACAGCATGCCGCCATAATTTTAAGTTCGTAATGGATGCATTAACTATAGACGTGCGTGACCCCTTCCGCGCTACAGGCAATGTTGTTGAAAATCACCTCCAAGCACCATGCGCCTACCACCAAACGGGATAACGGCATTTGTAGGGCATTTCTCAGATAGGATGCCACGCGCCTATTTATGTTTATTGGCCAGCCTCAGGAAATGCTAATTAACCGTGCTCTCTGAAATAAGCAGATCAATACATCCAATTCACATCTCAATTCATTCCACAAACATAAAACATCCATTTTGCAAATCAATTAATTGAAATGAAATAAAATTTCCATTAATAAATATGCAATTACAATCAATGTTAATCTTATCCCAAACAAATAATTATTGTGCGGTGTGAAACTCTCCATCTAATCTTATGACTTTAGACAACAAAAAGTACGCGCACTCTTCTCGAATTTGTGCAAGGTCCGGCTGTTTTAATGCAGTTGTAGAGATGGGTGCAGCCTGTCGATAGGAATATCAATGTGCGTACATATATAACCTGATAAGTATGAAATAAATGTGGAAAGATTGACAAACCTTAGAATTGGTGATCTTCAAGGAATCGAGAAGTAGTCTCATATGGTGACAAACGTAGAATCCACACGTGTTGCCCGGTTGCTGCTGGTAGTACTGCAAAAAATAGAATGTGTTAATTCAAGAGGCATTACTACCAAGTGTTGTATATGATTAATTAATGTGTACTGGCGAATACCCGAAAATTTCGAACATGTTGCAAGGGCTTGGCCCCTTGCATCGAGCCACGTGTCTGTGCAATGTACGTGGCGAATGACCTTCGTGATTCGAAAAAGTTAGCTTAGTCATTCGGAAGGAAAGAAAGAGTATAATATAGTTATGTATGGAGAAAATGTACTTACCTATCGAGTAATTGGGCGATAACTGTGTAATCAGTTTTGTTCTAACTTAGGGAATCAAGGTATATAGTCTTGTTCCATTTTGGTATAATTACAATTAAAATCCAATGGAACCGCTCATTGTATGGCATAAGAACAAATTCCTTATGACAGAGGGAGGTGTCAGAGAGATCGTGAGGCATGAGAGAGGATATAGATTGGAGAGGATGGCGGTAGGAGAAGTTGTACCTAGGAGAGGATCACGCAGATGCGACGAGTCGATGCCAGTCAGACATGTTACCATGTAAGTTCGGCACCTAATTTATGTGAGAGATGAGAGACAGATGAACTTATTTTTTTTGAAGTGGTAGAAATGAATTTGCACCACATGTATACACATCACATGCGCAAGAGCGCCCTCTAGCACACAGGTAAACAGCCAAGCATGGAGCAGATCCCACTGTAGCCAGGTCGCCAATCAGATGTGCATAGCACACCCGGGCTCCACACGAGAACGACGTCCTTGTTTCATTCAGACATGATCGATCATGGTCAATCCATAAAGCGTGTTTGCCGGGCAATTTTGCTGACCCTGTTGACTCGAAGTCGAGCTAGCCATCTGCTTTTGCTAGGTCTTATCTCTTTTTATTCCCACCACAAATTGCTAGTACGGTAGCACTGCGTCCCTACAGAGGATGTGAAGGTCAAATACACAGTGAACAGAGGTGTGCCAACCGATTTGATTGAAACAGGTAAGGAGGTGCGAAATGGCAGCGATCGCCTGATTACAAGATCATACCGACGAATTTTGACCCCGAACGACACATCCATGTGAAGTAATATTAAATAGAAATAACTCTTAGAGATAGAATGCAAACCGATAAAGATCAATATGTCAATATAAAGCAATATTGATTCATAACGAATTTTAAAAGGACAAATTGAATCTACTGGAATCTACGGGCTAAAATTACACATAACATTCAGGAAAAGTAGAGGTACATGAAAGGTAAAGTTAGATTAATCATGAACATCAAGGAGGAGCCCTTTGGTCCCTATATATGTTAGCGCATCTGAAAGGCAGTAGCCTACATACTTCGGTTGGTTCTTTTCTGTAGGCCCCGTTCATGTACTCCTAACAAGTTGAATCGAGAGGGAAACAATTAAGACTATATTGATTTTTAAAAATGGTTTCTCCATTTTCTCGCTTTGAGAATAAATCAGAAGTCAAGAGCGTGTATTACA
Source organism: Dendrocalamus latiflorus (assembly GCA_017311315.1). Lineage (NCBI taxonomy): Eukaryota > Viridiplantae > Streptophyta > Magnoliopsida > Poales > Poaceae > Dendrocalamus > Dendrocalamus latiflorus. The sequence goes on from CM029634.1 coordinate 28,975,597, forward strand.
TATCCCATTCTTCTCATTTCTATCTTATGCATGTATCTCTTTCTTACTTTTTATACTAATCTCCCCCTTCTTTTATAAAGTATTTCTTACTGTCACTACTATTTATTTGAACCGAAAACTATTACCGAAGCGAGCCAACGGAGCTCGTGCTCCTTCGTGCCGGGCGTGTGTAACACGTTGAATTGAGAGGTAAACAATTAGATGGGGCCAATGGAGCTCGTGGTCCTTCGTGCTTGGCGTGTGTAACACGTTGAATTGAGAGGTAAACAATTAAATGGGGCCAAAGACTCGAGAGGCTTGAGCTGGCGGTACGACCAAGTTTACGCTCTAGCATGCTATATAGGTGTCCTATTCACGCAGGACCGCATGCATTTACCCAAGTGAGCTGACCGCAATGTCTTCCATCACTCGCATGGCCCATCATGCAGCAGCGTTGCAGCTGCTACATGCTTTCTTCTTCCTCCTCCTACTTGTACTCATCCAGCTCCAGTGCTCGTTTGGAATCGGGCTGGCCACAAGAAACAGCAGCACCATCACACGCCATGCACCGCCCAATATCCGTTGCCTCCCGCACGAGGCCGAGCTTCTCCTTAAGGTGAAGCACTCTTTGGCTCCCGATCGTCCGACCAAGAAGCTGCTGCCGTCGTGGCGAGCCGGCACGGACTGCTGCCGCCACTGGGCGGGCGTCGCCTGCGACCACGCCGGGAGGGTCACCGCCCTCAACCTACGTTACCGTGACTTGGTAGGCGATGTCCCTATCCACGTAGCACAGCTCGTCAATTTGGTCTCACTAGATCTCTCCGAAAACGGCGGACTGAGGCTCCACAAACCGAGTTTCCATACCATCATCGCGAACCTCAGCAGCCTAAAAGAGTTGCATCTCGATTTCGTGCCGATATCAACCACAGCAGCAGAGTGCTCCAGAGCTCTCGCCAAGTCTGTTCCCCGGCTTGAGATCCTTACCTTGTCCCGTTGCAATCTCTCTGGCCACATTGACGACTCCTTGTCAAGTCTTCGCTCCCTTACTGTGATGGATCTCAGCGGCAATTCCATCAGTCATGTGCCTGACTACTTTGCCGGCTTCCAATCCTTGACATTTCTAGACCTTAGCTATAACAACCTCGGGACTTTCCCTCTCGGAATTCTCCAGCTGAGAAACATCGAGATTCTGCGACTTTCGAACATAACCATCTCTAGATGCGTGATACCCTACTCCATCGGCAACCTCACATCCTTGACAGAACTCTACCTCGATTACAATAGCTTCTCTGGTAGGTTGCCTTCTACGTTCAGCAATCTTACGTCTTTGAGAACACTGCAGTGTAATGGTTGTGGTTTGTCCGGCGAAATAAATGTGCTTGCAAACTTAACGCGGCTGGAACATGTGGAACTTTCGGATAACAACTTCACGGGCAAGTCTCTTGCACTTTTGGTATATACGTCCTCTTCTCCACCCCTGTTTTGTACTAACAGCTGATATATGTGTTTTTTGGTACCTTTTACAGGGCCAATCCATTTTGGTGACCAAGTCGAGCTCATTTATTTGGCGTTCTTGGATCTGAGCTTCAATTCACTCTCTCAGACAATTCCGCCATCCTTGTTCACATATAAAGAATTGAAATGGCTAGAACTAAGCAATAACCAATTTTCTGGTGTTCTGGAAGAATTCTCCAATCCATCATCCACGTTGGCTTATGTTCTGTTAGATGGCAACCACCTGAGCGGTCCAGTTCCTAGTTCATTCTCTCGTCTCGCGTCTCTTCAAACACTGGATATCCGCCAAAACAACTTCACGGGTACGCTGGAGCTGTTCTCCTACTTGGGGCTAACGAAGCTCTGGTTGTTGGCATCTCACAACAACTTGTTGTCCGTTGCTTGGGATGCACCAAATGCAGAAAACAGTAGCAGTGATAATCCCTACCATTCAAAAGCTGATTGGCGAAATGTACCTCAACTAGATCAACTACACCTCTCATGGAATCATATTCGTGGGGAGATTACTAGCAGGGTATGGAGCATGGTAAGATCCGTCTTGGACCTCTCGCACAACATGTTCACAGTAGTGTCACAGCCCCCGACCAACACCAATATTTTTTTTATTGATCTAAGTTACAACATGCTTCGTGGGCCTGTGCCTCTCCCGGCCACTGGTGATTTCCTGGATTACTCACACAATAAATTCTCTTCTATCCCTTCCAACGATTTCATGCAGCTGATTAGGGGCGCCGGTTATATCTCCCTGGCTAACAATGAGATAAGCGGGCCTATACCCTATGTAGAATCGTCCCATCCCTGTGATGCTCTTAAGTTGATGGACTTATCTAACAACAATTTCAGCGGTCCAGTCCCCTCCTATCTTCTAAATTGCAATAACTTGCAGGTGTTAATGTTGAGTGGAAATAACCTTAGTGGAAGTTGGCCAGGTAATTTCAGGGAGGGATGCGCTTTACAACTGATCGATTTTCGCGAGAATCGCATCACAGGGCCTTTGCCAAGGTCGCTGACCAGGTGCCGTCATTTAGTTAGCTTGAACATTGGTCACAATTTTATTATCGATTCTTTTCCTTCTTGGCTCGGGGAGCTACCCGAACTTCGCGAACTAGTCCTGAGATCAAACCAACTTTACGGTTCGTTGCCCAGTCCTGAAGAAAACTCGATCGCGGGGTATTTCCAGAATCTGCAAATCGTCGACCTTGCAAAGAACATGTTCAGTGGTGCTTTGCCTAGGAATTTGTTTCGCTGGTCCAAGCTCATGACTGATCCAGTTGGAAGAGCTGAAGACGTGAGATCATCATATGACTTGTTCAGTGATTATTACTTGATCAGTGGTGCTGATTTGCCTAGGAGTTTGTCTGGGGTTGACGTCGCAATGAAGAAGCTGTACATCAACCTGCCTAAAATCACTGAAGACTTCGTGTTGGTTGACTTGTCCTACAACCAATTCCATGGCCCTATCCCCAAGACCATCGGCAAGTTGAGTGCATTGCACGTGCTCAACATGTCAGGCAATGCCTTCATGGGGGAGATCCCGCACGAGCTCGGCCATCTGATTTACCTCGAGTCGCTTGACCTCTCCTGGAACCGGCTCTCCGGGGAGATCCCACCGGAGTTGGCGACTTTGACGTTCCTCGAGTGTCTGGACTTGTCTTACAACAACTTGAGCGGAAGGATCCCTTCGGGCCCTCAATTCTCCACGTTCAACAGCAGCTCGTTCCAGGGAAACAGTGGATTGTACGGCTGCCCACTTCCTGTGCAATGCAACATGGCAGGTTCATCATCAAAGGCTCCGGCGTTGCCGTTGGCTCCCTCGGCGTCCGAATCCAACTCCGACAAGTTTGGAGTCATCATGTTGTATCTGTTCATTGGGTCAGGGTTTGGTGTGGGCTTCGCGGCAGCAGTCGTGCTGATGCATTTCTGTAACTAGGGCAAATGGTGGCACCGGGCGCAACGGCTTCTCGACTCCACAGCGAAATGATACATCCGGTGGCGTACATAGCTAGTGTGTATTGCTCCGCAAGTGGCAATACGTACACTGATCGGTAGCGTTTTGAGTGTTTTTAAAAGTATTAATTGTAAACTTCACATTCCTGCAGTGTACTTTTGTTGTTCATATTTCAGTTTTTTACGTTGAATTGGAAATTTGGAATAAATTTCTCTGTGGAGTCGATTTGTGTACTTCAGGGAAGCATCTCAATTTGTGTAATGTATTAGGAATTTAGGGTGGATGCTACCACTTCAATTCACTGTCTGAAATATTTGCAGACTTTGCACAAATAAACCCAATATTTATTTGCAGACTTTGCACAAATGAACCTAACATTTCACAACGGTGCATAATCTTGATACAAATACATGCTCCAAATCCCCTACGACGCACAAAGTGATCTGGTCTATTGAAATTTAACACAAAGCAAAATAACTATAGAACTTCTGTGATGCATAAGATGAGGTCAAACTTATAGGTGTTAACCCATTAGAGTCTGGAGACCCCCTTTTAAAAAAACAAGTAACACTTAGCTCCACCACTAGGCATGACCCAATCCATCAAACTGCCAAACCCTAAGGCATCAATCAAAATACCAATCCCTAAGAAGAATTTAACTATTCAAGATATCAAGAGGAAGATGGATGACTTCACGTGATTGAAAAGAAATCGTTGAATTAGATTGGGAATATGGGATTTTGGTTTGAGACTTTGGGTGGATGCCCGCCGCACGAATTTTTTGTACGGATAATCTATTTTTTATTCGAAAATACAGAAATATGCCCGCGGAAATTTTTTTTATAAAAATATGCTCCAGTCGCCCCCCATTGGGCGACTCAAGCTAATCGCCCAACCAGACACCGACAAAATTTCTATCGCTGGACTCTCGGGCGACTGCAATGAATCGCTTTCGTATTGAGCGACTCGCATGCAGTCGCCCAATGGATGGGCGACTTGCAATGCAGTCGCCCAATAGGGGGCGACTGTACTCAGTCCCCCGTGATTTTTTAGAGTTTTGTCAATTTTGTAGTTTTAAACTGGGAAAAAATCTGGTGTAGTTGTAATAAAAGTTTATGTTGACTGTATGTTGTAGGTGCATAAAAAGTTTTGGAAATTTTTTTAAAAACGATTGACCGTAGAACGATCGATACATACAGTGGTAAGTGATATTTTGATGTTACTGAGAATTAGTGTACAGTGGTAAGTGATATTAGTGTACGGTATGTTAATATTGTTAAATGACTTCCTATCTGAATCATTGAATACGAACAGGCGAGAAAACAAGCTTATGTGAATAGAAATAAACTTCAAACTTCATAATATAGTTGGGAGTAACATGCCGCTTACATTTTTATTACATGCATAACATATAGCATGATATGCGACTAACCTACCCAACTGCTCGTACGACCTACTGTGTGGACCGGGGCCACTTTCTCTTCCTTGCCCGCTCGGCATTGAACTCCTCCGCGGCCTCTTTTGCCTTAGCCGCAATTTCCCTCTTTCTCTCGCGCTCCCTCTCACGAGCCTCCCGCTCCCTACGCGTGCATGCTTCGAGATGAGCTTGCGTCTCGCGTTGTATACGCAGGGTGTGCTCGTTCTTGCGGTGCTCCTCCTCTAGCAACTCCTTCTGCCATGTGACATTCCACTCCTCGAAGTCGAGGGTCCATTGGTCCGCAGGGTGGATCTCAAGATCGATCCATTTGCGGTAGCCACATAGGGGCTCCAGAGACTGTAAATACAGGGGAGAGATTGTTAGTGTGTGCTGTGAAGGAGAGAAGGTAGAGGAAAATGGTGCATGTGGTCGTTACCAGCTGCCGATAGGTTGTGGTGTCGAAATGGCGGTTGGGGTAGTCACTGGAGTAGTTTGCGCAACCCCAGTAACGCATACCTAGGCTGATGCGGTGCTTAGACTTAAAGAACTTGCACATGTCCCCGCACCAACAAATGGGGGTGTCTCCCCCTCAGGTGGGAGTTGCGGCGAACGCTCGGTGGGGACGTCCGAGATGGGGTTGTTGTTACGTGGCCGTTCATTGCGGGGAGCTGACCCTTTAGCACGCTGGGCTTGTTCTACCCGGGCCTGTATAGCCCTTATTTTCTCATCACGGGCAGCATCACGGGCAGCAGCTGTCCGTGCTAGGTTACGGGTCTCCTCCCATTCCTTCACCATCTTGTCCCATTGCTTCTTCTGGTTTTTTGCCCATCCCGGTGGGGTGAAGGAAGTGCGGTGTAGTGTGGGGTTTGGAAGTGCAGTGTGGCCTGCGAAATGGAATGCATGCACACCAATTTATAGGGTCCGTTTTCTCTCTACTCGTACCTATAAAGTAGGGGGTGCTGCGATATCACTGCCAAAAGGCCCCATTTTGTCATGTCACTGAGCAAAGCTGCCCCGTTTTGTCATGTCACTGCGCAAAGCTGGCATCTTTTATCATCTCACTGAGCAAAGCTGCCCCGTGTTGTCATGTCCCTGCGCAAAGCTGCACTCTTTTGTCATGTCACTGGGCAAAGATGGATTCTTTTATCATGTCACTGAGCAAAGCTGGCGCTTGTGTCATGGCTCTGCGCAAACCAGCCCCGTTTTGTCATGTCACTGGGCAAAGCTGGCTTCTTTTATCATATCACTGAGCAAAGCTCCCGCTTGTGTCATGGCTCTGTGCAAAGCAGCCCCATTTTGTCATGTCACTAGGCAAAGCTGGCTTCTTTTATCATATCACTGAGCAAAGCTGACGCTTGTGTCATGGCTCTGCGCAAAGCAGCCCCGTTTTGTCATGTTACTGGGCAAAGCTGGCTTCTTTTATCATGTCACTGAGCAAAGCTGGCTTCTTTTATCATGTCACTGAGCAAAGCTGACGCTTGTGTCATGGCTCTACGCAAAGCAGCCCCGTTTTGTCATGTCACTGGGCAAAGCTGGCTTCTTTTATCATGTTACTGAGCAAAGCTGACGCTTGTGTCATGGCTCTACGCAAAGAAGCCTTCTTTTATCATGTCACTGGGCAAAGCTGGCTTATTTTATCATGTCACTGAGCAAAGCTGGCTTCTTTTATCATGTCACTGAGCAAAGCTGGCTTCTTTTATCATGTCACTGAGCAAAGCTTGCTTCTTTTATCATGTCACTGGGCAAAGCTGGGTTCTTTTATCATGTCACTGAGCAAAGCCTGCTTCTTTTATCATGTCACTGGGCAAAGCTGGCTTGTTTTATCATCTCTGCGCAGAATTGTCCTCATTTTCGTTTTTGGTCACTGCAGTAAGTTCTCTCGTTTGGTATAAATAGCACGGTTGGGGTCCCATAACATTGTATGCAGAGAACCCTGTAAATCGAACAAAGAAGTGCCTTCTCTTTCGTGGTGAAACATATCATGTCCGAAGCCGAGGGACCAGTCGGATTTGGGTCACCGAAGGAATACCTTCCCTTCGAAAGGAGGGAGATCTTCGGTCCACAGTACCGCTTGATACCAAGCCGGCGTGCTCAACCAGTGTGGCCGAAATGCGGACACAATGAGTACGCGGTTGTGCAGATCTTGGATGCTCCGTTCGATGGCGGGCGCCGTTTCTTTCGATGCCCACGCTCTGGGGTACAAATGACTAATAGTACATTTTTTGTTATTGCTTATGGACCCTCCATGTTTACCGTCCTTTCCCGCAGATGGCAAAATGCGACTTCTCCCGCTGGATCGATCCTCCTCATGAACGGTATATTGACCGTTATGTAGATACATTATGGGATCGAATATTGGAGTTGGAGGACCGAATCGAAACTCTCAATGAGGAGAACAACGACCTCCGCCAACAAAAGCAATGCGAGAGGGGCAACGAGGAGGTCGTTAACATAGGAAGCTCTTACGATCCCACATGTTGTTGCGCGAACCCTAGTTGCATATGTGCGTGCGACTACCACGATGGCCAGCCACGTCCAAGGCGGCCCCTCAGCAATTCTCCATGTGGGTGCCACGAGGCTCGTTTGGCATATAGGCAACAAGGGTTATGGTGTGTCGTATTTTAGTTCTTGGTTGTAGTACTTTCCATATATGTACCGTACTATGTACCATAGTATGTATCGTAGTATGTACCGTAGTATGTCCTGGTTAAGTACTATGTTGTTAAGCATGTCATGGATTGGTTGTTATCTTCGTGCGGTTGTTATCACGAGCCACAAAAGTATCGCATTTTAACGGACAACAAATACATCTAGTAAATAAGTAAACAAAGCAAGTTTTACAAATGGTACATAAAATTTAGCTGTAGGCTCCAACAACTGCTGATCAGGACATACATTGCATCACCTAGCTGTGTGCCCCTGCTGACTGCATCGCCCACAACGTGCACCCGGTGTTCCAGTTTGCGATTCATCCATGTCATTTCTAATACGTCGGCTCTGTCGCCGACCCTTCCCAGCCTTCAGCATGTTAACATCTGGAACCCAGGTCCTCGATGCAATGTCCAAAGTGGCGAAGTTTCCCACCACCCTGAACCCCTGGAGCTCCCCACACCAAGCCTGTTGTATCCTCTCCTTAAAGAAGTACTCAGACATGAAATTCGAAGGATCCATGCCCACGGTACCGCATGCAGCGAGGACATGAGAGCATGGCTTGTGTAACAACTTAAGCTTGTTGCACGTGTAGCTAGGTTCATTTGCATGATCTCCAAGACATACCTCGTGGGCAACAAGTGAACGAGCCGTCCCAAATCCGGCTCTATCACGGAGTATCACCTCAAAACGATGCTCCCTGTTGCTCATGACCTGAACTGTGTGCAATTGACCCTTTTTTGCCTTCGTCTCCATGTACGCCGTAATTTTTGACGAATACAGGGCTCCGAGATTGGCCGCATGAAGTGCGGCAGTCGCGTGCCTCTCCCTGAAGAAGCGGATTGTGCTGTGAAGAACACCTTCCACGATGGTGACAAGAGGCTGAGAACGGAGACCCCTGAGAACCCAATTGTAGACCTCGGCAAGGTTAGTTGTCATTATTCCATACCTTGCGCCATCCGTGTCGTGCAACAGCGACCACTTCTCCAATGGTTCCCCCTCGATCCACTAGGAGAAGCACTTGATGTTTCGTGAGCTCCTCCTTCTTGGACCACTTGGGTTAGGCTCATCGATTGCTGGCAAGCATTGCGGTTGTGCCGCCCCAGGAGTGATCGGTCCCTTGCTCCTCTCTTCGACGTTCTTCCTGGTGTGCTCATCTAACAACCCCCACAAAGCATCAAACTTCCTCTGCTGGTTCTGCCTAGCCAGCCTCTTGAATAGCTTCATCAAAGATTGTTTCGGGAATTGCTTGAAAAAGTTTGCCCCTAAGTGACGACTGCACCACCGGTTCCTCATGTCCGGCCAAGGAAAGGGATCCTCGAGGTCTTCTTGAAGTTTTCTTATTGCCTTTATAATACCGGCGTGGCAATCATGGATTACGCACACACCAGGACAAGTGCCTACAACTCCAGCCCTCGCATGTCTCAGAAACCACAGCCAGCTCTCATAATTCTCACTCTCCACAAATGCAATGCCCAGCGGCAATATTTGATTGTTACCGTCAACGCCTATGGCTGTCATGATCTGCCCCTTGTATTTGCCTGTCAAGAAGGTCCCGTCAACTGAGATCACTGGCAGCATGTGCCTGAATGCTTCGATGCTAGCACCAAATGCAAAAAATGCTCTCTGCAACACCGAATATCCTTGTGTACTTATGGACGACTTGTCGTGCACGGCGATGTACGTGACCGGATTCCTTTCCTGCAAGACGTTAAGCATACGAGGAAGGTTGTCGTACGCCGTCTCGAAAGTGCCGAACCGTTTTTCCAACGCCTTTTGCTTGGCAAGCCACGCCTTCGCGTAGCTAATCTTATACTTGAATTTATTCTTGATAGCTACCACAATATGCGTGGCCGCTATGTATTTCTTCTCCACTATCTCCCCATACATCAAATTGGCTATAAATCCAGACGTCAGGTTACGATGCCTCGCCAAGATAGTGTTTAGAATGCAGGAGTGTGGCTCAACCTTGGACACAATCCAGTGAGTCTCATACTTGGGTCTACGTGCATGCACTCTCCAAGGACAACCAAACTGCTTGCACTTCACAGTGTACTGCTCCTGACTTGATTTGATGACGCGAAATGTCCGTTGCATTGAAAGGGCTCAAAGTTTGATGGCATCCTGCAGGGCTTCCTTGTCAGCAAACATAGCATGCAATCGAATCTCTATCTCATGATACTCCCATGGCGCTTCATGCTCATCATGTGCAGAAACACCCTCCGTATTAAACCGGTCCATTCATGGGGGATAGGAACTTCATCCTCATCGGAACTGTCCTCGTCGTCGTCCTCTACAGCTTCCTCTTCATCCCATGCCCTCTGGTCATCAGAGTCCATCTGCTGCACGATGTACTCATTATACTCTCCTTCATCGGCTTGCCCAGTTGCCTCTCTATGGCTTGACGGCTGTAACTCTCTTCCATGTACCGCATCGGCTTCATGACGACCAACTTCAACATCTTCGGCAACATGCGGCCCGCTCGAGCTGCTAGCACCTCCCACAGTAAGGGCGGACGCATGAGCTTGCGCAACTGCTTATAGTGAGCACGGTTGCACAAGCAGCACATACCCTTCCACGAAGCAGAGCGCACCAATGTCTTCAACTCTCATCTGATGTCCGTGAGAGACCGGCTCCAAAGCCCTTGCACGACGACGCTACACACCTCGGGGTCCAATGAAAAACTCCGGGTCAACCAATGCTGCACATCTGTCATTCGAGCATTCTCGTCATCCGAAGTACGAGAGTGACCTGCGAAAAATCGCTCAAATCCACACCATTCGGACCTTCACGAATGGTTCCTGCTCTGTAATACACTCTCAATGTTGTGGCCATTGATGATGTCGTCCTGCATATATGTTTCAATTTTGCGACATGTCAAATAATATCGCACAATACTAAACTTCCTATACCACAAATTGTGCTAAAATTTCTATACTACAACATGTTCTATACTACAAAAATGTATACTAAAACTTTTTTACACTAATATTTCCATACTAAAATTGTACTAAATTTTGTACATCTAAAATTTCTGCTAACACCAACATTTCATATAAATAATAGTGCACATACAACATAATAAAAAAATACCTGGATCCAAATGGATGGAATAGCTTCCACTCCTCCTTCCTCCCTCACCTCCTCCTCCTACCCTGTCCTCCTCTCCTCCACTTTTTCTTCTCCTCACCTCCTTCTAACATGTCCTCCTCTCCTTCTCCTCTTCTCCCCCTCCTTTTCTTCCCCTTCCCCCTCTCCTCTTCTTTTCTCTTCTTCTCTCGTTTCTTCTCTGTGCGAAGAATGAATGGAAAAAGTGGTAGGTAGTGAGCGGCGGCCGGCTGTGATGTCTTAACACCCCCCTGTCGCCCTGGCGTTGGGCGACTGCAATTACAGTCGCCCAACCGTACAGCGACTGCAACTCAGTCGCCCAACGCTCAGGCGACGGCAATGATTCGCCCAACGGTTCCCATATTTACCAAATGTCGCCTTCCAGTTGGGCGAAACGCTGTAGTCACTCCTCCATTGGGCGACTGGAGCATATTTTTGTAAAAAAAATTTCCATGGGTATATTTCTGTATTTTTGAATAAAAAATAGATTATCCGTACAAAAAAAATTCCCCGCCGCACAGGTCCGAGCAAACAGACATTGCTCATTTTGGATTTGTTTCGGTCGTCAAAGCTCATGACTGATCCGGTTGGAAGAGGAGGTGATGCGTTAAGAGCTAAAACCATGAGCACGCCATTTTCGTCCTACTCATACCAGTTTGTGGTATTGCTCTGCAAGTGGCAATACGTAGACTGATCGGTATCGTTTTGAGTGTTTTTAAATGTATTAATTGTAAACTTCACATTCCTGCCGTGTACGTTGGTTGGTCATGTTTCAGTTAATATTTACGTTGAATCGGAAATTTGGAACAATTAATGAAAGTATCATTTCACTGTAGAGTCGTTTTGTGTACTTCAGGGAAGCATCTCAAATTGTGTACTTCAGGGAAGCATCTCAAATTGTGTACTTCAAAATTTACACAACGTTCCGGTCCCCTAATCTCAACTATCCAAGGAGAACCACTTGTTGGGGAGTGGCCCCACCTTAGCTTAATCGGCCCACCATACGTAAGCCAAAGTATATATGTAACTAAAATATATACCCATGTAAGCCGTGCTAAGAAAATGATATGTTTGCCCCAGTAGTAGATACCTCAAGGGGGTATTTGTGTAAATACCTTCTAACATCACACCAAAATGTTGTTGGGGCGGAGCTACTTAGGGCTGTTCATATTGTCTTTTGGTTTTAACTTATGAATAGTAATAGTTTGTAGAGAACCGTACGGGGAGAGAGAGAGAGAGAAATTTATGTGAGATTTTGGTCGATACTAGCTGAATGCCCGTACGTTGCTACAGATTTTTAAAAGAAACTTACGGGTGGTAAAAATTTTTAGAATATGCATACAAATATGTTCTAAAAGTTTTTAAATCCGTAATAACACACGGGCATTCAGCTAGTGCAGGTCAATTGTCAAAAGGCAAGAGGAATCAGGGGCATAATTCAAATGATGATGAGTTAATTTTCATCAGTTTCTAACTATATAAATTTCACAGATTTGCATCACCAAAAAAGATAGGCAATATAAAAAATTATACAGTCCAAGTAGGAGGGGAGGGAGGTGAGAGAGACCGGGTAGAAGAGGAGGTGGGAGATGGTAACTGTTGGTGGAAGTGGAGAGGAGAGGTAGTTAGATATGAGAGAGAGGGATAGGGATGCTAGATAGATGGTTAAGATTTCAGTATTCATATCGGATAGTTGAGAAGGGAGGAAGGAGAATGTAACATCCTGATTTTCAGAGCCTTTTTGAAGTTTTTAAAATAAAATTCACCATTTGGATTTTTCTGGAATTAAGTAAAGCTTAATTGGAATTTTCATTAATTAAAAAGATTTAGTGTGATTAAATTAAACATTAACATATGCCAAAAATATTTTATTTGAGTTCCTTTAGCCTCAAGGACTTTTTCTGTAATTTTCTGAAATTTTCCTGGATTTTTCTGGAGTTATTTGCTAATTTCTAGAGCTCAAAAGTATTAATTTGAATTTCTAGAAAAAGAAAAACCCCCAAAATACCTAAAAGGCTAAATGGGCTGAAGCCCATTTCAGCCAGCTGGCCCAACCTCACCCGTCGCTCGGCTCAGCCCAGCCCACCTACCACCACGCCACGCGTCACCCATCCACACTCGCGTCCGCCCACCGGATGGCCGCCACTTGTTGACAATCCGGAGCGTCCGCCTTGCCTGCGCTCATCCTGGCCGCTGGTCCTGTCCAAGCCGCTGACAGGTGGGGTCCACCCGTCAGACGCATCGTCCCCGACCTGGACTTCGTCTCCACGTCGCCGCCGTTGCCATCTCCACCCTGGACTCCGCCGCGCGTCTCCGCTTTGGTCTCGGCGTCCGTGCCATGCACGATGCGGTCGCCTTAGCCCCGCACCTATTTAAGCCGAGCCCCGCCCCCTCGGCTTCCGCATCCCTCGAGCCGCCGCCTCGCCTTTCGAGCCCCACCGCCGAGCGCCGTCACCCCCGTCGTCTCCGGCCGTCGAGCCCTCGCCGTCGGAGTTCGTCGCCGGTCTCGCCGAGCCGCTCGTCTCCGCCATTCCTCACCGTGTGTCACCGTCCGTCGAGCTTTCGCCGCCGGTGAGTCGCCGTTCAGCCGCCGCAGCCTCTCTCCCGTCTGGCTAGCCTCTGCCGCCGCGCCCGCCGGTCAACCTCGCCCGCTCGGTCGCCTCTCCCCGGTCCCTTCGCCTGACCCAATCCACGCGCGCGACCGCTTGCCTTCCCGTGCACCGGGTCAGCCGTGCGCCGTGCCGCTGCCGTGTGGGGCCCCACTGTCAGCCGTGAACCCATGCACCCATGAGTCAGCAAGCCGAGTCAGCGCCCACGTCATCATCCACGTGTGGGCCACGTCAGCCCTAGCCGCCACGCCATCAGCCCAGTCGGTCAGCACTATTCCGCGAGCCGAGTTCACCGTAGGCCAGCCATCCCGTGCACCGAGTCCACAGCATAGTACCTTTCCTGATTTTCAGTCTTTTTTTAGATTAGATTTTCCAAGAGCCCGTTCTCCCTTGTCCGAACTCCGATTGACCCGATTCTTTTTCCTAAATTCATCTAAAATTGAGCACTACCTTTTGGTTCTGGTTTTGCAGTTTTTGGAGTTCATTTGAATTTTATTTGAATTTATTTTTGTGTTTCGTTTCGCTTTCTCTCTCGTTAGATCACGTGTTCGAATGAGTTGAAGCAAGAGTTGAAGATCAAGAATTCCTAACTGAGCAAGGCCTAGGCAAGTCGTGTCCTTTGATCATGTTGAACCCAGTTTTCAAATCTATTATGTATTATTTTATTTTAAATTATCATGCATTGCTACTTTATTATAAAACCCTTGTATTGGTAGTTAATGACCTAATTGATTATTCCTCCTTGATAATTTGAATACTATGATTTCCTTGTCACCGTAGGATGGGTAATTATTTAGTGATGCAATATTAGTTGTCACATGGGGTGTACGCTTAATTTGCTTAGCCATGCTTATTATTAGTACGTTGGGTTATCATCACATGTGATCAAGTAATTAATTTTGGCTTAATGAGATATTGAAACGTGGTTGTAGCCACAGTTATAAAATTTGTGTGCCATGACATTGGTGTGCCATTGGTGTTGGTTATACAAAATTGGTTTTCACCTGGGCGAATGATCATGCAGTAAAGAGGTGCTGTTGGCATATTGAGATGTGGATGTTTCGCCTGGGAAATATTTAAGGACTTAACTTTGTGCGCCATTGATCTGAGCCTTACCATACAACCACATGTCCAGTATGGGATGGACCTGGCTAATTAATTTGTGATGTTTCAATTTTGGTTCCGTCATTAGGATTAGTGTGGTGTGGTCGGAGCCATGGATCCACAATGGCGCAAGAGGGGGCAATTATCAACTAGGGGGTTACCCTACTCGACGGCAAAACCTTAGCGAGGCGAAACTGGGTTGAAATTGAACATTGTAAAGGCCTTGTCATGATCTCCTCGCCGCACACCTAAGGAAGTGTGTAACTCGCGTGGCAATCCGGGATGATCATGTCTTGTGGGTAAAATTGTATAACCTCTGCAGGTGTAAAACTATTCGAATAGCCGTGTCCTCGGTCATGGACAATACTCGGTAATTTCACACGAGGGGTAGAGTTTTCATAAAAACCTGGTTGGGTTAAATTGAGAAGTGAATGGTTAGTTCACGGATGTTCATTTCATGGATCTTGGTTCATGATGGATTCCTTGGGTGAATGGTCAGTTCACTTGTGGTTGGTCTCAATCCCTTTGGTTACTTATTTATTATCATTTACAAAGCTTGCTTTTCAATCTACTTATTGTATTTACCTTAAATTGTTGCCTTCTGCAAAACTAACCTTTCAGCCATCCATTGGTAAGCCTTGCATACTATATTGCATCTTTGTTACAAACAACTTGCTGAGTACTCTATGTACTCATGGCTTCATCCATATTTGCTCAGTTGAGGAAGAAGAACCAGATCAGCAGGAGCTACTAGAAGGAGAATACTTCGACGACTTCGCGGATTAGGACTTCGCTCCCCAGTCGATTGCCTGTGGGCATGTCGAGTGGCTACTACGCTTATTTCTGGTTTTCCGCTGCTAGTTTTTTTAAGCCTCTTAGGCTATTAATTGTAAGCTTGGCTATAAGGTCGTACCCTGATAATTATTAATAATATTTGAGTCTTTTCCTAGTAAATCGTGATATATTCGATATTTCATCTTTGTTTATACTGTGTGCACTAGCGTGATTCTGGACTAGTGCAGAATACACAGGAGAGTCTGGATTTGCATATTCGGGTCTCTACAGAGAATGCACCAACCACCAACTCAAACTTATTAGTAAATCTATTATTATATAATAAAAGCTCAACACCGTTTCTAACAAAAAAAAGATAAATATTCTAGAAATTCTCGGTAAAAAGAAAAACATTCGGTCCTTGATTAGATGGACCATAATTAAAATTGAAACATAGCCGATATTGGATGTTATTTAAGAGAGAGAGATGCTAACTTCTTGGTCGAATGTAATATTGCGATCACCAAACACGACATCCAATATATGCTAGAAGTTCTAAAAAACAAAATATGAGCCTTACTCTAGGGAGCCCTAAGTAAAGTTGAACTATAGCGAACATTAGATGTCATATTAGTATTTAGAGATATATGTTATTTTATAATTTAAAAACTAAAGGAAAACTCTATGGAGATGCATGTGTGAGGCCAGAGCATTCTGGCTGGTTCTAAGGTTCACTGGCTTTCCTAATAGTTCAGCTTTGAGCTGGACAGCAAGGGAGCGGAGGGGCTTATCGGGATTTTGGGCGAGGCATGAGAACAGCGATGGTGAGGATCCAGTTGGCATTGGGAAAGATGAGCATGTCCTGGCAGCTCATCAGGGCGAAGGGGACAGGCGGCGAGGCTGGCGACGGCACTGCACATGACAGCGAGGTCGATAGCTTTGGCCTCCCTAAGGGCAAACAAGTATGAAGAGGTGAGAAGCAGGTTGAGGGAGACGAGAAGTGCAAAGCACACGATGGCGTCATCAGAAACTCACCGGACGGTGAAGCTTGCGGTCGAACTTAGGGAAGAAGTTCAAATCCTTCCTCTCCAAGGGCAAAAGGGGCATAGGAGCTTAGGAGAAATAGCGAGTGAGTTAGGGCGAATCTTTTGACGTGTAAGGGTGGCTTAAATAGAAGGGGAAGAGAGAGAGAGAGAGAGGGGGGGTATGGCACCATGAATTTGCTTTGGGAGCAAGGGAGAGAGCACATGGGAGCGAGAGTGAGGGCGAGCTGATGAAGTGATGAGGTCGAGGTGATGGGATGAGGTCGTGGTGCGCAAGGCTCGAGGCTAAGGAGCACCTTCAATGCGTCTACTATGCGCAAGGACGTGCAAGCTCGGGAGAGCACAAAAAAGAGAGGGGGGGGGGGAAGAAGAAGCAATATACTGGTACTAATAGGAGTGACTATGGCCCATATGGTAGTGGCGGTGAAAGAGAGAGCGACTAGGCTACGGGCGAGCGATTGTGCCACGGCGGGGAAGAGATAGAGAGGGAGAAGTAAGCAGGCCAAGGGGGAAGATAAATGGGTTGGGCCGATAGAGAGGATTCGAGCCGAAGGTAAGGGAGGGAAGTATTTAAAGTTTAAACTTTAATCTAGATTTCAAATTACTTTTTAATTTGTAATTTGAATTTCAAGAGGTATTTGCACACAATTTTTTTTAGGGAAAATTGATTAGCAGCCAATTAACTTGTAGGAATTTTGACATTACATTTTTTGCGCCAAGGAAATTATCTTAAAATATTAAAACTCAAGCAAGGCTATAGGAAAATTTTTAAAATGCACCAAAATTTTTGAAAATCCATGAAAATTATGGCAAGTTTTATTTTGAGACAAATTTGGGCTATTACAATATGCTACAAAATAAATCAGAGAATCACATCTAACAATTGTAACAAATAAAACCATCTATTTGTATATGGTGGTGTGTGTGCATCTTTCTTGTAATCACGAATAATTTCTAGTACTTGAGAGAGGACCTAATTATACACGCAACTACATGGCTAGCGGAACTAATTGCCTGTTGCTATTTTTTTTCTTTCCACCGATCACTCGGATGATTGAATTTGCATATCGATATATAGCAACTTATGGCATCATGGTCAAAATCACCAATTCTGAATTTCAACACTCACGGGGAAAAGAGAATAACAACCATGCAACAGAGTATAAAGTAAACTTACTTGATCTAGTGATTCATGTGTGGATGGATGCAATTTTTTTCTTTTGCAATCGGACAAAGCATCTCGCTGTCGGAAGACGATCACTAAAGCGTGTTTGCCCAGTGCTAACTTATCCAATTGTGAGATTGGGCAGCTTCTGTGGCTGTCGGCTTACTTTTGGGAGGATTTGTGGTATATGAAGTACTCGGGGTACAAGTGGTACGGTCTGGCCCACTAATTTGGTACTTCGCCCCGCAAAAAATGCAAATGTGGTCCTGTGCGGGCCGGCTATTGTTGTGGAGCGGCCCAAAGTGAGGAGACCCACTTGAACTCGCAAGCCCGACAATGCCTGCATGATCCTCCTCGCAAGCCCGATAACGTCCGCAAGAACCCTAGCCGTCCGGCGGGCGGCGACCATGGCCTGTTGTCGCCACTGTCTCTCCGCCGGCGCCTCCTGCGCAGCTACCATCACCGACGCTCTCGTCACCTTCTACCCCATTGACGGCCTTTTCGTCACCAAGCAGCACTGCAACGACCACAATTATGTTGTCAGCTACTCAGTTTCCATAGACTGCTATGCCAGGGCATCAAGATTGCCCATGCCGTCGCCTATTCCCCTCCTGGATTGGGTCAATCGAGGGTTCTGGATTATTGGGTGAAGCCAGCTTTGGTTTGCGATTCGGTTGGGAATTTCTTGGGTGTAGACGCGTTCATTCGATTTGGCTGTGATGGAAGAATAACTAGTAGTGAAAATTTACTTGGGATTTTATTTGATCAATATCTTTGTTGTAATTATTGTCATTGACCATTTGACCTTATGTTTGTGTACTTATAGCTTATCCAGAGTTGATTTTGCATGCGTCTGCGAGCTTTGGAAATCTGAATTTCTATGATCTGTGACCTTGTGTATAGCATGTTGAGATGTAATGTTTCATTAAAACATCATGTATTTTCATTTTTTTTCCATCTTGTTATTTTTCTTCTGCAGTCAACATTGGTGCAAGTCATGACAAAAATGGCAACTCTGAAGTGTTCTCCAATCTCCATATGAAGTTCAGCTCTCAACTGTTTGATGCAGGTTTCGAAGCACAGACCCAACTCTTTGACGCCAAATTATGTTCAAGTCCCAGCTCTTTTAGCAAGTGATGTAATTTAGGAGACAAATCTTAATTTCTGTAAGACATAGGAGTACAAATGATGTAATAGCTTCACATTCCTGTGCTGAAGAAAAATATTTTTTGGGCTCTTTCAAAAACAATTTCAGATATTTTTTCTATTTTCTGAGATTTTTTTATAGCATTACTCGATCAAGTAATTCGGACCAGTAGTGCTTAGCAAATAGTTGGTGCTTTGGCCGAGACAACTCCCGCAAGAACCCTAGCAGCCAATCGGGAGGGACGGGAATCGGAATTAATCGACTAGGAGCGGAATCGGGACGGACCGGAATTGGGATATCCACGCCAACAAGGTTAATCCGAACTGGCTCGCCAGACCAATCTTGATAGCGACCCATCCGAACCCCACCTGTCAGTGTGTGCCTTTTCCTCCCTTTGTGGCAAGGTAATGTTGTGTACGCTTAGCAATTAGATAATCGGATCCCACCTAGGAGTAACAAGGCAACCTACTCTGTTCTGCTCGTTCGACCTCAACAAAGCCGGCACCGCGGAGATCTTGCCGAAGTCCGGCGAGGCTACTGTTGGAATGCTCTTATTTCTAAATGCGTTGGTGATCCGTAACTGTTTAGAATTATTTAGTTATAGAGCACTATACATGAGTGAGTACCACAACAATATATGCTTACAACAAAATAGCTGAACTTTAATACAGAAATATGATTCAACAACCAAACTTTAACGCAGCAAGCATGCAAAACCAAAGTTATTTTACATTACAAAAGAAGGATCTACAGGCAAACTTGAGCGCGGTTAAAACCTAAAACCAATCGTCTTCAATGTAGTAGGGTTTATTTGGAACTTCATTAACAGCTTGTTCCTTGTAGTCCTATTGATTTTATGTTTGTTGTTTAGCAAGTAATGGATACAACCGTACCCAGTAAGTCACAAGGGTAAATCCTAATTTATCTACTTACACAGATATTCAATGGTTGGGAATATACTGATTTTATTAATGAGTGTGGATGCAATTTTATTTGTAAACATTTTAAAGCAAGAAAGAACAAAACAAAAACTCCGTAAGGGGGATTTCAACACGTGATTACTTAGCTTGCTCAAATTAAAACATAAAGAAATCTACTTATGCCTTACTGTTGGAACTACCCAATAAACACAGCTCCATTAACCGGGAGCACAACGTATTTGAATGCAATTTGTTTCACTTTGCAGAGTTGCTCAGCTTTACCCATAAGATTCCAAACCCTCATGACTAAGTTAAGAAAACCAGGTCGTTTCACTGCTCATCTCTTTATATAACCTCTACACGATAGGTTCTTACCACACAAACTTAGGTATTCGTTGGCCAAGATGCACTTCCGCTTGATTTTTGAGGACCTACCGTTGTTAAGTATGGTTTTACTGCTTTCATACCACGCTCCTTTACTCCTGTAGAGATTCAATCGATTTGAGCAGCCACTAGACCTGGGTTGATAAGTCAATACTTGTGGTTGAGTGATTTCTATATCCTTTACTCATCATGAGGTTGTAGTCCTTACTTTTCACCTGCTGTGTCTAATAGATGCCTAAACCTCTCAGCTCACCTTCTCTCTCTCTCACTCTCACAGCCGTGTGGGCCCCCTTGTAGAGATCGTCTTCCAGCTCACGCTCATGCGCCAGCTCCACCATGGTCGTGGCTTAAGCTGCCCCCGGTTTTAAGCACCGCACCCGTAGTTTTTCCTCTACTGCTGCCAACTATGCCTACCCATCGTCTCAAATGCGACGCGTATCTCCCCTTTGTCCACTTCCGTGCCTCGCATTCCACGGTATGTTTTAACCACGCTGCTCAATTGCGCTCATGAGAACTCACGCTCTGCCCTTAGCTTTCACATGCCTATAAAACTCTTTTGACTATACCATTTTCTCCTCAGCTCGCCCTCTCAGTCTCTTGTGCATGATCCTTGAGCACTCCACTCTTTGAAACATCGAGAAACCGAAGTTGTACGTGATGCCGGCAAGCACGCCACCGTGTGCTATCTACCCTGGTGAGCTTCTCTCCTCTCCAACTCTGTCTCAATGCGCCTACCTCTTCCTTAAGTACCCTACTCATTTGATTAACCTTTTATGCAGTGAATTACTCGAACTAGGCATTCTTCTTCATCTCCGACCAAACACCGCCGTAAGACTTTCTCTCTTTGGTGAGCTGTACCTCGATTCCTTTCACCCGTAGCTCCGCATGCATGCAAGCAAGCACATGCGCACCCTTTTGTAACTTCTCTGCTACCGGGAAATCATTGTCACCATGGACCCCTTCGCCGCTAACGAGGTCTTTAATGCCAACTCCTTCTGCTCATTCTCGAGAGCTGTCATCGTCTTCAGTGAGTTCCTCCTCCCTCGTAGAGTAATCAAAGTCGAAAAGAGAACTAAAGTAATCGAAGTTAAAAAGATAACTAAAGTAGTCAAACTTGAAAAGAAAACCATAGCAGTCAAAGTCAAACACTTCGACTGTAGTTAGTGTCAAAATCTTCAACCGCTGCTGTGTCAAAATCTTCGACCACTGCTATTGTTAAACTCTTTGATCGCAATTGGTATCAAAATCTTTGACTACTACCGTTGTCAAGATCTTCGACCATAGCCGGAGTCAAAATCTTCTACCACAGCCAAAGTCAAAATCTTCGACCGCTATCATGTCAAAATCTTTGATCACAGCTAGTGTCGAAATCTTCGACCGCAGTCAGTGTCGAACTTTTCGACCGCTGCCATGTCGAAATCTTCGACCACAACTGATGTCAAAATCTTCGACTATTGTTGTTGTTGATATCTTTGACCGCAACTGAAGTTGAAATCTTTGACCACAGCCACAGTTGAAATCTTCAACCACTGTCATGTCAAAATGTTTGATTGCTGCAAATATAAAAATCTTTGACCATAGCTGGTGTCGAACTCTTCGACCTAGCTGGTGTCAAAATCTTTGACCACAGCTGGTGTCGAACTCTTCAACCACTGCTTGTGTTGAAATCTTCGAGCGCTGCCGTTGTCGAAATCTTCGATCGTAACTGGTGTCAAAATCTTCGACCGCTGCCACATCGAGATCTTCGACCGCTGCCACATCGAGATCTTCGACCGCTGCCATATTGAGATCATCAACCGCTGCCATTATCAAAATTTTTGACTGCAGCCAGAGTCGTAATCTTCGACCACTGACCATAGTCGATAGACAGAACTACAGAACATAGTCAATAGTCGTAGGCTACAGAACGTAGTCAGTGGTTGAAACCTACAGATCCTAGTTGATATTTGGTAGTCGGAGCATCCGAGTACCTCAACGGTGAGTATGAAAATCATACTCTACCAAATTTTATAGCAAAGTTTATAGTATGTAAGCCAAGACAAAGGTGGTTGTATAGTCTAGTTCAAATTACAAAACCTTGCTTTCAATTGTAATAATGAATAATATATTGTAAAGGAAAGTTGTAAAAGCATTTGAATTTGATAAGCAATTAATAATAAGGCATAAATAGCACAATTTAGAATAAGAGGCTTGCTGCTATAGAATTTCGAAATAGCGGCAATAACCTTGTTGAGCTAAGCCATGCATGGATTTCCCATCCATACATTTCTCGAACTATTTTATAAAACATAAAACTACTAAGGTGAAGGATTTACCAAGTTGTTCATGACCATGGATATGACTATTCGAATAGTTTTACACTCTACAGAGGTTGTACACTTTACCCATACGACATAAACATCCCACCATATTATACATATCACGCGATACCATTGGTACTTGATTTGAGAGTTCATGACAAAGTTTTTACATTATCGGTCCTAATAATCACCACGCTATAATACCTTCTTAAGACAAGGAGCACCGTTCAACGTTCCAAGGCTCATACGGTATGATGGAAAACCTTTCTTACCAGTAAGGTACTTTCGAACATAGAATATCTCCATGCCCGCACTAGCCCAATTTCACCTACAATCTACCACATGCAGCGAACTTGCTAAAATCTTGTGATTTATTATGCTAAGGTCTTCTCATAAAGGCACGTATGGTTGTACATTGTATATTGGGTTGAACTACACCATAGACTCAGTTCTTAGTGACCTGGGTGAGACAACCAGAAACCATAGTCTTGTGCTAACTGCACCCTCTCGAATCTTTTAGGACATTTGGATCCGTACCCTATGCAAGAATCTAGTGCTAAAGAATGACCTAGCCTCTAATCCTCTCGTGCACCTCCATCTTTAGATGAGTGACTTCTTTGCTTTGTCACTTGATTGCTTCTTCTTTCTTCTCCATGAGCACCCCTGTGGTTTATATATCCCCTTCTACCCCTTCTCTAAATTGGAGTAGGAATCCTAATCCAAATAGGAGTAGGAGTTTTAATCCTAGTAGGATTCATTTAGGACTCTTTATAGTACACCTTTATAAATTCTAAAAGACTAGGATATGAGTCACACTCTAACTCAACAATTTCTACCTTGACTCTTATCCACTGAAGTCACTATGCTTCTCCAAGAATTCGCTCCAAGTCGGCACCACCTTTTTATTTTTTTTATTTATTTGTTTTTTCCTTTCACCTTTGGGGGTTGTTGGGGGAGGAGTGGCCCCCACCATGGCGCAACCGGCTCACTGCGCATAAGCCCAAGTAGGTATGGGCCCAAAAGGTTGGCCTGTAGGGCATGCCAAGGAAAAAACTTGTGTACCCCCATTAGTAAAAACCCGAAGAGGAGCATTTGTGTAACCATTCTCACCCATTGCTACAAATATGGCCATTGAGCATTATGGGGGAGGGGGATCAATTTTTCAAGAGAAAGACATTGTCAGAATAGATACATTGTGCCCACTCTACACTTCTTCCCTCAGTATTAGACTCTGAGCAACCCTCTCGAGCCCCTGATGCCCTACTGTTTGGCACGTAACCACAACAGGATTGCCCCTACCACAGGGGCTCATGCATATCATTACAATGTGTGTGTCAGTGTCTAAGCTTGTCTGCCTGGACCCTCCACTTGATAATTCATTTGTTGTGTAGTTTGGTTAACCACACCTTTTATTCCTATAGCCTTCCATGCCATACATTTGTACCGTCTTTGAGCTCTACTCGTCGGTACCATGTGGTTTGCCCCACCACATATTCCTCCGTAGTTTCACACATAAGTGCAAATGAAACTAAGTACCTACTGTTGATGACACGGTTTCTTTTTCTTGGCCAGGATTTTTATTAGTCCTCTCATTGGTTTCTCTTCCTTTAGGTCTACCCATCAATCGATATCCTCCATTACTCTAGGTACTTTTCATGGTCGCCTACCCTTTGCAAGTAACTCACATGACTCCACCTCGAAGTGATACCTTACGGCCTTTGAGTTCATCTGACCTCGCTGAAAGCATCTAGGCCCCTAAAAATGGTTTTGGTAATTAATGAAATTATGTGAATATGGGACTAACGTGTTTTATGAGCATGCTATGGGTTAGTCTACATATGAGCGACAAGATGCAAGCCAAAGGATATCTATAAAGACCAAATTGGCTCAAGACAAAGGTATACTTAGCATAGGATCCTTTTTGAATTTTACCGGTCTTAGGTGAATGGTGGAAGACCGGATTATAGGATAGATGATCGTACCATCAAGAGGGATCTTGGCAAGTAGCTTGAAAACATATTTCTTGTGCCATATGGATCAACATTAGAAACTTGCATTCATCAAAAAATTAATTTTAAAACTTAGTTTGTGCTCTGTCTGGACGAGCGGTAGGACCGCAGTTCTGAACGTCGGAACTACCGGAGAGCGGTAGTTCCGTGCCTAAATGCGGTAGTACCGGCAAGCGGAAGATCCGGTTTTGAAGCGGATCGATTTTTCCAGAGAGCACCCTCGGTTCAACCCAAAATCTTACGGGAACGGAAGTACCGACCGTTTGAACGCCGGAACTACCGCAGTGAGCGGTAGTACCGCATTTTGAGCGGTACTTCCGGAGCCCGGAAGATCCGGAGGGAGAGCGGATGTTTTTTTTCAGAGAGCACCCTTCGGATGTAGTCTGGATTTTCCTGGAGCGGAAGTACCGGCAATTTCAACGCCGGAACTACCGCTGTGCGCGGTAGTTTTGCTGTCCGGAACGGTACTTCCAGTATTCAGAAGATCTGGCTTGAGAGCGGATCAATTTTTCAGAGAGCGCCAAAGTTGGGACCTTTCGGAGTTAGGCCCGAGCGGTAGTACCGCACCGACTTTGCGGAACTACCGGACAGCGGTAGTACCGCAAATGTCAACGGCGGTAGTACCGCGCCGCTAAATCCAACGGTCACTGCAGAACTCTGACATAGCCGTTCTGCCGCGAAGATTTGGTAGCGGTAGTACCGGCCCCTAGGGGCGGTAGTACCGCTCGACCTGAATTTTTTCAGGAAATTATGTCAAACGGCTAGTTTTGGTTGGTAGAGGTTATAAATACCCCCACCACTGCACAAGAGCTTAGTTTAGAGACTCATTGCATATTCCTTGAGCCCAAGAGCATTCATTCCACCCACTTTCTCTCATTGAGCATTAAATTGAGGTGGTTTTGCAATTAGTGCAAGAATTTCATTTGTTGATCCACTTAGCACAAGAATTGCATTCAAGTGAAGCCCAAGGTCTATTACTCTTAGTGCTTGCCGGCACTTGGACGATCGGGTGACGTTTGGCTTGGAGATCTTCTCAAGAAGCTTGTGAGAAGACCCGACAAATTTGTGATGGTCGGAGCTCAACTACCCGGAGCGGGGAAGAGCTACATTAGTGATCGAGGTGTTTGGCTCAATTCGTGGAGCCGGTCCGGTTCGTCCGGGCTAACCTCAACGTGGATTAGGGGAAACCGGCAAGTTTCCAATCACCACGGTAAAACATCGGTTGTGTCCCTCGTCTTCTTAGCTCTTGTTTATTTGCTTCATTGTGATCATTTGTTTGCTTAGAGCTAGGATTGCTATATTGTTGTCTAGAATTGCATAGGTTTAATCGCTTTACTCTCTTGTCATTTAAATTGTGAAGAGTTAATCAAGTGAACAAGAAAAGTTTTAAAACCTCCTATTCACCCCCCTCTAGTCGGTATCCTTGATCCTACACTCGCAGATATTATATTCTTCTCTAAGCTGAGAACATATCGAACTCCCATCAATGTGCGATGTGCTCCATCATACATCTTCAGTGTAATCATTCCTACCTCAATAATTACATACTAATTACAATCTGCTAAGTGAATAGTTTCATACGCCGAGTGTAGAGATCCTTCATTAGATATCTCCCTCACCGAACATATATAAAAACAACAACTTGAATATAATATTCATCCATTAGAAGCACCTTATTGACTGACGACTAGTATGTCTGAATCATCCTTTGCTACTGTCACTAAACATGCACCCTTCATTTACTTCAAACTCAGACAATCTTTTATCATGTGACCTTACTCGTCATTTAGATAGCATACACGTATGTCCTTGCTCGTACCCTTATTCTTTTTGCAACACCTACTGGAACCAATGTTTGATCACTCGAGGATTAAGAATTTGATGGCTTCTTCAAGTACTCTGCCTCAAATAGATATGCAACTACCTCATTAAAGCTGAGAGTGGTTTTCTCGACAAGAATATTCATCACCAATTGCTCCCATGATGGTGATAGAGATGACACTAGTATGACAACCTTGTCATTTTTCTTAATTTTCTAATCCACATTAGTCAGCTATGTGATAAGCTTGTTGAAAGATGTTAAGATGGTCAGCAAACTATATACCTTCGTCCATGCGCAACCTATACAGTTGTTGCTTTAGCACCCATTGGCTTGACAACGACTTTGTAATATACAAGTCTTCTAAGTTCTCCCATAATTTCTTCAGTAAAATCTCCTTGATTACTGAGTACTTTACCTCATTAGAGAGATATAGATGTATTGTATTGACAGCCTTCTTCTCCATCACTTTCAATCTTTATCGGATGTTTTTTAGTTTATCTCCTTAAAAAGCATCAATTAGCTCCAACTGGATTAGGGCATTCTTCACCATGAATTGCCACACGTTGAAATTTAGTCTGTTGTCAAATTTTTGTACTTGATTCCATATCATCGATATTGATCTTGATTTTGTGCTACTGGACGCTTTTCCGACCTTCTCACAAATCAAATTAATTAGGCCTTGTTACACTTTGATAGCCCTTCTTATGTGCGACAGCCCTCACATCAGATTAAATCTAGTCATGGAGAATAACCTAACCTGTAATTTTCTCGTGCATCTCTATCTTTGGAAGAGTGACTTCTTTGCTTTGTTGCATCTTCTTTCTTCTCCATGGTCACCCCCATGGTTTATGTAGCCCCACCTACCCTTCTTCAAATTGAAATAGGAATTATAATCCAAATAGGAATAGAAGTCCTAAGCCTAGAGGATAAATCTATTATTCTTTATAGCACAACTTTTGAAATCCTAAAATACTAGTATGTGTTAAAAATTGGCCCATATGAGCAAGGCCCATTTCTTTAATTCCAAAACATGCATGGTTTAGAACCATATTACTAAGGTAAGGTAGGGGAGACCAATTTATAAGGTGGAGTCCTCACCACTCCTTGAATATGGATAGAGATGGAATGAGGAGGGCTTTGGCTAATCATGCACGCGCGCACGCACCCCGCATGCATTCACGCATTTCTATGTGAAAATCGCGTGACTTGTGACTTGCGACATGCGACATGGCACGCCACCTGGCAGACCAAGTCCATCTTTATTTTTGCTGAACCCTGCACTACTCTCTCTCTCTCTCTCTCTATTTGAATGAGATTCAAATGTTTGAATTTGAGGCTTAATTGGGTATTTGATGACAAGTAGTTACCAGTGGGTAATTCACTGGTTAAATGCTATCAGTTACCACTGAATAATTGAGCAGTTATTAGTGAATTGTTTTAGTTCAATGGGACAGTTACTAGTGAGTAATTTGCACATCTATATATACCTGGAGACTTCCAAGATATACAGTGGAGAATCTCTCACTGCCTGCATCTCTCACTTCTGCCAACTTGTGCTGTTGTATTGTGTTGTCTGAACCTCGTCGACTCTTCTTCTCTGTGTGCACTGTGAAGAAGAGAAGCGGTATCTTTGAGCCGTTGCTACCATGAAGACCTACACGGGGGTGGCAATAAGGTTTCTAGACAGCGCATATCTACGCGACCGCTCGCTGCCTGCTTCATCTACGTCCTGCACTGCATCAAGCCTGAACTGCTTCCTATTCTTCATCAAGCCCAACAGTAAATCGTTCGCGCGTTCGATCAACTTTGATATTATATTTTTCTTTGAATATTTTTTGAAGTACAATGAGTAGCCTGCTAACAGTTTTGTGTTTGGCATCACTAGTTTTTTACTGTATTTATCTCCTAGTAAAATTTGGAATTGAAATATTGCCCACTGTTGTGGTTACAAACCAAACAGTATAGAGTGGTAGTGGAAATGTTAGGTGAACAATGCTTGGGGACTTCCCCATGGCCTGGATGGCTTTATATATATTCACATGGGGAGTATTTTACAATTATACCCTTACACCCAAGTATCCCTCTCAAGGGCATTTATGTCATTATACATGTCCCATTTTGGGCTTTACAATCTTCTAACAGGCCGGCTGGGCTTAGGTGGGGGGCCACCCCTACAACAGGAGCCTCTCATGGTGAAGGGTTTCACGGGCCAAAGCCATGTTGCTGAGCCATTTGGCCCCCTCCATCCCTGCAGCCTGTGACCTTCTGTGATCTTGGGCAGAAATGCATTTGCTGGCGCAGCCCAGCTTCGCACCGAGGATACGGAGTCAAACTGGCTGCCGAAGCCATCTCCGGCCACGAAGTCCTTCAGCCGCGGAGTCGAAGTTGCCGACGGAGCCGCCTCGCCGAGTCGAAGCTGAGGCGAGGTCGGGCTCATCTTGTGGACATGTTGTCGAAGCGCGGGGCAGGTCCGCCTCACGTGCGTGATGTTGGAGCCGAGGGCGGGCTTGTCCCGCAGAGACGAGTCCGAAGCGGACACATCGCCAAAGTGATTTCTGAGGTTGTTCTGTGGACGTAAAGTCGACGTACAGCCCGATGGCTCGCAGCCCGAAGACGATGTCTTAGTGACGTCGAGGATCGCGCCGACTCTGAGGTGTCAGGCGATCGCATGGCCATGGTCGTGCGTTCCTTCCCGAGAGGGAGGGCACGTGGCAGGACACGATTGGTGGGTCGTGGGCTATCAGGCAATGGGCGCGCGCACGCAACCTGGTGGCTTGGGCTTCCGCGGATGCGCACTCCTGACGGTAAGTCGAATTCAAAGTCGGAGTCATTCTGCACAGGTGGAGTCGAAGTCGTAGTCGTTCCGCGGAGGCGGAGTCGACGTCGAAGTCGGAGTGACTGGCTAGTGGCCTACTTGATAGGGACGGGGTTCCCGATCTTCCGTCAGGTGATGATAACTCTCGTTTTGGTGGAACGCGACACACCGATCTGGCTTCAGATCCAAAAGACCCGAACCCTGCAACCTTAGCACCACGACTCCTCTGGTTATCAACCGTGTCACTAATTCGGTTGACCTCACCAAGAAGGCTAATCCCTGCCTGTGAAACGAAGAACACAAGCAAGAACTCGAAAGAACGCAGCTCAAAGAAGTGACAATCTGCAGATGTATGATTAAGATCACGAAAGTGGGGTTTCACGACCGAAAACGGCGGCTGTTCAATGACAGATTGATCTCAAGCAAAACCCAAACCCTAATGGTGGGGGTGGTGGCTGGATATAAGGTCTAAGGGTCGTCACGCCCCCTGGACGTGCCCCCTAACGGGCTCTAAGACGATACACGGCCCAACGGACCAAAAGACGGTGACACAACACCCTGGCAGATTCTGGATGCTGACTTGTTTCGACGATTCCCGTTGAATCCGGTAGAATTTGGACCTCAAACCAAAGCCATTGGTTAGCCTATGAAATTATCTTTCCATGCATATGTGGGTCATTGAAAACGAAGTCTGTATGCGTCCTGGGCGTCCGTTTTACTGCAGGCTGGTCCTGAAGGCCGAGGCAGACTCGAACTCGAGTTGGACTGGACCTCCGGCTTGACTTGGACGTCCTTGCTGGTCTTCTCCGCCTCCACACCTCTCTCCATGTACTTCATGACCCTCTCCAATGTTCCTAAGCAAGATAACATCATTAGGTAGCAATCTATTCTCAAAACTATGAAAATGATCGCTTAAGAATGGGCCATGCGGCGAGACACGATTGGCGTGTCATGCGCTATCAGGCGGTCGCATGACTGTGGCTGTGCGTTCCTTCCCGAGAGAACGGGCCACGCGGTGAGACACGATTGGCGTGTCGTGCGCTGTCAGGCGGTCGCACGACCGCAGCTGTGCATTCCTTCCCGAGAGAACGGGCCACGCAGTGAGACACGATTGGCGTGTCGCGCGCTGTCAGGCGGCCGGGTGACTGCGCATCTTCGGCCTCCACCGGTCGCGCTTCTCGATCGTGGGGAGGCGGACAATTGGGCTCCCGCCGGTTGCACTTCCCGATCGTGGGGGAGACGAGCGGTTCGGCTTCCGCCGGTTGCGCTTACCGGCGGTGTGGGAGGTGAAGGGGCTTTATATACCCCTTTGGCATCGCAGCGACATTCTCCTTCACTTGCCTCCTGTTCCCTTGCTCTCTTTGACTTCTGCACTGTGCTCTTGCCGCCATTTGCCACAGGCGCCGTACTTCTTGCCGTTTGGCTCCCGGAGGACAATGGCTCGTTGCAAAGAACATGTTCATCGGGCCAACGATGGCGCCTCATCTGGACAATCGTCGTCAACCGAGGTGGAATACGTGCTTGTAGGGCGCGAGCCATCGCTAGTGAACAAGCGGTGGGTAGCGGAGGAGAAGGTGGAGGGTCCGTGCTCTCGCGTCCTGGGCTAGACCCTCGCGACGGAGGAGATGATCCGAACTCTACTACACGAAGGGAAGCTGACGGACCACCATGAGGTGTGCCTGCCTGCCAGCGACGAGACGGAGCCGCACCCGGGGGAGTCAGAGGCCATCGTCTTTGTCGCATATTTTGAAGCCGGTCTTTGAATCCCAGCGGCCCTGATTGTTGGCGACGTCTTACAGACCTTCAGGCTGGAGCTAGCGCAAGGGACCCCGAACGCAATAGCCCACCTAGTTGTTTACAGCTGGGCGCTGCGGATGGAGGCGTGTTGGCCTAGTCGGAGGCGAGGGTGCTACGTTCTCCGACTCAGTGAAGTATGCCGATTCGGACCTTGAGGCGGGGGCGGAGCAGACGACTCCAAGCTGGACCAAGGGTGCGGTGCGGACAACCAGGAAGGCGAAGCGTCCTTGCCTATGCTGGTTGCTGAGGCTGAGGAGTCCTCGCCCTGGTCTCCGAAAGCGAAGCGGCCTCGGACACAATCGCCCTCGCAGCCGGAGAGGGGGTTCGCTGTGGCGACCGGGATCGGGGGCATGTTGGAGTCTGACTCTGACATGAAGGCCGCTCGGCCTGAGGAGCTGTAACAGCCCAGGTTTTTATTAAAATTAAAATGAATTAATGAATAAATAAATAATATTAAAATAAAATCTGAATTAAATTTAAGTATTGTTGTGCCTAAAGTTTAAATTTGGATTTGCCCTGAATTTCTGTTTTTGAAAAAGCTGGATTCGAAAAGCATTTTAAGGAAAACCTAAAAATATTATTAAATAAAAAGATATATTGATTTTCTATAAAAAAATGCTATGTCAAATTAAAAATTTGGAGTTATTTGGAGTTTATTTGGTTTCCTGGATTTTCTGGAGTTTAAAAATGTATTTTTGAAATTTAAAAGTATTTTAAAGTATGAAAATTAAATATCAAAATTAGTTGGAAATATTTATATTAGGTTCAAAATGTCCCCAGGAGATTCTAGGAATTTTTCTGGAATTTTTGGAGGTCATTTGGTATTTTTCTGAGGCTTAATGGAATTTCTAGGCTTTTCTGAAAATCCAAAATCAATTTCCAAAAATTATTTCCCTCTCCCCCTCCCTCTGGCCGCCACGTGGACGGCCAGATCCTCTCCACGCCGCCGCCATCCGGCCGTCGCCTCCTCCCACCTTCCTCCCCTCCCCTCGCGCCACGTGTGCCCTCAAGATTGCGCCACGTCGCGCCCCGGCCCGATCCACCCCTCCGCCCGCGCTCACTCCCGTGGCCGCCCGATCGCCATCCAACCGTCCGCGCCTCTCCTCTTCCTTTCTCTCTCTGCCCCCGGGTCCCACCCGGCAGCCTCCCTCGCCCCTTCTCTCTCTCTGCAGCCCGGGCCCATCGGTCAGGGTCGTCTTCCCCGGCCGCCTCCTCCTTCCTCCCGCGCCGCCAGCCCCCGGCCGCAACCGCCGCCCGCCCGACCCGGTCTCCCCCGCCTTCCCGCGTGCGCCTCCCTATCCTCTCCCGCACAACGCGCGCGCCCACGTTCCCCTCTCTCCGCGCCCACCTCCCCCGATTCGGCCACAACCGCCGCGCCACTTCCTCCGCTCCGGCGAGAAATCCGCGAAGTCCCCGCCCCCGTCCGCCCCTATAAAAGGCACCCCCGGCCTCCCCTCACTCCGCAACACCTTCCCCTCCACTCCCCTCTCCTTCCCGGCCGCTTCATCGCCGCCGCACCGAGCGCCCTCGTCGCCGCCACCGCCTCGAGACTTCGGCGAGCAATCCCGGCCGTATACGGCGCCCTCACGCCTCACCGTCGGTCCCTCCAGCTTCCTCGCGTCGCCGCCGTGCCCGTGCGCTCCTCCCTCGGGTCCAAGCGCCGACGAAGCGCCGCCACGCCGTTGGGCCCGAAGCGCCGCCGCCGTCCTCGCCGCCGGCCCATTCCCGGCCGCCCCCGGTAAAGCCCGCCCCACCTCCGCACTCCCCTCGGCTTCCTCTCCCCGTCCCAACCTTCGCCGGCCGCCGCCGTGCCGCCGACCGCCGGCAAGCACACCGCCCCCGTGCGCCTCCGGCCGGCCAGGCCACATCAGCACGGCTGCGCCTGTGTGGCAGCTGGCGTGGCGCCACATCCCCGCCACCTCGGCATCCTCCGCCCCCGTCAGCGCCACGTGCGCAAGACCCGCCACCCGTGCCACCTCAGCCCCGGCCGTAGTCCATGGACTCGGTCCACATGGACCGGGCCCGCATGTCAGCCCCTCCACACTCATTTCCTGTACAAAAATAATTCGGCCAAAAATTAAAATCCCGAGCTGACGCAATGCTGACGTCATAAATTCTTTTCCATTTGAAAAATAAATCCAGACAATTCCTTTTTCCATTTTCTCTCTTTTCAAACTTCCCGGAGCCCGTTCTCCTTCGTTCTAACTCCGATTTGGCCCATTCAAATTTCTAAATTCATCAAAAATTCCTCTCTATCCATTTCTAGCCTCAATTCAAATATTTGAGTTCAATTTGAATTTATTTGAATTTATTTGAATTTGGTGGGTTATTTTGACGTGTAGACTTCGACGATTCGGGAAATTTCTTCGACGAAGATTCAAGCCAAGTTGAAGAGCAAGGCAAGTCACCCTCCTTGATCATGTTGATCCCAGATTTTCAAATAAAATTATGTTGATTTAAATTATACTGCATGCATATTTCTATTCAACGTATTTCAATTCAGTTTTAAAATTTAGTTAATGCCTACTTGTTAATCCCTCCATTGAATTTGAATTCCTCAATACCTTGTCACCCTAGAATAAAACTCTAGTTAATACATTAGTGTTGGCTAGAGAGTTTATTCAAATGCTTAGCCCTACGAAGTTATATTATTTGTTTTTGGGATGTCTTTTCACATAAAATGATAACCCTGTTTACATAAAATGTTATGTACTCTTGACTTTGGTGAGTCAAGGAGGTTTATGAAACATTTTGAAAGAAAATATAAAACTGGTTTAGACTTAGGCATTTGGTTAGAGTGGTGGGTGCAGGCATGCCCTGTTGGTTGGAGCCGCAGTGGTTGATTGTCGTGCACAGGGGTTTGTGGTTGGGCCTGAGTCAATTAAGGACCGGTCTGTGAGCTACTGTTGCAAAGCCCTAATCGTACTACCACATGGCTGGTATGGGACAGCCCTGGCTGAATAATTTGTGAAGTCCCAATCTGAGTCGAGTTGTAGGTTGAAAGTGAGCGTGGTTGGTGCCATGTGAAGTCTCACTTGGGCGAGCGTGGTTAAGCCATGAGAAGTCTCGTCTAGGCTCAAGAGGGGGTCCCGGTCTGGTGGATTCCTTACTGGGGTGAAACCTTAGAGTTGGCTCGACCAGGTTGAAGGCTTTGCATTGTAAAGGCCTTGTCACGACTCCTTGCCGCACACCTAAGGAAGTGTGTAATCGCGTGGCACAAAAGGATGATCGTGTCTTGTGGGTAAAGCTGTACAACCTCTGCAGAGTGTATAATCTATCCTGGATAGCCGTGCCCACGGTCATGGGCATGCTGAGTAAAAGTTTTTCATGGATTAGACTTTGTTTTTCAAAAATGTTTTTGAAAACCTTGTGGATGGATGGAATCCACGAGAGATGAAAACCTTACGGATGGATGGAATCCGTGAGAGATTGAAATCTGGTGAATGGATGGAATTCATCAGAGTTGCGCAGTGAAAGCGTGTGGATGGATGGAATCCATACGTGATCTTTTGGAAAAGATGGTCCGGGTGGGATGCCCGTGGATAGGTTGGTGTTTGGTCGGAGCCGGCACTAACGGTATTACTTTCTACTACAAGTAATGTTTTTACTTACAGTATTAAATTCTGCGATTTCAATCTATCTATTGTATTTCTTAAATGTTGTTTTATGCAAACTAACCCTATAAAGCCTTCCATTGAAGCCTTTATCATTATGTTGCATTTTCCCGGGTGATTTGCGGAGTACAAGTTTGTACTCACGTTGCTTTTTCCACACAGAGAAGGAAGACGTCAACTACGGTGAAGATCTGGACGAATAGGCCGCGTCTTACTGTCGTTTGCCTGTGGGCAGGCTTGGGCTTCGCTATTTATCAGTTTGCTTCCGCAATTATTTCCTTTATTTATTTTACCAATGGGCGTTGATGTAAGACTTGGCCATAAGGCCGTACCCCTTTATTTAATATATTGAGTCATTTGTGCTGGGTTATTATCTTTGTTGTGACTGTGTGCACTAGCTGATCCTGGACTAGTGCAATTTACACAGAGGATCCAGGAGTCGTTACTCCGGGTTCCGACAGGAGCCAGCTGCCCCAGGCGACACTGGTCTTCCTGTGGTTCCTTTTGAGGCCGAGGGGACGCCCCAACGGACCCCGCCGGTTGACGCCGAAGGTATGCTTGACTCCCTCCTTATGATCCTGCGAGGCTTCCCTAAAGTTCTGACCACAATCTTTTACTATTAGTGGAGGCACGGTCCTCCAGCCGTGGACAATCTTCGAGGGACGGAGATATCCTGGGGTTGGCATCGACAGCCGGCGCCCTTGAAATTGTCACCACGGAGGCCACACGATCGACCTTGACGAACTTCATCCCTCGGCCGGAGATGCTGTAGGCATGACAAGGGGCCGCGGACGTGGGACGCCATGCTGGCTCTGGAAGGCGCCCTCGAGGAACTCTCCGTAGATGTGCCGCCTCATGCCATCGGTCCCGAGGACCTGTCGCGGACGCTTCGTCGAATCGGGGAAGCTTCCAGCCTCGCTCTCAACGCCGCCAAAGCTTTCGGTAACCACTGCTCCTTCGTGACCTTGCACTTAGCCCTCGCGCTGCTTTAGCACCAAGGCTGTCGGCACGTCGGTGAGTTGGCCGACCCCCAGCTGGAGATGCCAGATGGAGCTGGGGTGATGTTGGGCGCCGTGTGTGCCGTCCGCCACACCGTCCGCCACACCGTCCGGGCCTTCCACGACCGAATCTGGGACTACATCGGGGAGGCCGCGGCGAAGGTAGCGCTACGACAGACCCTACATGGAAAGGGGGACTTTGGCCAATGGCTTGACGAAGTTCCACAGCACAATGAAGATGGTGCCGCCATCCCGGAGCATGGTGCGGACCCATAGGTGTGATGCCAGGGTCCTAGTGTGTAGGCGTGTGTTGCAATGTATGTGTTCTTTTTGTAAGCTGGCGCCCTATGGCCCCCTGTTTTATGAATAAAGTGGAAATTGCCCCTGTGTTCTGATTACTTTGTACTGTTTTGCCCCAGGCAGCTGCTTGATAGGGGCCGGTTGCTAGTCGCTGACCTCGTGACTCGACGGTGTCTTCAGCATTGGGGGTGGGCTGAGGACTTGCTGAACTTTTGGGCGGCCCGGACTTCAGCAGTTGAGACTTCAGCGCGGGAGTATATTAAGGTGGAATCCGACGAATAGCGACCCTAAATACTCGAGGGCGCTTGTAAACATTGGCTCTTCACAAATGTCATTACCGACTATCCCTATAAACATTCTTTTATGAATGTAATAAAGACCTTGGTTGGAGTACGTATCCTTGTCGCTTTTTATGATCACGCCTATCTCCGACCAACACTTAGGACTTAGCGCTCTGTCCTCACGCTCCCTAGCCGAGGTAGACGCTCGTGTGCTTCATCCCCACTCTTCCGAAGTGGCGGCAGCGGATCTGGCGCCTAGCTGAAGTGGATGCTCGAGCGCTCCATCCACTACCCTTTGAAGTGGCGGCAACGGAGCTGGCGCCTAGTATAAGTAGACGCTCGAGCGCTCCGTCCACTACCCTTCGAAGTGGTGGCAATAGAGCTGGCGCCTAGCCAAAGTAGACACTCGAGCGCTCCATCCCCTACACTTTGAAGTGGTGGCAGCGGAGCTG
This sequence comes from Dendrocalamus latiflorus, assembly GCA_017311315.1. Classification (NCBI taxonomy): domain Eukaryota; kingdom Viridiplantae; phylum Streptophyta; class Magnoliopsida; order Poales; family Poaceae; genus Dendrocalamus; species Dendrocalamus latiflorus. The sequence continues at coordinate 29,011,747 of CM029634.1, forward strand.
GCGTCTAGCCGAAGTAGACGCTCGAGCGCTCCGTCCCCTACCCTTCAAAGTAGTGGCAGCGGATCTGGCGCCTAGCCGAAGTAGATGCTCTAGCACTCCATCCCCTACCCCTTGAAGTGGTGGCAGCGAAGCTGGCGCTTGCCGATGTAGACACCGAGCGCTCCGTCCCCTACCCTTCGAAGTGGCAGGCACTTCTTGCCTATACTCCAAAGTGCATGCGGAGGCCACGCGTGTTGTTGATACTCACGTAGAGTGCGCGCGGAGACTGATGTGGCACCAAGTAGCACTACAACTTTGGTTAGTGCATGCAATTCTGTGCACAATGTTCAAGAAGCTTTGAATGCTAATTATGAGGTTTCTAATGTGTACAAAAGTCATATTTGGAAAACTAATGAAGTCTATTTTCCAACAAATGAAACGGCACTTGATTTGGAGCTTCCTACACAACGTTATGGCAATTTCATTGAATGCTGCACGACCTGTCTGGAGAGACGCGCGAGACTTGCCAAATATAAAGAGTTCGAGTATTGCAATGCAAGTAACGGTAAAATCCGACCACACCATGGCTTTCTAAAGGTTGATAAGGACTCCTTTTCAGATTCCAAATGGATTTAGAAGCCCCTTGAACAAGAAAATAAAACATATAAAGATTTGAAACCGATTCGGACTCGGATTGGGACAGCTGGCAAGACTGATACTAAAACGTCCATAACTTTCACAAACGGAGTCTGATTTGGGCGTTCTTGGACTCGTTGGAAAGCTATTTCAAAGCCTCACATAATGGATAAGGTACCAGCTATAAAATCCTCATAATAGCCAAATCGCAAATTAAGAGAGAATCCAGTGGTAGTAGTTTAGATATTTCCTTTTTAGTTCGTATTGGAGTTTGTTTCGGCCTTAGGCCAGGTTGTGCGTGAGTTTTAGTCAAGGCCATGCATTGTGCACCAATATAAGGCCATGGCCTTAGCCCCATTGCAACTTAGGCGATGAATTGAGAAATAGAAACCAGAAAATCACCATGGTTTGATGGCCATTGTTGGTATGTTCTTGAGATTTCCATCGAGGAATTGCTATTGGTGTGTTGAATCTAATTGTGGTGTTGGATTCTACTTGCTGAAACTTCAGTTTCTCTACCCTTTGTTCACGTGCTGCGGTGTGCGTAGAAGAAGGCTTATCTTGGAGGTGTATGCTGTTCTTGGGTTTGCAAGAACCTTAGAACAAGGGAGGGCATCCAACGAGGCGTATCGTGAAAGATCAGGGTCAAAGCAACGTGGTTCAGATAGCTTGCTAGGTGGATCCGTATCATCTTGGTATCAGAGCGTGGTTGATCACGATACGAGGTTGCTGAATTTTTCTTGATGGCGGGTTCTATGAAAATTGAAGATGGCGAGGTGTAACATAATCATGCCGAGCCAATCGGGGAGGCGCCCCAATATGCGGCGTCTTTGCTGCCCGAGGTGCGACACAGGCTTGAAGCGACATGTGACTACTTCTTAAGTTGTCACCGAAAGCTTGAAGGCAAGGTTGATGATTTGGGGGCGCGAATTGATGCTTTGACTGAGGCGATACGCAACCAGCCACCACAATTTCAGCATGCTGAACGGGGACCTCAATATCCCGAACGGCGTGCACCATACGAAGACGACGAACACGAGGAGGTCTTTGATGGTGCAGCGGACTTTGCTCACAACCACGCCATGCCTGGGACTACCGTGGTGCTGACCGTGTAGGGACATGCGTGGCAGAGGTGCTGCCCATGGTGGAGGTATGCTGATGGTGTCGGGTTTGCTCAGTGTGTTGCCATGGATGATGGAATTGGGCGGATAAAAATTTCTATCCCATCATTTAATGGTAAAGCTGAACCGGAGGAGTACTTGGATTGGGAGATGCGCGTCGAAAAAAATTTTGATAGCCATCACTATACTGAGGATAAGAAGATTAGTTTGGCAACAATTGAGTTCACCGGATATGCTCTTGTTTAGTAGAATCAATTGTGTCGCGTAGGAGCTTGTCCGGATACTTGGGTACAATTGAAGAATATTTTGAGGCGGCGTTTTGTCCCAGCACACTACACTAGGACCTTGTACAACTGGCTACAACAACTACGTCAAGGTAATTCTAGTGTTGATGAATATTATAAAGAGATGGAGATGTTGATGATCCGTACAGGGACAGAGGAGCATGATGAGGTTACTATGGCATGTTTCTTTAATGGGTTGAATGAGGATGTGCAAGATAGGGTAGAGATGGTCCATTACTACAACATTTAAGACTTGGTGCATCAAGCCGAATGTGCTGAACAACAATTGAAGCGCAAACAAGCTAAGGGTGGACATGCCAACACTCAAACAAACCCATGGAGGCGTCCATCACAGCAAGGCGATGATGTTGGTTCACACTCCAAGGTGGCAACATCAAGCCGTTCAAATGTGGCTCTTTCAAGGGAGGCAAGCAATAGAGGTAAAGAAGCAACTAAAACTGATTCTAGTTTGTCTTCTGATGCTTGTGCTAGAGAAATTGAGTGTTTCAAGTGCAAGGGAAGAGGTCATATGATGCGTGATTGTCCAAATCAACGAAGAGTGCTTCTCACTAAAGATGGCTATGCTTCAACAAGTTTTAGTAGTGATTCTGAAAGTGAAAAATCCGATGATTCCAAGGAGGATGTTGTCTATTGTTATCCAGAATTGAATGGTGTTAATCTTTTGGTCCGAAAGGTGCAAAGTAAAGAAACTGAAACAAAAGGACAGCAGTGGAGTGTTTTCCAAGCGGAGTGCAAAATCAAAGATAAAACATGCAAGTTGATCATAGATGGTGGAAGTTATACCAATGTGATTAGCAAAGATTTGGTGTACGCTTTAGGGCTGTCCACGTGGAGGCATCCTCAACCACATCATGTGGAGTGGCTACACAACTCCGGAAGGCTAAAGATAACTCATAAGGTGCGTGTTTCGTTTGTTGTTGGTGACTATGTTGACAAGGTGGATTACGACGTAGTTTCAATGGATGCATGTGGGTTATTGTTGGTAAGACCATGGCAATATGATCGCAATGCTATGCATAAGGGCCGGTCCAAAACATACACTTTTGTACATGGGGGAAAGAAGCATGTGTTGAAACCAAAATTGGAGAGTGCTATTCATGTTGATGAAGAAATTACAGCCAAGAAGAAGCAAGCTCCCAAGATTACCCCAAAGCCGAGGACGGTTTTGCTTCAACGAGGGGAGGATGATGTGGCACCAAGTAGCACTACAACTTTGGTTAGTGCTTGCAGTTCTGTGCACAATGTTCAAGAAGTTTTGAATGCCAATTCTGAGGTTTCTAATGTGCACAAAATACATATTTGGAAAGCTAATGAAGTCTATTTTCCAAAAAATCAAACGGCACTTGATTGGAGCTTCCTACACAAAGTTATGGCAATTTCATTGGATGCTGCACGAGCTGTCCGGAAAGACGCGTGAGACTTATCAAACATAAAGAGTTCGAGTATTGCAATGCAAGTAAGGGTAAAATCCGACCACACCATGGCTTTCTAAAGATTGAGAAGGACTCCTTTTCACGTTCCAAACGGATTTGGAAGCCCCTTAAATAAGAAAACAAAACATATAAAGATTTGAAACCAATTCGGACTCGGATTGGGACAGCTGGCAAGACCGATACTAAAACGTCCATAACTTTCACAAACGGAGTCCGATTTGGGCGTTCTTGGACTCGTTGGAAAGCTATTTCGAAGCCCCACACAATGGACAAGGTGCTAGCTATGAAATACTCATAGTAAGATCACAAATTAAGAGAGAATCCGGTGGTAGTAGTTTCGGCCTTAGGCCAGGTTGTGCGTGAGTTTTAGTGAAGGCCGTGCATTGTGCACCAATATAAGGCCAGGGCCTTAGCCCCATTGTAACTTAGGTGATGAATTGAGAAATAGAAATCAGAAAATCGCCATGGTTTGGTGGCCATTGTTGGCGTGTTCTTGAGATTTCCATCGAGGAATTGCTCTTGGCGTGTTGAATCCAATTGTGGTGTTGGATTCTACTCACTGAAACTTCGGTTTCTCTACCCTTTGTTCACGTGCTGCGGTGTGCGTGGGAGAAGGCTTATCTTGGAGGTGTATGCTGTTCTTGGGTTTGCAAGAACCTTAGAACAAGGGAGGGCATCCAACAAGGTGTATCGTGAAAGATCAGGGTCAAATCAATGTAATTCAGCTAGCTTGCTAGGTGGATCCGTATCAGAGACCGTGTGTCTTATTTATACTCCATAGAGTGCACGCGGAGACCGCGTGTCTTATTTATACTCACGTAGAGTGCGCGCGGAGACCGCGTGTCTTATTTATACTCCATAGAGTGCACGCGCAGACCGCGTGTCTTATTAACACTCACGTAGAGTGCACGCGGAGGCCGCGCGTCTTGTTTATACTCACGTAGAGTGCACACAGGGGGCGCGCGTCTTATTTGTACTCCGTAGAGTGCACGCGGAGGCCGCACATCTTGTTTATACTCATGAAGAGTGCGTGCGGAGACCGTGTGTCTTATTTACACTCCATAGAGTGCACACGGGGGTCGCGCGTCTTATTTATACTCCGTAGAGTGCACGTAGAGGCTGCGCGTCTTGTTTATACTCACGAAGAGTGCGCATGGAGACCGCGTGTCTTATTTATACTCTGTAGAGTGCGCGCGGAGACCGCATGTCCTATTTATAGTCCGTAGAGTGCACGCGGGGGCCGCACGTCTTATTTATACTCCGTAGAGTGCGCGCGGAGGCCGCGCGTCTTGTTTATACTCACGAAGAGTGCGGACGGATACCACGTGTCTTATTTATACTCTGTAGAGTGCACACGGAGGCCACGCGTCTTGTTTATACTCACGAAGAGTGCGCGCGGAGACCACGTGTCTTATTTATACTCCATAGAGTGCACGTGGAGGCCGCACGTCTTGTTTATACTCACGAAGAGTGCGTGCGGAGACCGCGTGTCTTATTTATACTCCATAGAATGCACACATGGGTCGCGCGTCTTATTTATACTCTGTAGAGTGCACATGGAGGCCGCGTGTCTTATTTATACTCACGAAGAGTGCGCGCGGAGATCGCGTGTCTTATTTATACTCTGTAGAGTGCGCGCGGAGACCGCGTATCCTATTTATACTCCGTAGAGTGCACGCGGGGGCTGCACGTCTTATTTATACTCTGTAGAGTGCACGCGGAGGCCACGCGTCTTGTTTATACTCACGAAGAGTGCACGCGGAGACCATGTGTCTTATTTATACTCCGTAGAGCACACGCGGGGGCCGCGTGTCTTATTTATACTCCGTAGAGTACACGCATAGGCCGTGCGTTTATTTTTACTCACAAAGAGTGCGCGCGGAGACCGCGTGTCTTATTTATACTCACGAAGAGTGCGTGCGGAGACCGCGTGTCTTATTTATACTGCGTAGAGTACGCGCGGAGACCGCGTGTCTTATTTATACTCCATAGAGTGCACGCGGGGGCCACGCGTCTCATTTATACTCCGTAGAGTGCGCGCGGAGACCGCGTGTCTTATTTATACTCCCTAGAGTGTATGCGGGGGCCATGCGTCTTATTTATACTCCATAGAGTGCACGCGGAGGTCGTGCGTTTTGTTTATACTCACAAAGAGTGCGCGTGGAGATCGCATGTCTTATTTATACTCCGTAGAGTGCGCGAGGAGGTGGCGCATCTTATTTATACTCCGTAGAGTACACGCGGAGGCCGCGCGTCTTATTTATACTCCGTAGAGTGCACGCAGAGGCCGCGCGTCTTGTTTATATTCTGTAGAGTGCACGCGGAGGCCACGCATCTTGTTTATACTCACGAAGAGTGCGCGCGGAGACCACGTGTCTTATTTATACTCATGAAGAGTGCATGCGGAGGCAGGCCTCCACACATCTTCACACAAAATTAGACAAGTTTTGCAAACGGTGGATTTTATTAATGTCCCATTTGCACGGGCGAGCAATTACAAAAGGCATGGTACTAACCACTGACCGCTCGAGGACAAGGGTGGCACTGACCGTTATTGCTGCGGCAGCGAGGTAGAGCAAGAGGGGAGCCTCTGGTGCTGGGGCGACCAATGTGAGAAGGCTTGCGAGGTGCTTCTTGAGGTCATCGAAAGCCTTCGCGCAGTCGTCATCCCATCCGTCGCCCTGGATAAGAAGCGGCTCAGCGCGGCCGTGTGGCCAGTAAGCCTCTGGACCTCCCTCGTCGACTTGGGCAGCTCCATGGCGAGGATCGCGTCGATTTTGTTGGGGTTCACCTGGATGCCGCATCCAGACACAAGGAAGCCCAGAAGCTTTCCCGCTTGCACGCCAAAGTGAGCCTGACGCACTGGATGCTGGGCTTCGCGGATGACTCCGACCTGGAGAAGCTTCGCTACCTCTGCCTTGGCCGCTTGCTGTTGCCCGATCGAACCTACGCTAAAGCCTCTACTTAATCGGCTTGGCGTTCGCCAATGGGCACGCACTGTCCGCCGACATGCAGGGTCACCCTCTTGACTTGGCCCTCCGGCTAGGGCTTAGGCATCCATCCTGGAGCGGAGGACGTGTCCGCCCTAGGATTGTCAGTGAACCTTGTCGTGCGGGCCCCGAGCACCAAGCTCTATGTGTCGGGTGAGGTCCTGGTCACCGCAGGTGGTGATGATACCTTGCGGGCCCGGGAGCTTCATGCATAAGAAGCCATGGTGTGGGACTGCCCCGAAGGAGTTGGGGGTTGGGCGCCCTAGTATGGCATTATACGGGTACGGGATGTCGACGACGTCGAAGGTGACATCTTCGCTTCTCCCATTGTCGCCCTGGCCAAAGGAGACTTGCAGGCGTATCTGGCCCAACGCCTTCAGCGGCTGACCCCCGAAGCCCTACAGTGGGATTCCCGAGGGGCACAAGCGACTCCGGGGGATCCCCATCTGGTCGAAGGCCGCCACGAACAGGATGTTCGCGGAGCTGCCTCCATCGACCAGGATGTGTTTAACATCGCATCCTACGATGGCGATCTGGATGACCAGGGGATCTTGGTGAGGGAATTCCACGCCCTCAGCGTCAGCGGGCGTGAAGGTAACTTCGTGCTGTGCCCACTCCAGCGGTGCTTGTGCCGGGTACGCTGCCACATGGTGTAGCCTCCGCGCGTAGGCCTTCTGTTGCTGCACTAAGGAGAACTCCAGCGAAGAGCCCCAGAGATGACGTTTATAATCTGGTGCTGGGCTCCCTCTGGGGCCTGATTTGCAAGAGGCCTTCTTGGGGCTGCTGCACGTGGGCTTGAATCCGCGTGGGGCCTCCTAGGGCTACTGCATGTGGCTTGAATCCGCAGGGGACCCTCTTGGGGTTGCTGCACGTGGGCCGCGACAGGCCGCCCCACTTCCAGGGCTCTATCCCTGGCGACACTCTGACGGAGTGCCGCAATGGCGATGCATGCCCTCGCACCACATGCCGTAGTGCTGGTCTTCTTGTTCTGCACGGGGTCTGTCATCACGACCCCGGCCGCGCCCTCGCCCCTAGCCTCCGCAACCTCGCCCGCGACCGGCGGGGGCACTGTCTTCAAAGCCGCCCTATGTCAAAGACATAGTGGGTCCTTTGGGATCTACGTTGGCTGCGCTTGGACTTGTCACCCGACGAGTCCTTATGCTTGGGGGCGTCCTTCGAAGACTCTTGCTTGTGCTTGCCCTTCGAGGAGCCCTCCTTCTTCGGTGAGTCTTCGTTCTTCGACGAGTCCTCCGCTTGATTAGTGTCAGAGTCGTCGCCTTTGCGCCGTCGTGCATCCTCCTCCGCCCTCGCATACTCTTCCATCTTATTGAAGAGCTTCGCGACCGTCTTGATTGGCTTACGTGCATTGTACTCGACCAACGGCCTCGGGCAGAGGCCTTGTATCACTGCGTTGATAATGGTTGTCTCGTTGACGTCCTTGACCTGTCAGCGGACCCTAGCGAAGTGCTTGAAGTACTCTCAGAGCTTCTTCGAGGGTTTTTGCTTGACGGCGAAGAGCCGATCCGCGTTGACGCGCTCAACGTAGTTCCCCTGGAAGTTGTTGTAGAGGCGGTCGCGGATCTGCTCCCATGTGTAGATGGAGTTTGGCTCTATGGTGAAAAACCAAGAGAGTGCCACTCCCTGAGAGCGAGGGGGAGCCCATTTGCTTTGGTGGCGTCTCTGCCTGTAGCTTCAATGACAGTTTCATACACGCACACGAACTCCCGAGGATCCGTGTCACCCTTGTACGGCTCGATGGCGTTGGGGAACTTAAAATCCTCTGGCCATACCGATTGTTATAGGCCCGCAGAGAGGGGGGACTCCGGATCCACGTGCCGCAGCAAGACGTGACTGGAGATTGGGGCGTCGCGGCTGTTCGCCCGCTCTGGCGTGGGCTCCAACGTGGCCACCGACGTGACTTGTTGGCTCCAAGCCTCTTGTATATCCCGCACGGCTACATGGAGGTCCGCCAGCTCCTGTAGAGCGTTCTCTACCGTCAACGTGGTTGCAGTAGTTGGAGCAGCGGGTTGTATCGTCGGGCTGGCGGCGACCATGGCTTGCGCTCCAGAACTGCTTAGCGCGTCGGTGACGGGATCAGCGTTGTCGCCGAGGCCACCTGTCGCTCCCACGTCGGGCGCGGTGACAGCAGCCGTGGTAGCACGGGCATTGGCGTCACCACTCCCGCCGGCCCAATCGGTGCTCGCACCGACCGCCGCGCCAGTGGTTGGGGCGACTGTCGCGCCAGTGGTTGGGGCGACTGTCGCGCCAAGAGAGTCGAGGTCGGCAGCTGCAGCTCCGGCGCTGTCGCCCGCACCCATAGCCGACGCCGAAGCCCTCGTGTTGCCGAGCGCCTCTTTCGTACTCCTCTTCTTCCTTGCCGCCGCCGATGATGAAGCCTTCTATGGTGCCATCCTTCGTCAGATCTTGGAGCTTGGTCTTGTCTTCCCCACGGACAGCGCCAACTATTGTGGTTACAGACCAAACAGTATAGAGTGGTAGTGGAGATGTTAGGTGAACAATGCTTGGGGACTTCCCCATGGCATGGATGGCTTTATATATATTCACATGGGGAGTATTTTACAATTATGTTCTTACACCCAAGTATCCCTCTCAAGGGCATTTATGTCATTATATATGTCCCATTTTTGGCTTTACAACCTTCTAACAGGCTGGCTGGGCTTTGGTGGGGGCCACCCCTACAGCACCCACATTTTCATCATTCTAGGAATCTTATTGTAAATTTTGTTGCAATACAACAATGGCCTAGTGCTTTTGATACGATGAAACCTGAGAGGTTTTCTGGTTGAAACTTTTGTAAATGCCAGACTAGAGCCAAGTTTCGGCTTATGTCTTTGGGGCTACGGTGGTTTATCCACCCATAGTATCCATTTTCGATTGAGTAGTTCATGCAGTTTGAAAATGCAAACAACACTGCTCTTGGTTGCATTCTGACTATTTTGGCAGATCAACTCTATGATGTGTACATGGACTACAAGTCTGTCACAGAGTTGTGGGATGCATTAGAACACAAATATGCAGAGCCAGAGGTAGTGCGCTGGCTCTACATGTGCGAGCATGGATGAGGCTAAGTCCATAGTTGGACAAGCTCATGACCTTCAGCTACTAGTCGGTGAGATTGCGCACCTAGGCTATGTGTTGCCTCCAAAGTTTGTGGCTGTGGGCATAGTTGTTAAACTCCCTACCTCTTAGCGGGATTTTGCCACTAGCTTAAAACATAAGAGGGAAGAGATTTCTATTGAGGATCTCATTGCAGCCCTCGATGCGGAAGAAAAAGCAAGAGCAAAAGATCCACCCAGCACCTCTGGCCAAAACAATGCAAATTTTATAGAGAAAAAGATTGTTACAAAGAAATACAAATCCTACAAACCGAACAAGACAACTAACTTTAAGAAGAAGAAAACCGAGAAAAAGGATTTGAGAGACATCACCTGCTTTGTGTGCGGAAAAGACAGTCATATGGCAAAGGACTATCGCTTCCACAAAAATAGAGATGGTGAACAGCCAAAGAAGAAGGTTGTCAACGTGATCATAGGTGAGGCCTCGACTTCAGGAGGGTATGGTAATTCAACTGTTATCTCTTCAGCATGTCAATCTACTGATTGGTGGGTTGATACTAGTGTTAATGTTCACGTATGTTCTAATATTTCCTTATTTTCTTCTTACCAGGCAGCAGGGGCTTCCTCTGTGCTAATGGGAAACTGGTCATATGCTTATATCCTTGGTGTTGGCACAGTGGATCTGAAGCTTACTTCAAGGAAGATTGTCCACTAGAAGAAAATGCAACATGCTCCTACAACAAACAAGAACCTCGCTAGTAGTTCTCTCCTATGCAGGGATGGTTATAAGCTAGTTTTTGAGTCAAATAAAATTGTAATGTCTAAGTTTAGAAAATTTGTTGGTAAATGGTATTAGAACGGAGGCTTGTTCCGGCTAAGTACTTTAGAGTCTTGTTATAATCTGAATGTTGCAACTGGTTTAAATAAATATGAGACAAATATTTGGCATTCTCGTTTGTCATATTGGTTTTGATAGTATTGCTAGAATGTGTAGATTAAATTTAATTCCAAAATGTGAAATTGTCAAAGGATCAAAATCCCAGTCATGTGTGCAAGCAAAGTAACCTCAAAAACCCTGGGATTGCAGGATGAAAAGAACTTGGCACCATTAGATCTTCTTCATACAGATTTATGAGAAATGGATAAATTATTGACAAAAGGGGGCAAAAGATATTTTCTAACTTTTATTGATGATGCAACACGCTACTACTATGTGTATTTGTTAAAAACTAAGGATGAAACTTTAAACTACTTTAAGACTTATAAGGCTGAGGTTGAGAACCAACTAGAGAAGAAAATAAAAAAAATGAGGTTTGATCGTGGAGGAGAGTATGTCTCTCATGAATTCTCCCATTCTGTTCTGAGCATGGAATAGTCCAGAATTTACACTACCATATTCACCCCTATCAAACGGGTTAGTTGAGAGAAAAAACCGAACACTAATAGACTAGGTTAATGCCATGTTAGAGAGTGCCGGTATACCTAAGTCATAGTGGGGGGAAGCTATATTGACAACAACTTTTGTCCTAAACAGAAAGAATACATCTACTTGAGTTTAACTATGTGGTCGTAGTTCATAAGAACGGGACATTCTCTAGAAAGCTCAAGAGCAGATAAGGAAGCATGACCATATAATGCTCCATTTAGGCGTGGTTCATTGGCAGCCTAGTACTAGTTGAAATTTCAAGAGAAATCTGATCACGAAATGTTGTGAATTCAAGGCATAGTCCATTCATTAGCTATGAGAAGATGAATCTTGTCTTCTAGGTGCAAGTTCAACCCGTATGAGACTTACACTAAAAGATTAGTATATTAACAATACTTCAACACAATATCTTTGATATCTTTTTATTTCTTGCTTTGGAATTATTGGGGGATTGTTAGAAATTTGCCCATATGAGAAAGGCCCATTTCCTTAATTTCAAAGCATGCATGGTTTAGTACCATATTGCTAAAGTAAGGTAGGGGAGACCAATTTATAGGGTAGAGTCCTCACTACTCCTTGAATACAGATAGAGATGGAATGAGGAAAGCTTTGGCTAATCACGTATGAGCGCACGCACACGTGCACGTATTCGCGCATTTTTGCTTCAAAATCGCATGACTTGTGACTTGCGACATGCGGCCGTGTCGTGACGTGGCATGCCACTTGGCATATCAAGTTCATATTTATTTTTGCTGAACCCTGCTGCTCTCTCTCTCTGTTTGAATGAGATTCAAACGTTTGAATTTGAGGCTTAATTGGTTTTTAATGACAGGCAGTTACCAGTGGGTAATTCGCTAGTTAAATGTTATCAGTTACCACTGAATAATTGAACAGTTACCAGCGAATTATTTCAATTCAATGAGGCAGTTACTAGAGAGTAATTTACACATCTATATATACCTAGAGACGTCCAAGGTATATAGTGGAGAATCTCTCACTGCCTGCATCTCTCACTTCTGCCAACTTGTGCTATTGTGCTATGCCATCTGAACCTCATCGACTCTTCTTTCTGGCGTGCACTGTGAAGAAAAGGAGTGGTATCTCTGAGCCCTTGCTGCTGTGAAGACCTGTACGGGGGCAGCAATAAGGTTTCTGGCAGCGCACATCTGCACGACCACTCGCTGCTCTGCTTTATCTACGTCTTGCACTGCATCAAGCCTACACTACTTCCTGTTCTTCATCAAACACAATAGTAAGTCGTTCGCGCGTTCAATCGACTTTGATATTATATTTTTCTTTGTGTATTTTCTAAAGTACAATGAGTAGACTGCTAATAGTATTGTTTGGCATCACTAATTTTTAACTGTATTTATCTCCTAATAAAATTTAGAATTAAAATATTACTTACATTTTCATCAGTATATGAATCGCACCCTAACTCAACAATCCCCTTAATGCTCCGGGATCCTACGCTGGATACCCAACCACTAGTCTTGCGTGATTTGTGGCGGCGCAGATTCTCTGACGTAGAGGAGCTAAGTCACGCTGTGATGAATGGTTCAAATTTTTTTGAGTTTTGATTTTTTTACTTTTAGTTTTTAGTTTTTTAGTTTTATTTTTTTCTAGTTTTTTATTTTTTTTATTTTTTATATTATCTGTGTTAAAATAACCTATTTTTTATAAAAAAAATATATAACTAAAATAATATAGTAAAAGAATATAAAAAAATATTCTTTAACACATATAATATAAAAAAATATAAAAACTAGAAAAAGATAAAACTAAAAAAGTAAAAACTAAAAGTAAAAAAATCAAAACTCAAAAAAATCTGGATCACCCATCACAAAATGAACGACGTAGAGGAGCTAAGTCACGTCAGAGAATCTCGCTCGGATTTGTGGGGCTGATATCACTTCTCCTCAGCCACCTTAATATTGAATTCTGCACTTGCTTGGAGAAGCCGCAGCGGATTAGCAAGTTGTCAATTGACCCATCTTCGTGTAGGCAAAGGCTACGGATCTGTTGGATGGGTAAACCTCGCCTGTGCAGACTACCGGCTGTCCAACACCGATCCTGAAGAGCTAACCACGACTTGTACAGCAAGGTGTAGCAACTACTGTGATTTGGGAGTGTTTGTATTATATTTTTTGTTGATGGTATTTGCTTGTGGTTTATAACTTTTAACTAAAATAAATAGTAATGATTGAAAGATGTGACTTTTAAAAAAAGAGCAAGTGTGGAAAGAATGATAGAGAAATACGTACGTGTGAAGGAAGCGAGAGGAGTAGAGTACGTGATACATCTGTGACCCCTGCTTTATCCCTAGAGTGAAATGGTAATGAGAGTAGTAGAGAAATCATTTCAGAACCTTAATATTCGTATTAGTTTTTGATTTTTTTTAAGTAAAAGTTAGAAGTAGAAGCTAATACAAATTGAGCAATCGTCCGAGTTTCCATATCATCATCGCGAACTTCAGCAGCCTAAAAGAGTTGCATGTCGATTTGGTGACGATATCAACCACAGCAGCAGAGTGCTGGAGAGCTCTGGCCAAGTCTATTACCCGGCTTGAGATCATTACCTTGTCCTGTTGCAGTCTCTCTGGCCACATTGACGACTCCTTGTCAAGTCTTCTGTCTCTTACTGTGCTGGATCTCAGCAGTAATTCCATCAGTCATGTGCCTAACACCTTTGCCTGCTTCCAATCCTTGACATATCTTGAGCTTAGCTATGACAACCTCGGGACTTTGCCACTAAAGTCAGGTCGCCAGTCAGATGAACGTAGCACACTCGGGCTCCAAACGGGAACGACGTCCTTGTTTCACACTCGGGTGGAACACTCATGGTCAATAAATAAGCGTGTCTGCCGGGTAATTTTGCTGACCCTGTTGACTCGAAGTCAAGCTAGCCATCTGCTTTTGATAGGTCCTGCACGATCTTTGGTAGTGCTCTAAGTGCGCCTGAACTTCTTCGATCGGATCAATGTTTGTTTGATATGATACAAGCATGCGTGGTATCAAAAACAAAGAAGATGAATATTATAGAGAGAATTAAAATAATGACATTGAAACAACCACGACAAGAAAGAAAAGCTTTAACAAAGCCAACCATGAATTCTTTAATCACAACTCAAAATAGTACAAGGGATTGTAGCTCACTCGCAACGATCTCGAATCTTTTAGGACCATCAAATCTTTATCCTATACAACAATCTAGTCATAAAGAATGACCTAGCCTCTATTCTTCTTGTGCACCTCTACCTTTTGATGAGTGGCTTCTTTGCTTTATTGATTGGTTGCTTCTTCTTTCTTCTCCATACCACCATGATTTATATAGCCCCTCTTGCGCTTCGTCAAATTAAAGTAGGAATTTTAATCCAAACAGGAATAGTAGTCCTAATCCTAGAGGATAAATCTATTACTCTTTATAGCACATCTTTTTAAATCTAAAAAACTAGGATATTAATCACGCCCTAACTTAGCAATCCCCTTAGTGCTCCGAGATCCTGCGCTGGATACCCAACCACCATTCTTGCAGTCTTGCTTGATTTGCGGGCCTGATATCACTTCTCCTCAGCCACTTGAAGATTGAATTGCACACTTGCTTGGAGAAGCCGCAGTGGATTAGCAAGTGGTCAATTGACTCATCTTCGTGTAGGCAAAGGCTACAGACCTATTGGATTGGTAAACCTCGCCTCTGCAGACGCCTGGCTGTCCAACACTGATCCTGAAGAGCTAACCACCCAAAAAACTTGTATTTCAGGGGAGCACACGACTTGTACAGCAAGCAGTAGCAAGGATCAGCGATGGCACCATCATGCAACTATTTGGCTTCTTGCATGTTACCTGTCAAGAATCAGAGTGCAGAAGAAGGAACTCAGAATAGAAACGTTAATCAAATGATGCAAAGTGTAATATAGACAATGAAGGATACAAAAAAACTTACGGTAATCAAGTGCCATGGAGATTACGGTTATTGGTGGTGGTGCCGCCATGTTACACCAAACACAACAAGTTCGAAATCCTCCACACAAACACGTACACCGGTTAGTTTTTTGGACCCACGCTTGATCTCTATAGATATCATCGAAGAGGATACATCCTTCGTCGAGAATTACATTACGAAGGCATTGTAGGGTCACCGCAACAGAGGTAAGTGCTACCTAGCAGATATACTTGTTGATTTGTACTTTATAAGCAACACGAATTTACATTTAATGACCATGACATCCTTGTGTAGGTTCTACTGGATTCTAATTGTAACTATACCAAAAATGGAATAAGGTAATACACCTTGATTCTCTAAAGAAGAACAAAACTGACTATATAGTTATCTAACAAGTAATCAACATGTAAACGCATTTTCTCTATAGATAACTCTATTGTAGTCTTTCCTTCCTTCGCAATGACTAAGGTTAACTTTTTGGAATCACAAAGGTCGTTCGTTACGTACGTTGCAAAGATATGGAAATCCAAAATATTCACTATAATAGAGTTACGTGGAATCACGTAAGTCATTCACGTAGGGCGTAGTCTTTCCTTCCTTCATATTGACTAAGTCTTAATCACTGCGACGCGTTCTAAATTTCCTAGTATTCGCTGTACACATTAATTCTATATAAAACTTCGTAGTAATGTCTCTCGAACTAACAAATTCTATTTTTGCAGTGCCGCCAGTAGCCACCCAACAACAACACCTGTGGATTTTATATTTGTCAATCTTGCGATAATTATTTCATACTTATCACTTTATATATGTATACACGACATTGATCTTCCTACCGACAGGTTTCGTCTATCGCTACAACTCTTTCGGAACAGACCGACCTCAAACATATTCGAAAATAGTGTATGTACTTCTTGATGTCTAAAGTCATAAAAGATAGAGAGTTCACAATATAGAATAAATTTCACTGGGATAAGATTGAGCTTAATTGTTCATATGTGTATATGTTCATAGATGGATAATTTATTTTATTTCTGTTAATGGATTTGTAAAATGGGTGTTCTTGTTTTTGAAATGTATGAATGTGAATTGGATATACACACACACACGTTTTTGAAATGTATGAATGTGAATTGGATATACACACACATACTATGTTAATCTGCTTGTTTCAGAGGGTATAGCTAGCATTTCCTGAGACTAGCCAACAAACAGAAATAGATTTAGGAATAGAAAAAAATATCACAGACGGTTATTAACTCGTAACCGTTTGTGATAGTTGACTATCATAGATGTTTTTTTAGTAGAAGCCATCTGTGATATTTGGTTTATCACAGACGATTTCAACTATAAACCATTTGTGATATTAATTTAGTAGAAACCATCTATAATACTTGGTTTATCACAGACGATTTCTACTAAAAACTGTCTATAATAGTTTCTATCACAGACGGTTCTAAAGCCATGTGTGATGACCTTATATCATTACGGACCCATAAACTCAGACGGCTGATGAAACCGTCTGTGATGACATTTTTGAACCGTTTGAAATGACCTTTTCTGTAGTAGAGTTTAGGGGGCATTTGAATTGATTTTTGCTGATGTTTTTTCATTATGATTGGCTTTTAGTTGAAAATAAATAGTATTGAGAAGAAGTGAGCGAGCGGTGGAAAAAATTAGGGAGAAATGCGTGCACGTGACGAGAGCGAGAGGAGTGGGATGCATGATACACCCGTGACCTCCCGCCTTATCTTTGAAGCAAGATGGTTATGAGAGGGTAAAGATATCAATTTGAAAAGCTAAATATTTATATTAATTTTTGACTTTTCTAATCAGAAGTCAATATGACGAGGACCATGGTGTTAGAAACTAAATTATAGAACACAACGGCAAGAGCAACAGCAGCTCATGGAATTATGGGATACCATGCACAGATCAGGTCGGACTACATACTCATGGAACACCACATATCTGGTCCTTCGTGCTTCGCGTGTGTAACACGTTGTGTTGAGAGGTAAACAATTAAATGGGCCCAATCGAGACTCGAGAGGGCTTTGAGCTGGCCGTGCGACCAAATTTACGCTATATATGTGTCGATCGCATGCATTTAGCCAAGTGAGCTGACCGCAATGGCTTCCATCACTCGCATGGCCCATCATGCAGCAGCGTTGCAGCTGCTACATGCTTTCTTCTTCCTCCTCCTACTTGTACTCATCCAGCTCCAGTGCTCGTTTGGAATCGGGCTGGCCACAAGAAACAGCAGCACCATCACACGCCATGCGCCGCCCAATATTCGGTGCCTCCCGCGCGAGGCCGAGCTTCTCCTTACGGTGAAGCAGTCCTTGTACATGCGAACCGAGCGTTTCCCCCCGTACAATCAACTGTTTCCCTGGAACGAGCCGCTGCCGTCGTGGCGAGCCGGCACGGACTGCTGCCGCCACTGGGAGGGCGTCGCCTGCGACCACGCCGGGAGGGTCGCCGCCCTCAACCTATCTCACGGCGACTTGGTAGGCGATGTCCCTATCCACGTAGCACAGCTCGTCAATTTGGTCTCACTAGATCTCTCCGACAACGACGGACTGTGGCTCCACAAACAGAGTTTCCATACCATCATCGCGAACCTCAGCAGCCTAAAAGAGTTGCATCTCGATAAAGTGACGATATTAACCACAGCAGCAGAGTGCTCCAGAGCTCTCGCCAAGTCTGTTCCCCGGCTTGAGATCCTTACCTTGTCCCGTTGCAGTCTCTCTGGCCACATTGACGACTCCTTGTCAAGTCTTCGGTCCCTTACTGTGCTGGATCTCAGCAGCAATTCCATCAGTCATGTGCCTGACTTCTTGTCAAGTCTTCGCTCCCTTACTGTGATGGATCTCAGCGGCAATTTCATCAGTCATGTGCTTGATTCCTTTGCCCGCTTCCAGTCCTTGACATATCTAGAGCTTAGCTATAACAACCTCGGGACTTTCCCTCGTGGAATTCTCCAGCTGAGAAACATCAAGATTCTGAGGCTTTCTAACACAAACATCTCTAGACGCATGATACCCAACTCCATCGGCAACCTCACATCCTTGACAGAACTCTACCTCGATGACAATAGCTTCTCTGGTAGATTGCCTTCTACATTCAGCAATCTTACGTCTTTAAGAACACTGCAGTGTTCTGGTTGCGGTTTGTCCGGCGAAATAAATGTGCTTGCAAACTTAACGCGGCTGGAACATGTGGATCTTTCGTATAACAATTTCACGGGCAAGTCTCTTGCACTTTTGGTATATACGTCCTCTTCTCCACCCCTGTTTTATAATAATAACAACTGATATGTGTCTTTTTGGTACCTTTTACAGGGCCAATCCATTTTGGTGACCAAGTCGAGCTCATTTATTTGGCGTACTTGGATCTGAGATTCAATTCACTCTCTCAGACAATTCCGCCATCCTTGTTCACATATCCAGAATTGGAAGTGCTAGAACTAAGCAATAACCAATTTTCTGGTGTTTTGGAAGAATTCTCCAATCCATCATCCACGTTGGCTGATGTTTGTTTAAGTGGCAACCGCCTGAGCGGTCCAGTTCCTAGTTCATTCTCTCGTCTCGCGTCTCTTCAAACACTGGATATCAGCCAAAACAACTTCACGGGTATGCTGGAGCTGTTCTCCTACTTGGGGCTATCGAACCTCTCACTGTTTAATGCATCTCACAACAACTTGTTGTCCGTTGCTTGGGATGCACCAAATGCAGAAAACAGTAGCAGTGATAATCCCTACCCTTCAAAAGCTGATTGGAGAAATGTACCTCAACTAGATAAACTAGACCTCTCCTGGAATCATATTCGTGGGGAGATTACTAGCCGGGTATGGAGCATGGTAAGTTACTCCTTGGACCTCTCGCACAACATGTTCACAGTAGTGTCACAGCCCTGGACCAACAACAATATTTATTTTATTGACCTAAGTTACAACATGCTTCATGGGCCTGTGCCTCCTCCGGCTACTGGTGACATCCTGGATTACTCACACAATAAATTCTCTTCTATCCCTCCCAACAATTTCATGCAGCTGATTGGGGGCGTCCGTTATATCTCCCTGGCTAACAATGAGATAAGCGGGCCTATACCCTATGTAGAATCCCATCCCTATTATGCTGTTGAGATGATGGACTTATCTAACAACAGTTTCAGCGGTCCAGTCCCCTCCTATCTTCTAAATTGCAATAACTTGCAGGTGTTAATGTTGAGTGGAAATAACCTTAGTGGAAGTTGGCCAGGTAATTTCAGGGAGGGATGCTCTTTACAAATGATCTATTTTCGCGAGAATCGAATCACGGGGCCTTTGCCAAGGTCGCTGACCAGGTGCAGTGATTTAATTGCCTTGAACATTGGTCACAATTTTATTGTCGATTCTTTTCCTTCTTGGCTGGGGGAACTAACTGAACTTCGCGTACTAGTCCTGAGATCAAACCAACTTTACGGTTCGTTGCCCAGTCCTGAAGAAAACTCGATCGCGGGGTATTTCCAGAATCTGCAAATAGTCGACCTTGCAAAGAACAGGTTCAGTGGTGCTTTGCCTAGGAATTTGTTTCGGTGGTCAAAGCTCATGACTGATCCAGTTGGAAGAGATGAAAACGTGGGAACACCAGATTGGTATGAACAGTTTGTGGTTGACGTCGCAATGAAGGAGCTGTACATCAACCTGCCTAAAATCACTGTAGACTTCGTGTTGGTTGACTTGTCCTACAACCAATTCCATGGCCGCATCCCCAAGAACATCAGCAAGCTGAGTGCGTTGCATGTGCTCAACATGTCAGGCAATGCCTTCACGGGGGAGATCCCGCACGAGCTCGGCCGTCTGATTCACCTCGAGTCGCTTGACCTCTCCTGGAACCGGCTCTCTGGGGAGATCCCACCGGAGTTGGCGACTTTGACGTCCCTCGAGTGTCTGGACTTGTCTTACAACAACTTGAGCGGGAGGATCCCTTCGGGCCCTCAATTCTCCACGTTCAACAGCAGCTCGTTCCAGGGAAACAGTGGATTGTACGGCTGCCCACTTCCTGTGCAATGCAACCTGGCAGGTTCATCATCAAAGGCTCCGGCGTTGCCGTCGGCTCCCTCGGCGTCCAAATCCAACTCTGACAAGTTTGGTGTGGGCTTCGCGGCGGCAGTCGTGCTGATGCATTTCTGTAACTGGGGCAAATGGTGGCACCGGGCGCAACGGCTTCTCGACTCCACAGCGAAATGATACATCCGGTGGCGTACGTAGCTAGTGTGTATTGCTCTCGAAGTGGCAATACGTACACTGATCGGTAGCGTTTTGAGTGTTTTTAAAAATATTAATTGTAAACTTCACATTCCTACGGTGTACTTTTGTTGGTCATGTTTCAGTTTTTTACGTTGAATTGGAAATTTGGAATAAATTTCTCTGTGGAGTCGATTTGTGTACTTCAGGGAAGCATCTCAATTTGTGTACTCCAAAATGTATTAGGAATTTAGGGTGGATCCTACCACTTCAATTCACTGTCTGAAATATTTGCAGACTTTGCACAAATCAATCCAACATTTATTTGCAGATTTTGCACAAATGAACCCAACATTTCACTACGGTGCATAATCTTGATACAAATACATGCTCCAAATCCCCTACGACACACAAAGTGATCTGGTCTATTGAAATTTAAAACAAAGCAAAATAACTAAAGAACTTCTGTGGTGCATAAGCTGAGGTCAAACTTATAGGTGTTAACCCATTAGAATCTGGAGACCCCCTGTTAAAAAAACAAGTAACACTTAACTCCACTACTATGCATGACCCAATCGATCAAACTGCCAAATCCTAAGGCATCAATCAAAGTACCAATCCCTAAGAAGAATTCAACTATTCAAGATATCAAGAGGAAGACGGGAGGGGATGCACCTTGCTGGCTTGATGACTCCACATGATTGAAAAGAAATCGTTGAATTGGATTGGGAATATGAAATTTTGGTTTGGAACTTTGGGTGGATGCCTGCCGCATAGGTGTGAGCAAACAGACATTGCAATCTGACTTGAGGAGGTAACGACTATGATTTGGTGTCCTTGGCTCCCCCTTGTGCTACTGCTGGCCGAAGTGGGCTGGGCGTGGCTCCCCCCTGTACTGGTCAAAGTGGGCTAAAGTGCTGGCCGAATAGGGTGTTGGGCAAAGACAAGTGAGTTCCAAGAGCAATCATGTTGGACTCCTTTTGGCAAATTGGCCCAAGGGCTTGTGGGCTGCTAGCTGCATATGGCTGTGTGGGCTGAGTTCACAACAAAATTTCAATGGGTTCATTTGCTGAAATAATAGAAGGATATATAGGTTAAGACTGGAGGTTATCGGTGTCAATTGAACCTGATCTAATACTGTAGATCCGCCTCTGGCAGTGGTGGAATCTGGCATATTGACGGAGAAGCCCATCAGTCTAAACAACCCGGTCCAAATACCAGGTACGTGTATAGGAATTTTTTTTAAAAAAATTACGGTATTGCTAAGAAACAGGTACCTAATTTTCTCTCCCACGTCGCAAGTTTGGACACATTGGATGCCATCAAGAGTCGTGTTCGACGGCGGCATCTCCGGCGAGCTTCACAGCCACCGAAGTTAGGGTTTGAGGTTCACTAGGGCTCCAACCTTAGATTTCGAAGGGCGGACCGGCGGCGGTGCAGCGAGGCGGTGGGGGTGCCGTTGACCGTGGGCTTGGTGACTAGCGGTGGTCGACGCAGGTGGCAAGTTAGGGTTCGGTGTGGGGCGGTCGGGGCGGAGGATCTGACAGCGACGAATCGCTAGAGACGGGAAAGAAGGGTGGAGCCGGGCAGGGTGTGCGGTGACCGGCCTGGTTGGGGGCGGGGGGGGGGGGGGGAGCGGAGCCGGAGAGCCCTCGCCGCGGGCGCGTCCGCGTCCCCCGCCCCGCCCCGACCGGCGGCTACCCGCGCGGCGTTCTGAAATGGGTCCGTAAGGCTGCTATTCCAGACTCCAGAGGCCCCTCCACGTATGCGTGGACGGCGGCGACCCCCGCCGGAGTCGATTTGGCCGGCCGACGAGGTATTCCTGTTTGACTTTTCCGGTTTCTTTCCACCTCAAATTTAACCGCCGTCTCTGCGTATTCCGGTCGGCGCCGCCTCCCTCCCACCCCCTCGCACTTCAACTGGAACTCGGACTAGGGAGTCCGACACCAAATTCAACCGCCGCCTGCCTGCCTACTTGGCGTTCCTGGTCCAACTCCGAATCGGATTGGGCATTGCCAATTTCATTACAAGCACCGACCACCGCCAGTCCTCCACCCATCTCCATCTATCCGGATTCCAGAGCAACCAAAGCAACCCGCGCAAGGGGAGATAGAGACAACAAGTCAACAAGGAGGGGGATTAGTAGGCACGAATTGCTATGTCTGTGGCAGCTAGAATTGCCAGCAACGTGGGGATCCCGGCGCACGGCAAGACCGGCTTGGGCAAGGTCAGGCGCTACTGGCCTGGGAAAGTGCCGGAGTGGGCCGACGATGCTGCTGAGGAGGACATAGATGATGTCAGGACAGTACAGGTCGCCCTTGAGGAGAACCATGTGGATGTGGAGGAGCTGAGGGTGGATCGCTGCCGTGCCGTGAATGGCACGCCAAGATAGTAGCGACCGTGGTGGAGGAGGCTGAGATCGAGGAGGATGAAGAGGTGGGAGAAGTGCAGGGTGAGGATAAGGGAGAGGCGATCACTCTTGAGAGAGCAAGAGAGCTGCTTCCCCTGGAGGAGGAGGAGGAGGCAGAGGAGGAATATGAATACTAGATGAACTCAGAGGACGAACAGATGCTGCTGACGGCTTATTTTATTTCTTTGCTACCAGTTATCGATGCATTAAGAAAAAAAAAACCTGATATCAGTACAGACAATGTAAAAAAATAAGGAGAAAAAAAAAGCCAAAAAGCCAGAAAAGACGAAAAAAGCAAAAAAAAAACCCTGTTGCTGAAGCCCTGGCTTTAAGCCACTTAGAGCACTGCCCAAAGCCGCGGCAGGACACCATTGCAGAGAGCGAGTGGCTCAAGGATCCTACTGAAAGGTGTTTGAACTTTTTTAGAGGCACTGAAATGTATTTGCTAATTTCATGTTCTCCTTGCCATTGTGATGAGCACCACAGCACAAAGCACACACCAACTACTCCTATAGGTTTTTGAATTGTACCACCCCTCTTTTGTAGTCAGTATGTGATTATATTTTTCTTAGTAATATGTGATATTGTTTTCATATTGCATCATTCCTGTCATTATTACTTTTGTGCTTCTAGATATCTGTCAAGTAAACTGCTAACAATCTGGCCACTTTAATTCATGCAACATGCTCGACTAAATGTCCAAATGTGATGGTTTAGTTTTAATTCACATACCTGAATAGGAAATTCGTGATTTATCAAACATGTTCTCACTAATAATTCCATTGGCATTTACTAGATGATTTGTCATTTTGTTTTTGTAGAAAGTTGACGATTCCTTATTTAATTTTGGATCAGATGGATTGCAGCTGGAATGCTGGATAATCAACTACGGGTCATGTCCTCCTGCCTTTGTCAGTGGGGGGATTGAATTCATGCAATTTGTTCGACAGCACTTCAACAAAAATGATAAGATGTTCTGTCCATATCGCCGATGTCTTACTCAGAAGCTTAGATCTCAAGCAGAAGTGGAGGATCACACATATATTCACGGTATGTAATGTACATAGTATACCAGATCGGTACACCTTGGGGAATCACTTGATGTTTCGGAAGATGGTAAGAACCATTATCTGATGACACACATATATTCATGGTATGTCATGTACATAGTATACCAGGTTGGTACACCACGGGGAACCACTTGATGTTTCGGAAGATGGTAAGAACCACTATCTGATGACGATACATCTTCTGAAGTTCTCCCCCAAACAACTGAAACTAGCAAATTGCCATCGATGCCTAAGAAGTAGGTGACAAGAGATACAAGAAACACTTGAAGCTGGGCGAAAAATCAAGGTTGGGATTTGATGAACTGAGGAAGAAGAAAGATGAGATGGATTAGCTTGTTTAGCATTTATTGTTCTAAGTTCTAGGCAATTCAGTGGCAAAAACTCAGCACTCCCTAGTGTGCATCCAATTCAGAGGCAATAACAGGAGGACGTTAAGATTGTCTCGTTTTGCAACTGATGTCTTTTGTTGTGTATCAAGAACTTCTTGCACATTTATGATTTAAGGTGTTGCATGGATTTAGTGCTCTCGGATGGAGTTAGTGTGATATTCGTTTAGCAAAATTTTTTATCGGTTCGGTAGATCATATGCCAAGATGCATCGTGTATCTATAGGATTAGTGATGAAGCATTGTGTGGCAGAATCTATACAAGTGAGGCAGTGAGCAAGCAATGGTGATTCAAGGACTTGACAAAAAAACCTTCAACGAAGCCATGTTTGTAATACTACTTTGGAAGTTATGCACATTTTGTGACACACAATGCTATAAGTTTTTTTTTTAAAATTCATTTGTGGGATTTGCTTTTCTCTCTGATTAAAATGGAATATATGCTGTGCCGACTACCATATAAAATAAACGGAAAAAAGAGAAAAGTCCAATCGGCGTTTAGGCGGCCGATTTACGATCCGACGGCTCTCCATCCGTCGGAACAAACTCTTACACCCCCTAAAGTGGAAAGCCTTGGCGTGCAGTGCAGGCAGCCCCGCAGCTTTCGCTTTCCTCCCCTTGGCAAAGGCGAAACACCAAACCCCGGATTCCTCCATCTCCCCCTCCACCGACCGATCGAGATCGAGGATGACGCTGGGGAGCTCCGGCGCCGGATCGAGCGTCGTCGGTGAGCAACCTACCCTTTTTATTTTCAAGGAATTTTTGGGCCCAGGATCGCGCGATCCGATCCGGTCTTGTTCTGTCCTGCGTTGCGCGGTTCTGCCCGATCTGGTCGTGCGTGGTCTTGATGCGAGTAAGGCCCGAGGGGTAGGGATGTTGGATAGGTGCTTCTTGTTTTGGAGCTTTGGATTGATTAGGTGATGCGCCGCTCGATGCGGATGGCCCGGTGGTCGATTGAGAAGTGGCTGTTGTTCGATGCATGGGGATTAGATGTCGTATTGTTGTCTGATACGGATGCCGCACTAGTGGTGTTTTTGCTAGGAAGATGAGATCGCTTCTTTGCTAGAAAGTAGTTTCTTTTGGGCATTACATAGGAGAGGCAGTTGGGATGTATTGTGTATTTTGTGCGGCTAATGCTTTTACTGGCTGATTGTTTGCTTGCCCTGTTGTGAGAGTTCTGTCCTGCTATGCGATATCTCAAATGGATTAGAGGTTGTAGCAATAGGGGCAGTCGAATTGGTGTTTTTTAAAGGAAAAGAGCGATGCAATGCTTTCTCTCGATCATCATGATGCTGATAGTGGAAACCCGTGTGGTTGATTGTGTGTCTCATCACTGATAGCAGGTCCATGTGCCCGCCATGGCACTTTCATCATTTATCTGGGCAAATGTGTCTTTGCTACAGGTATCCGATCTCTTTGATAGTGAGTGAGCTTAAACTAGTTGTTGTGCTGAATGTGTATAGTAAATGAGACCAAGGGGAGAAATGGAGCGAATGCATGCAACTTATATTTCTTCTGTTATTTGTGCTGTGAGAATGATTTCTGGTATTTATAAATGAGTTGTGCCATTGTTCTTACGGATGATTTGGTACTCTAAATAAGTTCGAGTTGGTCTCTTCTTTTGCATCCACAATTCCACATTGCTCTCTTCTTTTGCGCAGATGTGATCACAGAAATGTATTGCAACCATTGATAACCAAGTATGCCATAAACATTGATGACGATGAAATATCAGTTGTTTTTGACAATCATGTAAATGTTTAGTAAGTACCGATGTAATTTAACGTACCAATGGCCACAATTCAAACAAAGAAAAAGATTGTGCCACGAATTTCTGATATTGTATGCAAAATCTGTAGTAGTCTTTTTGTTGTTGTTGTTGTTGCTTTTGTGGTTCTGGCTCTTTTCCATGTGTGCACACAGATGGTGCATCTAATCTCTTCTTCTTTCGTGGATTAGCCCCATGCCCATTCTGCATGGATCTAATGTAGTGACTAATATTGCCAGTTGCTTCATACCTAAAGAAGTTCTTTGATCCTGTCTCCAATGTGTGAAAAGTGGAATCGTGTCATGTAACTTTGAGAATACACTGCAATAACTGCTTATTTAACTGACGAATATTTTTAAAATGGCAGTTCCTCGGAACTTCAGGCTGCTAGAAGAGCTTGAGCGTGGAGAGAAGGGCATTGGTGATGGGACAGTGAGCTATGGAATGGATGATGCAGATGACATTTATATGCGGTCATGGACTGGTACCGTCATTGGCCCACACAATGTGAGAGCATAATCTCCTCATCCTCTTGTGTAATTCCCTATTGACTTTCTTGAACTAAGAAGAAAGACATGGCCAACCTTTGCACAAGTACTCATCTGTAACTCCTACCTGCAACCTTCATTGCTACTGAAGTACCTATATCATGCTATTGTTTCACTGAATATTTTCACCGCAATGTTCAACCATTTACAGTGTTGGAGAAAAGACCAGTGAGAAACTGAGAACTGACAGTAGTGGCAGTATATGCATAATTAGGATTAAACATGAAGGTTCTTTTGAAGATATACATTTTTAGGCTCAGTCCCACGCTTACATGAACATGACAGATCAATGTTACAAATTGAAATCAATGAATGTGCACAGAGGCAGTCTTATCTGGCAAATGTGCTACTTTTTCTTCCATGAAGTTACATCTCAATTTATCTAAATCCCCTGTTTGTCCCTCTTATTTGTCAGACTGTTCATGAGGGTCGCATTTACCAGCTGAAGTTGTTCTGTGACAAGGACTATCCTGAGAAGCCACCATCTGTTAGATTCCATTCAAGAATCAACATGACGTGTGTTAATCATGAGACAGGAGTGGTAAATCTCTCTCTCTCTCTCTCTCTCTCTCTCTCTCTCTCTCACACACACACACACACACACACGCACACATTTAAGAACTTAAGAATCTAATTTTCTGATCTATATATCCATTGGTTTGAGGGCATGTAGGTTGACCCTAAGAAGTTTGGTTTGCTAGCAAACTGGCAGCGGGACCTCACGATGGAACATATCCTAACACAGCTCAAGAAAGAAATGGCAGCCCCACACAATCGCAAGCTAGTGCAGCCTCCAGAAGGGACATTCTTCTAGCGAAGCGTTCGCTGGCCCATCTCGGGATTCAAAAGCAGTGACTTATATGTTGTTTTCGTGGAGACTTAAACAGCTTCAATATCTTGTGGCTGCGGTTGTGGTTTCCAGTTTTTTTTTTTTTAATGCTAAGCCCTGCTATCTGTGAACAAGTGAAGTGTGTTCCTTGCAATTTGCCTGGTGGCTGTTAAGAAGGTTGAACGAAGTTGAACAGTAGAAGTTCGGCAACTTGCAGGGTTCGAGGGATGTACTTGAAGAAACTGCCGCGTTAAAGAATATATAGACAAATGCAGCTTCTTATTACCTATATAATATAGCCTATGTGTGCTTACAAGTATGTTTCTCTTTGAACTGTGCATTGGCATTTTTGCCGGGTGTTATGTTGTATCTCGGTTGTATTGGATTAGCGTGACGTCTTGTATATCTGTTTGGGAGGATTTAATGCCTCGTTATATTTTCCTGCTATATTTCTAATTATTTGTAAAAATCTCCAATAGAATTCAATATTACCAATGTGATGGAAATACCCGTTATCCTACTTGGAAATGAGAACTCACCTCTTGCTCAAATTCTACAAAATGAAAACTCACCGTTTTCTTACGATTTTGATCAATACAATTGAATTCAGTACACTATTTATTATAATTTTTCTATTGATCATGTCTTAAAAAATTGTACCGTTTAAAAGTAGTTAGTAGTTACTGTATATAGTACAAGCATAAGCTAGAAAGAAGATGGTTCGAACCCAGCCTCTAATTTCGGTTGTCAGTCTCGCGAAGGCCATGGGCCAGTTACCGTTCTCCAAGCAAAGCTCTGCTCTTTCCGTAATGGTTACCATGGAATCCAGCAGCAGTCTATTGGAGATAGTAGTAGTTTGCATCTTGTGTTGTTACATTCTTTTTGTTGATACCTATTTTTTTAGAGAGTACGAGGAGAGTTGATAAAGGGGATAGACTTGGATCAAGATAATGTGGTCAAATCACGGATACATCTAAATAACCAAGAATGCTTGACCCAATGCTGTTACTTTGGAGTTGAAATTCAGCGGATCGAAGTAAAAAATTCACTTTTTGAGCCCTTTACAGATCGATACTAAAAATCGAAGTAACAATTTAGCAGGCTTAATAGTTTGCAAAAGGAATATAAAGCAAACCAAGTAGCCAATAGCGTTGCCAAGTCTGAGTTTAACCTTCAACCCGAGATGGCGGTTAGTTCTTTGTCCCAAAATGAGAGGGAGAGAGATGACGATTAGTTATTGCAAATCATTGGCATCCAGTCAGGACAGGAACGGTACACAACGAACAATAAATACTTCTGACATTGAAAGGGTTAGCTGATTGTGAACTTTCTAAAATACAACATCAGTTTTGTTAAGCTAATTGAAGATTACATGTACAAGTTTATAATTACAGCATCACGATAACTTGACAGCAACCATGGCCATGTTGATTTCCATCTCCACACCGCCTCTGCATGGATTGAGATCCTCATAGAAGCACAGTGCCCCTGCCTTTGGTGAATCCCAACTGTCCGATCCGATACACTACAGTGATTTACAGTTTCCCCTGCCTGTGCCTCAGCGGGCGTCACCGTTCACCGGTGACTTAGCTTCAGTAAGTCAAGTCAGAGGATCTGATTTCACCTCTGCACAGACCTGGATTAAAGATGCCTTGGCAGCTGAAAACCCCCAAAATTTCAACCCTACAAATTTTTGTGAATTTTTGCTGCATTTTTGAGTGTTTTATGGAAACTTTCCCTTTTTGGAAAGCTTCCCCCGAATTCCGCTTTCCCTTTCGGGAAATGCCGCCTTCCCTTGCCCTTGGCGCCTCCTCCTTCTCCGCCTTCCCCGCCGCTCGGCTTCCCCTCCAGCGGGCGCCTCCCTCTCTCCCGCTGGCGCCCCGCTGTCTCCCGCCTCCCCCTCCTTCTGCTGGCGCCGCACCCGCCCCGCTTTCTCCCGCGCCCAGCGCCTCCCTTCGCTCCCCCTCCCCGCTGGCGTCCCGGCGCCCTCCCACTCTTCCCCACCCGTTGGCGCCCCGCTCCCTCTCCGCCTTCTCCTCGCGCACGCGCTGTGCGCTGCGCGCCGCACCCGCCGTCGCGCTCGCCTCCGCGCCTCGGATCCGCCTCGCGCCCGCGCCGTCCCGACAGCCCGGTCGGAGCGGCAGAACTCCTGCGCCACGCGTCGCCGCTCTCCTGCGCCCGACCCCACCTGCCAGTGGCCGCCGCCTCCCTCTCCCGCGCGCGGACGCGCCACCGCCCTGCTGCCGCTCACCTGCTCTCCTCTCCCGTCGCCTCGCCATAACTCCCTCTGCAGAGCTGGCGTCACCACTCCATCCCGCGGAGGAGACGCCTCACCCACCCCGGTTGACCCTGGCGCGCGCCCGTTGCCTTCTCCCCGAAGTATCCTCCTCCCTCCCTCGGATTCTTCCCTTCCCCGCGCGGGTATAAAGCCCCTCCCCCGGCTCCCTCTTCCTCCTTTGATTCCCGAGCTTCCCCAACACTTCCATCCGCCTCCCACCACTCCCGTGCACCTCCCAGAGCAGCCGATTGGAGCCCCGTTGCCCGAGGCTCCGCCGCCGTCTCCCCTTGCGCCGGCGACTCCCTGGAGTCGATCTCCTGCTCCCCTCCCTCATTCTCCAATTGCTCGCACCCCGAGCTTCCCCTCAGCTCACTGACCCTCCTCATGCTCTCCACTGGACAGGAGGACCTTCGAGGAGCCTTGACGCCGACGACCACCGCCGCCCCAGCAGTGCGCCCGTGGCCAGCCTCCCTCGACACTCCCCAGCTCACGCCGCCGCCGCGAATGTGAGCCCCTGGACCCCCTTCCCGTGTAGCCGCGGCCGTTTAACCTCCCTTGCCGCCGGTGACCTCCCTCACCTCCGAGCACCCAAATCTCCCCCTTCTGTCTCTTGCCTCCGCCGTTGATCCCCTCACCTCCCAAGCCCCAAAAATGGGATCCCCATGTCGAGCCGCGCCCGCCGGTACCCTTCCCCGCCGTCGGCGACCCCTCCTGCGCCCTGGCCGCCGTCGCCGCCGTAGCTCTACCTCGGCCGCACTGTAGCGGCTGGAGGTAGACGACGACCCCGCGACGTGGCTCTCCCTCGCCCGTCCATCCCCTCCGTAATATCTAACCGGGGCCGTCGGATCTTCCTCGTACCGCTTCGCCGCTCTCGTCACTCCGCAGCCGTCCGATCCCCGCTATCTCCATCCGAGCCGTCGTCTCGCCCCGCATCCCAGCCGCCCCGCCGTCCACGCGTCGGCCATCCGGACCGCGCGGACGCGCGCTGGCGTGGGCCGTCGCCCCGGCCCCCTTCGTCCCGCGCGCGCGCGCCGTGGGCCGCGCTGGCCTTCGGCCGCGCGGGCCGCACAGTGCCGGGCCACACTGTAGCGTGGGCCGCCCGAGCACTGTTCACCCGATTTTCCCGGATTTTCCAATTTCCAAAAATCCAGAAAATCTAAATAAATCCTAGAAAATCGCAGAAAATCCCAAAAATTCCCAAATTTCACCACTTTGCTCCAAATATTATTCCAGACCCAGTGGTGACCTCCATTTCCACAGATTCACCCCAGATAAATTTCTAAAATTCCCCATTTGAAGATTTATGCATTTTACTCCTTTTTGATTAGTTTATCTTTCCTCGCTTGATTA
Source organism: Dendrocalamus latiflorus (assembly GCA_017311315.1). Lineage (NCBI taxonomy): Eukaryota > Viridiplantae > Streptophyta > Magnoliopsida > Poales > Poaceae > Dendrocalamus > Dendrocalamus latiflorus. The sequence continues at coordinate 29,042,522 of CM029634.1, forward strand.
GGCTCAAGCTGGATTTAATTATTTTATGTGTTTACGCTAGTGTCGGAGATTCCCGGAAGCTCAAGTGCAGTCGCAGGATCCAGGAGTTTCTACGTTCGAGCTAGTCGAGATCATCCAAATCAACGGCAAGTCCCAAATCCTTTGATCATGTTGTATCCCATAATGTTTAAATATGTTAATATGTTATTTGCATTGAGCTAGTTCTGAAATATTAGTTCGAAAATAAAATAAAATGTTTAGAATGACTTGTGATATAGTTAGTCCTACCACCGCTAAATGCCATGTTTAATTTGTAGCCATGCCATTGAAACCCTAGAATTAATTATCTGTTAACCTAGATAATCGTAGGATATTATTATCATGCAAAGTCTTACACTGATAAGGTTGTGGCTGTGGGCCAATAGAATTTGGAAAACCCGACTCTAAGGTAGGGTGGTATGGGACACCGTATCTTAGAGCGGAGAGTGCCGGCGTGCACGAGGTAGGGTAAGGGTTGGGGAATCGCGAGACGGTCTTCGCCCAACTCGTTACCCTAGGGTTTGGAGAAGGGTAAGGGTGAGTGGGAAATCGCGGGACGGTCTACGCCCACCGCTTACCTTAGGTTGGGTCGCGAGCCTGGCGAGGTTGTGGACCATGTGAAAATATAAGGACTGAAACCCTTACGCTGAGCAAATGTCACAGTAATCGCTCAACACAGGAGTTGACTTGTCAACACTTGTCTAGTAGCTGCTCAACTCGATTGAAACTCTACAGGAGGTTTAGCAGTGAGGTTAGGTGAGCCGCGCTATGGGTGCCTAACAACGGTAGAGTTCACTCGAAGCGGCACCGTTTTTCTCTTGTGTGTGTGTGTGTGCGAGCCAGACCCGAGTGAATTCTACCGGGTAGAGCCTATATAAAGAGTTGAGCAGTGAAACGACCTGGCTTTCTTAACTCTGTCGCGGGAGTTAAGGGATCGTGTGGGTAAAGCTGAGCAAACTCTGCAGAGTCTAATAAATGGTATTCGAATACGCCGTGCTCCCGGTTATTGGAGCTGTGTCACTTGGGTGATTCCAGCAGCAAAGCTTAAGTAGTTTTGTACATGTTTGAACTTGACTAGTTGGTTAAAGAATTCTTTGTGAAAACCCCTGAGATCTTGAGAAGTAGTTTTGGGTCCCTTTTATAAAATGATTGCAAATAAAACTGCATCCACCCAAATTAATAAACCAAGTATACTCCCTTCCTTTGATGTTCCGTGCATGTAATAAGTTAGGGTCCCTTTGGGACTTGCTGAGCTGGTTGATTGGCTCACGGCTTGCTTTTGCCCTTCTTTAGAGGATCAAGACGAAGGTGTTTGCCTCCCCGTTGAGGAAGTCCCGGAAGGTCGCTTCTTCGACGAGGATCCGTGGCTTTAGGTCTTGGCCGCGCTCAAGCGGATCTTGGAGCTTCTGTAATGTAATTATACTTTGGGCTTGCACGCCCCGCTGTTGAAAATGGATGTTAATCCGTATGTGAAATATATGCTGAACTTTTGTTGTAGGCATGCGATGGTATACTCTTGCGCGACACTCCATAACTGTTCATGCGTGAATAGTTGCGGGGTGCCGTGTCCGTACGCGCCCCTGGAAACGGGGGCGTTACAGCAGCGATCCTCCTAAATATTCCTTCTCATTCGAATTTCACTTCCAGTTTGATTCGTGGTGTTCAGTTTAATCCTATCTCATCAACAACTCGACACGAGGGGGCGTTCGTATTTGCTGTAAATGATGGTTTTTTGTTGCAAATAAATAGAAGTGGTTGAAAGAAGTGATTTTTAGAAAGAACATACGAGTGGTGGGAAAATGAATAAGATATGCGTGCATGAGATAGAAGCGAGGGGAGTGGTGTGCCCGTAATCTCCTGTTTTATCTTTAAAGTGAGATGAAAATAAAATTAATGAAAAAACATTTTAAAAATTAAATATTTATATTAGAAGCAAAACCCAATACAAACGAGCCTGTATTTGCCGGCCAGCGCTGTGATTTCTACGTACCAGGCCCGTACCTCAAGCTGTCCAACTGCGCAGGCCCTCCAAAAGTTAGGGGGCCCTAAATTTGAAGTGACCCTTAATTATTAGTACTAGTCACAGTCAATGTGGATGGAAGTGAGTTAGGAAGCTTCTTATTCTTCCTTATTGTAAATACAAAGCTTTACTCAAGTACCGATAGATAGTGATAAAGATAAAAAAAAGAATAGTGCAGCTAAAAATCTTCAGCGAATAATGAACTTGGTGATTTTGAATTTTTTTTAGTAGCAATAGTCATTTGGTATTGTAGGTTCGTAAAGCGAAATCAGAGAGGGTGAATGATTGTCTTCCTATTTTAATACCTGAAAATAAATCTCAAACCAAAAGAAGAGCAATCTAAATTACCGAATGTAGATTTCGACTACAAGCTATTCGACCGCTTGCTCGACTGCTCGCTATAATCGCTTTTGTACGTAGTTGAAACCCCCCCTCCGCTTGAAAAGCTTCGACCGCTCGAACGCTTCGTCGCTCGAACGTTTCGACCGCTTGAATGAGTACAAGTCGAAGACAACATCGTGCTCGTAGCATGCCGGATCACGATGCGTTAGCACTCCACCGAGAACATAGAAAAGCAAAGCTCAGGAAAACACGCCACCTATGAACTTTTCTTGGAATAGATCTGATTTCTTATTTCTGTATCGAATTTGTGACTACAAAGCGCCCTCACGACACCCCTAAAAACACTCGCACAAAAAGCCTCACAAAACCACTACCAAACATTTGGCCTCGCTTTGCTTTTATATGCTAGAGCTCTACACCGTGTTCGACTCAAACACGAACACATAATCTTATCTCTACCTCAAATCAAGGGACCTGAAACACGGTTTTAACCAAACTCTACCTCTTCCAAGTTATGGACTCCATCCACAACTCCTAACTCAATACGTGATGAAGCCTCCAAGATCACAGATCCCGTGTATTCATCACGCCTCAACAACATCTGTGTAGAAGCTTCTAGGACCGTACCGCCCGTAGCTTCTCCACGCATCACCACCTTTGATCTCCATGTAATCCAGCATTAGCCTGACCATCTCATGTGACATCCTCAACCGTTGTAGGATCAAGGATAACCGACTAGAGGGGGGTGAATAGGAGGTTTTTAAATTTTGTTGACTCCTAAGTTAATTCTACATAATTAAAACTTAAAGCAATTAAATTCTATACAATTCTAGTAAGTTGATTACAACAAGGGTGATTCTCTACAAAGGATATAGCACAAGTAAAACAGTCACAATAGAATAAATGAGCAAGATATAAATAAGGAACAAGAAATCACCAATGAACACACGATGTTTTTACCGTGGTGTTCGAAAACTTACCGGTTTCCCCTAATCCACATTGAGGTTAACCCAAACGAATTGGACTGGCTCCATGAATTAAACCGAAGCACATCTGATCCACTAGTGGTAGATCTTTCCCCCTCCAAGTAGGTGAGCTCCAACCATCACACGCACATCGGCCCATTTCACAAGCTTCTTCGGGAAGATCACCGGTCAATCTCCATTGAGTCATCCAAGTGCCAGTAAACACCAAGAGTAAAAGATCTCTAGCTTCACTTGACCACAATTCAGTGCCAAAGGATCAATCTATTGGATGCAATGCACTTTTTATCTCAACCACCTCAAATGAATGCACAAGGAGTAAATGAGGTGTGGAGTGAATGCTCAATGCTCAAGATGTTCAATAGTGCCTTTCTTACTGTCCTTGAGCAGGAGTATGGGTATTTATACCCTTACCAACCAAAACTGGTCATTAGAGTTAAATTCTAGAAAAATTTAGGACGAGCGGAAGTACCGCAGGCCAAGGGCCGGTACTTCTGCACCTGCTCTGACACGACAGTAACGGCTATGTTAGAGTTCTGAACTAGCCGTTGGTTTATCAGAGCGGAAGTACTGATATTAAAACTTCGGTACTTCCGTTAACCAGTAGTTCCGCAGAGTCGGCGCAATACTTCCATTTGAGCCAAGGCCGAGAGTTGGCGTTCTCTGGAAAAACGGTTCCACCTAACTCTTCGGAGCTTCCGTGTTCTGGAAGTACCGTTCAAGGGTGCGGAAATACCGCTTCTCTGGTAGTTCTGCGGTAGTTTCGACGTTGAAACTCCGGTACATCTGATTTCCATGGACTTCAGAATTGTCCCGAGGGTGCTCATTGGAAAAAAGATTCCACCCGAAAAGCTGGAGCTTTCGTCAAGCAAAAGTACTGTGATTTACACGCCGGTACTTCTGGTTGCCCAGACAAAGCACCGAGCAACTCCAGGGGTGCTCCTTGGAAAAAAGGTTCCGCTCGATTTTCAGAGCTTCCAAGCGCTGGAAGTACTGTTTATAGCTGCGGAACTACCGCTTCTTCGGTAGTTCCGCCGTTCAACCAGCGGTACTTCCACTTTTCTAGACATAGTACAAATTTGGCTATAAATGAGTGCATGATCCTAAATTGATCCAAATGGCACAATAATATTGCTATCAAGCTACTTACCAAGATCTCTCTTCGTGGTACGACATTTATCCTATAATCCGGTCTTCCATCCTTTCTCCTAAGACCACTAAAATTAAAAGAGGGTCCTATTCTAAGTATACCTTTGTCTTGAGCCACTTTGATCTTCATTTTGATCTTTAGCATGCATCTTGTCATCATTTTAGGGACTTAGCCTTTTAAACACTCAACAAACATGTTAGTCCCATATTCACATAAATCCATTAATTACCAAAACCATTTTTAGGGACCTAAATGCTTTCAACTGTTTGGACCACAGATCCCCCATTCTAGTCTCGGTTCTCCTTGTCACCGACCATGATTATCTCTACGCCATCCTGCACATGTAAAGACCAAAGAAACATTTTTCGGTACAAGTTCTCCACAACTTGACCGTCATCAACACACACTCACACGATTCATCCATAGACAAGAATAAAACCATCCACGACCATTAACCAGGTCGTCTACGACCACGTATTCCATCGCTTACCGCAAATCTGCTCCAGACAACTTCCTACAACCACTAGCTCAACGAGTACTAGAAAACCATAAGTACTCGAGAAATACTATGGCTCCGCTCCAAACACTCAGGGATACCACACATCGCTACTGACCAAAACCATCAAGTACCAAGCGCCAAGTCTACGACTACCGATCATCAACTAATCACCGCACCATTGAACACCAAGCACCGAGTATCACCGACATCCACTCCGACCAGATCAGTCAACCACTGACCTAACACGAGTACTCGAGATACTCGAAGATCGCAGGAATTAAAGCACTCATACCAACCGCGAAGCCTACAGCAACCGATCAGAATGGCTTCGACTACCGAAGACAATGACAGCAGACTACAAAGTCTACGACTATGAAAACAAGACTGCGAAGTCTATGACTATAACAGCAGTCCGCAAAGTTTACGAATCTCGACTGCAAAGCCTTCGACTATCGAGTACCGACCAGGTACTGTAGCTATGACCATGAAAAAGTACTATAGGTGTAACACCCCGGCTCCTCCCTGAGCCCAAAGTGCTACCGCCTACTCTGTAATGTTACCAACTCCAACTTTTGCCGCTGGCCGTGCGAAGCAATTATTTTATTTAAATGTCAACCAAACGACAAAAGCCGGTAGTCTTGACACTAGGCGCAGCAGAGGTATACAGTTGCTAATTACCGAAAAGGTGTTCAGACTATTCAAGACTAAATATGTCAATTGTAGAAGATTTGTGAATCACTGTGGTACATGAACGACTGTGCTACTCCCGCCCATGCATGTCGTCTTCAATAGATTTCTATAAAAACAACGTTAAAGCAAGGGTGAGTCCGAAGACTCAGCAAACACACGATAAAACGGTAACATCACTTTAGCAATTCAATCAATTTCACGAACTGTAAGCTGTAAATCCACTTTATGATTGTAAATTGTAAATTAATTCTGTAACTGTAAACTGTAAATCAACCCTGTAACTGTAATCTGTACATCAACACTGTATCTGTAATCTGTATCACTTTCTCTGTCATTTTCATGCAATGCATCTGTAATGCAATGCTATGCAATGCATCTGTAATGCATCGGTAACCATCAAATCACATTTATGAGCTGTAACCCAGAACCTTTGGGTTTCCTCTCTGACACCTGTTCATTTCCTGTAAATGCAATGCAATGCATCTATAATGCACCTATAACTATAGCTGATACCGGTATAGCGGAGCGTCTACCCGTCGATGGACCACTCAATTGCCTACCTCTGTAGGTCTTACTCCAGAGCACTCCGGACTAGTCACTTGACTTTCTCGCCAACCTTGCTCATATTCAAGAGCACTCCGGACTAGTCATGACTTTCTCACCGGCCTGGCTCTTATGCATTTGCATGATGCACTACGCTTCAAATATGAATGTCTAATCATAAGCGGTACTCATCAAGGTATGATTAGCACAATTCATATACATCTCATAAATACTATAAATCATACCACCGAACTCGGCGTTCCAACCTTTTATAGAGCTCTCGCAAGAGCCGACATTAATTAGTCTAAACTAATTAACCCATACTCCTTAATTCATACTAATCATTCACTGAATACTAGTTAGTTACGCATGCACCGACACAACACCACATGGCCAGCGTTCTTCACCTGTTCTTCTCACACGGCCACAACATCATCGCTCGGCATATGAATTCCAACTGCTAGCCATGTTATAATCAACGCATGCATTTATCTCACTACTCGACCAATCGGCCCCTTCATGACTTAATATCAAATATCGACATTTTAGCATCTATGTGAAACGATAAATAAATGGGGAATGGTCTCGGGGTGTTACCCTAGCTCCGAATAATTGGATCGAAGATCCTCCTTGTCTCGGCTGGATCTGGTGGATCAGGCGCCGTATCAGCCTTCCCCCTTTCTTTTTTTCCTTCCTCTCTCTTCTTCCTTCTTTCCTTTTCCTCCTTTCTTTTCCTTGTCTCTTTTTCTTTTCTTTCCAGCCGGCCGGCGAGCTCTCCTGGCCTTTCCCCCCTTTTTTTCCACGGCCGGCCCCTTCCTCCTTCTCTTTTCTTCACGCCTCCTCTTTTCCTCCGTCGGCCGGCGATTCCCTCTTCCTTTTTCCTCCTTTTCTTCCACGCCCGGCGGCTCCTTCCTGCCCTTCCCCTCGACGGGCTAGGCCCCTCCCCTCACAGCCGGTTCCAGGGACCCCTCACACTGCCTCCTTGCGCGGCAAACCACCGGGGAAACAAGGGAGTGGCGGTAGCGCGTGGCTACCGACGGCAGCGCGCAGGCGACATCGACGCACGACGCGTGCGGAGCGTCGCCGGCAACAGGGAACGCAAGATGCGACCAGAGGAGCGGCGGCGCCGGCGGTTAGGTAACGGCGAGGCACGACCAAGCGGCGGCGGTGCGCGAATGAAGGCGGCGGCGGCGGCCGAAGAGCGACAGGCGACGGCGCCGGGCTAGCGAGCGACAGGACACGGCGGTGCGTGGGAAAGACGGCGACGGCTGCCAGAGGATGTCGGGCGGCGGCGCTGGGGGTTGGCGAGCAGCGGCGCTGATGGCTGGTCGACGGCGGCACACGTGGGAAGATAGCGGTGACAGCAAGCATGAGGGAGAGGGTAGTGGCAGCGAGGTGAGCTCGAGGGAGAGAAGGCAAAATGACTTTTTGCCTCTCCCTCCACCTGGCTCCCTCTCTCCTATAGGGCTGCAAAGTGGGCTGGGTTGGGCCAAACCCGGCTCAAGTATTACAATAGGTATGATTACCTTCAGTGGTTGTTCTATCGTAGTCGAAGTCGAACATGGTCGAACTACCGTTGTTGATATTCTGTGGTCGATGCCGATCGTGGTCGAAGTGAACGTGGTCGTAAATGACTCTGAGTCATAACCAACATAGTCGAAGTCTGCCGTGATTGAAAGTCGCCATGGTTCTTTGATGCCACTCGAGTGCAGTTCGATATTCCAGAGCTACTCGAATACCGTTCCATTGCTACTCGAACACCGTCCGATACCACTCGAACCCGATCGGACTAGTCTGAAACTACTCAGAGCAACCAAAAACACTCGGAGAAGACAAAAACCACTCGAAGCAAACTAAAAACACTTGAACTTGAAACCTTCGACCTCGATCGACCAAAACTTTCACAAACACAAAATCCAGAGCAATCCAAATGTTAATTATTTATCATCACTTTATTTACAACCATCCACATGATCTAACAGGTATGAAGTACTGTCTAGTAGTTTTGGTTAGTAAGAACTTACAGTCAAATGATAAGCGTATTGATGTTGCTATGGAAAAAGTGCAGGGGCTGATTTCCTTTTTCAATGGATATAGAGATACTGGTTTTTTTTAACAATGGATATTGATCCACCATTTTGTTGAAAGCGTGAAATTCGAAGAAAGAAACATTTTGAGAACCCAGATGATGTGTCGATTGCTTCATAATCTGCATAGGAGTCATTTATGGTTCGTTAGTTTATGCCTATTGTTGATCTCAAGCTATCGCTTCATTTACGAGGAAATTTGAGCAATATCGGCGATATCAAAATATTGTTGATTTCTTGTTTACTTTCCATATATTGCAATATTAATCCTCAAAGAAAATTATAATATCGTTATAACATATTCAGTGAATTTTTCGTAATTGGATTTTCTTAGGTATAAGAGATAATTTCTGATTTAGCACGGGCTCTCAATTTCTCAGGTACGGCCCTGGTACCGTGGTACGTACCAACACGCCCGCGCGCCGCCGAGAGAGGAGGCAAACCGAAGACGCGTTGCATGAATTCAGTTTAACCATGGAATCTGGGACTCTTAAATCGAGTTCGAAACGGACTAAATTTTAGCAATCGTTTCTACTCTAGGTTCCAATCCAACCTAACCGTATTCATCGAGCTCTTCGAAAACCATCTTTACGTGATGATTCCAAAATCCTCTATATAACCAAATACTCAGGTTAAGAGCCAACCCTTCTGTCTCGTCGGCGGCTTCGCTTGATTTGTCAAGTTGGCAGTGCAAGGTACTCTCTTTTGACCCCACTCTCGTCTGTTTGATTAGATCTTAATCCGTTCGAATTCCGTCTTAATAAAGCATAAGTTTGCAGTTCATGGACAACAAGTCGTCCATTGCATTATACTAGTATGATCTTTGGTTTCCACTTGCGAATTTTTTTTGAAACATTCATGTTTGATTTTTTATGGCATTCTCGTGTTCGGTTCGTTTTCGCCTTAGGCCGGCGACGTCCTTGTTTCAGCTTCTGATAGATCGCCATAAAAAAAAAAGAAACCTTCCGATACATTTAGGGCGCGTTTGGTTGCCCGCAGGGATCACGCCGTCGAGGCTGCGCGGGCCTGGTTGTTTCCCAGAATATTTCGTTTCTCTGGAGCCTGGCTGCGCGCCTTCAGCTGCACCTTACAGGCCTGACCTACGACCAGATGCAGGCAACCAATCAGTGTCCCACTGCATTTCACAGGCCAGGCCGGGCCGGATGCAGGCAACCAAACGCGCCATTAGTCGTCGATGCAGCCACTGGGCAGGCTATTGAGTCTTGACCATGCTCTGGTGCCCACGGCCGCGGTGGCGGCACCTCCTATATGGTCGCCGCTGCTCCTTGGTCAGCTCGTCATCGCCGCCGTTGGCGGGCTCAACGTTGTCGCCACCGCATTTGCTCTCCGATGGGCTCGCCGTGATCGCATCTCGCCGGTGGGCCTGAGGCCACCGGCTTCTCTTCTTTATCTCCCACGTTACGGGTAGCTTAGTACGAATTACTAATTGTTTCCCAAGTGTACCCAAAGTCCCCAACTGAATTACAGTTTTCACACCCAAAACAGGCCCTATATATATATATCACGGGAAACTAGCAGTAATTTATTTTTCAAATCCCATTTTCAGTTTGTAGCACTAATGCGGCCTTGAAGTCTTTACTAATTAAGTTTCTGCTTCCACATTGTGATGTTGGACATTCTTTTTACCTCTTTCGCTAAGAATGATGAACACATATCGGATAATGTTGGGTCTTCCGAAGAAGCCACGCTTGATAGGCAGGATGATTTGAAGGTTAGGGATATGATTTCTCATATCGATCGCTACTCAAATCTAACTGTTGTGGACGCGTATTGGGGCAAACATTATACTAGATGACACTCATCTAAGCGGGGTCAAGTCTCAGGACCGGCAGATGCAGGCGGCAGCGGCAAAACGTGATAGGCTACAGGCGGCGGTTGGACCAGGAGTCAGGCGATTAGACCGGGATCAGACAAGCGGTCGGACTAGCATTCAGATGGTTGGACCGGGATGAAGGCAAGCGGTTGGACCGGGATTTCAGAAAGAATTAGGAAAGTGTTTATTATGGGGGATTGGCTCATATACCCTCCCCTTAGTTGGGAAATTCAGGATTTACCCTCCCACCTCAATGACATGTGAGGTCATCATAAGTCACTGACGCGTGGGCCAGGAGGGCAAATCCTGAATTTCCATCTAAGGGGAGGGTATATGATCAATAAAACCGTTTATTATTTGGTAAGAGTTTGGATTGGCTTAACCAATACCGGTTATCTATAGTATGTGAGTTGGATTAGGGTAATAGAATTGGAGTCGGCTTGTTCTGCCCGATATATAAGGGCATACTTTGTAATATGAAGGGAAGGCAATAAGAAACAATTTCATCCTTGAGTTTAGAGTGGCTAACTGGTCGGTGAAAATCCCGAGCGGGCGCTTGCTCCCCGCTACCCTCTGCGCTGCAATCCCAATTCGCAGTTCCATCTGCTTCCGCCCCTCACCAACCACCGAAACCCTACATAAAGTTTAACCCATATCAATTTGGTATCAAAGCTGACCACCACCACCCTTCCCATGGAGGATCCAAAGACGATAGAAGACATCAGCAAGATGATTGCCGTTCTGATGAAGGACATTAGAGAGATGAAACAGAAGCAAGGAGAGATCAAACACCAACAAGAGCTAGATCGAGATGCTATCACACGGCTGCAGCGAGGGAGTAAGGGTATTTCCTCAAGTTCCCCAACAACCGGTAGCAGGAGTTGTGTATTGAGAAATTCACCGACAGATGGGAAAGACGGGAGGAGGACAGAAGAAGCACATCAAGATATCACAAGCTAGATTTTCCCACTTATGATGGGGAGGGAAATCCGTTAACATAGCTCAATCGGTGTGAGAACTTTTTTTGTGAACAGCACACCATTGAGGAGGAAAAGATTTGGTTGGCCACCTATCGTTTAATAGGTGTTACACAACAATAGTATTATCAATTGGAACAAGGGCATACTATCATGGGCTCGTTTCACGGACTTCATCAACATGTGCTTCGAACCTCCAATCCGAAGTAATCCCTTGAGAGAATTGGCGCAACTTCGGCGCACGTGTAACACCCCGCCCATCCTCTGGACCCGGAATGCTACCACGATTGCATCAACTACTAGAAAAAAATTTTAAGCCAACACTGATTTATTTATGCCGCAGCGACCAGATACATCATAGCATTTTAACACAGCTATTTTAGCATTCTAGTAGAGTCTAAAATATACTGACAAAAGGTGATACAAGGAGTGCTGCTGGTTCGTAAAAATTATTCGTGTGCTACTCCCGCCCGCACAAGACATCCTCAACAGTCATCTAAAAAAACAAAGTAAGGGTGAGTCCACCGACTCAGCAAGTACAAAGCAAAACAGCAAATAACAGGTTCATGTACCAACCCATATCCATCATAGGTTCATCAACCATTTAATTACAATTCATCTCTTTAAGTTTTCATCAATCAATCATTATGCATATGCACATGTACTTCTTTCTTATCTCTTTAGCCTATACCGGTATAGCAGAGCAAGCACCCGTCGATGCTCACCCAGACCCGCCCTGTTTCCATGCGGGGACCACAAGCCTGTCCTTTTTCATACGGGGACCATAGTAGTCCATCCTTTTTCATATGGGGACCTCAATCTCCACTCCCGTGGAGCGTCCACACAAAACAGACCAATGATACCACAACACTATCTCTTTTCATGACATGCATGCAATGCAAGTTCTCTATTTATGCATATCAACATGTCATATCTCAACAAACATCATTCATCATTTCTTATCATGCATCCAAAAATAGTTAACTTACCACAACATAGTAAGCAATGTACCATCATTCATCTATTAGCAAACATTACTCGAATTTATTGCTTTACCATGCACTTGCCTGTTAACTTGGCGGACGGTGGGTGGACGGCACCAAACTCGAACCACCACCTGAACAAGCATTAATCATTTCAATTCATTGCCAATGCAATACATTCATATACGAGCAAATGATATCGCTCTAATGTCCAATCCAACATAATCAAACCCTGTCCCACCGGACAACTTCTCATTGTCCCGATGCTTAACGTATCTATAAAAATTAGTGATTTCATTATTTATACTCGCCGATCGAATTCTACACGCTTAATCTCATTTTAATTGATTACACTTTTTAACCTCACTTTATTCTCTCCTCCCTCTTCTGCCACGGATTGACCAGTTCTACAGTGGCAATAATATTGATTTCACCGTTCAGGCACTAATATTAATAAACGATATCTAATTGATCACATGCATCAATTCTAATTATCGATATATTAACTTATGCCCGACTCGATAAAATAAGCAGGGAGAAGGGTTTTCGAGGCGTTACCTTGGCCCCAAACGATTGGATCGAGGCACTATCTTCCTCTCCTTGGCTGCCTCTGATAGATCTGGTGGCAGGTTACACTTTCCCTTTTTTTCCTCCTTTTTCTTCCGCCGGCGCTTCCTTCTTCTTTTCTTTTCTTTTCTTTTCTTTTCGTCGCTCCTTCTTCTTCCTCCGTCGGCCGACTCCTCCCGTCACTTCCTCACGACCAATGCCTCCCACGACTCCCTCCTCTCCTTGCGCGGCGAGCGGCCAGTCGGAGCAGGGAGTGGCGGTGGGCTGCAGGGTGAAGGGAGGCAAGGCGTGTCCGCGGGGTGGAGCAGCGGCGGTAGCAGGGGATGAGGAAGGCGGGACGCAGCTAGGAAGCAACGGCGCTAAGCGACGGCGGCGCGTGCGTAACATCCTGATTCCGTTTAAGGGGGAGGTTTGTAACATCCTAATTTCCAGAGCCTTTTTGAATCTTTTAAAATAAAATTCACAATTTGAATTTTTCTGGAATTAATTAAAGCTTAATTAGAATTTTTATTAATTAAAAGAATTTAATATGATTAAATTAAATATTAAAATTTGTCAAAAATATTTTATTTGAGTTCCTTGAGTCTCTAGGGATTGTATGAAATTTTCTTGGATTTTTCTGGTTTTATTTGCTATTTTCTAGAGCCCAAAAGTATTTATTTGAATTTCTGGAAAAAGAAAGACCCAAAAACTCCTAAAGGCCTAGTGGGCCGAAGCCCACCAAACCAGCCCGCTTGGCCCAGCCTGCTACCTCCACGTGTCGGGAATCGGACACCGGCACCAGCCATCCGACGGACACCACCGCACCTTTCATGGAGGATACGCACTGTTCATCTGGCGGTCTAGTTTCGTCCGTCCGATGACCAAAGCCGCCACGCGTCGAGCATCCAGAGGTCCGGGTGCTGTTCATCGTCTTCCTCCCGTTTCCGCCGCCGCCGTCTCCGTGTTCGGCACGACGCCGCCGCTCGTGCTTGCCCCGGACTCCGCCTCCGAGTCGGCCTCGTCGTCCGCGCTTTAAAACCCGAGCGCCCGCCCTCGTTCCTCGCATCCCGAGCCGTCGCCGCGCTTTCCGAGCTTCGCCGTCGCCGTCGTTGGCTTCGCCCGTGCGCAGCCGCCACCGTTTGCTGCCTCGCCGCTCCGCATCCGTCGCTGGCCGTCTCGCGCCGTTCGTCTTCGCCGCCGGTAAGTAGCCGTTCAGCCGCCGCCGTCTCTCTCCCGTCCGGCCAGCCTCCGCCGCCGCTCTCGGTCTCCCCGTCGCCGCCCAGTCGCCCGCCCGACCGCCTCGGTTGATGACTTCGGTTCGCAATACTCTGCAGCAGGACGTGCAGAAAGACACAAAGACACATAATGCATGGAAGCCACCGTTTGAAATTAAGAAAGTAAATTGCAGAAGTGTCAAACTAGATAGGCGCACATCTGAAAGTATGCAACTCCAAGCTGTTGCTCCACAAAGCCATTGAGTGATCATATATATGAAACTAGCCTCTTGAAAGCATCAGAATCACTGGCAGCAACCATTTGATAACTGTAGGTGATCATATATATGATTTCGGTGAAGACATTACCCTTTCAACCTTTTAAATGGCATTTTAGTTGATTTGGATTTGCTCCTTTCATTTTCCTTGAATGGGGCCTTATTTTGTTTTGTTAGAGCTCTCCTTATATAAGTTTATGCAAGTTAAAACATTGCTTGTATTATAGCTGCAACATGTACTATTTGAGGAAACCTTATCTATTAAAAACTAATGTTCCTTTAGTTGAGCTACAAGTTTTAAGCTATAATAACATAACCTACTTCGGGGGTTATTGTCCCTCTAACCCCACAAGAAAGCCTCTCCCTTTGGTTGTTTCTGTTGTATTAGCTGAACTTCCTGTAATTATTTAATATTTATGGTCAGACTTAAACTACATGATTTTTAAATGTTAACATTTTCGTACTCTGCTTCTAACACTAACATAAGTTACACCTTTTCAGTTTGCTGTTCAGTGTTCAGGAGTAATTCGTTCGTCATGCAGCAACCGCTTCTGGACCATGCAGCTTCCTCCTCATCTGAGGCAACAAGCAGTAGCTCACTTTTCACAGATGCTGGATGGCTTAGTATCATCACTTTTTCTTGGATGGGCCCTTTACTTGATCTTGGCAAAAGGAAAACACTAGATCTTGATGATGTGCCATTCTTGGATGACAATGACAGTGTTCATGGGATCCTTCCTAACTTCAAGGCAAAGATTGTCAAGATTTCTGCTACAGGGCAGTATACTGATGTTACAACAATTAAGCTGGCCAAAGCTATTGTGCTCACAACATGGAAACTAATCCTTGTCACTGCGGTTTATGCCCTACTCCGTACTGTTGCTTCATATGTTGGTCCCTACCTGATCGAGTACTTTGTCGACTACCTAAATCGAAGCCCAAGATCCACTAAAAAAGGCTACATTCTAGTATTTACATTTGTTGTTGCACAGTTCATCGAAGGCCTCTCATCAAGGCATTTGCTCTTCAGATCACAACAACAAGGCGTGCGTGTGCGTTCAGCTCTTGTTGCTATTATTTACGAAAAGGGCATTGCCCTCTCCAATCAGTCCAGGCAAAGCAGCTCAAGTGGAGAGATGATCAATGTTGTGAGCCTCGATGCTGAGCGCGTAGCAGATTTCAATCGGTCCATGCACGAACTTTGGCTGTTTCCTCTGCAAATTATTCTAGCAATGCTTATCTTATACTCTACCCTTGGTTTGGCAGCATTTGCTGCCCTTGCTGCCACTATTTTGACAATGTTGTCCAATATACCTTTGGGGAGGCTCCAGCAAAATTACCAAGAGAAGACGATGAGTGCCAAGGATGCTAGAATGAGGGCTATGTCTGAGATCTTACAGAACATGCGCATTCTCAAGCTTCAAGGATGGGAAATGATCTTCTTGTCGAAGATCATGGAGTTGAGGAAGGCAGAGATGAATTGGCTAAAAAAAAATGTATACACCTCAGCTATGCTTATATCTGTCTTCTTTGGTGCTCCTGCTTTTGTTGCTATGGTCACTTTTGGAACTTGCATGCTTTTAGGCATTCCATTAGAAACAGGGAAATTATTGTCTGCTCTGGCAACATTTCGGCAGCTGCAAGGACCTATCCATAGCCTCCCAGACACAATCTCTATGATCATTCAGACCAAAGTATCACTTGGCAGGATATGCTCATTTCTACGCCTTGAGGAACTATCGAGTGATGCTGTAACTAAGCTTCCAAGAGGTACCACCGATGTATCAATTGAGGTGAGGAATGGTCTGTTCTCTTGGAATACATCTTCTCAGGTGCCTACTCTCCAAGACTTGAACTTCCGTATACATCTAGGAATGAGGGTTGCTATCTGCGGAACTGTTGGATCTGGTAAATCAAGTTTACTGTCTTGCATACTTGGAGAGATACCAAAATTATCAGGACAGGTTCGAACTTGTGGTAGGATTGCTTATGTTAGCCAATCACCATGGATACAAAGTGGGAAAATTGAAGATAATATACTTTTTGGCACAGAAATGTATAGGGACAGGTACGAAAAGGTCCTCCAAGCATGCTCTCTTAAAAAGGACCTGGATATATTACCGTTGGGTGACCAGACGATTATAGGAGAGAGAGGCATTAACCTAAGTGGTGGACAAAAACAAAGGATACAAATTGCACGTGCTTTGTACCAAGATGCTGATATCTATCTGTTTGATGATCCGTTTAGTGCGGTTGATGCTCACACTGGATTACACTTATTCAAGGTATGTTTTAAAATTTTGTACATTTTATTGCTCTATGTGTGTATTAAATAACTGAATGCTAAAAGCTTAAAAATAATAACCTTAGTTGTGGCATTTATGATTAGTTGGTACTTGGTAACATATTACTCACCTATATATTATTTTCCCCAATTGGGTTAGCACTTGTTCTCCTGTGTTGTTGGTGGTGGTGTTATAAAATTAAATAAAATCAGTAAAAGCTGCTAGTTTCTTTGCATTAATCATCACTTCATCAACGGTTGTTTTTATTGGTGTTATACAGTTTTCAAAATCAGTAATAGCAGATGGTCTCTTTGCATTAATTATGTGGATTCATAGTCATATTTTCCCCAAGAAAAATATATGTGGTTTTAGATATTATACTACATCCGGCCCAAAATTCATCTTGCATGAGAGTGGTAATCTCCTATGTCTATCCCATGATGAATGTTTTTCAGATTGGTTCTTTTGATAATGTTAAACAGTTCCTTTGATTTTGCGATTGGCACCTTTTAGCTTAAGCAGTTTTGAGCTAGTATGCCCTTTAACATGGTTTTAGGGTGCATTAGAATATTATTTCACTGCTATTTAATGAATCTTATTGACTATAACTTGTATTTTTCAGGAGTGTTTGCTTGGGATTTTAGCTTCAAAAACTGTTGTGTATGTTACCCATCATGTCGAATTTTTGCCTTCAGCGGATGTTATCCTGGTAAGATGGCAACAAATGTCTAGTCCATTCTTTATGCTACATGCAATAAAATTTTCCCTTTTCAATTCCTCTCCTAATATTTCAGGTCTTGAAAGATGGAAAAATAACACAAGCAGGGGATTACACTAAAATTCTTAATTCTGGAGAAGAGCTCACGGAATTAATTGTGTCCCATAAGGATGCCTTATCCAGTCTAGATATGCTGGAGCACCCAAGTGGCAATTTTGAAAGTAGTCATCCTTGTGGCAATGGACGAATTCTATTCATAACAGATGAGCAAAAGGATGATAACAATGAAGGAGAAGGAATTGTTCAAAATGGTCAATTGGTACAAGAAGAAGAGAGGGAGAAAGGCCGGGTTGGGTTTATTGTCTACTGGAAATATATTACAATGGCATACAAAGGAGCACTTGTGCCACTTATTTTGCTAGCTCAGATCATTTTTCAAGTTCTTCAAATTGGAAGCAATTTATGGATGGCATGGGCAGCTCCAATATCTAAAGATGTGAATCCTCCTGTCAGTAGCTTGATGACGGTAAATGTATATGTTGCATTAGCCCTTGTTAGCTCGTTGTGCATCTTTATACGATCCCATTTTCTAGTGATGGCTGGATGTAAGACTGCAACTATGCTGTTTGATAAGATGCACCAATGCATATTCCGAGCTCCAATGTCTTTCTTTGACTCCACTCCTAGTGGGCGTATCTTGAATAGAGTAAGCAATTACCTACAGCAAGTTATTTTTAAATTAGAAGAAATACAAGCTACATGTCCTTGGAATGCTATTAGCTTTTAATTGTGTTAATGTTGAAAGTTGAAATGAATTGCAGGCTTCCACTGATCAAAGCACAGTGGACACCAGAATTTTTGACCTGATGGGCTACCTTCTATTTCCTGCCATCGAACTTCTTGGAACAATTATTCTAATGTCACGGGTTGCATGGCCAGTGTTTGTAATTTTTGTCCCCATTATTGCTGCATCTCTGTGGTATCAGGTAATTTTTCTTATGTAGTTTTGTTTGATATGAATTGTTGGTTGGCATTTCCATTTCATACGTATAAAAAGTACAAACACATTAATTCACAACTAGTTAATTATGCATAAGTGCTTCACTCCTTAAACATAAAACGCAGAATAATGATAAAAGTTTAGTTTGTAGACTACATGAAACCATCATATGTTTTGGCATTGATTTGAAACAATAACAATCTGTTCTAAATGAAAATTTTAAAACAGTAGATGTTCATATGGATAGACTAATTGGTTGGAGTGGTGGTGTGAACAATCTTCATGAATAATTGGTTAACTAATATTATTCTGTATGTAATAGTATAAAATGCTACTAATTCTAGATGTTCCATTCTTAACGATGATACGTCCCTCAACTTCCATGTCACTAGGGTCCCTGATGAGAACTGCATTTTTATATCCCAAAACTTGCATAAGTGAGTCAGGGCAGGTCCAATTCAATTTAATTAGCAATCAATGATAGAATGGCACTTTTACCCTATTTAAATAAGTTTGGACAAATGACAGTGTACCCATCAAGTAAGATGAATCAGGAGTTAGAATACATGTTTCAATCCTAGAGGTGTCCATTTCTCATTGATTTCACATGAAGATCAGCTGGTAAAATTGTTATTTATCTTACATTGAAGTGTTGATCGCCAATTATGTTTGCTTTACACCTGTATTCACTCACTTATACAAGTTAAGGAACCTAAAAGCAGTGGCGGAACCAGTCCTCAGGCTACCTGGGTTGTAGCCCGAGGCCTGGCAATCAAAGTCCATGCAAAATTCATAAAAAAATCATAAAAAAACAGAGTTAGCCCAAGAGTTGACCTAAGAACAATTAGTCCAGCCTGGGGTTTAGGTTTGGACTGCTTCCGCCCCTGCCTAAAAGTGCAGTTCTCAAGTTAGGGGCGTACAAGTTTAGAGACCAATGGTGAACTTTACTCTTTGTAAACATTGGCTGGGCAGAGTAAGACAAGCTTAGTTTAAAATATTCTTTTAAATTACAATACTTATCATATTGTATGTCAAATTTATAATTATGTGTATTCTACGAAATTAAATGGTTGTAAAATGAACCCATGTTTTGTATTTGTTATTTGATTTTTCAATCATCATACACTTCCTTCCCTTTCAGCAATATTACATAGATGCTGCTAGGGAGTTGCAAAGGTTAATTGGAGTTTGCAGAGCTCCCGTGATGCAGCATTTTTCTGAATCAATAGCTGGCTCAAATATCATTAGATGCTTTGACAAGGAAAGACAATTTGTTAGTTCTATGGGCCATTTGATGGATAATTTGTCTCGACCAAGTTTGTATAATGCTGCTGCGATGGAATGGTTGTGCTTTCGCTTGGACATTCTTTCGTCCTTTATTTTTACCTTTGCCTTAATACTTCTGGTCACCTTGCCTACTGCTCTAATTGACTCAAGTAAGTAAAGCAGGCTTTTGCTAGTCAGATCAAATTAGTTCATTATGTGTATTATCACCCTTAATTGCTGTTGTTGTTATTATCTTTTTACAGAGACAGCTGGTCTTGCAGTCACTTATGGACTAAGTCTGAACATGCTACAAGGTTGGGCTATTGCGGTCCTCTGTAGTTTGGAAAATAAAATGATATCCGTGGAAAGAATGTTGCAATACATGATTATTCCTTCTGAACCACCACTTGCAATATCAGAAAGTAGACCGAATTGCCAGTGGCCAACAAAGGGTGAAATTGAGCTTCGTAACCTCCATGTTTGTTTCTTCAACTTTATGTATTATATATATGTTCAGTTCTTAGAATAATTGCTGTTACATCAATATTGATGGAACTTTTTAAGTTTTATGAGATATTTTGAGGGCAAACAATGTTATTGTTTATTTTTTTACTTCCATTATGAAGGTATTCCTCCAATATTGACACATCATGTTTTTTATCGTTTAGTAATGGTAGTTTTGATGTTGTGCCTTCTGCAGCTCTGCTAACATAATGCTGCAGTCCTCCAATTGTCTTTCTCTAAGTTCTTGTATGTGATGCAGGTACGATATGCACCACAATTGCCTTTTGTTTTGAAAGGCCTGACGTGTACCTTATCAGGAGGAATGAAGACTGGTATTGTTGGAAGAACAGGTGGTGGCAAGTCAACCCTGATTCAAGCACTATTTCGCATTGTCGACCCATGTATCGGACAATTGTTGATAGATGGCATCGACATCTGCACCATTGGACTGCATGACCTACGAACAAAACTGAGCATCATTCCACAAGATCCTGTTATGTTTGAGGGGACACTGCGAAGCAACATTGACCCTCTGGAGGAGTATAGCGATGAGCAAATCTGGGAGGTACTTTTTAATTTGAAGTGTACTTCTTTTTTCAGTGTTTTCTCTGTGCACCTACTACATTTTTTTTATTACAGCATTCGTATTTGCTATTTGACGGCCAAAATAGTTTATGCACGTATAATGTTCTCTAGGCATTGGATTCATGTCATCTTGGAGATGAAGTTAGAAGGAATGAGCTTAAGCTTGACTCTGCAGGTTTGATATCTACCAGAAAGTCCTAAGACACTGCTTTTTGGTGTCAAATTTATAGCTTGATCTTTTAATTTGAAATGCAGTGGTAGAAAATGGCAAAAACTGGAGCGTAGGCCAGCGCCAGCTAGTTTGTTTAGGAAGGGTAATTCTAAAGAGGAGAAGGATCTTGGTTTTGGATGAAGCAACTTCTTCAGTGGATCCAATAATCGACAATTTGATTCAAAAAACCTTAAAACGGCAATTTCCTGGATGCACAGTGATTACAATAGCACATCGTATTACATCCGTTCTTGATAGCGAGAAGGTCATTCTTCTAGACAACGGTTAGTCTCCAGCCTTACAAACCAAAAGTTCCGAATTTTGTACTTGTTTCTCCTCCCGTTTTAACTCCTTGTTGTAAAACAGGTGAAATTGCAGAGCACGACTCACCAGCAAAATTGCTAGAAGACAGTTCATCCTTATTTTCCAAACTTGTGTCAGAATACACCATGGGATCAAATTGTAAGTAGCAGATGCAAGAAGGGCTAAACCAATATCGTAGCATCAAAATTTTCCAGCTTGAATCTCACGTTTCTTCTTAAAATTTTTCCCTTCCTCTATAATTTTTTTCCTTGTAAGTAGGATGACTAATGGATGAAAAAAAATACTATATATCATATGTATATGAAAACCTTTTTTTTCTACTACCAGTATTTCATAACGTAGGGAGTATCTCATCCAACCGAGGGTATGTACTAGGAGCTGAAAATTTTCCAGCTTGAATTTGTGTGCTCTGAAAATTGCAGAGCTCGGATAGTCCATGTTTATGTAGGTGACATGGCTTCACCAGATCGTAAGGTTGGCAGTCAGGTTATTTCTCTGTGTGCTCTGAAATGTTGCTCAGCTAGCTGTGCGTTCAGAAAACTCCGTGGATAATTTATGGCTTCAGAACATCTAGCCTACATGTAACACAACGAAATTCCCGGGTGCTTCCTGTGTGCTACTCAAGAAGATTTCATCAAAGACGAAAATGATAAATTCATCAATCATGAATCAGCATCCACTACTCAATTGATCATCTTATCCGTTCGTTTATATCTCAGCCTCTGAGTTTCGCCCATCAGGGTGACCTTTACCTGAACTTCCCCGTTTCTCCTCACACGCTGCAAAATCGGACCGAGTCCCGGTAATAATTAAGCAGGGGCATTGGTGTTTCGAAGGTACAACAAGCTGCTCCAATAAATGTGCAGTTATTTTGGGGACGAAGGAGAATAGAATAGTCGAAATAATTAAATTGTATTGCCTAAGTCCCGAAGGACAAATATATAAAGTACAACGTGATTTAGAGATAAAGTCAATTTACTAGAAATATAGAAGGAACTATATCGAATACAGATTTTAAGTTTTAACTAATTCTAATCCATCTCTAATGTACTTTTACAGAGGAGATTTGAAAACCAAACTTAAAAAACAAATACATCTCAAACAATCGTCCCATGCTTGTCAAGAACTGTAGCAACACCAAGGTTGTGAGTAAAAAAAACACACCAAGGTTCAGGATGGCGTGAAAACTGCAAAAAGCAAGCTTTCCAGGAGTGCGAACATGCCTATTATGATTACAAGGTTGGTGACCTATTACGTCCCATCCTAAAAGAATGTTATACATGCAAAGAGAATGGTACGATTTTCCAAGTGTGTGATACTTGCCGGACGCGTATCGTCTGACTTACTGGAGGCAGGTCACGGTGTGACTTCCCCGCGGAATTGGCCCCCGGCAAGGTAGGCTCTAGCCCGGGGCATCAAAAAATTAACAGTTTATAGCCCAGATCAGCTCGGGGTATTTTTACTAGTATTTAGCCCAGGTAGCCCATACACATGCCAGCGGCCCACTCGCGCGCAGGCGCGCTGGCCCGCTCGCGCGCGCTCGGCGCTGCGGCCTACTCGCGCGCAGGCGCGCTTGGCCCGCTCGCGCGCGCTCGGCGCTGCAGCCCACTCGCACGCAGGCTTGTCCGCCGCCTCGTCGCAGCCTCGCAGACCCACTCGCGCGCGCACGGCGCTTCACCCCCGCCGCTTGCTCAACCCTAGCGCAGCAGCCGCAGAAGGCAACCGCATGGGCGCGATGCCGCACCGCACCGCACCGCAGCCGCCAGCCGCAATCGCTCATCGTCGTCGCCAGCGCCGCCCCTCGTCGCCTCCGCCTTGTCCGCCGCCTCGTCGCCTCTGCCTCGTCCGCCGCCTCATCGCCTCCTCCGCCGCCTCGTCGCCTCCGCCTCAGATCTCCACCACCTCCGCCTCGTCCGCCGATGGCCGCCTCGTCGCCTCTGCCTCAGATCTCCGCCTCGTCGCCTCGTCCGCCGATGGCCGCCTCGTCTCCTCCGCCGCCTCCGCCTCGTCGCCTCCGCCGCCTCGTCCGCCGATGGCCGCCTCGTTGCCTCCGCCTCAGATCTCCGCCGACCGCCACCTTGTCGCGTCCGCCCTCCCGCCCCTCCGCCTCTCGGCCAGGCGGCCAGCGCCGCTGCGCCGGCGTCGCCCCCTAGGCCCCCCAGGCTGCCAACAAATTATTGGCTGGAGATATGTAAGTAAAAATATAATTTCGTTCATCATTCAATGATTATCATCTCATGCTCTAATGTTGATGATTGCCAATATACATTCTATGCCAAGATTCTCGTAAGGAAACATAGCTAAGACATGCATATCATTTTATTTTGAACATCAAGTGAATATGAAAGTATACAAGGAAAAGTAATACTTCATTCCCAGCAAATGAGCAAAAAATAATACTTCATTCAATCTTATGCACTTCTATTTTACTTAGAACCTTGTAGCTCACAGTTAAGTGAACTCTGTTTCACTTCATATGCTTAATTGTTGGATTGCACAATGCCATTATCTTGGTCTTTCTATTGCTCATGTTATTAAAATATAGCTTGTCTTAGTTACATACATAGACTTTCTGGTTAACATCTATTCTGGATATATGAAAACTATTGGTGCTTATACCCAAGTTAAAGACTTTGTTCTCCCTGTTCTTGCAACTTGAGTTATGATTATTCATAAGAGAAATTAGAGGATATATTTATAACATCAACCCTTTCAATAATATCAATGGAGTCAGGGAACCACATATCGTGGTATGGGTACAAATTGGCGTTAGTTTTAGGTTGTTAGAGTTCAGCCCGGGGCGTAGCCAAATCCTGGTTCCGCCACTGTTCCCCGCGATATCCACTGTATAACCCAAAAAATTTTAAAAATTCGAGCTTGTTTGAATTTGGAGGTTTTTGCTACGTCCGGAAATTCTAGCCAAAAATTTGCTTTTATTCTTTGGAAATGTGCTTTCCACCTTGAGAAGACACTCTTGCAGCTCGTCTTGTCCGGTGTTCTGTCTGCCTCACTCCGCACCATCAGTCAGCTCGCGCCGCACCGCCTCAACCTACTGCCACCTTCACCCGCACCAAGCGACTTCAGCGTCTGCACCACCTTGCGATCGACCGCCTGTACCAACCTTAATGCCACCGTTGACCACACGCTGCACCGCTCCACCGTTGATTCGCACCACGGCAACCTCCTGGTGCTAGCTGCACGACCCGCAGTCCCGCACAATAACACCGCGCTAACCATGCCAACTCGAGCACTCTTGCTAGTGAGAGGCAACACTTATTCCGCTGCCAATGATCCGCCATTGCAGCACAGGAGTCGCTCGTCCGTTCACACGCTAAGCATACTGCTGCACCGCTCCTAGCGCCACCGCCTTTGTCGCCTATAAAGCCAAGCTTCGCAACACCCCACAATCACCACGCCCTTCCTTCTTCCTCTCCGGCCACGCTGTGCCAAAATCGCCAATGCTCAAATCTTTGCCGGTGAGCCTAATTCCGATTCCTGGCTGCTACTTTCCTTCTAAAACAATTGGTCGCATCCTTAGCATCATTTCAACACCACAAAGCTATTCTAGCCTCCCGCCTCCAAGCCGCCACCGCCTGCACACGTGCCCAATATGGGTTGCTCATGTTCTGTTGGTGCTCGCCACACTATCGCTCACCACCGTCCATCGACATCGTTTCCCCTGTCTTGACTATTATGGGAACGAGCTCCAGCTCACTCTGGAGTAAGCTAGGTCACACATCCTTGGGCCACCAAGGCAGCCTAAGCCGTCTCATGGCCTAGTTGGCCAACTGAGCCAGCCCAACACTACGTAGCCTAGCACTTCACAGTCGGCCAAAACTGTTCATCGATAGCCCAACACTGTGTAGCCCATTCATTTTAGCCAAAACCCGCTACTATTCACCAAATCTGATTCGGTAGGAATAGTACCAAACCCGATAACCTTGTTTATACTCATTTTGACCGTTTTGAGCCCATCTAACCCATTTTTAACCCCATTCAATGTAACAAAACTTAGTTTAAACCCTATCTACCTAAACCCATCTTCTTTTATATCTTTTTGGATATTTTATTGCATTTTGTTCCTAGCTTGCGTCCTGCAAAGTGATAACTTATTTGTATTTGTTCTTTTGCGCTAGTATCCGAATTCAACTAGTTGGCCAACGGAGAAGGTACTGGAGTAACTGAAGTAGTTGGTGTTAAACCTAAAGCCTATGAAGAAGTAATCGAAGTCTCCGCATAAGAAGGCAACTCATATGTCTTAGATCATGTTGATCCCATATTATTTAACTATTATTACTTTCATTTGTGTTATTTGAGCAATATTATTTACATAAAACAATGATTTAGAATGACACGATGAATAATTAGATCCAACCACTGAAAAGCCTAGTCATACTCATGTAAACCATATTCACCTTGACAACCATAAGTGTTATTATAAAATAAAACCACCCTGTTGGTAATTAGTAGGTAGGTTAGAAAATTGTAAGTGCTTTACAAATACAGTTATGGATTATCCGGCTTAGTGTTGGTAAACTTTAAAATAATGCTGAATAATAAGGATTCTTAATGGGTAACCACTAGATGGTTAGAATCCATGACCTCACTCAACGATTGAAGCTCTGGTTTATATATAGTGGTGTGCCAGTGTGCACGTAGTGTGTGAATAATAGCTTTATCTTTGACAAATAAGGACTAGACCTTTATGCCAAATAAAGAATACAAATATCACTCAACCACAATTTTGACTTGTCAATTTAGTCTAGTACAATGCTCGATCTAATCAAATATCTACAGAAAAGACCGCTATCCTAGAGTTTTAGGATAGCCCACGAGAAAGGAGTGATATGGAAGTTGGGCTAGTTATGTCACTTGCCATTCGCAACGGTAGGTCCACTCAACATCGGGCCATGATTTTCACACTAGCTAGTGGATTCCCGATAAAGGTTGAATGGTCATGAGCCTACCAGGTAGAGGCTAGAACAAAAGGAGTAGTGAACAACCTTGTTATTCTCAGCTCAGTCGCACGCTATCATGTTGTGTGTCTACAGTTTGATGTTATGAGTCTAACATATCTTGTAGAGTACAGTAAATGATATTCGAATACGTCATGCTTCCGATCAATAGAGTTGTGTTTCTTGAGTGATTCTGATAACAAGTTATAAGTAAAATTTGGATGATTTTAATATGTAAATTGAGGATGACAAAACCCCCTTGGTAATTAATACTGTTTTACTATTTTAAATGCAAAATTATTTACCAGCAAACTTGCATCT
The DNA here is from genome assembly GCA_017311315.1 of Dendrocalamus latiflorus. Taxonomy (NCBI): domain Eukaryota; kingdom Viridiplantae; phylum Streptophyta; class Magnoliopsida; order Poales; family Poaceae; genus Dendrocalamus; species Dendrocalamus latiflorus. The sequence continues at coordinate 29,068,858 of CM029634.1, forward strand.
ATTCTTATCATATTTCAACCCATGACTATATCTAATTGAATGTCTTGCATGATAGTTAAATAGCCTTTTCATGTGATTTGCTGAGTACCTAGTGTACTCAAACTTGTTTATTTTCATCAGAACAAACGCCTAAAGAAGGAATAATGCATCGGCTAACATGTTAGGGTTACGACCTCACTCAAAGCATTATGGTAGGATTTCATTAGTTCTTCTGAATGTAAACTAAGTCTTGGGTTTGGACGTGCGTAACGTTGTTATAATATGGCTGTTAGATCATATTTTAATTAATCTAATCCTTTTTAAATATTCATAATTAGGTATGATTCTCTTTCTATCAACAATTGAACTTCTAGACTGTTACGGAAAATACGATGGTCCCATTCTTAAAATTGGATGTTACATCCATCGTCCATTCTCATCCGATGGTCTATCTTTCGTAGCCCATCACCCATCTTCTCTTTCCGCTTCCATCAAACTCCCATCGTTTTCCTCCCTGCCGTGCCCACAAACCAATAGATTGCTGACATGATTTTTTTTGTGTGGATGCTTGGGAAGAGGGAGGGAGATGAGAGGATCGAAGCACTACATGGTTCTTCATTTTTTTTCTTAGACAAGGAGTGGGGAGGAGAGACAAACATCAGGAGAATAAGAAGGGCGAACAAAGATTTTGTGGATGTTTCAGTTGATTTCTCTCTCCCTAATTCAACTACTTGTGCTAGTGAAAAACTCTCCAATTTAGTTGGGTAGGTGCTTAATTTGGGACTGCAAGAGCTCTTTGATTTTCTAGAGTGAAACAATGTCGTGCATGCCAGTCTCGTGGAGGAGTTCAAGCACCGCAGTCCCCGCACCATACTTGTCCTTCCGGTGTCCACGTCCCAGGGGCAGTGGTCACGTCTGCGTGGTTCATACGTGGAGCCCAAGCGGGCATGGAGGCAGTGCAGAGCTCGACAATTCCGAGTGCACGCATGCAGAGTGAGGACCATGAGGTGCGAAGGCCCCGAGCATGCTACGGAGCGCAAGGTCTCGGATGCCCCCAAGGGCATAGCTTCATCGTCAGTTGTCCGCTAGACATCTCTGGAGATTCCAACCCGCCAAGCATCTCCGAATACTCGTGCGATGAAGCGTGGTCGAGAGGATGTAGTTCCGTCCTCACCCATTCATGAGGCGTCCCCGAATACCGGAGCAGTGAAGCGTGGTCAAGCGCATTCTCTCATACCCGTGGGTTTCGGGTTCCAAGTGTTGCTGACAGCATTGGTGGGGGATTTAGACTCTGACATGGACATTGGTGGTGCTGAAGTAGGGTGAGGTGCTGGTGCTGGTTGCGAAGTAGGGTACGGTGCCGGCAGTGGTGCTACTTCTGCAAGTCCAATTATGGAGTCCACCGGTGCCGCCACCTCCTAACTGGCATCTCTCGGTTGAGCCGTAGGTAGGAAGCTCAGGCTCAAGGTCTAAGTTCACATAGTAGCCCGACTCTGAGTCGATACCCACAACAGTCTCCTCGGGCTCACCTGACTCATCTGGAGGAGGCACCGAGTGCAGCGGCTGTGCCGCGAGGGGAGAGGGAGCTCTTCGGTGCGAAAGGGGTGCCTCCTCACCGTCGCCCTCATGGTCACGGGGCTGACCAATGCTGGGAATGGCACACTTTGGCACAAGAATGCTGAGGGCTTCGCACACTTGGTTCACCTGACTGAGGTTCGCCATCACTGACTCTCGAAGGCTGTGCTCCTTTGTTGTATATGGCCCCAGAAAGACGGCTGCAGCACGCTCAGTGTCCTCAAGGGTGAGTCCTACCATGAATGCAAAACGGAATCACCAACGACCTCCTACATAACCGAGGTAAGTGCGGTAGTTACGACCAAGTGCCTACATGGGTTGGTCGGCCTCGGCAACAAAGCAATGGTAGCACGAAGACCATCGTCGCGGGTGGGGCCGAATTGAACATGCCACAGATGCAACAACGAAGACACACCGAACATGCAGTACTCCTCCACAAGATCTCGCATGTTGAATCAAAGTGTGACCCCCACAAGCCTGCGCACGCAGTGCTCATCGTCACGATCGAGGGTCATTGATGGAGACATGTTGAAGTCCATTGGGCACCCCGACCACCTCACACTGCTGCCACTCTCCACCTAGTGGTAGAACCACTGCTGCATCTAACTTAACTCCCACTTCGTCTGCGTCGCATTCACTGGAAATAGCTTTGTACACATAGTCGAAGCACGAAGTTGACGCTTCCTAAGTTAGAGTATTCGCCCTCCACGAGCTTCTTTGGCTGGCACCAAGTGTCATGCAGGAAGGCAAACAGCGTCAGGCTCAGCAACACCGTCTCCGCCCAGGAAGCCCAGCAGTACACCGCCAACCAAACGATGGCGTTGGGGGTTAGCTGCGCCAACTCCAACCCATACACTCGAAGGACCTCGCCGATGAACATTGTCACTGGAAACCAGAGACCGATGTTGAAGTAGGCGACAAACCCAATCGTCTTTGACTCCGTTAGGTGGGGCTCTGTCTCAACGGCAGAGGGTAGATGGACCGCGTCGTGGTCCGAGATCTTTCCATCACACACTAGATACTAAATTAGCTCTTAGGTACCAGACCCTACCCCAGCACGTTCATGCACACGCCATTCGCCTTCTTCGCCACCTTCCATCGCTTGTTGGTTGTCGATGGATCATGTTCAACTAGCTCATACTCCACTCCACCTCAGTCACTGAAGAGCTTCGGCGGCTGGACACGCCGCTGCGGCTTGATGAAGCGTCCCCGGTGATGTGACGAGGATGCTAATCGCTGCCATGAGCCATTCACCAAAAATGAAGTGCGACGGCGGTTGGCGTACTTGCAGGCAGGGCAACGACGGCACAGTCAAAGGACGGCTGCTACAGAACAAATCATGGGTGAGGCTACCAACCAATGCACACAGCATGAACAAGAACAACAGTTGGTGTGGCATTTCACCAAGGGTACCATGTTTTAAAGGCAAAACGCCTTTTTCGAGCGTCCCTTCAGAAATCACACCACAAGACAAGATGGCACACGACGCGCCAACCACAAGTGGACGTGTGTCCCCGATATGGCAACCTCGCACGACCATGGTTAACAAAACCATACGCATGGGCCAGTTCCTTACCAGTCCAAAAGGATGGAGGGGGCCAAAAGGCCTAGGCAGCATGGTTTATGCCTGCTCAAGAAGAAGCCATTTACCATGAGATGCTCCTATTGTGGGGATGGCCCCCACGGGCATCCATTTGGCTTGCTGGGCCAAGAGGCCCCAATAAGGCATGTAAAAGACATGTGTACCTTTGGAATAGTACCCTATGGTAAGGGTGTTATTCTAATAAGGCCTTATAGCCATGTATATATACTTCTTTGGGTTAACAAGAGAGGAGATATAGTTTATTTCTCATACTTACTCTACTAGTCCCTCTTCTACTGTTTGATCTCTAGACACAAAACCACTGACCTCTTGTAACCCTAATCGTAATAAGAAACTTCTCGTACGAACGGAGCCGTTATGATATAGCTCCTGAGGACGTAGGCATTGCCGAGAACCTCGTAAATAAATCTTTGTGTCTCTTATGTGCTCTTATGTTTGCTGTGATTCTTCTTTTGTGCTAGAGCTGCTACCAGTTTCAACAGGGATGAATCACAAATCACACGAACCACAAGCGGCGCAAGCAACCTCTCTGGTGACATCACGGGGCGAGGTAGTATGCGATAGAGGCGGGGAATTGTAGTCAACATCCATGGCACGGAGCACGGCGGCGCCCAAGGACGGCGACGACGTAGAGCTTGGCAGCGAGCCAGCGAAGCCGATGCTGCAGGGACATGGAGCACGGCGGTCATTTTCATTTGGATCTGGGGCATCATGACAAACGAACAGGGGAGGGAGAGCACGAACGAACATGGGAGGGAGAAGGAATTAGTAAGAAGATGAGGTGGATTTGCGGATTTTGGCTACGATGGCATTCAAATAGCACCCAAACTTGCCACCCCATATCCACGTGGTAGCCAAGTCATGCAAAACTGGGGTGGATTAGATCAGGCGGGTCAAGTTTTGCTAGATGAGGGTTGTATTTTAGACGGTTTTAAAGTTATGGGTTGAAAATCAAATAGAGACGATAGTTGAGGTTGTAAAATAAACTTTTTTTCTTATTAATTTGGTGAATTATATATTTGATATTTGGTGCGATAGACTGAAGCTTTCTTTGTTACCACGGCAGGTTATTAGGAACACTTTTATTTTAGGGGTTATCTCTTTCTCACTTGTCTGAAGTTTTAAGAAATTCTTAGTCATTGTTTTAGCCATTGAAGTGAAATCCATCCATCATCATCATCTCTCTCCTCACCTCATATATAACCTACTCTCCAAACCTTAACTCATTGCACCTCCCACCCCCCAGCCGCTGTCATTGCCTTCTTCCACCTCTCTGGTGAGATGCCCCCACGCTACTCTCTTCCTCATCTCCGGTGGCGGTGCCACCGCCTCCTAACCACTTCGGTCTCGTTGCCTCTACCGCCCATCGCCCTTCTTACCCGTGTCCAGCGGCGCCGCTGCTGCCTCGAAACACCGCCACCGCCCATCGTCGATCTACTGCCATCCCGACATCTCTCTAAGTCCGAGGGGGCACCAATGAACCCAAACTCCAAATGGGTGAACCCGCACCCTAGCTAATCCGGCGGCCACCGCCACCATTGTCCGACGTTGCCAAAGAGGATGCCAACGCCATCATGGGAGAGGATGATCCGCACAAATCACGAGGAGATTCAGCGGTGAGGAAAGGTGACTGAGATTTTAGATCTCAGTTGTCTAAGGAGTAGCAAATCCATTTATTTTACTATTGTGTTTTGGTTGGCTATACGGACATTAATCAACAATCTCTATTTAAAGCAGAAACATAAATAGTTGATTACAATTGATAAATGTTCCATGAACTACCTATATTCCACCGGAGAGAGCATTCAACTGATTTGTCAATGCATGATTGATCAATCTCACAAGTGAGTAACAACACCGCGGTACTTAGCGCAGTTTTTCCTTAGACAGAACAAAGTAATACATAACAGTTTATTGTATGGAAATTGTTATGTCCTTAGGATCTTCTAGGTTTAGATCTGAGGGGTGTTCTTGTTCGGATTCGAGAGAGAAGGGGAGAGGGAGAGAGGATTAGGGTTAGGGGTACCGACCGTCCGATGCATTGGAGGAGGAGCTGGCCATCGCTGGTTCGTCGGTGAAGTCTGCGCACGGGCAGCGACGGTCGGGGAAGAGGAGGGCGGTGGCGTAGATCCGGCGAAGGGGACGGCGATGGAGCTTCTCGCCGCCGACTACGCGTCCCTCTAGATCGGTCTAGGGTTTGTCGGGTGGGGTTTGCGGCTCAGGCGAACCTCGTTAGTCGAGCCGCCGGCCCCCACCCTCTATTTATTGCGCAGCGCGACGGGGGCCCATTAGCCAATAGTTGGGCTAAGCGTCCCCGATCAGGGCACGGATCAAGGTCCCGATTAGCCGTTGGGCTAATCGGGGAGAGATCAATCTAACATTCTCCCCCTTGATCTCCTCTCATATCTTACTGTTGTGGCTACAGACCAAACAGAGAGAGAGATGGTAGTGGAGAGTGATGGAGATGAGTAATGGCTTGCCTTCTCCCCCTGGCCTGTATTCATATATATATACACATGGGGAGTGCTTTTACAATTATACCCTTACATCTGAGCATCCCTTCAGGGGCACTTATGTCATTACACATGGCCTACTTTGGGCCTTACAACCTTCTACCAGGCCTGCTGGGTTTAGGTGGGGGCCACCCCTACAACAGGAGCCTCTCATGGTAAAGGGCTTCACGGGGCCGAAGCTATGTTGCCGAGTCCTTTGGCCCCCTCCGTCCCTGCGGCCTGTGAACTTTTCCAAACTTGACCCGGGGCTGCGCGGTAGCCGAAGTAGCCGCGCGCTGGGGGCGTTGCACCGGCGCAGGTAAGCGTAGCGGGCCCCTGAGCCGTTGCGTGCGCCTTAAGTGATAAGGGACGCGCTGCGGCGCTCGTTCTTCTGGCCGTCCACGTGGTGAAGCGTGCTTTGCGCGGTGCGGGCCTTGAGGCGTCGTGACCATTAATGTGAGGGCGGACTCCCGGCGGTTGGTCTTTTGCCGATTGGACTTCCGCCGGTTGGCTCCCCTGCTGATGGGGTATATATACGGCGCTGGTGCGGCGTCGTTCCTGCATGTATTTTGGTAGAAACTGCTCCCCTAAAATGGGCCTCTTTCGTGCATCAGCATTCCCTAGCGCCGCTGAGCGGCTTGGGGAATGTTAATGCACAGAAGGAAGTCCATTTTTCTCGGGAGCTTGGTCAGCGTCAGTGATCGGTGGCCAGCCGCGTGTCCTGCCTTCGCGCTGCGTTTCCGCACACGATGGCAAGGTTTGCCCTGTTCTCCTTAGCAGACCTACCTACAGCCGGTGTTCCTTATGGAGCCCGCCCGCATCACTTCGAAAAATGCTGATGCACTGTAGGTGGCCTGTTAAGGAGAACGAGGCAGACTTTGCGGGACATGACCCTCGCCTTTGCCGCTCGCGCGCGCGGGTTTGTTTCTCGAAGGCAGGGCCCAGGCTGAAGCCGCGGCCAGGCTGGTGTGGCGATCGAGAAGACGGCTTCCTACGCGCGCGCCGCGCTCTCGTATGAAGATGGTTCGAACGGGTGGCAGCGGAGCTGGCGCCCAGCCGAAGTAGACGCGCGCGCTCCGTCCCCTACCGTTTGAACGGGCGGCAGCGGAGCTGGCGCCTAGCCGAAGTAGACACGCGCGCTCCGTCCCCTACCCTTCGAACGGGTGGCAGCAGAGCTGGCGCCTAGCCGAAGTAGACGTGCGCGCTCCGTCCCCTACCCTTTGAACGGGTGGCAGCGGAGCTTGCGCCCAGCCGAAGTAGACGCGCGCGCTCCGTCTTCTACCCTTCGAACGGGCGGAGCTTGGAGCTGGCGCCTAGCCGAAGTAGACGCGCGCGCTCCGTCCCCTACCCTTCGAACGGGTGACAGCGGAGCTGGCGCCCAGCTGAAGTAGACGCGCGCGCTCCGTCCCCTACCCTTCGAACGGGTGGCAGCGGAGCTGGCGCCCTGCCGAAGTAGACGCGCGCGCTCTGTCCCCTACCCTTCGAACGGGTGGCAGCGGAGCTGGCGCCCAGCCGAAGTAGACGCGCGCGCTCTGTCCCCTACCCTTCGAACGGGTGGCAGCGGAGCTGGCACCTAGCCGAAGTAGACGCGCGCGCTCCGTCCCCTACCCTTCGAACGGGCGGAGCTCGGAGCTTGGCGACCTTGCGCCGCGAACACCGCCACGCGTGCGATGGCTTGAGATCTCGCGATGCGGTCTTGCGCTGTAAAGGTTCCTGGGATCACGCCGGCCCCCGGTCTGCCAGGGTTAGGATCCCATACCGTGGCACGTGGCGGCTTATGACTGGTGCGCGGCGGGATGTGGACGGTTGCGTGCTCGCGGCCGCTCGGCTCTTCCCTAGGCAAGGGGGACACGGGGCGGGCGATGAATGGCGCAGTGCCGAAGCTGTTGTGATCCCCTGGCCCGTTAGTGCACCTTTATTGACGGTAGGGAGCGTCGTGCTGTGACGACCCTTGGCGCTTGTGGTCGTGGCCTTTCAGCTTTGGGTATGGGGACTAGCGCTGGACGGGCGTTTGTACGACTGCGGTCGCGTCCCGTACGTGGGCCGTCGCGACGCTTCGGTACTGGGGCGAGGCGGCTTAAAGTAGCCCTCGTGATCGCGCCCCCGCAGTTGTACGCCCCCTTCTTGCTTGCGCCGCCTTCCATACTCGCGTAGTATTCTTTGCCGCTAGCCTCCTTCCCAGAGAAGCAATGGCGTCTGATGGCAAGCGTGGTCAGGCGGGTGGTGTCTGCGGCATTCGCCGACGGTCTTCGCTGTTGGAGGTGAAGTACGTGCTCCAAGAGCGCGACCCGGCGGCGACGGACAAGGAGTGGTTGGTGGCGGAGGAGGAGGGCACATTCTCCGGCGAGCTAGGCCCCTCGCTCGTGACCGAGAAGACGATCCAAGGGCTTCTGCACGCGGGGAAGCTGTCTGAGCGCCAGGAGGTACGACTGCCCGCCGCCGATGAGACGGAACCGCATCCCGAGAGGTCGGAGGCGGTCGTGTTCGTTGCCTTCTTCGACGCGGGGCTCCGTATCCCAGCGGCGGCTATCGTGGGCGACGTGCTGCGGACCTTCGGGCTGGAGCTGGTGCAACTGACTCCGAACGCCGTGGCCCGGCTCGCGGTGTACTGCTGGGCCTTGCGCTCGGGGGCGTGCTGGCCCAGCGCCTCGTTGTTCGCCCACCTTCACGAGGCATGGTGCCAGCCCAAGGACCGGAAGGACGGGACGCTGTCGAGCTTCGGTAGCGTCACCTTTATTCTTCGTTTACCGTGTAAGAAGCTCTTCCCTGCGAACTCAACTCGCGGGAAGTGGGAGTCTTACTGGATGAAGCGGTGGTTCTACCACCGTGTGGAGAGCGGGAGCGGCCTTGAGTGCACAGGCCGACCGATCGCGTTCAAGCCCTCGCCCGGCCGGACGCTCGATGATGAGGACAGGCGGAGGGCCCGGCGGCTCGTAGGCGTGGCCGCCCGCTTCAACATGCGCGACCTCGCCGAAGAGTATGTGATGTACGGCGTGGCACCGCTTGCCCGCGACTGGCGTCTTGCCGCCGAGAAGCGTCGAGACGACAATGTTTTGCCATCGATCTGCTTGCTGCCGGCGCCCTCCAGTCTTCGTAAGCCTCGACCGCGTCTCTCCTTTGTTTACACGAAATGCGTTATATGCTGATGCTGTCTCCTTTGCTTCAGGGATTTGCTTGGAGGAGGCGGAGCAAGCCGCGCGCGTATTCCTGGGGCCGTACACCGGCAGAGAGCACGAGCAGCGCGCGTCTGCTATCGCCGAGGCGGGGCTGGGGCGAATAAACCGCGTGTGCGAGGCCCTGGGCCTTGCTGTGCCGGACCGTGTCGCTCCGGACGGCGGTGCAGGGAAGAAGAAGAAGACGCCGTCTCGGAAGAGGGGCCGCAGCGGGGCGCCTGCCGCGCTTGGTGCGGCAGCCGCTACTGCTGCTGCTAGTGCTCCCGAGGGCGCGGCGGACGCGGAGTCAGATTCGGCGAAGTATGCCGATTCAGGCTTGGGTGGCGCAGACGCCGAAGGCGAGGTATCTTCAGCGAGCGCCCCGGACGGCGGGTTTGCCGCGAGCAGCCGGAGGGGGGAAGTCTCGCCGCCCGCCGAAGTCGTCGAGGCGGAACCCGTGCGGACCGGCGATGCTGAGGTTGAGCCTCCGACCGTGGCCGCTGTGGTGCCGGAGGCGCCCTCCGCGGGGGCGCACGGAGCCGTGCTGCCTTCACCGACAGCAGCAGAAACCGAGGTGCCCCCTGCGACAATTGCCACCGCGGAACCTTCGCCCCCGGGCGCTGCAGCCGCGGGGCTTCCCTAACTGCGATTGCGGGGGCGGTGTCGCTGCTGGCTGCCCTGGCTAAACGGCCGTGTGTGCGGCCGGAGCTCCACCGGACACCGCGGGGATTCGTCGTGGCCACGGGCATCAGAAGCTTGTGGGACTCCAGCGCAAGTGTCGGAGACCCTGCGGCATACGCGCCTTCTGCCCCCATGGCCACGCCGCCCGCCGCCCGCCGCGCAGGGACAGCCGTCGCCCTCCCCGAACGCGGAGGCTTCTGCCTGCGGCGGGACCATTCCTTCTGCTACCGAAGGTAGGGTGGCTTAGCTTACTCTGGTGTATTCTTTTATGCCTTGCGGTGCTCACTTGCATCCCTATTTGCAGCGTTGCTCATTCCGGAGGGGGAGCGCTTGGCAGAACACGGGACCTCCGCGCGCGTAAGCCCCGCGGACTTCGTGCCGCCCCCGGAGATGCTGAGGGCGTGGCGCGAGATTGTGAATGACGCGGCTACCAGCGTCGACCCGCAAGCGCTGCAGGCCTACGGGGCGGGGCGCCTCGAAGACGCCTTCGAGGTGTCTGGGGTGAGGGTAAGTACTCATGCGACAACGCCTGGGCTGGCTGAGCTTGCTAAGTCTTTCCCCTCTGCAGACACTTGTGCTGGGGCAGGCCTTGCAAACGGCCTATACTCGTGGCCAAAAGGCGCTCGAGGATAGGCTGCGGGCCGCCGAGGAGGAGCTACGTGAAGCCTCTGGAGCCCGTGCTGCCCAGGACGCCCGCATCCGCCAGCTGGAAGCAGAATGCGCCGAAGCGAAGGCACACGCCGAGGGACTTGTTGCTTTGGCGCGGGAGTCGGCCACGGAGGCGGCTCAGCAGAAGTTTGCGGCGGAGCGGGACGGGTTCCTGGAACAGGTCGCCCTGCTAGAGAAGGAAAAAGGCGAACTCGCCTTGACTCTAGCGGAGCGTGACCAGACGCTTGGCGACGCCTCGGTGGTTACGTGGGACGCCATGCAGGCGCTGGAGGGTCACCTTCAAGGACTGGTAGAGCTGTCTCGGACCCTCCGCTGGGTCGGAGATGCCACCACCGTCGCGCGCGGCGCTGCGACGACCTTCGGCAACCACTGCGCGTTTACGTCGGCAAGCCTGATGTGCGCGCTCCTGCAGCACCGCGGTTGCACGCACGTCGCCGAGCTAGATGACCCCCAGCTGGAGATGCCTGGTGGGGCCGGAGTAATGTTCGGCGCCGTCCGCTCCGCTCGCCTCGCCATCAAGCCCTTCCACGAGCGGATTTGGGATTACGTTGGGCCAGACGCCGCACGGATCGAACTCCGGAAGTCACTTTATGGGAAGGGGAGCCTCAGCCAATTCCTGGACGGGGTCCCTCGACGCGACGAGGGCGGCGCTGGGGCCTCCGAAGGCGCCGGAAACTCGCAGGTCTAACGCCGTGGTGCCTAGGTGTAGGTGTGCGTTGTAATGCTTCCCCTTTTTGTGAATGAAGTGTTCGTTTGCTTCATAAATTCTGATTTTCGCCTATGTCCCGGGCAGCTTCCTTGCTGGGGCCGACTTCTTGCGGCCGACCTTGCGACTCGGCGACGCCTTCGACGCTGGCGAAGGGCCGAAGAGTCGCTAGAGTTTTGGGCGGGCCGACCTCCTTCCGGCGGGACCTCGTCCTTAGCGCATGTTAAGGACGAGCCTGCCGAGTAGCTACTCAAAGCGGCAGGGATGTTGGCAGGCCTTTGTACTCGAAAGATTTTCCCGATATATAGATCTCCTAATAATTAGGACATGCACGGGCGTGCTGTGCGGAGCTGAGATCCTCACATTCCCAGTTCGCCGTGGGTGCGTGCGAAGTCGGACCTCCGCACTACGACCTGTTTAGAGTCGCGTGGACTGGCGCGTGCGAAGGTGGACCTCCGCACTACGACCTGTTTAGAGTCCGTAGACTGGCGCGTGCGGAGGCGGACCTCCGCACTACGACCTGTTTAGAGTCGCGTGGACTGGCGCGCGCGAAGGCGGACCTCCGCACTACGACCTGTTTAGAGTCCGTAGACTGGCGCGTGCGAAGGCGGACCTTCGCACTACGACCTGTTTAGAGTCGCGTGGACTGGCGCGTGCGAAGGCGGACCTCCGCACTACGACCTGTTTAGAGTCCTGTGGACTGGCGCGTGCGAAGGCGGACCTCCGCACTACGACCTGTTTAGGGTCGCGTGGACTGGCGCGTGTGAAGGCGGACCTCCGCCCCCCACCCCGGGGTGAGGGCAGCCTCTGGTGTGCGAAGGCGAGCCTCAACGCGCTGAGGTGCGCGATTGGCAGCCGCGCAAGATTCGCGTGGGGTCGACGTCTACGTCTGATTTATACTCCAGGGAGTACGCGCAAGGACGAAGTCCTTGGCGTGCGCGGGGTTCGCGTCTTGTTTATACTCAGTAGAGTGCGCAGGGAGAACGTCCGCGTCTTATTTATACTCAGTAGAGTACACGCAAGGACGAAGTCCTTGGCGTGCGCGGGGTTTGCGTCTTGTTTATACTCAGTAGAGTGCGCAGGGAGAACGTTCGCATCTTATTTATACTCAGTAGAGTACGCGCAAGGACGAAGTCCTTGGCGTGCGCGGGGTTCGCGTCTTGTTTATACTCAGTAGAGTGCGTCATGCCCGTGTCTTTGACGGAGAGTGCACACGCGAACGTGCGTCTTCGTTTATACTCATGCCCGTGTCTTTGACGGAGAGTGCACACGCGAACGTGCGTCTTCGTTTATACTCATGCCCGTGTCTTTGACGGAGAGTGCACACGCGAACGTGCGTCTTCGTTTATACTCAAGCCCGTGTCTTTGACGGAGAGTGCACACGCGAACGTGCGTCTTCGTTTATACTCATGCCCGTGTCTTTGACGGAGAGTGCACACGTGGACGTGTGTCTTTGGTTTATACTCATACCCGTGCCCCTGGCCACGGAGAGTGCACACGCGAACGTGCGTCTTTGGTTTATACTGCGGGAGCACACGCGTAGGCGAAGCCTCCGCGTGCGCTCACCGCGTATTTCTGCACAACTGGCAACATATTGGCGACAAACGGAACTTTATTATATTCCCGTTTGCGCGGGTAAGCGATTACATACGACGGGGTGGGGGGTACTAACCGTTTGTGCTCAGCGGAGCCTCTAGTAGTTGCACTATCGGCAGGGCTTGCGGGTCACCCCCGGATGGCGCCGTGAGCCTTCGCACGGCGGTGCCAATCCTAGGTGCTCCGCTACCCGCCGCGGCGAGGACATCTGGTGCCGTGCTCGATGCGCCGGGCCATGTCCTGGTCGCCCCGAACGGTGATGACGGCCCGCGGCCCCGGGAGCTTCATGCACAAATAGGCGTGATGCGGCACTGCCCCGAAGGAGTTGAGGACCGGACGCCCCGGTATGGCGTTGTAAGGGTATGGGAGATCGACGACGTCGAATGTAGCGTCCTCGACCCTTTCATTGTCACCCTGACCAAAAGAGACCTGCAAGCATATTTGTCCGAGCGCCCGTAGAGGTTGTCCGCCGAAGCCCTGCAGCGGGACTCCCGACGGGCCGAGGCGGCTTCGGGGGATCCCCATCTGGTCGAAGGCTGCCGCAAACAAAATGTTCGCGGAGCTGCCGCCATCAACTAGGGCGCGTCTCACGTCGCATCCCGCTACGACGACCCGGACGACCAGGGGATCGTGGTGAGGAAGCTCCACTCCTTGGGTGTCGGCGGGGGTGAACGTGACCTCCTGCTGCGCCCAGTCCGGCGGTGCTCACGCTGGGTACGCCGCCACGTGGTGTAGCCTCCGCACGTAAGCCTTCCGCTGCCGTGTCGAGGTGAACTCCACCGAGGAGCCTCCGGAGATGACATTGATAACCCTTCGGTGGGTGGCCTCCGGAGCCTGTAGCTGCAGAAAGCCCTCCTGAGGCTGCCGCACGTGGGCCTGGATCCACAGAGGGCCCTCGTGGAGCTGCGTTCCTTGCGCCTGGGTATGCACGGGGGCTTCATATGGGTGCTGTACGTGGGCCACCACGGGCGAACGTGCGTCCAGGTTCCTGTCCCTGGTGACGCTGTCGCGGAGCGCCGCGATGGAGGTGCATGTGCGCGTGTCGTGGTTGCCGCGACCGTGGACTACGCACCATAGCCCCTGGTGTTGGTCGTCGTAGTCCCCGCGGCCTCTATCGTCGCGGCCCCGGCCACAGCCGCGTCCCCGGCCTCGGCGCCCCCGACCGCCCCAACCCACGGGAGCGCTGTCGTCGGAACCGCCTTCGATGTCGAGGACGTGCCGACCTCGTCGCGACTTCTGCTGGCCACGCTTGGGCCTATCGGACGACTCCTTGTGCGGGGTGTCCTTGCGATCGGGCGCATCCTTGGACGACTCCTGCTTACGTTTTCCCTTCGAAGAACCGTCCTTTGATGGGTCTTCGGCTTTTGCCGAGGCACTGGCTTGGTTAGTGTCGGAGTCGTCGCCTTGTCGCCGCCGTGCGTCCTCTTCCGCCCTGGCGTATTCCTCCATCTTGTCGAAGAGCTTCGTCACTGTCTTGATTGACTTCCGCGCGTTATACTCGGCCATCGGGCCCGGACGAAGGCCTGTATGGCCGCGTTAACCACGGTGGTTTCGTTGACGTCTTTGACTTGACAACGTATCTTCGCGAAACGTTTGAAGTAGTCCCGGAGTTTCTCCGAAGGCTTCTGCTTCACGGCGAAGAGCTGGTCCACGTCGACCCGCTCGACATAGTTTCCTTGGAAGTTGTTGTGAAGGCGGTCGCGGATCTTCCCCCACGCGTAGATGGAGTTCGGCTCTATGGTAAAAAACCAGGAGAGCGCCACTCCCTGCAACGCGAGGGGAGCCCCTTCGCCTTTGTTGTGTCATCGCCGCCCGCGGCCTCGATTGCGGTTTCGTACACGCGCACGAACTCGCGGGGGTCCGTGTCGCCTTTGTAGGGCTCGATGACACTGGGGAACTTGAAGTCTTTGGGCCACGCCGCCTGCTGTAGTCCTGCCGAGAGCGGGGACTCTGGATCTACGCGCCGCAGCGGGGCACGGCTGGATGTGGGGGCGTCGCGGCTGTCCGCCCTTTCCGGCGTGGGTTCTGGCGCGACCACCGGCGCGGCCTGCTGGCTCCGAGCCTCTTGTATGTCTCGGACAGCCCCGCGAAGATCTCCCAGCTCCTGCTGGAACGCTTTGAGGGCCACCAGCAGGGCGCTTTCCATCGCCTGTGCGGGTGGGGCCACCGGCACGCTCAGCGGACGGACCGTCGCGGGAACGACCGCGTCGCGAGCTCCCGAGCTGCCGGTCGCTCCGTTGTGGCTACCCCCAACTGCCCGGTCCGCGCTACCGGCGAGCGCCGCGGCGAAGGCGGTGAGGTTGGTTGCTGTCGCGTCGGCGGCGGGGTCGGCTGCCGCAGCGCCGGTGTCGGGGTCGGCCGTCGCAGCGCCGGTGACGTGGTTGGTCGTCGCAGCGCCGGTGACGGGGTCAGCTGCCGCAGCGCCGATGACGGGGTCGACTGCCGCAGCGCCGATGACGGGGTCGGCTGCCGTAGCGCGAGCGTCGACGTCCTCGACCGCCGTGCCCGCGACAGCCGATGCTGACGCCCTGGTGCTCACGCTCCGCTCCGCTCCAACCATCTTCTTCCCCTTCGCCGCCGCCGACGAAGCTTTTTTCGGTGCCATCCTCCTTCGAACTTCGGGCTTGCTCCTGTCCCTCCCCACGGACGGCGCCAACTGCTGTGGCTACAGACCAAACAGAGAGAGAGATGGTAGTGGAGAGTGATGGAGATGAGTAATGGCTTGCCTTCTCCCCCTGGCCTGTATTCATATATATATATATATACACATGGGGAGTGCTTTTACAATTATACCCTTACATCTGAGCATCCCTTCAGGGGCACTTATGTCATTACACATGGCCTACTCTGGGCCTTACAACCTTCTACCAGGCCTGCTGGGTTTAGGTGGGGGCCACCCCTACAACACTTACCTTTTCTTCTTTTACCATTTCATCACAGATTAGTGCATAGAGCATGCTTCATCGTCACGGTCAATCACCGATAGATTTAACAGCTACAATACACATCTCTGTTCTGAAACAGATTCTTTAATTTTGGGCCCTTTATTGTCCAGAAATCATAGGCTTTCCCTTAAACCCATGCCGGCTACATGTTCTCTGAACACGTTGGGTGGTAAGCCTTTTGTAAGCGGATCCGCTAACATCTTTGTAGTACTTATATGCTCAAGACTTATAATTTGATCCCGAACTTTATCTTTCACAACATAGTACTTTATGTCAATGTGTTTGGCAGCACCACTTGACTTATTGTTGTGGGCATACGTTACTGCGGGTTCATTATCGCAGTACAACTTAAGTGGTCTGTTGATGTTGTCAACCACTTTTAAACCGGGTATGAACTTCTTTAGCCAGTTCACCTGCCCCGTAGCCTCATAACATGCTACAAACTCGGCATACATTGTGGACGATGTAGTGACGGTTTGCTTTGAGCTTTTCCACGATATAGCTCCTCCAGCGAGAGTGAACACATATCCGGATGTCGACTTTCTATCATCTCCCGCATAATCAGAATCTGTATACCCCACTATATGGAGTGAATCTGATCCTCTGTATGTCATCATGAGGCCTTTTGTTCCTTGCAAATAACGCAAGACTTTCTTTACCAATTTCCAATGTTTTATTCCAGGATTGCTCTGGAATCTGCCAAGTAACCCGGTAACAAACGCTAAGTCAGGGCGCGTACACACTTGAGCATACTGCAAGCTTCCGACAGCTGAAGCATATGGAACCGATTTCATTTAATCGAGCTCGTACTGGTTCCTGGGGCATTGAAAATCCCCATATCTGTCGCCCTTGACTATAGGTGCAGGTGAAGGACTACATTTATGCATACCAAATTTTTTTAAGACTTTTTCTATGTATGTCTTTTGTGACAGTCCCAATGTCCCTTTGTTTCTATCCCGGTGAATTTCGATCCCTAGAACGAACGAAGCTTCACCAAGATCTTTCATATCAAAGTTTGAGGACAAAAACTTCTTTGTCTCCAGTACCAAACTGACATCACTACTAGCTAGTAGGATATCATCCACATACAGGATTAGGAAGATAAACTTCCCATCTTTAAACTTTGCATAAACACAATTGTCCTCTACATTCTCTTTAAACCCAAATTTTCTTATTGTATTGTCAAACTTCAAGTACCACTGTCTTGAAGCTTGCTTTAACCCATAAATCGATTTCTTTAGGCGGCATCCCATTCTTTCATTTCCGTCCACGACAAAACCTTTCGGTTGTCCCATGTAAATATTTTCCTCCAAATCCCCATTAAGAAATGCCGTCTTTACATCCATCTGATGTAACTCTAAATCATAATGTGCTACTAATGCCATTATGATTCTGAAGGAATCTTTACATGAGACTGGAGAAAAGGTCTCATTGTAATCAATGCCTTCTCTTTGCGTAAAGCCTTTTGCCACAAGTCGCGCTTTGTATCTTTCTACATTCCCTTGGGAGTCAAGCTTTGTCTTGTAGACCCATTTACAGCCTACTATTTTGGCTCCTTTAGAAATAATTTCCAAGTCCCAGACTTTATTAGCCTTCATGGACCTCATTTCCTCTTCCATGGCCTCAAGCCTTTTTGAAGAATTTTCGCTTCTCATGGCTTCTTCAAATGAGGTGAGATCATCCTCCATTTGAAATTCCTCTGTATGATAAATCTGATAATCATCAGAAATAGCTGATCTTCTTACTCTTTGAGACCTCCTCGGGGCCTCCTCATTTGGTACATCTTCTGTTTGAGGCTGTTGTTGCTCGCCCTCATCTGTGGCAATGAGTTCTATAGGATCCTGAAGAACAGGTTCCTCATTCTCATTCATTGTTGCCACAGGAGGAACAATAACAGGTGCTGGCACCACAGTGTCTTGCACCGTCGGTGCAGCGACAGCAGGTAGTGTGAAGAATGGCTCTTGAATCATCGGAGTGGGCGCATACGCCCGCTTCTCTTCAAGGTCAATCTCTCAAGCTACCATGCTTACCCTCATCATTTCATCCTCTAAGAAGACAGCGTGTCTCGTTTCTACAAACTTTGTATATCTGTCTGGACAGTAGAAACGAAAACCTTTTGACTTTTCAGGGTAGCCAATGAAATGGCAACTTACTGTTTTGGGATCAAGCTTCCCAAGGTTTGGGTTAAATACTTTAGCCTCAGCAGGACTCCCCCACACACGTAAGTGGTTTAGTGAGGGAACTCTTCCTGTCCACAACTCGTACGGTGTTTTGGGCACCGACTTACTAGGCACTCTGTTGAGAATATGAATGGCGGTTTTCAACGCCTCCATCCATAAACTCAATGGCAGTGTGGAATAGCTCATCATGCTTCGCACCATATCCATCAGGGTACGGTTGCGTCTTTCAGCTACTCCATTTTGCTGAGGTTCGCCCGGTGTAGAATACTGGGCCACTATGCCATTTTCCTGTAAAAACCTTGCAAAAGGTCCAGGAACTTGTCCATATGGGGTATGTCGACCGTAGTACTCCCCCCCACGATCAGATCGGACTATCTTAATCTTTAAATCGTGTTGATTTTCAACTTCAGCCTTAAATATCTTGAATTTATCCCAGGCTTCATTTCTTTCTTTGATTGGATAAATATATCCATAACGGGAGTAATCATCCGTGAATGTTATGAACGAGTCATATCCATCCACACTTTTCACAGGAAAAGGACCACAAATGTCTGTGTGAATAATTTGTAGAACTCATGTGCTTCTTTTGGCGTCTTTCTTAATTTTCTTTACATATTTTCCTTTAATGCATTCTCTGCATTGTTCTAAGTCTGAGAACTCTAATGCAGGAAGAATATCATTCTTAACTAGTCTTTCTATTCTCCCCCTCGAAATATGGCCTAAACGACAGTGCCATAATTTCGACGACGCATCTAGAGTTCTCTTTCGCTTCCTGTTTACATTCGTAGACGAGGATTCATTCACTTTCTCGCACACGATGTTCCCATTATCGCATATGACATTCACATCATCACGTAATGATAACAAATAAAGCTCATTTTGTAAGATGGCAAGACCAACACATTCTTTATTAAACATTATTTCGCACTTGCCATTTCCAAAATGACAATCATAACCATCATTGTCCAAATTTGAAACACTAATCAAATTCCTCTGTAAAGAGGGAACATAAAGAACATCTCTAAGTAAAAGAGTGAAGCCATCAGCTAGCTCTAATGAAAGATCGCCAACGGCTTCAACTTCAGCTTGGACTCCATTTGCGACTTTAACGCATCTTTCTTTTCTTTGCGTATTCCTCGTCGAACGGAATCCCTGGAAATTATTGGCAACATGAACAGTTGCACCTGAATCAATCCACCAAGTAGATTTTGAATATTGTACATACAGGGACTCATTTATGAACGTAATGATGTTCTCACCTTTCTTTGACATAATCATTTTCAAGAAATCGGGACAATCTTTCTTGTAATGTTCCTTTTTCTTGCAATGAAGGCACTGATCTTTCTCCACTGTGAAATTTTGTTGCTGAGGCTTATGCTGAGGCTTTCCTGTCTTTAAGGAGGAATGATTAAAGTTCTTTTTCTTGTTGTCTTTCACATAGTTGATAGAACCACCATGTGAAGATTTAATTATTTCCTCCTCTTGCACACACATAGCTATACACTTTTCTAAGTCCCATTTCTCGAGCTGCATGTTGTAGTTGACAACAAAGGTGTCAAACTCTTTCGGCAATGAGGCAAAAACCAAATGAATAAGGAACTTATCCTTGAGAGCCAAATCCATTGGTTTAAGCTTGGATGCCAAGTTGCTCATCCTTAGTATGTGCTCTCTTATGCCACTGCCATCACCAGAGTACCTTTCTGTCACAAGCCGCTTAATCAGCTGTGTAGCATAAGTCTTTGAAGAGCTAGTAAACTGACTCTTTATTTTCTCAAGGTACTCTGTGACAGTGTCACACACCGCGATTGAGCCCACAATTGCAGGCTCAATCGTGTTCTTTATCACAGCCAAACATTTCTTGTTGGTAGTGACCCACTTTTTATGATCAAGATCATATGACATTTTTATGGGAGCATAGTCCCTCTGTCTGGTCTGCCAAGCAGCATCAGCCTCATTTTCATCCCTCACCGGTGCCACAGGCTCTGTGGGACACGGTGTGGTGACAACCCAGTCCACCTCAGCCAAGATGAAGGCCAGGTCAATCTTTTTCTTCCATTCACCGTAGTTGTCTCATTTGAGAACCGGGATATCCCTGATGTAGCCCATCAAAGAGTATCCTCCTGAAAACACAATTCATATACAGTGAGAACATTTAAACATAATAACAACAACTGCATACCTTGGTTTCAACGTTGGTTAAAATTAAAACATACAGTCGTTTACATATTAAATCTACATCACCGTTGGGCAGAAATAGAGATAATACATAAAACTCATCAATTAAAATTATAATACTGTTATTATCAACGTTAGTCAGAAAATAACAATATCATAATTCACAACAATTCTCAAAAAATTAAATTCTCCCGTTGGTTCGAATTTAATTGAAAGAGTAATTAACTTTTGCAGCGGAAACAAGAAAATATTCTAAAATTAATTCTTACTCAGAAATATTATTACTGTACTCATCTAATCTCTGAAAAATTAACACGTTGGTGCAAAATTTACAGAGATTTGATTCAAAGTTTGATTCAAATTCATTCATGAGCGTTCACGGCCCAAAAAGAAAAACCCGCACGGGAGAAAAATCCCGCACGGCAGTCGGCCGAAAACGGCCCAAAAAATGCGCACCGGCGCAGCCCACTTCATGCCCGGGGCCGTACAGGCCCATCAGCCCCCGGCCTCATCACAACCGTCCACCGAATCCGACGGCTCGGAGCGGCTGTGGCCCGAACAAAATACGGGCAACCCTAACCCTAGCGCATTTGCGCCCGCCCCCTTGCGAAAAAAACGGAGCGGCAGTGGCAAGGCGGCGGGAAGGCGGCGGCGCGGCGGCCCCAGCGGAGTGCGGCGGTCGGGCGCACGACAGCGGAGCGGCGCGGCGTCGGCGGCGGCCGAGCGGCGCGAGGCCGGCGGCGCCCGGGCGGCGCGACCGGTAAGGCCCGATCCCCTTCTCCGTTGCTTTCTTTTTCCGTTTTCTAGGGTTGGGGATTCTCTTTTCTTTTCTTTTCCGCACGCCGGTCAACCGACGGCGGTCTTTGATCTTTCCCCATCTAGATCTACGCCTAGAATAGGGCTCTGATACCATTGTTATGTCCTTAGGATCTTCTAGGTCTAGATCTGAGGGGTGTTCTTGTTCGGATTCGAGAGAGAAGGGGAGAGGGAGAGAGGATTAGGGTCAGGGGTACCGACCGTCCGATGCATTGGAGGAGGAGCTGGCCATCGTTGGTTCGTCGGTGAAGTCTGCGCACGGGCAGCGACGGTCGGGGAAGAGGAGGGCGGTGGCGGCGGCATAGATCCGGCGAAGGGGACGGCGATGGAGCTTCCCGCCGCCGACTACGCGTCCCTCTAGATCGGTATAGGGTTTGTCGGGTGGGGTTTGCGGCTCAGGCGAACCTCGTTAGTCGAGCCGCCGGCCCCCACCCTCTATTTATTGCGCCGCACGACGGGGGCCCATTAGCCAATAGTTGGGCTGAGCGCCCCCGATCAGGGCGCGGATCAAGATCCCGATTAGCCCAGAAATCAATCTAACAGAAATTTATAGGAATAGGGCGTGTGATCGAGAGCAGCATGGATATACACCCTATCTTGAGTTACATTGGAGTAGCTATCCAGAGGACATAGTTCTGGGGCATGTAGTGACAGATGGCCTCCCCGCGGCGTGCCTTCAGCATGTCGAAGTACCGGCCGTCCCAGTCGCTTGTGTTCATGTGGCAGACAGCGACGGCCGTCGCGCCGAGTGTACCGTCTTCTACGCCGGCGAGCTCGACCATCAGCGCCTGCGAGCTGCTGGTCGGTGACAGTAAAAAACGTCGTACGGGTAAGGCAGCGGGTGACACGGCACCACGGCGTCTCCGGCGCCGTTGCCGATCCGGGTGACCCCGTTCGACGCCACGTACCTGAGGGGCTCTTTGAGCCCGTGGACAACCGTCCTGGCCGCCTGCGGCCGGCTGGTTCCCAAGGCGTCGGTGGCGAACTCGACCACCGCTTGCTGAGAGGTGAAGCAGGTCTGCGGCTCGCGGGAGTCGCCGGCCTCGCTGCAGGTGCGAAGTGTCTCGGCGACCTGCTCCGCCTTCTTGGAGGCTCGGGGTATGTCGAACATGCGGAGTATGGTGTCGAGGTGCTGGTAATCGAACGGCATGGCGTCCGCGTCAGCCCTAAAGGTGAACCTCCGGGATCGTGCCACGCCGGCGTTTGCCAGCTTGGTGCCTTCGGGCAAGATCGCCCCGGGGTACAGGCTCTTCTTCAAGAAGAGCATCCCGGGCTGAACCTTGAGGTCCTGGCGTGCTAATGCCTCAGCAACATTTGACGCTGCACCACCAAAGCTAATTCAATCCAAGAAACAGAGTTGAAAGAGAATGTAACGGTCGATTAAGTTATTTTGGTACGACATGCATTTTCCCCTTCTAATTTCCCGTAATGACCAGATTAGAGATGTGGTTTCAAAACATTATTTCTCTATTTTTATTACTCTCAAAACTGAAATTAAATATTTTAGCGTAGAATTGTCTATGAAATTGTCAACACTGCCAATAGTTGATTCATACTTACCACTAGGAACAGGAGGGGGTACAAAAGCAATGGGTGGATGGAGCGCTAGATTCCACTTAACGGGGTAGGCTGCATCAGGGAATGACTTCTCAACATTTTGTTCCACAAGAGGTTTATACGAGGTTAAGTTAGTGAAAGCACAAAAATACAACAATATCATGTAAAGGATGCTGCCAACAGATGTATAGATTCGAATTGGGGCTAAGGTTTGCCATCGCTCATTACAGTTGGATGTTTGGAGGTAAGGATGCTTACCACTAGGAATAGGAGGGGGTGCAGAAGCTCCGGGTGGATCGACCATTGCATCCCACTTCACGAGGTAGGCTACATCGGTGAATGACTCAAGTTAGTGAAAGCATGGCAATACAGTACTATCATGTAATTTATACTTATAACTTAAAACTGTTGAGTTCTTACTAGGTACGGAAGGAGCCATCTTCTGAACTTCTGCGTGCGTTGAGGCATCCTTCGTACTCTTCAAGCCCCAAAAACAAAGGACTTGGGCCCTCAAGTTGCACAATATCAAGAGGGCAAAAATGATTCCGCGTGAAACTCTGGGCTCTGTCATCTCCACAGCTATGCTCAACTCTTGCTCTATTTTTCTTATGCAGGCGCAATTCTTATAATTGCTTCCCTCTTTCCTTTTATACCATAGGCACGTTAATTTAATATTAGAAGTTGGAGTTACACAAAAAGAACATATTTGTCTTCATTGTACTCTCTCAAGGAAAAAGGTAAAGATTGTGATTTGTTGTTTGCTAATACAAGCCTACGAGGTTAGGGGGCTACAAGATGTTAGTTATTGATTTGTGAAATTAGATCTGGCAGAAAAAAGAAAGGATCGTGCGATGGACTAGTACGTGTAAAAAGAAAGGGTTATTGGCCGATTCAGATATATCAGCAAAAGGGACAAGGAAAGGATGCTGCGACAGATGTATAGATTCGAATTGGGGCTAAGGTTTGCCATCGCTCATTACAGTTGGCGGTTTGGAGGTACGAAAATATTTTATCCCACTAGTTGTTTGCTAATACAAGCCTACGATGTTAGGGGGCTACATGATGTTAATTATTGATTTGTGAAATTAGATCTGGAAGAAAAAGAAAGGATTGTGCGATGGACTAGTACGTGTTAAAAGAATGGGTTATTGGCTGATTCAGATATATCAGCAAAAGGGACAAGAAAAGGATGCTGCCAACAGATGTATAGATTCGAATTGGGGCTAAAGTTTGCCATCGCTCATTACAGTTGGAGGTTTGGAGGTAAGGATGCTTACCACTAGGAATAGGAGGGGGTGCAGAAGCACCGGGTGGATGGACCGTTGCATCCCACTTCACGAGGTAGGCTACATCGGTGAATGACTTAAGTTAGTGAAAGCATGGCAATACAATACTATCATGTAATTTATACTTATAACTTAAGACAGTTGAGCTCTTACTAGGTACAGAAGGAGCCATCTTCTAAACTTCTGCGTGCATTGAGGCATCCTTCGTATTCTTCAGGCCCAGAAAACAAAGGACTTGGGCCCTCAAGTTGCACAATATCAAGAGTGCAAAAATGATTCCGCATGAAGCTCTGGGCTCTGTCATCTCCACAGCTATGCTCAACTCTTCCTCTATTTTTCTTGTGCGTGTGCAACTCTTATAATTGCTTCCCTCTTTCCTTTTATACCACAGGCACGTTAATTTAATATTACAAGTTGGAGTTACACAAAAAGAACATGTTTGTCTTCATTGTACTCTCTCAAGGAAAAAGGTAAAGATTGTGATTTGTTGTTTGCTAATACAAGCCTACGAGGTTAGGGGGCTACAAGTTGTTAGTTACTGATTTGTGAAATTAGATCTGGCAGAAAAAAAGGATCGTGCGATGGACTAGTACGTGTAAAAAGAATGGGTTATTGGCTGATTCAGACATATCAGCAAAAGGGACCAGGAAAGGATGTTGCGACAGATTTATAGATTCGAATTGGGGCTAAGGTTTGCCATCGCTCATTACAGTTGGAGGTTTGGAGGTACGAAAATATTTTCTTCCACTTGTTGTTTGCTAATACAAGCCTACAAGGTTAGGGGCTACATGATGTTAGTTATCGATTTGTGGAATTAGATCTGGCAGAAAAAAGAAAGGATAGTGCGATGGACTAGTACGTGTAAAAAGAATGGGTTTTTGGCTAATTCAGATATATCAGCAAAAGGGACAAGAAAAGGATGCTGCCAACAGATGTGTAGATTCGAATTGGGGCTAAGGTTTGCCATCGCTCATTACAGTTGGATGTTTGGAGGTAAGGATGCTTACCACTAGGAATAGGAGGGGGTGCAGAAGCACCGGGTGGATGGACCATTGCATCCCACTTCACGAGGTAGGCTACATCGGTGAATGACTTAAGTTAGTGAAAGCATGGCAATACAGTACTATCATGTAATTTATACTTATAACTTAAAACTGTTGAGTTCTTACTAGGTACGGAAGGAGCCATCTTCTGAACTTCTGCGTGCGTTGAGGCATCCTTCGTACTCTTTAGGCCCCAAAAACAAAGGACTTGGGCCCTTAAGTTGCACAATATCAAGAGGGCAAAAATGATTCCGCGTGAAGCTCTGGGCTCTGTCATCTCCACAGCTATGCTCAACTCTTCCTCTATTTTTCTTGTGCTGGCGCAACTCTTATAATTGCTTCCCTCTTTCCTTTTATACCACAGGCACGTTAATTTAATATTACAAGTTGGAGTTACACAAAAAGAACATGTTTGTCTTCATTGTACTCTCTCAAGGAAAAAGGTAAAGATTGTGATTTGTTGTTTGCTAATACAAGCCTACGAGGTTAGGGGGCTACAAGTTCTTAGTTACTGATTTGTGAAATTAGATCTGGCAGAAAAAAAGAAAGGATCGTGCGATGGACTAGTACGTGTAAAAAGAATGGGTTATTGGCTGATTCAGACATATCAGCAAAAGGGACCAGGAAAGGATGGTGCGACAGATTTATAGATTCGAATTGGGGCTAAGGTTTGCCATCGCTCATTACAGTTGGAGGTTTGGAGGTACGAAAATATTTTCTTCCACTTGTTGTTTGCTAATACAAGCCTACAAGGTTAGGGGCTACATGATGTTAGTTATCGATTTGTGGAATTAGATCTGGCAGAAAAAAGAAAGGATAGTGCGATGGACTAGTACGTGTAAAAAGAATGGGTTTTTGGCTAATTCAGATATATCAGCAAAAGGGACAAGAAAAGGATGCTGCCAACAGATGTGTAGATTCGAATTGGGGCTAAGGTTTGCCATCGCTCATTACAGTTGGATGTTTGGAGGTAAGGATGCTTACCACTAGGAATAGGAGGGGGTGCAGAAGCACCGGGTGGATGGACCATTGCATCCCACTTCACGAGGTAGGCTACATCGGTGAATGACTTAAGTTAGTGAAAGCATGGCAATACAGTACTATCATGTAATTTATACTTATAACTTAAAATTGTTGAGTTCTTACTAGGTACGGAAGGAGCCATCTTCTGAACTTCTGCGTGCGTTGAGGCATCCTTCGTACTCTTCAAGCCCCAAAAACAAAGGTATCGTAGGGGTGGCCCCCACCTAAACCCAGCAGGCCTGGTAGGAGATTATAAGGCCCAGAATAGGCCATGTGTAATGACATAACTGCCCCCAGAGGGGATAACCAGATGTAAGGGTATAATTGTAAAAGCACTCCTCATGTGTATATATATATATGAGGAAGCCATGGGGAGGACCCCAGGCCATTACACTTATCTTCATCACTCTCCACTACCATCTCTCTCTCTGTTTGGTCTGTAGCCACAACAGTTGGCGCCGTCCGTGGGGAGGACGAAGACAAGCCTGAAGACCGAAGGAAAAAGATGGCACCGAAAAAAGCTTCACCAGCGGCGGCGAAGGGAAAGAAGACGGATGGGTCGGAGCAGCGCGTGAACACCAGGGCTTCGGTGTCGGCCGCCGAAGGAGTCGGCGGCGGCGTACGCGCCGTGGTCGCGGGTGTCGACGCCCGCGCGGCAACGACCGGCCCCGCCAGCGCCGCTACGACGACATCCAACCCCGTCGCCGGCACTGCAACGACAGCCCCCGCCACCCTTGCCGGTAGCGCGGATCCGACGGCCGGGGGTAGCCGCAACGAACCATCCGGCGGATCTGGAGGTCGTGAGGCGATGGTCCCTGCACCGGCCCGTCCACTGGGCGTCCCGGCGGCCCCAACGACGCCCGCGGTGGAAAGCGCCCTAATAGCAGCCCTCAACGCGTTCCAGCGAGAACTAGGGGACCTTCGCGGAGCCGTCCGAGATATACAAGAGGCTCGGAGCCAGCAGGTCGCGCCAGTAGTCGCGCCCGAGCCCACGCCAGAGAAGGTGGACAGTCGCGAAGCCCCCACATCTAGCCGCGTCCCGCTGAGATGCGTAGATCCGGAATCCCCGCTTTCGGCGGAGCTGCAGCAGGCGGCGTGGCCCGAAGACTTCAAGTTCCCTCGCATCACCGACCCGTACAAAGGCGACACGGATCCTCGCGAGTTCGTGCGCGTGTACGAAACCGCGATCGAGGCCGCGGGCGGAGACGACACCGCGAAGGCGAAGGGACTCCCCCTCGCACTGCACGGAGTGGCGCTCTCTTGGTTTTTTACCATAGAGCCGGGCTCCATCTACGCGTGGGAGCAGCTTCGCAACCGGCTTCGTAGCAACTTTCAAGGACATCAGGTCGAGCGAATCGATGCGGACCAACTCTTCACTGTGAAGCAAGGACCCTCGGAGACACTCCGGGGCTACTTCAAGCGCTTCGCCAAAATTCGAGGCCAGGTACACGATGTTAATGAAACCACAGTCGTTAATGCAGCCATACAGGGCCTTCGCCCGGGCCCGATGGCCGAATACAACGCGCGGAGGCCAATCACGACAGTTGCCAAGCTCTTCCACAAACTGGACGAGTATGCGTGGGCGGAGGAGGATGCGCGAAGACGCAGCATCACCGCCCTCGGCCTCGCCCATGAGGAGCGCCCCTCGCGCGAGGTCGGGGCGGGTGGTCCCTCCTCACAGCTGGGCTGTAGCCGAAAGCCCCGAGGAGGCCCTCCCCGAGGCAGTGAGGCCGAGGTACAGGAAGGCTCTTCACGGTGCAGGCCTAAACCTCGGCGCCGCCAGCGCCGGTCGCAGGCGGCCCATCACGTCCTCGCCACCGAGAGCGCCCGCCAGGGACCCGACCTCACCTCACGGAGGGGAGTCCGGGGATCGGAGGGCGGATTTGACTACACCAGCCAACCCCGCGCAGAGCAAGAGCTCCTGCACTATGGCAAGTGGTGCGAGGTACACGGCTACGGCGATCATTACACAAGGGCATGCATCGCGGTGATGGAGCTGCGGAGGGTGACGGCCGGATCTCGGACTCCGCCTCCTCGGCCCCCCGCCGAAGCCCATGTGGGGCACCCAAGGGATGGCCCCATACGGGCCACCACAACGGAGGGCGCGCAGCATCACGCCGTCAACGTCATCACCGGAGGCTCCTCTTCAAAAGCCCCCGGGGAGCAGCCGCAACTGTGGATGCCGCCCCGCAACATCACCTTCGACTTCAACGACGCCAGGGGCGTGGAGTACCCTCACCAAGACCCTCTAGTCATCCAGGCCCACATAGCATGCTGCGAGGTCAGGCGCGTCCTTGTCGACGGGGGAAGCTCCGCGAACATCTTATTCGCAGAAGCCCTCGACCGCATGGCAATCCCCCGAAGCCAGCTGGAGCAGCCAAGAGCTCCACTTCAAGGCTTCGGGGGTCAACCGCGGCAGGCCCTGGGGCACGTGTCCCTTCCTGTCACTTTCCGTCAGGAGGGCAACAAAGGTAACATCCGGACCGAGCATGTCACCTTCGATGTCGTAGATATCCCGCACCCCTACAACGCCATACTGGGGCGACCCGCCATCAACTCTTTCGAGGCAATCCCGCACCACGTCTTTTTGTGTGTAAAGCTCCCGGGCCCGGAGGGTGTCATCACCATCTTCGGCGACCAGGACCTGGCCAGACGCGCCGAAGGCGGCAGCCGCGTCTCGCATCGCCCGGTGCATGCCCTCTCCGGCGTGCCCGGTGGTGGGCCCTCCGCTCCCGGGTGGCCGCCCAGGCCTCGGCCCGAAGGCGGCGTCAAGAAGGTGCTGCTCCAGGCGGAGGGGCAGTTTGTGTCCATTGGCGAGGGGCTCCCACCGGGGGTCGAACGGGAGCTGCTCCGAGTGCTTCAGAACAACGTGGACATCTTCGCATGGTCCCCAGAGGACATCAAGGGCGTGGACCGCGCGGTAATCCAGCATCGTTTGGCGGTCCGCCCCGATGCCAAGCCGGTCAAGCAAAGGCTCCGGCGTATGTCGATGGATCGGCAGCAGGCGGCCAAAGCGGAGGTGGCGAAGCTTCTTCGCGCCGGGGTCATCCGCGAGGTCCACCATCCAGAATGGCTCGCTAACCCGGTGCTAGTCAAAAAGGCCAGCGGGGCCTAGCGCATGTGCATCGACTTCACGGCACTCAACAAGGCGTGCCCGAAGGACAACTACCCCTTGCCGCGCTCGATCAGTTGGTTGACGCCACTGCTGGGTGCGAACTCATGAGTTTCCTGGACGCCTATTCCGGCTACCACCAGGTATACATGGCCGAAGACGACGAGGAGAAGACCAGTTTCATCACACCACTTGGGACGTTCTGCTTCGTCAGAATGCCCTTTGGCTTGAAGAACGCAGGCGCTACCTTCACCCGCCTCGTCGCCATTGCCCTGGCCGCCCAGCTCGGGAGGAACGTCGAAGCCTATGTCGATGACGTGGTGGTCAAAACTCGGCAACTTGATCTACACGTCCGGGACCTCCAGGAGACCTTCGACAACCTCCGAAAGGCGGGCATCAAGCTCAACCCCGACAAGTGTGTCTTCGGGGTACAGGCGGGCAAACTCCTAGGTTTCCTTGTGTCCGGGCGGGGCATCCAGGCGAACCCCGACAAAATAGACGCCATCCTGGGTATGGAGCCGCCCAAGACAACGAGGGAGGTCCAGAGGCTGGCGGGCCGCATGGCAGCATTAAGCCGCTTCCTATCCAGGGCGGCGGAGCGGGGCCTACCATTTTTCTTGGCGGATTTTCTCGCCGAATGGACCCCGCCGGCTCAACCCGGCCAGACGCGCGATGACCCCGTCTGGACTCTTACCATCGACGGAGCTTACAGCGTCGCCGGCGCGGGCGTAGGGGCGGTGATCATCACGCCCGAGGGACAGCGTTTGCTGTACTCGGCGCGCCTTGCCTTCTCCGCCACCAACAACACGGCTGAGTACGAGGCACTGCTCTTCGGCTTGGCGAAACTCAAGGCAGTCGGCGCGAGACGGGTTTTGGTCCGCACCGACTCGCGCTTGGTGGCCGGCCATGTGGACAAGTCATATCAAGCCAAGGACCCTGAGTTGGCCAAGTACCTCGCGGCGGTACGGGCGAGGGAAAGGCACTTTTTGGGTGTCACCGTCAAGGCCATCCCCCAGGCGGAGAATGAGCAAGCCGACGCCCTCGCCAAGGCGGCCAGCCAGCAACTGCCCCCCTGAGGGGGCATTCTACGAGGTGTTAGCAAAGGCAGCCATCGCGCAGGACAACCGGGACGCGGCACTTGTCCACCGCATTGATCGGCCAGGAGATTGGCGAGAGCCCATTTTCAATTTCTTACAAGGCCTCGCCGAGCCGGAGGACCCTGCCGAGCTGCGACGTTTGCAGCACCGCGCACGGTCCTTCCAGGTGTTCGAAGGGACACTCTACAAGAAAGGGGTTTGCGCGCCGCTCCTGCGCTGCCTCTCGACTGAGGAAGGAAAGGAACTCTTGGCGGAAATCCACGCGGGCGTATGCGGATCCCACCGGGCGCCGAGGTCATTAGTCGGCAAGGCGTTCAGACAAGGCTTCTACTGGCCGACTGCCATCACCGACGCCCAGGACCTCGTCCGTCGGTGCCAAGGGTGCCAGTGGATGGCGCGCATCATCCGCAGGCCCCCGACAAGCCTTAACCCAATTCCCCCGGTGTGGCCACTAGCGCGCTGGGTCTCGATATAGTAGGACCACTTGCCCGAGCTCCAGGGGACCTCCGGTTTGTGGTAGTCGCGCTGGAGTATTTCTCCAGGTGGCCGGAAGCGATCGCCCTGGCCAAAGTAACTTCTGCGGCCATACAGCGCTTCCTATGGAAAAACATCATATGTCGCTTCGGTGTACCTCGGGAGCTCACGGTCGACAATGGCCTGCAGTTCGACGCCGCCCTCTTCAAAGATTATTGTGACAGCATGGGCATCACCCTCCGATTCACCTCGGTAGGGCACCCCCAGTCCAACGGGGCGGTCGAACGGGCGAATGGCGTCATTTCTGCCGCCATCAAAAAGCGCCTGGTTGGATTGCCAAAGGGCAAGTGGCCAAGCGAGCTCCACAGCGTTCTATGGTCGCTTCGCACAATGGTAACGCGCCCGACGGGATTCACGCCGTTTAAGCTCCTCTTCGGTGACGAAGCGGTGACGCCCGAGGAAATCAAGGCCGGCTCGCGAAGGGTCCTCGTCCAAGCACCCGAAGAGGAGCGCCGTGTGTCCTTGGACCTCCTCGATGGGATACAGGCAGACGCAGCCCACCATGTCGAGAAGTACGCGCGGTAGACAATGCGTACTCGGGACCGCTCTATATGCCCGCGGGGGTTCAAGCCTGGGGATCTCGTCCTCAGAGTGGCGCTCCAGGCGGAAACCGTTGGCAAGCTGGAGTCCAAGTGGGAAGGCCCGTACATCGTAACGGAGGCATTGCCAAAGGGGGCGTACCGCCTCGCCACGCTTGAAGGACAAGCCTTCCGGCACACATGGAACGCGGACAGGTTGCGGCGGTACTACGCCTAGAAGCAGCACAGTAGGCGTAGAGCCACCAGCCCGTTGTTAGGCGATGCTCGCCCGCGCAAACGGGAGTTCAATAAAGGTTGCTGTTCCAAGAGCATCCCCTGTCCGCGCTAAGCAGAACAAAGTCCACGGACTTTAAATAAGACGTAGCGTCGAGGTCCGCCTCCGCACGCGAGAGTCTGCGGACTATAAATAAGACGTAGCATCGAGGTCCGCCTCCGCACGCGAGAGTCTGCGGACTATAAATAAGACGTAGCGTCGAGCCTAGCTCCGCACGCACTAGTCCACGGACTTTAAATAAGACGTAGCGTCGAGCCTAGCTCCGCACGCGCGAGTCCCCGGACTATAAAGAAGACGTAGCGTCGAGCCTAGCTCCGCACGCACTAGTCCACGGACTTTAAATAAGACGTAGCGTCGAGCCTAGCTCCGCACGCGAGAGTCTGCGGACTATAAATAAGACGTAGCGTCGAGCCTAGCTCCGCACGCACCAGTCCACGGACTTTAAATAAGACGTAGCGTCGAGCCTAGCTCCGCACGCGCGAGTCCCCGGACTATAAAGAAGACGTAGCATCGAGCCTAGCTCCGCACGCACTAGTCCACGGACTTTAAATAAGACGTAGCGTCGAGCCTAGCTCCGCACGCGCGAGTCCCCGGAGTATAAAGAAGACGTAGCGTCGAGCCTAGCTCCGCACACACTAGTCCACGGACTTTAAATAAGACGTAGCGTCGAGCCTAGCTCCGCACGCGCGAGTCCCCGGACTATAAAGAAGACGTAGCGTCGAGCCTAGCTCCGCACCCACTAGTCCACGGACTTTAAATAAGACGTAGCGTCGAGCCTAGCTCCGCACGCGCGAGTCCCCGGACTATAAAGAAGACGTAGCGTCGAGCCTAGCTCCGCATGCACTAGTCCACGGACTTTAAATAAGACGTAGCGTCGAGCCTAGCTCCGCACGCGCGAGTCTCCGGACTATAAAGGAAATCGTAGCGTCGAGATTCGCCTCCGCACGCGCCACTCCACGGAGTATAAACGAGATGCGTAGACCTGCCCTCCGCGTTCGGCGGCAGGTAACACCAAGCATAAAGTACTACTTGGTTCCATTGCAAAAGCAAAGGGGTTACATGGTTACAAGCGTAAGAACCAGTACATCATCCCCCTGCACCACCTGGCCAACCGCTCAGCCTTGGCGCGGGGTGGACGAGCCCGCGCCGTCGTCACCGCGGCGCTGAAGGACCCCTTCAAGCCACTGGAGGAGGTCCCCCTCCCCATGCAACATCTGCTGCACGGCGACTCTCGCTGCACCTTCCCCGAAGCGGCCCCAGATCCGTTGGTGGAAGTTCTGCAGGCTAGCCCCGATGGAGCGGATGGCGTCCGACATAACCTCTGGTCGGTCGGGCGGATCCAGTTGAGGATTCGCTAGCTCATGGGTATGCCTACACCCACGAGTATGAAGCAGGGCGAGGGCGAAGCACGCACCAACATAGCTGCAGTGTTCGCCAAAGGTCCTGGCGCCACGAAGCGCCACGCCGGCCCCCTCCTCGATCAGCCCGAGCGTCTCCGACAGGGCCTCCGGCCTGTGCGTAGTATCCGGCACTCGGACGCACAGATCTCGAAGGGCCTGGTTTAGAGACTCCATGGCCCGCCACGCCGATATAGACGCATTTTCCAAGGCAAGGCGGTTCTCGGCAGCAGACTCCGCCAGCTGGGCGTTCTCCCCTTCTAGGACGGCGATCTGCTGCACGAAGGCGGCGCGCTCCCCAGCCGCGGCGTCCCGAGCTTCCGTGGCCGCGACTTGTGCGGCCACCAGGGCGTCCTCCAGCGCGCGAAGCTCTTCATCCTTCGCGGCGATGGCAGTGTTTGCTTCGCGGAGGCTGGCTTCCAGAGCCCTCTGCTCCCGAACGCAGGCCTCGTCAAAGGACCGGCTGAGGGCAAGCGTCTGACAGAAACAACGAATCAGCAAGCGTCTAGCAGCACCTTACAAGCTGAAGCGCACGTACTTACCCTCATCTCGGAGGCCTGCAACGTGAGCGCCAGGAGGTCCCCCGCGCATGACGACAGCACCTCTCGGTTGAGGCCGTTGTCGGCACGCTCGGCGGCGGCGGTGAGGTCGCAAAATATCTCCGGGCGAGGGAGGAAGTCCGAACGAGCGAGACCCGGCACCAACACGCCAGGATTTATCGCGGCCACGGCCACGGCAGCAGCAGTGGACACCGGCCGGGCATCCTGCACGAGGCTCCCGACTTCACGCATACCTCCGTTGCTCGATCCTTCGCCACGTACGGGAGACGTCGTCTCGCCTGATGTCGGCAGAATGAGCGAGCAGATCGGAGAGAGTCTCGCGAAGTCAGGTGAAGAAAGGGACTCACACCTACCTCCTGCGCCCCTCGTCACGGTAGGAAGTGGCGCCGGGTCGACCACCCAGGGGGAGGCGGGCGCCTCGACGGTTGGGGAGAAGGTCTTCTCGGCCGCGCCAGCCGCCGTAATCCCGCGGCAAGGCCCCGCAACAGCGTACCGACCCCTCGTTGGCGGTGGGGACTGCATCCGAGGGCGTTTCGCCTGCGGTGGCACAGGCGATTCTTCCGCGGCAGAACCAACTCCGGTCATCGTCGCCCCCACGGTTTCCTCTGCAGAGGGCACGCCCTCGTTGGCCGCCACGGTTGATAACGCGCCGTCCCCCGTGGTTTGCTCGCCAGGGACGACGCCGCCCCCCGGGTTGACGGGTTCCAACTCAACGGTGACCGCGAGCCCGAGCACGGGCTCGTGGGCGTCGGCAGAAAGTGCCGGGGGATCCGCGGCGGGGCGCCCCTCCGAAGCAGTATGGCCAGGCCCACCGCCGATCGCACGCCCCGCCTCAGCTGGGCTAGCCGCCGGGGGGGCTGCCGGGTCGCATACGGCAGCCGGGGAACGGGCCCGGCGTCACGAAGACAGCCCCCCCGTAGGGCTATCACCGTCCTGAGCGCCTGGAGTCCCGGTGGGAAGCTCTTCCGGCACCACACGCTCGGGCACGGCAATGCCTATAGCCTCGCAGGTGCGGTTTATCCGCCCTTGCTTAGCCGCCTTGACCGCGGCCTCGCGAGCCCCGTGCTCCTTAAGCGTGTACGGGCCGAGGAGTGCCGCAACCGCGCGCTCCGCATCTTCTAGCCGAGCCACTGCGCAGGAGATCACGTCAGTTAGGCGGAAGCCAAACAGATACAAGGGCGCGATGGGCGACTTACAAGGGGCGGAGGGCGGAAGCACCCGAGACACACGTGGATCGAACCCGTCCTCGCGGGGGCCATTCGGCACAACATACTTCCCCCGGGAGGAGAGTGGCGCCGCCCCATGCATCGTGAACTCCTCGGCTAGGTCGCGCACGCTCATTCGACGGGTGACACCGACGGGGCTCTGCAGCTTTCGCGTGTCGTCAATCTCCGCCTTCAGACTCGGCGTGCTGTTAAACGAGATCGGCCCACCTCGGCACTGCATTCTGCTCTTGTCGGTCACGGTGTAATAGAACCACCACCGCATCCAGCCGGACGCCCACTGCCCTGGCGAGGCTGACACAGGGAACAACGTCGCGCAGGACGCTCGGAGCACGAAGTCCACACCGCCGAAGTTGGACACCGCCCCGCCAACCTTTCTGGGTCGACAGTGTGCATCGTGCAGGGTGGCGAATAAGCTCGCGCTGGGGCGCCACCCCTCCGTCCGCATCGCCCACGCGAAGACAGCTAGGCGGAGTATCGCGTGGGGCGTCAGCTGGGCTAGCTCCAACTGGTAGGCCCGCAGGACTTCGCCCACAAACAGCGTGGAGGGCATCCGAAGGCCGGCATCGAAGAACGCGACAAAAACAATTGCCTCCAGGGCCCCGGGCTTCGGCTCCGTCTCGTCCCGGCGGGGTAAGCGAGCCCCATTGCGATCCACGATCTTCCCCTCATCCACGAGTCGCTGCAGTGTCCCTTCCGTCATGCGGCTCTTCCCCAGCACACGGGAGCAGGAGCCTCCCGAGTGCTCCATCGTGTTCCACCACTTGTTGGCACGCGAGCTCCCCCGCGGCACCAGTTTGTACTCTTGGGAAGGATGGGTCACCTCGCCCTGGCTAGGCAAGGAACCGCTGCGGGGGTGGTAAGTGCCGTCGTCGTGGCCCGCCATCGCTCTTTGCGACAAGAGAAGAAGAAGAAGCAGGCAAAGGAGCAACTGGCGTGACAATTAGCACGGGCGCAAGCGAAGCGGCAGATCAGAAAGCAAAACGCGAAAGGGTGCCTCCACCTTAACACTAGCACCTTATAAAGGCCGCTCGCCTGCCTTGTGGCTCAGCGCACAGACGGATCAAATTCCCAGCGGTTCGGCTGTCCAAGATTTGGAAAGAAGAACCGCCGGGACCTAGAGGGCCGCGCCTGGTAGGTGGCCAAGCAGCGCACAGCGCCCCTACCTCTTCAACACGCGTCCAACTTCTCGGGGGACGAGGTGAACGGCCGCGGTCTCGCAACCGCCCACATCCCACGACGCACCAGTCGTGAGTCGCCACGCGCCCCACCTGCAGCATGGCAGACTGCACGACGCGACAGCCTGACTTCTGCCAGGCCAGGCGTCGGCGCAATTCCAGCCACTATTAAAAGCACACTACGAGACTGCAAGGTCATAACAGCCCCGGAGCGCGCGCGTCTACTTCGACTTAGGCGCAAGCTTCGCTGCCACCCGTTCGAAGGGTAGGGGACGGAGCGCGCGCGTCTACTTCGACTAGGCGCCAGCTTCGCTGCCACCCGTTCGAAGGGTAGGGGACGGAGCGCGCGCGTCTCCTTCGACTTAGGCGCCAGCTTCGCTGCCACCTGTTCGAAGGGTAGGGGACGGAGCGCGCGCGTCTACTTCGACTTAGGCGCCAGCTTCGCTGCCACCCGTTCGAAGGGTAGGGGATGGAGCACGCGCGTCTACTTCGGCTTGGGCGCCAGCTTCGCTGCCACCCGTTCGAAGGGTAGGGGACGGAGCGCGCGCGTCTACTTCGACTAGGCGCCAGCTTCGCTGCCACGCGTTCGAAGGGTAGGGGACGGAGCGCGCGCGTCTACTTCGAGTTAGGCGCCAGCTTCGCTGCCACCCGTTCGAAGGGTAGGGGACGGAGCGCGCGCGTCTACTTCGACTTAGGCGCCAGCTTCGCTGCCACCCGTTCGAAGGGCAGGGGACGGAGCGCGCGCATCTACTTCGACTTAGGCGCCAGCTTCGCTGCCACCCGTTCGAAGGGCAGGGGACGGAGCGCGCGCGTCTACTTCGACTAGACGCCAGCTTCGCTGCCACCCGTTCGAAGGGCAGGGGACGGAGCGCGCGCGTCTACTTCGACTAGGCGCCAGCTTCGCTGCCACCCGTTCGAAGGGTAGGGAACGGAGCGCGCGCGTCTACTTCGACTAGGACGGAATTCACAGGCCGCAGGGGACGGAGGGGGCCAAAGGACTCGACGACATGGCTTCGGCCCTGTAAAGCCCTTCACCATGAGAGGCTCCTGTCGTAGGGGTGGCCCCCACCTAAACCCAGCAGGCCTGGTAGGAGATTATAAGGCCCAGAATAGGCCATGTGTAATGACATAACTGCCCCCAGAGGGGAAACCAGATGTAAGGGTATAATTGTAAAAGCACTCCTCATGTGTATATATATATATGAGGAAGCCATGGGGAGGACCCCAGGCCATTACACTTATCTTCATCACTCTCCACTACCATCTCTCTCTCTGTTTGGTCTGTAGCCACAACAAAAGGACTTGGGCCCTCAAGTTGCACAATATCAAGAGGGCAAAAATGATTCCGCGTGAAGCTCTGGGCTCTGTCATCTCCACAGCTATGCTCAACTCTTCCTTTATTTTTCTTGTGCTGGTGCAATTTTTATAATTGCTTCCCTCTTTCCTTTTATACCATAGGCACGTTAATTTAATATTACAAGTTGAAGTTACACAAAAAGAACATGTTCGCCTTCATTGTACTCTCTCAAGGAAAAAGGTAAAGTTGTGATTTGTTGTTTGCTAATACTAGCCTACGAGGTTAGGGCACTACAAGATGTTAGTTATTGATTTGTGAAATTTGATCTGGTAGAAAAAAGAAAGCATCGTGCGATGGACTAGAACGTGTAAAAAGAATGGGTTATTGGCTAATTCAGACATATCAGGAAAAGGGACAAGGAAAGGATGCTACGACAGATGTATAGATTCGAATTGGGGCTAAGGTTTGCCATCGCTCATTACAGTTGGAGGTTTGGAGGTACGAAAATATTTTATTCCACTTGTTGTTTGCTAATACAAGCCTACAAGGTTAGGGGCTACATGATGTTAGTTATTGATTTGTGGAATTAGATCTGGCAGAAAAAAGAAAGGATAGTGCGATGGACTAGTATGTGTAAAAAGAATGGGTTATTGGCTAATTCAGATATATCAGCAAAAGGGACAAGAAAAGGATGCTGCCAACAGATGTGTAGATTCTGGATGCCTCCGGCCCTATCTCTTCTCTGTGCTCTACGTGGGTTCCCTGTAGCCAGTGACTTCACTATGCATTGGGCGGTGGATCTGGATATTTTGGCAGAATGGCTATGAAATGGAATTTTAGAATAGATTCAAGTTGATCTCTAATGCCAGATGATGAAATTCTATGGCTACGAGTGGTGTCGACTGGCCCTAAATGGTCTGGTATCTCAATGAGCGGAATGCCATTTCAATAACTAACCTAGGGCTCTGACGAAAAGCTGGCTTTTAATTTTCTTCTTGTTTGGTCATTTTCGATATCTTAATATTTTACTTTTTTGCAATTAAAACCGATGTTGTTCTTGTAATTATGGTTAATTGTAGTTGATGTACGAAATGACCTAAGTTGTACTTTAATTTCTGCATTTACTATATGTATGGTAATGGATGTAATAATATTGAGTTTTAATGTATATTGTAAATTGTATCACTTTACTTTGTCATCTTTTAGTCAATTTAATAGTTGTGTAATTTTGATAATTGGAATGACTACGATGATGATGCTAATTACATGGTTAATTACAATGGTCAACACACGATTAGCAACTAGGGTTAGTGTAAAAATGTGGGGTGTTGCGGTGGTGCTCCAACTAGTTTTTGGCTTAAGCTTCTGGTTGTGGCTTTCGTTGAAATTGCACAGTAGCGGTAGTTAGCATTTTTTGAGGGAAAATGAGGAAAAATTAAAAAACCGTTATATCATTATAAACAATGCAAAGTAATAAGTGAAAAAAAAGCAGAAAAACGAAAAAGACAAAAAATACAAATTCTTTTGGGCTGTGGCTTATAGCTTAAAATTTTGAATTCTAGTTATTCGCGAGAGGTAGTACGCAGAGGAAAATAGTCGCATATGATTTTGGTCGGTACAGCTGAATTCAGTATATTTTTTACTACAATCTTTCTGTTGATTTTATCTTGAAAAAATACACCGTTTGAAAACTAGTTACTACAGTATAAGTCATAAACTATAAGCTATAAGTGAAAAAGAACTCAGCCAAAATAAGCCGAAGTTAGAAGCAAATGTGCTTTTAAGGCCTGTTTGGGAGAGCTCCACCAGCTCCAGATCCACCTAGATCCACCAGATTCACCTGGATCCACCGTGGAGCAGCTCCATCGTGGATCTGGGATTCGTCAAAGTGTTTGGTACAGCTCCACCTCCCTCTCTATCTCACTTCCACCTGGGCCCCATGCGTCAGGGGGCAAAATGAAAAAAAGGATCCACGGGCTTCCTTCTTCTTCCTCCGGCTCGGGCGCGAGGAAAAAAAAGAATCCACGAGCGTGCGAGGGCGCGGCCCCGGCCGGCGCAGGCGCGACAGGACACGGCGGGACGAAGTGAGCGCGGTGGCGGGTTGTCGGGGCTGGCTCCCGCGAGGCAGCGCCGTCGGGCGAGGCGCACGGCGGCAGCCATGGCCACGGCCAGGCCAGGCGAGGCGCACGGCGGCAGCCATGGCCACGGCCGGGCGTGGGCGCGGCCACGGCCGGACCGGGCGCGGGCGCGGCCATGGCAGGGGCCCATCTCGCGGCGGCGGCATGCGGCGAGGGCTAGCCGGCCATGGTGTGGGCGGCGGCGGAGAAGCGGCGCGCGGCGAGGGAAGGCTCTGGTCGGCGACGGGAAGAAGAAAGAAAAAAATTAGAACGAACCGGTATCTTGTGTAACCAGTGGCAGTGGGTAATTTTCCCCAACTCCACCAACTTGAGTTTGGTGGAGCACCCCTTGGGGTGCTCCACCAATTATTGGATCTGGAGCCAGATCCATGGTTTTGGTGGAGCAGATCCACGGTGGAGCTACTGGAGCTAGAACTGTTTGGCTAGCAAAATTGAATCCGGATCTGTTTTTCGTAGATCTGGAGCTGGTGGAGCTCTCCCAAACATTGTTTAGTGGCTTCTATCTTAAATAAGCCAAAAGTGTAAAAAAAATCTAGAGATTGAAACTGTTTAGAGCGGGACTACAACATATTAGACAACCGTGACCGCTATGGTAAGTATTACATTAGACTGCCTGCTGTCCATTGTTTCAAAAAAGATTGCCTGCTGTCCTAAGGGAAGCACTCACATTATGATCGAACTAAATGCGCAGGTTTTGTGACCACCACCGATGCTCGCTGTGGGCTGCGCGAGTATGGAGGCCTATTCATGTGTGTTCTTCCACGGATGGTGTGCAGCGATGCATCGAGCCATGTATGGTGGGATGAATTCCACCCGACAGATGCTGTGAACTGAATCCTGGCAGATAATGTGTGGTCCGGTGAGCGCACCAAGATGTGCTATCCCGTGGACTTGCAGATGGTAAAGCTGAAGCAGTAGAACCAACCTGAATCTTCATTGCAGTTACTTGCTCAACTTCTGTATTTTTTTTGACAAAGAGCTTTTACGAGTCGGCACAGCGAAATGTGTATCTCGAGAATTACAAAGGTCTATACAGATTGAATTGTGGGATTTTAGATAGCTCAGATTAAATGCAAGTACGACCTTATCATGTTTGTTCGTGTGTAAATGCACTGTAAAAGATCTATATGACCAAACTGGAACATACGCATTGGCAGGGATCAAAAAACCGGAACTGGGACAAATCCCGGCCGCCGGGCGGTACCGGTAACCGGCCGGTTACCGCCCGGTAACCGGAGATCCCGGATTCTAACCGGTTAAAATTCGTCAAATGTTTTTTTTTTGGGCGGGGCGGGAGAAGACCGGTAACCGGACCGGTAACCGGCCGGTTACCGGTTTTACCGGTGAGAAAACCGGAAAAACCGGTGAGAGGGGTTTGGCTAATCCAGTTGTTGATTCAATTGAGATTTTTTGAACTTTGATGTTGAAGTGATTTTTCAATCTATTGTTTCCTGGTAGATGAGTAGATCTTTGGCCCCTGTCTATTTGTGCTTCATAACTCTTGATTGATTGGGCAATCTTAGAGAAGTGGTTCATTTTTCAAGAACTCACTTGGGAACCATTTTTGAGTTTGGTTTGCGGTGGAAATGTTTGGAGTTTGCTTTTTTTTGGCATCTTGGCTCTTTTGAATTCTAATACACAAGAATGAAATCAGAGGCTACCATTATTCAGGAACTTGAGAGGACCAAA
This sequence comes from Dendrocalamus latiflorus, assembly GCA_017311315.1. Taxonomy (NCBI): domain Eukaryota; kingdom Viridiplantae; phylum Streptophyta; class Magnoliopsida; order Poales; family Poaceae; genus Dendrocalamus; species Dendrocalamus latiflorus. Next base: position 29,109,374 of record CM029634.1, read on the forward strand.
GTAACACAACTCTCATCTAGTCTTTACAATCTAAAGATGAACTGGTGATGCATATAGAAAATGACAACATCTACCAGGAATCCGAACCATGCTTCCAATCAACACTAGCTGCCAATGACAATAATTCACCCTTTTTTTACTTCCAACAGCAGCTAATCAACCTAATATATCAAAAACAATACCCAAACTAATATACCCACTGCATTAGCAAGTCAAAAATTCAAATCTTCAATTCAAAAAATTTCGGCCGGTATTTCAAATCCCGGTTGCCACCGGTATATCCGGTTACCGGCGGTAACCGCCGGTTTTCCCAACCATGCGCATTGGTACTGACGAGAATGAGGACTGATGAACATGTTGGGTGACAAAAAAGGATTGTTGAGTTGTGTACCCGATATGTTTCATTTCTGAGTAGATTCTTACAAAACCATAGTCTATTGTAGTTTCTGCTATCCTGACAAAACCATGTTTGCAAAATCTACAATGTTGTACAGTCAATGAAAGTTTGACCATGAGACTCCAGTGGTCACAGGTGGTTTAGACGGATACTACTGATCATCCTTGCTGCAAACATTGCTTTCATCATATCCTACTGCATTAGTTAATAAACAGTCACTCACTGTACATTACCAGTATACAGCTTCAAGGACCAAAGAATAAACAGAGAGAGGAAGACTTGGCTCTGCTTGTGCCCTTTACAATCATCCTCTCAAGTGAGCACCTGCTTACAACCAACTTAAAGTTTGATTAGATACTGATTTGCACTGGGATCTTCGTTACGATATACAATACACATAAGCTCACCCCCAATCCCAGATCTATGCCTGCACCTTGAGGAGGTTGCTTTATCTGAGATTTGAGGCATCATTGTGCTGATGTCTAGCAACCTGATGATTGCCCATGCCCATTCATAAGCAATATAAGGAAGAGCATGGAATGCATCCAAGGGTGCTACAACTCTTCATCACCAACTCCAGAGTTCAGAACAAAGCTGGGGAATGCCATGGTTATGTCCCTGAAATAGGAAAAGTATAAAGCATCACAAGTCACAACACATTCAGAGTTTACTCAAGAGACGGAGGTATTTCACAAGTAATTGGAGATTTGGAGTGTCAAACTGAAGTTATTCAGGCAAGCATGTTTGCAAGCTGAAAATGTAAATATACTTACTTTAGGTATGGAAGAGTCATGTTCTTCAGCAAAGCTGGGTTTTCACTCGCGAACGCCTTCCATTCATCAGGATCTATCTTCCCGTCACCGTTCAAGTCTGCTTGCTGGAATGTCTGTCACAACATAAGTTAGCGTAAATCCATGTGTTGGCTGCCTCATAGTGTGAACGCTTCTTGCACCACAAGAAGTGATTTCAACATGAAACCTTCAACAATTTTTCTGAAGGAAATGAACTGAAAGCTGCTAGACACTTCAGTGTGCCAGCCACAAGTCAGGTGTGAAGGAAAATTAGTGCAAACAAATGTGACACACACCACACTTCGGTTGAGACGTATGTGGACCAAATAAGCTGGTGGCAATAAAATGAAAGTAACATTCCATCTGGATGCACTGTACCTGATCTACAATTTGTTCAACAGCATCATCAGAAAGAAACAGGTCCGATTCATTCAGAATTGCAAGCACCATTTCCTTCAACTGCATGAATGATCATTAATTCAGTTTCAGTGACTCCTCTAGCTAGGACTCTCATTGTCAAAATGGAAAGATAGTGTGCATGCTATTCTTAGTGCTTTGAATGAGTTTTGAGAACAAGGGAATATATTTGAAACGTACTAGGCTACTTTTATTTATGTTGCTTCATTTTGGGTTTATTTTTCCATGAAGCAAAATGTACTGTCAGTACTGAAGACTAGGCAATGCATTTAAATTGCAGTGTGTGGTAATATTTGCAAAAAAATATATTGAAGTATTGTGTTCAATGGAGGGAATTATATGAAGAATGATTCAGTAATTTAAAGATACAAACCTCTTCACGTTCAATGCTGCCTGTGCCTCTCAGGTCATAAAGTCTAAATGCAACTGCAAGAAGAAATTCCTTCCGATGTCAATCAGAGAAGCAGCATATGAATAGAATAAAAAAGAGATAGGGTGAATTATGAATACATACAAATAACAACAGGTGGATCACAAACTGCCATGACAAGATAAAATTGCCTAATTGTAAAACAAATATGTTTTCAAGGTAGACTACTACTTGAATCTGACCCAATTTTAGTGGCAAAAACATTTCTTAAAACACTAACAAAACAAAACATTACAATTAAGGGAACATTCAGATTGACTTTTGTTGATAGCTTTGCTTTGACTTATGAATAGTAACAGCTTGTAGAGAAGCTTGTGGAGAGTGATATTCGCGTTATATTTTGGTTAATATAAGTGAAGTTACTATAGTGTGTACTATAATCGACTAGTAGTTCCCACCTTAAAAAGACATTCTATTTAAAAGTTAGGTACTGTAGAAAACTCATTTACTATAGAAAAGGACTTATAAAAGCCAAAGCAAACATGGTCTAAGTAGCGAAAACTAGGTCTCAAAATAAAGTAGTGAAAACCATGGTAGCTCTAAGCCTCTGACCATACATAAGGAGAAGGAACTTCACTAGGATCCTTACAGGAAATCTTGTCTGCCATAGGTGTATCCGGGTGAAATATGTGGAGGGACCGAACAAACCCCCCAAAATCAATCACACCATTGCGCTTCAGATCAAACAGATCAAATATCTGCAGTACCGAATACAGTGTCACACATCTGAACATAATTTACAGTTTAACTAACTCTAGATATTGTGCTTAATTTTCAAAATATTTTGCAGTGAGACAACAAACTATTTAGAAAATGACCAGATCAGTATCACTTGCCACATTTGGTTGTGCATGCTGTGGCACCCAAATTGGTGGACGCCGAAATGGTTTGAGAGATAACTGCTACTTGGAGCTCTGTAAAAATTAGAAACTAACCCGATCGGCGAAAAAGTTCTTCTTATTGCTGTTCCTGAAGAGAGCAAGTTGGAACTCCTCCTGTTGAAGAAAAAGGCAGTTTGAAATTGACACTGATTAGAGTTTCAGAACCACATAGTCAATTTGTCCGGACAGAGAAATGTTTGGTCACACTACAAGCAGATTATAAGCAATATACCTTGTGAATAAGCCCATCTTTAAATATGGAATGGCTAATCTTCTTGAACAACTCATACAGGGCCTCCACTTCATTTACAGAAACTGCATGCAAGAAGTAACAATAGTTGAACCACAAGATAACGTAGTGATTCTTGTACTGAAAAAATGACCACAAAATAGATCCTATATTTTCTCATGGAGCATGCGGTATGTTCTTACATGTAGTCTCTTTGGCCAGGATAGCAGGATCCTCATACCCTGGAGCTCGTTTGAACTGGTTTGATGATGCACAGCCCATACAAACCAACTCCCAAGACTAACAACCTCAGCTCTTCTTGTAATTAACAACTGACTTATCGCAGAAAGCGATGAAAAGCACCTAAAACGAAAAGGAGCAAGACATTGATATCAACACAACACCAAATAGAAATTCACATGAAAAAAATTCAGTAAAAACAACCCAAGAAACACAGGGTAACAATAAGGAAATCATCGCACAAGCTCACCTACGAAACAACACAGATGCTTTTCACTACTAAGGGTCAACAAGAGGCTGAATAAAAGAGGGAGAGTATGTAGTATCTTCCAGGCCTCCAAGCTTATTGCAGGTACAATGGACATGGAAGAAGAAGCAAGCATAATATATTTATGTGCGTGCATAGGGACAACACACTGCCGCACAATATTGTATAGAAATTCTAGTACGTACCCACAGACAGGGCAAAGGCAAAGAGTTGACTTGTACCCGTCCCTTGCAACAAGACCCACACATTATTATTATTATTATTCATCTCATCGTATGTCATTATTCAAAAGAATTAACAATAATGTGATTAGAATAATATGGCTTAGCAGTTTACTATTGTATCTAGCCTTGATGCAAATGTGCATATTAACTAATCAACCATAAAGCCAAGAATTGTACATAATGTTTAGGCCTACCAAAGATGTCTAAAAAATGCGACGTCTTGTGTCTGATACAAAATCGTCAACGTTGGCTTGTACCTATCAAATGGTTGTATATTTGGTGACACATGTTGTTTGGTTTGGCGATAAAAGGAAAAGAAATCTGTGAAGCATACAGTATTACGAACGAACGTTGCACAGTTAGTCCTCTCAGGCGTACCGAGAAATCATCAACGGTGACGAGCTAACGACGACCGCTGCTAGCTGCAAGATGGCTGCCTAATAGGCTATATCAAGAAAATTGGGGTGAGATAGCTAGAAATGTTTGGTCCCTTGCTTCGTTTCTAACAAAAGAAAAGACAGAAATGTGTTTGCCGTTGCTGTTGTGCTGCGCTGCAGAATCTAGTTTTTGTTTTTCGGGAAAAAGAAGATTCAACAGGAGTTTTTTACTATTCTGTCAAATATAACTCACAAAATAGTAAGTTATTTGTACTCATTTCTACAGCAAGCCAAAACATGCAAACTCTCTCGGAAGCCATTTGTTTTATCGCCTGTTGTCTTTTCAAAGAAAAAAGTCAGATCTGATACAGTGTCGAGCTTATTTGCACTGGAAAACTTGTTAGAGAACAAATTTGTTGGATTGCATGACAACGACTGTACTGACTTTTGAGGATTGGCGGTTTTCCCTAATTTTCCATCTACCTGTGAAGATCTTCCTGGACAAAGGTAGGAAAGCGAGAAAATCTATTATTATATTATTAAAAAAGTAGAAAAAAGGCACCATATTCACTCGCAAGGACAAGAAATTCTATGTTAATCGGAGAAAAAAAGAGAAAGATCTACATTATCAATTATGACTGATCCGGATTACAATGATGTAGGTTAAACAAATATCGATATAAGAGCTATCATAGAATACTCCGTCTAGTCATAGAAAAATATCGTTTTGGGTACATATAGTCAAACTTTCTAAACATTGCATATCAATGTCTTTTTTAATATTTAGATTGTACACATGAAAATGATATGTATAGATTTGTCACGAAAACACTTTTATAAAGTATAATTTATTAGGTTTTAGAAAATCTTCTACAATAGAAATTAGTTATCAAAGTTTTATTTTATGGACCGTGTCAATGATCAAAACAATATACTTTTGTGACTGAAGGGAGTATAACTATATTTTCATCATAAGTGTAAGGGTTATATAACAACTACTCTATATTTTAGTACAAACATGTATATTATAATATCTAGCCTAGCAATTAGTTAGGAAATTGAGCTAGTTATCATATGATCCCACTAGGTACTCCGAACATATAAACATGCAAGTAACATGAATTGTACTTTTTTTATGTACAGAAAATTTAAGTCCTATCTCGCTCGTATTTTTTTTTAAAAAAAGGGGGTGATTTTATCTTGTAATGTTAGATTAAGAGCCAATGAAGAAGATCACATGAAATTCAAGAACTCCACGAAGCATCAACTACAGGGGACACCAATCGTGATAGACCGTAGATTTTACACAATTTTGCAATATTACGCACCACAAATCGATCCAATTCTACTTATCTGTCCCGTCCCTGTTGAGGCCTTGATCCTCGTGAAACGTTTGCTGTTCTTGCTGCATGGCTACAAGGAGTATACGGTAAGGGAAGGAACACCACCTTTTCTCCCTGTCTTGTCACCATGCTTGCTATGGCACAAGGATAGGCTAGGAGAACTTTGGATTAGGCTCACACTTGGGAGAAAATAACATAACGTTGAAACTTATTTGGGCAGAACTGCATCCAATATATATTGTCCCATTACACCTAGCTTCTACCTCAAGTTTGTGCATACAGCCGACTTCAGCCCTGTTCTTTTCAGCTTCAAAAATTTTAGACAAGAAATTGTTTCAAGAACTGCACTACATAATTTTATGCCTCCGTGCCACTCACCCACCACAGAACAGCCAACTAGCTAGACGGCCCATACGATGCCCAGTTACCTAATCCACGCTGCACACACCGCTGCCTGGGCATTGCTTATACACATGTACGACAATAATACACATATGCATGCAGCTTATCTTCTTTTGCGTCTTCATTAGCATCAGAATTACACCGCGCGGCGCGGCCAGGGGAAAAAATAAAATAAATTGGAGGAGCCTAATCAGACAGGTAATTAAGCAGTGCTAGCTCGGATCACGGCCAGCCGCATGTCTTGCATCCATGAACAAGCCCACCATTACTCAGCCTGCCTGCGCCCATGCAGCATGCGACATCGGCGGCGAGCCCTCCATCGCTCGCTCGCCTTCGTCCATAAATACCACTTACGTGCACCGAGTAGCCCCAAGCATCACAGCAAATTTAGTAGTAACAAAGATGGCCTCCCAAACATCCTCTCTGCTCGCCATCGCGGTTTTGGCGGTGCTTGTTGCCGGCGTCTCTTGCGCCCCTAAGGTGCCTCCTGGCCCAAACATCACGGCGACCTACGATGGCAAGTGGCTCGAAGCCAAGGGCACTTGGTACGGCAAGCCCAAGGGTGCTGGCCCCGACGACAACGGCGGCGCCTGCGGGTACAAGGACGTTGACAAGCCTCCGTTTAGCGGTATGACGTCGTGCGGCAATGACCCCATCTTCAAGGACGGTCGTGGCTGCGGCTCCTGCTTCGAGATCAAGTGCGAGAAGCCCGAGGCCTGCTCCAACAAACCCGTCGTCGTCTACATCACCGACATGAATTACGAGCCCATCTCCGCCTACCACTTCGACCTTGCCGGCCACGCATTTGGCGCCATGGCCAAGCCAGGCAAGGAGGACGACCTCCGCCACGCTGGAATCGTCGACATGCAATTCCGTCGTGTCCGCTGCAAGTATCCGGCCGGCACCAAGATCACCTTCCACATCGAGAAGGGCTCCAACCCCAACTACTTTGCCCTGCTCGTCAAGTACGTCGCTGGCGACGGCGACATCGTGGAGGTGTCCCTCAAGGAGAAGGGCTCCAATGAATGGATAGACCTCAAGGAGTCGTGGGGCGCCATCTGGAGGCTCGACACCCCTAAGCCGCTCAAGGGCCCCTTCTCCATCCGCCTCGCCACTGAGTCCGGCGTCAGGCTCGTCGCCGACGACATCATACCCGCGGACTGGAAGCCCGATTCCGTCTACAAGTCGGACCTCCAGCTTGAGTAATCTGTCCCATCTGATCTATGGGTTCTTTTACCTAGGCTCAAGATGATAAGTTGCATGCGTCTATAAGGCATGCCATTGCATTGCACGAAATGCATGGAAACTGCTCGTGTAATGATGCGTCTTGTGATGGCTTTTATCTTATCTTTCAGAAGTTAAAAGCTGTTTAGAATACATTGGCTTCTTAACATTGTTTTCTTCTCTTTTTTCTTTTCCTTTTTCCTTTGTATTATCCATGGAGATAAAATGTTGTTTTTCTTTCTTTTCTATTTTTCCTTTTAATTAAATATTTCAGAAAAAACTAATTAACAACCGCCACCACAACATTTCCGTCAAAACTAAAAGCTACAACAGTGTAGAACATGACCAGAGCCTATCTGTGAGACATCTAATTGTGAGACTGACTATCACGAGCAAGATGACATGAAAAGATGATATTGGTAGAATGGTAGATGAGGTAACTAAAATGATAACAGACTGGAGATACCGTTGACCGGTTAGAAGGTAAAAAATATGGCCTAGTAACCGTGAACTTACCTTCTTTTCTGGTTAATATATATCTTCTTTTCTGGTTAATATATATGCTTCCGGTCGACAAGCAGTTAAAAACCAGTGCCGCAAAGGGCTGGGAATGGCGCGAAAATATCACCATGCAGCAGGCTTACCATTATTTTTCGGTAGTCATATGCCTATCTTCTTCTTGAGTTTTGTGCAATGGAGCGCTTCTACTCTCATTTAGTGCAATTTGTGTTCCTAGGCCATGTGCAGCGTACTCTTTTCAACGATGCTATTGCTAGCTAGTGTTTCTGTGTGTTGGCTTCCATGCCTGCCGTTGTAGCAAGCGATGCCAACAGGAAGATTCCCAGCTAAAAGGCTATGGGCCCACTCGCAAGTGAGATGGGGAGAGAGAAAGAGTTGAGGTTGGAGAAAAAGGTATGCTATTTTATTTTGTTTGTGTGTCCTATTTTAGAGAAAGCATATGTGTTAAATACTAGAGAAAAAAAATCAGAATTTAGCACCGGAATAATACGGTAGTGAGGTGGTTAATATGGTACTGCTCCACATTGTACATGGACTTAGGAGATCTCCACTGGACAGGCGCTAAGGCTACGGGCCGTGGGCTAGGATATGAACAACTTGGAGGGTTGGAGTGAGAGGCGCCAAAAAGATCCAGGTGCTTGGGCATGTCGCTTGACGAAGCAATCAATGTTTGGGATTACAGTTCGTTTTAGATTTGCTTCAGCTTTCTGGTTTTTAATTTATTATTCTTTATTTTCGTTTTTTTTTTCTATTTTTAGCTATTTTTGACTTTTTTGTTTTTTCCGTATTCCTTTTATTACTCGTGATGGGTTAACCTGTTTTTTATTTTTATTTTTAAATTTAATTACGCTAAATAAGCCAACATTAGCTACAATGAAAAATAAACCAGCCACAGTGAAAAAACTATAAGCCATCATTAAACTGAGCGCCTGCAAAACAATGAGGTGGGCGAGCATGTAAGCGGTAATGATTGAGGTAAATAATACAGTGGTAAATCTCACTTTAGAGTTGAAGAAAATACTAACAGTTGGAGTACGTATAGCAAAAGAGATGTTAATGGAGAGAAAAATATTTGTTCCTTCTTCTTTACTGGACTCAATTATACAAACATAACTGTGCCACCTTTGACACCAATATATATTCTAATATCTTTGAACTTTAAATTGAGCTCAAAAAAATAGTGTGCGCCAATGTCTCTGCAACTGGTTGATTATGGAGCGACTTTTAAAAAAAAACAGATCACGCAGTAGGAGCTCCGCATATTTGTTTTCTAGGAGTATGGCGGTTTGAATCCATGACCTCTTGCACCACAACCAAATGCCCAAGTTATTTGAAAGAATTAGTTAATACGCTTACATGAGTTACCTTGGATTAATAAGTTGGTCTACACTCCAGTGATAAAGTAAATAATGCAATCGTTTTGCTCTTTTTTTTTATTAAAACAAAAGATTGGCGTTGTGAAAAATAAAGTAAATAAAGCTCCTAATGTTCTTCATGTCCTGCTCCCAGCCTGACGCCCGCGAGGGCGACTTCGGACAGGCTGACAAGAGGTCCCAATTGAGACCGGGGTTGGATGGGAACAGGATAAATTGAAATACTTTGCATATGCCTTTTTTCCAAAAAAAAACATTTTGCATATGCACATGTGGTTTAGTGATTTTTAAAATGGGGTTTTTTTTGTTACAACTTACAATTTACAAGTAACAAAAGTTTCCCAGGTTCTGTGGTATTTACTCTTTTACTTAAGCTGATTGCCACTGGCACAAGCCAAGAACAGTGGGAAAAAAGAGTTCCACCTGACAGTTGACAGACACATACGCGCAAGAGAGTTTCATGTGACGGTCCACTCATTTCGGCTAAAATAAACTCACTTATAACTTATTTACTATAACTGCTGATAATTTTTTGATGTAATTAAATTAAAAAATAAAAAAACAACTAAAAGCCACAATCTAAAACCGAAACGGACGAAGCCTAGTGAGTATGATGAACAAAAAATGGCTGAGTAAGAGTAATATAACAAGGAAACAAGCACAATTCTGAACTAAATAATCGCGCACAGTTGTTTCAACAAAAAAAATTGATGCATATACTGATCCTTGATGAGATGCATTACCGATCGAGGTGAGCTTATAAGATACTAGTAACAGGAAACGAAGAGACTGCAGGTTCCATTGCTCCTTGATTTACCTGCACATCCCAGGAAGAGAAACTAACGGGGACGATCCTGGCAGGCCGGATCAGTGGCGAGTCACGTCCGACGAGCCCGCGCGCCGAGCTGACGGAGACGGAGCCCTATATACTGGTAGGGGTGAAACGGATGGGATACTTGCCAATGGATCCGAAAATTTTTTGGATTCGGTTAACATCGGCATAGATAATCTTTGACTTGCGTCGGCACGGAAACGGATATGATTTTATCGGAAACAAATACGAATATGGTATAGCACTATCCAACAGATACGGATTCAACTAGCTGGTCACAGTAGAATTCGGCTAATTGGTTTTTCAAATAAGCCCTTATGTTTTTTTGAAAATTTCAAAAAATCCATTAATGCGTTAAATTTAGGTCCTTTGATGCGAATTTTATAAAAAAAGGCTCTGGAATTTATGAGACGGAGGATCTTACAAAAGATAATTGTGACTAGGTCCTTGCTGGCTGCAAAAATTATAGAAGAGACGTTAAAATTCCAAAAATTACACATAAGGGCTTCTACCTTTTGGAGTTTTGCGAAAAATGCCGGTAAGTTTTATTAACTTACAAAAATATGTTTATGTATTTAATTTATTCTAGTAATAATTTTCTACACGAGAAGTAATCAAGAGAATTATTTTGTGGGCTTAGAAAATTACAGAAAATTTATGAAAATTGCTAGAAAGTTTATGAAGACTACTCAAACACTATTTATGTGTTTTCATTTATTTTAGATTACAGTTTAAGGGAATTTTATGTTTTGATAAATATTCATGATCATATTTATTTCAATTCATATTCTCTCCGTATCTATATTCGACATTATCGCATTTGTATTCGTATCCGAGGATCCGTATTCGTGTCAACTTCCGAGAAAAAAATATAAAAATAAATATGGTAAAGCCATTATGCATACGATCCGTTTTCACTCCTACCCTATGTTAATTTAATCATGAAATTAGCGATTTTTAGACATCTTTTGCAATGCCTAACCTCTGTCCTTCGCACATATGTCGGTCTATTGCTGCTATCTTTTCTTTTCCACTGTGTCCTTCACACAATTGTCACCCTATCCATGTCGTCCTCCCTCGCGCGAACCCTCATGCGCTCCCTCGTGCGCGCTAATGTTGTTATGTATATGACGTCCCCCCTCATTCACTCTCTCGTCTACACATTTGTTAGTGTTACCATGCTATCCTCCTCACTTGAAGTGCTGCTCATCGATAAGGAGTCTTTAATTTACGGGGTGAGTGCACCGGGTTCCCTTTTCGCTCGGGCATAAATATGAACCTCTCGAAGTTTGTCATAGCTCATCGCAGAAGCTCATTCTCGCGGTCATCGCTCATAATTAAGAGTGTGTAGCTTATTATTTTGAGAAGCCAGTGTATAGCTCATTAAGGATGCGGCTGGAGAACGCGACAGTGCTAATTGCTTCTCCCAAAAGACAGGTAATTTTTTATCACATACTTTTGACGTTATTTCCGTAGTTCTAATTAATTAATATTATTTAGTTAGTCGTAATTAATATAGTTTGCATTACGAAGTAAGTAGGTCGTAATAATTTAAACATAGTTTTAACTATTTTTATGTTCGTACGGTACCCATATAATTTATTATTGTATGGTAGTATGTAATTAAATAGTCGTAATTACTATAGTGGCAATTGGTTTGGGTTAAGTAATGAGTTAGTGCTAAGTAACTAAGTGCTAACAACGATGGTACTGAATCACTAGTAATTTGTTTGGGATGGTTAATCAAATTGTCAGTAATTAATGAATTATTTGTATGTAGTTGCACGCATGTAATCACTAATTTATAATACTTTTACTGTCATTATCAATATTCGCACTAATATTTTGTCTATCCCATTTGTTGTAAGGTACTCTCAAAATTAAAAGTGCATAACTAATTATTTTTGAGAAGTCAGTACATAGCTCATTAAGGATGCGTCAAGAGGACGCGGTAGTGTTGATTGCTTGGTCCGAAATGGTAGACAAGTTTTTATCTCATGCTTTCGACATTATTCCCGTAGTCCTAATTAATTAGTGTTATTTAGTTAGTCATAATTAATATAGTTTGTATTACGAAATAAGTAGGTCGTAGTAATTTAGATATAGTTTTTACTATTTTTGTGTACATATAGTACCCATAATTTGTTATTGTATGGTCGTATGTAATTAAGTAGTCGTAATTACTGTAGTGGCAATTATTTAGGGTTAAGTAATAAGTTAGTGCTAAGTAATTAAGTGCTAAGGATGGTGGTAATAAATGATGATGGGAAAATGGGCGTGAACCCGCGTCCGCGTCATTAGAGACAAGTTAATTAAATTTAATTGAAAATGAGACAAAGGAATCAGGTATTGCGGGTCCATTACTTCCAGAATTAATACATTTACATAAAAATTATGTTAATTACATCTCTTTGCGAGAAAACCCCTGATTAAGAATTCCAACATAAACATTACAACAAATTACAACACATGACTATTACAAAAATATAAGAGAAAAGGTCTTCAATCTTGGCGTCGCTGATGGATGCTTGCGCGAGGGTATTTTAGCTGCATTTATATTATTTTGCTAACATGGTATATGATTTTATTTTTTTAGTGAACCTATGAATGTAGCATGATTGAAGTTTAATTATTTCAGTTTTTTTTATTTTGCTTCATCTTGTAACATTGCATAGCGCTTGCAAATATTGCGCGCTCGCGTGTAGCATAACCGAAGCGAAGGTTGTTTTTAATATCTCTACTACTACCATGACATGGATTTTATGCATTCAGTGTAATAGAAATATTTTATTATTTTATTTTTTATTGTTTTACTCGCTTGTATTACTACTAGCATTGCATAATGCTTGCGAATATTGAACGCTTGCATGCAGCGTAACCGAAGCGAATGTTGTTTTTAATATTTTTGTTACTACTAGTGCACCATGGATTTTATGCACATAGTATATGAAAGTTTAGAACTAATTATTTTATTGCTTTGCCCCGCCTTGTATTACTACTAGCATTGCATAGCGCTTGCAAATGTTAATCGCTTGCATGTAGCGTAACCAAAGCGAAGGTTGTTTGTAATATTTTTATTACTACTAGTGCGCCATGGATTTTATGCACATAGTGTATGAAAGTTTAGGACTAATTATTTTATTGTTTTGCCTCACCTTGTATTACTACTAGCATTGCATAGCGCTTACAAATGTTGAGCGCTTACATGTAGCGTAACCAAAGCGAAGGTTGTTTGTAATATTTTTATTACTACTAGTGCGCCATGGATTTTATGCACATAGAGTATGAAAGTTTAGGACTAATTATTTTATTGTTTTGCCCCGCCTTGTATTACTACTAGTATTGCATAGCGCTTGCAAATATCGAGCGCTTGCATGTAGCGTAACCGAGACGAAGTTTGTTGTTTTAATATTTATAGTACTACTAACATGCCATATATTTTGGGTATGTCATGTAATAGAAATTAAGTGTTTTGCTCCACCTCGTATTACCACTAGAATATAGCGTAACCGAGGCAAAGGTTGTTGTTTTTTTTAACATTTATATTGCTACATGCCATATATTTTAGGCACGTAGCGTAATAGAAGTATGTCATCATTTTATATTTTTTATTGTTTTGCCCCGCCTTGTATTACCACTAGCATGTAGCGTAACCGAGGCGAAGGTTATTTTTTTATTTTAACATTTGTTCATGCATTTTTATTATTTTTCAGCATACACCCACCCCTAATTCGTGTCCATTTGAGGGGACCGAATTGAGGCAATGGGGGGTTTTCAATCTTCTCACTCTCAGTTTGTATCCATTTGTACGGGACCGAACCTATGAGACGAGGGATTGAGCCCTTGTTCTTTGGATTTGTATCCACCTAACGGGACCGAACCGAGAAGATGAGGTCTTCATGCCTCGCCTTGATTTATATCTATTTGTAGGGGACCGAACCTAAGAGACGAGAGATCAAGCACTCGTTCTTCGGGTTTGTATCCGCCTAACGGGACCAAACTAAGGGGGCAAAAAAATATAAAAGAAGGAAAAAAAAGCAAAGAGATAGAGGAAGAAGAAAGCTTCTTAATTCATACCACCATGGCTACATCTAAGGACGAAGAGAGAGGGCAAATGTCTCACCTTTTCTTCAAAACCTGCTTGTTCTCCCTCTATCTTTTTCTCTAGATCTTTATCCTGCTCTCAAGTGTTTGCCGAAGCCTTCCTTTTCTCTCCAAATGGCCAGCCTATCTGCTCTCTCTTTCCTCCAAAAGTCCTCTCTTTTTCTATACCATTACCCCTAATTTATAGAGCAAGGATGAGGGGTGGTTCATGAAGATAAGTTATGGTAACTTCTCACTTTGATTTTTCTTTTCCCAATTTTATTTTTATTTATTTATTTTACTATTGCCACTAAGTCTCTACACACAAGCAGGATAATGTGTTGCTAGAACGTGGGCTTAGTGGCTGCATTCATGCGTGCATGCACAGGTTCAAGCTTTTCATGCATGCATGCATATGTGGGTAGTTGAGGTTCCCAATTCATGGCTACCTTCAAATTTTTTATCACTTAGCATTTCCACGTATACAGTGGTTGTACAGTGGTTCTACGTATATCTCTTTTCTCTATAGTTTTCTTTTCTCTGGTATTGCTTTTGTATACGCCGTCGGGCTATATTAATTTATAAATGAGCATATATTCTCCGAATGAGCTAAAAATTAAACACAAGACTTTCACTTGCACCACAAACATGCCATAAAAATTCGCTACTCGATTGTAATATGTAGCACACACAAAAAATCCTGGAAGGTGGACTTATGCTTTGCGTACGTCATCCAGCCGTATTATCCTATTCGAGTGAGCATATGCGCTCCGAATGAGCTGAAAATTAACCACGAGATTTCACTTGCACAACAAACATGCCATAAAAATTCGCCACTCGATTGTAATATGTAGCACACACAAAAAATCTTGGAAGATGGACTTGTGCTTTGCGTACGTCATCCGGTCGTATTATTCTATTCGAGTGAGCATATGTGCTCCGAACGAGCTGGAAATTAAACACGAGACTTTCACTTGTACCAAAAACATGCCATAAAAATTCGCCACTCGATTGTAATATGTAGCACACACAAAAAATCCTGGAAGGCGGATTTGTGCTTTGCGTACGTCATCCGGCCGTATTATCCTATTCGAGTGAGTATATGTGCTCTGAATGAGCTGAAAATTTGACGTGAGCTTTTCACTTGCCTTACAATCATACCGTAGAAATTCGCCACTCAAATGTAATATGTACGGCACGCAAAAAATCTTGGAAGGTAACATGCCGTAAAAATTCCAGATAAAATTGGTGTCAACAAATGCCCCCTCGAGGTCCAGGTGCAAAAGTATTTGTTTTTGGATCTGGAGCTCGACGCGCATCATGTGTGTGTGTGAGTGTGTGTGTGTATATATATATATATATATATATGGAGGTGTATTTATTTGGATGTGCATTTTATAGAACGTGCATATGCATGCAGCCTTGCATGTTGGTTTTAGCTATTTGTTAGAGCATCTCCAGCAGGGCCCCTACTTGAGCCCTCAAAACCAAATTTGAAGGCTTGAGGCAAAAATAGAGGTCCAGCAGGGCCCCTACTAGAGCCCTCAAATTTGAGGGGCCCCTTAAATTCCCCCTTCAACCCTCATTCCTAGGGGGCCTCTACTCCGGCCCTCATTTTTCAGCTTTCCTCATTTTTTCCCGTACAAGTGAAACAAATTTAAATTCGGAACAAATTTGAATATTCGGAACAAATTTAAATTTGAATATTCGAAACAAATTTGAATATTCGGAACAAATTTAAATTCAAATTTGGATATTTGGAACAAATTTGAATATTCAAAACAAATTTGAATTTGAATTTGAATATTCGGAACAAATTTGAATTTAAATTTGAATATTCGGAACAATTTTGAATTTAAATTTGGAACAATAAAATTCGAAACAAATTTGAATTTAAATTTGAATATTCGTATTTGAATTCATAAATTTAAATATTGTCCCTCATTTTGAAATCATAAATATTTTATTGTGTATTGTGCTTTTGTCTCATACATATGCATATAGTGTGTGAGGAAATAGAGGAAATTGAGAAGTAGGAGCCCTGTTTTGAGGGCTCCTGCTGGAGTGCAGCCCAGAAAACAGGGCACTCAAAAGTAGAGGGAGCCCTCAAATTAAAAGTAGGGGGCCTGTTTTGAGGGCTGCTGGAGATGCCCTTAGCTTTGAAATACAAGCTTCGCGTCTACAGCTAACTGCACCCTCTAACTGACGCCGCTCTTCCCGGGATTTATTTGGTTTAAACACACGCTTAGTTTTCCTCTCCCGTGATCATCCGCTCTATTCTTTTGCTGTTTCTTTTCCTGCGTTCTTGGCTTCCATAGTCCTCTATTCTTTCCTTTAAATTTCTTCCGGCGTCCTGTTTCAGAGTCAACTTCTTTACTTGGTATGTATGATTATCACTTGTTGAATTCTGCTCCCTCTTCTTCTTCTTCTTCTTTTTTTTTACCGAGACATCTTTCTATAATCAACTGAGTAATGATCTCTTTCCACTCTTTCTTTTGGATGCAGCGGACACTGCGCGGCGTCAACGATTGGCATGCCTCCTAATTGAATTTTAGTGTGTTTGCTTCTTTTTAAAAGGTGAGATTTTCCATCCTCTCTATTTTTATTAGATTGCATTATACTTCCATAGACTGCATGATACATTATCTCCGATCAAGAATATTTGTTTTCGGGTCCGGAGCTCGACATGTATATACGCATTACGTGTATTTTTTATACATCCGACGTATGTTTTTTTTTGCCTGCGGATGAACTCACGTGCATATACATTGGCTATATATTTGGCTGCGGATGAGCTCACGTCAGATACATTAGTTATACAACCTTGCATGTATTTAGCTTTGGACGTTAAACCACATACAATGTCAACACATTATTACTTAACTTTCTTTTTTTTTATGGTGCCATAACAAGAAAAGTAACCTCCAAGAACATCTCAATTGATGAACCCATGGCATTGAAACCCAGGAATAAACCCAACCATTGGCGGATCATCTTTTTTTTTTGTTTGCCGGATCATCTTTGGCAGTGCTAGCTCCATCTATACTAAGTAAAGCCAACTGATACCTGTTGTTCCTGACTTCCTATGCACTTGGGTTGGCATTGTTTTTTTTTTTTTTTTTTTGGCAGTAGCCACATCCCAGGTACCGGCGTACCGCCACCCTTCATTTAGAGTAACTTTTTTTGTTAAGTGTCAACAGTATATCCGTTAGCCTACAGATAGTTTGAGCTATCACAGCATGCCCAATGCCACTGTTTTAACAGCTGATATTTGATGGGTAAGCTACAAGAATTAAACCACAGTATCATGTATTTATCTATATTCAGATCGGATAATTAACCTCCAAGAACATCTCAACTGATGAACGACATCCCGTCATTATTTTGTTCAGAGCAACCAAAACATTTATATTACATTGTTTACATTCTACAACATGGCATTGAAATCTCTGGAGTGTTTATCTATCATGCAAAATTAACAAATGAACCCATGTGCTTCATTTACACTAAATTTAGAATTGAAAAAGGTTACATGCGCTCGGACCCCCACTAACAAGTAGCAATATATGTTTGTGTCAAAGTTCCTAGGAATGTTGGAATATGTTAATGAAACCTATGCTGAAATGAAACCTGCTCTGATAACATTTTGAGGCTATTTTCTTTTATTTCATCCAATCATTTCTTTTAACCGCACTACATGTATTATTTATTTATTATTATTTTTAGATGGTGCGGGATCAACAGTCCTTTTTGTCCTACTCGATGTCACTCTCACGGGTGGCAAGAAGGCAACTTTTTGAACCTAATCTTGATGAGGTTGTCAACCCCATTATAAAAGAACAGGAGATACCCCAGGGGATTATCGATCTTAGCCATCGTGGGTGGAAATCGGGTTCTTCATTTCTAGGACTTTGCTATTATCCTCTGGCACCTTTGCCCAGACTTGACAAGGCTATGACCTTAGGAATTAAGATGGTTGAAGAAGGCCTTGGTTGGGAAAATCATGATATTGAATACATTTCATCTCCAACTGGGTATGTTGAATGGGGAACAGAAGCCCTAAGAAACCATTCTCTAGTTCTAAAAGGGGGAGAGGATGATGCCGATTACATTTACGGCGCCATCTATTGCTCTTTGGGTGAATATTCAGTTTCCCCTTCTTTGTTGAGGTCCCTACTAGAAAAATGGAACCCAAACACCAACACTTTTTTATTCCAATGTGGCGAGCGCACCATTACTCTTCTTGACATGCATCAAATGGCCGGATTGCCTTTGGACGGAGATATATATGAAGAGTATATACCACCGGCCCATGAGCTTGACCCATCTTTACTACTATATCCCAATTTCTTGTCTCATCTTTTAGATGTATGGAACAATCTCGCCGTAGGTGGCAAAGTTTCCTTCCAAGAGTGGTGTGACTATTTTCATAACAGCAGGGATGGTTCTTTATCATTCCCTTCCCTTCGAGATAGGCGTGTCTATACGGCGTCTTTTCTTGCTCTTTGGCTCTGTCGTTTCGTGGTTATTGGAGGTGGTCCCTACATTCGCCAAGGTGTACTGGTAATGGCGTCTTGGATATCATTAGGGTGCCAAATTTCCTTAGCTCCACCTGCCTTATGTTCCTTGTACTATTCTTTGCGGCTGATTAGCACTCATCCAATTGGTCCCTCCTACACAAAGCGACCTTGGCCGGTCCATTTTGTTATTGGCTGGATGGGTGTGTATTTAAAAAGGATATTTGGCAATAAGGTTAGAACACCCTATTTCCCCACTTATAAGCATACAGTGCGGAAGCCAGCCATGGCAAACACTATGTTTAGGACCCCTAATCACTTTAGTCCTGAAGATGCTCATGATTTTTTCTTGAAATTTTCCAATATTTCATGGCATCCTTATGATTTGACAAAACTCAAAGGTGCGAATCACCGAAGAAAGGCCTTCTTGATTTCTGTTCGCCGTGGTATGCTTCCATGGAGGCGTGCCACTATATCCGTTGATTTATGTATCATTGAGCCATACCATCCCGACCGTGTGGCTCGACAGTTCAGATTCGATCAAGTTGTCCCTTTCCCACCCCTGCTGAATTTATATACAAGGGATGACATCGGGATTGCATATGCTCATTGGGCACATTTACTCCGTCCGGGACAAGCAAAATTATATCATGTCCCAGATGACTCCCGTGATGGCAGCTCTTCATTGGCTTGGGCTAGGTGGTGGCATGAATTTATACAGCCCTTCACTTCGGTATTGAGCGAACTTCGTAATGGTAGTGCACTTGGTCGAGTCCCCTATGAGAGGAGGAGAATGAACAATCCTGAACAGCACGGCCATATTATAGCACGCAAACTTTCTTCTGGAGATTTTATTGTGGTAAAAAGGGTGCATGTTGATTGCCAAGATCAACATGTAGCGGTTATCAGAAGAAAGGAAGCAATGACTAAGGATCGTTGGAGACAGGTCCTACACACTTATCTCTCTGACGGCCAGGTTATTGAGTCTCCAAGACAACTTGTCGTGGTAAGATGATATATTTTTTTTGTTTAGTATTTTTTTGTAATGATGTCTCCTAGCCTGTAACGATTTACTTAGCTTCTCTCTTTTTTTTTCTACAGAAGCAAAAGAGTAGCTCATCCAAAGACAAAGCAGAAGACTCTCCACTTTATTTTTTACCAACAGAGAGTTTGCCATTGCGTGCTATGCAAGAAAATTTAGAACCAATCAATGTTGATGTAGGGAGGAAAGGAAAGCGTGGACCACCTCCAACATTCCCATTGAGAGTGAGAAAGGCCCAAAAGCCAAACGCAAGCTCGACTTTGAAAATGAGAAAAAAAAATTTGATCCCATATCCTCATTGGACATCCCTAGTATTGAGGATTTGGTAAGTGGTGAGGAGCTCGATCGCATGCTTACAGGTGAAAGTGATCATGATCTCGGTGAATTTTTCAATACATCGGTTGAAGATTTTGACGTAACCAGACCAAGCATCGACCATCCAATTTCTTTTCCGGCCTTGGCTCGCAATCTGCCCCCAGACCCTGAGTCGTTTGATACCTTAACTTCTTCCACTCATGGTAGCCTCACATGCATTGCATACGTGTCAATGTACGCAAATTTTCTTGTTCTATCTCTTTTAAGTTTGCTTACGTAAATTTCCTCTTGTTTCATTTTTTCAGGTTGTGAACAAGGACCTCACCAACCAAAAAGTAGCGAAATGTCGCCGCCAAGCATGGACCTCTCATTTGTTGAGAAAGAATTTATGGATGCCACTGATATGGTGTTAACAAAAGCTCTTGAAGGATTAGATGCTGCTTCATTAAGCGATCCAACTCGCCGTGCCTTCTTGGAAACTATTTCCTCGCAACTCCCTACTCATATACCAGGGGTTTCTAGAGCTAAGGAAATATTGACCCAGCTTGTCAATGTTTCAAATCAACTGCACCAAGCACATTCAGATTTTGAACACAACTCTGGGCAGAAAGAGCGAATTGCTGCTGAAGCAAAACGTGAGCTTGCATCTCGTGAAGAAGCTATCAAGAGTATCTCTCAAGAGATAATGTTTGTAGATGAAAAGTGTTCTGAAAATGAGAAGTTGGCGGCGGATCTCAGTGCGCAACTTAGTAAAGTCACCAATGTATTGAGGGAACTCCGGCAGAATAAAGAACGGCTTCAACAAACACATTCTAGCCAGGACTTAGAAGTGCAAAAATGAAGCAACATTCTTCTAGATGCTACTCAAGGACTTGATCAAGGGAGCCAGGCTCTCCAAGAGAAAACAACCACCTGGGACAAGACGCTGAGGAACTCTTCAAGGCGTTAAAGAATTGGCGCTCTGGACCAAACTAGGAATCCTTTACTCGATTTTCTTATGCTGTGATTTACTTTTAGACATTTCAGTTAAACTTGTAAGCTTTAAATTATTTCATATGCCGTGTTAACATGCATTGGAGCTTTTCTCTTGTGTAAACTTGATGAGGATTATATTTCATTTTCTTGTGCCGTGTTATCTATCTATGTTACGGAAGTTCTAACATTCAACTTGTAGTATTGTCTTTTATATTGTACGCAAGACGCCAACGTCAAGCATTGAAGGATTGTCTTTTATTTTGTGAGTAAGATGCCAATGTCAAGCATTGAATTATTGTGTTTTATTTTGTGAGCAAGATTCCAACGTGAACCATATTTTGTGAGCAAGATGCCAACGTGAAGCATTGAGGTATTGTGTTTTATTTTGTGAGTAAGATTCCAACGTGAAGCATTGATGCTTTATTTACTCACCTACAATTTATGATCTAAAAGTTTCAGCTCTCCATTATTTATTTATTTTCGTGCTATTGTCATCAATTTAGGCTCGTTGTGAAGTGCTTATTCATTTTTTATGCCACAGTTTAGGCTCGTAAGGCGTTGGAGCGCTTATTATTTTTTTGAGCCACAGTTTAGGCTCGTAAGGCGTTGGAGCGCTTTTTTTTTTGCGCCACAGTTTAGGCTCGTAAGGCGTTGGAGCGTTTATTATTATTATTATTATTTGCTCCACAATTTAGGCTCGTAAGGCGTTGGAGCACTTTTTTTTTGCGCCACAGTTTAGGCTCGTAAGGCGTTGGAGCACTTTTTTTCGCCACAGTTTAGGCTCGTAAGGCGTTGGAGCACTTATATATTTTACGCGTAAAAACACTTTAGAAATTTCCCATTTATCGGCGGTGGAGAATATTCACCATTTGGGGAAATAATTTTATATGCGCCACTAGAATATACTTCTTTTATGATGTAAGGGCCTTCCCATTTAGGCTCAAATTTTCCGTGCATCCGATGTGTAATATTCATGGGGCGAATAACAGCGAGAACTAAATCTCCCTCTTTAAATGACCTCCTTTTGAGGCGCTTATCAAAAGCTCGTGACATTCTTGCCTGGTACGCTTCTAAGTTTTGTAATGCGTGAAGACGTTTCCCTTCAAGATGTTCTAATTCCTCTAACCGTATTTTAGCGGCCTCCTCTTCTAAGAGTTTCTCATGCATAGCGACTCTCAAAGAATTAATTTGTACTTCCAAAGGTAAGACCGCCTCTCCTTCATATACCAGGGAGTAAGGAGTCATTCCGGTTGGTGTGCGTGTTGTGGTCCTATACGCCCACAAGGCTTCGAGCAGTTTTTCATGCCAATCTCGCTTGTTCTTTGAGACCACCTTCTTTAATAATTTGCACAGGGTTTTATTAAATGCCTCAGCTTGTCCATTGGCCGCTGCATTATATGCCGTAGAAAAATGATGTTTTATTTTAAATTTTGCGCACAACTTTTCCATCTGTCTATTTTTGAATGGTGACCCATTATCAGATATAATTCGCGAAGGGACGCCAAAGCGATATATAAGATGAGTTCTTATAAAATTTTCTACATTTTCTGCCTTAACTTCTCTTAATGGTATGACTTCCGCCCATTTAGAGAAATAGTCAGTCGCTGCGAGAATGAATTTATGCCCTTTGGATGATGGCGGCTGAATTAGCCCGACTATATCCATTCCCCACATTTCAAAGGGCCAGGACATGCTGGTGGGGTGTAATGGCTCATGTGGTTGATGGATGAAGACAGCATGCATGTACCTGACACTCATGACACTTTTTTTGCAAATTTCATAGCATCCTCAAACATTGTAGGCCAATAATAGCCCAAATGCTTTAATTGGTAATGCAGTTTGGGACCAGATTGGTGTGCACCGCAAACTCCATTATGCACTTCCCTCAATGCTTCCATCACCTCATTTCCAGAGAGGCAACGTAGCAGGATACCATCATACGAACGTCTATAAAGCATATCATTTATACATGTGTAGTGGACTGACCTTCTTCGGATTCTAGTCCTTTCGCAAGAATCGAGAGGTAGATAACCGTGGAGTAAATATTCGAGAAATGGAGTCCGCCAATCTCCTATTTCAATTTCACAAATATCCGCTGTCAATGCTATAGAGGATGTCGTTTCACCCTCCTCAGCGAGTATTGGCAGGACTCTCTGTTCCTCTATGCGCACGTCCATTATTTCATAAGAATTTATTGACATGCTAGCTGCCAAACTTGCCAGCGCATCAGCCTTTTCATTTTGGCTTCTAACGATATGTTGTATACTTAAGTTAGTGAACATAGACATAAGCTCTTTTGCTCTCAGAAAATATGTCATTAATTTCTCTTTCTTTACCATGTAAATCCCTAAAAGTTGGTTAATAACTAATTGGGAATCACCATACACCGACAGTGTGTTCAATCCCATATTTAAGGCTATTTCCAGCCCTATAATTAAAGCTTCATACTCGACAGAATTATTTGAAAACCGCTGAGGTTAAAGTGAATGAATATGGAACTATTTCTCCACTAGGCGTAACAAAGATGATGCCGGCGCCCGCTCCCGATCGCCGACAAGCACCATCAAAATATATTTGCCATGTTGGATTGGCGACCGATGTAACAAATATCTCTTCATCTGGTAAATCATCATCGATAGGAAAATCGTCAGGAATAGGGTGTGCAGCTAGAAAGTCTGCCAAAGTTTGCCCTTTCGTAGCTTTTTGTGGTACAAACACAATGTCAAATTGTGACAGGAACATCGCCCATTTAGCTAATCTCCCTGAAAGAACCATTTTATTTAAGATGTATCGGAGCGGATTTGCTCTCGAAACGAGGTGCACAATGTGCTCTAGCATATAGTGGCACAATTTTTGTGCCGCAAATACCAGTGCTAAACATATTTTATCCATGTCTGGATAATTGCATTTTGCCCCCACAAGGGGTGCGACTGAGATAATATAAGGACATTTCTTTTCCTTCATCATTATTCTGCGCCAAAAGAGCACCTAATGATGTTGGCATGGCTGCCGTATAAAGAATTAATGGTCGTCCTTTAATTGGCGCACTCAAGACTGGGGGATTTATCAAATACTTCTTTATATCTAAGAATGCATTTTGGCATGCTTGATCCCATTGGAAAGGAACACCTTTTCTCATAAGCCGAGAAAAAGGTTTGCATCTTCCGGATAAATTTGAGATAAATCTCCTAATATATGCTAAATGACCTTGGAGGCTCTTCAATTTATGAAGGTTTTTAGGTGGTGGCATTTTAACAATTGCCTCTATTTTACTTGGGTCAATTTCGATTCCACGCTTTGTAACTATAAAACCCAGAAATTTTCCAGAAGAGACCCCAAAGGCACATTTCATTGGGTTCATTTTCAGATTATGTTGTCTAAGGCGTTCAAAAACCATAGAGAGATGCTTTAAGTGATCTCTTTCATGTTTTGATTTTACAATAATGTCATCTATGTAGCACTCAACGATGATGTGCAATAGTCCATCAAAGACAATTGTCATGGCTCATTGATATGTTGCACCAGCATTTTTAAGTCCAAAAGGCATAACCCTATAACAGAATATACCTTTGGGTGTTCGGAATGTTGTTAACTCCTCATCTTTTGGTGCCATTTTTATTTGATTATAACCCGAAAAGCCATCCATAAATGAAAATATTTCATGTCCCATAGTAGAATCAATAAGTATTTCAGAGATAGGTATTGGAAAATCATCTTTAGGGCATGCCCTATTCAAATCTCTAAAATCTACACATACACGAATTTGCCCGTTCTTCTTCTTGACAGGAACAATGTTGGAAAGCCACTTAGGATATTTGACTTCCCAAATAAACCCAGCTGTTATGAGTTTATCGACTTCAGCTTCTATTTTTGGGAGTATATCTGGTCGAAACCTCCATTGTGGTTGCTTGACTGGTGGAATGTCTTCTTGTACAGCGAGTCGATGTACTGCCACTGCTGGATCCAACCCTGGCATTTCTTCATATGTCCAAGCGAACACATCCCTATTTGTCAAAAGAAATTTATGATATTCTTCTTTACTTTCCTTAGATAAATGTTTGCTGATATAAACTGGGCGAGGCTCGTCGAGCGTCCCAATATTGATTTCTTCCAATTCATCAGTGGTGGGTTGATTTCCATCCTCCATTTGTGGAGCCGCTGCTGTTGTGTCTATAAATTCAGCTGAGGTCATACAAACATCATAACCCAACCCATACCTCTTTTCCTTTAATGTTTGATCTTTGTGCAGGGCTTCAAGTTGTGCTTGGGACAGCGCCTTTTCAAATGGTGCAAGCTGCCCCCGGCCGTTGCATAGAGAAGGGCCTTTAATGATATCATAACCCATTTTCTGCATCATATAAAGAACCTTATCGTCATATAGAGAAATAGGTAATGATTCATCATCCCTATTTGACAGAGTTATTTGAGCAACTACTCTATTCTTATTTTTGCTCGTGCTAGAGTTGTGCAATTGATTTTGAGCTTGTTTTATTTTATGTCGTACCAAAGGAGGTAAGGGTGTCGGAAACTCAATACCTTTATTAGAGGATGATTTATTCACGACACGAAATATTGGATCTCCTTTCTTCCTTTGGCCACTTGGTATATATTGATATATCTTCGTTGTTGATGAGGATTCCTCAATATCTCTCTTTATAAAATTTGACTCTGGTATAAACACTGACTTTGGCTTACACACTTTATCGACGGGCTCGAAGTAGAATTTTGCATCAGCATAGAAGGATTCAGCTATTGTGAATGGCTTTTTATCAGCAAATATCCGTATTATCTCCCCTGATTGATCTTTGTATTTGATGCATTGATGAAGCGTAGATGGTACGACTTGATTTTCATACAACCATGGGCGGCCAAGCAGGGCATTATATGAGGTAGCCGCATCGATCACGTGAAAGTTCACATATGTGCATAGTGTTTCCAACTTTAAAACCAATGATATGTTACCCATAGCTTCCTGACCAGATTGATTGAAGCCATGAATAACCACATTAGATCGGGTCAAGTCCTTTTTGGAATATCCAATCCTTTTTAAGGTACGCAAAGGTAATAAATTTATGGCAGATCCGCCATTTATCATTATGCGATTTACGGGCAACTCGTCAATTTCACCGAACATGAGAAGCGGCCTGTTGTGCTTCTTAGAACCTAATAGCATGTCCTCCTCAGTGAATGTCATATTTAAAATCTCAGCTACTTCTGTCTCTGTTTGTGACACTTCTACTCTATAATCGTCATGAAAAGAAAGTGTCGTAACAAAAGCCATGCGCAAATCAGACGAAAGACACAAAGCATCATACACAGAAAGCATAGCTGGTATTTTCTTCAAGTGAGAGATTACATCATACTTGATTGACATATTAGTAGCAAAGTCGGTCGTTTCATTTGGGGTTACATTTTTGTTTTTGGGCTCCCTTCCAGCTGGAAGATGAGGATCAGCTAACTGGCGGCCTGATCTAAGTTGAATTTGGTCAACTTCTGGAGATTCTTCTTCAGGGAAATGAAGAGAACCCTCATCATCATCAAAGACACCAATGGTGAGGACATTGAATTCTTCATGAGGACTGCTCACACACTTTGTCAATCTTTGCGCTACTCTTGACGTGGAGCGTGGATCCTCACCTTGTACTATTACTTGTCGCAGCATGCGGCCTCCTGGCTGCCACTGGCCCCTATCTTGGACTCTTCGAAAAGTTGATGAGTCGAGCTTTGTGGCATGGATCCATCGATGAAAAGCCTCTCTTTTAAGTTGGCAGCTGCATCTTTGCTGTCGACCATAGTACGATGCACGGCCTAAGGAAACCATTGGAATAAACTTAGACTTTAAGACCATCATTCTTTTATCATAAGATGCTGTCATATTATCAATTGGTGTCATATTCGAAGATGCGGAACTCACCAATTCATCTTGAAAGGTGGCGACATTTGCTGCAACCATTTTCTTGCCTTTCTTGAAGCTTTTAAGGAGGTATGCATCAACTGTTCCTTCATCAATCATTTTCTGGATAATATCCTTTACCACAAAGCAATCTTTAAGCGTATGCCCTAAGACGCGATGATAGTGGCAATAATTTGGTTCATTGAACTTGGAAGCTTCTTCAGGCCTTTTTGGGTTAGGGAGCTCTATGAGATTCAACTCCCGTAAGCCCATAAATAAGTCATCGACTTCCTCATTTGGGAAGTAATATTCTCTGTTTTGTCGCTCACTAAAGGTTGGCCTCCTGCGAGTTTGCATTCCCTTTTGCTATTGATTTCTTGTAGTGGCTCCCTTGGGCTGCAACTGTGGAATCACCGTTGTCGCCTCCATTGTTTGCACTTGCTTTGGCTTGGCAGGCAACTTATCACGTTGGCCACCTTTCTCTACAGGCTTGGTGAATGTCTTTGTTCGACGTGCGACATGCTGCATGTAATTCTCAATATATGTAGCTTTAGAGGCAAGCTCTTCAAAAGTGACAGGCCGTACACCTTGCAAATAAACAGCCATGTCAGAGCACAGATTATTCATGCACATCCGCACCGCTTCTAGCTTGGTAATTGGCTGTGGGCAATGGAGGCTTAAATTTCTCCACCTATTAATAAAATCAGCAGCCTTCTCATTTGTTCTTTGCTCTGTTTGGGCCAACTCAGTGATGCCTACTGTTCTTTGAGTGCTATAGAAGCGCTCGAGAAAAGTATCTTGCATTTGCTCCCATGTCTTGATTGATCCTGGTGCCAACTTACTATACCATGTGAAGGCTGGACCGGATAACGTCTGCACAAATTGTCGTAAGAGAAGTGCTCCGTTATGGGCTGTATCTTGACAGGCTGCAAGAAAATGAGCTATATGCTCATGAGGAGACCCGGTTCCATTGAATTTGCTGAATTGCGACTGGCGGTAATTGCTTGGGAAAGACACCATGTCAACGTCCGGTGGGTATGGCTTAACATACCCCAGACGCATCGAGTAATGAGTTTGCATATACTGGGCTTTAACCCCCTCAGCAATCATCTTTTGGATCGCCTCAAGGCTAATTGCAGGTGATGATTGATGACTATGATGACTTGCAGTAGCATGTATGTCATTATCCTGGCTTGTATTATTAGCTATTTGGTTGCGTAAAGCAGCCAACTCATCTTCTTTTTGCTGAAGTGCAGCTGTAAGTTGGGCTAGCTGCTCCTCAACTGGACGTGTTTCATTTGCCGCAAGAACTTGTTCTGCATAGCTTGGCTCAAAACTACGGGAACGCAGTTCATAAGCGTTTATATCATGTTGGGGATCATTTTCAGGAGAGGAAGATGAATTACTATGGAGGGGATTATGAGACCCTGAGTAATTCGAATCATGCTCTTCATTACCCGAATTTGCTTGACTACGAGTTATAGGACGATGACCCATTACAACATTCTTTCGGGCTTTCTTTCTTTTGAAGTGTGTCGATGTTGAAGATGCTTCGCTGGTATCATCCGCCACCTCTGTGACTCCGACCGGCATCGAAAGAAAAACCTCAGCTGCATTTTTTTAGGCCCTCTTTCGAGTTGGCCAAGGAGCCATCATTGTTGCCGCCTTCTTGGGTGTGCTTGCTAGCTTCTTCACCACTTGGGTATTGCCACCATGACTTGATGAAGGAGAGTTTGCCCCTTGAATTTTGCTAGATTTAGAGTCAGCTCGTATTGCCAACTCCCTCTGCTTGTAGGCTTCTCGTTCTGCACGTGCACGGGCAGCTTGGGTGACATAGTTTTGTCACCGAGGGTCTTGCTCAATGAATTCTTGGTATTCTGGCCATTTAGTGAAGGCCTCCGCTCGCCGCATAATAGCACCCCCAACATCATTTGCGGATGCGCCTGGAAGCATCTCCCTTAGGGTTTGGCAAATACTCCGTGTGATATATGAATCCAGGGCATGATTCATTCTTCCTCGAATCCTCAGTCAGTTCTTCCTTACCCTGTTCCAAATGGTGGTGCCCACTTGCTCACGTTGATGTCTTGCCACAATAGGGTCAATTGCCATAGGGAAATCAACCCACGCACGCCGAGCATTGCGTTGACGACGACGATGCCGTGACGGAGAAAATGAGCCATCAAAGGAAGGTTGTGGAATTGGGGTAGATGACGATAAAGGATCTGAGATTGTAGCCGTTGGATTCATGTGGCTCATCTTGATGTCACCAGGAGTGAGGTACACTCCTTGCCACAGGAGCGTACGCTTGTGGTTCGGTTTAGGCATGGATTTGCTGGGTTTGTTGGCCAACAAAGGGATGAACTCCGACGCATCAGCTCGGAGTTGAGTTTGTGCATGACATGGCCCTCCTTCGGACGCAGCATGCTCTGTTATTGCAACCTTCCCTTTGTTCATGAGCTGTTGGTGGTAATGTTTATCCACCATCACAACCTTTCCTTTGCCGCTTGGCTGTGGGCAATGGGGTTGGTCCAACATCATCGCCTTTCCTTTTGGCGTCGGTGACGTAGCCATAGCTGCAGTCCAAGAAGGAGTCACCCCTTCTATGCTTAGGGCATGCTTTGACGAGCTCGCCCCCAACAGCTTATGAGAAATCTGGGATGGGTTTGTGCTCCATGTTGATGAAGCATTTGCCCTCAATACTGGGTGCGCATTTGCCCCCCGTATTGCAGACGGTGTTGACGGAGAAGGCACTCCCTTTGATTTAGTAGTTGTTGGGGAAGAAGTCGCAGCTTGTCCGCATGGCGTCATTTTCGATGGACCCATCCGCTTCGCACGGATAGGCCACTCATCAAGTGTTGCGCGACGAAACCTTGATGATGACTCATGGCTTCCAGACCTGGCGCGTGCTTCTTTAGAAAAGCCCACAGGAACCGAGTCAAAGGGACCGGCCTCACGTATGCTGAGATGCTGATCATGTGAGGTGGCTCCTGAAGCCTTTGCTGCTGCCCTCATCCTCCTTTTGGCCGACTTGGACAGGACATGAATGAACCCATCCTGACGTGCAGAAGTCACTTCATGCTCGTGGTTTGCTGTAGCTGGGGACGCAGCTGTGGTGTGCAGTGAACTTGCACTAGTGGTAGCTTGAAAAGGCCCCACCGGCACATCTAGCCACAGCGACCCAAAGCGTAGCATGACGAATTGTTGAACTCACCCCGCCATCCCTTCATATAAAGAAAACCATATATTAACCTTCTAGCACACACACACACACACACACACACACACACACATATACCAGCGACATGATCAATTTAAATGTCATATGTTGAACTTTGATGTTGGGAAAATGTTGGAATTCAAAGATGAGGGGAAAAGTATGTCCCACCGGGCGTGCCAGAAACTGATGACGGGAAAATGGGCGTGAACCCGCGTCCGCGTCATTAGAGACAGGTTAATTAAATTTAATTGAAAATGAGACAAAGGAATCAGGTATTGCGGGTCCATTACTTCCAGAATTAATACATTTACATAAAAATTCTGTTAATTACATCTCTTTGCGAGAAAACCCCTGATTAAGAATTCCAACATAAACATTACAACAAATTACAACACATGACTATTACAAAAATATAAGAGAAATGGTCTTCAATCTTGGCGTCGCTGATGGATGCTTGCACGAGGGTATTTTAGCTGCATTTATATTATTTTGCTAACATGGCATATGATTTTATTTTTTTAGTGAACCTATGCATGTAGCATGATTGAAAATTAATTATTTCAGTTTTTTTTTATTTTGCTTCATCTTGTAACATTGCATAGCGCTTGCAAATATTGCGCGCTCGCATGTAGCATAACCGAAGTGAAGGTTGTTTTTAATATCTCTACTACTACCATGACACAGATTTTATGCATCCAGTGTAATAGAAATATTTTATTATTTTATTTTTTATTGTTTTACTCGCTTGTATTACTACTAGCATTGCATAACGCTTGCGAATATTGAACGCTTGCATGCAGCGTAACCGAAGCGAAGGTTATTTTTAATATTTTTGTTACTACTAGTGCACCATGGATTTTATGCACATAGTATATGTAAGTTTAGGACTAATTATTTTATTGTTTTGCCTCGCCTTGTATTACTACTAGCATTGCATAGCGCTTGCATGTAGCATAACCAAAGCGAAGGTTGTTTGTAATATTTTTATTACTACTAGTGTGCCATGGATTTTATGCACATAGAGTATGAAAGTTTAGGACTAATTATTTTATTGTTTTGCCCCGCCTTGTATTACTACTAGCATTGCATAGCGCTTGCAAATGTCGAGCGCTTGCATGTAGCGTAACCGAGACGAGGTTTGTTGTTTTAATATTTATAGTACTACTAACATGCCATAGATTTTGGGTATGTCATGTAATAGAAATTAAGTGTTTTGCTCCACCTCGTATTACCACTAGCATGTAGCGTAACCGAGGAGAAGGTTGTTGTTTTTTTTAACATTTATATTGCTACATGCCATATATTTTAGGCACGTAGCGTAATAGAAGTATGTCATCATTTTATATTTTTTATTGTTTTGCCCCACCTTGTATTACCACTAGCATGTAGCGTAACCGAGGCGAAGGTTGTTTTTTTATTTTAACATTTTTTCATGCATTTTTATTATTTTTGCAGCATACACCCACCCCTAGTTCGTGTCCACTTGAGGGGACCGAATTGAGGCAATGGGGGGTTTTCAATCTTCTCACTCTCGGTTTGTATCCATTTGTAGGGGACCGAACCTAAGAGACGAGGGATCGAGCCCTTGTTCTTTGGGTTTCTATCCACCTAACGGGACCGAACCGAGAAGTTGAGGTATTCATGCCTCGCCTTGATTTATATCCATTTGTAGGGGACCGAACCTAAGAGACGAGAGATCAAGCACTCGTTCTTCGGGTTTGTATCCGCCTAACGGGACCAAACTAAGGGGGCAAAAAAAATATAAAAGAAGAAAAAAAGCAAAGGGATAGAGGAAGAAGAAAGCTTCTTAATTCATACCACCATGGCTACATCTAAGGACGAAGAGAGAGGGCAAGTGTCTCACTTTTTCTTCAAAACCTGCTTGTTCTCCCTCTATCTTTTTCTCTAGATCTTTATTCTGCTCTCAAGTGTTTGCCGAAGCCTTCCTTTTCTCTCCAAATGGCCAGCCTATCCCCTCTCTCTTTCCTCCAAAAGTCCTCTCTTTTTCTATACCATTACCCCCTATTTATAGAGCAAGGATGAGGGGTGGTTCATGAAGAGAATTACGGTAACTTCTCACTTTGATTTTTCTTTTTCCAATTTTATTTTTATTTATTTATTTATTTATTTATTTATTTATTTTCAGTGGCGGAGGACGGGAAAAAATGAGGTGGGGCGGATCGAAAGCAATACCATTCAAGCTCCTCCAACCCTGTCAACGCCGGAGTTTGCGCGCCGGTGGCTGCCGCCCGCCCGCCGCCGGCTACGCCCAGACCGCCGCCGGTTACGCCACTACCCAGCGCGGCAGCGCCCAGCGCCACTGCCCACCGGTGGCTGCCGCCCGCCCGCCGTCGGCTACGCCCAGGCCACCGCCGGTTACGCCACTGCCCAGCGCGGCAGCGCCCAGCGTCACTGCCCACCGGTGGCTGCCGCCGGCTACGCCACTGCCCAGCGCGGCAGCGCCCAGCGCCACTGCCCACCGGTGGCTGCCGCCCGCCCGCCGCCGGCTACGCCCAGGGTCCAGCCGTCCAGGGAGGCAGGGAGCAGCCGAGGCAGGGAGCAGTATAGGGTTTACATTTACATTGACTAGCTAGTAGCTATTGGGCTATTGGATACTGGATAGTAGGGTATATGGGGGCCTGCTGCAAAAAAATCAAGGTATGGCCCAAGCCTTACCTTGCCCTATCAGGCCCTCCGCCACTGTTTATTTTACTATTGCCACTGAGTCTCTACACACAAGCAGGCTAATGTGTTGCTAGAACGTGGGCTTAGTGGCTGCATTCATGCGTGCATGCACAGGTTCAAGCTTTTCATGCATGCATGCATATGATGGGTAGTTGAGGCTGCCAATTCATGGCTACCTTCAATTTTTTTTATCACTTAGCATTTCCACGTATACAGTGGTTGTACAGTGGTTCTACGTATATCTCTTTTCTCTATAGTTTTCTTTTCTCTGGTATTGCTTTTGTATACGCCGTCGGGCTATATTAATTTATACAAGTGAGCATATGTTCTCCGAATGAGCTAAAAATTAAACACAAGACTTTCACTTGCATAACAAACATGCCATAAAAATTCGCCACTCGATTGTAATATGTAGCACACACAAAAAATCCTGGAAGGTGGACTTATGCTTTGCGTACGTCATCTGGCCGTATTATCCTATTCGAGTGAGCATATGCGCTCCGAATGAGCTGAAAATTAACCACGAGACTTTCACTTGCACCACAAATATGCCATAAAAATTCTCCACTCGATTGTAGTATGTAGCACACACAAAAAATTCTAGAAGATGGACTTGTGCTTTGCATACATCATCCGGTCGTATTATTCTATTCGAGTGAGCATATGTGCTCCGAACGAGCTGAAAATTAAACACGAGACTTTTACTTGTACCACAAACATGCCATAAAAATTCGCCACTCGATTGTAATATGTAGCACACACAAAAAATCCTGGAAGGCGGATTTGTGCTTTGCGTACGTCATCCGGCCGTATTATCCTATTCGAGTGAGTATATGTGCTCTGAATGAGCTGAAAATTTGATGTGAGCTTTTCACTTGCCTTACAATCATACCGTAGAAATTCGCCACTCAAATGTAATATGTACGGCACGCAAAAAATCTTGGAAGGTAACATGCCGTAAAAATTCCAGATAAAATTGGTGTCAACAATAAATTATTCGTATTTTTTTTGGATGGGTAATCAAATTATCGGTAATTAATGAATTATTTGTATGTAGTTACACATATGTAATCACTAACTTATAGTGTTTTACTGTCATTATCAATCTTCGCAATAATATTTGGTCTATCTCATTTGTTGGAAGGTATGGTTTTACCAGAGCTTCTCGAACAGTTCTACGATGAGAATCACCGGTGCCACTCATGGATGACGAGTGACGCGGCTGGCCCTCCGCCCTTGAAGCTGCGGGGAGGGAGGGATCATTGGGAGCTGAACGAGCGGTATGTCTCAATCCTGCGGGCAACAAGCTTGTTGCCCTTTGCAAGGCTGGTCTCTACTGGACACTAGTTCACCATCAACGGTACCCTAGTCGTGGCACTGGTGGACAGGTGGAGGCCCAAGACGCACATATTCCACTTTTAGTAGTGTGAGATGACGGTCACTCTGCAGGATGTCTTGCTCTTGACCGGTCTCCCTCTCTGGGGTGACACACTTGTTCTAGCCCCTACACCGACGGATTAGAATGAGAGGCTGGTGGACCAGTTCGGCCTGCCTATCCTAGAAGGTGCTCGTGGCGTCCCCCACACTTGGTTGAAGAATTTTAGTGTGTGCTTATAGGATGCACCGCTCGAGGTCATTAGGACCCACCTCATCGCATACCTTATTCAGCTCTTTGGTTGACGCTTCCAGTCACACACGATGATATTTGCAACACTGAGTTCGTCTGTCTCGTTGAGTCTTTGGTTGATGCGGAGTTTAGGGCGATGCCTCAGTACAGCTGGGGATCAGCCATCCTATGCACCACATATCGGGGGTCGTGTGATGCTTACTAGCGTGGTACTGCTGATAACCCCAACCTGTCTATCTGCTGTGTGTTCCTGCAGCTGTGGAGTTAGGAGCACTTCCTTGTCAAGTGTTCGGCCATCGTAATGCTAATGCACCCATTCGGCGAGTTCGCCAACCTGATAGATGGGCCCACTATGAGCTTCTAGTGGACTGGTGCCCGTCTACGCTAGGCCAAGGGCAGACCGTCGAGGTGCTACTTGCTATGGCACAACGAGTTCGAGTCATTGCACAACATCGACATCATATGGGGGTCCATAGACTGTAGACTTCGTGGCGCGTGTATCGCCGTATGGGTTACCTCTGCAATGCCTGTAGTACGTAGTGTTATGGGCGACGACATGCCATCTGGTGTTCTCGTAAATGGTGGAGGCTTACACGCCACAACATGTATGCACCTCCTTCGGACGACAGGTTCCTACCGTGAGCCATACACTGGTGAGTCAAACTCCATCCATGTAATGTTTACACTTTATATGTCATACTTTGTAACATCGATGATTCCGAAAATGCAGGCAATCAAGGGCAGGTCAGCATGCTACGGACTGGCAGCCAATGCAGCATGAGTGGACGATGGCATGGATAGACAAGGTGCACTTGGATGTTGTCATGGAGCAACGTACGTACGACGTCTAGACGTATGACGAGTACCTGGAGTGGTACGTACCCTGGTCACACAACAGACTCACCATTCGTCCACCAGATCTCCCTGAGCAGATCACGCACGACGACAGTCTACAACGCTCGATTGATCACCATAACGCTTTGCGGTGGCATGACAGCGTAAGATAGTTGCAATTTCTAATCATTTTATTTACGAAATTCATACTGGTCGTTACTAAACCTGTTTCGTATGTCATTTCAGTTAGAGCGGGTGCAGGGCATCGCAAGTGCATCCAAGACCACCCTCACTAACCCAGACACACTGTATTCATATTCTATCAAATACGGTAACTGAATAATATGGATAATTCATATTCAATTCCCACCCCTAGGCACGTGCACAAGGGAATCCACATTTTCCCTTGGGATGCTTAGGGATCGATGTAGGCATGCGATCGTAATTAGGGCCTATTCGGGTTGGCTGTGACTAATGATTTTTTGTTGCGGCTGATAGTTTTTTGTTAGAAATAAATAATAGCAGCTGAAAGAATTGGTTTTTAGAAGAAGGGGATATGCGATATGGAAAATAAGGAAGAGATGTGTGCGCGACATAAGAGCGAAAGTAGCGGGACACGTGATGCGCCCGCAAGCCTTATCCCTAGAACGAGACGGAAACGAGAGGAGTGGAGAAGCCACTTTTTGAAACCGAATTTTTATATTAATTTTTGACTTCTCTAGATAGATGTATTCATTTAGCACTAAATTTTCAACTTTCATTCTCCTCGAATATGCCCAGAAAAAGGAGAAAGAAAAGTTCATGGCTGATTGCAATCAACTGCAGGGGCGGACCCACAGGGTATGCCGGGTGGGCCACGGCATACCCTGGGGCCCAGTACCCGCGCTGCTCTGCTGACGGTTCGCATGCCCGCCTCCCAAATCTGGCACCTCCGCGCAGAAACGGTGCCGTTTTGATCCACTTCTCCACAGATTCTACGTCCATTTCCGCGGAGATCTTTTGATACCCATCTCGCCGTTTTGGCGCCGGAGCCCGATCCGGTTGGAAAGGTTGGATCTTGGTAAGGATCTGAGGGGCTAATGGGGTGAAATCTGTTTTTTTCCACTTGAAAAGATCTTGCCTTTCCTACGCGTTGTACATGCAGGTGGTGCCATGGTGAGGTGAAGATCTCTGACATTTTTTTTGTTGGTGTTGTTGGGTAGGTGCTTGCGGAGATGGTGAGGGTGGACGCGGTGGGCGCTGTTGCGGTGGTGGTGTTGGCTTGTGTGCTGGGAGCTGGAGCTGATGGCTCCGATCACAGGTACAAGGAGGGAGATGGTGTCCCGCTCTACGCGAACAAGGTTGGGCCTTTCCACAATCCAAGGTATAGTTCCCCTGCGATGTGAGAATTATTGAGGAGGGATTGATTTTGTGTTACTCTTACGCTGTGTAGTCCATTTTTAGGTACATTGTACTCTGTCTTAGAGATGCATGAGTAAGACTTGGTTGACTTTGTGTCGGTAATTACGGTTAAGTTAGAATAGGATTACTGCCAAGTTAGACTAAGCTCAACCAGAAGTATTTCTGGTGTAGTAGCTATAGCCTACAAGATAGCAAGTCTGCGATTCTTCAATTGTAGAAGGCGGGCTCTGGGTTAGCACTAGTAGTTAGTATTATCTGTTACAGTGTCTTTGTGATTTCACTTCGACAATCCATGAGTTAGTAGTATGGACAGCTCAATCATAGGGAAAAGAGCTCTATGTTGTCAATAATGCCATATGAACTAGGGCAAGTTTACACTTTCAGTATTGCCTCAACGATAGAATTCGACAAGCGAATAATAACCATGTTATGTTTCTACATTATCCGCTTGTTAAAATTGATTTGCTTTTCTTTTTGACCGTGGTCATTATGACTGAGATACTCTTTGTGTATTGCAGTGAGACGTACCGGTACTATGATCTACCCTTTTGTGCACCACGTTTGTGATTTATATTGTAATTTGTGCAAGTTTCCAACTTAATCCTTGAATTTAAGACTTATCATATTATTTAGTGCATGTATACCAAATTACGGTGTAAATTTTACAATTATTTACCAAATTGGTAAATGATTTTACCGAATTGCATATGAATATTTTGGTACGGCATACCCTTTAGTAAAATACTGGGTCCGCCACTGATCAACTGTGCACTATCACTGTTCTGCGAAAAGAAGAAGGATATATTGGGATAACGAGTGTAGTAGCATCATGCTTTGCCTTTCGTGTATGAATCCTTCTAACTTCGCAACAGCTTCCAATCAATGCTCTCACTTTCTCCCCATCAGAAAGTAAACGATTAAGCAGCCATTCTTTGATTAAAAAAAGTCAAGAAATCGAACGGTTTTCAACGGTGAAAAATTGATCATAATTCCACACTGATTACAAGGTGTTTAGTGCAGCAAAACTTGTACAGCCTCTCATTTGGGGTTCAACTTTTGACTCCTGACTTTTAGTTTTTTATTTTTATTTTTCTGTTTTTTTAGCTTTTTTGACTTTTCTTTTCTTTTTTTGGTATTTCTTTGTATTGTTTGTGATAAGCTAACCTATTTTTTATTTTTATTTTTAAATTTAATTACGCAAAAAAACTACTAGCAGTTACATCGCAATATAAGTTAGCTACAGTATCAAATAATGAAAAATAAATTATAAACCACAAAAAGCCCAAATGAGCAGGGTAGTTAAGCATAGGTTTAGAACAAAAACAAATTGTTTTTTTTTGCCATCCTATTCTAATTTTCACCAATTTGTTGCCATCAGTTTTGCCCAGTATTTTCCAAGAAATAATAAATATTGTTTACTTTGGCCGGCGTCGACTAAAGGATGCAAGGGACTCATTCGCGGAAAACAGTAAACCAAAAGAATTTAACATTTCTGTGGTGGATTTAGATTTTCCGGTCGAATCAAAACAGCATATTCTTCAGTTAAATAATTGGAATTTACCTGCAAGTTGAAGGAAAAAAATTGCATGCATTAGTTTATTTGCAATGACCTTTGCATGAAAAGCACAGTTGTTCATCTTGGCAAGTAAACACGCGCAGAATCTTTGTCTCAAGTGTCAGCCACATTACAAAAGGGATAATAGGAAACATCAAATCATGATTCAGAAGAAATCGACATTGGAGGAGAAAACATGACATGACATTAAATAATGTAAAATTATGTTTCCGAAATATCTCTTTCGAAGTAGTCTAATAAAAGATATAGAGGATAACGTTGCTTGGCCGAATGACAAATTGCCAATTCAATATTTGAAGCTTCTACTCCATTGGTGTGTGGAAAATTCTTTGTTCTGCAACTGCAACCAGAGAAACCAATAGTTTCATAAGAATGCAATAAATTATTAAGATCAGTTGAACGAATATGAAGAAACATCAATTGAGAAGTCGGGAGTTAGATACACCCATATCTCAATCCTGTTGACTGCAATGCATGGGTAGTAATAGTACACATCAGAACCAACTAGGTATAAGATCATTCAGCTCAACCATGACCAGAAAACTTCGCCTTAACAATAAATTGAGCTGAATCATCAACTAACTCAATCACAAGGATCTTTGGAGACATACATATGACTAGGGATAAAAATAGATCGGATAGTTTCCGATTGATCTAGATAATTTTCAAATACGGAATGTTTCGGTTTGGATTTTTCTCGGATAGACTCGGATCAGAAACAAATACAGATTTTTTTTCCGCAAACAAATACAGATTTTTTTTTCTGGAAACAAATACGGATTTTTTTTCCAGAAACAAATACGAATACGATAATATACTATCCGTCAAATATAAATATGGACTCGGCCTATCCGAGTGTAAAGGAGTTCAGATACCCGGTCAAATGTCAATGGCCATACCCATAAGCTCATAGCCATAAGCCCACAACTAATACTGACCACTGGGCCATTCCCAGTCGGCCTCAAGGCCTCAAGCGTGCACGGGCGCACGGCACTGGGTTATAGTCTACTAGTTCAAGGCCTTATTGCCTTAAGGTCAAGGGCAAGCCGCACGCGGACGACACCACTGACATCCATCAGCCCAGCCATCGTGCCGCCTCCCTTGAGTCCCCTCATTCTTCCTGCCGATCCAGATTTGAGAAGGAGAATTTTTGTACGAATAATCTATTTTTTATTTGAAATTATAGAAATATACCGCTGAAAATTCTTTTATAAAAATAGGCTCCAGTCGCCCAATAGAGAGGCGACTGGAGCCTATCGCCCAACCAGGAGCCGACACAATCCTTGTCGCCCTATGCTGGAGCGACTGCATCTAGTCGCCTACCCGTTGGGCAACTTTCATGCAGTCGCCCAATGGGGTAGCGACTGGATGTAATCCCCCGTGAATGTTTTAAATTTTGTCAATTTTGTAGTTTTAAATTGATAAAAAATCTGCTGAAGTTGTAATAAAAGTTTATGTTCATTGTATGTTGTAGGTGCGTAAATAATTTTGGAAATTTTTTTACGAACGATTGACCCTAAAACGATTGATACATACAATGATAAGTGATATTTTGATATTAAGGAGTAGGTAACGAGGAGTATAAGCACGGCACAGTACTAAAAAGTTCACATCGTTAAATAAACGTAAGCAGTACATGAAACAATCAGGCGCTCCGAGAATCAGGTGCCACCCTGCCTTGCCCTGTCTCCACGCCCGTGTCCTCCCATACGGCCCCGCTTGGCCGTCCTTCACTGTAACGGGTTACGACGCTCCGAGAACGTAAAACGAGCAGGAGCGTGTCGCACCCGCCTCTGAGCTGGTGGAGTCAGCTGCACCTCTGGCTGTGTGCCCTCTGGTGCACCGGGGAGGGCACTGCCGGAGAGAATCTCTGGTGCTGTGTCAGGTGGTGCAGACCTAGACTGCTGCCTGACCCACTCAGAGAAGTACTGGTCCACATCGTCCGGGCTCGCGGTGGGGCCGTGCCGGGACTTGAACTGGAAATGACCTGCAAAAGTAATATCGTTAGTTTCAGATGTAAAACATTGCGATAAAACGGAGATCGTACGATACGTACCCTCAGTGAAGGTCATCGCACCTGGAAGAAGGGGCATATGTCGAGTACACCCCCTGTGTGGGTAAACCAGGGATGTATGGAGGACGCGAGAATACCTGGCTTGGCGGTGTACGAGGCCGTCCCCAAGCAGATCCTCCAGCCTCGTCCGGGTGAGGTGCTGGAGGACATGCCCATGTAGAGCCTCCAGAGTACTGCCACGCCGGTCGAGGCGGCACCGGTGGCTAGGCCGTCCGTGTGCTGGGCGTGGGCGTGGAAGCTGCTGGTAGCCTTGTGCAGGACAGTAGATGCACGACACGTGTACCCCACTCCTTGAAATGATGGTACGCGCTGATGTGCTCCTCGTGGCCCACCTCGGCACCTGCGGCAAGCCTGTGCAACATACTCTCGGCCTCCGTGACGATCGAAAGACTCACGTTAGACTGAAGGAAAAGACATAAAATGGTTAATTATCCAAGGTAGCATTGCCAGTAGGGAATGTTCGAAAATACGTGTAACGTACCGTAATGTGCGTATCCCGCGTGAGGTGCGCGGGATACGTGTTTGTTGAAGCGAGGAGGTGTGCGGGGGGCGGGTCCATGACATGTACGAGCCTCGTACGTGTTTGCGTCTGGTACCAGTGCAAGTACTCCATGTACTCTGTGCTGTCGTATGGGTGGTCCTCGTCAACCACGTCGTCAAGGGCACCGTCCCACTGCGCAACCCACCCCTGCATCTTCACCGTCCACTCCGTGCCGCATTTCACTTCCTTTCTATTGTGCCTACTTGTAGGACCAGTTCGTTAGTAATTTCCAATGAAGTAGTAAGTATGTACAAATTTATAAGACACAAGCACTCACGCGTGCACAGAAGGCGGCAGTGCAGGTCTGACAGGTACTGGCACAGCCTGGCAGAGACCAAACTGCCGCATCACTCGCTGCGGCGAGTAGTCCTCCACGAAGATGTCGTAGACGAGCTTCCGGTGCATCAGCCAGAAAGCCCGATCGCGCCAGCACAGGCTCGACAATCCATTGGGAGCACGGTCCTCCACTGCCGCCTGTGAGTACGGCTCCCAGCGCACGTCGTCGGCCGTGAGGCGGTCGATCTGCTCAACAAAGGGCAGATACGCCCGCGTGACCTGGACATGTGTGAACTGCACCTACAAGGATGAATAGATGTTACGTATGACCATCGTTAGTATAAAAGGAAATAACTAATTGACATATGACTTACCCATCGACGACACCAAATAGAACTCATCATCGGCCGGTCGATGTCTCCCCCTGGATACATGTCGGGCCCGTACGGACTCATGTCGTCTAGCAAAGGTCGTCCGAGGCTAAAGCGGTCGAACGACCACAGCTGCAATAGTAGGGGACAACCCGCGAGGATCGAGTTCGCCTTGGTCCTCGAGCACGCATTGCACAGGCCGCGATAGGTCGCGGCAAGTACGGCCGATCCCCAACTGACCTGGGGGGCCTCGCCATCCGCAATTGCCCTAGCATGACCGATGAGGCGCACGTCGACACTGTTGCCATGGCTGCTGGTGAAGAGCACCCAGCCAAACAGCCACAGCAAGTACGCCTCCAAGTGGCACGAGGCCTGGTGATCGTCCGCCTCTGGGTCCATCCGCTCCACCTGAATGCAAACAAGATGTTATTAGTCCATAATAACACAAATAAGAGTTTCGCCTACACGATCGATTGTAAAGACCACGTACCCGGAACTATGCGAGCCACCTCAGCGACGGCCCGTGGGTCTGATTCGCTGGGAAGATGTGGTACTCACCCACGGCACCCGGTGGAAGGACCCCCTCGAATCTGCCGAGCAGGTCATCGCGCCACTCGACCGGGGCCTCCGGTAGGAAGGCAGCGCCTCCCGTGATCGGAAGGCCAAGAAGTAGGGACACATCTTGCAGGGTCGGTGTCATCTCCCCGAATGGGAAGTGGAAAGTGTACGCGTCTTTCCTACCGCTCTTACGGCAGCACTAAAACGCTGGCGTAGTGCAAACCTGGCTGTCCAACGGGGGTCGAGTCTCCAGGCCACGCGAGGTGTACGCGTCCGAACCACTCCCACCTCAGCCGGCTCGTCCGCGCTCCCCGGTGGCGGCACACGACGGGAAGCGCAATGCACGCGGTCCACGTGCTCGTCCAACAGGGGATACTGCCAGTCACGCGCTATACCTGCATGCAGATTTCATATGCATGTTGTTAATTTTGTAAAACTACATGTTTAATAAATTTAGTATAACAAATATTTAACTTTTTATAGCTAGATCTACACCTACGGTTGCTTTCTATACAAAAAATTCTATACTAAAAATTGTACTAAAATCTCTGTACTAAAAATGTTCCATACTAAAAAAATGTATACAAAACATTTTGTAATTTCTATACTAAAAATCGTATACTACAAATTCCTATACTATAAATTGCTATACTATAAATTTCTATACTAAAAATTGTGCTAAAATTTCTGTACTCAAAATTCCTATACTACAAATTTCTATACTAAAAATTCCTATACTAAAAATTTCTATACTAAAAATTTCTATACTAAATTTTCTATACTAAAAATTGTACTAAAATTTCTATACTAAAAATTCATATAATAAAAATTCCTATACTACAAATTTTTATACTAAAATTCCTATACTAAAAATTCCTATACTAAAAATTTCTGTACTAAAAATTTCTATACTAAAATTTTCTATATTAAAAATTGTACTAAAATTTCTATATTTCTATACTAAATTTTACTACCACTAACATTTTATACGAATATACTATAAATGTAATATAGTAAGAAAACTTTCGAAAAAATATCTAAATCTGAAGATCTCGCGCTCTCCTCTTTTTCCCCTCCTCTTCTTCTCCTCCTTCCTCCTCTTCTCTCCTTTCTCTTCTTTCTCCTCTCCTTTCTCGCGTCGCCGAACGAAATCGCGAATGAGCAGCGGCGGCCGCGGCCGAGCTCGCCGCTGGGTTTTAACCCATTATTGCCGCCCGAGGGTTGGGCGACAGGAATAGCTATCGCCCAACAGTAAAGCGACTGCATGTCAGTCGCCCAACGGCTGGGCGACAACAATAACGTGCCCCAACCGTTACCAAACTGCCGCATTGTCGCTATTCGGTTGGGCGATTAGTTCCAGTCGTCCAATGGAGGGGCGACTGTAGTCTATTTTTGTAAAAAAAAATTCAGCAGGTATATTTCTGTAATTTTAAATAAAAATGGATTAATCCTACAAAAAATTCTGAGAAGAGGCACCGCCGGGCGCCGGCGCCGCTCGCCACCCTCTCGCTCTAGTCCAGCCCTAGGCGGCCAGGCGATCCAGAGAAGCAGGTACCGCCGCTCGCCGGACCGCCCCTCCGTTCGTCTCCAGATCAACGGCGCTGCTTTTGGCACCCTGCCTGCCCTCCACCGCCGCGCCAGTTCAGGTCGTTCCGCTTGATGTTCTCAGTACTCACTACTACTTCCAGAGTTCCAGTTTTTCTAGTTCCTTGTTACGCACAGACTTGATATGCCGTATGCGTACATGAACTCATGAGGCAACTGTGATTTGTTCTTCTATGGAACAACTTTTTGTAGAAAATAACTGATATGCCAAGCTCGTTAACATGTATATACAAATGAAATTTTTTGGCAATGTGTGTGCCGGCTTCTTGTCGGCTCGAGCTTGGGAGCTGTGTTTATTTTGAGAGCATTTATTCAATTAATGTCTCTGACAATTTCGGAAAGTATAAAAGGGGATGAAACGAAATGATCTACTATGTCGTGTAGCATAAGATAATGTAGGAAAAAAAAAGATGGAACCTACTTATAACTTCATTAAAAACACGTTTTTTAACCATCAAATCGTATGTCTATACAAGAAATAAGTAGCTAGCGCCTAACAATGTCTAGCAAGTTGAGCAACCATGAGGCGGCTTCCTCCATGAGC
The DNA here is from genome assembly GCA_017311315.1 of Dendrocalamus latiflorus. NCBI lineage: Eukaryota > Viridiplantae > Streptophyta > Magnoliopsida > Poales > Poaceae > Dendrocalamus > Dendrocalamus latiflorus. The sequence goes on from CM029634.1 coordinate 29,153,455, forward strand.
AGAGCATGATGTAGATGCAATACGCCTAGAGGAAGCATGTGTATCAGTATATATGCGATAGTACTTATGCTATGTTTTTATGCTTCTTCCAATTTTTACCGTGTATATTCCATAGACTGCACGATGTTGGTACTTATATTATGTACTAATCGACTATCGAGTTTATTTCTATTATGGACAGAAATACTTATGCTTGTTCAAATTTCATGAATCTTTTGACAAGATAAATTATTTGTGTTTTATTGATTTTAAATGTACAGTTTAAGGATTTTTTTTAAATTTTTCAATAAATATTTATAACTGTGTTCGTTTCGATTCGTATTCACTCCGTATCTATATTTGATATTATTTGTATTCGTATTCGTATTCGAGGTATCCGTATTCGTATCCGCATCCGAAAAATATAAAAACAAGTATGGTAAATACATTGTTCGTCTGTATTCGATCCGTTTGCATCCCTACATATGACTTCCAAGAGAAAAAAAAAATCTATACTAGTCAAATGAGTTACAATACTGTTAGCCGTATTTTAGACATGAAGATACTCCCCCAATAAGCATATAACTAATAAAAAGAGGAGGGCGCATCTAAGTGAAAGCTACATTGACATATCACATGCTACAATAACTTCTGCACCGTATAAAGCTAAAACAATCCGGATATAATCTGTGAAGTATTGGTATTTCTGTTTCAGCAGCGCTGGAGAAGAACTCAGTTCAGCAGGAAGCAGAGCATACAAGGATATCCTATTGTTCTGACAATAATACTTGTGGTGCAATCACTAGGAATGTCAAACCCCAATTTTCTGACGATTGAAATTCAGAGTCAGAGATATTTATCCTTGATTATCTTCACAATCTCTTCAACTCTCTTGATGATTTTAGGGTTCATCAAGTCCCTTGCTTGCCTAAGGAGAGTGCCTTCCCTGCTGTTATAATATGCATCAACTATAGCTCTTGCCCAAGTATGTAATGCCTCTGGACTCCTGCTATCCACCAGATATGTCAACGCGACTTGGAGATAACAGAAAAAATGCCACAAAATCTTTTATGAAACATGAACAATACTTACGTGTATAATGTATCAACATTTTCCCCTTGAAGTTCAGGCCCAGGAGTAAAAGCATCATTCAACGCACTCAAACGTTCTTCTGGATCCTCAATCATTATAAGATGCTTTAGTATTCTGATATCCGTTGGCATTTGTCTCTGGAGATTGCCTACCGCAGTCATGTATAGATGAAACATTATGTCTTTTGCCTAGAGAATGTATGGTAGATCAGGGAAAACTTAAACTGAGAATTTGTACATTAAACACAAATATACATCAAGCATAAAGTATTGCAGCCCTAGATTCCTACCTCAGATTTTGTGATGTCGGTGCCCTTTGCAGCTGACCAAGCTTTCGAAAGCATCAACACTAACGCAGAATCGAGTTCCTTCTTCTCAGCCAAGTCATCTATCTTTCTGCATGCAGCGTCCACTGAAGGTGAATTAAGTATATCTTTTAACTTTGATTCAGCAGCATTCAAAGCTTCAAGACTCCCAGATGTGTCATCATGAGCTTGTAGAGCATCTACACAAGCATTTCCAAGTGTTGCCAACTCTGCACGCAAACCAATCAAGACATAAAAAATGATGAACCAGGAAAATATTAATCTATCCATAATATACAATATCATTATCTCCATTATGTTAAATAATATTAAAGACTCCGGAAACTAGCAAATAACTGCCCATGTTGACTGTCATGGGCGTAGGCCTTAAGCCCAGCCGGTTCATTATTAGGAAGTAGAGATTAGTTTTTATTTGAGTTAGAGATTAGTTTTCATTTGTTAGAAATATGATTAGAGCTAAGATATTAGTTTCTATATTTGTTAGAGATATGATTAAGATTATATTCTATCTGTTAGGGGTAATCCATTTATATAAGAAGGTTGCCACATGCTATTGAAACCAAACAAAAAAATAACAAAGTCATTCTCATCTATAGTCTCCTCTCTTTCTCTCTACGCCAATGCTCTACAGCTGCTCCTTTATTTGGTGCGGCTAGCATTGTGTCTTCAAGCGACGGCATGGCATCTTCCCAGGTCGGCACACAGGGTACAAGCCGCACCCTGTGACGGCGGCGGCGCTTCTTGGGGAAGTGGATGTAGCGATATTGCTCCAAGCAATCCCGGTGTGCCTTCCGGCCAAGAAGCGTGCGCTCCATGTCAGCAAGGGCGGAGAGCCCGAAGTCAACGACTTTGAGGTTGCGGTGCTCGTTGAGGTTCTCGAGCTTGATGTCGCGATGGTACACCCCGACCGCGTGGCAGGAGAGTATGGACACAAGTTGCTGGAAGATGCGACGGGTGTCGTCCTCGCTATAGCCGTTCACAAGGACATCGCGGTAGAGCGGGCTGCGACAGACGTACTCCATGACGACGAAGATCTGACTCTAGGTGGCCATCACCTCGTGGAGGTGCATGACGTTGGGGTGGTGCACGAGGACCCGACGGTGATCAAATCCAGCGCACTTATCCAATAGGGATACATCGTCGCTCATCAGCTCGTCCTTGAGGAGAGACTCAACTTGAATCGACGACAAGAAGACGAGGAGGGCCCAAGCCTAGATCTTGGAGGCGAGATCGGAGCGGATCGGAGCCGCAGTGAGCCGGAGCCACCGCTCGACACGCAGGTGTGCTGTGGCTACGACGGAGCCGGTGCGGGAGGTGATGACGCCGAGTCATGCTGCTGCGGGGGAGAAGATGCCAGCGGAGCAGCTGGCGTCACCAACGCTTGCGGGGGAGAAGATGCCGATGGAGCAACCGACGTGACCAGCGCATGCGGGGGAGAAGACGTCGGCAGAGTGGCTGGCGTCACCAGCGCATGCGGGGAGAAGGCGCCGACGGAGCGACCGGTGTCACCGACGCATTCGGGGGAGAAGACGCCGATAGAGTGGCCGGTGATGCGTCACCATTGGCTACGGAGCGGGTGTCTGCAGAAGTGAAGCAACCGACACAGCAGGCGGGGTCGACGGCGACATGTCGGGAGTACTACTAGATGGTGGTGACGGGGCTGGAGGAGCACTAGATGGAGGAGATGAGGCAGGAGTATTAGGAGGCGGTGGGTCTGGAGTGCTACTGTGCTTCCATGGAAAACCCTCGGTGGGGTGGCATTTGGGCTGGGGCGATGGCCGTATGGCCCGTATCAACAGTTAGGCTTCAAGCACATAAAAATAAAAAAAACTTCGAGGCGACATCGTACTCCATCACGACAGGGAGCCGGTCCGAAAGCCCATCATGACGGGGAACCGAAAGCGCTACATTTTGTCAATGTGGATCTGCAACCATGGCCACTGCCTAGCAGCTCGAGGACAAGCTGCATATCAGGGAGGGGTGTAATATCATGAGCGTAAGCCTTGGGCTCAGCCGGTTCATTATTAGAAAGTAGATATTAGTTTCTAGTTGAGTTAGATATTACTTTTCCATTTGTTAGAGATATGATGAGGGATAAGATATTAGTTTCTATATTTATTAGAGATATGATTGAAATTACATTCTATTTGTTAAGGGGAGCTCATCTGTATAAAGGGGCTACCGCATGCTATTGGAACCAAGCAAAAAAAATAACAAAGTCATTCTCATCTATAGTCTCCTCTCTCCCTCTACGTCGACGCCACCCGACCATCCTCTCGGTGGTGTTTACTACCTATAAACTTGTTAGATATATGTATAGTCTAGGGATCTCTTTGCATATTGTACATGAATATATATTGGTCTGTTGGGCCCTTTGGAAATATGAAGTCTCATTGCAACAGAACTAAGTTTTGTTACATTGACATTGGTACGTGTTGTGGCTACTGATCAAACAGTATATGAGGAGAGTAGTGGAGTGGAGATGATGGACAATGCTTGCCCCTTCCCTATGTCTAGGGCATTGTCACAGCCCTTGGATCGTAGGGCGTAGCTGTGACTCGCCGGCGGCAACCCTTGGCCTTGGTGACGGCCAGATTTCCCCAGCTTGCGCGCCGCCAGCAGGAGCAGAACAGGGGGAGGTAACTAATACTAAAGACTCTTTATTATTTTCTGCTTGTCCCCAAACATTGGATCTCAAGCCATATATATATGCTGTTTTACAAGAGTCCGAACTGGACTTGTAACCCTAATCCAAGTCTTAAACGGAAATAGAATCCTTAATGGATTCGGAAGACTTAACTGAAATAGAATCCTTAAGGGATTTGGCTGCTATATAACTGGTAAAGCTAAACCCTAGTCCGGCGGCTATAGACTATGACATCTCTCCCCTCCTCGCGAAGCAGCTCGTCCTCGAGCTGAAAATCTGGATAAGAATCCTGAAACTGAGCTAGTGGCATCCATGAAGCATCAGCCAAAGCAGTGCCAGACCACTGCACCAAAAGGTGTGGCTGTCCATTGCGGCGAGCTGATTTCAACACCCGCAGCGGAGTGGGCAGAACCCGGCCATGGTGAACTTGCGGTAACGGCGGTGGAGATGGTGGTGGAATCCCCTGGAACTTTTTCAGCAATCCCACATGAAAAACATCATGAAGTTTAGCGCCCGAAGGGAGTTCCAAGCGGTATGCAACTGATCCAATCCGCGCCAGGACCTTGTAGGGACCGAAGTACTTAGGTCCAAGTTTAGTAGTGGCTGGAATGCCCATGGAAGCTGCCGGTCTATGCAGAAGGCGCAACCAAACCAAATCGCCCACATTGAAGGAAACATCGCGGTGATGTTGATCATAGTATTTCTTAGCATAGGCTTGAGCTTGCAGGAGACGATCCCGGATATCCTGAATGAGTTGATCCCGTGCTAGCAGTGAGACTTCCACGGCTTGAACAACAGCCTCACCCTTTTCATAAGTGCGTAGAGAAGGTGGATCCCTGCCATAGACGACTTTGAAAGGAGTCTCACGGAGGGCTGAGTGGAAAGATGTGTTGTAGCAATATTCGGCCCAGGGTAGCCAGTCCAACCATTGCCGCGGACGATCGCCGGTTAAACACCGCAAATACATGGCGATCACTTTGTTAACGGCTTCAGTCTGGCCGTCGGATTGTGGATGATATGCTGAACTAAGGTGGAGGTGAATACCCGCCAGGCGAAATAGATCCTGCCAAAAGTTGCTTGTGAAGACTCGATCGCGGTCACTGACAATAGATGTTGGGATTCCATGAAGGCGGACGATCTCATCAAAGAAGACGCGGGCGACCGTTGTAGCGGAATACGGGTGGGCCAATGGGATGAAGTGGGCGTATTTGGAGAAGCGATCAATGACGGAGAGGATAACAGATTTACCATGCACCCGAGGAAGCCCTTCAATGAAATCCATGGCAATGTCAGACCAAGGTTGCGTCGGGACGTCAAGCGGCTGAAGAAGGCCCCCGGGTTGTAACTGTTCAATCTTATTGCGTTGACAGACGTGACAATTTCTGACGAAATCCTGAACAATGCGTTTGGCGCCCGGGAGGAAGAAGTCTTGGCGCAAACGGCACAATGTTTTTTGAATGCCTTCATGTGCTGCATGTGCTGAAGTCAGAATGTGCTGTAAAGAGGGCGAAGATGCTAGCACATAGACCCGGCCCGAGCGGAGAATAAGTCCATCCTGTACCGACCAAGGAGCACTCAACTTGCCGGAAGTGATATCGTGCTGCAGCTGCTGCAGTGTCGGGTTGTGTAGAGTCTCATGTCGCAGTTCGGGAAAAAGTGAGAGAGCCGGTGATGAGATGGCCATTAAGCTGGTCGGAGTGCAGTCACGCCGGGACAAAGCATCAGCCACGGTATTGAGGCGGCCTGGCCGGAATTCGACTTTAAAATCGAAGCCGAAGAGCTTGCTCACCCAATGATGCTGTGGAATTGTGGAGAGTCGCTGATCAAGTAAGAATTTCAAACTGTAGTGGTCTGTGCGGATCATGAAAGGACGACCCCAAAGGTATGGTCTCCAATGGCGAACAGCTTGGACCAAGCCAATTAATTCGCGCTCGTACGCAGGTAGCTTGGAATGGCGTGGTACAACTGGGCGACTAAAAAACGCGATAGGTCCCTGACCTTGGTGAAGTACAGCCCCAATGCCTGATCCTGAAGCATCACATTCCACAATGAATTGCTGAGTAAATTCGGGCATATGCAAAACTGGTGCTGAGGATAAAGCTGCCTTGAGCGCTTCAAAGGCTTGCTGAGCGGTTGGCGACCATCCAAATGCCTCTTTCTTTAGCAAATTTGTCAATGGAGCTGCAATCTTGCCAAAATCTTGAATAAATTTGCGATAATAGCCCGCAAGACCTAAAAAACCGCGGAGTGCTTTAATTGTCTTGGGTTGTGGCCAGTCAGCAATTGCTTGTACCTTCGACGGATCCATGGCTACTTGGCCGTTGGAGATAATATGGCCCAAGTAAGAAACGGAAGATGACCCGAAAGAACATTTAGACTTCTTGAGGAATAAGGCATTTTGGCGAAGAAGCAGAAAAACCATGCGGATGTGTTGCAAATGTTCAGACCAGGATGAACTGAAAATCAAGATATCATCGAAAAAAACAAGGACGAAGAGACGCAAATAGGGCCGTAGGACGGCCTGCATTAAAGCTTGGAATGTGGCCGGTGCGTTGGTCAATCCAAAGGGCATAACCAAAAACTCGAAAAGACCTTCATGAGTCCGGAATGCAGTTTTGAAGATATCGTCGGAATGCATGCGGACTTGGTGATAACCCGAGCGAAGATCGAGCTTAGTGAAAAACCGAGCTCCACGTAGTTCATCCAATAATTCATCCACCACAGGGATCGGGAATTTGTCTTTGATTGTCAACTCATTCAGGGCCCGATAGTCCACACAAAAGCGCCAAGTGCCATCATGTTTCTTAACCAGTAGGACTGGAGAGGAAAAACAAGATTGGCTGTGGCGAATCAAACCTCGTTGGAGCATATCCTTGCATTGCCGTTCCAATTCGTCTTTCTGGTGGTGTGGATACCGATATGGCCGGACGGATACTGGGGCTGCTCCTGGACGAAGAATGATGCGATGGTCCTGTGGTCGAGCTGGAGGAAGTCCCTGTGGCTCAGCAAAAAGGTCATCAAATTCCTCCAGAAGAGGCTGCAAGGAATCCTGGCTGGTCTGAACTAGAGTATGCACGGTTGGGGTCGGTGAGATTCCTTGCCATTGCACCCGTCGACCCGCCAGCCAGAACATCATGGTGAGGTCATCAAAATCCCAAAGAATTGGGCCAAGTGTCTTCAACCATTGGACCCCAAGGACGATATCAAACCCATCCAAGGGTATGCCATAAGCTTGAATGAGAAACGGGGTCTGGTTCACCATCAGCTGGAGATTACTGCAAAATCCAGTACAGGCCAGCTTCTCGCCGTTGGCTATCTTGACGCTGAGGCTCTGGCGGGGAAGTAATTGCAGGGCAGCCAATTGGACAGCCCGAGCACTTAAAAAATTGTGAGTAGAACCAGAGTCGACGAGGGCGATGAAAGAATGAGTACCAATGGTCACTGCTAGTTGCATGGTGCCCCCGTTGGATGCTCTGGTGACAGCGTGGAGGGATATCTCAGGTGAGGGTTCTTCTGTTTGAATGACATGCAGTCCTAGCTGATCCTCGTCCGTGTCTCCATCTTCATTCATATCAATGTAGGTTAGGAAGGGTTGCTTGCAACGATGTCCCGGCAGGAATTTGTCGTCGCAGTTGTAGCACAGACCCTTGGAACGACGATCAGCCAATTCCGTTGGAGTGAGGCGGCGGAACGGCTTTGCCGGACGCCCGCTGGAAACTGCAGCCAGTGGTGGCGTCTCGTGCGAATGGCCTGTAGCTGGAGTCGGTGTTGATGTAGATCGCTGCTGTGGGCGCCAGGGGCGTGGTGCTGATGATGTGGTGGTAGTACCGACCATGAGGTGCGCACGCCGCTCATATGCGCGAGCGAGGCTCATTGCCGTCTGAAGACTAGCTGGTTGCTGTAATTCAACGTCAGTCCGAATAGGCTCGACCAATCCGGCGGTGAAAATTTGTACCTGTTGCAGCGGTAGTAGGCGATCCGCCCGACAGAGCAAGGCCAAGAAGTTGGTTTGATACTCACTGACGGATCCAGTCTGCCGTAGGCGAGTCAATTCCCCCAAAGGATTGCTGCGGGTAGGCGGTCCAAACCTCATGTGGCAAAGTTCTTTAAACTGGTCCCAATTGGGCTGTCCTTCGTCGCGCTCCAATTGGAAGTACCATTGCTGAGCAATCCCGGTGAGGTGGTATGCAGCGAGCCATACCTTATCCCCCTCCTCTGTACGCTGACCGCGGAAGAATTGGTCGCACCTGTTTAACCAGGAAAGGGGATCGTCGGCGCCGTCGTAAGTGGGAAAATCCAGCCGGTGGTATCTTGGTGTATGGGAATATGAATTGGATGGCACATGTTGGCGCTGGCCCATGGGGATGTGCGCAAACGCCGGCGGTTGGTGAAGAAATTGCGGTATGGGCGGCGGCAGGCGGAACAGAGCATCGGTGGTGTTCGCCGGGAGTGCGGAACGGTTGGCGGCAGATGGAGCTGGATATGGTTGGTGGAAAGTGGGGAGATTGGCGGAGTCCTCCAGGCTCGGAGCGGATATGGATGGTGGTCTGTAGCCGCTGGTGAAAGTGTCCGCCGGTGGAGCCGACGACGCGGTGAAGACCGAAGGAAGGGCTCCTGACGGAACCGGCGAAATCCCTGGCGCAGAGGTGGCCCCAACGCCGCCCGCTTCCATCGCTGCGATCTTGACGTTGGTGGCGATACTCTGCCGCGTCAAATCTGCCATCGCCGACTGCATCTCGGCGTTCTGCTTCGCGAGTCCCGCCATCTGCTCCTGGATCGCCTTGAGCACTGCGCTGACCGAGCTGGTCTCGTCGCTGGACTCGGAACCGGGCATAGCTGATACCAAGTTGTCACAGCCCTTGGATCGTAGGGCGTAGCTGTGACTCGCCGGCGGCAACCCTTGGCCTTGGTGACGGCCAGATTTCCCCAGCTTGCGCGCCGCCAGCAGGAGCAGAACAGGGGGAGGTAACTAATACTAAAGACTCTTTATTATTTTCTGCTTGTCCCCAAACATTGGATCTCAAGCCATATATATATGCTGTTTTACAAGAGTCCGAACTGGACTTGTAACCCTAATCCAAGTCTTAAACGGAAATAGAATCCTTAATGGATTCGGAAGACTTAACTGAAATAGAATCCTTAAGGGATTTGGCTGCTATATAACTGGTAAAGCTAAACCCTAGTCCGGCGGCTATAGACTATGACAGGCATGTATATATATTTCTATGAAACATATTTTACAATCCTACATGTTTGCCCCTTCCCTTCGTCTAGGGTGTGTGTATATATATTTCTATGAACCGTATTTTACAATCATACCTTTACATTCATGTGCTCTCCATAGAGGTATCTATGTCATTACACACATCCCGTTTTGGGCTTTACAACTCTTTAGCAGGCCAGTTGGGCTTAAGTGGGGGGCCACCCCTACCACAGTATGTTTCTCTATTACTCTCTCTAGGCACAAAAGAAAGTCGTTTTGGTTGACATGCAGTCAAACATTATAAACTTTGGCTATCACTATGCAGTCAAACATTATAAACTTTGGCTATTAATGTTTTTTTGAATATTTAGAATGGACACATGAAAACGGTATGCATAGATTTCTCTCAAAAAATACTTTCATAATATTATAATTTTAGTAGGTTTTATAAATATATAATAATAGAAATAAGTGGTCAAAGTTGTATTTGAGGACCGTGTCAATGTTCAAAACGTTTTCCTTTTGTGACTGGAGGGAGTAGTTGACATGCAACTCATATGGAAAGTTATTAAGAGCTTAAAACAAAATAATCAAAAGGGGGCTTAAACCATCAAAGGCAAAACAAGAATGAGAATGTATATGCAAAGTTGCCAAGATATGAAAGAAGAAAAATGTCAAAAGTTTGCAAATAAAAAAAATCAAGTTCTCATGTATTTCTCACCTCTTTGCTTTTCGGGGTCATCATGATATGACTCTGCAACATAATAAAGGTGGTCGAAGAATTCCACTGTGAAATCTTTACGGCGCTTGGCAATAACAGCAGCCATTTTATCAGATGGTGTGGATTTTACTACTTCAAGTAGTTCATTATGCCTTTGTACATCCTCATCTATCTGAAAAGTGAGGGAGGAAAACTATATTAAGATTATTATTAATAAGGCATGCCTATTAGTAAATGCTAAATTCATTAATTAAATGAAGCACCATGTGCTTCTTGTAAATCAGAAAGTAAACCAACGTCCACACCACCTCTTTCAGTTTTCTACCAAGTCTGAGAAGATTGTGCTTCATCTCAGGGTTCTGTTCTGCATCTGCTCTTTCCTGACAGCGTTTAAAAAAATGTGGTCTTATGTTGTCCCATTCCCTGCTAAATGCTAGTAACTTTCTCCAATCTGTCGGGGTAGGCTTGTCGACCATGAATACACCAATTAACTTGTCAGATATTTTGATCATTTTGTTGTTGTCTGTAGATTTCTGGTTTGTCTTGCCAACCCTTCCTGCATGATGATCTTCATGTGATGAAACACCCATAGCACCATTTGTATATCCACTGCTTGATGGCATGTTTTCCGTATAATCGTCGGGCACTGCTGTCACGTCACCAACTGCTTCCACATTAGAGCATTGTGGTTGGGGAAGACCAAGAAACAGGTGACCTGAGATCAGGAAAGGTGGCATGTTATTTAGAGCTAAAACTTTTCAAATGTAGCCAGATGCCCACAAATATTGAACTACACGGATACCATTAGATACAGGCATACAGCCAAATATAAATGGTAACACTACCAAATGACTCGTGCATGCTGTCATAGTCTATAGTCGCCGGGCCAGGACTTAGTCCCAGCTATATGGCAGTCTAAATCCTTACAGATTCTAATTCAGTTAAGCCGAATCCATTAGGGATTCGTTTCCTTTTAAGAATAGGAGTCAGGATCCAAGTCCGTTTGGGACTCTATCTTGTAATCAGCAGTATATATATAGCTTGAGAACCAATCTTTGGAATCAAGCAAGAATTAATAAAGAGTTTATTTAGTTTACCTCCTCTGTTCTGGACGGCCGGCTGGCAGCGCAAAGCCAGGGAGGACCTGGCCACCGCAAGGCCCCCGATCTCCCGGCGGTGCGTCACAGCTACAACCTGAGATCTAAGGGCTGTGACAACTTGGTATCAGCAATGCCCAGCTCGGATTCTGGGGATGATGCCTCCTCCGTGAGCGCCATGTTCAAGGCTCTGCAGGCACAGATGGCAGAGATGCAAGAAAAACTCTCCGATCTGACTCGCCAGAGCGCCGCTACCAACTCCAAGGTTGTGGCCCTCGAATCAGAGAAGAGTTCCCCCTTCATGGCTCCCGGGACTTTTCCAAATCCATCCGCCGCCGCTTCCCTGCCAGCAATCTCCACTTCCGCCGACCCATCCATGTTTCCGGTGCCCGCCAATTACGCACCACCATTACCGTCCGCGCAGAGCTATCCGGCTCTCACAGGCGACGCCATGTTCCGCCTCCCGCCTCCCATACCCCAATTCTTCCATCAACAGCCGGCTCCACAGTTTCATCAGCAACCTCCTGCACCGTCACTTGCCTCCATAGGGTCGCGACAACAATTGACATCCAATCCATATGCCAATGCTCCAAGATACCACCGGCTGGAATTTCCCACGTACGATGGCACAGACGACCCGCTGTCCTGGCTTAACCGATGTGACCAATTCTTTCGCGGCCAGCGCACCGAGGAAGGCGATAAGGTTTGGCTTGCTGCCTACCACCTCACGGGGATCGCCCAACAATGGTACTATCAGTTAGAACGCGACGAGGGACAGCCAACATGGAGACAGTTCACCGAACTCTGCCATATGAGGTTTGGGCCGCCAACTCGAAGCAATCCCTTGGGAGAGTTAACTCGTCTACGTCAGACAAGCTCAGTTAGCGAGTACCAGACCAACTTCCTGGCTCTCCTGTGCCGGGCAGATCGGCTTCTTCCCCTGCAGCAGGTACAAATCTTCACTGCAGGTCTTGCGGAGCCTATTCGAACGGACGTAGAGCTGCAACAACCATCCAGTCTCCAGGTGGCAATGAGTCTCGCCCGTGCCTACGAGCGTCGTGCACAAATTCCGGCCAACACTTCCTCAGCACCACGCCCTTGGCGTCCGCAGCAACGCCCTTCCTCTATACCAGCGCCGGTCTCAGGACAGCAGCAAGCAACACCACCACCGGGGACAGCAGTCGGAGGCCGGCCGGCAAAACCTTTTCGCCGCCTCACACCAACAGAATTGGCTGATCGCCGCGCCAAAGGACTATGTTACAACTGCGACGACAAGTTCCTCCCGGGGCACCGTTGCAAGCAACCCTTCCTGGCATATATTGATATGAATGAAGACAACGAGACAAGCATGGACCAGCAGGGACTGCATGCGATTGAGGCCGAAGAACCATCCCCTGAGATATCTCTCCACGCAGTCACAGGAGCATCCAACGGGGGCACTATGCAGCTCACAGTAACATTTGGTACTCAGTCCTTCATCGCCCTCGTCGACTCAGGCTCTACCCACAACTTTTTGAGCGCTCGGGCTGTACAATTGGCCGCACTGCAACTACTTCCCCGTCAGAACCTCAACGTCTGAATAGCAAACGGCGACAAACTAGCCTGCTCGGGATTTTGCAGCAATCTTCAGATCATGGTGAACAATACCCCATTCAGCATTCAAGCTTACGGCATACCCTTGAATGGCTTTGACATCGTCCTGGGGGTCCAATGGTTAAAAACACTGGGGCCAATTCTTTGGGATTTTGATGACCTTACAATGATGTTCTGGCTAGCAGGTCGCCGGGTGCAATGGCAGGGGTTAACAACTGCTCCAACTTTGCATGCTCTCGTGCAGAACGGTCAGGACTCACTCCAGCCTCTCCTGGCGGAATTCGATGACCTTTTTGCTGAACCATCCGGACTTCCTCCAATTAGGCCATTCGACCATCGTATCCAGCTCAAGCCAGGGGCGACACCAGTATCTGTCCGCCCATACCGATACCCACACCATCAGAAAGATGAATTGGAACGCCAGTGCGCTGACATGCTCCAACGCGGCATCATTCAGCGGAGCCATTCTTGTTTTTCCTCCCCGGTTTTATTGGTCAAAAAACAGGATAACACTTGGCGTTTCTGTGTTGATTATCGGGCACTCAATGAGTTGACCATCAAAGACAAGTTTCCAATCCCAGTGGTTGATGAGCTTTTGGATGAACTACGGGGCGCACGATTCTTCACAAAACTCGACCTTCGGTCAGGTTATCACCAAGTCCGCATGCACCCGGCTGATATCTTTAAAACGGCATTCCGCACACATGAGGGTCTTTTCGAATTCTTGGTCATGCCTTTTGGATTGACTAACGCTCCAGCCACCTTCCAGGCCTTGATGCAGGCTGTCCTCCGGCCCTTCTTGCGCCACTTCGTTTTGGTTTTTTTCGATGATATCTTAATCTACAGTGCTTCTTGGACAGAACATTTGCAACACATCCGCCAGGTTCTTCTTCTCCTTCGGCAACATCAACTATACCTCAAGCAATCAAAGTGTTCTTTTGGGCTCTCTTCGGTCTCCTACCTGGGCCATGTGATTTCAGAAGGCGGAGTAGCCATGGATCCCTCCAAAGTCCTGGCAATTGCGGATTGGCCCCAGCCTAAGACAATCAAGGCATTGCGTGGATTTCTAGGCCTCGCTGGCTATTATCGCAAATTTATTCGCGATTTTGGAAAGATAGCAGCACCCCTCACCAATCTACTTAAGAAAGACGCATTTGGATGGTCTCCTGAGGCGCAGCAAGCCCTCGAAGCTCTGAAGAGCGCATTGACAGCCGCGCCGGTTTTACACATGCCCGATTTCAAGCAACAATTCATCGTTGAATGCGATGCTTCGGGCACGGGGATTGGGGCGGTCCTTCATCAAAACTCGGGACCAATCGCTTTCTTCAGTCGACCGGCGGTAGCTCGCCATGCCAAGCTCCCAGCTTATGAACGGGAACTCATTGGTCTCGTCCAGGCAGTTCGTCATTGGAGACCATATCTATGGGGTCGCACTTTTCTTATTCGCACTGACCATTACAGTTTGAAGTTCTTGTTGGATCAACGCCTTTCCACCATCCCACAACACCATTGGGTGAGTAAGCTGTTTGGATTTGATTTCAAGATAGAATTTCGGCCGGGCCGCCTTAATATAGTCGCCGATGCGTTATCTCGACGGGACTGCCCTCCAACAAATCTGATGGCCATCTCGTCACCAACTCTTGCTATTTTTCCCGAATTACGCAATGACATTTTGTCCACACCAGAGTTACAGCAGCTACACTCGGACATTGAGGCCGGCATACTGGGCAGTCCATGGTCTATAAAAGATGGCCTCATCCTTCGTTCCAACCGTGTTTATGTGCCAGCATCTTCGCCCTCCTTACAGTCTATCCTCACTTCGGCCCATGCAGCTCATGAGGGCATTCAGAAGACGCTCTGCCGATTGCGCAAGGACTTTCACATTCCAGGAGCTAAACAACTTGTTCAGGAGTTTGTACGCACTTGTCTTGTGTGCCAGCGTAACAAAATCGAACATCTACACCCAGCTGGTCTCCTTCAGCCCTTGGACGTCCCAACGCAGCCATGGTCCGATATTGCCATGGATTTCATTGAGGGGCTTCCACGCGTTCATGGCAAAACGGTCATCCTCTCAGTCATCGATCGTTTTTCCAAGTATGCACACTTTCTTCCATTGGCTCACCCATATTCCGCGACAACGGTGGCTCGGGTTTTCTTCGATGAGATTGTGCGCTTGCATGGGATTCCATCCTCAATTGTTAGTGACCGCGACCCAGTTTTCACTAGCAATTTTTGGCAGGATTTGTTTCGCCTGGCAGGCGTTCACCTTCACCTGAGCTCAGCTTATCACCCTCAGTCAGATGGTCAAACTGAAGCAGTCAACAAAGTCATCTCCATGTATTTGCGTTGTTTGACCGGAGATCGTCCTCGCCAGTGGTTGGAATGGTTACCTTGGGCGGAATATTGTTATAACACCTCATTTCATTCCGCATTGCGTGAGACTCCCTTCAAAGTAGTCTACGGACGTGATCCACCAACATTACTTTCGTATGACAAGGGCACCGCTGCAGTCCAATCTGTGGAAGCTTCTTTGCTTGCCCGTGATCAATTTCTTCACGATATTCGCGACCGTCTTCTTCAGGCTCAAGCGTATGCCAAAAAGTATTATGATCAAAAGCATCGCGATATCACTTTTGCTGTTGGTGACTTTGTTTGGCTGCGCCTACTTCACCGTCCAGCCGCCTCTCTTGGTTTTTCAGTCGGTACCAAACTCGGCCCTAAATATTTTGGCCCTTACAAGATCCTGGAGTGCATTGGCTCAGTTGCGTACAAACTGGAGTTACCACCGTCTGCGAAACTGCACACTGTCTTCCATGTCGGCCTCTTGAAGAAGTACCAGGGGGTTCCTCCGTCCACACTACCACCACTGCCTCTTCTCCAGCATGGTCGGGTACTTCCCTCCCCTTTCCGTGCATTGAAAACTGAACGCCGCCAAGGTCAGCTCCAAATACTCATCCAGTGGACAGGCACTACAGTGGCTGATGCTTCATGGGTTCCATTGGTCCTTTTCCGAGAGACTTATCCAACATTTCAGCTCGAGGACGAGCTGCTTCGCGAGGAGGGGAGAGATGTCATAGTCTATAGTCGCCGGGCCAGGACTTAGTCCCAGCTATATGGCAGTCTAAATCCTTACAGATTCTAATTCAGTTAAGCCGAATCCATTAGGGATTCGTTTCCTTTTAAGAATAGGAGTCAGGATCCAAGTCCGTTTGGGACTCTATCTTGTAATCAGCAGTATATATATAGCTTGAGAACCAATCTTTGGAATCAAGCAAGAATTAATAAAGAGTTTATTTAGTTTACCTCCTCCTCTGTTCTGGACGGCCGGCTGGCGGCGCAAAGCCAGGGAGGACCTGGCCACCGCAAGGCCCCCGATCTCCCGGCGGTGCGTCACAGCTACAACCTGAGATCTAAGGGCTGTGACACATGCCTAACAGGCTGATACCCAAGAGACTAGAACGGAGGCTTCATCCCGCACATGGTAAAGGTGGCAGTGGTTAATTACCAGCAGGAGGCTAACAAAGACTTACTTTCAGGTTTTAAGAGGTAAAGAAAGTAGCTCCCAAAACCTAAACCCACTAAAACTTAAACTACACCATTAAAATTTCAGAATATACGATATGGTTGCAGGCAAGGTTCCAAAAACCGGAACCGGAACAAATCCCGGTCGGCGGCCGGTAACGGTAACCGGGCGGTTACCGGCCGGTTACCGGAAAAACCGGTAAAAAACCGGTCACAATTTGAAAATCAAAATTTGAATTTTGAGATATTTTGAAACCGGTAACCGGAAAAACCGGCCGGTAACCGGAAAAACCGGCCGGTAACCGGAAAACCGGAAAAAAACCGGCCAAAATTCGAAAAATCAAAAATTCATACCGGCCGGTTTTTTGTTTACCGGTCTCTACCGGTAAAACCGGTAACCGGCGGTTACCGGCCGGTAACCGCCGGGAATTTGAACCATGGTTGCAGGAAATCAATTATGTAACAAATATACAGAAACTATTGACACAGTTCTACTTTTTTTAGCATATGGGTCTGCTGGTTTTGGATATTATTCAACTGAAGAAGTGCACAGAATTTTGCAGCAGCTGGAAAATTGCAGTAGAAGAAAACACAACTGCACAAAACTTCAAATGTATAGGTGTTTAAGCAAAACAAGAATGAAATAGGAGACATCAGATAAGCAAGTATTTACATACCAGAAAAAAAAACCCATACAGGAGCATAAAATGTGTACTGTAAATTGTTTAGAATTACTGTTTAATGGCTCGTTGATCTAGTTTCAAATTCATTTAGTAAAAATGCAAAAAAGTACAAATCACATATATAAGTTATCATTTGTTGGGGATTACAGCATGACTAAATTGGGAAACACACAAGCTTGATTCTCACCAAGGGGCTCAAATTTGTTGTAGAAAGTTAAACATCATAACCACATAAAGGAAAAGTTAGCAACCATGTCTATACTGAAAGCTTCCTCCTCTTTAGACACCACCAAGAAGTTATATTAAAAGTGGTAAGACTGGAAACTAGATCACGTTGAAGATGGCTAAGATCTCACTGTTCAACACAACAGATGAATTTTGTTTGATTTAAGAATTTAAAAGATCTCCTGCACTAAACCATATTCTGAAAATGGATTCAAACTAATGTCAGTTGATCTCAGACTAACCAAACTTATCATAGATTTTGATGTACACACAAGCTTGCAGTCTTATGGTATCAGTTGTTTGCACAAATCACAAGTTATTTAAATGAAAGACAAAACTATTTTGGAACTCTTAAATAGCAATTGCCTCTCAGGTGAAGTCCATTTTGTAGCATTGATGTCTATTGTGTGTGCACTCATGTTCAAGTTGGCTCCTCATTAATGAATAGCAAATAGAAATGTTTATTAGGTCTTAAAATCTCACACCATCCAACCGTTTTCTCAGTCATTCATATGAGTCAACTATGACTAAGAAGCCTATTAATGTTATGGCCTAGGATTTTGGCGTACATGCAGCAGGCAAGCTAATAGCACTGCGGACACTATAGCAACCGTGAACAGTACTCGCGGGTCAAGGGCGAGTACCCTACCCTCGGTCCTTGGATCCGTACCACAACATTTGGTATTAGAGCCACTCACTATGGCTTTCGATGCTGAATTATCTTCCTTGGACACGTTAATAGCTAGCAACAAGAAAATAGGGTCTTTACTTGACAATATGATGGCCACCTTGAAGAAGGCTATAGAGTTAGTGGACAAGTTAAAGGAGCAGAAAGAGATGTTGCGTGTCATTGCAATGGTTATGCTACCATCACCTCCCACCCCCCCCCCCCCCGGCGCCGACTTTGGCACTGGCCATATCACCAATGACGACTGCTCTTCAGGCTTCACCTTTAGTGCCTTTGTCAAGGAGGAAGGTTGTCGCTGTCCAATGACGGTCATCTCCGCGCGGCCGGCCGACATTGTGCCTTCGCAAGTGTGGAGCACAACGGTTGCCATCTGGGGGTCAGCGAGGTCATCGCATCTCCACAACCGTTGCATTCCAAGACAAGAAGAATGATGTTGCTGCCTCGCGCTCGGTGCCCATGCCCTTCATGTCTACTGCGTCATCAAACCACGCCCAGGGGTTGCTGTCCATTGGAGTTTCGTTGATTTTCTTCCATACGACACAAGGTCATTATCGTGCCCTCTCGTCGACATCGGGTTACGACGGACTTCAGCCATGGCCGTTGCCTGACATCTCGAGGATGAGCTTTCTTGTCGCGAGGGGTGTAATGTTATGGCCTAGGATCTCGGCGTACACGCAGCAGGCGAGCGAACAATACCGTAAGCACTACAGCAACCGCGAACAGTATCGCATGGATACTGTAGCAACACATGAACAGTACCCAGGGGTACTGTAGCAATGTGTGAATAGCACCCACGAGTACTGTAGCGCATACGAATTTGGGTGGTTCGCCGGTATATCGCGAATTAGGAATACAATAATTAGTTTTCTTATTATTTGGGCTTATTTCCTTTTACATTATTTCTATATATTAGATATAAGTTTTCTATTATTAAGTATTAGTTTCTTTAATATAGGAATAGGTTTCTTAGGGATAAGTCTAATTATCCCCCCTATAAAAGGGATAGCATTGCACCTATTATCATTAAGCAAAGAAATAAACAAAGTTCTCTAGTCTTTTTTTTTTCTTCAACAGGCCTCAAAGCCTAGGAGGCAGCATGGCCGGCCGATCACGAGCGAGCGCCCTACCCTCAGTCCTTGGACACATACCACATCAATTAATTGTTAGGAAATCGATTATTTGCCCCCACAAAGTTTGCCATTTTGTGATATGCCACCACAATGATTGTCCTTCGTAATATACCATCCAATTCATAAAAATAGTCTGGATTTGCCACTCTTACTGCATTCTAGCATTTTTCTTTTGCCCGAAATTCATATGTGAAAAGACTTCTTTGTCCTTCTTTCTCATTGTTTTTTTCCCCAACATTCATATTGGCCATGAGAGAGTAGTGTATATATATGTACCGATGAGTTATTACTTGCATACAAAATATGCCATGAGATGGTATATCACTGCTCCATGACTCGGTATGCTCGGTGGTACCTTTTGGATTAAGTTCAGGGGTTCCCTTTTGGAAATAGACTTTGTATGCTCAGTGCTACCATTTTGGATTGAGACTAAGTTTAGTGATGAGACTGTATGCTCAGTGATGACTCGGTATGCTCCATTCTTGAGACTAAGTTCAGGGGTTCCCTTTTGGACCAAGAATGGATCAAGCTCCTCCACTGCTCCATATCCTACCGACGAGTATCCCAGTCATGAAATCGATACATTTTTCAATTTTGACACGTCCGTACACAAAGATCGATGTAGTCTCTCAGATTAGTCAGTTAGTATTACTTGGTTTGCTGCACAAATTCTGCAGAAAATTACTGGAGTAACAAACTCATCTCAAATCAACCAATCAAACAAGGGGATGGAGGTTGGAGAAGAAGACAATGAGGAAGAAGGGCAAAGAAGACTTTTCACATACGAATTTCAGCCAAAAGAAAAAACATACGAAAAGAGTGGCAAATCCTGACTATTTCTATGAATTGAATGGTATATCATGAGGGGCAATCTTTGCGGTGGCATTTCACGAAGTGACAATCTTTGAGGTGGCAAAAATAAACAATTTTCCCTTAATTGTTTGCTTGAGCCAATAGATCGTTCTCCCTTTGGTTCCAATATAGCTGTGCAAGTGGCTATAACTTCAGCTGCTAGATCTATCCATGTTCCACCTTGATACTTCAAAGCACAAACAGCTAGCAAACATTTCCCGTATACTCAAAGATAGCATCCATACATACCTCCACATTGATACTTAATAGCACAAACAGCTAGCAAACATTTCCCGTATACTCAAAGGTAGCATCCATACATACCGTTTACTGAAGCATCACAAAAACTAAGTACTTGTCTTCTATGTTCTAACTTCTAACAGCTAACATTTTTCTGGGAGACTAGGTTGCCTACAACACCAACTTACTCGTTTGTTGAATTACCACTAGAATTTGTTCCAGATAATGCTGAAATTCTTGCGTTGGCCCTTGACAAATCCAACATATTATTGGTACCAACTTCAGGTGAGCAAGTAATGGGTTGCGAAAGTGCCATAAATCAAGTAATATAACAGTCGATCTGTTCTCGTTTAGAACACATAACTATCCCATGCTCCGGTTCTTTCACCAGCCAATCTTTTATTTGAACTTGTTCTCCACAAAGTACAAGTGGCCACTGTGCAATTTTCTCTATTTGCAAGATATACTTCGAGTACATAAACAAGGTCCTTCTGATTGTCAGTGTCGCCACAATGTTCAGTACACGACCAACCAGAGGCGGACTTGTGAGGCACGGGGATTCAGTTGAACCCCCAATTTTTTGGAAAAATAAACTTCTGTTAGTAAAAGACACCCTAACACGTCCTCTAGGATCGACTAGGATTGACCTTGCGCAACTGAATGGAATCATGGATGGATTGGATTAGATTAGTTTGATACCACGCAGCAAACAAATCCGGGAGGCTGGAATAGCAAATTTGGGATGAGAAGAGGAACAAGTTCGACATGAGGATGGGGATTCAGAAGTTTGAGATGGGGTTGCAGCTACAAGATTTTTTAGCAGTAGGCAGCGTCTTACCTTTGGAAACGGCGGCGGCGGCGGCAACACGGAGGTGAAGGCGGCGGCCGAAGGCGAGGGTGC
This sequence comes from Dendrocalamus latiflorus, assembly GCA_017311315.1. Classification (NCBI taxonomy): domain Eukaryota; kingdom Viridiplantae; phylum Streptophyta; class Magnoliopsida; order Poales; family Poaceae; genus Dendrocalamus; species Dendrocalamus latiflorus. The sequence goes on from CM029634.1 coordinate 29,174,353, forward strand.
CGGTGCGAGGGGTGGTGAGGAGCGGTAGGCCAGCGGGCGGCGCCTGGCAGGAAGGGGTGGTCGGCATCGCCATGGCGACGAGGATGAGGTGGCCGTTTGCTAGGGTTCAAGTAGACAAGTGGGGGCAGGAGTTGCGGTGGCTCGGGATAGGACACGAGAGTACGAAATCATGAGATGTTTTCTCTATGAACTTCTTTTTGTCCTTTTTGTTGGATTTTAAATTACGGAAGAGCCCACTAATTTAAAAAGTTTTTCAAAAGAAAGTTGCTACGGCCATGACGACATACCACCCTTGTGCCACTCCTCTCCTTCCTCTCAAAGCACTACCGTTTCCCTCCTCTTCCCCTCTCTTCTTCTGCTCCGAAATAGATCTGATCGTCTCCTCCACTACCTCTCGCCCCCTTCACCACCACCAACAGCCAGCGGCGCCATCGCCGTCGCGCTGCCCCCGACCCCTCCCCGCCGTGCCGCTTCGCCCAACCTAACTGCCACAACTATCGCTGCCACCGTCCTCCTACCCTGCCTATCTCCCCTGCCGCTGCTCACCGCCGCCCACCATCTTTCCTCGACCTCCTTCTATGCGAGGGGGGAGGGTGAACCCATAGCGGGGGAGCCAGATCTGGTGGCGGAGGAGAGTGAGGGGATGACAATGGCGAGGAGGGAGGAAGCGGCAGATGGGAGTGAGAGGGAGCATGATAGGGAGGGAGCGGTGGCGCTTCAGTAGGAAGAAGACGCATGAGAGAGGGGGGAGGTACCATTCCATAGTTTTTCTTATTTAAAAATATCCTTTAAAAGTTACTCCAGATATGTTTAGATCTATATTGTACCACTTCCACTCATCTCTTACTTTTTTCTTTGTTTCTTGGCATTTGATCCATGCGAAAAGTCATATATACCCTCGCCCAGAGATTGCTTCGTTCGAATGCACTCGCTGCTTATGGCTTTTCACTTTTGCTATAGTAACTAGCTTTTAAACGATATGTCTTTTCAAGACGGGATCTACTAGTCGATTGTAGTACACACTGTACCGACTTAGTTATACCAGCGAAAATTGCATGCGATTGTCTCTCTTTTTGTAATCTCTCTCGCGAATAGCCATAAATTTAAAAACCATTAGCCAAGGCCCAAAAGAATCTATAGACGAAGATACAAATTACATGACTATACTAGAATTGACAATTAATAAACAGCTAAGGACTTGCATATTAACAAGAAAGGGAATCTCCCTTTTTTGCTACTTGATCGCCTGATAGTAATCACGATATCAATTTTAATGGTTTTTAAGGATATATTAATTTTAATGTTGAAGTAATAATGACAGCTCAAGTGCAAAGGCTCGACGGTCCATCAAACGTGATGCAATCTAGACCATTGTTGCGTGCAACTTTGGTAGTAGTTTCCAGGTCTCAGCATATTACTGTTCTGACAAAAACTAACGGAAAATATCAAGGTAGACAAAAACACATATATACGATGATTAAAGGAGAAAGAAAGCTTTTTAAAATTTTAGAAAACACATCTCCCATATAGGTCTGGTTCGGTGAGGGCATAAATTACTTTTCACATGGGTCAAATGCTACGAAATGGAGGAAAAGGCAAGGAACGACGGAAATGGTGCAGCATGGATTGCTTGGAGTGGTATGAGAATATTTCTCGTGCTACCACCCCCAAATAATGGTGGTACCGGTGTTTCTACTCTTCAGAAAACAATACAAATAGTCATAAAAATTTCGAATTTTTTGGTTAGATTAGATAGACACAAAATAAATATATCATACCACAAAAATTTAAATCTAAATTCAACGTACAGATTGAGAAACAAAAAAGACAAATTTTGCTAAAAAAAATTCAAGGTAAAGAAAAATAAAAAGCCACTGTTAGCAGAAATTTGTCTTTTGTATTTCTCCTAATATATGTCACGTTTTTAGTTGAATTTTTGCAAGATGATTGATGATATCATACTCTATCTAGCAAAAATTTTCGTGACCATTTGTATCATTTTCCAAAGATTGCGAGCACCGGTAGCATCATGAGTGCTATATCATGGAAACCAATATTTGGGATGGTATTTAATTCAAATCCAATTTTTAAAATGGTATAGTAAGAAATTTCCCATATAGGCTATTTATGTGGGCTATGCAAAAATAATATCATTAAATTTCCGTAAAAAATAAGTCCATTTATTTCACAGTATTTATCCAAACCCATCGTACACACATACGTCGAATCAAGCCGACGAAGAGAGATACATCCATCATGCCTGCTACAAGCAAGATCGAGAATTCTAGCCCTGATCGGTTCAGCTTGAGCTTCTGTCTTATTTTTCACTATTCATAAATTTCGTCTTTTTCTGAACTTTTGACTTTTTGTTGAGCTTTTTTGCCGGTTCTTTTTTTCCCGTATTCATTTGTATTATACATATTGGGCTAACATATTTTTTATATTTTTAAATTTTTTTAAATTTAATTATGCTAAATAAACCTCTGTCAGCTACAGTGTTTTTTCAGCCAGCTACAGTGTTTTCAGCCATAAGCCATGAGCTTTTAAGCCCAACCGATCACCAAGGCCATCGGTAAGAGTCCCAACAAATGTGAGTAGCAAGACTACAAGATGGCATGTCAAGTCGCATCAAAGGCTACGTAAGTACCAAGAGAGCAAATTCACATCGAAAACGAAGAAATCGGATTTTTTTTTCTATTTTAGCCCTTTTTTTTGAAAAATATTCACATTTAGACCCCTTGATAGTTATAATTCCGTTTTTGGACCTAGGGGGTCGGCGCCGTGGGTCACGGCGCCGAGGTAACACGTCTCGGCGCCCTGGTCCATGGCGCTGAGGTCGCAGGCCCGCTCCAGCGTGGCGGCCGGCGTGGCGCCGACATGGCAGGTACCTCGGCGCCGTGGGTCGTGGCGCCGAGCTGCCTGCCACGTTTGCAGACACTCGGCTGTTTAGGGTTTGCACCGATCAGCCTTTTTTCGCAAAATGAATTACTAGTTGTATTTTTTATTTGGATTATTTAATTATAGTAATATTATGTAATATATTTATTTAATTATAGTAATATTATGTAATATATTTATTTATTTATAGAGAGCAAAAAATACGACATATGTTTTGAAAATTCGTTATGTATTGCAGATGATACATGTAGGAAATTTTTTGTAGATTTTTTAAAAATATTATGGTACATTGGTAATGGTTTTTGAAAAATAAAATTTTGATGTGGAGTACAGTTTGCTGCTACGCAAATTATTTTTGCAATTATGAAAATTAAGAAATTTGCTTGGTAGAGTACGAACGAGTTTTGTGTGAAGTAACGATTAGTGTATTTGTGATTTTTGTACAATGCTGACCGTGAAAAATATGTTGAACTGGCAATAACATTTTTCGATCATGTTATGTTGTTTTATTGGAAAACATTTATTGAAATTTTTTTTGAGGACAACTGTGATAGGAACAATTGGACGAAAGGAGGGGAAGTGATAATAAGACACGTGGGAATCATTGCATGCGAAAAGCCGAGATAATAAGCTTAGTTGAATTGAAATAAACTTCATAATAAAGTTGGGACGAACATGGCGCGTACATTTTTATTACATGCATAGCATATAGCATGATATCCGACTAACCGACCCAACTGCTCGTACGACCTCTCGTGTGGACCGGGTCTATTACATCTTGTCTACTGGGTGTAGCGTGGTTGTTTCCCCTTTTTGTCGCGCCCTGAAGATGGCTCCGCTGCATCCTTCTTCCTTGGTCACTCTTGGTCTTGAGAGCTGCCTCACGAGCTTGAAGCTCTTCCTCCTGACGCTTGATGGCTGCTTCACGCAGACTTAACTGCTCCTGCCTCCTTTGCAGCTCATCCTCCTTGCCCTTCAGACGGATTTGGTCCACCCTCACGCGGCGCTCTTGCTCAAGCCGCATCTGTCGTTCCACCTCGCGAGCCTGAGTCATCTTGACAAAGTATTGTCCTTTGTTTTCCTCCTCCATTGGCCGGTTCCGTGGCCATGCCGGCGGCACCCGATCCACCCATTGCATGAACCCACAAGGCTATGTGTGGCGTGGTAGATGTTATGGATCAAGTTGAGAAACGATAACGAGAAACAAAGGATTTAGTTATCATCGTTACCACGAAGTCGTCATCTAGGTCTGGACACTTGAAGAACCTACGACCGTAGTTGGCTCGTTGTACTGGATCCGTCCAGACGCACAACATCGTCCGAAAGCCGCAATGGCACTTCGGGCGCTCATGCCACTCCGGCACTCCAAATGGGTCGGACCTCCAGGAAGACATTGTTGTGTAGTAGTATTGTGATGTCTTGAGGAGAAGATGTGGTATGGAAGACATAGGAGGCCTTTATGTAGGCAGGTTATCTGATGCAGTGGGCATAGTCCATGGAGAGGATCTTTTCGCTTTTCCTGGATTTCAGTGTAGCAATAAATGGCCCTATGTAGGCTTTTCAGAGACTATAGTCTCATAATAAATTCATAGTTCGTAGCCTTTTCAGAGCTTGGACCATTCAATGTATTTGGTACAATATAGCCTTTTCTGTCGTTTTCTGCTACAGGCCTATGTCACTGAGCAAAGCTGGGCTCTTTTGTCATGTCTCTGCGCAAAGCTGTCGCGTTGTATCATGAAAATTCCTACGTAAATCAAATTTACTCGCTAATTTATGTGATAAATACATTACAATTTATCCAAATTAGTATTATTATTGTCGTACTTAATTCACCAATCCAACTACTCATTTCTCTTTATTTTTGACTTATGAATTCTTATGTAAATGAAATATCTACATTTTTTCCTAATCTTCCATTTGTGGAAGCACGCTCTCACAAACATGCACATCTATATCTTATTGTGTCTATCTCTCTTGTTGTGTCATTGCAAACGTGTCGGCATATCAATTACTTTTATCGTAATCTTCCATTTGTGGAAGCACGCTCTCACAAACATGCACATCTTTTTCGCTTTTACAGGATTCCAGTGTAGCAATAAATGTCCCTATGTAGGCTTTTCAGAGTCTGTAGTCTCGTAATAAATTCATAGATCGTAGCCTTTTCAGAGGCCAGTAATCATAATTCCTGTAAAGGCTAAAGGCCTACGCCCCTATATGTGTACTGGCATTACATTGTTGAGGCGACGGAAGCCTGAAAAGCTTAGAAAGCTAATTGTTGCGTCATTAGTCTATCTCTCATGTTGTGTCATTGCAAACGTGTCGGCATATCAACTACTTTTATCGTGGACGTCAGAAAATTTCGGCAAGTTCCCCCTGTTTTTGGAGCCACTCTAAACACAAATATCACATGAATATAACATATACACATATATACAACAAGTAGCTCATTACAAAACCCATCTCAGTCCATACGAACAAAGTACAAATAGTCCATAACGTTATAACAGTCCATACAGGTGAAACGGCTAGTCTCCGTCACTGCCTCCTAGCCTTACCCTTATGCCTCCTCGTCGGCCGGAGCTTTCTCCATCGGTCGTGATGAACCATGTGGAGGTGACCACATGTGTATGATGAGTAATTGACTTTGGTTTAGGTAAGTCGAGTTTGGTTTGAGTGGTTCGGAGTCGAGTCGTTGCGTGGCGCAGTCGGGCTCGATCGGACTTAGTCAAACTTGGTCGTATGGGATTAGGATGCATATTCTGATAATTTCGACAGGTTTGGACTTCGGCATGGTAAGTGATGTTATTTACGCTTTCATGTGTTGAGCGGTGCTATTTGACGTGGTTCTTGTCTGTGTGGTTGCAGGACGTCGAGTGGAGTCGTGGTGAGACACAGAGGACTGGACTAGGCGCAGGTGGCGCTGAGGTCAGAACAGTCGGGAGGTGTCGAAGACGACGTGGACTCGAGGTGGTTGCGAGGCGTGCGAGACAAGGAGCGCGGAAGCTTCCCGGAAGGTGCAGGAGGGGCGAATCGGGAAATTCGCAAGGCTGCACAAGCGGGAGCGGGCTCCGTTGGACGTAGCGGGCGTAACGGGGCGGAGACCCGTTAGCCAAGCGCTATAAAAGGAGAGGAGGGGCTGCATGCCCACTTGAGCACTTGAGAGAGAGTTAGGGTTTTAGAGTCAAAAGAGGCTTTGATGGCTTGCTTTTGGCTTTAGGCTTTAGTTGGTGAGGTTTGTTGGTGGAGGCAGAGGTGTGCTCCCTGCTTGTCCCCTTCGTTGTTCTCTGTGTGTTCTTGAGAGAAGGATGGAGAGTTCTTGATCAATCCAAGCATGTATGGGGAAGTAGAGAGTGTGTGAGTTGAGAACCCTCATGTAATCATTCCTCTTGTATCAATCATGTATCTCTCTTCCTCTAGATCAATATGAGATGGTGGATTTTGAGTCTTATGGCTCTCTGTTGTTCATTTCTCTACGATGCTTTCTATGTGGATTTCTTGACTTTTTGATTCTCGAGTTCTTGCTTGCTGTGGAGGTGCAAAATGGGTTGCTTAGTGATGGGAGAGTGATCTTAGACCATTTGGTCAGCTAGAATCCCAGCTTATCTCGTATCCAAATTTCTCCTTAACAATCCGAGCAAGTGTCTTCACCTTCATATTGGGTTCTCCCTTTACTATGTGCCACAATGACTTGGCAATAATGGTAGAGGTCAACCGCCGATGCTTCTATTTGAGCTCTGCTTCGGCACAAGTGTGTGGGGCCAACGATTCTTGTGATCTTGAACTTTCCCGTGTCCTTCTGTTTCCTAGCACAAACCCTCCATTCACATGTTTCCTTCTCGCACACAGCTGTGTACCTCCGCTCCACATAAGAATGCCTCACCTTGAATGGCCTTTTACGAATCACTGAATACTCCTGCAGCCACCTTTTCAATGCTGACAAGTCCTCAAACACCATGCCCTTCTCAATTGTCATGCTTGACTCGGCCTTAGGAGCATCTAGCAACTCGTCATCCCTTCCTTCTGCATAAGCCTCATGGGAATGCCTAAGATCGCTGAATTCATGAACTGATGGATCCCGGCCAGGGCAATAACGCCTGATCAGCTCAATATAACTTTCGGTCAGCTCTCCAAAAGGGCGGTCATCATCAGAATCAACGACCATTGCGATCTCATAAGGCTCCAGATCATCCACAATTTGAACATCCACACTGTTGGAGTCCCTGCAGACTTCTTCAACGTTGCCAGATGGAGCAACGGGAGGAACACCCACATTATCAGAAATGTCTCCTGCATCATAAGCACGAAAACGATGAGATTGAGACAAAAGAATGGAATGACGGGAAAAGACTAAACTGTTGCTCGACTCTTACTGGGATGATTCTGGGTCAAAGGGATCTCCTGAGGGGCCGCCACGACATCATCAGTCCGACATTCGACTCGAACTGGTTGAGAAATCTGAACCTCGTTCGGGGCAGATAGAGCATCGGGCACCTCAGGCACTTCTTCCACATCTACCGCAAGGTCCGGTAATGGAGGGTCAAAGGGTGCCTGATCACCTAGTTCTGGTGAATAACCATGAGGGGTGGGATTAATGGACACCTTCCGCACAACAAGGTCCAAACATTGGAACTCATTCCTTATAACCAATTTGACATATTTGTCCCACTGATCCTCACAACCAATTAAGATCAACCGCCTTAGAATTGTGTCTTTCGAACCGAAGTGAAGTAACCCCTCAATTGTGATGCTCTCCTCGTTTGCATGACAATGTAACTCCTCCTGGGCCCTAGCAACCAACTCACTAAACGATGGCCGATCACTGAATATCAGAGGCACCCTTTGCATTTCAACAAATCGAACATTTTCATAATCATTACTTGTCACACTACCTCCATGATATAGGGTGACTAGGTTGTCCATCTAGAACATACAGAAAACCAAACTTAATATCTTTAATCGAAATTAGATACTAGATAGTAACTAATAAGTACCTACTCACTAACTAAATGCTACCTTTATTCGAAATTGATGCTAATTAACTAACTAAATTGCATAGTCAATTTTACCTAATAAGTACCTAATCACTAACTAAATGCTACCTTCCAGAGCCAAGGCCTGATCCAACTTCTGTGTCTGAAGAGATAAACAACCCTTTTGTTCGTGATTTACTTGACTGGCTGTGGCAAACATTTCGATTTCAGGTGCAAACTAAACTAATACGTAAATGCATTTCTAGACTATTAGTCTATTACCATACCTGATCCAAATCTCTCCTGAATGCATTTCTATTTACATACACCGTGGGGTCATACCTGGAGGCGGGCTTGGAGGCGGCCGACGGCGTGGATGGGCGGGGAGGCGGGCGGTGGGGGCTCGGCCGCCGGCGGGGATGCGGGCGGGCAGGGAGGGGAGGCGCGCGGGCGGCCGCGGCGGGGAGGACGTCGGACAGGCGGCCGAGGTGGTCGAGGAGGGGAGGCGGGCGGCCGCGGCGGGGAGGACGCGCGTGCGGGGAGGGGAGGCGCGCGGGCGGGGAGGACGTCGGACGGGCGGCCGAGGCGGTCAAGGAGGGGAGGCGGGCGGCCGCGGCAGGGAGGACGCGCGTGCGGGGAGGGGAGGCGCGCGGGCGGGGAGGACGTCGGACGGGCGGCCGAGGAGGGGAGGCGGGCGGCCGCGGCGGGGAGGATGCGCGTGCGGGGAGGGGAGGCGCGCGGGCGGCCACGGCGAGCGGGGAGGGGAGGCGGGCGGCCGCGGCGGGGAGGCGCGCGGGCGGCCGCATCGGGGACGCGGGCGGGCGGGGAGGGGAGGGGAGGCGGGCAAGACAGAGGGAGAGAGATGCAAATGAACGAAGGCCGCGTGCTCGGTGCTGTGTCCCAGCAGAAGCCGCGTGCTCGGCGCCAAGATCCACGGCGCCGAGCTCGGCGCCGTGACTAGTGGTGCCAAGGTGCTTGCCACGTCGGCGCCACGCAGGCCGTCACGCTGGAGCGGGCCTGCGACCTCGGCGCCATGAACCACGGCGCCGAGACGTGTTAGCTCGGCGCCGTGGGTCACGGCGCCGACCCCCTGGGTCCAAAAACGGAATTAAAACTACCAGGGGTCTAAATGTGAATATTTTTCAAAAAAGGGCTAAAATAGAAAAGATTCGGACGAAGAAAGATGGGCTAGACCATCCTCGATCCAATTGGATGGACCGCAAACCCAAATGAAAACAAGCTATCGGCTGACTTTTTTTTGATGAATTGACACAGCTTAGGGTCTGTTTTGTTCGGCTACGGTTTATGGATTTTGGCTGAAATTTTTGAATTTTGGCTGTTTACGGTACAGATTACGGAGAGACAGATACTCATTTGCGATTTTGGTTGGTACATATGTTGGGCTTTTAACGTGTAGATCGTTTAACTTGTAGACCCCGTCTTGAGAAAATATTCCGTTTGAAAGTTAGGTACTGTAGCAAAAGCCAAAAGCCGCCAGCTTTTGACTTAAAGAACGTGCCCTTAGTCAGAGAGATATCAACTTTTTTTAAGGGTACAATACAGATGCACATACAACATACATCTCAGACATATATATGTCTATCACATACATCTATGGATAACCAACGATTGAAGACTACAGTGTCTCTGAAGCATGAGTACATACTATTTCACTTAGCACACACGTACGTCACATGTACCCATTTATTAAATTGGTGAGACGGCTGCCCAACCCAACTGAGCTCCGCTCAGTTCTCGAAAGAGAGATGCAAATCAAATGACAAAAAAAAAAAGAGGGATGCAACAATGTAAGTCAAAAGACTCAAGAGCTAGCAGCATCAGCATGCCAGCGAAAGCCAGGCCAAGACAGCAGCAGCAAAAACACTTCCCTCGGCGATGAGCAACCCACATCAGCACACACGGCCCAGCAGCAAAACAGCAGCACCTCAGCCCACATGTGAGCCCCAATCAACGACACAAAGTAGCGGCAGCGGCATAGCAGCACACAGGCCCAAGCAATTTCAATGGTACACAGCCAAATTTTCCTAATCTAAAAACTAACTATGCAGCAAAAGAATATCAGGAAAGCAAACTAGACAAGCACACCAGATTTTTCCGGAACGCACCTCGTAACATATCACAGTGCTAGCTCTATCATTTTTTTGCTTTCGTTGCGCCCATGGTCAGGCAGCAGCACAGCCCTCGCAACTTTGGAAATCAGCTTAGCTAGAACACCTGTACAACCCACACTGATCGCAAATTCTCATTCAACCTCCAGAGTAAGCACCTACTTTAAATCATGACCGCACCGCTCAAAACAATGAATCTGTATACTAGAATTCCCTCTATGACAGGTGGAGGGTGACAGCTTGAACCTGCAAACTCAATTCAATCGAGCAGAGAACGCAAGAGAGAAGACAATGAATACAGGAGCTTTTGGTGCTGCGTACAACTTGCAGCGTTTTCTACTTTCGCTTCTCCTTTTATAATGCAAGACTAAGCAAAACATGTTAGAACGTGTCCATCCCCACGCCCGCACGACGCGAGCTATTCTCGCCACTACGCGCACGACGTGCGCATGCATACGTATACATGAACAGTACTGATACGTATTTGTGAATAGTGCCATGCAGTCCCACTAACAACACGCACAAGTTTACTGCTAACAAATCCCCCCCCCCCCTAAACCTTTGGTGTTCATACTTGGCCTCAACGACGTCGATCAGCTTGCGCAGCTCCTGGAATCTGACTCGCGCCAACGGTTTGGTCAAGATGTCAGCAAGCTGCTTAGCAGAGCTCGCAAACTCGATGTCGATCTTCCCAGTCTCCACGCACTCACGAATGAAGTGAAAACGAGTTTGAATATGTTTACTTCGATCGTGATGGATTGGGTTCTTGGTGAGAGCAATGACAGACTTGTTGTCCACCTTCAACCTTGGCGGCGTGACTAGCGTCCCCATGATTTCCTGAAGCAAACCGGCTAGCCACACTGCTTGACATGCTGCCGTCGATGCCGCAACATACTCTGCTTCACACGATGACAGGGCCACCACCTTCTGCTTTTGTGACATCCAGGAGATGGGGCTGTGCGCAAGGAAGAACAGACCACCGCTGGTGCTCTTGCGGTCGTCGAGGTCGCCAGCCATGTCGCTGTCACTGTACCCCAACAGTTTCAGCTCCTCTGGCCTCCCCTTGATGTACCTCAGGCCGTGGCCTCGAGTGCCAGCCACATACCTGAGGATTTGCTTTACAGCCGCCATGTGATCTTCGCGTGGCTTAGCCATAAATCTGCTGACGTAGCCGACGGCGAACGCGAGATCCGGTCTTGTGTTGACGAGGTACCGTAGTCCCCCAACAATGCTGCGAAAAACGGTGGCGTCGATCGGCGCAGCTGTACTTGCCTTGCTCAGCTTGAGCTTAGGCTCCATCGGGACATGGCAGGGGTTGCACTCTGCCATCCCCCTTTGCTCCAGCAGCTTCTGGACGTACGCAGACTGCGCGAGAAAGATGCCGGCGTCGTCTTGACGTACCTCGATGCCGAGGTAGTAGGTGAGTAATCCCAAATCACTCATTCGGAATTTCTCCAGCATCTCTTGCTTGAAACGCGCGATGTCGCTGTCCACGGGCCCGGTGATCAGGAGATCGTCGACGTAAACTCCCACCACCAGCGGCTTGCTCGAAGTGCGCCGCATGTACATGGCGTGCTCGTGATCGCTCCTGGTGAAGCCGAGTGAGCTAAGGCAGGCGTCCAGCTTGGCATACCATGCTCGCGGCTCCTGTCTCAACCCGTACAACGCCTTCCTCAGCTTCAGCACTTGGCCGGCCCTGCCCATGGCGAAGCCGGGCGGCTGCTGGACATACACTTCCTCCTGGAGCTCGCCGTTCAGGAATGCCGACTTCACGTCCATGTGGTGGACTCGCCAATCTTCATGCGCTGCCACCGCAAGGATCATCCTCACCGATTCCAGCTGTGCCACCGGAGCGAAGACCTCATCGAAGTCGATGCCGTGCTTCTGGACATACCCCTTCGCGACAAGCCGGGCTGTGTGCTTGACGATGTTCCCGCGCTCGTCACGCTTGGTCTTGAACACCCACTTCAGGCCGATGGCGCGGTGGCCTGGAGGGAGATCAACGGCCTTCCAGGTGGCGTTATCCTCGATCAAGCGCAACTCCTCCTTCATGGCGGCACGCCAGCACTCCTCTTGCTCAGCTTCTGTGAACGAGGATGGCTCCTCAGTGCTCACGGCATGAAGCTCGTCTCCCAGCTCCCGCTGCGCCTGGCCGGGCACCGCCGCGTCCCCCAGGATATTGTCAATCCTGCGAAAACAAAGTGGGGCATCGTCGTGCTCATCATCAAGATCAGGCTCGCCACTTGGTGGTGACACAAGCTCGATTGGAGCCGGGGACGGTGTCCGGTCCTCAGCTAGTCCTCCTAGTGCAGCCAGCATCGGTGGCGAGCCGGTTTCTTGGAGGAGCTCGTGGTCGACGAGCTCGGCGAGCGGGATCACCGTGAACTCCACTTCGAACGGGTCTTGGTCCTCGCCGCCACCGTCCTCTGCATCTTGGCCCCAATCCCACTGGGCATGTTCGTCGAACACCACGTCGCGTCTGATGTGAACATGTCATGTGACCGGGTTGTAGGCACGGTACGCCTTGGAGCCCGGCTCATACCCGACGAAGATCATTTTCGTGCTCCTTGCGTCGAGCTTCTTGAGGTGAGGCGCCGTGTTCTTGACGAAGACAATGCAGCCGAAGGTGCGCAGATGATGCACCGCCGGCTTCTTCCCGTACCAGGCTTGGAAGGGCGTCATCCCTTCTACACTCTTGGTCAGCGATTGGTTGAGCAGGTAGACTGCTGTCGCTACCGCCTCCCCCCCCAAAAAAATAGCCTGGGAGCCCCTTTGCCTTGAGCATGCTGCGGGCGGTCAACACGATGGTTTGATTCCGCCGCTCAACCACACAGTTCTGCTATGGGGAATATGGTGCGGTGAGCTGACGACGAACTCCGGTGGTGGCGCAATGCTCAGTGAAGTCCGACGAGGTGAACTCCCCCCCATGATCAGTGCGGAGGGAACTCAACTTGTGACCTGATTGGGACTCTGTCGCCGCTCGAATTCGTTTGATCGCCGCCGGCGCGCAGTCCTTAGACGGGAGCAGCTCCATCCACATGAATCTGATGAAGTCATCCACAAGTAGCAAGAAGTATTTCTTACCCCCAGGTGTCGCCAGAGTGATTGGGCCACAAAGATCTCCGTGCGCTAACTCCAGGGGCCGCTTTGCGCGTTCCCGAGCAACTTCAGGGAACGACGCCCTCTTCTGTTTGCCGATGAGGCACCCCTCGCACAGCTCGCCGGGAGATTGCAGCTCTGGCAGCCCACGAACAAGTCCATCCCGCGCCAGCTTCTGCAGTGCTGGGAAGTTGAGGTGGCCGAATCGGGTGTGCCACCTCCAGGCGTCCTCTGCCCCCTGCGCCGCGCAACACATCGGCCGTGCGAGAGTGATGTCGAGCACGTAGAGCCGATTGGGCGCGCGGGGGATCTTGGTGAGGAGCTGGCCACCCTTGTCACGGACGCGCATAGCCCCGCCGCGTACGAGGGCTTCAAAGCCAGTCTCGTCGAGCTGCCCCACACTGATAATGTTGGTGCGGAGCTTGGGGATGTAGTACACGTCGGCGAAGGAGCGGAGTTCCCCATTCTTGCACTCGAAGACAACGGTCCCGCGTCCCTCGATCTGCACCAGTGACCCGTCGCCGAACCTGACCGAGCCGCCAATCCCGGTGTCGAGATTGGAGAAGGCGGCCCGGATGCCAGACATGTGGTTGGTGGTGCTCGTGTCGACCACCCACCGGCGGTCATTCTTCTGCCCCTCATCTCCGATCTGCACATGCACCTTCTCCTCGACCATGTGCACTTCCTCGCGTACATATGGAGCCGCGAGGGATGAGTGGAGCGGCGTGGCAGGGACGGACTGCGCCGGAGTGGAATTTTGCGGTGACAGTGGAAAAAGGGATCTGGAGGTCGCCCTGGTCTCAACGGCGTACACCTCTCCAAAGAGGAGAGATGCCTCGTCGTCTTGGACCACGTGGGCCTCGCCGATCTTCTTGGGCTTAGATCGGCAGTCTCGGGCCCAGTGGCCAGCCTTCCCACAGTTGTGGCAGGTGTTGCCCGGCCCATCGCGGCCTGCCGAGTCGGTCCATGTTCCCCGCGCGCTCCCGTCTCCGCCGCCGGCGTTCTTCCCCTTTCCGCGACGGCGGTTACGCCCGCCGCTGCTGTTGCCGCCGCCGCTTGACTTCTCCCTCTCGCGGGCCTTGTAGCGGGCGAGCCAGTCCTCCTCCGTGAGGAGCAGACGGCCGCCGCTATCCTTGGCTGCCGCATTCGCCGGCCTCTTGCACTCTTCCACGGCTCGCAGTCGCCCCGTCGCCTCTTCAATGGAGACGGTGTTGAGGTCGAGGAGGGTTTCGATGGAGATGGCCACCTGCTCGAGGTATTCAGGAACCACCCTCAACATCTTCTTGACCACCTCCTTGTCGGTGATCGGATCACCCAGGACGCGCAGCTCGTTGGCGAGGCTGGTGACGCGCAGGGAGAAATCCTCGACGCGCTCCCCCTCCTTGAAGGTGATCGTGGCGAAGACCTGACGCAGCTTCTCTGCGTTCGCCTCCTTGACGCGTTCCACTCCGACGTGAACGGCGCGGATTGCCTCCCAGGCCTCACGCGCCGTCCCCTTCTGCGCCAGTGACGTCAGCATATCCTGTGGGACGGCGCGCAGAATGGCGGCTAGCGCCGTGCAGTCTGCACGGAAGTCGTTGGTGCCGGGGTCGATGGCTTCTCATAGTCCCTGAGCCTGAAGATTCACGCGCATCACCATGGACCACTCGGTGTAGTTGGTGCGCGTGAGTGTTGGGTAGACGATGGAGGCGGAGCTTCTCTCGATCACGCGTTCGACGAAGGGCTCACGGCCGGTACGCCGCCCGCGCCGGGGCGGCGGCGAGACGGACAGGCGTCGCTGTTGACCGGCCGGAAGAGACATTCTGCCAGGGACGTCTCCTCGCTCTGATACCACTTGACAGCTTGAACCTGCAAACTCAATTCAATCGAGCAGAGAACGCAAGAGAGAAGACAATGAATACAGGAGCTTTTGGTGTTGCGTACAACTTACAGCGTTTTCTACTTTCGCTTCTCCTTTTATAATGCAAGACTAAACAAAACATGCAAACAGAATGAGGGCGTCGTGGGTTTAGAACGTGTCCATCCCCACGCCCGCATGACGCGAGCTATTCTCGCCACTACGCGCACAACGTGCGCATGTATACGTATACATGAACAGTACTGATACGTATTTGTAAATAGTGCCATGCAGTCCCACTAACAACACGCACAAGTTTACTGCTAACAGAGGGCAGAATGATTACGGAGGACGTGTTCAGGGAGATGAGATGACAGGGAGGCCAGAACAGGGGATATGGCAGGTGGGCAAGCACAACTACACCGCAAAGACAGTAATCCAGGAGGGGGAGAATCGTCTTCGTCTGGTAGTGCTCAGTTATCTGGACATCATCCTTCCCATTTTCATCCGCAGAGGCCACAGGTATCTGTGAGTGCTACACCAGTGGCATATGAGACAAACAAAAAAAAAATCTAACGTTGTGGCAGAGTCTAATGCTCCTAAAAGGATAGTGTGCTATAGATGTAATGAACCTAGTCATGGGATCAAGGATTCCAGGACTGTTTTGTTCTGTGATTACTGTGGTGGGGATACTCACCTATCCAACAATTGTGCCTTGCTTACTCAACCTAAACCTGTCGCTAAGTTAGTGCGTTGTTCTGCAAATGGTCTACAAATGTTTGTTGCTCAGAATGTGAGGAAAGTAGAACAGGAAGGGCCTAAAGATGTGATGGCCTTGGTTAAAATTGTAACTGGATCCTTAACTGCTCAACAACTGGTTGATCATTTTACTGCTATGTTTCCTTGGGGATGGATTTGGGACGCTAAGGAGCACCTGCCAGGGAGTTTCTTAGTGAAGTTCCCTTCTGAGGACAGAATTAAAGAACTCATGATCGGTCCACATTTTTGTTTAGTTGGGTCTGGTGCTGAAGTGTCAGTTGCTAGGTGGACTCCTGCAACTATGGTTAAAGGAAAATTATATTCAGTATGGGTTAGAGTACCTGATACTCTGATGAGCTACTTAGGTTTATGTGAAGTAGGATCTTACTTGGAACTGTTCAAGAAGTTGATATGGCTATTTTCAGAAAGCAAGAAATTGTTAGAATCAAGGTAGGAGTTAAAGATCCTTTTAAGATACCAGCAATTTGTGAATTGACACTGGATCCTTACATCTACCACCTGTACTTCAATGTGGAGTGTTGTTGAAATTTGTGGCATGTTAAGAGGATGGAGGTCCCAGAAAGAGAATTACTGAGCCAGACAAGAAGAATGAAGAGGCTGATAAGAATAGAGATGCTAAGAGACAGAGTAATGGAATGGACACTGATTGTAAAGCGTTTGACCATGCGGAGGTCTTTCTATGCTTATGATAAATATTTGACTTTGCTTATACTTTGATATCAAGGTTTGGGTTTGATTTGTACCTTTTAAATCTCTAATTTTTGTTGTTTCTTGGCAGCGGTCTGACCGGCCCTAATATGACGGTCTGACTGGCTTGTGGTATGACCGAAAACTGTGGTTACGATCTGACCGATGAGCGGTAGTACTAACCTTTTATTGGTAATAGCTATTTTACAAAGGGGCTTTCGGCTGAGTTGCGAGAGCGGTCTAACCAGCCTTGTCATGGCGATCTGACTTGCCCCTGTTGCTGAGAGTGGTTGTGTTGAGTTGCTCTTGGTTGTGTTAGTCATGAGAAGTCCATACAAGTGTTAATTATGGCTAACTCCATGCAATGTTAGTTATGACGTGTCTATGCATATGTTGTACTAATAAGATTCAAGTGTATGTCATTTGTCCTTGGATCGATTGCTTGTTCTTTGATGTGCAGGTGCTTGATGATTGTTGCGACCAGTGGCAAGACCGAGGCATGGTGGTCGTGACATGTCGCGTAAGTCCGGGTGGAGCATTATCTCTAGCGGAAAAGTATGGAAGAAAGACAAGAATTGTGATAAGGCAATACATGCATGTGGTGTACTAATTGGACTTGTGTGTTTTAAGTGGTAACGGTTCTTGGAGTAGACGTGCGATCTTGACGACAAATAATGAGGCACCACAAACTATGGTGTGAAGTGGTGTGCCATAGGACTCTGGTATTTGAAGTGGTGATGGCCTCGAAGTAGGCATACTATCTTGGTGATGATACATTGGGTATCGCATCTTTTGTGAAGACCGATGGGTGCTAATTGTGGAAGTTGTCTAATACCGGGCACAGTGGAGTTTGCAAAACCACGAAGTTGGTCTAAGTATTTTAGGTCACGTCTTTGAGGATGAAATGTCATATCGGGATTTTGGAGCCATGGAAGTCGCATTTTGAAAAGCATGTTAGTATGTGAAATATAAAACCCGTTTATATGTGGGTTACCAGGTTTCTTCATATGTAAGTGGCGTGTTCCATTAAGAATTGGCTGTTTGTTTAGGTTTTGGTATGAGGTGGAAGCCTCCATTATATAAGCCTTATATGTTCTAGAGAGAGTAATGAAGTGTTGAGAGATATTAGGGTTTCCTTGTGTAGAGCCTTTTGTGTGTGTTTTAGGCTTAAAGCTTTGCCATCCTGAGAGTGACTAAATATAGTAGTAGTGGATATCATTACTAAGGTGACAATAGTGAAGATAACAAATTATCAAGGTAGAATCAATACAATAATTGGATATAACTACCAACCTTACCGACATAGCGATTTTTACTGAAATTACGTGCATTCATAATAATTTAGAAACATAACATACATAACAATAAAATGTGAGATCATCATGGTCAAATAGGGTACTTGCCTTTCTTGCTGAACTCTGGGTCCTTCGAAGCAGCGTTGGAGACTTCCGTCACTTTGGTATCAATTGGTAAAAGCCAAGTGACACAAATAATAGTCAAGTGAATTAAAAAATAGATAAAATCCAAATATTTTTTATATTATGAATTTTAATGATTTTATAAAATTTAGAAACAAGTTTCACTTAATTTAGAGTTTGGATGCAAAAGTTATGAACATCTGAAGTTTTGGCAAGAGAGAAAATCTAGAAAAAGAAAAGAGAGTGCAATGTTGTGGGGGTGATGTGGAAGGCGTAACCTTTTCAAATATGTTAACCTACTGAGAAAGCACATTCTTGCTAACCCGAGGCAGAAAGATCATGCTCCATTTAAGTTGGTTTTGGTGATAATGGCAAATACTGTTATGAGATTTTGATGATAATAACAAATGTACTTGTGAGACTAACCTTGTTTGTTGATTATGATATTACTTAGTCTTATATGGATGAAAAAGGTGAAATTATTGAGGTATGCATTCGATATCTTTCTTATAATCTTGTTGCATTCCTCACATCTAAATATATGATTAAATGATAAATCTATATGTGAGACTACTATATTTGTTTAAGTATATTATTGTATAGTCTCATTTAGATGAAAAGTTGAAATCAAAGAGGTATGCATTCGAAATCATATTCTTATATATTAGTTTATTCCTTGGATCCAAACTATAGATTGAACTCCACAAATAGTCCAAAATGAATATATGCATATATCTTCATTACACATGCTTGTATGCACACATTTAGGGGGAGTTCACCCTTTGTTTTGAGGTTTCATAAGTATTGATCCATGTTTCCTTTAATACATATATTTAGAATCTTTATTTCGAAACATATCATTTGAGTATATATAACTTGTGTAATTCATATATACTCATTTGCAATCGGGTTGTCATCTAACTTCTCCATTATATGTTAGTGGTTGGGTGATTAATAATAATCGGATGAGTAAACTTTACTTTGAAAGCTTATCTTATAGTATATAATTGTTGTGTATATATTGTATACTCGAAACACAATTTTTTATCTCATTATTTGTTAAGATTGTCATGAATTTCCAAAAAGGGAATATTGTAGAATCTAGTCTCTCCATTATATATTAATGGTGAAGTTTAGTAATTGATGGCAATTGATTTGTGGAGTAACATTTTTTATAAGTTCGATTAATAGGTTAGGTTCTACAAATGAGAATGACTTGGGATGACTTCATGTGTTGAAGATCATCAACTCAAGATGTGTGATGAAAGATGGCTTCATGCATTGAAGACCATCAAGAAAAAGATGCATCATGAGTTGATATATGTCTAAGAGGAGATGATCATGTGTTGATCATCATGTGTAGGGACCCAGATATTAACATCTGGATTTCTCTGTGATTACTGCACTATTCCCTGGATCAGTAGATAGTGCTCACAGTTACAGTAATGAATATCAAAATACATATCATGCGGAAGCGTAAAATTTAATAGTAGACTTACTCATGGGCTGATTAGGCCGAAATCATTAATTTGCAGCAGCGGAAGAACGAAACACACAGGTGGGACCTTCAGGACATGCCCACAGGCAGCCAACTGGAGGTTCGCGACCTAGCTCTTGACATCTTCATCTTTTCTGCCAGCTTGTCCAATCTTGTTGATGCGGTGCAGTGACTTGATTCCTGATTCTAAATTTTGTCGCAAAAGCGAGCATGAGCACTCCGACCCCGTGCTCCGCAAGCCAATACACAGAATGCAAATAAATAGTATGCATAGCTTAACAAAGTAGAGGCTCGGGCTATTTTATTTTGCGTAGAGTGCTTTTGAATACAATTAATTAAAAAGCCCTATGACTTAGCAATTTTGGAACAAATCATAATGTACAAGGAAATGCATTATTAATATCGATTCAGATTCCATCCACCGTTACATGGCATCTGCACCATATAGCAATTTCTTCAGCGTTATAGCCGCTTAAATTACCACTGGGACGACACCCAGGACAACTCCAAACTAGGGCCTTTCACTGCCCTCCACTTTTCCATCCCACCCACAAAACATTTTGAAATAGAACTATATCTGGTTAAGTTCCCATGTCCGCCCTTAACCGTGGGCACGGCTATTCGAATAGTTTTGACTCTGCAGAGTTTGTACACTTTCACCACAAGAGACAATCAACTCGTTGCCCCACACGATTCCTTAGACGTGTGGTTGAGCAGACCATCACAGTGACTTTTCAAAGTATCTAGTCCCTTTTCTCATCTCACTTTATGGGCTTCTCCCACTTACGGTGGGTCCCATACGTTGCACGGGATGTTTCCCACGGCTACTAGCGTACGGGCTCCCCTCCCCTCTGCGCTAGTACGACTGGGAAACTTCACCCTCCACTCGGTGTCCCTTTAGGCCTTCTCTTGCCCTTGCGTAGCCACTTCCCAACCACTATCGGTGAGATGAGTCCGGGGATTCGATAAGTCTACTTAGCCAAGTTGTATTTTACAGACTTGTGGTTGTACTGTTTTACATGGGTGGTCATGACAAAATTCAGTCCTTATTGGTATCTGGGCGGTCTACCACTAACCCACTTTGTGCATCCACTGCACCACACTCATACCCTCGAATCAATCCGCCCAGATATTTAAGCAAGTTGGGATTTTTGGGAGCATAAAATAATCATGCCAAAATATACCAGTCATTCTCACCATGACTGCCCAACAAATTTTTCTCAGGATTAAAAAGTGATGCTTGGGCGCTCTCGCGCCCATGAGTATCTACGCAATACTAAGCATGGCATATAATTAGGGACTTAATTTCAAAAGGTCAATATTATAATTTTGCTAGGGCGACAAGGTTTACACATTCAAATATTCCAAAGAGGGTGTAATATTATTCAAGGTAAACAATAGGCATGTAACTAGAATCTTAAATTAACATGTATTTGCATATAACATAACAGCATGCAATTTGATAATTTAAACCAAAATAATTTGCAGAAAATGTAGGTTCAACATGATCAAAGTATTGACTCGCCTGGTGCGGTTTAGCGGTCTTGAGCTCACTCAAGGCTTTTTGATTTGTCGATCTTGAGGCTCGGGTCTTTGTCTTCACCTCGATCTTGATCTCGCTTGCTCCATAGAATCTCCAGGACTCCAGCTTCTAGCTACGCGATAAACGACTGAATCCAAATAAAAGCAAATAACTCAAAAGATCCAATAAATCCGAATAAACTTAATTTAGTTTTATTATGAGTTAATGAGTGATTTGGGTGATTTGTGGTAAGATCGTTGGTAGAATACGATGACTTGATATTTTGACAATAATATCTTTTATTATTGTTTTTTGTATTTATCAAGGAAGTTCCATGAGTTAGAATGGACCTATGAGTTGGTATTATTTTGTCTAACGTTACTTTTTAGGGTATTTTAGCTTACCGAATTAATTTTAGAGTGCTGGTGTGTAGCATTTTATGGGGTGACATTTTATGTGCATTTAGTTGTCACTTGTCATATCTTATCATTTCATGCTCATCATTCCTATTTATTCATCTAGTATTAAGATTTAATTAATGGTACCATTATTATTTTATCTATGCTTTAGTTAGTATTAGGCTTAGCCTTATTTCAAATTCTATTCTAAACTTAGCAATCTGAGCAATGCTTGATACGTATCATTTTATGCGACCCCAATTACTCGTGTTATTGGCTAAATGCTTACGCTAGAGTATTCATATGTTTATGAGGTTATTTTGGTATTTGATGACCTAGGGCTGCTTTATTGTAACACACGTATATTATCATGACCCCTTATTTTGAGTGTTCTTTTGAAAATTATTGATACTGATATTTTATTCTTTTACAAGCCGAGCCTGCTATATATGAGTACATTTTGCCATCATTACTAACTAAAGCTACCATTTAAGATTTTATGACCGGTAGTATATTAATGATAGCATTTATATATTTTAGTGGGGTCTACGGTGAACGCAAAGTTGCTTTGTTATTTGTACTAATGGATTGCACGCTTGCCATTCGCATTTCCTTAACCACTCTTATATATTTGTATATTTATATATAGATGTTATACATATATTTACTCGGAAAGTCTCTACACTTTAGTTGCTATTAGTTCTAATTAAAATTTACTTATCTAGCTAGGATATATTTCAATAGGTGCTAGTTAGTAAAATCTACCACTATAATTTATTTGATGGCAACATGTTAAATATTGGCATATACCCTATTTTTAATTAACGGCAATCTTTATTTGGTCATTTATCCTAAGTTATTTTTCTTTATTGAAATCTCTAGTTTAATATTTAGTCCTTTAATTGATTATTCAAATAGGATTAATTATTCAAACATAATAACTATTCCACTATTAAATCTCAAATGATCTTACCTTGCACATTGCTCTATTCCATTTCTATAATTAAGTTCTTATCTTGTATTTCAAATTTATGTTAATTACTCATATCTCACATAATTATTTTCCAAGGTATACTCACTGGTATACTAGGAAATCTTTAACTTAGATCCTAATCATTTAAGTATTAGTGAGTAATCCTAAACTATTCTTCCTAATCACTTAATTGCTTCTCATGCATATGAACCTTGTATGCTACTGTATATATACACATTTTTATTTAACCCTAAATCATTCACCTTAGCTTTCTAGAATTATTCCCTAATGGACCTTTATTTAAGATAGCAAAAATACAAAACAAAAATGTGGCCAAATATGGCCGGAGGGAGGCTCGACCTCAAGACCTCAGGGATATGCTTTAGCAATCTTAAGAACGCTCGGGTGGCCAAGTGGACGTTCGGTGTTTCACGGTGGAATGGGGGAATATGGGATGATGAAGCAAGTGAGTCGGGGCCTAACAGAAGGACTATCAGCCGGGGACAGAGGAGGGGGCGGTGCGAGTTAGGCGGCGGAGTCGCCGGCGAGGTGCGGCCGGGGAGACTGGACAAGCCGGTGAAATGGAACCCCGGGAAAGCGAGGAGGCTAATGGGGGTGTGGCGCAGCTCAAGATGGTGGCGAGGCGGGCAGGCGACAGCCTAGAGCGGACGGCGTCGAGGTGGAGAGGGGTGGCGGCGCCGGAGGGGAAGGAGAGGGAAATCCATGTGCGCACGAGCTGTAGGAGGTCAAGGGGAGACTTACCAAGTGCTTGGCCGTGTCGGAGCAAGGTCGAGGTGAGCCGGCGTCGTGCGAGAGCGGCGGCGCAGAGAAGCTCGCGTCACCGGCGAGCTGCGGTGGGGGAGGAGCTCCGGCGACGGTTGGAGGAGGTTTGTGGCAGTGAGGAGGTGCTCCACCGGCGAGGAATCGAAGGGATTCTCGTCGAGGAGGGAGAGGCGCTGGCGGCGGCGGTTTTGGCCGGCGGTGAGGAAGATGGGTCGTGCGACGAGCTCGCTGCACAAAGATTCGATTAACCAGGAGGGGGAGTAGCTGGGGAGCAGAGGCATGCTGTGATGCATTCGGGGTGGTGGGGCGTCACTGGGAGGCCGGGGTTGGCGTGGAGGCGCCGGCGTGCGGTTCACGATTTGGGGCGGGAGAAAGAGCAGGGAGAGGAAAAGGGAGCGGCGCGAGGAGAAAAGGGGAAGCCAGTGGCGCTTATAGCTGCAGAGGGAAGGGGGAAGGCGCGGAGAACCGGGCGGCGGAGGGAGGAACTACCGGGTGTGTGGCTCGGTGCGCGGAGGGGACCCGTCGAGCAGAGCCTGGCGATGCAGCGCTTGGCAGGGAGGCGACGATGGGACGAGGCGAAGCAGTGCAGCAGGGATAGGGCAGGGGCGCGAGATCCGGCTTGCCTGCTTGCAGGATTCGGCGCAGAGGGGAGACGTGGAGGATGCACATCCACTGAAGGGAGAAGGAAGAAGGAGAAAAGAATGGAAGAAGAGGCAGGGCTTGTGGCGCAGGGGGAAAAGAAAAGGGGAGGCGCTGGGGAGTGGGGCCGGCGAAGGAAGGAAGAGAGAGGGAAAAGAGATATAGGGTTGGGCCCACCTGTGAATGAGAGAAAATAGAGAAGGGAAAAGTGAGAAGCTTTTGCAGTTGCTAAAATTTTAATCCTTGAATTTAGATTCTCCATTTTCTGACTTAAGTTTTTGTTGAGTATTTATGTTTACCGATTTTTGTATGACCTTCGGAATTTAAACTTCAAACATATATATATTCTCACATGTTGTTATTGTTACTAACTTATTTCAATTTGCATATATGTATATGTATATGTATATATATATAATTATTTCTTATATTTTCAAACTCAGGTTTCTCTCCTTATGCTGGATCATCTTTTCAGATTCGTATTTCAAAATTTTAGTTTTTTTTAGTTTTTTTATTTGTTTAGTTCCCTTTTGGCATTACTAATGTTTGTCTTTACCTTTATGAATTTATTCAGCTTTTGGAACCTCAACCAAATTCAGGTAAACACCATAAAATCCAAATTCCAATAGAATATACTGTGAAAATAATTTAAGAAATTCATATTTTCAAATTTAAATTTTTCAGGATGTTACATCATGTCAAGTAAAGACCCATCATGTGTTGATAGAACTCAAGTGAAGGATGCATCATGGGTTGATACATGTCAATACGATGACCCGGATTTGAAGTGATGATGTACGTCATCAAGCTTTAAGAAGATGCTCAAGGCAAAGGTATGACTAGTTAGGGCTAAGAATGTGTTTCTAGTCTTTTATCGGTCTTAGTGTTTGATTGGAAAACCAGGTTGCTAATATAGGTTGTTGTACTATTAAGAGGGGTCATGTATAGTATCTTGAGTCTCATCATGTGTTGATAGCTCAACCTCACGTACTCTAGCTCTCTTTAGCATGATGTTTGTATTTGCAAATGTATTTTGCAAATTATTGGAGCTCATGTGTTGAATCTCTATAACATGGGATTATACATTGCAAATATATTTTGCAAGTGTTCAAAGTTCGTGTTTTCTACTCCTTGTGGTACGAGCCTAATATTTGCAAATGTTGAAGCTCATATACAATCCTTGTAGAATGTGACTTTGGTTTGCGAATGTGTTTTACAAATGCGTTAAGTCTATGTACCTATTTTTTGTGTCATGATTTCAAAAGTATGTAAATGTATTTTAATATTTGTGTGCATGATACTATAGCTTTCAAATGTGTTTTGCAATTTTTTTTGAAGTATCTGCATTTGTCAGGAAAATTAGAACTGCTGCTGTGCATGTAGCGATACTACCGATGGTCGCAAGTATCGGCTCTGTGTGAGCGGTACTACCGAACATCGGAAGTACTAGCATGTGCTGTGCAGTACTGCCGGATGAGTGCTCCGAACGGCTCTGTGTGAGTGGTCCAATCGGCCGATGGAAGTACCGGCTCTGTGTAAGCAATACTACCGAAAGGCGGAAGTAACGACGTGTGTTGTGTGGTACTGCCGAACCCCAGAAGTTCTGGATTTTCCTATGGTATATTTATTTCTAGAGAGACACCTGTGTGGTGGTCTTCTCCTCTGCACGAGAGTGGTAGTTCTGCATGTGTGGAGCGGTAGGAAGTATCAGCAAATGAACGACGGAACTTCTGATTTTAACTATAACGGCTAGTTTTTCTAACTGTTGTGAGGGGAGCGAAAGTACCAGCATTTTGCCTTTGGTACTTTCGATTTTTCTGATTTTTCAAGGATTTAGCTTCAATGGCTAGTTTTCTTGTGTGGGGTATAAATACCCCCTTGTGGCTGGTGTGAGGTTCTGCTCTCAATTGTGCATGTGTTGCATTTTGTGAGCGAGGAGAAGGGATCTAGATTGCATGTGTTGCAACTAGAGTGGACTTAGTGTACATTTGAGCTTGTGTGTTCGTTGCATGTGGTGAGAGTCAAGCGAGGGGATTGACTTATTACTCTTGGAGTTTGTCGACTCCTAGACAACGTTGGAGGCGTCATGCATGGTGAGCTTCTCAAAGAAGACTGTGAGAAGTCTCGATGAATTATGAGTGGTGTGGTGCTCATCATCTTCGGAGTGGAGGAAGAGTAACCTTAGTAGATTGAGGTGTTTCGGCTTACTTCGTCGAGCCGGTCCAATTTGTTTGAGGTAACCTCAATGTGGACTAGGGGAGACCAGCAAGTCTACGAACACTACGGTAAAAAGAAACTGTATCAATTGTGGTTTGTTTTCTTGTGCTCAATTTACATTCAAACAATTTACATTCAAAGAATTAAATTAATTGCTTGTCTTTCTAGAATTGCAAATATTTGATATAGACTTAAGTTGTTGGCGCACTTAGGTAAACATAGTTGATTTAGGTTTTATTTGTGCTAAACCAAATTGATTTAAGCTTCCGCACTATATACTTGGTTTTAGTCAAATAGCTTAAATATTATTTAATTGAAAATTTTAGGAATTGACGAGAAGCTCTATGGACTGCGAGAATCAATGAAAATTGTGGTGGTAGTCAGAGCTGAGGATGACAGCTGGGGATTTACTATGGGATTAACATCATTAAGCGATGGCTTTGCATAAGAGGAAGGTGGAGCACAAAGTGATGCGAGAGATGAGTGAAGGAACTCACTAGAGCCGCTACAGGCACGATGGCGTGCTCACCGGTGTTGATAATGATGCTTGCATTCCCGATGAACTAAGAAGCAAGGAGCTCTAGTTTTCGTGGGAATGGAACGAGTGGCGAGCTAGGAGAATGATGATGTGGCTAGACAGCTTAAGTATCAATAAGAAAGACATGAGAAGGTGGCGAGAAAATGAGATAGTGACGGGATTTTACGAGTGTTCTCTTGTTCTCCACTTGTTTGGACAATGGGAGGCTACAAACAATGAGGCACTACAGCAATGGGATGGGGTGAGGTAGAGACAACAGCTCACCAGGCATCCAAAACTATAGGCAAATACTGTCAGAAAAGGCAGACGAATGGTGACTGGTAATGGCTATGTGTGGTGAACAACAAATAGGAGCAGGCAGTCAAGCCATGGTTAGTGAGATGGAAGACAAGGGCCTACAGTGTGGGCCCTAACCCCACCGGTTAGCGGGAGAGAGAGGGCAATCTAGCATCGAGCTCTCTCTCCCCGTGTGCGCAACCATGGTGGCGAGCTGGAGTGGTGTTGCATAGAGGAAGATGATTAGAGGGGGTGAATGATCTTTGCCTTTTCAACTTCAATTAAATTAATCCCTTGAATACAAAGCCCTCTTCACTTCAATAGTTGGAGAGAGCTAAGAAGATCAGATGCACAACAGAAACAACCCTCAAACAAAAGCCAAATAGCCAAGGGAACAATCGAAGTACAAGATGATTCAAGTTATCGCTAGGCCGGTTTGACCGGGCACAGGCGGTTGGACCGCTGCAACAACGCCGGTCAGACCAGTCCACTGGTCTAACCGTAGGCTCTACGTCGGTATGACTGGTCCCCTGTTCCAGACTTAAAAACCTCTCGGGTCAAAACCCAAATCTCAAGAACTTGCTCAAATATCATCCAAGCAACCCCAAATTTTATATGAGACTTGTTCAAGGTATTAGGAACCTAAACTAGTCAAGAATCACAAGGTTCTTGGACTCATGTTCACCAATTTAAAGAAAATCAAATCAAGATCACAAGAACACCAAAAACCCTAAAATCCAAATTGGTTATTGCTCAAGGAGTTCCTAATCAAGAGGATGATCCAGATCTACTCCTATATATCATAGCAAGCTAATCTAGGCATGGATTTAGAATTAAATTATCTTGACTACAAAAACACAAATTTGAGCTATGAACAAGCCAAACCAGGCTTGATCTTGAATCTTGTTATGGAGGTGATCTGGATGGGCAACGATAGATCAACTAGGATCTTCTAGTGCCTCGTACTCATCATAGATCATAATAAGATCAAGAGGGAGAAAGAAACACCAAAAACCAAGCCAAATCAAACTTCTAAAGGACCATGTGAGGGTACAAATTATGTTGTGATGAACCATTACAATTTGAGAAGGTTGGAAATTTGATTTGCAAATGTGTCAGATTTTTCAGGTGGTCTTCATTATGGCTGGTCAGACCAGCAAACAGGGTGGTCAGATTGCCCCCCAATGGTTCAAAGGGTGGCGATTTCAGGTTCAACCGGATGGCACTAGTGATCCAACCGGTTTTGAGGCCTGGTTAGACCAACTTGGCAGTGAGGCTCAGCCAAGTTTTGGTTTTTGAGGGTTTTGAGTTGCGGGATGAGTTTTGGTGACTAAGGTCAGGGTTTATAGGTTGCATGAGACATGTTATTGCTAACGTGGGTCAAATTGTAAAGAAATATACTTGAAAATGATTTCTTTCTCTTTTTTTGTGTAGGGTCACTTGAAGTCAATAATGGTCAATGGCGAGGATCGAGGCTACGCTCATGGAGGAGCTAAGGCCCAAAATGATCAATGCTGTTGAGTGAGATGGTGAGCTCAAGTATGGCATGAGAAAGACGAGAAATGTTGAAGAAAAGTTTGAATAGTGGGTTTCACCATGTTGCTTAATCTGTGCAAGTGAGGCATGGTCCGGTGGAACTGGAACGCAAGAGACTTGTCGACGCATAGCAAGGTAGTGGTGCACCTACACTTGGCAAGCATGGTGATTGCTTACAATAGAAGAAAATGACAAGATCTAGGAAGGGTATTTTGGTAGTTTAACCAAAATACTATAAACTACATTGAATCAAAACCGTGGCGCTTGAGCGGTTTAGATCAAGGAGAAGCTAAGAAGATCAAGTTGAATCAAGGCTAAGCACTTAGCAGATTCATACTTATACGCTTTGAAAAGCATGCATAAGAGTGTGTGAGTTAAAACCTGAGTGGGGGTTATCGGTTTCCCCATATGTGCTATGTGGATAGTATTTACTAGAGTTAGATGGGGTTGGCTAGTCCATATATTTAACGGGCTAGGATGGAGGCTTGTAGTTAACCATCTAACCATCCTCTCATTGAGACCAAGTGTTCTAGGGTTAGGATTTGAGAGAAGTTGAGTGATATGGTGTGCTCCCTTGCTCTTTGGGTAGAGTGGCTGTAAAATCTTCATCCTCAAGTAGCAATATATCAATATTTGTTTATCTACCATGGATTCATTTTGTGTTGATTGATTTGCTCTTGATTTGGTTGGTTTTTACGCCTCTCTCCCCTTCTTGATCTTACTACGCCAAGGACATGTAACAGATGAAGATGGCCTCTAGATATCAATCTCGACCCATCTAGGTACTTTGTTGGCAAGTTCATGAAGAAATCTGCTTTTGCTTGGATTTGGCCTCACCAAGTGATTTCTTGATTGGCTTGATTTCTTTGGTGTTCTTGTTTGCTATAATATGTGGGAATATATCTAGAGCCATCTTGGTCATCTTATACCCACGAGTAAGTCATATTCACCACTTTTCATATTTTGCCCAGTTTTGGTGCAATCTTGCTTAAATCTTGATTGGATTTGGTCTAACTGGCATAGGGCCAGCCAAACCAGCGTTGTGGTGGTGGTCTGACTGCCAGGAGGTTAGACCGTTTAGATTTTCTCATAGTTTGATACCTTGAGCTTTTTAATCTGAGATTTTGGCTATGGATCCTATTCTCTGTAACTCTATAGTTATTTGAGAAGAGGATAAAAAATATTGGAAATTTTAGACGGCACCATTCACCCCCACCCCTCTCTGTTGCATGCTTAGTCCTACAATTTCAACACGTAAGCAAAGGAGAGAGACTTGGACGAATTTTGATATCTATTGATACTTAGAGATGAATGTTTACAACAACTCTCTAGCCAACCACAAAGCCTAAGGATACAAAAACTTAAGACAAAGAGCCACAACTCATCTCACAAAGGTTCTCTCTAAGAACCTTAACTCTTCTCCACTTGGCTTCCTAGAGAGCTTACCCTATCTCTCTCTACTCACCTTATATAGTAGAGACTTACAAGAAACCCTAACTAGCACCTCTAGTTGGGTTTCATCCACTTACATTAGCTAACCCATTAACCTAATACCATACCGGATTTTACACACACATGCATATTTCTCAAAGCGCACATACCCATTAACCTGATAGTGAATCAACACTTGATCCACTTAATATTTTCAGTTTATTCTTGACCTAAACCACCTCTCTTACACCTCCTCGTGTCGTGGTTTGATCAAGTCTCAATTTTTTTGTTTGGGGCAAGAAGACCATTTTGCCCCCAAATCACATTCTATGAAGCTCCGAGCTTCCTTTTCCTTGAAGCATCCCCATGCTTAAACTTCAACTCCATGTGACCCCAATGACTTGTCGCCAAGCCTCTCACATATTCGGATTCCACCGAACCGTCTTTGCTTACAAACAATCCCAAGCCACTTAGCGCGCCACACGCCTCTTCGTGCATCATGACGGAACCTAGCTTTTCTAACCATTCTAGACCGTAGCTGCTCTGTGAGCTTAGTTTTGATCCACATCATCTTTGCACATTATGTTCACCATTGGTAGCTCCCGCTCCAATTCATTTTCTTCCTTGTTTGTAGCCACTCCGCTAACCTCATTCATCTTCTAGCGGCACCTTGATCGCTCTGGACCTCAGCTCCCCTGGCTTAGTCCTGATCTCTTCCGCTTCACTATGACCTAGCTCCAGAGTCCTTCTATCAAAGTATCTCTGCATGCTTTGACACATAGCACATATTGCCCAATGACTAGCCATCATGTCTTCATGCATTCGTACTCCCCTGAACCGTCTCTACATGCATTGGCCTCGTCACTTGGTGCATCATATGCACAAACTCGCCTCTTCACGATTCTTGTCTTCACTATGCTTCCCGCTTGAGCCACACAGCCTAACCCAAACGTATACTACCGCTTAGACCTCAACTCCCCATCTAGTCCTAGTCCATTGCCATCGACCACTAGTATTCTCTATGCTACCTACACATCCAAAACCAAGCAACCATGTCAAGTACAAGTTCCATACACTTGACTCAAGTTAGTCAAAGCAATGCATCATGCAATACACCATAACATAATTAGACAAGATTTCTTATTCTTATGTCAGGATTTCTTCAATGAGGTGGTAAATATTGAAAGCGTCAATGGTTCTTATATTACTCTTGTCCCAAAGAAGCTGAGCTCGAAGACCCTAAATGACTATAGGCCTATATCTTTGCTCAACTCGGTCTTAAAGCTTCTTACAAAGATTCTGGCAAATAGATTACAGAGGGTAATTGTTAACCTTGTTCATATAAATCAATATGGATTCATAAAAACAAGAACAATACAAGACTACCTTGCTTGGGCCTTCGAATATATCTACCAATGTAAACAAAGTAAAAAGGAAATCTTAGTTCTTAAATTGGACTTAAAAAAGGCTTTTGACACAATAGAACTCGAAGCGATCATGGGCAGTAATGAGGGCAAAAGGTTTTCTTGACAAATGGATTTCCTAGATTACCTGTATTCTCTCCTCTGGCCATTCTTCGGTTCTTATAAATGGGGTACCTGGAAACTCCTTCCTGAGATAAGACAAGATGACCCGCTCTCACCACTCTTGTTTGTTCTAGGAGCTGGCCTTCTTCAATCTATAATAAATGAGGCGGCCAGAAAAGAACTTCTTAAGCATCCGATCCTGCCCCAAGGCAACAAAGGCTTCCCGGTTGTGCAATATGAAGATGATATCTTAGGGCCTGTTCTTTTGGACCGAAGCTAGCGGCTTTTGGCTTTTGCTATAGTACCTAATTTTCAAATGGGGTATTTTCTCAAGACGGGGTCTACAAGTTAATTGTAGTACATGTTAAAAGCCTAACATCTGTATCAACCAAAATCACAAGTGAGTATCTCTCTCCATAATCTCTGTCGCAAACAGCTAAAATTCAAAAATTTCAGCCAAAAGCCGCAGCCTTGCCAAACATGCCCTTAATCATCCTCCCGGCATGCTCTAGGTAACTTCTCCACTTAAGAGGATTGTTCCAAACTTTCTTGAACTCTAACAGTCTCAAAGTGAACCTTCATAATCAATCATGATTCCCATCAATGTCCCTCTTGACAAAGTGTCCAATCTTGTAGGCGTGTTTGGATGCAAAATCGGAACTATGCCATTTACTTACTTAGGCCTCCCGATTGGGACAAAAAAACAAAGGTGAAGGATTTCGTACCCATGGTCGACAGGGTTGAAAGACAACTTGCTAGCACAAAGAGTTTCTTGTCTTATGGAAGAAGGTTAACTGTTATCAATGCAATCCTTTCCCTATAGCCAATTTATTACATGTGCATGCTTATATTGCAAAAAAAGGTGACAGATCATATAGACAGAGCACAACGCCATTGCCTTTTGAGAGGCTCTAGAGATCTACAAACTTGTTGTAACTCCCTAGCAGCATGAGACAAAGTCTGCAAGCCAAAGAACAAAGGAGGACTTGGGGCCCTTAACCTATGAGTTCTCAATGAGGGTATGCTCCTAAAACACTTGCACAAGTTCTACGGGAGAAGTGACGCTCCGTGGGTCAATCTAGTCTAGTGCAAGTACTACACAAACACGATTCCTCATGCGTCAACTATCTGTGGTTCTTTTTGGTGGAGAGATGTCATGAAAAATATCACGTAGTTTCGTGGCATCGCATGGGGAAGCTAGGAAACAATGAAGACTTTTGTTCTGGAAAGATTGCTGGGATGGAAACCTTCTTTGCATAAAATACCCAAGACTATACTCATATGCTTGCAACCAAGACATTTTGGTTAAAAAATACATGAAATCGACGAAGCCTCGTGGTCTTTACCAGTTGCCCCTTTCGGAGGAAGCCTACCAAGAGTACTTACAGCTGTTTGAGAGACCATGTGGAGGTATCCCCATGTTGGTGATGAGTAATTGACGGTTGGTTTAGAGAGTTTGAGTTTGTTTTGGGTATTCTAGGGTTGAGTACCTTTCGTTTATGCTATTGTTGATATACTGTTTCGTGCGGTGCTATGTGACGGTTTGCTTGTCTGTGTGACTGCAGGACTTCGGAGCTAGGTCATGGTGAGGCGAGGAGGACCGGGACTAGGCACAGGAGGTGTTGAGGTCCAGACGGTCGGTGATGCCGAAGATGATTGAGGCTGGTGAGGTGGTTGCGAGTCAGGAGACGAGGAACCGGAGCTGGAGCTACCGGTGAAGGACACGACGGGCGACGACGAGAGAACCAAGACTAGGCTCAGGGAGGAGTCGGAGGTCCAGACGGTTGGAGGTCGGTTGCGGTCGTGTGTGACGGAGCAGACCAGGACTAGACTCAGGTGGAGTCGGAGGTCTCGGTCGGTGTCGGGTGGACACGACGGGCAACGACGAGTGGATCGGGACTAGGCTCAGATGGAGTCGGAGGTCCAGACGGTCAGGATGCCCGGTGCGGTCGTGTACAGCAGAGCGGACCGGGACTAGACTCAGGGAGGAGTCGAGGTCAATACGGTCAAGGTACCAGACGCGGGAAGCTTCCGGGAAGGTGCTTGAGGGCAATTTGATAAATTGACTCAAGCAAATGAGTGGAGAGGCTGGTTTCCCTCCATTTCCATGTGTGTTGACTTTTTGCCTCAAGTGTGGTTGAGGCATGGAGTGTGTTTGGTATGACACTTCTTGTATTTCTCCTTGAGGGTGTGTCCTTGCTGTTAAAAGGAGAAGGAGGTGAAGCAAGAAGGGGATGTATTGCAGTAGAAAGCAAGTGGGTAGTGTTCTGGAGAAGCAAGCAGTATGTGCTTGAGCTCCTGCGTGTAATCCCTCTCAAGCATGTAGTGAGATGAGAGGCATTTCTTTCCAACTGCGTATGGGGACGTAGTGTTGGATGTAGAACACTTGATTGTAATCATCCATCTCTTAGAAATAAATCCATTTGAGAATGTCAGCTTGTGTTTATGCTCTTAGTTGATTCTCTGTTCATTTATGCTCTTTTGAGTTTGAGCTGATTTCCTCCTTGTGTAGCTTCCCTTCTTTGCTCTAAATGATGGGAATTAGCCTCCAGGCCATTTGGCCAGTTCATCCCTCTGTTTTGATTCCCTAGGGTTTCATGTCAGGGGAAGGATGGTTCTTTTGATTTCTCTTCAGGAGTTGGCTTGAGACTTGTGAGGTCTAACCCTGAGATCATGTCAAGCTGAATTGCAAAGCCTCATAAGCAAAGAATTAGTGAATGGCAAGTAATTTGGGAATCTATCCCATTTCCATTTCATTTCTCAGATTGTTGCTCAAATTCTGATCCCCTGCTCTCTTGATGATTTCTCTTTGCTTCCTAAGGCCTTGATGTTGTTTAAAATAAGTTCTTGCTCGTTTGGCCAGAGAAAAACAGCTGCAAATCATTAATTCGGCCGAAATCTGTTTTTTCAGTAAATTCAATGAAAAGGTTCAGTCGGCAGCTCTGTTTTTCAGAGAGCCGGTCTGACCGCTAACCCTAGCGGTCAGACCGCTCGGGAGCCGCCGGTCTGACCGGCATGGGAGTGGCGGTCTGA
The DNA here is from genome assembly GCA_017311315.1 of Dendrocalamus latiflorus. Classification (NCBI taxonomy): domain Eukaryota; kingdom Viridiplantae; phylum Streptophyta; class Magnoliopsida; order Poales; family Poaceae; genus Dendrocalamus; species Dendrocalamus latiflorus. The sequence goes on from CM029634.1 coordinate 29,208,541, forward strand.
CCGGCCAGCCTGAGGCGGTCTGACCAGCCTGGCAGTGGCGGTCTGACTGACCCAAGGCTGGCGGTCTGACCGGCCCAGGGAGAGCAGTCTGACCGGCCTTCAAGCTGCGGTCAAACCGGCCCCCTTGTCCATTGCTCAGAGTTTTTCCTTGCAAGCATTTTCAGTTGATCGTTTTATTTTCCGTCTTTTCTCTGGATGCCAGTAAGCATGAATCTTCATTCTTCATAGCTTTTGTAGCTATCGGAGAGGAGAAGATTTGCGGGTGGATACTTGGGGGCATTTTTAAAGAGGCACCATTCACCGCCCTCTGTTGCCATTTTCGATCCTACATTGTTAAACTTCTCAAATGAAGTCGTGATCAGTCAAAATACTCCTGACCAGTGGACACATATTTGGGGAAACTCCATGTACTCCTCACAGAAATGGTACACTCACTAGTTTAAACAATTAAACGCTTCTCCTGTTTTTCATCTTATGTGGAGGAACAGATGCTTGAAGAAGCACAAGGTCTTTGCTTGGCTCCTATTGATGGAAAGGCTCAACACTAAAGATATGCTAAGGAGGAAGAATTTCAACACTGGTGGCAACATACATTGTGTTATGTGACACACAATGCAGAGACCCTTAGTCATCTCTTCTTTGAGTACTCTTTTTCCTTGCAATGTTGGAATGAGTTGGAATTCACTGGGCTTTGGATTGAGATACCCCAGCAAGAGTACTAAACACAAAATTAGCCTATATGGGATAAGCCCTTCATGGAGAAATTCATCTTGGTTGCTTGGATTGAGATACCCTAGCAAGAGTACTAAACACAAAATTAGCCTATATGGGATAGCCCTTCATGGAGAAATTCATCTTGGTTGCTTGGCTTATTTGAAAAATTCAAAATGAGTATATCTTCCAACAGCAGCACCATAGCCTCAATGTCTGGAAATCAAGACTCAAATTGGAGGCTTCCCTGGTGTTGCACAGGGTCAAGCCGGCTATGCGTCCATTGCTCTCCTCTTAGATTCAGTCCATCTGATTCTTTTCTATTTTCTTTCTATTCTTCCTCTTCTCTTGTTCCCCTCCTCTCTTATACATTATTATTTATTTAATATAACACAATACCAGCCTCTCCTATTGTTTCCCATAAAAAATACTTATCCACAAATATATATAGTTTTGGACTTCGAAATGATCTTTAAGATGCAGCTCTAATCACTTATTCCATCACAATATGCTTGTGGCAGGTTATAAGAATATGTATTCTAAGAGTAAGTATTTCTCACAACAAATCTACTTATATTATTTTTCACATACTAAATCTACTAATACATCACTTATGTTATTAATTAAAATTAGAAAGATTAGCCAAGCTTTCTCACAAAGATGTATATTTGTGAGGCACCTTTGGTCCATAATGGCATTTTACACTAAATGCTTACCTCGCACCTTCTAGCCTTTTGTCGAGAAATTTCAAGGCCATGTTAAAATTTAAAGAAATTTGATCATTTGCCCCACAGTTAAGGTGGTTTCCATTATTTACAATTATATACATTGTAATAGCCCTTATGCCCCAGCATTAGTGAGCCAATTAATTATTTGCCACTTGAACAATTTTACCCCTGTCTTCTTCCCCTTCTTCCTCCTCTTCTCTTCTCTTCTACTTTGCTCTCGCCATGGCAGACCGAGCGGACCAGACTCACCAATCGCCACCAAAACACCACCACCTCACCTCACCTGTGCGGCTGCCGTTCACACCATCCACCAACGCAACCACTCACGATAGCCACCACCTCCATTATTGGTGCACTCGTCAAGATCCACCACTACAGTTGCCTTTTATAGATCAGCACCTCTACCCTTCCTCCTTTGCTCCCATAGCGCCACCTCCTACCTGCACGTTCTCTGCTCTGCCTCCGCATCGTGGTTGACGACGACACCGACAACCCCACCTCTATTTGTTCTTAACCAAACCCAGCTCCTTTGCTTCATCTTCTTTACCTGGTTGATCCCCAATTCCACTCCGTGAGACATCACCACCGGGTCACCGGCTATCTTGCCATAACTAAGAGAGGAGAAAGAGATAGCAATGGGGGAGAGTGGCATGGTGGGTGGGTGGGGTGGCAGGGGAAGTGGCATGTTTGCCATGGCTTAAGCAAGGAAGAAAATAAGGTAAACAAGGGAAAAATTGACATTTGTGGGGTAAAATTATATAAAGTGGCGAGTAATCAATTGACTTACCAAATTTGTAGCATCAGAGGCTATTACAATGTATACAATGACAAATGATGAAAACTACCTTAACTGTGTGGCAAATGATCAAATTTCTGTTAGGAAAAAGTCCATATGTGGCCCCTCAACTTTTCAGTTCATCTAATTTTAGTCCCTCATTTACAAAACAGGATAAAAACCCATCCTCTAACTTGCAAAACCAGCACAAATTATATCCAAAGCTAGTTTTACATATGGTTTTGGACGACTTAGCACCAACCGGGATCCTCGCTGGCATATTTGTGTCTGTAGGCATCACCCCCACATGTCAGTGACCCAAAGACTTTTGACCTATTCATCTTCTTCACCTTGACTTTGGTTTTGGCGCCATGGCCGCTGTTAAGACGCCAGTGGTAGGAGAGAGAAGGTACATGAGGACGAAGTTGAGAATGGACCTGTCAACGAGGATGGAGAAGACAAAGTCGAGCTCATTGAGGCCGAAGTTGGGGCAAGAGGCCATGTCGTTGAGCACGCAGGCGTTGACGCCATGAGCTCCTCCATGATGTGGCAACCGAACGGCGTGACGAGGAGAGGAGTGGCAGCATGACCCGAAGGCAAAGGCAGCGCAGATCTGGTGGCCACACTGGCCCTTGCACGCACACGACATAACAAGGCATCAGCAGGGGGAGTAGCAATGGCGTGACCTAAAGGTGGAGGCAGTACAAATCTGGTGGCCGCACCGGCCCTCATGCACACATAGCAAATCGGGTGATGAATAGGATGGCAACGTGAGGAGGACGTTGCCATCGTTGAAGACGATGGATCCAAGCGTGATCTGCAAGATTCCGTTGCCCACTGCCCCCACCGTCTGGCAGATCAAGCCAAAGATGGTGAAGAAGGCGCCGGCAACTACGGATATAGCGACAAAGAAGCCACAGATATGAGTACTGGGATCGAGCGTGTGGTGATGGAGATGACGGATCCAAGGTCAGTGGTGACTGGAATCGACAAATCTGAGCTTGATGATGAAGGAACAGGTGATGAGGAGCTCAGGTAAGACCAAATATGGCAAGGAGTGAAGTCAGTGGAAAATGAAATAAGCTCTAGCGTGCCAACGCCAGTTGGTCTAATTGGATCAAGTTGAGACGATGACTTGCTGCCTGCACAAGGTTGATGATATATGGATGCTGCGTGGCTGACATATGGATGCCACATAGGTCAAAATTAGTCAAAACCACCTTTCCCAGCAACAGGTGCTGAAGTGCTCTGGTTCGGAGGACAAATTTTACTTGATTTTATAAATAAGGAACGAAAATTAGATAAACTGAAGAGTTAAAGTCTGAAGATGGACCTTTTTCCTTTCTATCATACTGTCCGGTGATTTTGCATCCAAAGAGAGTGGAGACACGTTCACCAGAAACAACGCAGGGCCGGGGCATACGGGACCAAACACCAAAGTGAACGAACTATTTCGCTTTACAGCTTATAGGTGTCCAGGAAACCGGTACCGGGGCAAAACCAAGACCCTTCCCGGTTCAAGATTCAAGAACCGGCGGGTTGTTTTGGCTGCATCTTGAGAATCTTCAAAAATAACTGAACACATGCAACAGACACAAATGTATGTATCCAGACTCCAGAGAAAATATGCATTGAAGAGTCATCCATACCTAAACTGGTGGTTTACCCCCATCCCGCTACTTCTGGAAAACCGGCCGGTTCCATGCTGGACATGGAACCACGCTACTTCTCTCATTGTCTGAACTCAAGTTCTGTCTGATCTTATTTCGTTGCTCGACAGATTCCTTCGAGGCCCGATGAATGATCAGGACGAGAAGAAATGCATGGCCAAGAGAAGCTATCCTTCTCTTTACTTTTTTTTTTAAATGTAATAGAAAGGTTTAAATCGCCATGACAAATTACACCCAACATGGACCTTATACATGATGAATTTATGGGCATGACTTCACATTTGAATTGGCTAAAGTTACATGGCCGATAACAAGTTATATACATAATTACCGTTGTCAGGAACCCTACATGCTTGCCACTCTGGAAGGGGTTTCTGTATCAATCTCAGGTTCTCCATGCAACTTCTCGGGCTGTCGTAGCTGCAACATAACAAGTATCTTTTAGAGGCATACAGTCGGGTGAAGAAGAGATTGGTCTTAGTAACAAAGCTGTACGTAGCTGGTTAGTTTTTCCAAGTGATGCAGCTCATTAGTTTTTCTATCCATACAAACAAATTAACGATCATTATCCTTTGATCACATGCATGATTGTCCCTTGTCTAACTTAAAAATGAATAGTTATGCAGAAAAGTGAAAAACGAAAGGTGGTAAACCTAGGGGCTATCCGCTTAATTTTGTCACTCACAGTAAGGCATATAGGAAACACCGATACTTCAATCAGGCCAATAATGATTGCTTGGTTCTTTACATGTTTTGACTTTTGAAGCATATTCCTACCCCTATGTAGAAGGCGTCTTAAGGAAACATGAAAACAATGTACTGCTGATATCTGCTGGGGAAATGCAGGAAATGACCCGACCAGTAGGAACCAGCATGCCACTAACATCTGCAACCCCATTCCTAACCATTGAAATAGAACAGGACTAGCCTGAACTACTGCAACGTCCTAGTCTCCTAGAGCTGGTTGTCAAAATAACAGTGCCAAATGATCAGGTGCACATCGAGTGGGTTGTATTCTGTTTCATTTGGCTATAGGATCCAATGCTATTAGGCTGTAGCATGTGAATAACAAGATGATAAATGACACGCACCATCGATTCTTTATTATGCTTGTCCAGGTAGAGGTCCAATGCTCCTTCTCCACAAAGAATCTTAGCTCCAAATCCATGCTGATTTGCAAATCCAACAGACTCTTCATCAACAACAACAGCATCTATTTTGTCTTTTCCGGTTCGTGTTTCTGGAATCTGTAAGAAATTTGTTCATTAAGATGGTTAAAGTAACAACAGAACTTTTGTCATAACGAGACTAAAAACAGATTCAGCTAGTTGAACAACGTAATGGTACAAATTGACAACCAAAAATGTAATACAACACAAGATATATACCATCACCTAATTTGATGGTTTACCACTCAATAAATTTAGCGTTGAGAAGCATAGAGAAAGACAAAGCAAGAACATAGGCTCATGGAAGCTTATTTTAAATCGTGAAAATATCTGGCTACATTTCCTAGAATAAATTCATGTGGTCAGATATTTGAGAGTTGGCATCGGATGGGTTTCTTTCTGGGGTATGACTGTACACCAGTCAAGATTTCATCAATATTACCGAGCAGTACTTGTGATTTGACTTCCACCCAAAACATACTGTTGATGGCTTGATGCCTCTTAGTGCATGGCTGAGGATCTTTTTTTAGACTCAATGGCAGAGCGCTTCTGGAAGGCTGAACCAAAAGATACCAAAACTCTATACCAGGTTCACATGGCTGCCACAATGCTGCTTCAAATTGAGATGTTTTGAAATGTTATAACAGCCCAATTGATAAATTCCAGCGGAGCAGGAAGAGAAGAATATATACCTCATACATTGCTTCAGTCAATATACTTTCCAATATGGACCTTAAACCTCGAGCCCCAGTATTCTTAGCTATTGCTCTTTTGGCAATAAGCCGTAAAGCCTTCTCGGTAAAATGCAACTTGACCTATAATGGAACGCCGCAATATAAAAAACATGCATTAAGAGGTTATACTACAGTAGCATTATGACCGCAAGCAATGCTTCAATTTTTATTATAACACTCTCACATCATTCATTTCAAACAACTTTGTGTACTGCCTGCCAAGGGCGTTCTTTGGTTTTGTAAGTACCTGCAGAGAGGTGCACAAAAGTATTAAGCAAGATGAACATAAGTCAATTATCTAGGAACCAGGAATGCTTAATAAAATATATGGAAACAACACTTGAATTTTGCAAACTTTGTGATCTATTGCATTACACCCTGAAAGTGAAAGGTGATGTTCCTAATGCTGTGTACCAAGCAGGGTTTTCAAGATCAGCCCAAAAGGATGGTGTGCAAACCTTTTGTGGTCACAAAATAAACAGGCCCTAACCCATAAGCCATTACCATTAGGCCACAGTACCCTGTAACCAGCCGGTACAGTGGCCATACTTGCCTATTTGGTATAATCGTATAATAGCCACTACTGGCAAATTCTTGTTTGTGTGGCAGGTGATGGCACATCTAACCCAAATTTTAGAATAAACTTAACAGAAAAAAGGATACACAAATCAATTTTGCATGAACAACATACTGCTAAAATTGCTCATGTAAAAATGCAAAACACTATGCAACTAAAGTAGAAAATAAAAATAGAGGGGCATAAACAGTAAAAAAAACAAAGTGAGCCTGTTACATGTATGCGATACAAGTTACCTCAACAAGTTGATCTTCACTAAGGGACGATAGACTAACAAGAATTGGAAATCTACCAACAAACTCTGGGATTAATCCATATGCAATAAGATCGCCACTTTCAACCTGCAGAAATTTCTTCCAAATAAGAACCTCAAATATTCCAAAGGAGTCAAGCATCAAGCAGATGTGCACAACAAAAAAGAAACTACACATATTCTACTACTTGGTCACTGACATAGCATACTAAATAAAAGTCACTTTGTTTTCACTCACTGATTCCAGTAATGAAGATGTGATCTCAGCATTTATAATACTACCAGTCTGCATATTTGAACGAACTGGTGCACGAAAACCAATGGAAGAATCATGTCTCCTATAAAAGATTCAGGGGAAGCCTAAAGTAAGCAAAACCTGTGAAATCTCAGGTGAAACATAGATGAAACAGTCTATGCACAACCTTTCAGAAATAGTCTTCTCCAAGTTCACAAAAGCACCACCGCAAATAAAAAGAATATTCTTCGTATCAATCTGCAATGCATACAGAAGAACATCAAATCATATTGAACAATTTTGACAGGCTTATTTGGAGACAAATGAATACAAGTGCAAGTTATGCAAAACCCAGCTGGCTCACAGCCTGACAGGTATGTCTGGATACAAATAAATATTTGGGTCAACATGATACAACAAAAATGGGGAAACAGTCTTTTCATTCCTTTTTTTTCAGGGCTACAAACGGGAGATCAGAAGTGTTGCCTGGTATTAGACAAAACCTCAAGAGGGATATGCTACTATATTAACACCAAAAGGCATAACAGGAAAAGTACCGATTCCAATGCTCTATTTTCTTAATAAGTTCACTGTTCCCCCAACATGTATATTTTTGGTGAGCAGTTTAATTTCAATACAAATTTTGACAAGAAAAGTTAATCACAAACAAGGTATACTCTGCTTTAGATTCCAAACCAAGTACACAAGCAGGTTATCAGAAATGCAAATATTCTATTTCCAGACCATCCAAAATATTTCAGCATCGCTAGTAATTTGTTTTGAGTCAGTCTCCTCATCCTCTAGACTACTAGATGCATGGAATATATATAGAAAGTACTGATCTGATGTCAAACAAATAACAAACAGCAGCAAAAGAACAAAGTTGGCCTACAAGATACCTGGATATTGTCACCCCTTGGATGCTTTCTAGCCCCTTTCTCAGGAACACTAACAACCTATCTTGACAGTATAAAAACAATTGTAAGAAGATTAGAAATTTGGTTACCTTATCATGCACCCTCAATATTTTACATTCTAAGCATTCAAGGGTACTGTTTCCCAAACATCTAACATGGAAGAAACATAAATGTCTAGAGGAGATTAATCTATACATACCTACACAAATTTAAGAGGAGATTAATCTATACATACCTACACAAATTTAAGGGGGGAAACACCTTTATGAACTTAATAAAAAAGAAATCATCAAGAACTTGAACAGCTTATTTGGCCACTGATTGTGCTGAGCTTCATGGATTAATCAATGCTAAACCATGGATATGCATATGACCATCATTTGCGTACTAGTACAATAAACCAGGTAGGTAACCCATGAATACTAGAAAGATTGCACACCAGAATCCCTTAAATAGACCTCTAATGATTTTGTTTGAATTAATTTATATTGATCTAAGCACTTGCAATTATTTTTACACTGATGAAGCAAATAAGTCATTGGAAACAAAGTGATTTGGACAAATTCATGTACTGAAGAAGGGGAAGGTAATAAGATATCAACAAAATATGTAGTACATAATTCAAGATAACAAGATAAAACATTAAGTGACCAATACATTTTAGCAATTGAATGGAGCATAATTGCAAAGTAACATAAACCATATCATGCCTTTCTGGCAGAACAGCAACAAAACAAGTTTACACACAGAATCAAGTTAATATATGCCATTCATATTCTATCATATTCTATGCTGGCAATCCATTTGAAATAAGGCTTGACATCAGCAAACTACAAAATATCTTGACTGGACTGCTTCTTGTGCAGAATTTGGAGCATAAAAGTGACCAATGAATGAGGCAGAAAGGTTGACAAGCTCACCGTTCCCTCAAGCATTTTTAACAGTGCCTGTTGAACACCTTCACCTGAAACATCTCTACTGAGGTTGATACTTTCAGCCTGCAAGGCATTAAAACATCAAAATCCAAAAAAATAAAATATGTGATGAATGCATAAGTGTACTCATAGTTCTAAGTTCTAACAACAGTACCTTCTTTGTTATTTTATCAACTTCGTCAATGTAGATGATCCCTTGCTGAGCAGCAGCTATGTCAAAATCAGCAGCCTAGGGTCAACAAGAGAAGGGTAAGAAAAGTGCCTTGAAGGAAAATATTAAAGAGGGTATATTGTGCTAGCAACAGCAATGTAGAAAGAAATTTCAAAATATTGTCCTAGTCTCTAACATACTTAGTAAAGGTTTTAGTTCATCCCCTTGAAAGAACATTTTAAAACAACTCTTAAAGACTTCTTATGAAGAAACATCATTTACCTTAAGTGGGAATTAAGAATCAGCTATTAGCGGCTTGGGGACAGGATCAACAGAAAAAAGCAAAAAATCCTTATAAAAAGGCCATCATATGCTCCACTACAAGCTACACTTTTCCAAACAGTCCTTTATCAAGGCTGCCCAAGTTGATAACTAAGTTTGTGAACATATACATTATATGCCCAAGGTTAAGAAGATGGGCAAACAAATTAGTTTCAATAACATAAAACAGTCTGTTAGCTAAGTCATAAGTCGCAAACATATCTTGCTTGGAGAACTAAAAGAAAAATTGTTGACCTCCCAATCTATGGGTTAGAGTAACATAATTAGTAATTTGAGATGTTAGTGTCATTTAAAAATTCTCATTGAATTATACATGTCAAAGTTCCATTTTTCTTTACAAAAAAGGCTTTATCCAAATTTCTGTCTTACCATTTTCAATTTTCCATGGCAAGAAGGACCTTGTGATCACTCATTTTATCTTCTCTTTTCTTCGTATCCTAAAGAGTTGATGACTCAGGCAAATTTGAAGGTCATACATAGGGTATCCCCATTGTAAAGGTCATATTGTTATTTGAATTTCAAGATGTCAGAGCTTTGCTCTTAACTCTTCCCATACTGCACATGAGCTCAGCTAGAGGACCAGACTTATATGCCTAGTTGCTTACCACTTATGCTGGCTATCAGTAACAAAAAATGGATAGCTTTAGTATTTTATTTTTATGAGGACTACATTCTCTAGTTTGTAATAGATTCTTGAAATCCTCTACAGCTCAGCTATTATTATGTTAACAGGTTTTATGGGCAAAATAGGAAAAAGTTAGAAGGTTCTCCATATTATCAATCACAGAATAGAGCAAGTATAATGGAAAGATTTAGAAGGTTTTATGGGCAAAATAGGAAAAATTTAGAAGGTTCTCCATATTATCAATCACAGAATAGAGCAAGTATAATGGAAAGACTGTATAAATTTCACTGTCATAACACAGAAATTGAGCAGTACCGCTAGGAGCTTATACAGAATAGATTCAACATCCTCACCAACATATCCAGCCTACAAAACGGAGGAAAATAGTTAAAAAAAAGGTGAACTTCTGAGCACCAACATGTGTAGTTCATTAGATCAAGCTGTTGCAAGTCCAACACTCTCAAACAAAAGCATTACATTTGTCACGGATCATGATTTGAGGATTTTATGCAAGAAAAGGGGGTAAAGAAATTTGAGAGGTGTTCCAATGCTCTCCTCAAAAGTGAAAAGCATGAATTTTAAAGCACTTTAAGAATTCGATTTGCAACCACCCACTACTCCACTACTAACAGTGCTGCTTCAAGATTTGTGCTATTTAGTTTATGGGGGAACATAGAAGCAGTGAACCACTACTCAAGAAATTTATGATAGTGCCAGGCTTTCCATCCTATGAACATAGTGCCTGTCAGAGGTATTGCTACAGTAAAAAACTTTACAGCATTGGCCCATGAGTAGACTAAGCGACTCATGTTAAGAACTAACCAAAAACTTTACAAGACAAGCAGTGAAATAAAAATAATAATTGGAGCACATATCACAAATGCATGGATCCAACTGATAAAAGCTTCACTGCAGTATCCATGATTTTTCAATACCTCCATATATTAGTCTCATTTACAGTAAAAAAAAGGATAGAGAAATTCAAGATGGTAAATTTTACTCATATTAGTTTTTTTTATCTGGCATAGGAATGAAAAAAAAATGCTATACTGAACAATAGCAAAATGCAAAGTGAATGGATTAAAAATAAAGATAATTCAGCTAGCAAAATGCAAAGTGAATGGATTAATAAATACAGAAATTCAGCTAACCTGAGTGAGGGTTGTTGCATCAGCTATAACGAATGGCACATTAACAAATCTTGCAAGTGTTTTTGCCAGCAATGTTTTCCCTGACTTTGAGAACAATTTTAGAATAATATAAGTAAAACATTGCTAATGAAAGATATATAGACATATTATTCATGGCATAAAACAACTAACATGTAAGAGAGAGAGAGGGGGGGAGAGAGAGAGAATCATGATGTAAATATTAATTCAGGTATTGTTTCTGGTCACTAGAATGTACCAATCATCAGTAAAAGGAAAGAAAGTGGCAATTCAATCAATAAATCATCTATCAAATACTCTAATTTTCAGAAGATTTCAAATGCATAACTATTTCATTTATTAGCATTTGGTGTCCTTAAAAGTTCTACCATATGTATGTATCATATCAGTATATCACTTTCCATCAATTGTATGACTATGAACAGGCAGTACCGTTTGGACACCCAAAAAGCTGCTGATTTTAGACATTCATGTTTCTACAGCCCTACAAGAACTTTTCGCTAAACAATGTTAGCACACAGAGAAATGGGAACAGAAGAATGCTCAACAAACAAACTGGTTCTATGCTTCTAATCAGATGGAAAATTTTCTTTACAGTGCATTATGTGTATTTCGAACAATTGCAACATACACCAACATACTCAATGGTCAGAGCATGTACCCGAGCCTGTCGGACCCATCACAAGAATGTTGCTTTTCTCGAGCTCTACCATGTCAGTATCGCTCGTGCAAGAATCACTTTCGCTACAATCTCCAGCAGACCTGCAGTCCACATTTTGAGTCCAATTTACCACCTGATGGTACACAACAACTCTCACAGAACTGTTGTTTATACAACACCTACCGGCTGGAGAGTGACTCGCAATGTATCCTTTTATAGTGATTATAAACTGCTACAGCCAGCACCTGCGAAAAGACAAACACAAGCCTGTTAGATCAAGCTACCTGACAATACAAACGAAGATAAACAACATAAGCAAACACAACAGCAAAAATTAGTAGTAACCCATAATTAACAATACTATCTTGCAGTACCAAGAAAGGCTGAATCCATACTAGACAGCTCCAGTCAGGGGAAAAATCACCAAAATTTCGTAAGAGTTCTCCTAAAACTTACCTTCTTGGCGCGCTCCTGGCCGATGACGAACTTGTCGAGCCCACGGCAAATCTCCTTGGGCGTGGGGAACCGGCGACCCAGGTTCGAGCCGCCCCAACCCCCACCGGCTTCTCCCCCCACCTTCCCATCAAACCCATCCCCACCACCACCATCCCCCGCAACCCTGACTACATCAATCCTCCCGACGGCGCCCGCGCGAGCGCCGGCTGCCTTGCCGGGCTGGCGCCAGATCTCCGGCGGCTCCCCGCCGCCGTCCGAGGCGCCGGCCCCGCGGTCGGCGAGGGCGTCCTGGAAAGCTGGGGCGACGCGGGGGAGGGGCGACTGCTGCCGCCGGCGAAAGTACGCCCAGGGGCGGCGGAGGCCGGGGCTCTGATGCTCCTGTTCCGCGGCGGCGCGGCCGGCGTGGATGCGGCGCGCGGCGGAGATCGCGGCGGCGGCGCGCGAGCGGACGGCGGCGGACATGGCGGGGCGGAGCGAGGAGGAGGTGGGGGTGTCGTGCAGGGAAACGTGGAAGTGAAGGAGCCGGGGGCGCGCAGCAAAAAAAAGATATATGTGGATTTTTGGAGCAGGTCGCCCTCCCGGCCACCCCTCTCCTCTGGGAGAGTGGCGAACTAGCGAGTGTTTGTTGCTTGTGGGGCTAGTCTCTATCCTTTTCCATGGGCTGCTTCGAGTCTTCGACAAAGCAACCAAGAGGACAAGTACATTATGGTGGTGCTAGTATTAGATTATTGGTACGAATAGATAAGAATCTATCATGGGTTGTTTATCTCTAAGCAAAGGGTGGTTAGAGTGAAACGACAAAGCAACCAAGCTGACGAGTACATTATGGTGGTGCTGGTATTAGATTATTGGTACGAATGGATAAGAATCTATCATGGGTTGTTTATCTCTAAGCAAAGGGTGGTTAGAGTGAAACTAAGTGCTAAATTAGCCTTACTAGGTGAATGAATATAAGTGCTTTGCTATGAGTAAAAAAATTATATTATCCTGATATGTTGAGTTAATATTGTCGAGGTTAGCTGAGCCGTGTCTCCGCATCCTCGGTTCTGTCGCGCATCCGATAGAGGTCTGTTCTTTTTGAGAATTTATAAGATGGTGGAATTTATTTTTATAACTTTTTCTGTTTTTGTTAGAGATTTTTTAAGGACTTATGTTAACTACCTCTTTTAAAGCAATGGATAAACCATATTGAATTTTTTTTAGAATAATATATTTTTATTCAAAATAATAGAAATATACCTGCGGCAACATTTTTTCTACAGAAATAGGCTCCAATCGCCTAACGTCAGGCGACTGGAGCCTATCGCCCAATAGAAACGCGACAACAAAGTTGCCTAGAAGCTGTTGGGTGAATGGTTCCAGTCGACCGACCGTTGGGTGACTGGAACCTGTCGCCTAGCCATAAGGCAATAGCATCTTGAGTTGCCTAGCCTTAGGGTGACTACAAACAAGATGCTACTCCGTGCATTTTGTAGATTTTTTGAATTTTGTAGATTGTAACTGGAAGATAATATGTTAGATTTGTAATAAAAGTTTATGATCATTGTATGTTGTTGGAGCGTACAAAAAATTGTGAATTTTTTTAAGAACGATTGAACTTAGAACGATCGGTTAGTACGATGGTAAGTAGTATTGTGATATTACCGAGAATTCGTACACGGAGGAAAACGGGTATGTTAATATTATTGGATGACTTGCTATGGGAATAATTGAATGCGAAAAGATGTGAAAATAAGTTTGTCTGAATTTAAATAGACTTCATAATACAGTTGGAAGTAATATGCCACGTACGTTTTGATTACATGCATCATGTGCGACTAACCAACCAGACTGCCCGTACAACCTACTATGTGGACCGGGGCCATTTCCCATTCCTTGCGAACTCGACGTTGAACTCCTCGATGGCCTCTTTTGCCTTGGTCGTCATTTCCCTCTTTTTCTCACGCTCCCTCTCGCGAGTCTCCCGCTCCCTAGGCGTGCACGCCTCGAGATGAGTTTTTGTCTCGTGTTATATACGCATGCTTTGCTCGTCCTTGCGGCGCTCCTCCTCCCTGATCTCGGAGGACCTTATGACGTTACACTCCTTAAAGTCGACGGCCCACTGGTTCTCTGGGTGGATCTCAAGATCGATCCATTTGCGGTAGCCACATAGGGGTTCCGAAGACTGTGAATCCCGTGGAGAGGTTGTTAGTACGTACTTTCAAGGAGAAAAAGTTGGAAGGAAAATGGTGCACCTGGTCCTTACCGGCTATCGATAGATCGCGGTGTCTAGACGGTGGCCGGGATAGTCACTAGAGTAGTTTGCACAACCCCAGTAACGCATACCTAGGCTGAGGTGGTGATTAGACTTGAAGAACTTGCACGGGTCCCGGCACGAACAAAGGGGGCGTCTCCCCCTCTGATGGGTGTTGCGGTGAACGCTCGGTAGGAACGTTCAGGATGGGGCTGTTGCTACGGGTCGCGTCATTGCGGGGAGCTGACCTCGTAACACGCTGGGCTTGTTCTGCCCGGGGCGCAGTAGCCCTTGCTTTCTCATCATGGGCGGCAGCTGACCATGCTAGGTCGCGGGCCTCCTCCCATTACTTCATCATCTTATCCCATTACTTCTTCTGTTTCTTGTCCATCCCGGTGTGGTGAAGCAAGCATCGGCGTAGTGTGGGGTTTGCTTGTGTAGTGTTCTCTTAGAAATCTCTTCGACCTCCTTTTATAGGGCTCCTTGTGGCTTTCTCGGCACATGAAGATGCCCGTGTGGTCACGTCACCACGCAAAGCTACCAAGTGTGGTACTGTGGGCACGCGAAACTGGCCAGTTAGGTCTTCAGACTACGAAAAGCTACACCCTTTAGTCTTGTCGCTGTGCAAAGCTGGGTCATGTGGTCTTGTCGTTGCGCAAAGGTGTCTCGTCTGGTCTTCTCACTGTGCAAAGCTGACTCATGCGGTCATGTCGCTACGCGAAGCTAGCATGTGCGGTCTTCTCACTGCTCAAAGCTAGCGCATGCAGTCTTCTCACTGCTCAAAACTGGTTCGTGCTGTCATGTCACTGCGAAAAGCTGGGGTGTTATGTTATGTCACTGAGCAAAGCTGGCCTGTGCGGTCATATCGCTGTGCAAAGCTAACGCGTGCGGTCTTCTCATTGCTCAAACCTGGCGTGTGCGGTCTTCTTACGGCTCAAAGCTGGCCCGTGCTGTCATGTCACTACGAAAAGCTGGGCCATCATGTCATGTCAATGAGCAAAGCTAGCCCGTGCGGTCATGTCGCTACGTAAAGCTGGCACATGCGGTCATCTCACTGCTTAAAGCTGGCGTTACGGTCTTCTTACTGCTCAAAGCTGGCCCATGCTGTCATATCACTACGAAAAGCCGAGCTGTTATGTCATGTCAATGAGCAAAGTTGGCCCGTTTGGTCATGTCATTGCGCAAAGCTGACGTGTGTAGTCCTGTCGCTGCTCAAAGCTGCCCTGTGTTATGAATGACACCGCGACACTGCAATTACTCTATAAAATGAATAGATGAGGTATTGCCAGTAGGAACAACTATTTTCTCCGTCGTAGAGTAAGCCACCATAACAGACACCGAGGGGCCAGTCGAATATGGGTCACCAAAGGGGGACCTTCCGCTCGAATGGAAAGAGGACTTTAGGGTTACGTACCGCTTGTTGCCAAATAGGCGTACTCAGCCAGTGTGGCCGAAATGTAAACACATGCAAGACACGGTGATGCAGGTGGCAGAAGGCAATATGGATGGTGGGCGACGTTTCTTTCAATGCCCATACTTCGGGATACAAGTAGGCACTCGTCTATTTTGTAGTACTACTAATAGAGTTTTGATGTTACGTTCCTTTGTAGCAAATGGATAAATGCGATTTTGTGCGATGGATTGATCCTCCACATGAACGGTATGTTCAGAGGTATGTGGATATGTTGTGGGAGCGAATCGCTGATTTGGAGGCACAGATTGAAAGTCTTAAAGAGCAGAACGATGGCCTCCGTCAGCAGATGGAGCGTGAGAGGGGCAACGAGGAGGTCATCAAAATAGGGAGTTCGTACGACCCAACATACTGCTGCGCGAACCCTAGTTGTATATGTGCTTACCACTACAATGACGATCAGCCACATCCGAGGTGGCCCCCTCAGCAACACTCCATGTGGGTACCACGAGGCTCCTTCCACCTGTACACCATGATGTATATGGTTGTACCATTGTACTCTGGCCTGCTGTTCGAGATATTTTTCAATGTCGTTAAGCATGTAATCGAATGGTTCATACGTTGTTACAATTGCCATCAATGCAGTTCACTATTCATTTGGTGCGGGCATCGACAAGGTAAGGAGAAGTACAACAAAACTCACCACAGTACTGTAAACATCACTACGTAAATAAGAAACGTAAGTAGTACATGAACAAAAAGTGTACAATCAGCACTAACAACCCCCAACAGCATCCCCAGCCCCCCTCTGTCGCCACCCTGGCCGCCTCCTTCTTCATGTTCGCGTCCTCCCGTACGGCCCCTCTTGGCCGTCCTCCTCTGTGCCAGGTGATGACGCCCTAACAACATAAGACGATCGGGAGACCATTGCACACGCCCCTGAGCTGGTGGAGTGGACTGCACCGCCGCCTGTGTGGCCACCGGTGCACCGGTGAGGGCACTCCCGGAGAGAACCTCCGGTGGTGTGGCCCGAGGTGCAAAGCCCGATGCCTGGCCGGGCCAGTTTGAAAAGTACTGGTCCAGGTTGTCCTGGCTCGGGGAGACCCCCCATGCCTGGTCAGGGAAGACAAGACCTGTAATACAAATATCGTTAGTTCGTGCGGTAAAGCATTGGGGATAAAACCAACAAGAGGCAAAGCGTACTCTCAGTTGGCGCCATCGTGTCTAGAGGGATGTACGGCACGGAGCACGCCTTCTACGTGGGGAAGCCAGAGATGTACGGATGACGCACAAACAGCTGCCCTGGCAGTGTACGAGGCCATCCCCAAGATGACCCCCCAGCCTCATCAGGCTGAGGTGGTGTGGGACGTGCCCAAGTAAAACCCCTCGCATGGTGCCATGCCGGTCGGGGCGGCCCCGGTGGACGAACCGTCTGTGCACTGGGTGTGGGCATGCAGACTTCCGGTAGCATCGTGCAAGACAACAGGGATACCATACATCTACCCCAGGCCTCCACATGATGCCAAGTGTTCACCGACTCCTCATGTGTCACCTCCGCACCACTGGCGATCTTATTCGCCATGGTTCGAGACTCCCTCTAAATCGCAGCACCGATGTCAACCTGCAGGAAAAACACAAAATGGTCAATCATCTCAATGACATTGCCATTAGGGAATATTTAAAAATTACATGTAACGTACCGCGATGTGAGTGTCTCACGCAAGGTGCGCATTGTACGTGTCTGTCGGTGTGGCGATGTGTGTTGTGGGCTGGTCAATGACATGTACTAGCCTGGTACGTGTCTAAGGCTGGCACCAACGCAGGTACTCCATGTAGGCGCTGCTGTCGTAGGGGCACTCCTCCTCTACGCAGTCAACAAGAGCACCCTCCCACTGCGCAGTCCACCCCTCCATCTTCGCTGTCCAGTCGTTGCCGCGTTTTACTCCCTTCCTAGAGTGCCTTCTTATAGGACCATTTCGTTAGTACTCATCAAAGTAATAGTAAGTACAAGGAGATTTTTGAGAGGTGGTCACTCACGCGTGGACGCTCTGCGGCACCGATGGTCCGATTGGTACCGGAACGACCTGACGTAGGCTAAACTGGCGCATCACATGCTGCGGCGCGTAGTACTCAATGAAGATGTCATACATGAGCTTCTGGCATGTCAACCAGAAAGCCCGATCGTGCCAGTAGAACTAGGACAGCACGTCAGGAGCATGGCTCTGGAATGTCGTAGGTTAGTATGGCTCCCAACGCACATCGTCGGCTGTAAGGTGGTTGAACTGCTCCACAAAGGGCAGATATGCCCACGTGACATGGATGTGCGCGAATTGTACTTGCAAGGAACAATAGCTGCTCATTGTCATACTACTTACCCGTCGACAACACCAGAGAGAACCCATCTTAGGGCGGTCGACGTCACCCCTGGGGGACATCTCTCCCCTGTACAGACTCATCTCCTCGAGCATGGGTCATCCGAGGCTGAAGCGCTCGAACGACCACAACTGTAGTAGCAGCGGACACCTCGCGAGGACCAAGTTCACCTTCGTCCTAGCGCACGCGTCGCACAAATTTTATGGGCATCACCTTTTGCTTATGAATATATGATGTATACACTCTCTCAAGGACAAGATTAGGGGTGGAAACGCATCGGATACGATCGAATAGTCTCAAATATGAATATGAATCCATATTTTTAAAACGAATATGAATACAAATTCGAATATTCTCAAATACGGATATGAATATTCTCGAATACGAATACGGATATTTTCGAATACCGATTTTCTTAGATACGAGTATCAGATAAAACGGATGCCTAGTGGTTTTGCTGATTTTTCACATATTTTTGACTGGTTACCTGTTTTAAACCACCTAAATTCAAATTTTGAATCACACAATTCGTATGGATTTTTCATGGGTTTTAGAAACGGATCGACTACAAATTGAATAGTCTCAAATACGAATACGGATACAAATATTCTCGAATACGAATGCGAATACGAGTATTCTCAAATACAAATATGAACATTTTCGAATACGAATTTTGCTTACCACATTCGTGTTTTCTTGGATACGAATATTGGATAAAACAAATTATACGTTACCATTTTCCACCCCTAGACAAGATGCTTCCTATGCTTTCTGTTTTCTGAGCATGAGTCGTGTAGGTGATTACTTCCTGTGTGCAAGTGCTCTAGCTCTACTCATTGCCTAAATGTAGTAACTGGGTTGTGCCTTTACTGTGTGCAATGTGATGTTGCATTAGTCATTACTCACTACCTTTTGCTTGTTAGTATTACCAAATGGGAAAAACAAGAGATAGTGTTCAAGGGTTGTGACTTGTCCTCTTGCTGAGATAGTATTGTCATTGTGTAATCTGGTTTTTTTTTTTGCTTAACTTGGAGGTAACAACGCTTGATCATGCAGAGAGCATCAGGTAATCAATATTCCTACCAAGCCTAATGAGCCAAACTCGAGCTTGCTACCGAGTTGAGCCGAGCTACCTTTCCAACTCATTAGCTTAACGAGCCGAGCCAAACCTCTTCGCTAACAAGCTTTACTGAGCCGAGCCTGCTCGATGCACCAACTTCATTTTTTTCATACGAACAATTTTTGTTTGTAATAAGTAATTAACTTGTATTCGTTGTTGATAAAGGTTCTTCTGTTAATTGGTTTCCTTCTTTACGCTCATTGACAAAGAATCTAGATAAGTAGTTTAATGGTATAGTGTTGAGTTTGGTGTATTGTCCATGTACATCTCTAGTTTTACATTCAACCATAGCACCTGAATTTGCATGCTGCAAGGGTGCAAAGAAATTATTTAGATTTGACATATAAGGGAACTTTCTAAACAAAACATCGAGAACATAATGGCTAGGACTTAATAATCACAAAATGAATTTTATCTCTTCCCTTGAGTTCTTGTATTTTCTGTGCATGAATTCACAAAAGAAGGTGAATGTTGGTTTGTTTTGAAAACTACCAAGTTATTTTCCCTTGCTTAAATGGCTCAACATGACCTAATTCACAGATCTACTGCATCCAAAAGGGAATGAACTCAAAGATGTGTTGCTAATGCACTTCACGGGCATCATCCCACGAGAAAAGATGTACTAATATCGCTATACAACAATAATAAAGGCTTTTGTCCCAAAGAAATTGAAGTAGGCTAGAATTAACCTCCTAAAGGTCAAAGAAACAAGTATCTTGTAATAAAACCTACAAGGCTAAAACCCTAAGTCCTACATCTTGCCATATGAACCGAGAGTCTAAAACATTACCCCCTAAACCTTCTTTTTATGTCATGGTTCTGGTAAGTGAATCGCCAACTTTCATGCGCTTTTATTCAAAGCTAACACTTTAGATACATTCCAATCCCTCAAGTCACTTTTAATTGCTTCCTCTCATATCAATCCTAGTCGACCTCTACCTCTTCTTATGTTTTCGATACGTCTTAAAAATGCACTACGACACTAGTGCCTCAGAAGGTCTTCGTTGGAGATGTTTAAACTATATCAAGCGATGTTAGACAAACTTCTTTTTAATTGGTGCTACCCCTACCTATCACATATATCATCATTATAGATTCGATCTCGCCTTGTGTGACTATATATCCACCATGGCCATCCTCATCTCCGCTACACTTATCTTCTGTACATGATGTCTTTTAGTCGTACAACATTCCGCTCCATATAGCATTGCAGGTCTGAACGTCATTCTATAAAACTTACTCTTTAACTTTTAAGAGACTTTTTTTTATCACAGGATGCCCGATGCTTAGCGCCACCCACTCCGCTCTTATCCTGTTGCTCACGTCTTCATCAATCTCACCGTCCCACGGTAGCATCAATCCCAAGTATTGAAAAGTATCTTTCCTAGCCATTATTTGTCTGTTCAGATTAACATCTCCATCATCTGCCTTGGCACCGCAGAAATCACGCTTCATATATTTAGTTTTAGTCTTAGTAAATTTAAAGCCCTACTAATATTGCTATAGTTTCACTAATTTCTTTTCCCTAATTTGGAAAAGGTATCAGTTAGCCCTTAGTACTTGGATTAACTTTTCTGAATGCTATCTATTGAAAGGCTCCCAAGGGTGGGCATTTATACAGACTTAGGTTGCTCACAATTCATTGGATCTAACAGAATACATATGAACTCTCGGGTAGTAAAATGGACTGTTTGCTCACTGCTTGGTTTCCTGCAAGCATTCACAAACTATTGGGTGTAAAAGTTTGATTTTACAAATTTCCATGGTTAAGACCTAATAGAATGTTTGAAATGTGTGCCTTATAAGATTTGTAGAAAAGATTCTCAGATCTGAAATAGAAAAGCATTTATTAAATTCATTCATGGACTAACTGCTTTGCATGAACTCCAGGTAACCAATCATATGGTTGCTGGGAATGGAGCTCCCAAGCCTGCCCTTGGCGAGAACTGGAAAGCTGTTCCACATGTTCGCTTGGTGATCTCTCGTGATCATGGGAGCAATGTCTGCACAGCAACTGTGTTGAAGCACACATTACCAGTATTTTTCATCGACAATTTGTTTATACATTTAGATGTTGTAGACATAGAAGCATTGCTTGTTGGCACTACTTCACCACGGCGAGCAGTCGGGGCATTCTGAGCCCCTTGGGTAGCAGGCAAGTCAGGTTGGGAACATCACTTTACGCCGATGACACCGTCATTTCCTTCAGGCCCACTAGCACAGACGATCTGGTGATCATGAAGCTGCTCTCCCTCTCTACAGAAGTTTCAGGTCTAAGAACAAACATGCACGAGATTGCCTTAACCCCAATCCGGTGCTCAGAGGACGAGATATATTCAGTAACAACGCATCTGCAATGCGTCACCCGAGCATTCCCGATCAGATACCTTGGTCTGCCTTTGTCCATGAGGAAGCCAACAAAAATGGAGCTCCAGCAACTATTGGACAAATACTCCAAGAAACTGTCAGGTTGGAAGCCGCAGCTGTTGTCCCTGGGCAACCGCTTGGTTCTGATCAATACCGTTCTTATGGCGCTGCCGGTGTATCTACTCACGGTTATGGAGCTACCGCAATGGGCTATCAAGGGCAGGAGGATATCAATGGAGGTCACTGCTTGGTAGCGTGGGAGAAGGCCTGCTTGCCTGTGTGCAATGGCGGTTTGGGCATCAAGAATCTGCACGCGCTTGGGACAGCTCTGAGATTGCGATGGCCATGGATGCGTTATTGCGTTGGGTACATGATCGCAAGCTGTGGACCATGCTGAAGCTGGATGATGATTCCCAGGTAAGGGACATCTTCCAAGCAGCCACAAGAATCCAGCTAGGCGACGGCGAGAAGGCCAGCTTCTGGCACTCTAGGTGGCTGTCGGTGGATCCAACAGCGAGTTCGCACCTACACTCTACACCTACATCAGTAATTCAAACATTGTTGCAGAGGGCTTGCATAACAGCCGCTGCGTCAGAGACATCAGAGGCTCCCTCTCCCTCGGCCATGCACGAATCCTTTGGCAAGTGTTGTAATCTGCCTCAGCAGCCTACAACCTGTTTTTCTTGGCCAAAACAAAATTTGCCTGTGGGACAACCGTATGGGAAGCCAGAGCGCCGGCGAGATGCAAGTTTTTTTCATGTGGCTGGCCTTGCAAGGGCGATGCTCAACTGCTGACAACCTGGTGAAAAAGGGATGGCCGCACCAACCGGAATGTGCACTCTGCAGCTCAGAACTGGAGAATTGTGCCCATATGTTCGTCCACTGCAACTAGACTAGGCATGTTTGGGTGCTGATCTGTGGCTGGCTATGTGCAAATTCCACCATCCCATCATCTGATTTCACATCCACAGAAGACTGGTGGTATGGCTCTTGGAAGAACATGGCCAAGCATTTTCGCAGTGCCTTTGATTCCTTGGTGATGTTGGTCCACTAGATGGTCCAAAAATGTTTTTCTGCAAATCAATCTATCTGTATAAGTAGTTCAGTAGAATTGCTTTTGGTAGGGTGCTTTTTGTCAAGAAGGATGGTACTATGGTAGTCAATTTTATTGATCATCCATGCTCATGCTTACTCTTAGGAGGTTTGCAGTTACGATTTTTTTCGCAATATAGAAAAAAGGAACGTTAAGTGTCTTTTTTTTATTATATCATGACACAAGAGGATGCCTTGGTTCTTGGTTGCCAAATGCTGTCATCCCCTTCCATCATTCCATTTGAAGATAGCAAAATAGAATACATGCAATTGGAGGGGAAATGCTTATGGCGATTGTTACATACAAAGTTTTGTTTGTGCTCACATGCTGAGTTGATTTTCTTTGGTTCCTGACATTCTGCTTCATTGTAGGCTTCTGGCCGTCGCATGAAATTTGTGGTACCCAGCTGAATTCAGCAACATGGCGGTCCAGATAAGATGAGAACTAACAGTGGCCTCATCCCTCATCTGGTAGTTGAAGCCTTAGATATCACTTCATCCATAAGGGATAACCTTTTGATGGTCCGTGCCCGACACAGGTTTTGGAATACTGGTTGACCAGAATCCTTCACTTGTCAACTTTGTTCATGAGAGGCATGACAGTACAGGCGGAGCTTACATGCATTGATCGTTGTGACTGTTGGGAAACGAATTCGCAATGAAAGGGGTGAATGTATTATATGAAAACTATTTTCTACCCTCAGTCACTTGACGTATGAAGCAGGCCATACTAGTCGTTTTCAACTTGTACCGAAAGTATTGTGACATACAATGTTAGACCTACTAGCAGGCCATACTTTTCTCAACGTCATATGTCGAATGTCACTAAATCGTCGGACTGCACGAATAGAGCTGAGGCATCCATGGCTGTGGAGGCCTACTCTGTTGGCTACATTGTTCCAGTTGGATAATTAACCTTGATAACAGCATCCTGAGTAGCCATTGGGTGCCATATATCGAGTCTGTTTTTTTTTTTGCTAAAAATTATGGCTTTTGGCTGTGGCTTATAACTTTTAGGTTGTTTATGCAAAAAATTACAGAGTAACAAAAACTCACGTGTAATTTTTACCGATATAAATAAAACTTACAAGACAATGCGAAAGGACAGACCAAAATGAAGCCTCCCATTGGCTGCAACACCGAATGACAGGAAAACTACAAGATAACATTGTAATGTCGAACCGCTCTACACATCTGAGAGTAATTTTAAAGAGAGATTTGTATGGATTCGTACTTTATCTTAAATATGTCAAAGCGCACAAAGATAATTAATTATAGGAACCACAATTTCATCTCCGAGACTAAGCAGATGTGCTAGCCTGCTAGTAGGATATGGCATCAAAAGTGTGAGCTACATACGCATTTCCTCAGTCCAGCAAAACAAACCAGATTAACTGATAATTCCACTTCAATTAATTCCACTTCAATCAAGATCAGTCTTGCTCTTCTTCGCAAGGTAAAATTGTCAAATCTCATTTCAACAGCCCAGTCGGCAGCATTAGTAATCACTGATGTAGAATAGGCATTGAGCCGCAGCAGCACCCCCATAAGGTTCAAGACCCAAGAAAAATGTGAAATACCAGGTCTATTGGTCTAACTCAACAGGAATTTCTACGAAACATAAAGCATGTTCTGTACTGTAGTGTATGTATACCATGGGAAGGAAAATGGTGGATGACGCAAATGAACAGAAGACATTGACATTTCTGTTTGGGCCATAACTTGAAATGCACAAAACCATTTACCAGTTAAGACTGAGGGTGAAAAGAGACAAATATCTGATTAATAATGCTAATATAGAGCAAAATCATATAGAAGACACACTTAATTAAAACCTCAATAAGTAAGTCATCCTCATATCCTTTAGAGTTGACCAAGAGAGCATGGTGTGCATGCTTTTGCAGAACAACATATTCAGATAAAATTCTACCAACCAAAGAACATGCTGAGTAACTGAAGCCATTATTTAATTACTTGACATGCTCTCATATGCATACACGTCCAGTCTCAACACTCAAAAGTCAAAAACATGAAGAAAAAGACAATCTAAGAGGATAGAATGATAGATGCCCAATAGATCAGAACAACCTATCTTCCTCTCAATAACCAAACAGCTGTACAGCATCATCTCTTGAAATATTTCTTTTTTGTTACCGAGCTGTAAAGCAGCAATTGAGAAAAAGGATGCATGTGTTTTAGTTTTCATACCAATAGGTGTGCCTAATTCACCATCATTCTGTCTCAAGAAGGGAAAATGACATGCAAGAAATTACCGGGAAAACATGAATTATTAGAATACTTATCAACATACCTGATTATAAAAAAGAACTACCACAAACAAATAGAAGCCTCTTCCCACAAATTTAATTGACTAATCACAAGAAGAAAGAAAAACATATATGTATGTATCAACATATGTAAAGAGCTATAGAGATAAACATCCATGGACCTTCGGATCAGATGAACAGATCTGTATGATTAGTAGTAATTCTGTCACCAGAGACTTTTCACCTTGTCACAATTTGATTTTTTTTTTAAGCTCACATGTTAAAATATGTTAGGGGAACTAGATTTTTGGAGAATGGTAGTGGGAGCTTTGGAGGTGCAAAAGAAGATTATTTCTAGAATTTACCTTCAAAGTCCAATCTATGTAGCAGAATTATAATGGAAAAGAATCACATTCCACCATGGATAATCACTTGACCGATGGGAATGAAATCTGTGAATGGTTAATGGCTCAACGCAGTATAAAGAATTGGTAGGAAAAAAAACTGATGTAAGTTTTAAACTGCAGAAAACAACATAACCAAGAAAGCAGAACTACAAGCTAGCACTAACTAACTAGAATCAACAGAAGACCGGCCTCAAAATTTTCCCACAAGAACCGATACAAAAGACCGCCTCAATAAGACTTAAATCAATGGCTTCTGCTACAAATGAAGCCAATCCTCGTCCAACCCTCCCTATTAATGCATGAATATTCACCATTAAATTTTGGAAAGCCTAAACATATGTAGTAACTCCTACAAAAGCTCATGCTCTCTTCTAACAAATTCTCAACTCATCCTAGTGTATGCACAGAGGCATACAAGACAGAAATTTACTTTCATCACCCCATACTAGATTGGTTCAAATTTCAGACTGATTAAAAGCATCCTAATTTATCAACTTAATACAAAATCAGCAAAAAGAAAAAAGTCATGGAGGATACGGTATCAGCTTAATGCAGAATCTCAAATTCAATCCTATAGGGAGCTACCACATCTAGAATGACAAATCAAATAGTCCCAATGCTGACTAGTCAGCAGTTCATAAATGTTGCCGGAGTATCTTGGCATCGATTTTACTATGGCACATGAATTTTCAGGAAATTTGAAATACACAAGATGGAAACATCACAAAATAAACAAGTGAGGAGGCATTCTTAATTATGCTAAAAGCTGCATAAGCCATCACACACCAAAGAGCTATTATCCCCAGAACATTGATGGTTACTGATGAGCTTAATCCCTTTGTTACGAGGTCAAACTTGACATAGTTGGCTGATTTCCATGCTCCATTACTACATCATATGTGGTGTTATGCTAGTCCTCAGTTGCAACATCATCTAGGAAAAAAAAAGGCCAAGTGATTTTTTTATAAGATTTCTTATTAAATATGCACGAATTATTAATTTCAACGCAAAACCCTTTATGCATAGCAAGTACAAAGTTGAGGTCCTGACAGGAATACACCAATACGTTACACATAATAAGAATCATACTTCAAACGCAACAACCATATGCCAAGACAAATAACAAAAGACCAGCACTGTGGGTAAATAGAGGGCTTCGGTAGCATCATTGAGAGCAAGTTACCGCTTCAGCGCTCCTCTTCAGCCCCTCTTATGCTCCCTGCTCTTCTCCTTGGACCATTTTGCCGACCGTGGACCATGTCGCTCATCCTCATCTGATCCACTTCTTGCTGACCCCCGATGCCTCCTCCGCCTGCTGGATCGCTTCCTGTCATCTGCGGACTCAGTGTCACCACTGTCACTGTCAGATGCATCCCTCCGGTGATGCCGGCGCTTGCGGTGGCGGTGACGCCTCCTATCTTCCCCTCCAGACTCCTCATCATCTGATGAGTCATCACCCCTGCGGTGGGTCCTCTGCCTCTTCCTGTCCTTCCTGCTCTTCCTGTGCCTCTTCCTGTCAGAGCCGCTCTCGCTATCCTCATCTGATATTTCATGTTTCTTTCCCCTACTCTTCTTCTGCTTATCCTTGCTCCTCTCCTCTGAGTCATCTTCGCTGTCACTCTTCCTGCTCTTGTGCTTCGATCTTCCCCTGCTGCTGCTTCTATGGCGGCTTGTCTTCTTGTCTTTTTCCCTGGACCGTCTCCCCCCGTTCTTGGCACGCTCACGCTCAGCAATTATTCTCTCCATCTCGGGATCGATGTCCGAATCGGAGGAATAGCTGTCATCCTCGCCCTCATCTTCCTCGCCGGAATCCTCCTCATCGGCGTCCCTGCCACCAGAGGCCTTCTTCTTGATCTCGTCGAACTTGGCCTGCGCAGCGGCCTGCGCGCTGGCGTGGACATCGTCGTCCAGGTCGAGTTCCTTGACGGAGAGGAAGTTGCGGCACTGGAAGGTGAGATGGCCGACGCGGCCACACTTCTTGCAGGCGCCCCGGGTCTCATCCGAGTTGGAGCCGGTGATGCGGGCGAGTGCGAGGAGGCCCTGGAAGCTAGTGTAGGCGTTGTCGGAGGAGGCGGCGGAGCCGGGGGCGGAGGCGTCGGGTGCGGCGTCGGCGGCAGCGGCGGCGGCAGCAGCGTTGGCGGAGACGGAGGAGGAGGGGGCCTGCTGCTTGTTGTTCTCGGGGGCGTAGGGGTCGTAGCCGATGGCGCTCTGCCAGATGCCGTGCGTCTGCAGCGCCGCGCTGCTGTGCACGCGGTTGTTCGCGGGCATGCGCACGCGCCCCGCCGTCGCCGGCATCTTCGCTTGCCGCCGGTTGCTCTCGCTCGGGAACGGGAGGTAGGGTTAGGGTTTCGTGAGTGGGGAATGGGGATTTCGAATCGGGGAGCGGGTGGTCAAAGAGGAAAGAGAGGAGAGTTTTCCTTTTTCTTCTTTTTTTAGGTGAGAGAGGAGAGGAGAGGTTCTGGACAGATCTACACAATCGCCCCCGAGTACTCCAGTCGCCACAGGACCGACATCGACTTGCCGAAGATTGGCTAAGTAAACGAGTGGAGCTCCAGAGCTAGATAAATGTCTGGACCGAACTGGAGTGACCCTAGAGCTTGGACTCAGATTAAATCAGATACCGTTTATATTAACTTTTAATTTTACACTCGTATATGATTTTAACTGATATAAATAAAGTTATTATAATATATATATATTACAATCGACTAGTAGATCCTATTTTAAAAAGATATTCCATTTAAAAGATATATACTATATAAAAATGTTAATTATTGTAGAAAAAATACTTTTTATAAACTAATATAAACAGAACCTAAGATAAGAATGATGTCTAAGCCTGATAACAACATGGCAACACATCAATGATAGCAGATTGATTGGCTTACCAAGATCTCAGGCGAGACGCGAGAACAGCGACGGTGAAGAGCTTGATTGGCGCCGGGGAAGACGAACGTGTCTCAACGGCTCTGGGGCATGGAAAGGTAATTAATGGGGTGCGTTAGTATGAGGCCCTGCTCGTTTCAGCTTCGGTTTCCGGCTTTCGGTTTATTTTCTACTATTCCTAAATTTCGTCTTTTTCTGATTTTTTGGATTTTTTTAGCTTTTTTACCGGTTCTTTTTTCCTGTATTCGTTTGCATTACACATGCTAGGCTAACCTTTTTTATTTTAAGATTTTTTAAATTTAATTATGCCAAATAAGCCACTATCAGTTACAATGTAATTTCAGCCAGCTACAGTAAAATAAGCTATAAGCCACAGCCCAACCGAGCACCACCTAAGAGAGTCAAGGTGAGCAAGAATGACACTATGCCAACAGCCAAAGCTCACCTAAGTGAAGAGGATGGGTGGCGAGGTCGGTGGCAGCGTGGTACACGATGGCGAGGATGTCAGCTTCAAGCTTCCTAAGGGCAAATGGGCAAGGAAAGGTGAGCACGAGGTAGAAGGTGATGAGATGAACTTAGGGCACATGATGGCATTGTCGGAGACTCACCGGACATCAAGCAATCGAACATCAAACAATTGAGCGGTGAAGCTTACGGCTGGACTTGGGGAAGAAGACCAGATCCTTCTTCTCCGAGGGCCAAGGGGGGGGGGGTGTGAGCTCAGGGGAACAGGCTTAGTGGTTTAGCTTGAAGGTTTTGATGCGTGTGGGTTAGCTTAAATTGGGGTGAGGAGGGAGAGAGGACGCGAGCGTCATGAGTGGCTTTGGGTGCTGAGCGAGATAGCACGAGGGTGAGCTAACAATGGGACAATGTCGCGATGACAAGATGAGGTCACAGCGCACAAGGCTCGAGGTGCAAAGGGCTTTAATGTGAGGCTTGCATGTGAACAAACACGAGTGGATAAGCTCAAATATGCACGCGAGAGAGGAGGGGGAGCAAGAAGCACAGTGACAAACTAACAAGTAGGACCGAAGTCCACATGTCAGTGGTGGCGAGAGAGAGTAAGGCACTAGGCTAGCATGCACGCAGGTGTGGCAATGGGCTGGCGAGCACGTGGGGAGTGGGCCAGCTTAGCTAGGTCGTGACATGGGAAGGAATAGGGCGAGTGGGCTGGGTCAACGGTTGAATTTGGTACAAAAGGGAATGAGGGAAACAAATAAAGTTTAAACTTAATTTTTGATTTTCAAATTGAAATTGAATTTGTAATTTAAATACCGAGAGGAATTTGTACACAAAAATTTTAGGAAAAATTCCTTCACGTCCAATTAATTTTTGGAAATTTTGAATTCATGTTTTTGAGGCAAGGGATTTATTTTAAAAATCTTAAACTCCAGCAAGGCTTTAAAAATGCACCAAAATTTTTAGAAATTCATGAAAAATCATTCATGTTTATTTTGAAGCAAAATTGGGCTGTTACATGCAAGCAGAGAAAATAATAGATAATGTCATAGTACCATATATCACTGCCAAGTTTCAGTCCAAAGAGGGTTCTCACTCCTCAATATAGGGGCACATAATCGGCAGTAACATTTCAACCCTTCAATCCAAGTGAGCTTTTATTCAAAATTAGGTTTAAATTCACTAAAGATATTTCCAAGCTTATTCACTTTCTGCACATCAACACATAGAGAAAGAAGACATCATCAATTCTTAAGAGAACGTTGAGAAGCGAGGGCAGTGTCCAAACTTCATAGAAGAAACAACAATGTTCCTGAAGAACTAAAATGCCACTGGGAAAATTTGAAAGGGCGTGCGGTGGCCATGACAACTTCCACATCTTGAGGCTAACGGAGCTACAGCAAAAACAAGGCAACTACTGATTGAAATACCACCTTGATGGTTTTCGAACACTTAGGACCCACCTATATTGGCTTTTATTGGTGAGTTTTGATTTTAGCTTACAAATAGTAACAACTTATAGAGAGCTGTATAGAGAGAGAAATTCAGTACGATTTTAGCCGATATAAATAAAATCAATACAGTGTGTACTACAATCGATTAGTAGATCCGTCTTGAAAAGATACATCGTTTAAAAGTTAGATACTGTAGAAAAGACATTTACTATAGAAAAACAGCTTTTAAAAGCCAATATGAATAGAGCCGTAAACCTTGACGAGCAATTAAACAGTGTCTTCAAGTGAGCCTGTACAGCCACTAAACTATAGATCGCCTGTGGTTCCTCCTAAGAACACCAAAACTCAGACCCACAGAAGAAAGTGCCCAGTAACCAAAACACAACTGACTGCGTAATTCATGCAAAACAAGCTGCATCGCTGCAAACATAATAAAAATAGACATGTTTTTGAGTGAGTAAAATTGAAGCCTTGTATTACCAGCTGTTTATTGATGCTTCAACCCTCTCAATCTTGTTTCTTGTGATTCATATTACTAATCAGTAATCAGAAGTCCAACCTTTCCTTGGGGCCAAAGGCATATCCAACCTCTCAAAGAGCTATTGTGTCAGCCGCCTTTGCTAATCTCTCAACTTTCTAGCTCACGCTTCAAATGAAAAGTATACATAGGAAAGAAACAAATGTTTTGGTGCTGCTTAAACAGACAGCGTTTTCTATTTCCCATCTCCTTTTAAAGCAAAAACAATGAACCAATACAAGAAACGGAAGTAACTGAAAGCATGCACAAACTGAAAGCATGGCTCAATGAAGGCATGCAGAAACTGATGACATGCAGAAACTGAAATGCTAACTAATGTGAGCAAGATTAAATCATGCAGAAACTGACGACATGCAGACACTGAAATGCTAACTAATGTGAGCAGGATTAAATGATTATGCTAACAATTCTCCCCCTAATCCTGCTGCCGTGTGACGACCTCGACGATGCCCACCTTCTTGCGAAATTCATGAAACCTGATGCGCCCGAGCGTTGAGCTCCACCGGCTTCGAAGTGGCGAAGATGTTGTCCATGCTTCTGTAGCGCACGGTGCCCCGTGATCGTCGTCGATGTCAGGTTCAGCAGTTGGGGGCGATACGAACTCGATGGTGGGTTCCGGAGTGCGTGGCGAAGCAGGGTCGTTGGGAGCCGCCGTCTCCAAATGTTCTGGTGTTGCTGCCTGGCTCCCCGGCGCCATGCTGGATGGCACAGAGGAGGAAACCACCTCGTAGTGGACGGTGAACGAATCGCCCAAGGAGGCCGCAACGGACTCTCCTGAAGCCGCCCAATCCCACTTCGTCGCTTCATCGAACACGACGTCGCGGGTGACACAAACACGCCGAGATGCTGGGTCGTAAGCACGATATGCCTTGGCTCCCGGTTCATAGCCAAGGAACACCATGGCCTTGCTTCGGTCATCGAGTTTCTTCAAATGCGGTCTCACATCCTTGACGTAAACAACGCACCCGAACGTCTTGAAATAATGCACGGTAGGTATTTGACCATGCCATGCCTCATACGGGGTCTTGTTGCGAACACTCTTTGTCGGCAAACGGTTCAGGATGAAGACGGCAGTGGATACCGCCTCGCCCCAGAACTCCCCCGGCATGTCCTTCGCCTTCATCATGCAGCGTGCCATGGCCACAACCGTCTGGTTGCGGCATTCGACCACGCCGTTCTGCTGAGGGGAGTACGGCGCGGTGAGGTGGCGCCCAATCCCTTGCTCGGCGCAGTAGAGGCCGAACTCCACGGAGGTGAATTCACCGCCGCGGTCAGTGCGAAGAACACGCAGCTTGCAGCCGGTCTCGACCTCGACGCCGGCCTTGAAGCGCTTGATGGTTGCAGGAACATCACTTTTTGCCGCCAGCAGAAAGAGCCACATGTAGCGGGTTAGATCATCGATCAACAACAGGAAGTACCTCTTGCCGCCATGAGTTGCCGGCGTTATGGGCTCGCATATATCACCGTGGACAAGATCAAGGCGTTCCGACGCGTGGTACATCGTCGCGGTAGGGAACGACGTTCGCTTCTGCTTGCCGATCAGGCAGCTGTCGCAAACCTGATTCATGCGCTCAAGCTCCGACAGGCCTCGCGCCATCCCGCGCCGAGCGAGCATGCGAAGCGAGTCGAAGTTGAGGTGGCCAAAACGCGCATGCCATGTCCAGGCCTCCTCCTTGCCCCTCGCCGCGAGACAAATGGGCCGTGCAATGTTGATGTTGAGCACATAGAGACGTCCGGCGCTCCACCGAACTCGGCATAGCAGCCGGTGTTGAGGGTCACGCAGCATGAGGACGCCATTCTCGATCTCCGTCTTGCAGCGAGATTCGTCCAGCTGGCCGAGGCTGACGATGTTGCTGCGGAGGCGCGGGACGTAGTAGACGCCGGTGAGCGCGCAGTGATCGCCGTTCTTGCAAGTGAAGAGCACAGTGCCGCACCCCTCGATGCGGACTCGCGAGGCGTCGCCGAACTTGACGGAACCGCGCACGCTGGTGTCGAGTTCGGAGAATGCGTTCCGTGCGCCCGTCATATGATTGGATGCACCGGTGTCCAGGATCCATTCTGGATCGACTGGTTCTCCCACGTCGCGGAGAGTGACAAGGGCGCGCTCCTCGTTTATATCGAGTTCGGCGCCTGCTGGTTCGATGTTGATGGCGGGAGAGAGGTCACAGACCTGAGCCATTAACAACGTGGGCTCATCTTTGCCCTCAGCCTGCTCTGGTTCGGCTTGGAGAAGATTCGCCTGAGCCAACCTCTCACGATCCCGCTTCGCCTTTCGGCAGTCCTTGGCCCAGTGGCCGAGTTTGCCACAATAACGACATTTGTCCTTGGAGATGTCGTGGCACGCGGCCTGGGATGGCCCAGACTTTGGTTCCTCGTCTCCCCCGTCATGCCCACGGCTGCGCCGGCCGCGCTGGCGTGAGCGTGACGTGTTCCCGCTGTTCGCCTTGGTGTTATACGACGACCATTCCTTCTCCGTGAGTAGAACCTGGTCTCCTTCCTCATCGTCCGACTCTCCACGGTCCTCGACAGCGTGTAGCCGACCGGTGAGGTCCTCGATGGACAGAGTGCTGAGGTCAACCAAGGTTTCAATTGACATGGCGATTTGGCGATACCTGCGGGGAACAACTCGCAGTAGCTTGCGGACCACCTTCTCCTCCGACAACTCCTCCCCAAGGAGGCGAAGGTCGCTGACGACACCTTGGAGCCGGAGACTGAAGTCCTCCATGTGCTCGCCATTTTTGAATCGCATGGACTCAAATGTCTAGCGTAGCTTCTGCGCCTTGGATTCACGCACTCGATCCGCCCCAACCCTCATCGCCTTGAGGGCGTCCTAGGCTTCTTTGGCGTTGTCCTTCTCGGCGAGCGGCCGGAGCATTTCCAGAGGCACCACGCGCAGGATCGCCGAAAGGGCTTGGCGATCTTCCTGGTATGGCACATCACCGGTGTCGACGGCGTCCCACAGGCCTTGAGCCTGCAGGTTGACTCGCATCAACACCGTCCAATCGGAGTAATTTGAGCGTGTGAGCGTGGGGTAGGAGATGGAGCCACTGCTCTCCTTCACGACCCGCTGGACAACGAGTTCACGCTGGCCGCCATTGCGTCGTTGCGGGCGGCGCGTCGGTGGGGACGGCGAGCGTCCACGGCCGTGTCGCTGCGGTGTACGGGAGTGGCCTACGGCAAGGGCGGGAGCCGACATTGTGCTCTGATACCAATTGTCAGCCGCCTTTGCTAATCTCTCAACTTTCTAGCTCACGCTTCAAATGAAAAGTATACACAGGAAAGAAACAAATATTTTGGTGCTGCTTAAACAGACAGCGTTTTCTATTTCCCATCTCCTTTTAAAGCAAAAACAATGAACCAATACAAGAAACGAAAGTAACTGAAAGCATGCACAAACTGAAAGCATGGCTCAATGAAGGCATGCAGAAACTGACGACATGCAGAAACTGAAATGCTAACTAATGTGAGCAGGATTAAATCATGCAGAAACTGACGACATGCAGAAACTGAAATGCTAACTAATGTGAGCAGGATTAAATGACTATGCTAACATATTGTATATCAAGTATACAGATTACTAAAGGAAGCAGAAACTTGATGCTTCATATTATTTCTTCTGACCAACTCAGATTGGGACAATTCTGATGTTATGGGTACATTACTTGGCCCATGAGAATTAGAGCTGTTAACAGTCCAAAGTGTGCTGAGCAAAACTGAGCAACTTGTTGCGCTCATGCTCATTTGTATGAGGCAGGCTGGCACGCAAAAAGCTCTATTGACATCTCCTTGCTAATCACTGCTGCAGCAGCAGGTTGCATTTGCATAGTACGAATCAAACTATCAAATTTACTCATGAAATACTCTGTAAGCAGCCCAAAGAAGGCATCAAATGATGCTGCCATAGAGCTCGGTTCTGCATGCTGTAGGTAGAGGCCACATGCTGATCAGTGAGAAGCTCTGTTGCTCTGTCCAGTACAGACTTTGTGATGACAGAAGCCCCACCACCTATAGCACATCCAAGGGGCCAAAGAGGTGATTGCAATGACAAACACACAATAGCTGCAAGACAGGCACTGAGTACACTCAACTCCATCCAAAGAACACAGGTGGATACAGCACTGGCAAGTTTGGTTGTCTCAGCTGCAATGCAATCAGAGGGAAAATTGCCAAATATAAATCTTAGATGCCGGAAGACTGCCATGCAAGCAATCCTTGCAAGCTCACTGCGTGAAGTCACAAGTTCAGGGTAATGGGCAAGTAGTTTCCGGCCCTTCGGTAGAGAGACTATGCGGAGAAACACCAGATCATCATTTGGCAACAGAGGTATATTCTTATCAGGTGTAAGTGGATCAACTAATTGCAGTAATTCTGCCAGCTGCTCGAGGAGAGCCTTTCTTTTGTTTCTGAGTTGCAAACCACCATCTTGCTGCTGGCTAAATTGCAGTAAACAATCAATATCATCTACATCAAGTAGTAAGCAGAGGCCATCTTCAATTGTGATCCTAGCAGCCAGCATTGGTTCTTCGCCAAGAGGTTTTGAAGCAAAATTTTCAGGAATGTTATCACTTGGTTCAGAGGCTTGTTCAACATCAAGAAGCGGATGAGGCCTGCGGATGGAAGAAAATGGAGCCTCCCAAGAGCATCAACCTGGAGATACGCATGTGGCTCATCCTTACTGTGTGCACGCGAAGATGGGTCTCTGATCAAGGTTGGACAGAAGTGGTGCTTCAGTCGTGCCCCTGCTGATTTTCTAGCCAAACAAGCTTGATGGTAGTAATCGTCAATGTATGGATCATTGATGTGAGCGGCGGCTTGCTGCATCCTTGCAATGTTCTCAATTTCTTCAGTGGACATGTATTTGGATCGAAACCGTGGCCACCCGTTATCCATCCTCTTATTGCCAAGCTCAAAACCTTGGGAAGGATAACGTAAGCCCTGCCTACCATGGTGCAACATTGATCTTGCTCTTGGATCACTCAAGTCAGGCATCACATAATTTGCATCAAACCTTCCCATCATTTGTGATGGAGGATGCTGAGGACCAAACATCTGCAGCCGTTGTGGTTGAGAATGTCAGGAACCAAGCATCTGGGCATGTAGTTGTGAGAATTGTGGTGGTAACTGTTGAATTGGGAACATTCCATGTTGTTGACCGGGCGGTGGTATTTGAGGTGCCATCAATCCATTTGCACGCTGCAGTTAGTGCTGCATCAAAGCCGGTGTAAACCTGGAACCATTCCCATGAATTGGCCCACTATTTACATCATGGTTTTGTTGCACATTGTTAGTTGACAAGCCTGTTGAACCTACATGAGCCAGGTTCCTTCCAAACAGTGGCCCTGCAGGTGTACCTCCATTAGGGAACTGGGGAAAAGGTAGCTCATTTTGTGTGCACATTGGCATCTGGAATGCAGTGGGAGGAGATTGCACGTTCATGTGATGTGGTTGACCAGGTGAAGAATGAGATACTGCACCAGATGGAGGGTACGAAATGAATGAAGATTTAGGTACGGAATTGGTTCAGTATGATTGTATTGAGGCTCTTGTTGGGGGTAAGATGATGTTTTGTGCAAAAGAGATGGCTTTCGTCCAAGAATAGGTTCATTAGGATTGTACAGAGCATCTTGCTGTGGGGATGAGGATGTCCTGACCCTGTGCAGATTGGAATCAGCAAAGCGGACTGAATGGGGTGGTTGAGATCACCAGTTCTTGGTATCCAGTTCTTGTTCAGCATCCAGTACAGACTGCGCAGGCCAATATGAAGATTCAGGCTGTTGTACCCAGTCTGCAGTAGAACCTATAAATTGCAGATATTAGAATAAAATGTTAATAAGTAAGAAACAGTGAAATGCATACAGCACCCAACAAGAGAATAAAGATTTTCTTTTTCATTGGTGAACTCAAATTTTACATTCTAGCAATGTAAGATAAATAGTACTATAATATATTAATCCCATCGAAAATCTTCCTTTGAACCTATGTGCAGCTGCACCGCATTTCGTCACCAGCCATTTTCCTCTAGATATGTGCAACAAGATTCAGTATAAAAAACATGATTTGTCATTTGCAGAACATTAACCCCTAACAGCCTATGTGAATAGTAACCCTAGAGGTCATAACAGGGATAGAAAAACCGGCAGTTACCAGCCAGTAACCAGAAAAAACTGGTGGTAACCAGTACAAAACCGGCCGGAATTTTCAAAAGTAAATTAACATTTATGATTGCATAATACACTTAGGCTAGTTTAGACCTTTTTTGTGCTGCATAAGGTTATTAAGTTGTAAAGTCGAGTCAAGTCATAGAGGGCAACTTGGCGATTAGTCTCGACTAGTCCCTAGAGTCGGGTCTACTGCTTGCTAGTTGTTGTACTAATGAAGTAATAAGTTATTTAACCAAGCGACCTGAAGTAAACTAACCAGTAGAGCTGAGATGTATATACAGGTGTACTGCTTGCTACTAATGAACTAATGAGATGTATATACTACCAGACTCAGGAGTCGATACATAACCAAAGAATGGAAAAGTAGAGGGAAAAGTAGACTACATGACTCTGGAGTCTGGGCAGCAGATCGTCACAGCAAGGGAGCAGAGCAGATCGGCAGAGCAGAGGAGAGGAGATGGAGGAAGGAGAGAAGAGGTGGCGCAGATAAGGAAGGAAGGAGGGAGGAAGGGGAGGTTGCACTGACCACTTGAGAATGAGGCGGCGGCGGAGAAGGAAGCGGTGACCACTGGAGGAGGGGGCGGCGAAGGCCATTGGAGGGCTGGAGGTGGAGGCCGGCTGCTACTGGTGGCGGAGGTGGGGGCGGCTGGAGGCGGAGGCGAGCTGGAGGCTGCTACTGGAGCAGAGGCCACTGGCAGCGGCGGCAACTGGCGGCTGAGGCGGCCGCCTGCTAGGGCATCGCGCGTGGGTGTCGCCTAGCACGGGAGGAGAGGATGGCAGCGATTGCTCGATCTAGGGTTAACTACCAGAAAATTGATACTTTGCCATCCGTGGGCTTCGACAAAATACCACTCCCTACAATGACCACTATAAAATGCCACTCTTAACATTGACACTTTGATTATTTACCATTTTGAGGGTTTTTTAGGATTCTTAATTATTATTTTTTAACTATTTTCAGATTATTTGTCATGGGAAAAGACACATTTACCCTTGGTCCATTTGCTTGTTCTCTCGCTGGAAATTGAGATCCCCAAATCCGTGTGCGCCTCCCCCCTCCCGACGCAGCCGCAGCCGCAGCCGGCGCACGCGTCTCCTCCGTTCCCGGCGGTCTTCACCCCGCCGAACGCCTTCTCCCATTAGACTATGCTAAGAGACCAACAGCATGTAACTAACTATAGTAGTATAATGCATGAACCGAGACAGAACTGCATAATTGTACTTTGCTTCTACCAAACGCAACCACAATGAAGTTAATCAAGAACCAGTAACAAGGTTTACGAGCAACAAACTATGCATTACAACGTGTAATTACGTACCTTTGTGTGCGGCCGCAGACACGGTGGAGTATCCAGTGCCCGGCCCTGCCCCGTCCTTCCTCCGGGCCCTTCCACCACCACCAGCCCGGCGCCACCACTAGTGTGATTGCCGCTCCCCTTCCGACCCCTGATCGTCGGTGCCTTGACGCCGACGTTGTACGCCGGCGTGCCGTCCAGCTTGAACAGCCCGTAATGCCGCTCGGACGCTGGCCCGGGCTTCAGGTTCTCGTTGAACAGAGCGAACACGTACACCTGCAGCACCTCGCCGGGCGAGGCAGGCGTCCCCTTCCCCTACGC
Source organism: Dendrocalamus latiflorus (assembly GCA_017311315.1). Taxonomy (NCBI): domain Eukaryota; kingdom Viridiplantae; phylum Streptophyta; class Magnoliopsida; order Poales; family Poaceae; genus Dendrocalamus; species Dendrocalamus latiflorus. The sequence goes on from CM029634.1 coordinate 29,247,033, forward strand.
TACCAACCGCATCAGGTTGCCGTTGTACCTCGCCGCGTTCTCCGGCGTGGCGCCCGCCTCGTCCTCGTCCCCCTGCGACGGCCACCCGGTCTCCGACACCCGTATCTCCACCGACTTGCCGTAGTTGGCCTTGCATATCGCCACGCGCACGGCGTCCACCTGCGCGTGCAGCATGTTGTTGTAGTGCAGCCCCGTCGCCGGGTCGACGATGCCGGCATTGGACTCGAAGAGCACGTAGTTGAGGTTGACACTGTCCGGGTCGGCCTTGTAGGCGAAATAGGGGTAGGCGTTGATGAGGAACGGCGAGTTGGTCTTGGCGAGGAAGCCGAGGAGAGGGGTCATGTACGGGAGGAGGTCGCGTCGGAAGGCCGCGGAGGAGGGCGGGAAGGAGGAGGACAGCACCACGAGGGAGTGCGCGGTGGTTACGGCCACGCGGGAGGTGAGGTTGCAGGCGGCGAGGGCCGCGCGAAGCGATTCCATGGCGGGGAGGAGGGAGCGGAGCATGGTGCTGTTGTTGCCGGTGAGCACCTCGTTGCCGACGGTGACAGCAGAGATGGACGTCGCCGGGAGGTGGGGCAGGATGTTGGCGCGGACCCACGCGGCGGCGGCCGAGGGGTCGGCGGCGAACCGTGGGACGAGACGGTCAGGGAGCCCGACGGTGAAGTCGGCACCGGAGCCCGCGAACGCGCTGAGCACGCGCGAGTCCGCGTCGTAGAGCTTAACCTTGGTGGCGTTCAGCGCGCGGAGGAGCACGGCCGCCGCCTGCGGCGGCGGCAAGTTATCCGCGACCTGGCCATAGTTCACCCCCAGCGATGGACCACCCGCTGCCGCCAAAGCCGGTGCAAGTACGGCGACGGCGAGCAGGAGCCGAAGCGCCACACGGATTTGGGGATCTCAATTTGCAGCGAGAGAACAAGCAAATGACCCAACGGTAAATATGTCTTTTCCCATGACAAATAATCTGAAAATAGTTAAAAAATAATTAAGAATCCTAAAAAACCCTCAAAATGGCAAATAATCAAAGTGTCAATGTTAATAGTGGCATTTTATAGTGGTCATTGTAGGGAGTGGTATTTTATCGAAGCCCACCGAATAGGATGACAAAGTATCAATTTTCTCGGTTAACTACAGTGCAGAGTAATCCAGTCTAGTGGTATATGCATGCATATTCTTTTCAGTTTTTCTACAGTAACTAACTTTTAAATATGGTAACTTTTTAAGATAGAATTTACTAGTTAATTATAGTATATATTGTACCAACTTTATTTATATCGGCAAACAACGCACGTGAGTTTCTGTTACTCTGTAATCTTTCGCACGAACAACCCAAAAACCACAAGCCGCACTCAAAAGCCTTAAGTTTTAGCTAAAAAGAATAGGCCCTAACCCTCGGCAGCTAACACTGCGCAATCTAGTCGGCTGGCTTGACATTTTGATGATTATTCGTGTCTGGTCATTCATTAATCGTCTAGTGATTGATACATATTTAGTCGAGTCGATTTTTCTAGTCATCACGAATAATATATTACCTATACCTATTATATAACTAAATATATATCAATTCTAAGTTTTTATTAGGTTTTTTTTGTTTTTTGGGTAATCAAAATGGTTATCGGTTTGAAAATAACCTAAATTTAAATTTTAATATTTGAATTTCAATCAGATTTTATTTTTAGTTTTTTTGGTAACTGATGGATTACTGTTACCGACCATCAGATGAGAAGTTCGTTGGTACTAGTTTTTCTATGCTTAGGTCGTAGGCATACTCCGTATATTAAAGTTGGGGGACTCCTTGGCCGGGGAGCTATGCCACGTCACTTTTTTTTGCGAGAAAGCCCCTACGTTTTGCGAAATCGCGTAGAGGTCCTCTGTTCTCGCAAACAGGTCTCTGCCAGGTTTTTTTCCGGAATGCACCCTCCACTTCACCGATAGCAACCCGCGGTTTCCAAAATTATGTATAGGTCCTTGTTTAGTTACATACAGGTCCTTGCATGTCCTTGATTTTTTGCGAAAAAACTCTTTGGTTTTTCCGAAATTACGCATGCGTCCTCGATTTTTTTTTAAAAAACGCATCACGAATTATCGTCTCTTTTACTTCGGTCCATATGGTGGCTAGCGCGGCGTGGCGCTGCGCTTACATAGCTAGTATGTTTATACACGAGGACCAAGGCGAGTTACAATAAAATACAGCAAGAAATATCACAGCTCCCGATGCCGCTGTCTCCTCCAACTCATCCTTCTCCCCCTCATCGGTACAGAGATCTGCTTCAACTATTTAAGCAGAATGATAAACAATCATTACTGTACTCTGAGCAGATTAATGATAAACGATCCCATTGATCAGACATAACAAAGCCACTTTTGGAGTATTTCACAATAATTGTAGCTGTTGCAGAAGTTGCAAGGAATTCAGAGAATATCTGCTATGCATGTGATATTAAACAGTCTCACGAATTATGACTTATTTTTCTGTAAATTACCTAATATATTCCTTGTTGAAACACAAAATTGCCATTTAACACCATTTAACAACATGCATATGTAAATATATGCACCACGTATATCGTTAAAAGTCGAAAGGGGAATTGAACACCCAAGCGTGTGGATTGAAGAACCATATCAACGACAAGTAAAAGAACTCTATAAAGAAAATTGAGCAAAGAGACCATTACTCACTTTGTCTAGAAATTGATCCCCCGTGACTAACAATTCCTGGTTGCTTTGGCTCATTAACAGTTCTGGTCAGCTGAAAGTGAATAGAAATCAATAAATCAGCTTTAACGGTCAAACAAGAGCAAATGCAACAGGACAAACATGCAAAGGTACACAGTTATTGAGGTAAAACCAATATGTGCAGCCCATATAATGAATATAATACTATAATCTACATTCGACAATCTTTAACGAAGAACTTAAATGCATCATGATTCTGTTAAATTAAATCCCAACAAATGCACATTTATGTATGCATGTACAGGATGTAGCTGCAAAGTTTTAACTTTTCAAATAAAGAAAACCTTTGAGAATGCTCCAGCAAGATCATCAAAATCAGTAAATGGACCTACACCTTCATCCTGCAAAGGCAAAGTTTGATCAATGTGAGCAGTTGGTATCTTACAGAAATAAACAAGGCACCAGCTTGCGATGTTTTAAGTTAATCAGCAGCACACCATTTCTAAATCATTACTGAATGCAAGTCTAGGCTCCAACAGTAAGTGAACAAAACTAGAACTAAAAGAGAATGCAGGACACATGACATAGATAAAATTTTGCAATGTTTCCGACCATAAGTTAATATAAAGCTACAAGTTGATTACATGTTACAGAAGGGACTACCTCCAGCATAATGCATTCATCATAAACTTCCTAATTCTTCCAAGTAATGTAGAAGGGTGCACTCCGCAGAGTTATTAATTAACAATTGCATTATTGAAAAAGGGATAATGCCAACTTCATCAGTTTACAAGGCGACGTTTTTGGTGACATGATAATTACCCTAAAATACAATTGATGCATTCATTACCAGCCTTTTAACCGTATCAGTGTACAGAGATTGCTAGCAAACACAAGAGAGACAATGCCAGTTTTCTAAGTTTACATAACAATGTATTTGCCAATTTGGTGATATGTGTTTCCCTAAAACGAAATTGGTTGAATCCCCAACCAGGCTGCTGATGGCATGAACCAAAATGGAAAAAGAGAGCTAGAACAGAATGATCAAAATAATTTCTAAGAGCACCCGCTCACCTCATCTCGAACTCAAAAGGGGGTTTTGCTACCCTTCCGATATAAAAAGAAGCCTCATAATGATATCCAAAACTACTTATTTCGCACATTATGTCTTCAACATAGCACTTATTCACTGTGGATTTTTCTTTTTGTATCCTTTCTTTTGGAAAAAGGAAAAGAAAACAGACCATGTTCATCACGTCAAACATAAATGAGATAAATCATCTATGTTACCTCGAACATATCCCTTTCATAATTAGGAGGGTATTCTTCGTCACCAGGCCCATTATAAAGGCAGCATCACCACCATCATCACCTTCTAGTCCACCTAGCTCAACCTCCTCCATGACATTGTTACCAAAGAAAGCATACTGCCATGCATCAAATTTGGTATCGCCTGCAGAGATAATGAAAGAATCCAGCAATCACTATCAGATGCTATTGTATAATAAAGAGCACACTCAATGAAAACCGTGCTAGATTAAAATAGCTACAAATGGACTCACATCAGAACATCACGATAGAATGTTAATAATAGATTGTGAGTAGTTAAGTAATCACCAAAATCAGCAATTAAAACTGCAAATATTAAATTAAATAATAAAAAGTTCAGCCCACCACTGTGATTCAATCGCTGCCAAGTACCTATACTTTAGCCCACTTAAAAACACAATCTTACAAGAGTGGTTCTAAACTACAAAAGATCATAATCGATCCTGCAACAGATATAACCTCAGTTAATTAGTATAATCCAATCAGTGTTGCAGATTTTAGCTACTCATAAAAACGTCGGAACAGCGGAATTCTTTGGATAAATATCCACAAGCTTTACTGATTCATCCACTCAACCACAAAATTAACCCAAACCAAGGTGGGGCATCAGAACTAATCCCAACAGGTGAAATTAGCTTAATTTTGCACCATGACCATACTGATTGATCACTTCGCATCATATCCCTTGCAGAGAAAACCATTGTAGAATGATAGAATCTCAGCTGGTTTATTTGAAAATCACAGTTTATTGCCACTATAGAGAATCTGAAACCACCGGAACAGTCAAGGATTTTTTTAATATATAAATAATCTACACATACATGGATCCACGTGCTATTTCTACCCTCCATTTGTTATTTGAGACCAAACATCATGTAAGAATGTATAAATTATATATATACCTCTCTGCTTTTGGATTGCTTTTAGATGCGTGCTAGTGCAATAGTATATAATATATTAGGATGGAAAAATCTTAATCATGGAGCCTAGACACCATGGTGCCTCTGTTTTTTATTTTATATACATACGTACATACATATATACACACACGTACGGATCTCAGAATGAGAATTCATGGAAATAGTATGGGGAGATCCTAAGATGTGGAGATACTACTTTTCATTCATTCATTTGTACGTACGTACGTATATATACACATATGCATATAAGAAGTCTTTCCGTACTTCCGGGAGTACATACTCTCACTTCTAATATACCGCTTAAATGATCATGTTATATCTCTTTATCACTTTCGGTATACTAAAATACTAATTCTAAGATATTTTAATGCAATTTGGTTGAAAAATTTTATTACATGCATTTATTTTTGCTATATACCATTTTCATATATAAAATGAGTATATACATAACTTATGCTATAAAAAGTGGACTTTATTGAAGTCTTTCTATACTTCCGGGAGTACATATTCTCACTTTTAATGTACCGCTTAAACAAAAAAGTTATACCTCTTTATCCCTTTGAGCATACTCTAATAATGATTATAAGATACTTCAAAATAAGTTCCATAAAATTTTTTCATATAGTCTACTTTTTATAGCATAAGTTATGTATGTACTCCTTTTATATATGAAAATGGTATATAGCAAAAATAAATGGCTGCAATGAAAATTTTTCAACTAAGTCGCATTGGAGTATCTTAGAATTACTATTTTAGTATATCACAAGTGATAAAGAAGTATAACATATTCGTTTAAGTGGTATATTAGAAGTGAGAGTCTGTACCATGGTTGTTAGGCGACGCCTGAGCGTCGTATCGGAGCTGGGTAAATGCCATAGACATTTGTCACGACTTGGGGGAGGAGAGGGAGGCGGGGGCAGCAGGGAGGGGAGGCGACGGGGGGAGGAGGCACCAGGAAGGGGACGAGGTGGCGGGGGGAAGAGGCGAGGTGACGGGGGGAGGAGGTGCTGGGGAGAGGAGAGGAGGTGAGGCGGCGGGGGAAGGAGGCGTGGGAAGAGGAGAGGAGGTGAGGCGACAGGGGAGGACCAGAGGAGGCTAGAGAGAGGAGTGACAAGTGAGTGCGGGTTTGTGGGAGAGAGAGAGAGAGCGAGAGAGAGGGGAGAGTGTGGGGAGACTAGAGAAAGTTGGCAGATATAGAGTAGTGATGCAGAGTATCTGAGTATGTATGCATGTTGGATACATACATGCACAGCGTGGCGACTCGCCTGGCGTCGCCATGGCCTCCAGGTGCCCCTCACTCGCCTTGGTCGCTGACTCCACCGTAACAACCATGGTCTGTACTCCCAGGAGTACAGAAAAGGCTTCATATATATAAAAATGGTTCTATAGTCCTGGGAGTACGTACTCCCACTCCTTATGTACCGCTTAAATGATGTTGGTGTGCCGCTTTATCTATTTGAGCATACCTCTTTATATATATAATTACTATTATGTGTGCAGGTGTAAAATTGTGAGTGAAGTTACTGTCAAACACATGTAGAGTTACTGTTAGTGTAATACTACACAACTGATAGTAACTACATATATTTGATAGTAACTTCACTCACACACAACAGTAACTTACCGACGTGTAGGCACAGAATAGTGGAGACGTGTGTATGTATGTATGTATGTATGTATTTGTATGTATGTATATATATATATATATGTATGTGTGTATATATGTGTGTGTACTATTCAGTAGCTACGCATAGAATAAGTGCGCGACCTTGACCAACTCAATCAGCCAATCGTCCTACCAACCCACCACACAGATGGTTACTAACGAAGTTGTTAATTATAGAAAAAGTTACTATCGCTTGTACATAAACTTATCATCTATAATTCATGGAGTTACTATCGCATGCACATACAAAGTTTGCTCAAGTGAGTTGTGCTATGTATTCTTTCTTATGCTTTTAATTTGCTTGGCTTTCTTACTTGGATTTCTCTCTTATTGATCTTTTGTGGTGCCGAGGACATGTAAGAGGTGGGATATCTATTGGAGATCATATCTTATTCATCTAGGCACGTTCTAGGGAGAGTTTTTAGTTTGCCCTTTTTCCTCAAGAGAGAGGTGATTTTAGGGTTTTGCTCTTGTGGGTGATTTGGCTCAAGTTCGTACTATGATCTAGCTTGCTATGATTTGTGAGAACCATATAAGGCCATCTAGATCATCAATGACTTACGAGTAAGAGTTGATCAAGGTTTTTCTATTTTTTGGTTTTGGTACAACTTTTCTTGTTTTGGATAAAGGTCGAAACTTTGGCATTAATCTTGACGATCCATAAATGGAATAAGTTTCTGACATCCTAGGGAGGACTTATACCAAGTTTCACTGCATTGGATCTGTAGTTTAGAAGTTAGCTATTTTCTTGTATTGTGTGCAGAGCTATTCTGTACTGTACCTTGGTGAGTGGTCTATCCTAGTGACTCGAGCTGTCAGACTGGTCGATCTTGGTCAAACCGGTGACCTTGCAGTTAGACTGGTCACCGAGAACCTAGTCAGACTTGCCGAGCGGTCCAACTGCTCTCTGGCCGATGGTTGATCGATGTGAGACTATTGTCTCCAGTGCTTTGTGATTTTTGGCTTTTGCCCTTGGTGAGTTTGTATTTCCGCTTTATAGTGTTGATAATACTCGGAGGAAGATTTTGAAGAGGTCATTCACCACTCTCTAACTTGCCATTCCGATCCTATGGAGATTGTTCATCGGCCCTGCACAACACTTTTATTGGTTCATCATTGTTCATTGCACGAACCCATCATGTGTCTTCCTCGCTATTGTTTTGGCTTGCATTGCCTCCCAAGAAGCACTTTTGTTTTAGAATATTAGCTCAACCTAGCTACCTTGATCAACCTACATTGAAAATCTTAGGTCAGAGTATGATGGTATCACCTCTGTAACTGCGTAGCTTGATGATTGATGGTTCTTTAATCTTTCTCTTCCTTTGAAAATGCATGAGAAAAGCTTGACATGGCAAATAAAACATGGCATTCCCCTCCTCAATGTTAATCGAAGCTCCCACAGTCCTTAATGGTCGTCCTGATATAACCACATCGTGATATAACCAGGACTGATCCTATGCCATATCAACTATTGTATCTACAGAGACTGGGCAAGTTGAACTATGACATTTCCTTAATTCCAATGGGTCTTTTACACAAGGAGTCGGCCTTAAGTGGTCCAAGATCAAGGCTTAAAAGATTTAGGTACAATGGTAACACCTGCTTTGAATGATCGAATGCCACAATTAGAGGAGGTGAATGATTGCCTCCGCTTCTTGGAATCTTCAAGTAATCAATGAAGGTTTCGAAAGCTCGATCGACTACTCGATGCTTAGCTGCTCTCTAGATTGCTTAGCTTAAGCTCTAAGGGTAAGACATGAGAAAGAAGAGTACCATAAGCCAAATTCTAAAGTTGACTAAGGATACCTAAAAATGAGCTTTACTGCTTGATGATGTGAAGCACGTGGGAAAGCTTGAAAGCGAGTACACAAACACACAAAAAAATGTATGTCTGGTCTTGAAGCAGTGAGATACAAAAGTAAGCCAATTATGCTTCTGTATTCCCTTTGATCAACAGACTCTCCATCTTCATCAGGATCCAACACAGCCATAAATCCCATGAGTGTGGAAATTGGTTTGACTGTCCCCATGTCAAAGCGATGAAGTGAATCTTTGGTGTACTTAGTCTGATGAACAAAAGTATCCAACTTTGATTGCTTGATTTGAAAGCTTAGGAAGAATGTGAGCTCTTCCATCATGCTCATCTCGAATTCCCTGCTCATAGTATTTGAAAACTTAGAAACAAGAGTTTGAGAGGAACCACCAAAGATGATATCATCCACATAAATCTAAACGAATAAAAGATCATTGCCATGCTTGAGAGTAAACAAAGTCTTATCTACCTTACCCATTTGAAAGTCATTTCTTAACAAATATGATTTAAGCCTATCATACCATGCTCTGGGTGCTTGTTTTAGACTATATAAAGCTTTGGACAATTTGTAGACATAATAAAAAAATTTAGGATTATCAAAGCCAGGTGATTGTCCAACATAAACCTCCTCCTCGATATAGCCATTAAGAAAAACACTTTTCACATCCATTTGATATAGCCTAAAACCTTTTGATGTAGCAAAGCTAACAAAATTGTAATGGCTTTTAATCGGCAACAGGAGCAAATATTTCACTAAAGTCCAGACCTTCCACCTGGGTGAAACCTTGATCCACAAGTCTAGCCTTATTTCGAATAACGACACCATCCTCACTTTGTTCTTAAAGACCCATTTAGTTCCAATAATATTATGACCATGAGGAGGTGAGGCCAGAGTCTAGACTCTATTATGCTTAAAATTTTCTAATTCCTCATGCATGGCATTAATCCAAACTCATCAAATAAAGCATCACTTACATTTTGGGGGTTCAAAAGAGGAGACGAAAGTAGAATGAGGGTATGAGACATTGGAGTTATACCTGCTTCGAAGAACTCTCATTTAACTCACCAATTATTTGTTCAGGGGGATGACATCAAGTGGTCATATCCTGGTATTCAAATTATCAAGGAGGAATAATCAAATTGGACAATAACTACCAATGCAAAGGTTTATAATAAAATAGCGATGCATGATAATTTAAAACAAAATAATATATATTAGATTTGAAAACTAGGTTCAACATGATCAAAGGACACAACTTGCCTTGGCCTTGCTCAGTTAAGAATGTTTGATCTTCATGTCTTGATTCAGCTCCTTCGAAAGCGTGATCTAACGAGAGAGAAAACAAAACAAAGCACAAAATAAATTAAAATAAAATTTAAGTGAAAAATAAAAACTCCAAAACCATAACCAAAAGATAGAACTCAATTTTAGATGAATTTAGGAAAAAGAATCAGGGCAATCGGAGTTCGGACGGAGGAAAACGGGCTCTCGGAAAATCTAATCTAAAGAAAAAGGCTGAAAATCTGCTTAGGGTTTACCCAATGCTTGGAACAGTGCGCTGCTAATGGGGCTTGCTGACGTGGCGGCTGACTGGGTGGACACGCATGTAATAGGGTTGACATGGCATGCTGACATGGCATGACAAGTGGTGATGACGTGGCATGCTGACGTGGCACCAGGGCCGGCTCGGCTGTTGACACGGCGGACATGTGGCATGACCGTGGTAGACACGTTGACCTAGGGCTGACGTGACTGCTGATTTGGCTCGGCTAGCTCACAGGTCTATGGAACAGTGCTTCCGACAGGTGGGGTCTGGCTGTCAACCGCACGGCTTGCGGTGGACGGTGACGAGTACATCCTTTCCGTAGATACAACTGTGCCAACTCCACAACAAACTCAACAAACTAAAACTATGATACAAGGACCAATGACTCGAGCGCGAGCACGTCAACTTAACCATCAGGTAAATACGTTCCTAAGTTTGCATATAAATGTTTCAAAGAATGGCATACTACTTAATTCTTGTGATGATTTAATTGTCCTTAGGAACCATGGGGAAGAACCACGCGAGCTCAAGTGTAGAAGTGGAACCATCAAGCGCAATCCAAGTCCTGTTTGCGAGTTCGACTCAGATTCGGCCTTTTTAACAGCGTCTACTTCAAACGGCCATAACTTTTGATCTAGAAGGCTTCTCAGGGCTCGTGAGTACTTATTGGTAAGCTCGTGGAGTCTACTTTCAGATAGATCTGATCTCATCTCCAAACTCCATCTAAGCTGATCAGAAACTGCCAAATAAATAGCGTCACTTTTTCAGTCCGAGTCAAAGTGGGCCTTGGGCCTTGTATCACCACTTAGGCTATTTGGGCCATCATCGTCATGGGTACTGTTCACGTGAACAGTAACTGCGAATAGTACCGCACCCTTTTCCTTAGATAAGTGCGGCTTTCCCCTCCCACATTTAAGGAGGTCGCACCCCTTTAGTTTTCCTCAGGTTTTTCTTAAGAGATTATTTTGCTTAGCAGTTTCACCGCACGTTCGGTTGAGGAACCCCAACTTGTGAACTTAATCTTTATTCGCAATACAATTAAGTGGTCCTAGTTTGAACTATTCTACCTATGATAAAGAATTATATGCTCTAATTCGAACTTTGGAAACATGTCAACTTTATTTATGGCCCAAAGAGTTTGTAATACATTCTGATCATGAATCCTTGAAGCATATTCGAAGTCAAACCAACCTGAACCGCAGACATGCTAAGTGGATTGAGTTTATTGAATCCTTTCCCTATGTCATGAAATTCAAAAAGGGCAAAGAAAATGTGATAGCTGATGCATTGTCTAGAAGATATACCATGCTTTCACAATTGGACTTTCAAATCTTTGGGTTAGAGACCATAAAGGAGCAATATGTGCATGATGCTGATTTTAAAGATGTGTTGCTTAATTGTCAAGAGGAAAAGGGTTGGAATAAATTTGTGGTGCATGATGGGTTCATATACCGTGCTAGCAAGCTATGCATTCCAGCTAGCTCCGTTCGTCTTTTGTTGTTACAGGAGGCGCATGGAGGAGGATTGATGGGTCACTTTGGCGTGAAGAAGACCGAGGACATTCTGAACCACCACTTTTATTGGCCAAAGATGAGGTGTGACGTCGAACGCTACATTGCCCGCTGCACCATGTGCCAAAAAGCTAAGTCACGACTTAATCCTCATGGTTTATACATGGCTCTTCCTGTTCCAAGCATACCTTGGGAAGATATCTCTATGGATTTTGTTTTAGGGCTTCCTAGAACAAAGAAGGGGAGGGATAGTATTTTTGTTGTCGTGGATAGATTCTCTAAGATGGCTCATTTTATACTATGTCATAAAAGTGATGCTGCAGCAAATGTTGTTGATTTGTTCTTTAAGGAAATTGTTCGCTTGCATGGTATTCCGAATACGATAGTTTCAGATCGTGATGCTAAATTTCTTAGTCATTTTTGGAGAACCTTGTGGGGTAAGTTGGGAACTAAGTTGTTATTTTTCACTACTTGTCATCCCCAAACCGATGGACAAACCGAGGTAGTCAATATAACATTGTCTACTATGCTTAGAGCTGTGCTTAAAAAGAACTTAAAAATGTGGGAGGAATGTTTGCCTCATGTGGAATTTGTTTATAATCGTTCGCTGCATTCTACCACAAAGAAATGCCCTTTTGAGATTATTTATGGTTTCATACCTCGTGCACCTATCGCCTTGTTGCCTCTTCCAGCTTCTGAGAAGTTAAATTTTGATGTGCAACAACGTGCTGATTTGGTACGTAAGATGCATGAGACAACTAAAGAGAACATTAAGATTATGAATGCTAATATAAAGTTGCTGGTAGTCATGGACACAAGCATGTTACTTTTGAACCTGGTGATCTTGTGTGGTTACACTTGCGTAAAGAACGTAGATGGTCCTTTTAGAGTGCTTGAACGTATTAATGATAATGCATATAAGTTAGACTTGCCTGCAGATTTTGGGGTTAGCCCCACCTTTAACATTGCAGATTTGCGACCTTGCTTGGGCGCGGAAGATGAGGTTGAGTCGAGGACGATTCCAATTTAAGAAGGGGAGGATGATGAGTACATCCTTTCCATGGATACAACTGTGCCAACTACACAACAAACTCAACAAACTGAAACTATGATACAAGGACCAATGACTCGAGCGCGAGCACGTCAACTTAACCATCAGGTGAATGCGTTCCTAAGTTTGCATACAAATATTTCAAAGAATGGCATACTACTTAATTCTTGTGATGATTTAATTGTCCTTAGGAACCATGGGGAAGAACTACGCGAGCTCAAGTGTAGAAGTGGAACCGTCAAGCGCAATCCAAGTCCTGTTCGCGAGTTCGACTTAGATTCGGCCTTTTTAACAGCGTCTACTTCAAACGGCCATAACGTTTGATCCAAAAGGCTTCTCGGGGCCCGTGAGTACTCGTTGGAAAGCTCTTGGAGTCTACATTTACATGGATCTAGTCTCACCTCCAAACTCCATCTGAGCCGATCATAAACTGCCAAACAAGTAGCGTCACTTTTCCAGTCCAACTCAAAGTGGGCCTTGGGCCTTGTATCACCACTTAGGCTATTTGGGGCGCCGTCGTCGTCATGGGTTCTGTTCACATGAACAATAACTGTGAATAATACCACACCCTTTTCTTTAGATAAGTGCGGTTTTTCCCTCCCCTATTTAAGGAGGTCGCACCCCTTTAGTTTTCCTTAGGTTTTTCTTAAGAGATTATTCTGCTTAGCAGTTTCACCGCACGTTCGGTTGAGGAACCCCAACTTGTGAACTTAATCTTTATTCACAATACAATTTCAGATTACATCTTGTATTCTCTTACTTGTGTTCTCGATTCGCTTGTAGGAGATAGCCTTCTTGGCGAGGTCAACCGCGTTCGGCTCGGTTGATAATCAACGGAGCAGCGGTATAGTGATTGCGAGGGGTTCGATCTGTTTTGGTCGGTTCCTTTGGATCATCAACATCGTGTTCTCCACAATCGACTTATTAGTACTTTTTGGAAGATCGGGCCATCGTCACATTAGACGATGTGCATGGGAAGTCGAAGCAGCGTGGGCGCGCGGGTGCGGTGTGACATCGGTGCTGACGTCTGCGAGCGCAGGGTGCGAAGCAACGCACGCGGGCTGAGGCGACAGCACGTGGATCGAGGCGAAGCGTGCGGGCGACCGGGCGGCGACAAGGAGACCGAGGGTGGTGGTGGAGTTGACTGACGAATGACTAAGACGGCGGCGAAGCTTGCTGGTGATGGTGCAGCGGTGGGGTTCAGCGGCAAGGCTGGACGGCGGCAAAGATCGAAAACTCAACGGCGACGATGGCAAACTTTAGCGGCAGCGCATGGGCAACCATCGGTGGATCGCATAGTGAACCTCGATGAACTTGGCAAGGACGGCGCACGGCGAGCAGCTGATGGGACACGAAAACTGAGGGGGCGGGCGCGACTTTATACCTGGACCTTGAGGAGTCCACGTGGGCACGAACGCCGAGTCCAGAAAGGAGATGCGCAGAAGGCGGCGGCAGAGTCCCGGTCGGAGATGGAGATGGTGGCGGGAAGAAGATGAACAGTGCACGCGTGCCCGGATCAATGACACGTGGCACCACGACTGGCTTAGGATGAGACGGATGGATATCATCGGATTGGCGGGTGTGGGCGGTTTGGATTGGCGGCACGTGGTAGATGTGGTGTAGACCGGGCCGACTTGGTGGGCTGGTTTGGTGGGCTTCAGCCCACCCCGCCTTTCAGAGATTTTTAGGGTTTTTCTTTTTCCAGAAATTCAAATAAATACTTTTGAGCTCTAGAAAATAGCAAATAAATCCAAAAAAATCCAAGAAATTTTTTAAAAAATTCCTTGAGACACAAGGAATTGAAATAAAATATTTTTTTGCAATTAATATTTGGTTTAATCATATTAAATCCTTTTAATTAATAAAAATTCCAATTAAGCTTTAATTAATTCAAAAATTCAAATGGTGAATTTTATTTTAAAAGCTTCAAAAAGTTTTTGAAAATTAGGATGTTACAAACGTCCCCCTTAAACGGAATCTCAACCCCGAGATTTGGGCTTATTAAAGGAATAGGTTACCAGGTGCGACTTTGGAGACGACATTGTTCAATCTTCCCCTTGCAACGCTCTGTGGTATCTGGCCTCCATAATTTGATAATGTCCCACGGCTTGCTCCTGGAGTTTTGGCAGGGGTACTTCCAAGGTTGAATAGAATTGGCGTGATTGCTTAACGCTTCTGCAAACACTTGGCGGCATAGTGATTTTACTCGTGGCACTTGTAGCAGGTGACTGAGGCTGTAGGGTTGGCATTCTCCTACTACTAATTGCCCGAATGGACTGGCCGAGGCCCAGACAAGAACTGGCGAGGAGCTGGTGCTGATCCTGGGGTCAAATTTGTGGAACCTACTTGTACTCCATTGGTTCGGCTCACCCAAGCCCTGGGGCTGTGATCATTACCCTTAGGCAATGTCCTTTTTGGGAAATTTTTTTGAGAAATAATTTTGTTTTGGTCTATTTGAGAAACCAAAGTGAATTCTCCGAATAGGTTTTGGCAAGTAGTCAAAATTATGAAAATTTCCTCGGAAGATCCTAGTTTGTTAAAATTGGGATTGAAAGTTGATTTGGTAAACAATTTGATAATCGAACCTTCGAGAATAAAAAAATTTCTGAAAATGAGTTTCCAATTTAAGCATTGTGATTTTAGCCTAAAGAAGGTTTTCAAAGAGAGTTTACAAGATGCGTACTGGATGTTTTCATTATTTTGAATTCGGGATAAGAGAGCTTTAGAAGTAAAATGGCTAGGGAGCACATAGATGAGAGGGAATCATCTAGGAGAGAGGAGATTGAGCAATATAACTTACATTTGTGAAAATAGGTATCGAAGAAATAATTCTAGTAATGAGACTAACGGCCAGGCTAACTAGGTCACGACCTGCAGTCGATATGCTCTGATACCACCTATGTTGGACCCAGATTTTACCATCTGGAATCCTCTATGATTCCATCGCACTATTCCCTAGATTAGTAGATAGTGCTCACAGATATAGTACTAAATATCAAAATTCATATCATGCGGAAGCGTAAATATAATAATGGACTTACTCATGGGCCGATTAGGCCGAAATCAATAAAATGCAGCAGTAGAAACGAAGCACAGAGGTGGGACCCAGGACATGCCCACAGGCAGCCAACTGGAGGTCCGCGGCCTAGTTCTTGACACCCTATCATCTTCGTCATCATGTCCAGTTTTGTTGCCGACGCGTAGCGACTTGAATCCTGATTCTGGATTAGTTGTAAGAGCGAGGGTGAGCACAAACCACCGTGCTCCGCGAGCCAATACACATGATGCAATTAGATAATATGCATGGCTTATCAAGGAAATGCTCGGGTTATTTTATTTGCTGTAAATTGCTTTCGAAATAGGATACATAGAAATGTCCTGAGACCTAGCAGTTTAAACTAAAACATAATCTGTGAAAGAATGCAATAGTAATAGCGATCCAGATTCCATCCACCATTACATGGCCTCTGCACCATATGCTTAATCCTTCAGCGTTATAACCGTTTACCTTATCACTGGGGCGAACCTAGGGCAACACAAATTATGACCTTTCTCTGCCCTCCACTTTACCACTTCCACCCACAATGTTTTTGAAATAGAACTATATCTAGTTAAGTTCACATGTCCGCCCTTGACTGTGGGTATGGCTATTCAAATAGTTTTTGACTCTGCAGAGTTTGCACACTTTACCCACAAGAGATAAATCTGCTCGTTGCCCCCACATGATTCCTTAGCCATGCGGTTTAGTAGACTATCACATGATTGTTACAATGCATAGTCCTACTGTGGTTACGCCCGCTAAGGTCTATCTTCCGTAGGATGCGTACATCCCTTGGGAACGGTCTCTCGTGAGCCATCACGGGCAAAGACGGGGATGAGACCATCCATCCCTTTGCTCGTGGTCATACCTTCACGTAACCACCTTAGAGCCCCACAAGTTAGTTAACCCTGCCTACATTTTGCCAGCTTGTGGTTGTACTGTTGTACACTGGGAGATCATCACAAGATTCGGTCCTTAGGATTACCTGGGCGGTTCTACCACTAACCACTTTGTGCTTCCACTGCACCACTCACACACCCTCGAACCATCCGCCCAGATAGTTAAGCAATTTGAGATTTTTGGGGACATAAAATATCCATGTTACAACATACCAGCTATTTTCACCATGACTTCCCAAATCAGTTTCTTATAATTAAAAGTGAGGCTTGAGGCATTTTTGGTGCCCCCGATTATCTAAGCAATACTAAGCATGGCGTACAATTATGGACTTATTTTTGAAAGGATACCATTATAAATTTACTAGGGTGATAAGGCTCAGATATTGAAGGGTTTCAAATGAGAGTAATAGTAACAAGTCCATTAATGGGTATATAACTAGCATCTTGAAATCGAACGTAAATTTGCGCATAAAATAACAACATGCAATTTGATAATTGAAATAAAAGTAATTTGCATAAAATGTAGGTTCAACATAATCAAAGTATTGACTCGCCTTGCGCGGTTTACTACGGTCTTAAGCTCACTCAACACTTTCTCATTCGAATATCCTGAGCTTCTGGTCTTTATCTTCACCTCGATCTTGGCCTCGCTTGATGCACTGATTCTTCCAGACTCCAACTTCTAATCACACGCTAAACAACTGAATCCAAATAAATGCAATATCTCAAAAAGTCCAGATAAATCCAAATAACTCAATTTAGCTTTATTAGGGGGTTAATGGGTGATTTGGGTGATCTGAGGCAAGGTCGATGGGGGTGCGGAGTGTTAACGGAGTCAATAGAGCTTGAGAAAAGTGAGAAAATGATAACCGGGAATTCCGTCAAGACGGTGCCAAGGAGGGTTCAAGATATAAGAATATTCACAGAAATATTCCTCTTTTGGTTCAAGGATGGCTAGGTATAGCTGACAGTAGAATACCATGGATCGATCTTTTATTTAATAACGTATTTTATATTTATTAAGAGAGTTCCAGGTGTCAGGTTAGTCCTACGAACAGACGTGTGTGTTTAGTTTATTGAATTAGGCTTTAGAGTCTATATTCCTAGCAATTTAAGCGGTGGTATTTTAGGGGAATCTATTTATCAATTATTCAAATTATTTATTGAATGATTATTTCAATAACTCATGGAAGCATGGGGGTATTTAATTATCTAATTGATGTTTTAATAGTAAAATTTTAGTATATTCTTATTTACTACTCATTTGCGACTGTCAGTCATAATATTACATTATGCATCAAATCATTCGTTGGCGAGATTATTCCAATGTCCGATATTCCAAGGGTATTATATTCTAATACCTAATTACTATTTTTTAATTAAAAGTACTTTGAGAATCAATTGTATTTTGTATTTTGTTCTTTTATCTGGCATCTGGCTAAACTCAATTTACCTAGGATCGAGCCTGCTACACATAACTTTATTTCACTACCATTGTTGACCATATATACCGTTGAGATTTATTTACTGGTGGCATTTTAAATATTAGGGCATACATTTTTAATTCCTATTAAGAGTAACCTTTTATTTTAATGCCTTGTTGTTATAGTTTTAATTTAACATCCAATTTACTTTCCTTAACTTTGACTTGACTGTATTTTTATTTGAGACCTTATTAACCTTGGACATTAAGCAAAACCATATTTTATTAATGCCTTTAATTGATAATTAGACCTGAAATAAATATTTAAGCTATATTAGTTGGTCATATAGTAAATAATCAAATCTTAAATCTTAATTAACCTTATTTTATATCCTAATTAAATTTAGTAGCTTCCATGGATTTTTCTTAATTTTTCTTTAATTTTTCCTTAATTGAAATGGTTGCTAAAAACAAAATAAAAAGAAAGGAAGAAATGTGCCGAGAGGGGATCGAACTCGGGTCTCTGTGTTCACCGCTAGCTCGACTAGCCAGTTGGGCCTTCGGTATTTCGTGACTACTGATGGAAAGCAAGGCTGAAGAAGCGATCGAGACAGAGGAGGCACTGACCGAAACAGGGGAAACGGCGGCGCTGGGCAGAAGGCGGCGTCGCCGGCGAGGGGATGGCTGGAGGGAGGCGGCGACCGGTGAAATGGAGTCCTAGGAACACCGGGAATTCGAGGGGGTGCCGGCGTGAGCCGAGAGGCTTTAAGAGGGACCGACGGCGAGGCTCGGCGACCGGAGGTGGAACGGGGCGCCAGCGCCAGAGAGGGCGGGGAGTAGAATTAGGGCTGGAATGAGCATGAGAGAGGTGGGAGGATGCTTACTAATTTCTTGGCCTAGCCGGAGATGCACCAGGGGAGGTCGGCGACGGAGGTCCATGTCGACGCGGGCGGTCTTGCGGCGCTGGCGAGCTGGGGCCAATGGTAAAGCTTTGCGGCGGTTGTGGAGCGTTGGTGACGTCTTGAAGATGCTTCAACCGAGAGGAATTGAGTCGGGAAGCAGAGAGCCGGGAATGGGGTAGTGGCGGTGGCTTCCGACCGAATTTTGGAAGATGGCTGGTGCGGCGATCTCCAGTGCCTGGATTTTGAATTGGGTCGGAGGGGGAGAAGAAGGGGTGTGGGAGCACAGAATGGCACGGTCACAAGTGGAATAGCTCGCTGGACTGCCGGGAACGGTGTGGAGGCGCAGGCGGGCGTGGTCTCAGGCTGGCGTGGGAGAAAGCAGAGGAGGAAGGGAAGGAGCCAAGGGAAGCAACAGGGGCGGCAGGGTCCTTATTACCGTGGAAAGGGTTCCTGTGGCGTCGCTGCAGCCGGTGACCAGAGCACAGGGTGCAGCGTGGGCGACGGCGTTGTGGCTGACGCGCAGCGCAGGGTATGGAGCCAGCGTGGTGACGCGACGGGGACAGGCGCAGCTGACGCGGGGGTAGTGGTGCTGCGACGTGCGGTGATGGTGATGAAAGCAGTTGGCGCGGGGTCGACTTGGGTCAGGATGACGCGAGCGAGCTCTGAGAAGAGGGACAGCCGAAGAAGACAGCGCGAGGTGGGAGAGAAGAAAAGAAAAGGGGGCGGGGGCGTTCGGGCCCAGTGGCAGAGAGGAAAGGAGGAGGGAGAGAGAAGAGAATAGGGATGGGGCCCACCTGGCATAGAAGGAAGGAGAAGGAAAATGCTAGGATTCAAAATTTGGATTTTAATTACTTGAGCTTGGTGTCCAAAACCCCTTTTCTTAAAGTTAGTTGTATAGTTTATGTATATATGTATATTTGAGTTATATTTTTAATTCAGCTATTTCCCTTTTACTAATTTACAAACCATGTTTTGATTTAGTAATAAGTTTTTGATTTACTTTCTCGAAGTTTGAACTCACCCATCTTTATTTAAATTTTTAGATCATACGCTCCTTCCTTTTTGTATGATGATTGAGCTATATCAAAAATAATTTCTTGGCCTTAATTATTATTTTTATTCATTTCCGATCTTTGAATAAGACTTTGATTAGTGAATTACAGTGAATTTTAGGTTGTCAAGGTTAAACCTCATTTAAATTATTTTGTATTTATTTATTTGCTCAGCACAAAACTCAGGAAAATGCAAATAAGATGTTGAACCAAAATTCAAATGCCAGTAAGATGCAAATAAAAGTTTTAAATTGCTCAAAATTTCAAACATCCAAAATTTAGGATGTTACAATCATCAAGGAGAATGCATCTTTCGTCGAGAATTACATTACTAAGGCATTAGAGGGTCACCGCGATAAGGAATTCATACTTATGCTCTACAACCAGGGGTAAGTGCTACACTAGTGGCTATACTTTTGGATTTACACTTTATAAGTAACACAAAGTTAGGTTTAATGACCATGACATACCTGTGTAGGTAACACTAGATTCTATGTAATTATGCCAAAATGGAACAGGGTACTATACCTTAATTCCCTAAAGAAGAACAAAATCGACTACACAGTTATCCAACAAGTAATCAACATGCAAACACATTTCCATACCCAATGATTAAGGCTAACGTTTTGGAATCACGTAAGTCATTCGCCACGTACGTTGCATAGATACGAATATCCAAGGGACAGATCGACGCCCTACAACACATTTTCGATTTCCCGGTATTCGCTAGTACACATTAATCCTATACAATACTTCATAGTAATGCCTCTCGAACTAACAAAATCTATTTTTGCAGTGCCACCAATAGCCACCGGGCAACAATGCCTGTGGATTCTATGTTTGGCACAACATGCAACTACTCGTCGGTTCCACGAAAAACAATCCTGAGGTTTGTCAATCTTGTAATAATTATTTCATACATATCAATTTATATACGTATGTACGACATTGATCTTCATACCAACAGGTTCCATCCATCGCTACAACTCTGTTGGAACAAGCTGACCTCAAACATATTGAGGAGAGTGTGCATACTTCTTGATGTCTAAAGTCATAAAAGAAAATAGAGAGTTCCACAATGTAAAATGAATTTCATTAGGATAAGATTAAGCTTACTTGTTCATGTGTGTATTTATATTTCATTTTTATTAATTGATTTGTGAAATGGATATTCTTGTTTCTGAAATGAATGAATGTGAATTGGATGTATATATACTGTGTTGATCTGCTTGTTTTAGAGGGCATGACTAGCATTTCCTAAAGTTAGCCAACAAATAGAAATAAATTTAGAAACAGAAAAGAATATCACAGACGGTTTATACTAGAAACCGTCTGTAATACATGGTTTATCATATACGGTTTATAGTAGAAATCGTCTGTGATATTAATATATCACAGACAAATTGCAGTTAAAACCGTCTATGATAAACCATATATCACAGACGGTTCCTGCTACAAAATGTCTGTGATAGTCGACTATCGCAAACGGTTCCTACTACAAACTGTTTGTGATAGTCTGCATCACAGATGGTTCGAAAGCCGTCTTTGATGACCTTGTATTATTACTGACCCATAAACTCAGACGGCTCATGAAACCTTCTGTGATGATGTTTTTGAACTGTCTGTGATAACCTGTTGTGTACTAGTGAGGGCACTGCCGCCCTAGGGTTTCGTGCAGTGGCTATGTTGTGGATATGTTATTTTTGTAAATTCCGTGCAACGATCACTATTCTTACAAATACGAATCCGAAAACCGCCAAAAAAGCTAAAAACTCCATCTCTCTTTGTGTTACACATACGGGAGAATGTATTGTCAGCATCACGCTCCCACTACAGTAATACACGTACATAGCATTTAAGGTATTTATTAATCCGCTCGTTTCGGCTTCAGCTTCTGGCTTATTTTTCACTATTTATAAATTTCGTCTTTTTTTGAACTTTTGGTTTTTTGTTGAGCTTTTTTGTCGGTTCTTTTTTTCCTGTATTTGTTTGTATTATACGTAATGGGCTAACATATTTTTTTTATATTTTTTAATTTTTTTAAATTTAATTATGCTAAATAAGTCTCTGTCAGCTACAGTGTTTTTCAGCCAGCTACAATGCTTTTCAACCATAAACCATAAAAAAAAATCCAAATGAACACCACCTAAGACTTTGTGGTTGCATCGTTGTTCTTAGATGGATTGATTTCAAGCAGAGAATCGTGTCATGTCACGCATATAGTCCATCGTCTTCCGCTCACCACCCGTCTCAATCTCAATGGCACTTGTTTCAAGCGAGATACTCCGGGGCCGTTCGAGGTCCTAGTACCGAGCCATTAGATTGGCGAATACTAGTTTCAAAGTTTCAGCACATTAGCATACAAGAAAGCGTAAATCCCTATGTTAGCATATATATACGCATTTGAGGTGTATCATCGGGCAAATGGCCTTTTCCGGCTCGTTTTGCTTAGCTTCTAGCTTCTACTTTTAATTCACTATTCTTTAATTTTATCTTTTACTTATTTTTTGTTTTTAAGTTTTTTGTCTGTTCTTTTTTTCCTGTATTCCTTTGCGTTGCCGTGATAGGCTAATCTCTTTTTTTTATTTTTTTAATTTAATTATGCCAAACAAGCCACATTAACTATAGTGAAAAATAAGCTAGCTATAATGAAAAACCATAAGCCATCGTCAATCTAAATACCCCTTAATTTGCGAACGCCACGGTTAAATTAGCCATTTTTGTCTAAATTAGGAAACACCATGAGTCCTCTTTGTTACATAAAAGATAAAATGGAATTGATACGTCGTGCGCCTAAGCCATAACAAAATATCGGACGCTATCTCCTAACCACTCATTCCTCATCCACTTGTGTGATATCTATCAAACCCATGTGACCCCTCTCTCTCTCTCTCTCTCTCTCTCTCTCTCTCTCTCTCTCTCAGATACTCCGATGACAAGCCAACAATGTTGAGCTCCAGGCGCAAGCTCCTTGCTCACCTCTCCCACACACAAGCACGAAAGCTCCTTCCTCTCATCTCTCTCCATGCATGGCTGGCCCCTCCCATCCAAACCGGCTTCCCCACACTCTGAAATAGACCAAAAATTTCAAAACAAATTTGATTTTCTTTGAATTTGATTCCCTTTGATCCCTAGACCAAATCTGCATGAATCTTAACCAACCCACCCCAAATCCCTGCTGACACTGCTTCATCGAAGGAGTTTTCGCGCTCACTGTGCATGGTCTGAAAAATCCCGCTGCCATCCCCTATTTTGCCGCCTTCCCGATTTTTGTCGCCACTGTGCTCTCTCTCACTCTCACGACTTCTCGCACTCTCCCACCGCTGCCAGCGCCTGACAACCGTACGCCCAGCCCTGTCTCTCCCCTGCTGCAAGTCGGCACCGCCCCATGTGCCGCCACCGTCCTGATCCCCTCTCGGCGTCGAATCGCCTCCGGACGCCTATAAAAGCCACGGACCCTCCTGAACTCCTCCACACACTCCCATGAAGCTCCCTACGCGCCCAATTGACCTCTCATCACCCCCACCACCGGCAATCACCGAGAAGCCTCAAAGTTAGCTCAACTTCAATCCCACCGATTCAGCCTACTACTTTCCAATTGCTTCTATTCATAAACTCCTTAAGCTTCCAGAAACACCTCCAAGCTATTACTTTTAGCTCCCAAGCCTTCTCCTTCCCCGCCGTGGCCAGCCTTGCAGGACCCTTCCTAGCCCAAACTGCCACCTCCCCTAGGTTGCCCTAGCTCCATAGATGCTTAATCACCAGCTCAACGGTCCAGTTAACCCTCTGTTCGCCCTACACCATTTGAAAACCGTCCCGAGCTTTTGAGCTTGCCGCCGGTGATCACCGCCTCCTCGGCCGCCACCGACCCCAAAAATGGGTCCCTTGCGGTCCCAGGAATCCGTCCATGGTCTTAGTTTGCGTCGCAAGTCCCTGGAGCACCGCGGGTCGTCGTCGCTCCGTTCCTTTGTTTCCAGCTTGCGCGCGCGGTCGGAGGTTGAAGACAACACTGTGCATCTGGGCCGCACAGTGTCAGGCCGTCTCAGCCGAGTGGACTGGGCCGCGTTTCACTGTAGCAACCGGATCCCAGCCCGAACAGTAACCAGAACCACGTGAATAGTTCTGGATCCGGGTAGCCGAACCTGCAATGAACAGAAAACATCCGCGGTGAAGAGTGCCAGCCCGATAAGGAATAGGAACCAGACCCGTTAACCATTTCAAAGCCCAAAAATACAAATTTATAGCCATTTTGACCGTTTTGAACTCACCAATCCATTTTCCAACTCCATTTCACCATTCCAAACACCCAAAACCCTATTTTATTTGAACTTCTTTATTCTTCTTTTTATTTGTTTTCTTTCTGCCTTGCTCAGTCTTTTGAGCTTGGAATTGATTTTTCTCCCTTTTACGTTAGCTCCCGACGTTAATCTCCAAGAAGACCAAGGAGAAGAAGTGCAAGTTCAAGGACTAGAAGGATACGAACTTGTCGAAGTCATAAATCCGCAAGGCAAGTCACATGTCTTTGGTCATATTGAACCTACATTCTGTTAATTATTTATTTATTAGTATTTTCATTATGTTATTTACACACTGTCATTTTATGTACAAAGATTGTTTAGAATGACATGATATTAGCTAATGTCCTACCACCTGAAAAGCCCTATTTAATTTGATTGCCACATCCACCCCGACAAAACTTAGTAATATTAAAAGTAAGAGACCATGTGGTTATGACCCAATGTTTGTGATGAGTAATTGATGAGTATTTGGAGGAAAGGTTGAGTTTGGTTTGTACGTTTCGTACTATGATGGCATTTGGCTCAATCGGGTTTGGTTAGTCGGACTTGAGGTGTATTCTTCTTCCCGTTTGAGCTTTTGGGCCATTTTATGCTTGAGTATGATTAATTGATGCTAATTGTGATTATTTGTGTCGAGCGGTGCTATGTGATGTGTTTCTTGTCTGTGATGGCTGCAGGACATCGAGACGGAGTCGTGGCGAGGCACGAGATGACCGGACTAGGCGCAGGCGGTGCCGAGGTCAGAACAGTCGAGGTGTGCCGAAGACGGCGAGAGTTCGAGGTAGCTGCAAGACTTGGAAGTCAAGGAACGAGGAAGCTTCCCGGAAGGTGCAGGAGGGGCGTTTTGGTGAATACGCAAAGCTGCACTAAAGGAAGTGGGTTATGGATAAAGCATTGGAGTTGTTGAGGCTTAATGGGCAAAGCAAAATTGGAAACCCATTATGAGAGGCTATATATAGATGCATGTCTCCTAGTGCATGTATGGCTTTGAAAAAGGATTAAGGCTTTTGCTTTGTGTCTTTGCTCTTTAGTGGTTGAGGGTTGGTGAGAAGAGAGCAGAATATGTCTCCTACGTGAGGGCTTCTCCTGGCTAAGCATGTAGTGAGGAGAGAACATTCTCTTGATCCAATCGCGTATGGGGACTCCTTTGTAATCATCTCCTGTTAATGAGAAGCATTGTGATGAGTTGTTCCCATTTTCTTGCTTTTTCTATGTTAGTTTTCGTTCTTCAGTTTTCTCTCTGTTCTTCCCTATTGATTCTCAGTATTTTGTGTTTTGATGTTGTTTCTCGCTGAGGAGATGCAAAATGGATTGCTCTGTGATGGGATTATGTTTCTAGACCATTTGGTCAGCTAGATCCCTAGAGCCAAATGTTTGATTCCAAGAATTTCATCCTGCGCTCAGTTCTTTTTCTGGTTCTTGTTCTAGGGTTTAACGGTGTTTTCAATTTTCTTCAAAAGGATGTGCCCAAGCTAGAGATTCTAAATCCTAAGGCTATTCCTCAGCTAAACTCTTAGTTTCATGATCAAAGAACCAAAGGTTAGTTGGGAATTTGGATTTTGGTGCACCTCTCTGTACTTTTTCAGATTTTGGTTCAAAACTGAAATTCTTGATCTTGAGTTGAATTCTCTTGTTCCCAAGGTTCCCCTTGCTATTGAGTTTGTGTTCCTGCTGTTCTAGGCTGAGAAAGCCAGAAGAAAATCTCAACTTTTTCTGTTTTTATGAAGTTCTCAGGTTGCAGTCTGAAAATCTGTTCTTGTTGTTCTCTGGACTCGATGTCTGGTCAGACCGGTTTAACACCGGTGGTCTGACCAAAAGAGTCAAGGCGGTCAGACCGGCCCCCATTCGGCGGTCTGACCGGCCAGGGGATTGAGCTGCTGTGATTTACGTTTTGTTTTGGCTCCTCTCCGTTATTTTGTCCATCTAATGATTTGGTAGTTTTAAGGTTCCAGAGCGCATATTTCATCCTCTTCATAGCATTTCACAGCTATTGGAGAGGAGAACCTCATATGTGGAATTTTGGGGGCATTTCTTAAAGTAGCGACATTCACCCCCCTCTGTCGCCGATTTCGATCCAACAAAAAGTATTATTGATATAATCACAGTAGATTAGGAACTCAACAATATTTTACTACTAAGAGTTGGCATTTTGCCAATAGAATTTAAAAGAGAATCTAGGATAAGGACATATCACGGGGATCCACTAGATGGCTTAAGGCCATGATCTTATCCTAGGGTGAAAGTTTTGTACGATCGAAAATGGCAACAGAGGGGGGGTGAATGGTACCTTCAAATTTGCCCCCAGAGTATCCACTCAAAAATCACTTCTTTGATAGCTACAAAAGCTATGAAGAATGAAAGCTCACGCCCACTGGAAACTCAAAGAAAGATCGGCAAATAAAACCCTCAAAAGAAGCTTGCAGCAAAATCACAATCAACAAGGACAGGACCACAGCTCATGGGCTGGTCAGACCACTGCCTAGCCGCCGGTCTGACCGCCGGTCAGTGGCCGGTCTGACCGCCGTTCTTCAGGCGGTCTGATCGCAAGCCCGACGCCGGTCTGACCGCCATCATCAGAGCGGTCTGACCGCCATGTACTGAGCGGTCTAACCGCTTAACCCTAGCGGTCTGACCCACATTTGCAAACATAGCTCGAGCAGCGGCTGAAAAACTGAAATTACGGAATCTTGATGAAATCAAGGAAATTGATGAATTTCAGCTGATCTTCTCGGCCCAAAAGACAAGGACTTTAAGCTAAGTAGAAGAGGGACCTAACAGATCAAGGCATTCAACTTAAAAGAGCAAGGGATCAATCATTTGAGTAAAATACTGAAACTTGAACAGTGAGTGAGACATATGTCTAAATTGCTGGTCATTCTTGTATCTTTTGCACATAAGGCTTTGAAATACAACAAGAAATCATCTCACAGCTAGACAGCTCAAACCACATCACTTCTCATCAAGTGTAACAAGAGAACCAATATTCCCCTGACATCTAACCCTAGTTTTCAGAGAGCAGAGGGAATGAACGCAGGAGTGAAAAAGGAAAATATGCATTGAATCTTCCATTTGCTCTCGGGAATGGATTGGTCATATGGCCATGAGTATTTTCCCATCACAGAGCAAAGAATCAACACACACACACACACACACACTAAGAGCACAGAGAACAACAGAGAACTCAAAATGAGCAGAACTGAAATACAGACGCAAGAAATTGATTCAGAACCATGAATGCTTCATAAAAGAGGAATGATTACATGATTGAGTGTCTACATCCCTCTTACTACATGGTTCCCAACTAGGGCTCACACACACACTACAACTCACGCTGCCTCAGCTCACTCCTACTCACTTTCTTGCTTACTGCATACAGCCAACTCCCCTCCACTAAATAGAGATGCTCACTCCCTCAAAGAAGAAATTCGAGAAGTGCAGGCCAAACCTCACTTCCAACCTCTCCCACAAATGAGGCAAAAGTCAAAGCACTCAATTTTGGAGGGAAAACCAGCCACTTGAGTCAATTCTCCAAATTGCCCCTCAAGCAGCTTCCCGGAAGCTTCCCGCGTCCGGTTCCTCCCTGAGTCTAGTCCCGGTCCGATCCGCTACACACGACCGCACCCAGCATCCTGACCGTCTGGACCTCCGACTCCTCCTGAGTCTAGTCCCGGTCCTCTCGCCGCTGCTCTTCGTGTCCACCTAACTCCGACCGAGACCTCCGACTCCACCTGAGTCTAGTCCTGGTCTGTTCCGTCGCACACGACCGCAACTGACACCCAACTGTTTGGACCTACAACTCCTCCCTGAGCCTAGTCCCGGTTCGCTCGTCGTTGCCCGTCGTGTCCATCACCGGTAGCTCCAGCTCTGGTTCCTCATCTCCCGGCTCGCAACCACCTCACTAGCCTCGATCATTCTCGGCGTATCTGACCGTCTGGACCTCAACACCTCCTGTTCCTAGTCCCGGTCCTCCTCGCCTCACCATGACCTAGCTCCGAAGTCCTGCAGCCACACAGACAAGAAAACTATCACATAGCACCGCACGAAACAGCATAATCATCATTAGCATAAGTAAAAGGTACTCAACCCTAGAATACCCAAAACAAACTCAAACTCTATAACACAACCGTCAATTACTCATCACAAACATGGGGATACCTTCACATGGTCTCTCAATCTCCCCCTTAATGAGTATATTGACAAACACAGAAAAAGCATATAAAGATTGAGTTTGTTTGAAGAGTCATACATGGTCCAAGAGAAAGAAAATGATGCTAATGACCATGTTGACAAAAAGGAGCAAAAGAAAGAGCAAGTTTTTCTCAAAAGCTCCTAAAGCTCCCAAAAGTTGGCTTTTTCTCCAATATTCTCCCCCTTTTGGCAATAGAATCATCAAGATGCATAAGAGAGAATATAGCATGGTGTGGCTGAATTTTATTCAATGCTAAGCAATTAGAGCTATGAAGATTATCCAAAATGACCATTTAGTATTGCACCAAGCCATAACTCATATGAAAACTATCAAGATCATGACAAAATATGCATAATCAAGCCAAGCCACAAGTAAAAATATGAATATTAGATGAATTTCTGAGCATGTCAAGCCATGCAAGATCAAAGTCTAGCTAGAGGTATCCAAGTATGATGCAGGCCATGTCAATAATCTAAGTGGAACCAAGAAACTAGAATTGAGTCAATTTAGAGTGCTACATGTTCAAGAATGAATCATTTGTTCAAGTACTTGATTCTTTTTGAAGTTAAGCAAATTTAGCACAATAGACATATTTTTTCTTTTGAAACTCATGGTTATTTCCAACCAAAATTTTAGTCATGTGCTAGATCTCAAGCCTTATGCGACCACTCCAAGCAAGAAGCTTAATGAGATGATCTTGGTCATCCAAAACTCCCCCTGAGTTCATGCCTAGTGCTATGGCAAGCAGTCTCATGAGAAAGAATTGGTGAGATCAGTTCTTTCGCACATAAAAGAGACCATTTTGCTTTTACTGAATGTAGTTCAAGAACATGAAGTTATAAGGAACTAACGTAGCTTAATTTAAAGCTCAATAAAGATTGTAGACTCAACTTAGCCTATTTGACATGGCATGAATCATAAAAGGATAACTAAAGACAGACTAGTCTCAAGAGCTAACATGGCATGATTTAATTCAAGTTGAGCAATTTTAATTATCTTATCAATGGCAAAGGCTTGACGACACATATAAAGTTATGATAAATCTAGCAAATAAGCACGAATCATGGCAAGATGTAAAGCATTGTAAACATGTCATAAAAGGATAATAGTCAAGGCTCCATGTAATTATATTACAATGCAGAATGCTGAAATGCAAGAAAATCCAACTCCCCCTCAACATGTGATGCACTTTTAGTTCAAGTTGAGTTATGTCAATATTAAGCTCCAGAAGATCCCAAATGAACTCCCCCTGAACCAAAACTAAAAACTGAGAAGCTGGCAAAGAAATCAGAAAAGGCGATCCTTAAAGCATAGACAAGATATAGAGGATACTATGGCTCAGACTGACTCTCATCTACCCCATATGACTCTAAGACTATCAACTGCTCTTCTAACACACTAAGGAGCAAACACGTTCCCTGTCTACCCAAGGGTGGCCCAACCCTTGCTAGAACCTATAAGAAGTGAATGAGCTCAACCTAGTGAGAAGAGAGACAACTAATAAGCAGCATCCTAGATCACAACATGAGAGGAAGAAATCTAAGCAACTAGACGAGAGATACACTCTAATCTATGCTAGGAGGACTAACCCAAATGCACCCATATGCAATGCAACAAAATGAGAATAGGAGCATAATATATAGAATAAAATAGTAAAGCACAAAGCTCCCCCTTACCACAGTCCATAAGGACAAACCACCCCAAGCTTTCCCCGCAAGGCTGAAAACCTAGATCACTATGTCACCCTCCACAAACTGGAGCACTATGTCACCCTTCTCCACATGGTCTCTAAGAAAGTGATATCTGATATTAATGTGCTTAGTCCGAGAGTGCTGCACTGAGTTCTTAACAATGTTAATAGCAGAAGTGTTATCACAAAAGAGTGGAACACTGTCTATAACCAACCCAAAGTCCCGCAGCGTCGAAGCCATCCAATGTACCTGGCTGCAGCAACTGGCGACAGCAACATACTCGGCTTCTGCGTTAGACTGTGCAACACCGGACTTCTTCCTAGAAGACCACGATATAAGAGAAGTGCCAATGAATTGGCAGGTGCTAGAAGTGCTCTTCCTATCTATCCTACAGCCAGCAAAGTCTGCGTTCGAGTAGGCTCTAAGGGAAAGACAGGAAGAGAAAGAGTACCAGATACCATAGTCAATAGTAGCTCGAAGGTACCAAAGAATGCGCTTCACCGCCTGGCGGTGAGATACGCAAGGAGAAGCCTGAAATCGAGCACACAGACACAGAGAAGTGTATGTCCGGTCTCGAGGCAGTGAGGTACAAGAGGGAGCCAATCATGCTTCTGTACTCTTTGATCAACTGGCTCGCCATCCTCATCTGGGTCAAGTGAAGCTGTGGATGCCATTGGAGTTGACACCGGCTTGCCATCACTCATGTCAAAGCGTTTTAGGAGGTCACGAGTGTACTTGCCCTGATGCAAGAAAATACCCTCCTGAGTCTGCTTAATTTGGAAGCCAAGGAAGAAAGTCAACTCGCCCACCATGCTCATCTCAAATTCGGTGCTCATGACATCCGAGAACTGGGAAACAAGAGCATGAGAGGAACCACCAAATATAATGTCATCCACATAAATCTGAACGAGTACAAGGTCATTGCATGAATCACCAAAGATGATGACATGGCATGAATTCCCTTTTAAGTGTGAGTGTTGGGTGTTAAAAGGGAGTGGCTGGGCAAAGCAGGATGAGTGTAAGAGAGTGTGCGTATTGGTGTGAGCTCAAGCAGTGAGTGCTCTGTGTGTGATCCATGTAGTCTGATGGATATGAGCTAAACCATTTGTAATCATTCATCTCTCTTCCTCAATATCAATATGAGAATCTGTGTGATTGAGATGCTTTGAGTCTTTTCTATCTCAGTGATGAATATTTTGGTTGCTCAAGCTTGTTTGGTTGTTTGATGTTTTCTTGGTTTGAGTTAAGTCCCTGAGAAGAATACCCTCTGTTAATTGCTCTGTGATGGGAATCTGCCCTAAGATCATTTGATCAGTTTACTCCCAAGAGCAAAAATCAGTTTCAATGGGTAGTCTCTTCTCTCAAGCATGCCACTACTCTGTTTTTCACTGTAGCTAGGGTTTATACCCAGAGTATATTTGAAACTTGTGGTTTCTCTCCAAAAGGATGTGACCAGGTGTGGTGGTCCAAGTCCTCTTGTCATTGCTAAACTGATCTCAAAGTTTCATGAGCAAAAGATGTGACAATAGTGAGTAATTTGGAAATTAGCTCATTCCCTGTCAAAGTTTTAGTCTTGTGCTCAAATCTTGATTTCTTGCTCTCTTGATGTTTTCCTTTGGTCTCTGAGCGCTCTCTACTATTTAGTTTGAAGCCCTATCCATTGGATCAAAGGAGAACAGCCATCTTGCAAGAATCCCTGTGTTTTTCAGTTGTTTCAGTAGCTTCTGTTCTATTTTCGGGCTCCTCAGTTTTATGAGGGCTTTTGCTCTCTCGCTGGAAGTGTGCCTGGTCTGACCGGCCGTTCAATGGCGGTCGGACCGGAGGGTTGCCGGCGGTCTGACCGCTAACCCTAGCGGTCAGACCGGCCAATGAACGGCGGTCCGACCGGTGGCAAAGGAGCGGTTAGACTGGAGTGTCCGGGGTGGTCAGACCGGACCAGCAAGGGCGGTCAGACCGGCCTTGAGAAGGCGGTCTGACTGGCCCAATACTGGCGGTCTGACCGGCCTAGCCTTCTACCACTGAGTTGCTTCTTGTTTCTAGCTTCACTTTGTCTCTGTGTTTGCCGATTTCTCTTTCGCTCTCTTTGTGTTTTTCTAGTAAGCTTATGATTTTTTTTCATAGCTTTCATAGCTATCGGAGAGGAGATTCGTTTGTGGATACTTGGGGGTAAGTTTTAAAAGGCACCATTCACCCCCCTCTATTGCCATTTCCGATCCTACAATTGGTATCAGAGCAGGTTAGCTCTTCTTGATAGATCTTTAACCGGTCTGTGAGCCATGGCAATGGACAAGTATTCCACCAAGCCCCCGATCTTTGATGGGATCGACTATCCCTTTTGGAAGAGTTAGATGGAGTCTTACATACAGGCTCAGGGCTGTGCGATATGGCGCAAAGTCAAAACTCGCTTTCTTGTTCCTGCCGATGAGAACATCAATGTGGCGAACATGCCCGATGTTGAGGCGAATGCAAAGGCAAGGAACATCATTATCCAAGGGTTGAGCCGAAATGAGTTTGATCGCATTTCTCATCTTACGTCAGCCTATGATATTTGGGTGACCCTCGATGCTTACCATGAGGGCACCACCCAAATTAAGACGGTACGACAGGACCAGTACAAACGAGATTACAACAAGTTTGAAATGCTCGCTGGAGAGTTACTTGATGAGTGCTTTGCGAGGTTCCACAAGATCTTGAGCAACCTCCGAGCAGTCGGTCTCACAAACCCCGACTCGGACAAACCCCGACTCGGACAACGTTCGACAGATGCTTGTGGCCTTGGATTTGCGAGTTTGGGAGATGAAGGTGACCACCATCAAGGACACCACTGATCTTTCGACATTGACTCTTGATGCGTTGTACTCACGCCTCAAGACTCACGAGATTGACATTGTCTCTCGCAAGTCGAAGTCTCAGTCGATGGCTTTGGTCACTGATCCCAGTTCAACTTCTGAGTTTCCTTCTGATGGTATTTCTGGTTTTTCTTTTGCTGCTGTTTGTGAGATGAGTGATGACTTACTTGAACAGCTTCCAGAAAACCAGCTAGCCCTCTTAGCCAGAAAATTCTCCCATGCATACAAGAGGGTTAGGGAGAGAAAGAGAGAAGGACGTGTGATTTTCTTTGAGTGTGGTGGCCCCCACCACATTCGAGCAAACTGCCCCAAGCTGGAGGGCAAGAACGACTACGGCGGTTTGAGCAAGAACGTCTACACCGACAAGAACCGCAACAAGAAGCCTCCAAGCAAAAAGAAGAAGTTCCGCAACCTTGGCAAAGCCAAGAAGCTCTTCCGTCGCGTCCTCACCTCCTTCGACGACCTCGACCTCAGCGAGGTGGAGGGGTGGAGTGACGATGATGGGAAGGACGATCAAGATCCCAAGGATGGTGAGGACTTCAGCGGCATGTGCTTCATGGCCCTTGAGGGCGACATTAGCGACAACGGGCTCTACTCTGACTCTGACGAGGTATACCCCTCCTATGACCAGCTTAATGATGCTTTTCTTAAGCTAGGAAAATTTCATGCTAGATCTAGAGCTAGGTGCAGCGAGTTGGAGAAGGAAGTAGATAGATTGTCACGGGAGCTAACTTCACTTATATCTGCTCCCTCCCGTGACGACTGTGATACATGCTCTTCTTTGCTTGGTGATATGGAGAAATTAAGGACCTCTCATGATAGTGTGTCTTCTGAGCTAGATTTGCTTAAGGTGGAGAATGTTAGTCTGCTTGCTGAGCTAGAGATGAGTAGGGTAGCTGCTCTTTCATATACTACTGTTGAGACTATTTCTTGCACCTCATGTGAGGATAAGGACAATGCTTTTAGAGGTCTTTATACCATGCTTCTCGATCTGCCTGAATCATGTGAAAGTTGCATTAATTTGAAGATAAACTTAAAAAGGGCAGATCATAAAATTGCTGAGTTACAAGCTTTTCTGTTAGAGCCCATTGCTTTATGTATGAACTGTCCCAATTAACTTCTGAGCTTGAATCTGTTTCCAAATAGTTTCAAGAGATGATTGATAACAATAACAAATTGGCTCAATATGCTTCTAAGGACCCTGTTAGCTCACCATGCAATAATTGTGAAAAACTAAAATCTGACTTGATTGCTTTGGATGAAAAATGTGTGAAGCTAACTAAGGACCTTCTAGAGAAGTCACCATCTGCTTGTGATGTGTGTGCTGTTGGGAAGAAGCATGAGGGTTTGGTAGAGATGCTTAGCGACGTGAACCAAATGGCTAGCAGTAGGACTGTCCCTTCTGAGGCGGCTGTGCGTGCAAATGCCTTCCGTTCTTCTGCTATTGGTTCTTCTTCTACTTCCTTACCTTCGATGTCACTTCTTCCCCTGCTCTTCTTGCACCTCTATCTTTCGGGAGTGTCAGTATATTATGAACATTCTTGAGATGTTTGTAGGAGGCAAGAAGAAGCTAAATCTTATTCTAGACCAGTCCAAGATTTGTAAATTCAATCAAGGTCTAGGATATGATTTTTCTGAGGATGTTAGGAAGCATCCACCTGCTGTTCTTAGACCCATAGCAGCAGGTGTGATCGAGGTCGAGCCCAAAACTAAGAAAGTTCATTTCAAGTTAGTGGGCTTTGTCCAAGAGATATCTGACAGTAAGGTGGTTTCACCTGTTGCTTCGACCTCTCAGAAGGCGAAGCCTCATCATTCTACTTCTACCTCTCAGAAGGTGAAGTACCATTGTACCTTCTGTCAGAAGGATGGACACTTGGTCGAGCGACGTGGTCTAACCGGCCCAATACTGGCGGTCTGACCGGCCTAGCCTTCCACCGCTGATTTGCTTCTTGTTTCTAGCTTCTCTTTGTCTCTCTGTTTGCCGATTTCTCTTTCGCTCTCTCTGTGTTTTTCCAGTAAGCTTATGATTTCTTTTTCATAGATTTCATAGCTATCGGAGAGGAGATTTGTTTGTGGATACTTGGGGGTAAGTTTTAAAAGGCACCATTCACCCCCCCCTCTGTTGCCATTTCCGATCCTACACTTGTCAAACCTGGTTTTAGTAGCTGCTCAAGTCGATTGAATATCTACTATAAGGACATAATATTCTGTTCCAAAACGGGAACAGCCGGCGCAAAGAGGTGGTATGGAAGTCGTAAAACCATATTTCACAACGGTAGGCTCCACTCTGTCACGGCCGCCGTATTTCCTGACAGAGGGTCCATAGTCTATCGGGTAGAGGCTACAAAAAGAGATGAGTAGTGAAATAACCTTGTTTTCTCAACTCAGTCATGAGGGTTGAGGAATCTTGTGGGTAAAGCTGGGCAACTCTGCAGAGTCATTTACAAATGGTATTCGAATACACCGTGCTTCCGGTATATGAAGCTGTGTTTAATGGGTGATTCCAATAGCGAAGCATAAGTAGATTGGAATGGCTTTGGAAATGTGAAAGTGTGAAAATCAAGTTTGGAAACCCCCCAAATACCTTAAGTTTATGAATTGATAATTTATGTTTAAAAGTAAAGTGTTTACGAACAAAATTGCATCCACATAAAATAATGAACTGTGTTTCCCTATTCCATGGCAATCTCTTGCATGTAGTTAAATAGCATTTCCCATGTGACTTGTTGAGTACGGTTGGCTGTACTCATACTTGCTAAAATCATAAACAGAAAATGCTTGTCAAGAAAATGAAGGAATCTATGAAGACGACGCTGAATTCTACAATGTAGCTGACGCCGAGTGTTAGGGTTTATTCTATACTTAGGCCTGCCTGTGGAGTTTCTTTTGGTAATGTAACTTTGGGTTGTACGCCCCTTTATGTAAAGCTTGGCTGATAAGCCCTAATTTTGCAATAAAGTTTGGTTTTTATGTTTAAGCTTGCTTTGGCAATGGTGTACACTCGTCTACAGTACTCGCAGCTGAACAATCCTGGGCAGTTGCGAGGGTAACCTAACGCTACTAGAAATGGGGGTGTTACAGAGTGGTATTAGAGCCAGCTCGCTTAGCTGTAGGATAAAACCCTAAGTTATACTAGGAAAATTTACAAAATTCTAATTTGGAAATATCAAAAGAATCTTCATAAAATATAAGTATTACTGCTGTCTTTTCTCTCCTAAATGCTATCTCACCTATCCTAAAATTTTTATTTAGTCCAATCTTGTTTTGAAAAAGGGATTTACATCTATTCTTTTCTAACCTCAAAATATATGTTGTATAGTCGTATAGATTACGTTAAAATAGAAGTGACCCTTTGGTAGAAGTTTCTTTTATGTGTAACACGAGTTGTAATGCGTACCTCGTATGTATGGTATGTGTTCAGCTTGTAAAGATAAATGAAAACTATGTTTGCTATCTCATAATTTGTTTGCAACTAATATCTAATATCTTACCTCTCTCAAAAATTCTATCTCCCTTAATTCGTCTTAGCTCATCTTGTTCAATCTACTCTCATCTTTGATTCTAAATTCTTACTCATCTAGTCTTATGAAAAATCGCTGCAGAACCAACTCCAAAACCCAAGCAGTTAAGATGGCTGGAAATGGATCTCATGGCTAAGGTAGCCCACAAGCAGAGGAAGTTAATCAGAGTGGCGCAGCGGAAGCATGGTAGACTCATAACCCACATACCAGTTTGGCAGATGTTCTAGCAAGGATAGAACAAAACTGATTTCAAGTTGAACTAGATCAAAAGAAGATGATGGAGCAACAAGCACGAATTTTGGAACAGATAGCAATGACAAGAAGCACATCAGGATTTATTACCAATCATGGAGGAACACAAACCACGTCCAAGTGGTTAGACTTTCAGAAGACAAGACCTCTGACTTTCTCATCCTCTCCAGACCCAATAGTAGCGGATGATTGGATCAGAGACATCGAAAGGAAATTGAATACTGTGCAGTGTACGGAATAAGAAAAGACTTTGTATGCCTCTCATCAATTGCAAGGACCAGCCGCTGCATGGTGGATGAACTACCAAACCATGCGTGAAGACCAAGAAATATCATGGGAAGAATTTAAAGAATCATTTCACCAAACCCATGTTCCTACTGGAGTTGTAGAAAAAAAGCGACGAGAATTCCTCGCACTTAAATAGAAAGGACATACAGTAATGGAATACCTTCACCAATTTAATCAACTTGCTCGTTATGCCCCATACAATGTCAAGAGTGAAGCAAAGAAGATGAAGCGATTTAAATAAGGATTGCAAAGGTCCCTAAAGTATCACATCTCAGTAATGGACTTTAAAGATTTATCTAGCATGGTGAATAAGTTAATTATGTCCGAAGAAGCAAGGAATGAATTAAGAGATGCCCGAAAGAGAGAGGAAGAGCAAGAAGCATCGTTATCAAAAGCACCCAAAAAGAGAATGGTACTATTACCACAGACCAGGAATCGACAAAATCAACAAGTGATATTCACACCAAGACCTCAACCCATTTCTACTTCAAGCATGCAATATAACATCCCCCAAATTACAGCAGTACAGTGTCACATTTGTGGAGGAAGCCATTACTACCGAAATTTCCCAAACAAGGGAAACACATGTTTCCATTGCGGACAAGCCGGTCATCTCAAATATTGATGCCCTAATAGAGGACTGCCTTCTGAAGTGGAAAAAGCTAAAGTTAAGGCTGAAACTCAATCAACTAATCCACAGCAAACTGCACCTGCACCACCACCAACTGAAACATCAACAGGCATGCTAACGGGAAAAGGAAAACCGAAGATACTTCAAGGAAAAATAAATCATATCTCGAACTCAGGAGAAGCAGGAGCCACCAATGTTGTCATGGGTACGTTCATTTGAAGCCCTCACCAGTTTTATTTGTTTTGCATTTGTCCCTTTGGCTATTGGGAAAAGAGGTGCCATACATTACTCTATAAAAAGCCCTAAGTTTTTCAGAACCTGAGAACGATAAAATCCAATGGTGGAATATGATGTGACGATGGCCCGATCTTCCGAGAGGTACTGATAAGTTGATTGTGGAGATCTGGACGTTAATGATCCAAAGACTCTGATCAAAACAAATCGAACCCCTCGCAATCACTACACCACTGCTCTGTTGGTTATCAACTGTGCCGAACATGGTTGACCTCGCCAAGAAGGCTATCTCCTGCAAGCGAATCGAGAACACAAGCAAGAGAGTTCAAGATGCAATCTGAAATTGTATTGTGAATAAAGATTAAGTTCACAAGTTAGGGTTCCTCAACCGAACATACGGCGAAACTGCTAAGCAGAATAAACTCTTAAGAAAAACCCAAGGAAAACTAAAGGGTGTGGCCTCCTTAAATAGGGGAGGGGAAAGCCACACTTATCTAATGAAAAGGGATGTGGTACTATTTCTGGTTACTGTTCACGCGGCCGTGGTACTATTCACATGAACAGTATTGGCCCAAATAGCCTAAGTTACAAGGCCCTCGGCCCACTTTGACTCGGACTGAAAAAATGACGTGACTTGTTTTGCAGTGTCTGATCTTCTCGGATGGAGTTTGGAGGTGCGACCAGATCCATCTGAAAGTAGACTCCAAGAGCTTTCCAACGAGTACTCACGGGTCCCGAGAAGCCTTCTGGATCAAAAGTTATGGCCATTTGAAGTTGGCTAGTCAGGCTAAATCCGAATGATCTGGAGGCCGAATTGGATTCCAAAACCTGTCCAACTTGAACCCTTGCTTCAATTGGTTCCAAAGTGATGTGGTGCTACAAATATATATATATATTCATCATTAGGTAGCATCATATTCTCATTTAAAATTTGTTGAAGTTGAAGAAACGAATTCACCTTTAGTTCAATCTTGATATTGACCGCTATGGTCGTATGTGTTGATGGCGTGGTCACATCAGAATAATACAATGGATAAAACAGTTTGAAACAAAGAGTTGGGTTTGCAGTGAAATTTTACAACCCGTTCCCCGAATCTCGAGGACGAGATTCTTTTTAAGGGGGTAGGTTGAAATAGACCAAAAATTTCAAAACAAAATTGATTTTCTTTGAATTTGATTCCCTTTGATCCCTAGCCCAAATCCGCACAAATCTTAACCAAAACCCACCCCTAAATCCCTGCCGACACTGCTTCATCGGAGGAGTTTTCGCGCTCACTGTGCATGGTCTGAAAAATCCCGCTGCCGTCCCCTGTTTCGCCGCCTTCCCGATTTTTGTCGCCGCCGCGCTCTCTCTCACTCTTGCACCTTCTTGCACTCTCCCACCTCTGCCAATGCCTAACTACTATACGCCCGGCCATGTCTCTCCCCTGTT
Source organism: Dendrocalamus latiflorus (assembly GCA_017311315.1). NCBI lineage: Eukaryota > Viridiplantae > Streptophyta > Magnoliopsida > Poales > Poaceae > Dendrocalamus > Dendrocalamus latiflorus. Next base: position 29,286,244 of record CM029634.1, read on the forward strand.
GCAAGTCAGCACCACCGGCCAAAAGATCAGCCGCCACCACCTTGGATATTTAGCTGTCGCCCCCCTGTATTGTCTCTTAGCCGACAGGCCGTCATTTTTGACCGCCGCAACACCCTGCCCAAGACGCCAGCCCTCCCAACCCTTCTTGCCCCCATGTGCCGCCACCGTCCTGATCCCTTCTCGGCGCCGAACCGCCTCCGGACACCTATAAAAGCCGCGGACCCTCCTGAACTCCTCCACACACACTCCCATGAAGCTCCCTATGCGCCCAATTCACCTCTCATCACCCCCACCACTGGCAATCACTGAGAAGCCTCAAAGTGAGCTCAACTTAATCCCACCGATTCAGCCTATTACTTTCCAATTGCTTCTGATCATAGACTCCTTAAGCTTTCAGAAACACCTCAAAGCTATTACCTTTAGCTCCCGAGCCTTCTCCTTCCCTGCCAGCAAAGCCCGCCGCTCGGCCTTGGTACCCCGTCGTGGCCAGCCTTGCACGGCTCTTACTAGCCCAAACCGCTACCTCCCCTAGGTTGCCCTAGCTCCATAGATGCTTAATCACTAGCTCAATGGTCCAGTTAACTCTCTGTTTGCCCTACACCATTTGAAAGCCGTCCCTAGCTTTTGAGCTCGCCGCCGGCGATCGTTGCCTCCCCGGCCACCGCCGACCCCAAAAATGGGTCCCTTGCGGTCCCAGGAATCCGTCCATGGTCTTAGTTTGTGTCGCAAGTCCCTGGAGCACCGCTGGTCGTCGTCACTCCGTTCCTTTGTTTCCAGCTCGTGCGCGCGGTCGGAGGTTGACGACAACACTGCGCGTCTGGGCTGCACAGTGTTGGGCCGTCTCAACCAAGTGGACCGGGCTGCGTTTCACTGTAGCAACCGGATCCCAGCCCGAACAGTAACCAGAACCACATGAATAGTACCAGATCCGGGTGGCCGAACCCGCAGTGAACAGTAAACATCCGCGGTGAATAGTGCCAGCCCGATAAGGAATAGGAACCAGACCCGTTAGCCATTTCAAAGCCCAAAAATACAAATTTATTGCCAGTTTGACCGTTTCGAACTCACCAATCCATTTTTCTACTCCATTTCACTATTCCAAACACCAAAAAAAAAATCCAAAACCCTATTTGATTTGAATTTCTTTGATCTTCTTTTTATTTCACTCAGTCTTTTGAGCTTGGAATTGATTTATTTTCTCCCTTTTACGTTAGCTCCCGACGTTAATCTCCAAGAAGATCAAGGAGAAGAAGTGCAAGTTCAAGGACTAGAAGGATACGAACTTGTCGAAGTCATAAATCCGCAAGGCAAGTCACATGTCTTTGGTCATATTGAACCTACATTCTGTTAATTATTTATTTACCAGTATTTTCATTATGTTATTTACACACTATTATTTTATGTACAAAGATTGTTTAGAATGACATGATATTAGCTAATGTCCTACCACCCGAAAAGCCCTGTTTAATTTGATTGCCACATCCACCCCGACAAAACTTAGTAATATTAAAAGTATTATTGATATAATCACATTAGATTAGGAACTCAACAATATTTTACTACTAAGAGTTGGCATTTTGCCGATAGAAGTTAAAAGAGAATCTAGGATAAGGAAATATGACGGGGAGCCACTAGATGGCTTAAGCCCATGATCTTATCCTAGGGTGAAAGTTTGGTATGAAATAGAAGCAGTGCCACGAGCACTAAATTATAAGTTTGTGAGTAGAAGTTGCTTAGTAAAAATATAAGGACTAGACCCTTATGCTAAGTAAAGAACATAGTAACCGCTCAACCACAAGTGTTGACTTGTCAAACTTGGTTTTAGTAGATGCTCAAATCGATCGAATATCTACTATAAGGACATAATATTCTATTCCAAAAAGGGAACAGCCGGCGCAAAGAGGTGGTATGGAAGTGATAAAACCATATTTCACAATGGTAGGCTCCACTCTGTCACGGCCGCCGTATTTTCTGACAGAGGGTCCATAGTCTATCGGGTAGAGGCTACATAAAGATATGAGCAGTGAAACAACCTTGTTTTCTCAACTCAGTCATGAGGGTTGAGGAATCTTATGGGTAAAGTTGGGCAACTCTGCAGAGTCATTTACAAATGGTATTCGAATACACCGTGCTTCCGGTATATGAAGATGTGTTTAATGGGTGATTCCAATAGCGAAGCATAAGTAGATTTGGAATGGCTTTGGAAATGTGGAAGTGTGATAATCAAGTTTGGAAGCCCCCCAAATACCTTAAGTTTATGAATTGATAATTTATGTTTAAAAGTAAAGTGTTTACAAACAAAATTGCATCCACATAAAATAATGAACTGCGTTACCCCATTCCGTGGCAATCTCTTGCATGTAGTTAAATAGCATTTCCCATATGACTCGTTGAGTACGGTTGGTTGTACTCATACTTGCTACAATCATAAATAGAAAATGCTTGTCAAGAAAATGAAGGAATCTATGTAGGCGACGCAGAATTCTACGATGTAGCCAACGCCGAGCGTTAGGGTTTATTCTACACTCGGGCCTGCCCGTGGAGTTTCTTTTGGTAATGTAACTTTGGGTTGTACGCCCCTTTATGTAAAACTTGGCTGCTAAGCCCTAATTTTGCAATAAAGTTTGGTTTTTATGTTTAAGCTTGCTTTGGCAATGGTGTACACTCGTCTGCAGTACTTGCAGCTGAACAATCTTAGGTAGTTGTGAGGGTAACCTAACGCTCCAAGAAATGGGAGTGTTACACACTCCCTCGTCGATCTTGTTGTCAAGAACCATGGCCACCTCAAGAAGCCCTCATCGATCACATCTACCTCCTCCAAGTGCAAGCGCAGCGTCTCCCCTCCGCCTTCCCCTTCCCTGAGATCTATCCTCACCACAGGTAAAGCGGCCAGATCTAATCACTTTATTGCATGATCTATTTCTCGATGTTGCATTTTTTGTTGCAATGTTTTGATTTTATATGTGCAACAATTAGCAACAACTGGTGCAATATTGTGATTTTTATTAAATATTTTTATTGCATACAGTGATTAATATTATTGCACACATGGTGTAAGGATGTTGCATCAGAGCGTCCAATGGAAATACTCTCATTGGACGTACGGGCGCTAGGAACGCCCAAGATAAAAAGTGAACATTTATTGTTGAACCTGGGATCATCAGACCCAAAATCCTCTGTATTTACTTTATTTCTCATGATCACTGGATAACTCACATGATCAACAACATTGCAACACATTCATGCACGAATAATTAAACATGTTATAACATAATATTAATAAGTAGTCGCAAATAGGTCAATATGATCGAGATTTACACACGAGGCCGCATAGGCCAAATACATAAATGAAAGAGTTCTTGTAATAGAAGATAAATAAGATATATAAGGCCCATGTGATATGCCATTCCTCATAGGCAACTGACTAGGACTATGCCTTAGTTTTCGTTCCCAATGTTATCTTTGGTAGCATAGTAGTAATCAATTGTGGGGTCTTCTTTAACTGATAGTGTTCAATAAGCAACAATGAGTACATATGTACTCGGTAAGACTTAGATCAAATTCTATAACTACATGTTTGGTCATGTCAAAGGAATAGCTAATCTACTTGTCTCGTTTGCTCAAAACAAGTTTTGCAGTTGCAATATGAATAGTAGATTGATAAAGGTATGGAAACAATATCTTAGGGAAAAGAGAATTGATAACCAAAAGTAAATATGTCACATCATATCATCATGTAATAAGTGTATATCTACTATACCTACTATAGTAAAGATGGATTCTTCCATCAAAGTTTATCAACCTGCCCAATGGCTACCCTTTGAGGCTTTGAATATGGAGCACCTTTACCATAGTTTAGAGAGGCAACATTGTTGTGTCAGCAAGGTCTTGCATTTACTGCACAAGCACCCCCTTCAGACATGGATGCCTTTTACCATTGTCCGCACAACCAAAAGAAAAATAAACCTATAAACTACAACATGCAAGTATACTGCTAGAACTCAGCAAATTATTCAGCTAGATCCCCTAATGACAACACATAAGTTTGGTCCTTAATTGACCAGGACGAGACTACCACAGATCCCGAAATCGCAATAACTCACCTAAGTAAAAATCAATTTATTTTTCATTTGCTAACCAAAATAATTCAGAGGCAACCCTCTGTCTAAAATATGTCATGAAGTTGCCTAAGAATTTCCATAATTGTCCTATAACTATTCTAGTATTTATAATAGTACTTATATTGAGCATGCCTAAGTATTTTCTGCGTATGCCATTAAATTCCACTTAAATTTGCCTAAACTAGCGGTAAATATTCTTAAGATGACAATAGTAGTAGTATGTCATCATTAGCACTAACCTTAAGCTTAATCATATGGGACCCACATGTCAGTGAGTTGTTGTGCCCTGCATAGTGCTGTTCACAACACGGTGGCTCGGGCGAGCTCACCAGCATAGCTACGACGACACTAGGGCTTATGGGAGGTGTGGGTGGCTAGCTAGGAACGAGGTGAATCTAGTAGTGGTGGCTAGGGTTTAATCTTTCGGGGGCATTTTTTTCGTCCACAGGCGAAACCAACGAAATAGCGAAATTTCGTTTATTTCGTCCAAATTTCAGACAAAAAAATTCAAAATTTTGACGAAATTTAACCAAATTTTAAATAGTACCAAATTCGGCCGAATTTTAACCGAATAGTAGGTATTTCGCTGGGGGACGAAAGGGGCGAAATTTCATCCGAAATACGAAATTTCGGACGAAATTGAGAACCCTGGTGGTGGCACGGGGCCTATGGTTACCGGAGCATGGGTGGTGATTTGATTGTTAGAATACAAATGTAATCTTGAGCATAATGTTTAGTTTCTGCTATTCGAGTTGTCTTAGTCAAGTTTACGCAGGAATAAAGCCAGAATGACCGGATTCTAGTTAGTAATAGCAGATTTCAGTTTAGTGGCGCATTAGCCATTTTCTGTTTTTTCAGTTGCGTCCGAGTCTGAAGGAGATTCAGCAGGAGATCCTGCAATCCCGGATGACCAGTATTTGCATGTAACCAATTGTCAATTGTTTAATAATATAGTCTGAAAAGTCCCCAGGGTGCTGGTGGTACAGGGCAATTCGCCTAAAATCATTTTGCCTGTGTTCATCTATTGGTCCCCTGTTGTCGGACTTTCGTCAGGGTTACTGTTCACTACTGAATCTTCCACCTGTGAGCGAGTGAGTTCAGAGAGCATTCCAGTGAGCGTTTGCCGATAGCCAAATCTGACATTTGGTATCAGAGCGCGTCTAGATCCATGTCCACGTCCAAGACTCCAAGCCGCTACACGCCACTAGGGAGGAGGAGCAGCACGGGCGACACCGGCGACAGTTCGGGCGGCGAAGGGATCTTCTTGCCGGCGATGTCACAGCAGATGGTGAAAGAGTCGGGGGTGTCGCTGATGTACCCAATCTTGACGAGAACCAACTATGCCGATTGGGCTATGTTGATGAGAGTGAATCTGCAAGCCCAAGGCATCTGGGGCGCCATAGAGCCCGGGGGTGCGGATTTCAGGGAGGATCGCCTGGCGCTTGCTGCGATTCTCCAGGCTGTGCCGCGAGAGATGTTGCGGTCTCTTGCGAAGAAGGACTCCGCAAAGGCCGCCTGGGAGGCTGTCAAGGTGATGAGGGTCGGCGTCTCCCGTGTACGGGAGGCAAGGGAGCAGGCGTTGCGTCAAGAGTTTGATGCAATCCGCTTCAAGGATGGTGAAACAATGGAAGATTTTGGGATGCGCATTTCCGGCCTGGCAAATGAAATCCGCGAGATGGGAGGAGAGCTGGAGGAAGTGCAAGTGATCAAGAAGGTGCTTCGGGTAGTGCCCTCGAGGTACCGGCAGGTAGCAATTGCCATTGAGCAGTTGCTTGACTTGAAGACGATGCCGTTGGAAGAACTCGTTGGACGCCTGTCGTCGGTCGATGATCGATATGGCGAAGACGAAGACACCGGAAGCATGCATCAAGGCGGGAAACTCCTTCTCACGGAGGAGGAATGGATGGCACGTCTGAAGCAAAGGAACCAGGAGGGTTCCTCCAACACCAGCGGCTCAGGAAATGGCTCCGGTGGCTCTGGGAATGGATCCGGCGGCAAGCAAAACCGCTGGCGCCCGAAGAACTCCAATTTCCAGAAGAGCCGCGACAATAAGGAAGGAACACCGAACGGTGGCACGCGGGATCGATCGAAGGTGAAATGCTACAATTGTGGGAACTTCGGGCACTTTGTGAAAGAGTGCCGCAAGCCACGACGAGAGCACAAGACACAGGCGAATTTGGCGCAGACAGAGGAGGAGTCGACTCTCCTTATGGCGCAAACATGTGCAATCACCACAGCCCGCAAGGAAACACTCCTGCAGATGCCGATTGCTGAACAGGTACATCTGGATGAAGTGAATGCCAAAGGGATTGAGCTCCGGGAGGAAGAAACCGACAAGTCCAACTCAAACACATGGTATCTTGACACAGGTGCTACAAACCACATGACAGGCACCAAGATGGCATTCGCAGAATTGGATACTCATGTGACAGGGACTGTGAAATTTGGGGATGGTTCGCTGGTAGGCATTTGTGGGCGCGGGACTGTCCTTTATGCTTGCAAAACTGGTGAACATCGTGTCCTTGAGGGAGTATACTACATCCCCAAACTGAAGAGTAATATAATCAGTATCGGGCAGCTGGATGAACAGAAGTTCAAGATCCGCATTGAAGACGGCATTCTTTCCATCCGTGATCAGAAACAGTGCTTGCTGGCAAAAGTTCCTCGGAGTATTAATCGGCTTTACCTCCTCAATCTGAAGGTAGTCAAGCCGGTATGTTTGGCGGCAGCTTGCAGTGAAGAAGGATGGCGTTGGCATGCTCGATACGGGCATCTCAATTTCCAAGCGCTGCGAAGACTTGCTCGGGAGGAGATGGTCCGTGGACTTCCAATGGTTGATCAAGCCGATCAACTGTGTGATGGAAGTCTTGTGGGTAAACAAAGAAGGTTGCCATTTCCAGCTGAGTCCAAGTTTCGGGCAAAGGAGGTACTTGAACTAGTGCATGGAGATCTTTGCGGCCCGATCACCCCGGCAACCCCAGGAGGGAAGAGATACTTTCTGCTGCTAGTGGATGATATGAGCCGTTTCATGTGGATTCGGCTGTTGTTGTCAAAGGATCAAGCTGCCACGGCAATAAAACAGTTCCAGGTCGCTGCCGAGGTGGAGAAAGGAAGGAAGCTGAAGATGCTCCGAACCGACCGAGGAGGCGAGTTCAACTCAGTGGAATTCGGGGAGTACTGTGCCAATCAAGGTATCAAGCGACAACTCACTGCTCCATACTCCCCGCAGCAAAATGGAGTAGTTGAGCGTCGAAACCAAACTATTGTGGGAATGGCACGAAGCATGTTGAAGGCAAAGAACCTGCCATGCTGGCTGTGGGGAGAGGCTGTTGTTACAGCAGTATATCTCCTACATCGCTCACCGACAAAGAGTCTGGATGATGTTACCCCTTTTGAAGCGTGGTATGGCAGGAAACCCGGTGTGAGCCATCTGCGGGTTTTCGGTTGCATTGGTCATGTGAAGACTGTGAAGCCAAATCTCAGGAAGCTGGATGATCGCAGCACCAAGATGATTTTCATTGGCTATGAAGAAGGATCCAAAGCATATCGAATGTATGATCCATTGGCAAGAAGAGTCTGTGTAACCCGAGATGTAATGTTTGATGAGGCAGCCAGCTGGGTATGGGATGCATCCAGCAAATTACAAGAGCAGGAGCTCGGGAGTGATGATTTTTCAGTGGAACACTTTGTCATTCCTGTCACTGGAGGGAGAGGAGGAGTATCTGAAGACACAAGGACTGACAGTCCAGTAGAGCGTGATGGTGTTGGGGGGTGTTTGATGATACACCTACGAATTCGACCCCAATTGTCAACACCCCACCAGACAGATCAACAATTCCTTCAAGAACCGAATTCTGCACACCACCAAGCAATACCTCCACTAGTTCATATGGGGTCCCAAGGCGTTATCGAAGGATTGAAGATCTAAATGCTTCAACAACTCCAATATCCAACTTTGATTACAGTGACCAATGTTTGTTTGCTGAGGAAGAACCAACAAGTTTTGATGAAGTTGAGAAGGAAAGCTGCTGGCGCAAGGCAATGCTTGAAGAGATGAGCTCAATTGAAGGTAACAACACTCGGTACCTTACTGATTTGCCAGCTAGTCATCGTGCAATTGGTTTAAAATGGGTATTTAAGATTAAGAGGGATGCCAATGGAGTGGTAGTTCGGCACAAAGCCAGATTAGTAGCAAAGGGGTATGTGCAACAACATGGAGTTGATTTTGATGAAGTGTATGCTCCTGTGGCAAGAATGGAGACTGTACGTCTGTTGATTGCAGTGGCTGCACAAGAGAAATGGGAAATCCACCATATGGATATAAAATCTGCATTCCTAAATGGGGAGTTAGAGGAGGATGTCTATGTAGTGCAGCCTGCAGGTTTCATTGATGAGGAGAATCCAAATAAAGTCTTGAAGTTGAGAAAGGCTTTATATGGATTAAGACAAGCACCCAGGGCTTGGAATTCTAAACTGGATTCCAGTCTTGCAGCACTCGGTTTTGTCAGGTCAGTAACCGAGAGTGCAGTATACACCCGAGGAACTGGGAATTCAAGGCTTGTGGTAGGAATATATGTTGATGATCTTCTCATTATTGGTGCAAAATCTGGAGAGATAGCAAACTTCAAACAGCAGATGATGGAGTTGTTTGAAATGAGTGACTTAGGGTTGCTGAGTTACTATCTTGGAATGGAGGTTCAACAATCCAAGGATGGTGTCATGTTATCTCAGTCAGCTTATGCAGCTAAGATATTGAGAAAAGCAAGAATGGAAGGCTGTAACCCCACTCAAGTTCCTATGGATCCCAGAGTTAAACTGAGCAAAGAAAGTACTGGAGAATGTGTTGAACCAACACTATACAGAAGTGTGGTAGGGAGTTTGAGGTACTTGGTGAATACAAGACCTGACCTAGCCTATTCGGTGGGTTATGTGAGTAGATTCATGGAGAGACCTACCACCGAACACTGGGCAGCTGTTAAGCAAATATTGAGGTATATTGCTGGAACTCAGAATGTTGGGTGCAGATATGGAAGAAAGCAAGATGCAGAACCTCAGCTAATGGGATATAGTGATAGTGACATGGCTGGGGACATTGACGACAGAAAGAGCACAACTGGGTTCTTGTTCACTTTTGGGAACAGCTTGATCAGCTGGAATTCTCAAAAAAAAAAGGATAGTTGCATTGTCCACTTGTGAGGCTGAATATATTGCTGCTGCAACTGCAGCTTGTCAGGGCATTTGGTTGTGTCGTCTGATTTCAGAGATACAAGAGAAGGAGATAAGCTGTGCAGTGTTGAAAATTGATAACAAATCAGCAATCAATCTGTGCAAGAGTCCTGTAATTCATGACCGGAGCAAACACATTGATACCCGCTTCCATTTCATCAGGGAGTGTGTTGATCAGCGAAAGATTGCAGTGGAGCACATTCGATCAGAAGAACAACTTGCAGATATTTTAACAAAACCACTCGGGCGGATCCGGTTCAGGGAACTGAAAGCTAAGCTCGGGTTGGATCAGGTTTGATGATGCTTCAAGATTAGGGGGTGAATTTGTTAGAATACAAATGTAATCTTGAGCATAATGTTTAGTTTCTGCTATTCGAGTTGTCTTAGTCAAGTTTACGCAGGAATAAAGCCGGAATGACCGGATTCTAGTTAGTAATAGCAGATTTCAGTTTAGTGGCGCATTAGCCGTTTTCTGTTTTTTCAGTTGCGTCCGAGTCTGAAGGAGATTCAGCAGGAGATCCTGCAATCCCGGATGACTAGTATTTGCATGTAACCAATTGTTAATTGTTTAATAATATAGTCTGAAAAGTCCCCAGGGTGCTGGTGGTACAGGGCAATTCGCCTAAAATCATTTTGCCTGTGTTCATCTATTGGTCCCCTGTTGTCGGACTTTCGTCAGGGTTACTGTTCACTACTGAATCTTCCACCTGTGAGCGAGTGAGTTCAGAGAGCATTCAGTGATCGTTTGCCGATAGCCAAATCTGACATTGATTTGGCGGCGGCGCTAGCTATGACTACGGCAACGACTGTGCTAGCCACGATGAGAAGTAGGGCTAAGCAAAACAACAGAACCAGGGTGGCGTTAGGAGCTCACCTAGGGTGCTAATGGCGATGGAGGAGGTTTGAGACGTGCTGGCGAGTGGCGACATTGAGCAGAGGCAACGGTGGTGAGGTTTACGATGATAGCTCACAACGATGACAGGTATCTGAAAAGGAAGGCAGGTGAGGTTCAGGGGTCAAAGCTCACCAGTGCTGGAGGGATCCAATGGCGACGACGATGGCTGGAGTTCAGGAAGAAGGCACGAGCACAGCGGAGAACTGCAGGGAACGAAAGATTGACTAAGGGAAATGAAAAAAGGAGTGATTTGGCACGAAGTGATGTGAAGAGAGCGAACTCACTGGGTTGAAGGTGTTGGCTCGGTGGAGCGCGCACGTTGGAGCTTGGGACATCGGCGCATTCCAGCCAAACCAGTGGATGAAAAGCTTGACAAACGAGCAAAATGGGTATCATGTGTAGTAGTAAAGATGATGACATGCTCGTCTAGGACTTTTATAGAGAGAATAGGACGCGCTTCTCCTCGAGATGTCGTGGTTGATCTCGAGATTTCATGAAAACGGCGAGCAATACAGTGTCTCTCCCCGACTGGGGCCTCGTGCTCTGACTAGTCACAGTCGCTGCTACAGCCCGGAAGCTCGGCTCTAATGGTGGGCGCACGAGGTGGAAGACGATGGCTAACGAGCGGGTCTAGGGTGTTATCGGCTGCAACGAGGAAACGAGAGAGGAGGCGGCTTCGACAAAATACGCCACCGGACGGCGAAAGCGAAAAGAGAGAAGGGAAAGCGGCTCCGGCTGGTGATGGCAACGGGCCCGTGAACAGTAATAGGCCTCAGCTGGATTTCAACCCATGAAGGTTTCGGGATTTTTAATTGGTTTTTGATTTTTTTTAAATGCAGAAAAATTAATTTGAGAAGCAAAAATAGTAAACGAACTCGAAAAATTATGGAAAAATTCGCACATGCAGTTTGAATTATTATAAATTCAATTAAAATATTACTAAGCTCTAGTTGATTTTCATTTGTTCTAGAAAGTTCATTTTAAGCTCCTCAAAATTAGGAAAAGCTTTAGAAATTCAGAAAAAGCTTTGAAAATTTAAGCAAACAATATAAATGACTAAATTAAATATTAATAACAGTATTTTGAAAATTGAGGATGTCACATGTATCTACGATGAGTTGTTATGAAACCATGAGTTCTCATTATTTATAAAAAGAATAACAGGTCATTTACAACATTGTGTGCATCTGTCGGATGAAAGCTAGGACTTTAATTAGCCAACATCACGGATAACTTAGCTATGCCATTTCAGTCTAAATTGGGGGACCATGAGCCCTCTTGATTATAGAAAAGGGTAAAGTTGACTTGTATTTATTATGAATTATTGCTGTAGAATTGGTTATAGTAGTCAGAGGGGGTGAATGACTCCGAAAATTTTCCCCTAGGTATTTGGTAATCTTTTTATTTCAGTAGATATTGAGAGCTATGATGATCAAGACTGAACTGGCAAATAGCAGCAAACAAAAACTAGCACAACACCTTGACTGGCCGATCAAATCGCTAACTGTCAAGTGGTCTAACTAGTGGTCGGCGGTCAGACTGCCACCACAATAGCAATTTGACCGGTAGGGAAATGGCGGTCTGACTGCTCCCCTATTGTCAGGCCAAAATCAACATGATTTCAAAAGGCCAAATCCACCTAACTCTTGATCTATTAGATCAAATCATACCAAATTTGAAGCACAACTACCCTAGAATACCAGGAATCTATTTCACCCAACAATTTCAAGAATTTTTGGCAAAGTTCAAACCTTTATTCATTTTAGAGAAGAGTGGACAAGAACCAAGCAAAAGAGGGAAAACAAGATCTACTCAAGCTCATGGGATCTAGTCCTAAAAAATCATGCACATCAGCTCCTACTTGACCTAGCAAGCTGAAATTAAGCAAGAAGTACATTAGAACATGGAGAAGCCAAGAATCACCAAAAAGGCAAGAAAATCAACAAGACCATAAACAAACATGGAGGAACAAATTCGATCTCCTATTACCACTTAGAGATAAAGGATTATAGTCACTCCACTTGAGGACAAAACCCAAAAGGGTAGCACCTAGATCTCTCCACAAAACCCTAGTTTCTCTCTTGGAGGCTCAAATGAACAACACATCCTCTCTCAAATCATACCTTATATAGTAGAGGATCACATGAAATCCTAACCTGGCAACAAAGTGGATTATATCCACTAAACACACCCATTGGAAGCCGTTAACCCAATACATAGCCAGGGTTTTTACTCAACACACTTATGCATGTTTTTGAAAGTGTCAACTTCACCCTTGGCTCCAAAAGCTGAATTCGCCATGTCTTGTCCTCCGTGAAATCTCCTTGACCTAATCTTCTTAGGTCACCATCGTGGTTTTGCAAACCGCTCACTTTTTTGATTTAGGGAAAATGACCATATTGCCCCTCAACTGACTTCTCCCAATTCCTTCACCACAAAGCATCGCTTATGATTTATCACCTTCCATATGGCCCCAATAACTTTTTGCCAAGCCTCTCATGTTCTGGATGCCACTAAACTATCCTCGCTTGTAAATAGGGCCTCTCACATGTCTGGATGCCACTAAACTATCCTCGTTTGTAAACAGGGCCAAGTCACTTAGTGTACCACAAGTCCTGCATGATCTTAATCACTTGTGTCTTGCATGGTCCTTGTCCATCTTGCACCTTACTCGAGTTCAACTATCTCATCCGGCATCCATGATCATTTTGGCCCTTGATTCTCCTAACTCATGGTCCTCGCCATTGACCTAGTTGACTTCAAGCCACCTGCACAATAATAAACCAAGCAAACCATTTCTAGGCATAAGTTCATTCCATCGACACCCACATTAACCCAAATATGCATCATGCAACATATGCACCATGAATCCAGAGCCCTAGAACGATTTCCATATACAACTTGCAATCTCATTTCAAGGGATCACTTGCTCTAAAATCTCCCAGGCCGGTCTGACCGCCCTGACCATGACACTCAGACCGGCTACTTTGACCACCATGGTATGACTGGTCAAACCGGTTAACTTCCCCAGAAAACACCCTATCTAGACTTTTTAGTTAATATTTATCTAGTTTCAAGTCCAGTTTCCATTTTCAATGACACTTAGTGCAAACACATTCCCAAATAAGTCTACACAAGTGTCTAGCGTCCAATTCCCCAAAACTCATAGGGTTGGTTTGATCGTTGGCATAATGCCAGTCAGACCTATTGTCAGTATGACCGAGGTCACACAGGGCAGTTTGAGCTCTGCAAATTGGTTAGACCACCCATGCTTGAAATATCTCCCAAAAATGTCTTTCTCATTTTTGCCAACTCAAGTGCAATTTTATCGCCCTCAAAATTGTATTATATTCATCACACACATGGGGTAACTTCTACATGGCCTCACAATTATGAAACCGTGGTTTCTCATAATTTCCCAAAACAATAACACATGTCATTTACAACAATGTATGAATATTTTGGATAAAAGGCCTTTAATTAGACAAATCACAAATTCCTCTTAGCAAACCATTTCAGTCTAAGTTGGGAAACCGTGAGCCCTCTTGACTAAAGAAAGCAATAAATGTGGAAATGTATCTTTGGCAAATTATTTTGAAACTATTAATTCTCGTGATTCCTGAAAATCATAACACGAGGTCATTTACGACAATTTATGAATCTGTCAAATGAAAGGCCTTCAATTAGACAACATTATGAGTTACTCTTAGAAAGCTGTCTAAGTCTAAATTGGGAAATAGTGAGCCTTAATTATAGAAAACAATAAAGAGTGGACAAGCATTTATGAGGAATTATTACAAAGCCATGAGCTCCAATGTCCAAAAGTTATAAGACCGGGGCATTTACAATGAATTATGTATATGTCCAATGAAATAGCTTTCATTAGCCAAAGTTATAAACTAGTCTTAGCTAGAAAGTTAAATCTCATTTGTCTAAATTGTCTAAATTGGGTAACCATTAGCCTCGATATTGGAAAAGGACAATCACACTACTACAGAGAAGGCTATACTAGATGCCTCATCACAGACGGTTCCTAAATTCCGTTAGTGTTGTAATTATCACAGACGATTTTACAAGCATGATCATCTATGTTATTAGCAATGACTAGAACCGTTTGTGATACATAATTGTCACAAATAGTTTCTTGTTGAGGACCATCTGTGAATTATCATAAACAGTTTGAATTAAAAATTATTTGTGGCCTCTGCAATTATCACAGATGGTTTTTAATAAGAACCATCTGTGACAATTCACAGACACTTCTAACCAAAAACCGTCTGTGATAATTGCAGATGTCATAGACGATTTTTAATCCTAACCATCTGTGATAATTTATTGATGGTTCTTAACAAAAACTGTCTGTGATATCTAACATATCCCAGATAGTTATTTTTAAAAACTATATGTGGTAATATTCTTTTACATATACAGGAGTGAAAACCTAACTCACTATACTCCTACGCACACTTAGGTTTTTTCCAATACATCTGCACGCCTTCTCAGCTCCCCCTTCTCTACCTCTGGCGTCACCGCCTCCTCCTTGGCTCCCCGTCACATGGCCCCTCCTCCCAGCTCTCCGTTGCCTTTGCCTCCTCCTTGGCTCCCTGTCGCAAGTCTCCTCACCCCGGCTCCCCGTCGCCATCGCCTCCTCGATCCTCGGCTACCCGTCGTGCGGTAATTTGTTTAGCTCGCTATATGCATTTAGGATCTGTAGCTGACACTAATACATTTGCCATTCTTCTCTATTCCTATTGCACTTTCTCACTTGAGAATATTGCTGCAATTTGGAAGAGTTTATTGGTAATAATATTGTGAAGCAAGGAAACCCAAGTTACACTTTTGCAAATCAGCCAAGCTCAAGGTGTGTATCATGTGTATGTCCACATTGATTTCTAATATATTTCCATACTTATGTGAGTGCCATGACATGTATGAATGGTTGATATGCGCATGAGTGTGATGCTACATTTTCATAGGTGATCCAATTTAATAAACTGCCATATAGTCATTCATTTGGGATTTCATTGTTAATAAAAGGCATGTAAAAATGGAATATTTGACATGCATAGATAATACAACTTGAA
Organism: Dendrocalamus latiflorus; assembly: GCA_017311315.1. Lineage (NCBI taxonomy): Eukaryota > Viridiplantae > Streptophyta > Magnoliopsida > Poales > Poaceae > Dendrocalamus > Dendrocalamus latiflorus. The sequence continues at coordinate 29,301,570 of CM029634.1, forward strand.
ATATGAAATGCTACATGAATGTTACTACTGTTCATAAACTGGAATCATAGGATTGGCCCAAACATTAGCATGAATAGGGTTTTGTTTATGTCAAGCATGTCCTTATAGTTATGATATTTCCACTTGAATATAATCCTAGATGATTATCACTTTGTGATCAAGATTTTGTAAACATGATTGCTTAATCAATTCTAAGTATAGAAACATACTAGTGTGATTCAATTTGCTATGCTCAGATTATAGTATGCTCCAATGACTAGACCAAAGGAGCAACTAAGTGAGAGGGCCGAAGCATATTGAGAATGCCTGGAAGCTGAATAGCCATTATGGAGGTCCTTGGAGATTGGAGAATGACTTTTCTTTTGATACTGAGATAGTAAACTACACAACATAAAGTCACAACTAACAACTTACTTATTCTTGACTGGATGAATGATGCCCACATATTTCATGGTAACACTAACATAGTCTTGCACACCCTATAATTTAAATGAGTTAGAGATCAAGTCAGATCTCATATCACACTTGATAGTTGTTTTAAAACACCCTTCTACTTAGTAGTTGTTTTAAAACACCCTTCTACAATGAGATCTTGTAGCAATGATATATGACAAGATTAGAAAAAGAGAACTAATTGTCTAAAAATTCTTCAGGAAAGTAGTCAGACTACTTGTGTTGGTATTTCTCAACAACTACCAGAGGGACTTTAAAGCACTGTATACCTGGGCTTCAAAGGGCGTGAAGCTAATCACACACTCCAGTGTGTCAGGTTCTATGAAGTAGATCATGGCAACTGTCTCTTCATCCTCATTATGCTATGTGTTGAGCTTAGTTGCTATCTTATATGTAATTTGTTGCCTTCTTCATGACTATCCACTAGTTTCTTAGGACCAGAGATAAAGAAAAGGAGTGCGAAGAAGCTGATAGATAGTCACGAAGAAGGCAACGAGTACGCCTAATATAGCAACCAAGTGATACGGGGAGGGGTCCCGATCTTCTCAGTGAGGAACTGTAGATTGTTGATGCGAAGTAGACGATGTCGCTAGTTGAACACTCGCGCCAATGCACGAACCCTCAACTCTTTGGAATACGCCCAAAACACACCGGATAATTGTTCGTCGCGAGACCACATGCGACGAACGCCAAGTCCCCAATTCCCAATGGAACGACGGCTTGACCTTGAATTGCAGAACGAACAATGGATCGCCTAGTTCTCTCTCAAAGTCCTCACATGAACTCTGGTGTTGAAAGAACAAGCAATAGCTATGTTTCAATCTTATGCAAAAACTTGGTTCCCCTTACAATGGGGGTCTACCCCTCAATATATAGTCTCAACCTAAGACCATTCAACACTAAAATCTCCATGTGGTACTATTCATCCGCAAGTACTGTAGCGATATTGTTCACGGGCCGTACTGTACCATACTGTCCATGGGCCGTACTGTAGCGTTACTGTTCACAGGGCGAACTGTAGCGGTACTGTTCACGGGCCGTACTGTAGCGGGGTACTATTCATGGTCTGGATGCTGTTCGTGGACCGATCGTTGCTCATGCCGTGGACATGTGCTTTCTTGGGTGACGGCCACATATTCTTGATCTCCATCCATCGCTGACTCTTCAAACCTGAGCACAAATAAAACATTGTTTTTAGGTAGTATAAAATTCTCATTAAAATTAATGACATATTCATTAAGGAGCAGGTTCACCTGAGATTGTAGTTTCTTAGCTCGTGCTCTTGTTATTGGTCCTGTTATTGAAGTCTCATTACTCGCTTTGGCATTACTAGCGATGTCCTCATCAGTATGTGCATGACCACCAATAGGAGAAGATGTATAAGTGTTAGGGATGCCCTCATCATCCTCCCCCTCTTGAAAAGGCGTCGTCCTCGACGTTGGGTCATCACCACCGAAGAAAGGTGATAAATCAGCGACATTGAACGTAGAGCTCACACCATAGTCATCGCTGGAAAGCTCGATCTTGTAGGCATTGTCGTTGATCTTTGCAAGAACCTTGAAAGGTCCATCACCTCGCGGCAGCAATTTAGACTTGCGGCGTTCTGGAAAACGATCCTTGCGGTAGTGTACCCAAACCAAATCGCCTGGTTGAAAAACCATCTTCTTCCTTTTCTTGTTCGCCTTCTCAGTATAGTACTTGACCTTGCGCTCTATCTCTTCTTTTGTCTTGAGATGCAATTTCTTCACATATTCAGCTCGCTTGGACGCCTCCATATGAGTATGGTGTTGACTGGGAAGCGGCAACAAATCAAGCGGCGTAAAGGGCTTGAAACCATAAACTACCTCAAATGGACACATCTGCGTAGTGGAATGCACGGCCCAATTATAAGCGAATTCCACGTGCGGCAAGCAATCCTCCCACTCGCGTAGATTCTTCTTGATCATGGTCCGGAGTAGCATCGAAAGTGTGCGGTTCACCACCTCTGTTTGACCATCAGTTTGGGGATGACAAGTTGTGCTGAATAACAACTTCGTCCCCAGTTTACCCCAAAGCGTCTTCCAGAAGTAGCTCATGAACTTCACGTCGCGATCTGACACAATAGTACGGGGCACGCCATGTAGTCGCACGATCTCCCTGAAAAACAAGTCAGCAATATGCGACGCATTCGCTCTTGTGGCACGGAATAAAGTGTGCCATCTTCGAAAAACGATCCACAACGAAAAAAACAGAATCACTCCCCCTCTTAGTTCTAGGCAGTCCTAAAACAAAATCCATACTAATATCTTCCCATGGGGCATTGGGAACAGGTAAAGGGGTATACAAACCGTGTGGATTCAACTTCGATTTCGCTTTGTGGCAAGTAATGCATCGCTGCACATACCTCTCCACATCTCGCCTCATCTTAGGCCAATAAAAGTGATCGCTCAGCATAGACAACGTCTTCTCACGTCCAAAATGTCCCATCAATCCACCTGCATGTGATTCCTGCAGTAATAGCAAACGCACGGAGGATTCTGGAACGCATAATTTGTTAGTGCGAAACAAAAACCCATCATGGATGTGAAATTTATCCCAGCCTTTTCCCTCTGTGCAATGTGCAAAAGGAACGGAAAAATCATGGTCATGAGCATATAAATCACGCAAACTCGCTAAACCAGGGACTTGCACTCCTAATTGAGTTAAAAGCACACTTTTCCTAGAAAGAGCATCAGCTACCACATTTTCCTTTCCTTTCTTATATTTCACAATGTAAGGAAATGACTCAATGAATTCAACCCATTTGGCATGTCTACGGTTCAGGTTTGCTTGGCCCTTTAAATACTTCAATGCCTCATGATCAGCATGAATAATAAACTCTTTAGGCCATAAATAGTGTTGCCAAGTTTCTAATGCACGCACTAACGCATAAAGCTCTTTGTCATAGACCGGATAATTCAATTGAGCACCATTCAGTTTCTCACTAAAATAGGCTACCGGTCTACCCTCTTGCAATAAAACACCGCCAATACCCAATCCACTAGCATCACATTCAATTGCAAAATTTTTAGTGAAATCAGGTAAAACAAGCAACGGTGCTTCAGTCAAGCGTCTCTTAAGTTCAGTAAAAGCATTTTCTTGCGCTACCCCCCACACAAATTCAACACCCTTTTTAGTAAGTTCATTCAAAGGGGCAACGACGATGCTAAAATCCTTCACAAAACGCCGATAAAAACCAGCGAGACCATGAAAGCTCCTAACCTGACTTACGTTCACAGGAGTTGGCCAATTTTTAATTGCTTCAATTTTAGACTCATCTACTTCAACCCCTGTGCAGAAACAACATAGCCCAAAAAGATGACACGATCTTTGCAAAAAGTGCACTTCTCTAAGTTACCAAATAACCTATTCTCACGCAAAACTTGAAGAACTTGTCTAAGATGGTCTATGTGTTCAGATTCAGTGCGACTGTAAATCAGAATATCATCAAAGTACACAACCACAAATTTACCAATGAAATGCCTTAAAACATGATTCATCAAGCGCATGAATGTACTGGGTGCATTAGTCAAACCAAAAGGCATGACTAACCACTCGTACAACCCAAATTTCGTTTTAAAGGCTGTTTTCCACTCATCCCCTTCATGCATTCTAATTTGATGGTAACCACTGCGCAAATCTATCTTAGAGAAAATAACAGCACCACTCAATTCGTCTAGCATATCATCTAAGCGAGGTATAGGATGACGATATCGAATTGTGATATTATTAATCGCTCGACAATCTACGCACATACGCCATGAACCATCTTTCTTAGAAACTAAAATAACAGGAACATCACAAGGGCTTAAGCTTTCACGTACATACCCTTTGGAGAGAAGCTCTTGTACTTGTTTCTGAATTTCCTTTGTTTCCTCGGGATTGGTGCGGTACGGTGGTCGGTTTGGTAGTGATGCTCCTGGAATGAAGTTGATCTTATGTTCTATCCCGCGGATTGGTGGTAGCCCAGCTGGTACCTCCTCTGGAAAGACATCGCTGAAAACCTGCAAAACAGAAACAACACCACTAGGAATAGAAGTTAAGTCGTTAGTCGAAAGCAATGCATCTTTGTACAGCAGCACCACATGCACCAAATTAGGGTCCTCGCTGAATTCTCGCATCTCTGATTTGGTGGCTAACATCACTAAATTCTTCTCTCCCTCACGTTTCTTGTTATGACTCAGAATGTTCTCTCTCTCTTGTGCACTCTCAACGTGCATCTCAATTTTCGACATGGAGGAATTGACAATTTGTTGCGGTGTAAGCGGCTTCAAGATGACATCCATATTGTGCCACCGAAATGTGTAGCGATTTGTACGCCCATCGTGAACAGCGGAACGGTCATATTGCCATGGCCGTCCCAAGAGCAAGTGACAAACCGTCATAGGCACAACATCACAGTCCACAGTATCGGTGTACTTCCCAATAGAAAACGTCACACGCACCATATAGTTCACCTTCACTTCCTCTTTATCGCTCAACCATTGCACATGATAAGGACGCGGATGCGGCAAATACTTCAAACCCAACTTATGACACATATCCTTGCTAGCCAGATTGTGACAACTCCCGCCATCAATGATCACTTTGCACACCTTACCCTTATCAAGCTTTGCCCAAGTCTGAAACAAATTGCACCGCTGTTCGAGTGATGGCGCTGGCATCACACTAAGCACCTTGGGCGTGCAAACAATGGAATACTGCTCAATGTTAGGAAACTCAGGATCGCACTCACATTGTTCTATGTCATCAGTGTGCAAGACTGCTTGTGCATCAGGCGACTCATCATCATCACTAGCTGAAACATAACCGCCATCCTCTGTGATAAGCATAGTTCTGACATTTGGGCAGTCCCTCTGAAAATGGCCAACACCCTTGCACTTGTGGCAAATAATGTCACGTGAACGGCCTGTCGAACCCATAGACGAGGTCGCACTAGCAGCGGGCGCCATAGGTCGACGCACCGGTGATGGTGTACTCTCCAGCTTCTTACTTGCAGAATTGCGCATCGCCGAATTGCTTGCAGCCGAAGTGCTCTTGTTTGGTTGGCTGTTGTTATATGTCTGTCCCGGACTAGTTGAAGAACGTGACCGGGCAGCGAACCGTGCGTCGTCAATCACTTGTCGCTCGGCTTCGCGTGCTTGGTGCAGCAACTCAATCATATCATTATAGGGATGGTGATTGACAATGCGCTTGACAGCATGATTCATACCAGCTAGAAATCTTGCCATGGTCTGTTCTTCATTCTCGTGGACATCTGCATGTATCATGATAGTCTCCATTTCCTTATGATATTCATCAATTGATTTCATACCTTGTCGCAGCCCTGTCAACTTCTCAAATAGTGATCGCTTGTAGTGGCGAGGTACAAAGCGTGCCCGCAAATGCTGCTTCATCTGCTCCCAGGTGATAATCGGCAACTCATGGCGCTCCATGCGCTTACGGATGAATTGCTCCCACCAATGTGTGGCATAATCATCCAAGCCATTGGATGCAAGCAACAACTTCTTCTCATTGGAATAGTTGTTCATCCGAAACAACTTATCAACTTTCAGCTCCCAAGTGAGGTATTGTTCCACATCTGTACCACCTGAAAATATAGGAAGATTAAATTTGGGCTTAGCGACAAAATCCTCGGCGTCGTCGTGGCGAGGACGCTGCACGTTGTTGCGGTGGTGGCGCTGTCGGTCATCGTAGTCGTCGACGGGAAAAGCGTTATCCCAGCACTCGTCCGCATCAGCCCCGCTACGAGGTGCACGATGCACACCTCCTCCGTGGGCACCCTGTGGTGCACCTCCTCCCTGGCCGCCGTTGCCTCGGCCAGGCCCATTTGCCTGAGGGCGTGCCGCGGCTGCCATCCCGACGTTTGGCGGCACTGCCATGCGACGCGCCTGTCGCTGACGTCGCTCCTCATCCAGACGAATAGCACGCTCCTCATCGGTCTCATTGTGCAAAACGACAGGAGGGCCGTGCACACTTGTGTCATCAGCTGGTGCACCCCCACGTAGAGTGTGGTGTGCGAACATGGCACGTAGCTCCAGAAAATTATTATTGATGGTCGTACGCAATTGTGTGACCTCCTCCCCGAGGGTGTTCAGTCCAGTCTGAACTTCCCCGAGCTCATCGCGCACGCCATTGTCACCATCATGAAGTTGTTTTTGTAGCATCTCACGCAACCGAGTGTACTCGGTCCATGTGACCGGCGCCTCCGGATTAGGTGGATTCTCCTCGTGACCTGCCATGGGAACGACTCACAAACAAGAAACGAGGTTATATCTGGGTTAGTAAAACAAAAACTCTCTCTATGCTTGCAACTCACTGTCCTGAAAACAAGACAAGCTTACCGTTCCAAAGTGAAACAAGGACGGCAGATCGACACTTGTGACAGCGAACGACCTCAACCCGGTAATGTATGAGCGTAACCAAGAGCAAGGGAGTGCACAGACGGGTGTAGGTGGAGCTTGGACAGGTATGTGGATATCCTAAGCAATCTGATATTCAAGATATTGTAAAGCTAAGTAATGATCCAAGCTAGAGTATTTTGCCTATGTGCTGAACCAATTGGTTTAAGCGAGTGTAAGAACGCACACGCAACGATAAATAGGACTTAATGCAAACAAAGGAATGAGCTAGGGAGAATCAATCGGAAACAGAGATGAAACTAGCTCGTTTTGCACCAAGTACTAAGAGAGACGCTAGCCAATTGCAACTGAATATACGAGGGCACAAGATTGCTCAAAGAAAGATTTAAAACACAATCTGGTACGTTGCACACGGAGTTTGGAAGCTCGAAAAGTTGATGCGTGTGTGCCTGGCGGCTTACGCGAATCTAAAATCTCCAGATTTCTCCGACTTCTCGTTTTTTTTCTTTTTTTTTTGGGTCTATCTTCTCGTTTCCTTTCCAACGGAGCAAGAAACGCCTCAATCGGAGGTCGTATGCAAAAGTTACGTGCTTCTCTCTCGTTTTTTTACTCCGCGGCTCTTGCTAACTGCGGCTGCCTTTTCCTTCTTTTCTCTCTACTTTGCTCCCCGCGGAAGTGTACAATTCTCACAACCAGCAAGGTGTAATCAAGATGAATGGGCAGCCCTAAATGCAATGTCGATAGCTAGTCTCAAGATAAAAGGATATAAGATGGAGGCTTTGTTCGTTTTGGTTGCTAATTGAGGGAATCAACCAGCAATTTTGTAGAGTTTATGTGAACACAACGATTAAGCAACGCAAAAGGAAATACACAGATCAGCACTAAAACAAAACTCTAATGGACGAAAACTTAACAAAACGCACAAGAAATAACAGATTAAACTACGGTTTTGGTATTGCAATTTTTGGTTTAATAGACGATAGGACAGAAAATGAATCTAGCTATGGGTAAAGAAATTCTCACCGAGTAAACCTAGAATCTGATACCACATGATACGGGGAGGGGTCCCGATCTTCTCAGTGAGGAACTGTAGATTGTTGATGCGAAGTAGACGATGTCGCTAGTTGAACACTCGCGCCAATGCACGAACCTTCAACTCTTCGGAATACGCCCAAAACACACCGGATAATTGTTCGTCGCGAGACCACAAGCGACGAACGCCAAGTCCCCAATTCCCAATGGAACGACGGCTTGACCTTGAATTGCAGAATGAACAATGGATCGCCTAGTTCTCTCTCAAAGTCCTCACATGAACTCTGGTGTTGAAAGAACAAGCAATAGCTATGTTTCAATCTTATGCAAAAACTTGGTTCCCCTTACAATGGGGGTCTACCCCTCAATATATAGTCTCAACCTAAGACCATTCAACACTAAAATCTCCATGTGGTACTATTCATCCGCAAGTACTGTAGCGATATTGTTCACGGGCCGTACTGTACCATACTGTCCATGGGCCGTACTGTAGCGTTACTGTTCACAGGGCGAACTGTAGCGGTACTGTTCACGGGCCGTACTGTAGCGGGGTACTATTCATGGTCTGGATGCTGTTCGTGGACCGATCGTTGCTCATGCCGTGGACATGTGCTTTCTTGGGTGACGGCCACATATTCTTGATCTCCATCCATCGCTGACTCTTCAAACCTGAGCACAAATAAAACATTGTTTTTAGGTAGTATAAAATTCTCATTAAAATTAATGACATATTCATTAAGGAGCAGGTTCACCTGAGATTGTAGTTTCTTAGCTCGTGCTCTTGTTATTGGTCCTGTTATTGAAGTCTCATTACTCGCTTTGGCATTACTAGCGATGTCCTCATCAGTATGTGCATGACCACCAATAGGAGAAGATGTATAAGTGTTAGGGATGCCCTCATCACCAAGGCTAACACGCAGTATGATGAGGAGAAAGAGACATCAACCATGACTTACTTTATAGAACCTGACACACTAGAGTCTGTGATTTGCTTCATGCCATTTGAAGCCCAAGTGTATAGTGCTTCAACATTCCGATTGTAGTTATTGAGAAATACCAATATGAGCAGCCTAACTACTTTCCAGAAGTATTGGTGGATAATTGGTCCTCCTTTTCTCATCTTGATATATATTATTACTATAAGATCTCATTGGAATAGTGTTTTAAAATAACTACTACTCTGACTGATAGAGTTTTAGCTGTCAAGTGTGATATAGGATCTGACTTTTTCTCTATGTCATTTAAACTATGGGGTGTGCAAGACTATATTAGTGTTAACATTATATATGTGAGCATCATTTATCTAAATCAAGAACAATTTGCGAGTTGTGATTTTATATTGTCTAGTTTATGAATTTATTCTTCCTAGCGATAAGGCATGAGAATCAACTCAAGTACATTCGATATTAACGAGCTCTCTGACGTTTGAGTATGGCTCTCCACCTTGTTGATGACAGACGCCTTTGACCTGAAGGGAGAGTTCAACTCTAGTGACAACAATTAATAGATGTTCAAACATTTCATTCAATTGTAATTCATTCAGTTGTAATTCATTTGTGAGATCTCAATAATGATTATCGTGTGCTATAAGATCTACAACACAGAAAAATTTCTATATATGTAGCGAACTATCATAGACGATTTTGTTGTATAAACCTTCTGTGAATGCCTACTATCACAGATAGTTCTATGCACTAACCATCTGTGATAGTTGGTCTTCATAGATGGTTCTTGATACGAACTATCTATGATGTGACTTATCACAGATGACATAAAAATCGTCTGTGATAATTATCTATTATCATAGATGCAATAAATGTGATAACGGTTTAGAACCATCTGTGATGACTCTCTGTGTGGTAGTGTCGGTAGGTGTGAATTGGGTAATTACCAACCCTCCTAAAGAGCAAACTCCGGGTACATATGCCTTCCTAGTCACCAACTCAAAAATGTGGGGGTGGGGTGTAGGCGGGGTGACCCATTCTCTCTCTCTCTCTCTCTCTCTCTCTCTGTCTTGCTTTGTTGCTTCTCTCTCCAAAAAATCCCCTAGCCCAGCAGAGATTCAGTGTGGTAGGGTCATGCGAATCTGAAGGAGGGCAAGTAGTGGCATGTCACATCCTTGTGGAGTAAGGTTATCAGTGGACACATCCTCCCTATGTTTTTAGGGTTAGGGTTTGGATAGAAGTGAGTTTGTTTGTATGTATTTCCATCGAATCTGGTGAAATGTTTTTTTAAAGGATGTGCTTTGATTCAATTTATTTAAGCTAGGGATTGGATTGTGTAGTGCGAGCAATGAGGTCTTTAGGAGACAAATTCATTGGGTTTGATTTATTTATTTGCAAATGGCATCTAGTAGCACTTATATGTAGCATGTCGTGTATATTTTAGTAAGTAATGTTGATATGTTTGCTTTGGATGCATGTAGGGGAGATCTAGACTATTCCATAGATGTACTCTACAAGTTCATTATTGGATTTCATTTTAGCGGAGAGTTTTTCAAAGATGGGAAGATGCTCCATTATTGTGGTGTGCCTAAAGACATGTCTTATGTAGAACATGGCAAGGTTTCTTTGCCTAAGGTTGTTTGACAACTAAGGGACCACTATGAGGTTGAGGTAGGGATGTTGCTACATTGGCTTTTCCCTGGTAAAGACATGGTTAATGGGATTAGGGAGTTGGCAGATGATATGATGTACCAGTTCATGTCAGATTTTATTATAGAGGGTTGCAAATATATATGCCATGACAGTGCATATGCAACACCTCACAGATGATCATGAAGCAGATCAAGAGCTAGTGAAATGAGCATGAAATGGAAGCAATGGAAGAAATTAGACCAAATGATACTAAGGAGGAAGGAGGTGGTGGGGAGTTAGTGAGGCGTGAATCCAATGTCCCATGTTCAACAGAAAGGCAAAAGTTCCTACGTTTACTTTGGGAATAATATTAAGTGGGAAGCAGTTATTCAAGAGTGCCAAAATACAATATGGTCTGACAAAAATGAAGGTGATCACATTCATTAAGGATGAGGGTGACAGCGTAAGGAAAAAATGTGATTGGCTCAGGTGTCCTTGGGTTATGCATGCAGCTTTCAGGCGTAAGGGTAGTTACCTTATGCATATTGGTTTTCTAAGCTTAGAATTTATGATATTTCTATTTGAGATCTGTTGCAACACATGGACACTCGGCTAGTGTAGTAGAGAACTATGTGTTTACTAAATTTGTCTACTATGAAGTATTCGGCAAGTTTGCATATTCTACTAAGAAAAGATATTCTCTAAATTAGCTGTTATTTGCTTTTTTTCCCCTATGTGCTAAATGGATGCAGACGCATTGCAGTGGCAAATTAACATCATCCACATAAATGCATATGTTACTTGAAAGATTTTCTATGGGTAATTAGATCATCCACGCATGTGGCTTGTGATATATAAGATCTCTATAGCTTGTTGATTGGATGCAAATTATATATGCAACTTTTCGATGTAGGGATAGTTATCTTTTTTTTGAATAGCAACAGTAGGAAAAGATCCTACTGAAAGAGTGTATTAATGATAAGTTTTCTTTGCTCTATGGATAACCATGGCAAATTCATGCTTGAAAATGTTTCTCTAACCTAAGAAATCCAAGTTAATGTATTAGAAGATCATATTATTCCTTGTTTTCCAGATTGCCCAAGTAGACAGAACTATAATCTCCATATAAAAAGGTTGGGCAATATTTTGCTCGAGATCCAAAATGGACACATGAACTGAGAAGCCCTGAGTTCTTGAAGGGTCCCAGCATGGTTGTACAAAACGACAGCTCCAACATAGATGGTAAATAGTCTCTTCATTCTTCCAATCACATAAGATGCAATTATAATCATCTAGGCTGAATTTTTTCCTTCACAATAAACTTCTTGTTTTGAGTCTGTCTTTGAGTAGTAACCAGAAAAAGATCTTATGCCTAAGTTGACAAGTACTTTTCCAAAGCCATCTGTAGTATTGCAGTAGCAGAATGTGACCCATAAGGAGCCTGTAGGCCTTTACTGATGAATACCGTCCATTATTCCAAATGTAAGTGCAAACATCACTTTCTGTAGAGAGCTGAGTATCCTGCACCAAATGTTGGACTTCCAAAATCTGTTCATATGCTCGATGAGATAATGTCAAGTGAAATAAATCTTGAAAATTCTCCAATTGCAGAACTAAAATTACTATGATGTTATCATTTTTGACAAATAAGAACAGTTCAGGCTTCTGTATAAAAAAGGTGACCATTTGATCCTTCTAGAAGAAGGCCATATTTCCTTTGCCTAGTGTGCAGGAAGCCATTCCTTTATAGAGCTCCAACAATTTGAGAATATCTCGCCACTAGAATGATCGATCAGTGATGCTATCTGGTGGCATGTCATTGTTGTAATGGACGTCCCAAATGAGCTTGACCCAAGGCAAATTTGCATGATTGAAAAACTTATGCAAGTTTTTGAGTAAGAATGTAGAATTTTGTACCACCAGATTATGGACCCCAAGCCCACCTTGCTTCTTAGGCTTACAAACCTTATTCCAGGCCACCAAAGAATTCCCTTTATTATCAACATCAGAGCCTCTCCATAGATAGTGTCTCCTAAAGTTGTCAATTTGTGCAATGACACTTTGTGGCAATTTGAGGGTACTCATGTAAAAGATTGGGAGTTGTGATAGAACAAAATTAAGCATTGTCAGCCTTCCACCATATGATAAAATAGTAGCTAAACTTGTTAATCTTCTTTCAACTCTCTAAACTATTGGGAAGTAATTTACAACTTTTGGCTTAGTGAGCCCCAAAGGCAAGCCAAGCTAAGTGAAAGGAAAAAGTTTCGCTTTGACACCCAAATGTCTGAGTCAAGATCTCCATCCTTTCAGGAGTAACATTAATTGGGACCATGAAAGATTTATGATAATTCAACTTAAGACCAGTGGAAGCCACAAAAGAGTTTAAGAGAGCTTTTAAAAAAGAACAACTGTTTTGCGCATGCAGGCATAACAATGAGTGTGTCATCAGCATATTGGACCACTGGAAAATCCAAACAGCCCCCAAAAGGTAGTGGTGCAGAAATAAGTTATAGATCCATTGCTTTGTTTAAAATGTACTGTAGTAGATCAGCAGCTATTACAAACAATAAAGGTGATAAAGGATCACCTTGTCTGACCCCTCTTTTACAGTGAAAGAACGTCCCTAGGACACCATCAAACAAAACAGATGATTTGCCTATTGTCATAATCATTCTCGTCCACTCAATCCATTTTATCTCAAAACCTTGATGAGCCATAATATCTAGTATAACATGATAGTCAATTTTATCGAAGGCCTTTTCAAAGTCTAGTTTAAGTACAATAATCTCCTTTTTGGACTTTTAACATTGATGAAGATGCTCAAAAGCCATGCTAAACAATTCTAGATTGTCCTTGTTTTGATGAAACCATATTGGTTAGAATGAACTAATTCAAGGATCACCTTTTGTAGTCTATTTTCCAAAAGCTTTGTGAGAAGTTTCAAGGTGTTATTGAGCAACAAAATTGGCCTAAAATCATTCATATTAGTTGGACTATCATTTTTTGGTAGTAGTGTTATAATAGACCCATTAATAGACTGTAAGTTGATAGCTCCTTGGTGGAAATCATCACAAAGGTCATAGAAATCTTGCTTTATGATATGCCAGCATTTTTTTGATAAAATCCCCATTAAAACCATCTGGGCCTCGTGATTTATGTGTGGGTTGTCTATTAACAACAACATCAATTTCATCATGTGTAAAAGGCTCTTGTAGCCAACACAAATTAGAATGCATCCGAACTAATTCACTCAGATTGAAATTCATAGTAGTATGTTCTAAAGATCCAAGTCTTTCTTTATAGGCTGTCCATAGAAGTGATGCCTTTCCATGATGATTAGAAATATCGTAGCCATCTTCATTTTGTAAGGATGCAGTATGATTTTTGCTGTATCTGATAGTTGCTATAGCATGGAAAAATTTAGTATTTTCCTCTCCAACCTTTACCCATTTGATAGTACCATGTTGTTTCCAATAGGTCCTCTGACTTTTCAGACGTTTATTGAGATGAGTCTTGAGAATCTCCGTAGAATTCCATTCCATGTTATTCAAAGGCCTGATTTCCTCAAATGAGTCTAACAGAAAAATAACTTCATTTGTATTTGCTATAAGTGCTTTTAAATTTGAAACCTTCCTTGACCAAGCTTTGAGAATTCTTCTAAGATACTTGAACTTATCATTGAGACATTTAGCACTATCAGAATTTATGTATATTGGTCTTCCAAACTTCAAATTTATGATATTTTTATTTAAGATCTGTTGCAACACATGGGTACTCGGCTAGTGTAATGGAAAACTATATAGACAAGTTGTGTATGAGTACTTAGCAGTCTGTAGATTCCTCTAAGAAAAGATTCTCTAAATTAGTTGTTATTTGCTTCTTTTTCCCCTGTGTGCTAAATATATGTAGACGCATTGCACTAACAAATTAAGATGAGATAGATATTAGCCATTCGAAGATATTGCAGCATGCACCTAGCATGGCCAATGAGAATACAATCAAGGACACGTACTTTGATCCTGCCGTCTATCTTCAGAACACACATGTCCCACTACTACAGAGAAGGTCATACTGGACACCTCATCACAGACGGTTCCCCGAATCCATCAGTGATACAATTATCATAGACGGTTTTGTATGCGTTACCATCTATGTTAGTAGTGATGGATAGAACTGTCTGTGACACATAATTATCACAGATGATTCTAATAAATAGCTATCTATGAATTATCAAAGACTATTCTAATAAATAACCGTCTATGAAGTCTCCTATTATTACATACAATTATATTATGGAACTGTCTATAATAGTTCCTCCTATAAGTAGGGCCCCATTAGGGTTTGTGCCATCACTCACTCACTCGGCCACATCCTTTTGCCTCCTCTCCACCTGCGGCCACCGCCTCTCCTCCCAATGCCGCTTCTCCTCCCGATGCCGCCGGCTCTCCTCCTGACACTACATCATGAGTATCTCTGTTTTTTTAGAATTACCTTACCAAGTATGTCTAACAGCCCAGATTGTTAGTAAAATAAAAATAAGTAAATAAGTAAATAAAAATTAATTAAAATAAAGCTTAAATTAAAATGAGTATTTTTGTGCCTAAATTTTAATTTTGGATTTGCCCTGGATTTCTGTTTTTGAAAAAGTTGTATTTGAAAAATATTTCAAGTAAACCTAAAAATATTATAAAATAAAATAATATTTTGATTTTCTATAAAAATCCTAATTCAAATTAGTTATTTGAAGTTATTTGGATTTTATTTGGTTTTCTGAGTTTTCAGGAGTTTAAAATGTATTTTTGAAATTAAAAGGTATTTTAAAATATGAAAATTAAGTACCAACATTAGTTGGAAATATTTTTATTTAGTTCCAAATGTCTCCAGGAGGTTCTAGGAATTTTTCTGGAATTTTTGGAGGTCATTTGGTATTTTTTCTGAGGCTTAAAGGAATCCCTATGCTTTTCTGAAAAACCCAAAAATCAGAAAATAAAAATAAAACCCCTTCCCTCTCCTCCGGCCGCCACGTGGACGGCCGGATCCTCTCCACACCGCCACCATCCGGCCATCGCCTCCACCCCGCCTACCCCCTCCCGATGGCCGCCACGCGCGCCCCCGCTCCCTACTCTCTCTCTCTCCCCGCGCCCCCAGCCCACCTGTCGGCGCGCCTCCCCTCCGCCTCCGTCTCTCTGCCCACGGGCCCCGCCCGTCGGCCAATCTCCCCTCCTCTCTCTCTCTCTGCCGCCCGGGCCCGCGTGTCAGGCCGTCCCCTACCCCGCGCCTCCTCCTTCCTCGCGCCGCCGCTGCCCGCAACCGGCCGCGCCGCCCTACCCGGCGCCCCCTCTTCTCCCGCGCACGTCGCCCGGCCCCTTCGTGCGCCGCACGCCACGCCTCCCCCACAACCCGCTCCCCTCGCCCCACCTCCTCCCCCAATTCCTCGCAACCGCCGCCGCCCCGCGCCCCCACTCCGGCGAGAAATCCGTGCGCCCCCGCCCCTCTTCGGCCCCTATAAAAAGCGCCCCGAGCTCCGCCCTACCTCACCCCACCTCCTCCGCTCGCCAATTCTCCCCCTCCACCACCCGAGAGCCCCGTGCCCGTGCGCTCTTGCTGCCGCCGCCCTCTTCCTCCGGCGAGGAATTCCGGTTGCTTCGCCCCGCTCGCGCCCGGCCGGCTCCACCCCCGGCTCCACCGCGTCACCCCTGACCTCCTCTACCCCTCGGCCGCCCCTCCCCGCCGTTGGAACCTCCTCGCCGCCGACGCCCGAGCCGTGCTGCCGCCTCTTCACGCCGCCAGCCGCCACCGGCCACCCTCAGTGAGCCCGCGCCCTCTCCACGAGTTTTCCTCGGCCCCTCTCCCATTTGCCACCCTCGCCGCCACCCGCTGCCCGCCGGAGCGCCGGCGATCGTGCCGCCTCCGAGCTCCTCCCCGGCCGGTTGGCCACGCCAGCGCGCCGTGCCCACGTGGTAGCCCAGGTGCAGCCATGTGGCGCCACCTCAACGCCAACGCGACGCCTCCCTGCCCCGTCAGTGCCACGCCCGCGCCGCACCCCCACCCCGCTACCTCACCACTCCCCCGGGTCCGTGGGCTCGGTCCATGGACAAGGGCCCACTGTCAGCCCCTCCCCGCATTTTTCCCGTACAAAAATAATTCGGCCGAAAAATAAAATCTCAGGGCTAACGCAAGATTGATGTCAAAAATCCAATTTCCTTTAGAAAAATAATTCCAGAAATTCCTCTTTTTCTTTTTCTCTGATTTAAAATTCCCGGAGCCCGTTCTCCTTCGTCCTAACTCCGATTTGGCCCATTCAAATTTCTAAATTCATACAAAATTCCTCTATATCCATTTCTAGCCTCAATTAAAATTTTTTAAGTCAATTTGAATTTATTTGAATTTGGTGGGTTATTTTCACGTGTAGACTTCGACGATTAGGGACATTTCTTCGACGAAGAGTTGCACAAATTTGAAGAGCAAGGCAAGTCACACTCCTTGATCATGTTGATCCCAGATTTCAAAATAAAATTATGTTGGTTTAAATTATTGCATGCATATTTTTATTCAACGTATTTCAATTCAGTCTTAAATTTAGTTATTGCCTACTTGTTAATCCCTCCATTGAATTTGAATTCCTCAATTCCTTGTCACCCTAGAATCAAACTCTAGTTAATACATTAATGTTGGCTAGAGAGTTTAATCAAATGCTTAGCCCTGCATAGTCATATAATTTTGTTTTGGGATATCTTTCACATAAAATGATAACCCTGTTTACATAAAATGATATACTTTTGATATGAACTCTTGACTTTGGTGAGTCAAGGGGGATTATGAAATTATTTTGAAAACAAATATAAAACTGGTTTAGACTTAGGCTATTGGTTAGATTGGTGGGTGCAGGCATGCCCTGTTGGTTGGAGCCGCAGTGGTTGACTGTCGTGCATGGGGGTATGTGGTTGGGCCTAAGTCAGATTAAGGACCGGTCTGTGAGCTACTGTTGCAAAGCCCTAATCGTACTACCACATGGCTGGTATGGGACAGCCCTGGCTGAATAATTTGTGAAGTCCCAACCTGAGTCAAGTCATAGGTTGAAAGTGAGCGTGGTTGGTGCCATGTGAAGTCTCACTTAGGCGAGCGTGGTTAAGCCATGAGAAGTCTCGTCTAGGCTCAAGAGGGGGTCCCGGTCTGGTGGATTCCTTACTGGGGTGAAACCTTAGAGTTGGCTTGGCCAGGTTGAAGGCTTTGCATTGTAAAGGCCTTGTCACGACTCCTTGCCGCACACCTAAGGAAGTGTGTAACTCGCGTGGCACAAAATGATGATCGTGTCTTGTGGATAAAGTTGTACAACCTCTGCAGAGTGTATAATCTATCCTGGATAGCCGTGCCCACGGTCATGGGCATGCTGAGTAAAAGTTTTTCATGGATTAGACTTTGTTTTTCAAAAATAATTTTCGAAAACCTTATGGATGGATGAAATCCATGAGAGAATGAAAACCTTGTGGGTGGATGGAACCCATGAGAGAGATTGGAAGCTTGTGGACGGATGGAATCCACGAGTGTTTGAAAGCGTGTGGATGGATGGAATCCATACGTGATCTTTTAGAAAAGATGGTCCGGGTGGGGATGCCCGTGAATAGGTTGGTGTTTGGTCGGAGGCTGCACTGACGGTATTATTTTCAACTACAAGTATTGTTTTTACTTACTGTATTAAATTCAGCAATTTCAATCTATCTATCGTATTTCATTAAATGTTGTTTTATGTAAACTAACCCTATAAGCCTTCCATTGAAGCCTTTATCATTATGGTGCATTTTCCGTATAACTTGCGGAGTACAAGTTTGTACTCACCTTGCTTTTTTCACACAGAGAAGGAAGACGTCAACTACGGTGAAGATTAGGATGAGTAGGCCGCATCTTACTGTCGTTTGCCTGTGGGCAGGCTTGGGCTTCGCTATTTATCAGTTTGCTTCCGCAGTTCTTTGCTTTATTTATTTTGCCAATGAGCGTTGATGTAAGACTTGGCCATAAGGCCGTACCCTTTTATTTAATATAATCAGTCATTTGTGCTTGGTATTTATCTTTGTTGTACTGTGTGCACTAGCTGATCCTGGACTAGTGCGATTTACACAGAGAATCCAGGAGCTGTTACTCCAGGTTCCGACAGTATGTTGTGCTAGTTGTTCATATTATTCTAACTAGTACTGGGGGACTTGGTTAGTAATGTTGATTGAATATGACAATAGAAGTATAATCTGGCTTTGAGCTAACATATTACTTGTTGTTTTAGTATTGTGTCATGCAATTCTTGGTCAATCTATACACATGATTTATTTTGTCATTGATAGCTGTCCTTTATTATTCACTGTGTTCACTAGGTTGTTTAATCTTGTTCATTATGATTCATTCAACTTTTAATCAGTGTACTGTATTGACCTTTGTCACTATCATATTCACTTGTCAATTGCTTCAATTGTCGAAAGTTAGTAGACATTGTATTTGTAAATTGCATGTCTTGGATCTAAGCAAAGTGTTAGTTTTAGCTCAAGACCGAATTTATCTCACCTATCATATTTAATTTGTGATTAAGATTGATCTCGGCTGTCACATGCCTACAACTCAATTTTATATGCACATCAATCTTGATAGGTACTATCTTCGCTCATCATGCATTTGTCCTGGTTACTTCAATTTCATCTACAACTATCTTTTTTCAACAAAATCTCTACCACGTAGTTCGTGCTCATCATCAGTACGCTACGCCTCGCCACCATGTTCCTTGCCCCCAAGGGTGCCTTCATCACCAAGGTAAGAATATATCCACAAAGGGCTCCTTTTAAGGTGTAACTGTTGCATTGTTAAATACTTATTAATTTGCTATGGCTTTCTTAATAATTGACTATGATGTATTTATTTCACAAGCAATTGTTAATGTAAAAATTTCTCCTCCACTATAAACATGCTGATGTACACCTATTTGCTCTAGATATTTCATTGATGCATCACATGTTCCCACTTGCAGTTATTTGAGAAGGTTGAGGTGACTAAACCTATAGCAAGTCGTTCCACATCTGATGAAATTTACATTATCTGTATGAGATATAAAGCTCCCATATAGATGCAACTAGAACTTCTTGATCTTGATATAAAGCACTTGTTCATTTATCTTACACGATCGTTATTACTAGGTTTTACTTACAGACAATCTCTAGGCATCCGTCTTTAAGAGGTTGGATATTATCGAGGCATAAAAAGTTATGTGATTCCTGTAGACCTGCTATTGTTTCAGAGATATCATCTTGTTTAAATGCTTTGTACCACTTTAGATTCGCGGTCCGTATTAATTCATTCCTTATTTTGTCATATATATACTTGGTGTGTGCTATGTAAACTTATTTTTTCTACTTTAGATATCACCAATTTGCAGATGGTTGTCATGGACAAACTTTGACCAACCCCTACTAAGAAACCGCATGTTACCATTACTAATCACTATCTTGGTTTTCATATCTTCCCCATGCATTGGAGCACATATTTCATAGTAGCACTAACATATGTAGCCTTACACACTTCTAGTGTGTGATTTGCTTCATACTTTTTGAAGCTCAAGTGTGATATAGAATCTAACTTTGTCTCTAGCTCATTTAAAATGTGGTGTGCAAGACTACATATGTTAGTGCTACCATGAAATATGTATTTCAGTGCATGGAGAAAATATGAAACACCAAGATGATGATTAGTAATATCATATGCAGATATTTTTAAAAACCGTTTGTGCTAACACATCACAGATGGTTTTTTTATTAATCTTCTGTGATATATCAATATCACAGATGGTTTTTGTGAAAAACTGTCTGTGATACGTACATATCATATATGGTTATTTCTAAAAACCGTATGTGTTGTTATTTATCACAGACGGTTTGGGAACCGTCTATGGTAACCACCTATTATTATAGACACAAAAAATCAGACGGTTTAGAAACCGTCTCTGATAAACGTTAGAACCGTCTGTGATTACCTTCTCTATAGTAGTGTCCATGGACGTATATACTCGATCACAAATGGTGACCGTATATTTGAGTGATGTAGCCAATTAATTAAGATGTTACACATTGTGGCAGTGTATCTTTTAGAAGGTAGCATTTAACAGGTTTTGAATTTGAATTGTTTTGGTGAATATCGACCACACAAGTATAATCGATTTGAACACAATGCTGTATGCATATATGGAATTACGGTGGTACATGCATTGTACATGTGAACACTAGTTTGTCCAGATAAGGATGTGCTTGGGATTACTCTAGAACGTCACTCGACAATTAAAGCCAGGTATTAATAAATTGGAACCAAGGAAAAGATACAGTCCAATACTATGAATAAGCAGGCATGCAGGACAATCTTGAGCAACTATTAATTCTCGCCATGAAAAGATAGAAAGCCATGCGTGAGTGAATGTACATCCATACCCATGCTTTTATATGTATATGAACGGATCGATGTAAGAAAGACGCGGCGCCCTTTCGAAACGAATGACACCAGTTTCCCGCACGAGTGTCCTTATTTTGCCGAGGCCGCCGCGGCTGCACAGCACAGCACAGCACAGCACAAGTAACCGCCGCAGGCGCGTCCTAGAAATACCTCCCTCCGGACACAGCACAACCCACCAACACACACCACCATAGCTCGATCTTCTCTTCTCTTGATCTCTTGTCTTGTCTTCTCGTGTGTTAGATCCCATGGCCGCGCTCACCGTCCGCGACGTTCTGTACCTTTACGGCGCCGCCCGCTCCGCCTACGAGCGCTTCATCGGCATCGGCGGCAACCCCGAGCAGGCGCGAAATGCGGTGGCGCTGCTGGCCTGGCTCGACCAGGGCAACGTGCTGGCCATCCACCACATCCCTAGCCTCAGCCCCGCCGCCGTCAACCAAGTCGCGGTGGAGGCCAACTCCATCCTCGAGTGCCTGCGCGAGCAGGTCCCCGTGCTGCCCGCCATCCCGCTCATCTCTGCGCTCTGCAAGAACGGCGACGTCGACCCCCGCTTCTTCGCCTTCCACCAGGACCTCGTCGTGCGCGGCGTCGCCGACATCCTCGATGGCGTCGGCACCCTCATCTTCGACGACCGCCTGCACTTGCTCCTGCGCCGCTACGAGACGGGCCTCATCGGGAACCCACCCGAGCTGGCGGCACCGTACAGCTGCCACCCCGTCACCGTGCCGGAGGACTGCCGCTCCATGTTCATAACCTTCTCCAGGGGGATGCCAATCGAACGAGAGGAGATATTTGACTACTTCAGGCAGTAAGCATAGCATGGATATCTGTGTATATATGTATATGATTCTTTTTTGCCATGTTGCATCGCATCGCATGGACATCCATCAAATTAAACCCTAGTAGCAGGGTTTAAAATTTTTGCGAAATTTCCTCTAAATTTTGTTTTTTCATCCATTTCATTACCCTCCGACATAAAACCAATCCAGTCAAATATATTCGTTTTCATTTGAATTTGGACCTGGCTACAAATTTTGGCCAAATTTGGGTAAAAAATTCAAACACGTTTGAGTATTTCGTCCGAATTTTGGAATGAAATAATGAAATTTCGTCCCATTTGTCCCATTGGTTGCTAGGCAAAATTATTTTTAAAACGAAAGATTTTCCCCTGCCCTAGCTACATACGCATATACATGCTTATGATTTGTATCTGCTGCAGGAAGTGGGGCGACTGCGTTGTGCGCGTGCTGATGGAGAAGAGGGCAGGGGGCATGCCGCCGATGTACGGGCGGATCATCTTCAGGAGCGAGGCGTTCGTGAGTCTCGTGCTCAACGGCGAGCGCCTCGTCAAGATCACCATCGGACACCGCCAGATCTGGCTCCGCAAGTACGTCCCGAGGCCAGCAAACATCTGATTCCGGCCTACATCGACCGGCGTTGTTCCCCAGGAAACCAAGCTACATCTCATCTGTATGTTAGATGATATGAATGAATTGCACGCTTGATCGGTTTGGGTCGACGACCAAGTGAAGAGATGACGTTTAGTTTATGCCATTAAGTGTTATTGTATGTCACTAGCAGTCAGAGGGTATGTAATGGTTGTATCCTTGGACCATGGTACTTGCAACTCCGAAGAATGGAAATAGAGTTAATTTCAATCTAGGAGTATCGATGTCTTTTCTTTGATCGAGTGTACTGCATCTCTTATGAGTTCATAAAACAATTCAAAGCGTGTGTTGTAAAGGGGAAATGAACTTAATTGTTGTTTTATGTCTATTTTGTATGCTTGTGCATTATGGATCTGGGAATAGAGAAATGAAAGTGAATATGATTTAAGAAGTTGAGGCGTAACATTGCTATTAATTGATACTTGGATAATATATTGGGTTGATACTTAATATTATGAAGTGGATATAATGTAATAATGTCATAAAAATGGTAGTGTTTTGATCTTTTGTTTACCTTTGTATGGTCTTACAAATAGTGCGACCAAAGAATTGAGTTTTATTTCGTTAAGCTTCATAACACAGTTAAGACGTATGTATAATGTAATATCTATCTGTTGATTAATGCACGATTGCTTTTGTTTAGTTTGTTAGTCAACTATATCTCACTGATGATAATATAATTGTTTGAAATATGATATAATTTATATGTGGATATATATGTGTGTCATGTTCACTAATTCTTCCAACATCTGTAGCTTTTCTAGCAACATGGATTCCATGCATATTCTGTCCAATATTTTGAAGCTTACCAAAAAAAAACATTGTTTAATTGTAAGGTGGTAAAAATATATATAATTGTGGTTCATAGTTTACTTGGAATATTTACCTATTCTAATGAACTTCTGATCTATACTTCAGCCTGCAGCAGTGCTATAGTACTACACCCAGTTCCCAATTTCTTGCTTTTATCTTTTTGTCTGATTCCTAGGTTCAAAGCAGTGTGAGATTTTAGGCACAACAATATTTACTGTGTAGGTTATTTCAGTGTCAAATGAAAAAATATACTGATATGCAACTTCTGTAGTTTTATAGAATTATCTCTAAGTCTCATTATTTGAATCCATCAAATATCTTTTTTTATCAGTTTACTTAATTCTTTGTTCTGATTAAACATCAAGTTTAAAAGGCTGAAAGTGAGAATGAACACCACATTTTGTTTTCTCTGAATGTACCAACTATTCATCTGTTTCCCTGTTCATGTCTGTGTTATCTAAGATATTAGAAACGGCTATGTCCAAAAACCATTTGTGATATATGATATATCACATATGGCTATATTAAAGATCTGTCTGTGATACTTGATATATCACAGACGGTTTTTTGAAAAACCATCTGTGTTGTAATTATCACAGACAGTTTGAGAGCCGTCTATGATAACCACCTATTATCATGGACACATAAATTCAGACAGTTCAGAAACCATCTTTGATGATGGTTCTGAACTATCTGTGATGAGCCTTTCTGTAGTAGTGTCATACTTGTAGAACCATCTGTAGATATTACAAAGAAAAAATGATCTAATTATTATTTTAAAAGGTGAATAAGAAGCTAGATAAGAAAGAATGCCATGATGAAGCTAAAGATAGAAAGACGAGAACAGATAAGAATAGCACACTATAAAATTTTGTTTTATAAAATAAAAATTTAAAACTTTTCTAATAACAACCATTCTAACTAGGTCATGTCCGACAGTCAAATTGGCTCTGATACCATCTCTATTGAGACCAGATTTCCAAATCCAAACTCTCTGTATATTACCGCACTAGTCCCTGATAAAATTTGGTGCATATATACAATCGAAGCATGATGGTTACATAACCAAACCACACTTTATTTCAATAATAAAGAGTAGCATCCTTACTGCCACTTATTACAAATGAGGTTATAAGACCTCACAGACTTACAAACTCAAAACGGAAGCAAAAAGAATAAACTCCAAAGATGGCACCAAAGATGGCCTATCAATACGTTACAGGCAATTGGCTGGGGAAGTGCAACCTAGAACTCCGGGGATCCTTCGTCGAAGCCACATGCGAAGTAGTCATAGTCTCCTTCCGCGCCTTCGTATTCCTTAGATGATTTGGTACATTGCGAGGTGAGTACATAGAGTACTCCACAAGTCTTGGAAAAATGCAATTATATGCAAGGATTAACTAAGAAAGGATAATATTATTCTTTTATACAAAGCAGCATTTTATTTCAATTACCATTGTAGGTTCTTCAAAGCATCAATTTTAACAAAGTAATTGGAATAACTAAAACTAGTATAAGCTCTCTAGTGAAGGTTCTAGCTACCAATACTATCATTAAGGCTCTAATTACCAAGATTCAATGAATCAGAGTCTGTCTACCTGACTGGCTCTATCTGCCAAAATGATCACTTGAGAGCTCTAACGATTCCCAGATTCCCAAAAGCTCATTTGAAAATAAAACCATAAATCTACCCTGTGACAATGCACCTTGCCCGCCCTTGACCAAGGGCACGGCTATTCGAATATTTTTACACTCTGCAAAGGTTGTGCAATTTTACCCATAAGAGATAATCAACTTATATTGTTTGTCTGACACACTTTTAGATGTGTGTGACTAAGAGATTATCACAAGGCCTTCATAATGCACGGATCCAACTAGACTTTGCCCGCTATGGTTTCACCGTTGAATGGGTTTAATCTTCCTAAGTCAAAGCCCCCTCTTGCACCGTGTGGCAATGTTGCTATCTGACACCCTACATTCAACCCTCTAG
This sequence comes from Dendrocalamus latiflorus, assembly GCA_017311315.1. Lineage (NCBI taxonomy): Eukaryota > Viridiplantae > Streptophyta > Magnoliopsida > Poales > Poaceae > Dendrocalamus > Dendrocalamus latiflorus. Next base: position 29,326,738 of record CM029634.1, read on the forward strand.
CAGAGTCTAAGCTAGGCCGTTGCAAATTAATTAGCCAGGTCATACCCATTTAGACCGGTTGTTGTACGGTCGTGCTCAGTTTAGACAATCACAAGCATCGGTCCTTAATTGACTAGGGCAAAACTTTCACGATACAAGTTCTTGTGCTCAATCTGTACCCATCCAATCTCACCATCCGACCAAGTCTAAAGTCATTTTTTTACAATTTTATTTTGCTTTTTAAATAACGGCAATACCTATTGCCACAAAATTTTTAGAATGAAATGATTAAGGCATATGATATAAATTTTTCACTCATAGGGTTATAATGACCGACTAGCTTGTCTAAACTGTTCTACCATTCTAAAATTAATCAAACAGTTATATAATCTCAATAATGAGACAAGGATAGCCTAAGGTGACAATGGTACATGGATATCAACATCAAATGAGAGTATAACAATGTCAAATTAACTAAAAACCTTAAGAAAGAATTATCATTTTATGTATTATAGCCATGCATATAAATCTAAAATAGTAAATAGTTTTGATAAAATATGAGTACAACATGATCAAGGAAAACTTTCCTTCATTAACAGTGGTTGGGGTCTCTTCCTACTGCCAGGAAGATTTTCGACGGTGTTGAACTCTACGCGCAAAATGAGAAGGCTACAAATAAACAACTAAATTTAAATAAAATCATAAAAATATAAAATAGGTACTGGAAGGTAGATTAGTAATTTATATGAATTTAGGAACTTGAACCACAATATTTAGAGTTCGGATGATGGAGAACGAGCGATCGGAAGACGGTTGGAATGGAAAATGCTTAAAATACAAAACGACATAATATTCCGTGGCATCTTTTTGGCTGGATTTTTTGGAATTATGAGTGTATGACTAATAGGGCCCATATCTGTCATTGACTCAAGGGAAGTGAATGAAAAAGAAACAGAGGAGGCAACTGGAACAAACACGGGCGGTGGTTGGCGGCGGTTTGCATCGGAGTTGGGTGGCGCGGGCGACGGTGCAAAGGCCCAAAACAGGTTGCTGTCACCCCTAGGTAGGCACGGCCGACGGCAACATGGCAAATGGCGGACAGCGGCGCGGGTCATCAGGGGCGACGGCGTTCCATTGAGGAACACAAAGAAAACAAGTGAGCACAGGCACATCCTCGACCCAAGGAATGCATTGGTAAGGTTAACGTGGCTAGAGGATGGCTAAAACGGGCTAGCGATGGTGACGAGCATTGGAAAATTGGGGTACAACAGTGGTGGACCTCCTTAGTGATGCAATTGGCGAACCGACTTATGGAACATGTAGAAGAGCTGAAGAGGTGTGGTGATCGTGCAACAACAAGGAATTAGATTTTGACTCACCAAAGGCGACAAATCAATGACGGGAGACAATGTAGATCAGTTTCAGGAAAGACATGATTCCTATCAATTGGTTGCACGAAAATCAAATTAACTTTACATGAGAGTGTAAGATACTTGGGAACATGATGTGACACAAGAGGATTTTGAAGAAATTCACCAGAGGGTTCAAAACGTGAGCTGGGGCAACAAACAATCTCGGGAATTTGTTGGCATCGGTTTTGACCCAGTTTGGGAATGGACGAGATAAAAGAAAAATGGAAGAATAAATCGCGAAGAAACCAGAAGGGATGGATTACTTGCGTCATTTGGAGTGGTTTGCATTTTGGCATGAAGAGGAGATGAGGTTCGGGCTGGGAGCTGGCTTGGGTGGTAGTGGAGCAAGCGCCATGGCCTGGTTGCCTAGTTCGGTCAAACGAAAGATGAACAGGGAGGAAGGGAGTACAGAGAAAGAAAGACGAAGGAAGGAAAAGGGAAAAAGAAAAGAAGAAATGGGCCAAAAAAAAATAGATTTGACCTAGAAAAATAGAATTGTTATTTTTCTAGAGATTTGAATTTAAATTTTTGAATACAAGAATTTGAATTTTTGGATTGGAATTAAGATTACCTTCCAGGATTATACATAAAATCCAAATAATTTAAATAATTAATTTGAAAATAAATTTTTAAAGAAAATGATATTTTGGATGTTACAGCTCTGCCCGCTTGTCACGTCATTTGAAGGTGTCTTTTTCAAAAGGATATTGTTTTGTGAAACAATGCATACCGTTAATCAAAACTTCCACCCTTTCAAACAAAAGATAGATCAATGGTTGATATTTTCGATTGAACTTGATCTAATGGGTACACTTTAAAAAGAGACATGGTATAATGTAGATGTTACGTTAAAAGTCAACTTTAGAGTAAAAGGAAAATTCCCTACCAATCCGAAGGAACTAGACCTAATCCCCATCTATCCAAACAAGCCCTTAGGAGGCTTTGCTAGCCAAAGACAATGCTTGCTTGCTTCATTATCTAAACTAACTAGCGGAATTTCCCCCACAATTGCGTGATATTGCAATATACTATATTCATTATATAACTCTATTGCCTTTCAAAAATATAGTTGTATATGCTATACATCTTTACCTTTACTAATTAGAGGTTTCTCCAGGAGCCCCCATATTAATTTTAGGGGTAAAAGGCTTGGAATTTTTATATTAATCAGACAAAAAAGCTAAGAATTCCCATATTAATCGGAAGAAAGATAGCATCTGATCCACAAGTTCATTACAATACTAGATATAGATGGCTAAGATTATACATACCTAGCTGTTTTAATTCAAGTCCAGGAAGATTTACATGACCCGGATTGTATGAGATGCATGCAATATCCTAATTAAGCAAAAGAAAAGTGCCATGCAAAAAAGGAATCCGAATATTGCAGATCTTATAAGCAAACATCTTGAGTCTTAAATGGTTACTCTCTGTTTATATTCTTAATTTCTATTGAGGATATGAGTAAACCATTAATTAATAAGTTAACCTCATGTTAATCTATAACACCTCGACTTAGCAAAAGCCCAAGATGTCACCTACATCTACTATCACCACCAATTTTAACCAGCAATCAAGCATTACCAACATCTAGACTTCAATAATAAACATTCAGTAAGATAGTAAACATAAATTTTAACAACATTATAAACCATAAACTGCCGTCTGTGATACTCGATTATCACAGACGGTTTTTTTATACAAAACCGTCTGTAATGTGAGTTATCACAGACAGCTTGGGAGCCGTCTGTGATAACCACCTATTATCACTGACACCTAAACACTGACGGTTCAGGAACCGTCTGTGATGACGGTTCCGAACCGTCTATGATAGGTCTATCTGTAGCAGTGAAGCAAGTGAGCATTATAAAAAAAACAAGTCGATTCATGTGAACCATCATGGTAATTATTTATTTAATCATATCAACAAGTTTTAAATACCTGAATATCATTCTACCATGCACTTGCCTTTTTAGTTGCGATAGCTGGTTTGATTAGGAGATAACAACACACCCGACGCTACTTGTCGAACGCCGGGTTAGCAACCCAGATCCTCTGTGATTCCACCACACTATTCCCTGGATCAGTAGATAGTGCTCACAGATACATTAATGTATATCAAAAATATACCATGCGGAAGTGTAAATAATACAGTCATAACTTACTCATGGGCCGATTAGGCCTAAAACAATAGGATGCAACAGCGGAAACTTCACACAGGTGGGACCCGTAGGACTTGCCCACGGGCAGCCAATTGGGGTTTGCAACCTAGTACATGGCCTCCTCGTCTTCCATCTCTGTCGACCCCTTTTTAGCACCACAGGGCTTGACTATCTTTTCTTTCTAACTTAATAATGGTAATTAAGCAAGAATGAGTATGACGGTACTAAACAAGCCACCACACAGGATGCAATAATAACAGATGCAAGGCTGTCAAGAGAGACTTGAGGTTCTTTTATTTGCTTAATGCAACATTTGCAATAATCATAATTAAAATTCCTATGACTTGGCGTTTTACAAACATGCTTTAAAGAGTTTGAAATTGTGCAATATTTATAGCGGTGTAGGTTCCATCCACCGATTACATGGTTCCATCCATCTATGCTAGCTTTTAATCATTAGCTTCCTTCCACCTTGTCAACAATGCTGGAGTACGTCCCTCTAGGAAAATTGCCAAAGTTAGGTTTACATCCGCCTGACAGTTTTCTTCCCACCCTCAAAAGTTTTGAAATAGAACTAACTCGAGGAAGTTTTCATGTCCGCCCTTGACCGTGGGCATGGCTGTTCAAATAGTTTTACACTCTGCAGAGTTTGTACATCTTTACCCACAAGAGACAATCAACCCGATGGGCCCGCGCGATTCCGTAGTCACGCAGATCGAGAGATCGTCGCAAGGCCTTTACAATACCTCACTCTTTAGCACCTCACCCATATGGGGTTGCCCCCACACACAGTGGGCCCATACGTTGTGTGGGATGTCCACCACAGAGTACCACAATCGGATTCCACTCTCCACGAACGCTAGTCTTGGCAACGTCACCTTTACCCGGTGTCCCATTCCAACCAGATTTTTATTATCTATTGATAACAGTTTTCCGTGAGGTGACCAGAGGGTCTAGTAAATTATTCAGCCTAGCCTACACTTTGCCAGCTTGTGGTAATACGGTTTTACACAGAGACGTCATCTCAGGATTAAGTCCTTAATGCATCCAGGCGGTTCAATCCACAAACCACATGTTCTCGTGCTACCTCCGCACCCACCACTCTTACCACCCGCCTAGATAGGTATAGTAGGTTTTTAGGGTTTTGAGAAGCATAAATTAAGTTGTTACAAATATTCAGCCACTTACATCTCGTGACTATCCCAAAATAAGTTTTCATGTTTAGAGATCGATGATCAGGGCAACTAGTGCCCTAGACTTGACAAGACTAGCATGGCATTTTGATATGACTTATAGCTAGTAACGTTACCATTAACATTTAGGGCGACAATGGTCAAGTGATTTCAAGTGGCAAGCAATGGCATATTAAATTAATAAAACACCAAGTGGGCATGTAACTACCTAAAGCTTGGACATACATTTGCATAATAAATTAAGCATGCAAGTTGATAAGTTAAAGGAATAAATTTTGCATAAAATGTAGAATCAACATTATCAAAGTGATGACTTGCCTTGCTTGGTTTACCATAGCCATGATTGATCTAATTCAAAGCCTTCTCAATCAGTGATCTTAAATTTCTAGGCTTCGCTTTTACCCAAATCTTGACCCTGTCCGAAATTGTCGCTTCGTCGAGTCTTCAGATTCTAATACGTGGCAAATAAACGAGAGACCAAATAAATCCAAACAGTTTAACTGTCCAATTAAATTTAAATTATAACTTCATTACGATTTGGGAATAGAAAGATGATTCGAGTTAGTGTGCAGTAAACACAGCGGTAGATGAATTGGGCAAAAGAAGAAGGTGGCTGAGTAGCTTTACAGTGAGGGAAAAATTTGGATATGAAGGGATCAAAGATGAAGAAGTGTCCACAGGAATTATCCACTTTATAAATGTAGGTGGCCATACATAGCCGATCGGGGAAAGGCAAGGCTTGATTTTTATTTGATGACTTTCTCTTTATGATTTATATTTATCAAGGAAGTTACATGGGTCAGGCAGGGCATATGGATAGATGGAAGGGATTATCTGGAATACTGGGTATTATTTGAAGACGGATAGAACTTAGTGATTTTAGGATGCGGGTCTTTCATGAGATGAGTATAATTTTAATTACTTGTCTTAATTTGATATTTCAAGATGCAATACTTACCTGAGATTGCAATTGCCAATTTAATGAACCCTTATTTTCAATAACTTAATTAAAGTATGTAGTCAACCATTTAACCATTTATCATTATGGACAAGGTCGATTATTTTATTGATCAACCAACTTATTATTAACGGTCTGCCTTTTATTGGATGAGTAAGTTATGAATCGACATGCATCGCTAATTATTCTCAACCATTAAATTTAAATCCTGAGAGAATGATTGGAGATTTAGATGTGAGACAAAGATTAAGGATTGCTCTTTCTTGTTCAAGAATTCTTAATCACAAACATCTGTTATTTTAAATCTTAGCATTTTAAGATAAATGTTAAAGTCTTTACTACAATTATTTTAAGCACTTTTGAAAAGATAGTTTTCATGGTTTTAGAGATGAGCAATTTAGGGTTAATATTTTATGTGGCAAAATCTTCCTATACCAATTATCTTTAATCTCCTTAACAGATTTAGATCTAGAGATAAAGACATGGTGTAATATTTAGAATACTTGAGCTCTCGATAGGATTTGATATTAGTATTTCATTTGTTTGAAAGTAGAATTTGAGAGTATCGAAATTATCTTTATAAAGCTTCAAACATGCATCTTTAATTATTAGGATTAAGTTTCTAGCACTTTTTATTTATAAAAGAGAATCCTTTTAATTAGTTTCACATATTAGATTTTAACATCAACACCCATTTAATCCATGTCGATTTCCTGTCATCTGAAAATAGGTCATGTATAATTCTTGTTTTTAGTTTTACATGAGGATTAATTTATTAATCTTGGTTGGCATATAATTAACCAATGTTAAGTTTTTAAATTTAATTGCAAGAGCCTCCATTATAATTTTTGCAACTAATTCCTCATTTCCATCCTTATTTATGGATCATATTTTATTACCTTGCTCAAATGAGAAAATTTTAGATAGAAATTTCAAGATTTTAGAAGTAAAGTGGGAGGATACAAAAATACACATGAGCTAGGGGACATCTTCTAGTTGGGCCCACATGCCATACAAAGAGACAGAGAGGAGGAAGCTGATCGGCAGAGACAGAGTACAACAAGGGAAGAGCGGTGCAAATAGAGGAGGGCACACGGCGCAGGGAACGGGCAACGGCGTCGGCGAGGAATGGCCGGGGAGGAGATGGCAATTGGCAAAATGGGACCCCGTGGAGGAGAGGATGTCCCTGGGATTAGCAGTTCCGACTGGAAGGCACGGTGGCGGGCCGATGGTGGTGGGGAGCGGCCAAGTGAGGGGAGCCGATTGGGGCGCTGGTGGCCGGAGAGAGGGGAGAGCAGAATAGGGTGAGCACGAGCATGAGCAAGTCATGAGGAACTCACTAGTAATGGTAGCTTGGCTGGGGAGATGACGAGGCACACCAGCAACAGGAGCCATGGGCGGCGTAGGAAGGCTCACATGGAGGGGCCACACCAGTGGGGGAGAGCATCGATTGGTGGTTGGGGAAGCTTCAGGGTACCGAAGAGTTGCTCTCACTATGGGGAATCGAGCTGGGGCCGACCGATGAGGAGATGGCGGCAAAAATGGCGGTGGCTAGCCGGAAGTGAAAAAGAAGTAGGCGCGGCATGCTCAGGCGACGAATCTTCAATCAACCGAGGGGGAAGGCAGAAGACATCCGGGGACATGCCGTGACATGGTCAATTTGTGGAGGGGATCGCTGGAGAGATGGAACGGCATGAAGTGGCGGCAGCTAGTGTGAGCACAGGGGCACTGCTCGAGCGAGCTCGATTTGAGGGAGGAGAAGGGGAGCAAGGGAAGGCCACTGGGAGGCTCAAGCCTTCTTATAGGTGAGGGGGAGGTAGCTGGCTGATAGAGCATTGAAGAGGCTCACGTGGGGGAGTAATGCTAGCATGGGCGCCTCGAAGGAGTAATGCCGGCATTGAACACGGTGGCAGGCGTAGGGGAGTGGTGCCAGGGCTAGGCTGGTGGTAGGGTTGCTGGCGCTGATGTGATGAGGAAAACCAGGGGCGGGGCTAGGCGAAACCAGGTGGAGTCGGGCGGCGCGAGAGTGATGCTGGGCCGTCAGCCTAGGCGTTCGCCAGAAACAGAGTAGAGGGAGGAGGAAGGAAGATGGAGACGATGAGGCAGGCCGGCTGGGCCAAATGGGCTGAAGGCCAGAAAAGGATAAAGGCTGGTCCGAAAAAATGGGCAAGGCCCTGAGTAGAATTTTGGGAATTTTGAAATTCAGGATTTAAATTTGTAATTACATTTTGAATTTGAAAGCTTGGTTCAAACTTTTGGATTCAACAATTTAATTTTAAGATTGTCGAGTTTTGAGAAATAATTCTTAGATTTCAGAATTTAAATTTTTCAGATATGCAAATTAGATGGGAAAGATTTTACATTGGTTTTCAATTTCTATTCTTGGTTTTGACTATCAAGATTTCAAATTTTTAATTTTGAATTTAAGACTTCCAGGGGATTTGGATTTCCTTAAGTTGATTTTCATTCTGGGTTCTTGATTCCAAGGTTTTGATTTTTATTAGTCAAATTTTTGGCAAGAATCTAAATTAAGAAATTCAAATAACGCCAAAATTTTTGAGATACACTGGAAAAACAATAAAAAGGTTTTACAATTTTTCACAATTACAATAGTTCCCTTTTTGGGATGTTACACTACTCTTGTAGCAATTACTCATTCTCAAACAGGTTTCAGCAATACAAGGCAACAAATAAATCATAATGCTCATACACGCTTCCAAAACCAACAACTTTCCTACTTTACCGAACAGTTAACCCCACTGTCCCCGTACTAAAATTACCATAACTTTAAATTTTCATACCAAAATATAGCAAACCATATCAATTTTAGAATCTATACAAAATTTCATACAACTTTCTAGTTGATCAAATGTTCAGATTAATTCATCTAAACTCCCATTTTTAACCTAGAAATCAGATCTATCGTATTCTAGATAGCAGATTTAATAATTTCATATATTTTAATCTACACATGTAAACCTAGTAAACTATGACATTTTAAGAAACTATAGAAAATTACCTACCACTTTCTAGTTATACCTAAAATTCAATTTTGCCATTAAATTAGTCAAATTAATTATTTCCCATGACTGCGTCCTGCAGCAACCTAGTTCTGTACAGCAATCTTGAAAAATTCATAACTTTTATTCTACTTATCTAAAAATATTTTTTTGGACTCTATGGAAATATAATAAAATTTTCTATAACTCTCTAGTTATTGATCAGACCAAATTCAATCTCCTTAAAGAGTTAAACCATCAAAAACCATTGCATCGCTCGATTGTAATGACCTACAGAATATCAGATTTACAAAGACTATATCTTAAAATTTACTCAATGGAATTTAGTGCTCTTGATCTTGTTGGAAAGATTACAAATTTATCTATAACTCTTTAGTGCACCAACTCTCAAGATTCGGTCTTCAAGACCCTCAAAAATTGTTTAGATATAAACTATGCAAACCAGAAAAACCTAGCAATCCTAAACAAGAATTAGCACTATCCACGGGGCCTAATTACACCCTATTTACCAAGTTAATTGACACAAAAGTTCACCTACAGGATATAGTGACAGTATTAGATGGTTACCCATGTATTGAAGAAGATCTACTGAAGAAAATACATTAATTTTTATCTTCCTTCTCAATCTCTTCCTTGTCTCCCAATCGACCTACTACAATAGCCATGGCAAAGTCATAGGGAAAAGAAAAAGAAGCCCCAGAGAGTGCGCCCCTTGGGGAATGATGTGGCACCAAGTAGCACTACAACTTTGGTTAGTGCTTGCAGTTCTGTGCACAATGTTCAAGAAGCTTTGAATACCAATTCTGAGGTTTCTAACGTGCACAAAAGACATATTTGGAAAGCTAATGAAGTCTATTTTCGAACGAATCAAACGGCACTTGATTTGGAGCTTCCTACACAAAGTTATGGCAATTTCATTGGATGCTGCACGAGCTGTCCGGAGAGACGCGCGAGACTTGCAAAACATAAAGAGTTCGAGTATTGCAATGCAAGTAAGGGTAAAATCCGACCACACCATGACTTTCTAAAGATTGAGAAGAATTCCTTTTCAGGTTCCAAACGGATTTGGAAGCCCCTTGAACCAGAAAACAAAACATATAAAGATTTGAAACCGATTCGGACTCGGATTGGGACAGCTGGCAAGACCGATACTAAAACGTCCATAACTTTCACAAACGGAGTCCGATTTGGGCGTTCTTGGACTCGTTGGAAAGCTATTTTGAAGCCCCACATAATTCTGAAAGTGAAAAATCCGATGATTCCAAGGAGGATGTTGTCTATTGTGATCCAGAATTGAATGGTGTTAATCTTTTGGTCCGGAAGGTGCAAAGTAAAGAAACTGAAACAAAAGGACAGCGGTGGAGTGTTTTCCAAGCGAAGTGCAAGATCAAAGATAAAGCATGCAAGTTGATCATAGATGGTGGAAGTTATACCAATGTGATTAGCAAAGATTTGGTGTACGCTTTAGGGCTGTCCACGTGGAGGCATCCTCAACCACATCATGTGGAGTGGCTACACAACTCCGGAAGGCTAAAGATAACTCACAAGGTGCGTGTTCCGTTTGTTGTTGGTGACTATGTTGACAAGGTGGATTGCGACGTAGTTCCAATGGATGCATGTGGGTTATTGTTGGGAAGACCATGGCAATATGATCGCAATGCTACGCATGACGGCCGGTCCAACACATATACATTTGTACATGAGGGAAAGAAGCATGTGTTGAAACCAAAATTGGAGAGTGCTATTCATGTTGATGAAGAAATTACAGCCAAGAAGAAGCAAGCTCCCAAGATTACCCCAAAGCCGAGGACGGCTTTGCTTCAAGGAGGGGAGGATGATGTGGCACCAAGTAGCACTACAACTTTGGTTAGTGCTTGCAGTTCTGTGCACAATGTTCAAGAAGCTTTGAATACCAATTCTGAGGTTTCTAACGTGCACAAAAGACATATTTGGAAAGCTAATGAAGTCTATTTTCCAACGAATCAAACGGCACTTGATTTGGAGCTTCCTACACAAAGTTATGGCAATTTCATTGGATGCTGCACGAGCTGTCCGGAGAGACGCGCGAGACTTGCAAAACATAAAGAGTTCGAGTATTGCAATGCAAGTAAGGGTAAAATCCGACCACACCATGACTTTCTAAAGATTGAGAAGGATTTCTTTTCAGGTTCCAAACGGATTTGGAAGCCCCTTGAACCAGAAAACAAAACATATAAGGATTTGAAACCGATTCGGACTCGGATTGGGACAGCTGGCAAGACCGATACTAAAACGTCCATAACTTTCACAAACGGAGTCCGATTTGGGCGTTCTTGGACTCGTTGGAAAGATATTTTGAAGCCCCACATAATGGACAAGGTGCCAGCCATGAAATTCTCATAGTCAGATCGCAAATTAAGAGAGAATCCAGAGGTAGCAGTTTAGGTATTTCTTTTTTAGTTCGTATTGGAGTTTGTTTCGGCCTTAGGCCAAGTAGTGCGTGAGTTGTAATCAAGGCCGTGCATTGTGCACCAATATAAGGCCAGGGCCTTAGCCTCATTGTAACTTAGACTTTGATTTGAGAAATAGAAACCAGAAAATCACCATGGTTTGGTGGCCATTGTTGGCGTGTTCTTGAGATTTCCATCGAGGAAATGCTCTTGGTGTGTTGAATCCAATTGTGGTGTTGGATTCTACTTGCTGAAACTTTGGTTTCTCTACCCTTTGTTCACGTGCTGCGGTGTGCGTGGAAGAAGGCTTATCTTGGAGAGGGCATCCAACAAGGCGTATCGTGAAAGATCAGGGCCAAAGCAACGGGGTTCAGCTAGCTTGCTAGTGGATCCGCATCAGGGAAGATGACGACTATCCTTTAGGGAGAGAGGGGTAGCCCTAGAGAAATCTGAATATAAGTCATTCTTATAAGGCAAGGCATAGATGGGCTGATCCATCCAGCCCTCATACACCAAATTAATTATTGGAGTTATGTTTACTATTATTATTATTACCATTATTACTACTACTATTATTATTGTTTTCTTTTAGACATATTTGTCACAGATTTAGGACATTACATACTAATTAGGATTTAAGGTTATAAATAATTAACCTATTAGTATCCAATTAGACACAAATAACACCAAGTATTTAATTAATTTAATTAATTCATAATTAGAATTTTTTTGGGATATTACATAATCTTAAGAAGTGAAAAGCTATAATTTACCACGTTAATTAAAAAATATCTAGAAAGTTTCCCACGTTAATCGGAGATATTGCCTAGAGCCATCAAGGTGAATCATCTTGCTAATCGTATCTAAAACCGAATTTTTAGATCTTATCTTTCGAAACTACAAAAATCTATAAGAAAATTATGTTTTAACACAACCAGAAAAGCCTTGAGCCAGAAATCCAAGCTACAGTGCCCACCTAATGGAAAGTATGGCCCATTGATACACACATGCATGCATTAAAAATCCATGTTTCTTTCATGACAAAGAGGTTCTAATGGTAGTACTTCTTTTGGTTCGTTTCGCTAGAGTAGATCTCTTCATCTACTCTTGTTAGGTGTCCTTCCGCAGTTTATCAATTCTCAATTCCACTAATATTCACATGAAATATAATTAAATTTGGAGTATACAAATGAAAATTTGAAAGTAATACAAGGTTCTATATTAGTCCCATGAGCAGTACTTTATTCATGTGAAATAAAGATAAATTCAATGTATAAAACATTTCAAATTAATTTCATATGTGGGGACCCTGGAAGTTGAATACCTAAAATCACCGTATGTGTCTATACTAGTCCCGTGAGCATTGGCTAGTATACATATTCACAACATTGAGATCACATCTATATACATCACATATAATTAATTTATAACAATGGGTCAATATATAAGCGAGGCATAATTACAGTTTACAACATTGGGCCAATCGGCCAAATAAAATATAAGTATCAAGGGTAAAATACAGCGAAAGATAAGTAAATAAGGAAAAGCATCCGGCGGTGGCAGGTGTGCCACCATACCCCACAGGAAACCAAGTAGAGTTAGGCCCTAGAAAGACTCACCATCATATTCCCCAGTGCTAGGGGCAAAGTACGCGTTGTCGGGCATGTTATATTCCTCATTATCTAAGCAACAATTATTTAAGTAAGGTTAAGTATATTGTGTACTCAGCAAGACTTGTAGTGTATCACAACATATAAATAAATGCAAGGCTAACAATAAGTAAGTCTCTATGCTACAGTTATTTTCAGCATGAAGCAAGTTTCATTTGCAAAATCGATAAGTAGTAATTTGTAACGAAATTGTAAAGAGTATTTGCCATGTAATGAAATAATGTTTATGTAACATTAATAATAGTAATTCATATTCATTCATAGCCCTCCTTGACTATGAACACACACATTTCTCACCTATGGGCATGGCACACGTGACACGTACATGCCACCCCATCATGTTCAATGAAACAATTTTGAAAATAAGAACTACACCTATTGTGGTTGTATCTAAGCATATTCATGACCACAAGCATGGCTATTTAAATAGTTTTTAACACCCTCAAAAAGTTATACAACTTTACGCACATGAGATAATCAAGTATATTGTTGATAACTTTACGCTTCCTTTGGCATGTGATGAAATTGATTACCATATAGTCTTTACATTACGTATACCTAACCTTGTACCAGCCCAATGAATGCCGAACATCTCTTATGTTCATCTCCAAGAGAGTATTCAAATCCTCAATGAGGTCCATCCCCCAAGTGAAGACCCTCACTTAGGTATGTTCCCTAAGTAGGTATTTACCATTGTATTAGTAAACTTTGGTCCCAACACCTTGGTGAAAGGAGCTCCTATGAGCAAACCTTCCTGGAATGCCCTCATTACTTTGGCCTACCAAAATGCAACACCAGAGCTAGATAACTTAGTCAGCTAAAGCCAGAGTCCATATAGTATATATGGTTGTACGCTTAAACTTAGATGTGCGGTAACAGTGTTTGGTCCTTAATTGACCCGGGTGAGAATCTTCCCCTATTTACATGTGAGATATATTCTCACATTTCACAGTTCATAATGTAACTTGACCACATCTAAATCTAGGTTTTTTAATTTATTTTATACTAAATTATCAGAGGTTCTTCCTCTGGTCCAACATTTAGAAATCAACCATGTCCATATGCAAATTTTTTTTAAATGATCAAACTTAGCGAACACTATTGCATAGCTAAGCATCTAGATCATATACTCAATTTAATATACTCAAAATGATATTTGCTATTGTCTAAACCATATCCTAAAGGTTACAATAGTGAGGATGTCAAATTTGCAAGTTCAATGCGTACAAGAGGTCATAACTACCGTTGCCCGCAGTATATCAATTTTAATGGAATATACGTGCATGCATAATATATTTTGTAAGCAATATACAATAATTAAAATAGTGGGATAGAGCATGATTTTAGAAAAAATTAAAGACAAAAATTACTACATTCGAAGTTCATATTCAAAAGTTATGGCCATTTGAATTTTAATTGGTTTGAAAAATATTGAGAAAATAAAAAATAGTAATGTGCATCAATTTCAGTTTTTATTGATATTTTTATTTTTAAAGGAAAATCTGGATTAATTACAATATTATACTGACATGTGGGGTCCATCTGTCAGGTTTTTATTATTTTTTTGAAATAACTGACAAGTGAGCCATCCATGTCAGCCTCACGGGTTTAAATTACATTTTAAATATTTATTCGTTACGTGGGTTCCATGTAGTAGTGACTCATATTATAGTTTTAAGCTTAATTAAATTCCTTAGCTAATTTTTTACTGAGCCCACTTGTCATAGACACATTGGGTTTAAATCTGTTGTTTAAAGTCAATTAACATTCTAACAGGTGGGTCCCATGTGTCATACTCTCATGTTTTAAAACCTTATCTGCTTTGAGACCTACAAGTCATACTCACAAGTTTAAAATCAGGCTTGAAACATAATTTCATTTAACTAAGTGTCTCAACCACACTTGTCATACACAGATTTTCAAACTTAATTAGGAACCAACTCAAGCACCATCTAACTTCAAATTCGGAATCTGTTCTGAAATCAATTTAGACTCAGTTTGGAGTAGCCAATAGGGTTGTATTAAACAGCCCACAACTTTTGCAAACATAGTCTGATTTAGGTTCTCTTGTACTAATTGGAAAGCTTATTCCAAGGCCCACACAATGGATTAGGCAGTAGCCTAAAAAACTACATGGATTTACTGCTATCTTTGAAACAGAGTGGCAACAAAAATTTATGTGTTTGTATTAGAGTCCAAGTCTTGTTAGTTGTCTTCAGAATGCTATAAAGCCAATGGGTGTGCCCCATGTAACTAGGGGATGAAATTATTTTAGGTTTTACACAGAAAATTTATTTTTTGAACATGGAGAGTGGGGGTGGATATTGAGTCGGCTTGGCTCGACTAGCAAAAGCTCATTAAGCAAGTGGCTCAGCTCGTTAGGCTAACAATTTGAAACAATGACTTGGCTCGGCTCAATTGAAAGCTCGAGCTTAGCTCATTAGGCTCATCACATACAAAACATGCAATTCAATTATGCAACCTCCATTATCTAAGAGAGAAGAACGTCACTACAATCCCTCAACTAGAAATAGCAACTGAATAATCAATAGCTATATATATATATATTCTTTTTTTTGGATAGCAAAGCAGTATGAACTATATGTAATAACCCCATTTTTGGGAAAAGGGTCGTCGTACTTCCCAAAATAGCCTAGGAGTTCAGTTATGGACATGAAAAGTATCATGCCTGCTCACCATCATTTAAAAAGGATTAGCTTGATTAAAATATGACTTAACAGTCAACTTTAGCAACTTTACAAGGTCCAAGCCTAAAATTTAACTTACATTCAGAAGAAACGAAGAAATCCCCATAGAAACGCTTGAGTGCACTAACACGTAAACCTGAAGCATCCTTTATTCTTCTGGCATCTGTTCTATTGAAAATAAGCAAAATTGAGTACACTATATACTCAGCAAGCCACATAAGGAAATGTTGTTTAACTAATTGCCAATAATTTCAAGGGGTGGATGTGTTGGGCTTTTTTTTTTGTGGATGTAAATTTGTTGATAAAGAACTTTGTATTTAAAATAATAAAATGGCTCTTAATTATTAGAAGGGGTTTGTTGTCCACAAATTCCATATCAAAATCCTAAAATTCTACTTATGTCTTGTTGGAATCACCCATGAAACACAGCTTCATTTACTAGAAGCACGGCGTATTCAAATACCATTTGTTATACTCTACAGAGTTGTCTAGCTTTACCCATAAGATTTCTCAAACTCTTAATATCCAGACACATAACAGATAACATGCGACTAAGTTGAGAAAACAAGATCTTTCACTACTCTCCTCTTTCTAGTTTCTACCCGATAGTTTATGGACCACACATTGTCGGGTATCCACTGGCCAATGCGAAATAATACCATTCGATTCTGAGTGGATCTATCGTTGCCAAGTATGGATTTACCATTCCTATACCACCCCCTTGGGCTGTTCCCTTTCTAGAACAACGTACCTTCCTGTAGATATTCAATTGATTTGAGTAGTTATTAGATCAGGTTTAATAAGACAAAACCTGTGGTTGAGCGTTTTCTATGTCCTTTACTCAGTATAAGGTTGTAGTGCTTACTTTTCATCGAGGCAGACATCCACAGACCAATAACCCAGTGCATTATTTCACTGCCACCAGTCCATCCCAAGCCTACTTTGTGGGTTAAGGTCTCTAGTACAATTTTATAAATCCATCGGCAAAATACTGAAATACTTAGTAGTATAAAATATTTGAGTTTGTAATTTATCATGGTAAGCTTTATTGTGCTTACTATTACTAAGACTTGTCAAGATGAATATGGCCTTCAAGTAAAATAGAGCTTTTCCGATGTTAGGACATAACTAGTTATCATGTCATTCTAAATATTTATTTTTAAATAAATAATATTGCATAAATAAAGAATAATGAATGTACAGATAATTAAATAATTAAAGAATGTAGGTTAAGCATTATCAAAAACAAGTCACTTGCCTCTTTATCCATAGTCTATGACTATTCCCTGTAGTCTTTGGGTTCGACGCCAATTGCTTTAATTGCTCTTGTAGCTCCTCTATTGACCAACTTGTTGAGTCCGAACACTAGCACAGGAAAACGTATGCAAATGAGTTCCTACTTTGCAAAATGCAAGTCGATCAGGAACAAAATACAATAAAATAACCAAAAGACATAAGGAAAAAATTGGGTGGATGGGGTTTAAACGATGCTTGGTTAGGATAAACGGAATTAGCAATGGGCTAGGTGGGCTCAAAACAATTGAAATGGCTATATATATGTTATTGGGATTTTGGTGAATAGCAACAGTCTAAACAGTATTGGCTTTAGCTTTGAAATGGTGTTTGGGTGGTTTAGGGTTTTATTGGTGCCTAATTTGGCTAAACAGAGTTGAAAATGGGCTTTGTGGGATCAAAATGGTCAAAACAGATATAGATATGCTACTGGGTTTTTTGGTAAACAGTAATGGGTTTGGCACTGTTCATTGCGGATTGGTTGATGAACAGTAGTGATCGGACTCGGGGAACAGTAACCGGGTCAGGTTGTATGAATAGTAACAGGTGGAAATGGAATTCGGGTTTGGACTTGAAACAGATCGGGTGTGCACATAGCCACAACATTAGGCTTGGCTTTGGGCTCAGCCTAATTCCCTTTCGGCTCTTGGGCCAGTCAATTTGGCCCATGGTTCTCTCTGGTTTGGCCTTCACGTGTGCATAGCCCACTCTACATAGTCTTCTTCTCCCTCAGTTCTTCAAGCGCTGAAGCAGAGGGTGGTGGTAATGTGAGGAGCGTACTCTAGTGAGCGGCCCCAGTGGCAAGCATCGGAGCAAGAGGGACTAGGGGACACTAGGGTTTCCATTTTTGGGCTCGGTGGGGCTTGAGGAATGATGGCGAGGGCTTGCGGCGGTGGAAGCCCGTCGACCATGCCCAATGGCACGATGATGTCTTGACCTATTTCAAGTGAAAGGCATGGGTTATTGAACATCTAGGGTGAACGGGGATGTTGTCGGCAGTGGAAATTTTGGCACACATGATTCATAGAGAGCTGTCCACGGTGAAGGGCTTGACCTCATTGCCGGAGAGCTACAGGCTAAGAGTTGCTAAGACTAGCCATTTAATGAGGAAGGTGGTCTGAATTTCTGTTGCATATGGAAGCTTAAGGTCATTCCCTGCATTCCATTTTTTCGGGATTAGAGACAAAGCCAATGAGGAGCCGAAGACAGCCTTGTAGGAGGCCAAGCTACAAAGAGCGGTCAAGGAGAACCAATATACCAGCTAATCACTTGTGTGAGTAAGTTAGGCTAGAAAAAAGGAGTTGAAGACAAGGAGCAGGATACTAAGAAGCCTGTGGGGTGGACAGATCATAGGCTTTTGTACTGGTCAGCTTTGGGCTGTCGAGTGATGATTGGCTAAAGAAAAACCTTATGGTGGAGTACATGATGACAACAGAATTGACTCTTCGCTTGGGTGCTCTATTATTGCCTCCTATTCCTGAGGGGGCGATCGAGGTTAAGCCGCGTACGATTGACCATTCCATCCCTACCGAGCCGCCTCTTCGAAGTATTTACCTCTGCCTTTCTATTTTTAGAACATACCCTTCAAATCAAAAAAGAAAAAATCAAGAAAAATTCCTCATCTGTAATTTAGTGTGGATTTTTTTGGGCCGATAGCTTATGGCTTACGGCTTAAATATTTAAATTCTGGTTGTTCATGAGAGACAGTACGCAGAGGGAAATAGTCACATGCGATTTTGGCCGATACAGCTGAACTCAGTACATTTTTTGCTACAATTTTTTCTATTGACCTCATCTTAAAAATGCATCATTTAAAAGCTAGTTTCTGTAAACAATACAAACATAAGCCAATATTAAGCCTAAAAGAACCAGACCTTAATCGGGCCTAAGGGAGTTTACTCAACTCATTCTCCAGTCTCCCGCACTGCTCAAGTGTGACTCCGTATGAGGACCTCCTTCCCTTTTGCTCTGCCCACTCTCCGTTCACACAGTTATCAAAGCAGAGGAAGGGCCCAAACCAAACGAATTTGAAGCATTTCTTTGAACAGCACCAAATCATTCCACCTCGGATGAGTAGTAGTTTGAAATAGAAGTCAAGTAAACAAATTCAAGTTAGCCGAGTGTGGAACCTTGGAAACTAGTTCAAATCAAACTCAAAAGCAACTAGGCAATGCAACTTCCAAATTCCTCATCCAACAAGAAGTCGTAGATTAATTTGCCGAGAGGAAGGGAACCTTCCAGGCAGTTCACTATACTTTTGGTTGGAAAAATGGATAAGGAAGGCAAGCATAAACAGATATGGAAGTAGCGGACAACAGGAGATAAAACAGTCAAGAAAAGGATGATTTTTTATTGCATTCATATAGAAAAATGAAACTATGAATTTTGTCCAATTTGAATCCATCTCAGAGAGTCTATATCATCTAGCCCAATAGACTAGAAACTCTATGTCTGTTTTAATATCTCCATCTCCGAGGGAGGAAGTGAAGAAGAGAGCAGCACAGAATCTCTTCATTTCAGCATGGAGCTAGCTCACTTTGACTTGTGAATACCTAATACCTCGTTTGGTTCAGAGAGGAGAGTAGAGCCCTCCAACTTCAATGAGAGGGGTAAAAGAACTTGGAATCGTCGATCTCTTCCTTCAAGATTTAGATGAATCGATGTCAGTCGATGGTGTGAAAACACTTCCTGATGTCGAATTCCAAAAACTAGCGAGAGGTTCCCCACTCTTCTTTGATCTGATCCATTCTCTGGCTTATCCAAACGAGATTCCATTCCCTCGATCCTAAGGTCAAGTAGTACCCTATTTATAAGTCGAACCCAGAGCTAAAACATAATCTCTTTCTTCTTATGAATGGAAGGAAACATCAAAACTAATCGTCTACATTTGTGGAAACCAATACTGGAAATTGTTTTCATTCCAGGTATGTTTCCGGTCTACCGCCCCCATGGACGATATCACATACCCTTATCAAATTTAGAATATTATAAGGATTAGACCAGACCTGCTTCTTGAAAACAAGGAAGTGATAGCATCAAATTATGGATATAATGCTTTTGTAGTTGACTTTATTAACTTCTAATTGTTCATTGTCAGTCGAGTACAACTCTGTAAGGAGCTAGCTTATAGCTTGGACAAGCAAGCTTAAAGCTCTTTTCATACAAGACATCGGAGCCACACGGTGCATGATCTTTTTTCATTTCAAATAGAGCTTTGTGAGATGAGAGCATCAATTTATCGGCAAACTGAAAGGCTTTGTTGGCTTTGGTTGTTGGCATGGATTATCTTGTTCCATGAACAGAATCTAGGTATGTAGACACAAGGCAAGCTCAGATTTGTGTTTGTGACGTGCTAGTAGTGCTATGAATGGAAACAATTGAAGTTTAATCAAGAAATGCGGTGATTGGGAAATTGAGTTCACCTCGGTTCTTGTTGAGGCAACATCATGTGCTAGTCGGAGGCAAAGAAGAAGGTTGTGTGGTGAGCAGTAGAAAACTAAGGGGGCTAATGGAGGGGTTGGACCGGCTTTATAGGATGGGGAAGGTGGTATGAGAGGTGGTCTTGACCAGAGTGATGTCGGCAGCCATGGTGGCACCACAAGCTTGGTGTCTTGCTCGGGTTTAGCAAATGAGCAGTGGTGGCGGTCAAAAGCAGTTCACGCATGGAACCGAGAAGGCGTTGCATTACGGTGACTTTTGAAACGAGTTCGGCGGTCATGGCGCGTGGTCAGGAGAGTCGATGGGGTTGTCAGGGGTGTGGTAGTGCAAGGTACGAAGGTTTGACTACTGAGCAGCAACGGTGTGAACGGCAGTCATGGATGGCAGCAGTCGCGACGAATAAAAGGTTAGGTGGCGCACGGGAACAGTTGTAAGTTTGAGCTTAATTAAATTAGTTTTGGTGATAATGATAAATATAATTAAAAGTCTAACTTATTTATTAGCTATGATATTGCCTAGTTTCATTTGGATATGATTAATGACAAATGCAGTTGTGAGACTAACTTTTTATTGATCATGATATTGTTTAGTCTCATTTGGATGAAGAGATGAAAATCATATATGTATGCATTCGACATCTTATTTTTATATCTTATTGCACTCCTTACGTCCAAATATATGATTAAATAATAAATCTATATATGAGACTAACTTGTTTGTTGAAGTATTACATTGTCTAGTCTTATTTCGATGTAAAGGTAAAAATTATGGAGGTATGCATTAAATGTCATATTTCTTATATCTTATTGTATTCCTCGGATCCAAAATATAGGTTGGACCCCACCAAAAGACTAACTTGAGTATATGCATATATTTTTATTACACATTCATGTATGCACATATTTAGAGAAGTATATATGTTGTATACTCGTAAATCAATTTCTATCTCATTATTTGTTGAGATTGTCATGAATTACCAAAAGGAGATGTTGTAGAATCTAGTTCCTCCATTATGAGTTAATGATGAAGTTTTGGTAATTAATGGCAATTTATTTGTGGACTAACATTTTTCGTGAGTTAGATGAATAAGTTAGGTTTTATAAATGATGATAACTTAGAATGACTTCATGTGTTGAACATCATCAAGTCAAGATACAGGATGGAAGATGGTTTCATGAGTTGAAGGCCATCAAGAAGAGGATGCTTCATGAGTTAATGGATATCCAAGAGGAGATAATCATGAGTTAATCATCAAGTCAAGTGAAGACCCATCATGTGTTAATGGAGTTCAAGTAAAGGATGCATCATAGGTTGATGCATATCAAGACAATGACTTTAATTTGAAGTGAGGATGTGTGTCATGAAGCTTCAAGAGGATGCTCAAGGCAAAGGTATGACTAGTTAGGGCTAAAGATGCGGTCCTAGTCTTTTACCGGTCTTCATGTTTGGTTGGAAAACCGGATTGGTAATATAGGTTACCGTACTATTAAGAGAGGTCATATTTAGTAGCTTGAGTCTCATCATATGTTAATAGCTCAAATCTCACTTGCTCTAACTCTCCATAGTATGATACTATTATTTGTGAATGTGTTTTGCAAATAATTGAGGCTTATGTGTTGAATCCTCGTAACATGGGACTATACATTGCAAATGTGTTTTGCAAGTGTTTGAAGTCCATGTTTCCTACTCCTTATTGCATGTGGCTTATATTTGCAAATGTGATTTGCAAATTGTTGAAACTCATATATAATCCTTGTAGCATGTGAATGTGTTTTGCAAACATGTTGAGTCCATGTACCTATTTCTTGTGTCATGATTTTGAAAGTGTGCAAATATATTTTACAACTTGGTGGGAATCATGATTTGATCCTTGTGTGCATGATACTATAATTTGCAAATGTGCTTGCAAAATTTGTTGAAGTATATGCACTTTTTAGGAAAATTAGAACTACTGTTGGGTGGTACTACTGGGATTGGGATCATGGCACTATCGCATTCATTGGTGGTCGAAGACCAATGTGGTCAAAGACCTGTATGGTTGAAGATCGACGTGGTGATTGGAGACCTGTGTGGTCAAAGACTGATGTGGTCAATATGGTTAAAACCAATGTGGTCGAAACCAACATGGTCAAAGATCGGTGTGGTCGGAAACTATCATGGTTGGAGACCTGTGTGGTCGAAACTAACATGGTCAAAGATCGGCGTGGTCGGAGACTTGTGTGGTCAAACCAGACAGCTGGTTGAAGATCAGTGTGGTCGGAGACCAGCGTGATTGGAGACATGTGTGCTCGATCCAGACAACGTGGTCGAAGACCAGTGTGGTTGACAATCGGTAGTACCAGCTCTGTGTGAGCAGTCCAACCTGCCTACAATACTACCGGCTCTGTGTGAGTGGTACGATCAAAGTTGTGATACGACTGTTTGTGTAGCAGTACGTTTTTCCAGAGAGACACCTTTTTGGGAGTCTTATCCTGGGAAAACGGTAGTTCCGCATGTGTCGAGTGGTACTACCACCTTGCAGTAGTACCAGACAATGGTTGGTGGTACTACCGATTCCAGTCTATAATGGCTAGTTTTTTACTATTATGAGGGGAGCGGTAGTACCGGCTATATAACAGTGGTACTACCGGATTTGCTGGTTTTTATCCCTAACGGCTACTTTCATTATGTGGGGTATAAATACTCCTTTGTGGTTGTTTGGGAAAGACCTTTGTCACTCCATTTCACTCTCTTGAGCTTGTGTGAGCTTCTCCTCTTATTTGTGCATGTGCTGCACCTAGTGAGTAAGGAGAAATGCTCTAGATTGCTTGTGTTGTATCCAGAGGTGGATTTCATATCCATTTGAGCTTGTGTATTCATTGCACGTGGTGAGAGTCAAGAAAAGCGCTTGACTTGTTGCTCTTGGAAGTTGCTGACTCCTAGACAGTGTTGAAAACCCAGCGTGTTGTGAAGGTTGGTGTAACACCCCAGCCAATCAATGACCTGGAATGCTACCAAACTAATACCATAATAAGGAAAAACTAATATTCATCTTACAAAATTTCGGCAGAACCTCCTTTGTTTATTGAGTAAATCAAAGGTTCCAACATGCATAATCATTTGATATGAATAACAGTAAGCAAAATTCTCTTATAAGCAAAACTGGATTATGTTCACCATCGCGCTCATAATAATACTACTTAAACAAAGAACGGAATCAATGTAAAAGAATTCTAATCTTTTATTACATGTTGAACCTATTCGACATTAATCAAATACGACTTGAATTAATCAGCGAATAGTGTTTAATGTTCTTTCTTTCTTCCATGGTGATTAGACCGTGCAAGTGCAACCAACTAATCCTTCTTTATTCCCATGCATGCCGATCTCATGAAGATACCTAAAACAAACAGCAACCACAACAACAACAACAAGAGTGAGTTCAACGACTCAGCAAATATAATAAATGGCAGCAAGAATAAAAGTGAACCTCACTTCACAAATTCATCCATCAATCATATAAATAAACCATGCTATGCATTATGATCAAAAATTCCTTTATCTCTTCTCTTTCGCATTTTACCGGTAATGCGGAGTGTGCATCCGTCAATGCACACCCATGCCTGTACCCTCTGGTACAGGGACCAATTGCCCATACTCCTCAAGTATGGGGACCTTTAGCCCGTCATGTCATCAACACGACGGGGACCTCGACGCTTGATTATCTCGTGACCAAGACTTCAATAAATCAGCATGATGCACAATGTAAATGTCTCAACAAATAAAACTTGCATTCACAACATCTATGCATCAGAAATTCTCCTGAACACTTTCAAATGCATTTGACCATAAACAATATCAACATACCATTAACATAATCAAGGTCACATTTACTCATAACATGGATCAAACATCTACACACCAACAATCATCAACAATCCACACTATAAAGTTTAAACCATCATTATACTTGCCTTAACCACGAGAAAACGGGGAATGAGAAGAAGGTGCGGCCCCTGGAATCTGTCCTCCTCCTGAATAATAATTATAATGATTGCTAAGACAACAGTGGCGAGTCTTTAGATTAAATAAAAACACCCCCAAACTAACCCAACATGTTTAGCCTGAGTCAAAACCCCAAACCTTTCGGCATCCTGTCCCCCTCTACGGACAGTCAACTTCAAAAATTCATATCTATTGGTACAGAAGTCTAAATAGGGTGTTCTCAGGCTTTCTGGAAATATAATTAAGTTATATAACTAAACCTAGTTGGGGAGCCTTCATGATTCGGCCATAATCTACCCGCACCATCCAGTTTTCTTAAAACATCAAATTCTCGTCAGGCTCTCTGGACAGAGCACTAAAAACACCATAACTTCCTGTACGTGTGTTCGCATCACAAGTTCTTGGACTTTATGGAAATATAAGACAATTACCTACAACTTTAATTATACTGAGGTTCTCTGATTCTCCCAATATATAATCACAAAACTCGATCTCCCAAAACCTGACGGAAAACCCTCCGATCTGCAGAACAGTCCCGTTAATAAAATCATAACTTCTGCTACAGAGGTCCGAATGACGCGTTCTATCACTTCATGGAAAGATAATGACATCCTCTACAACTCTCTAGGCAAAGTCCAGACCTAAATCCCCACGAATCTTCCCCAAAACAGCCGACTAACCCGATCTGTTCTAGCAGTCCAGAATACCGACATTGATAACGCAATTAGAATATACATCTACTAGGGGAAGAACAGAGATTACCCTTGGCGAATCGCTGTAAAATACCACGAACACCCCACGAATTCCTCCTCTCCTTCTTTTCCTCTTTTTCCCTTCTTCTTCTTCCCTTCCTCCGAATCCATTTGCCTAGCTGCGATTTATTTCTTTCCCCCGCTCGATCGGCAACGAATGGAAGTCTTGATCACCGGCAATGGAGGAGAGGGGAGGAAGAGGTGCTGCTGGAGGCGCAAGGGGCAGGGGAAGGGGCGGCGCAAAGGGGAGAGGAGGGGAGAGAGGGGAGATGGCGGCTAGGGTTGAGGGGGTGGGGCGCCCCCCCTTTTTGGCCGGCCTCCCTTGGGCCAAAGCCCAGGCCCAGGTTGCCCATTTTTTCAGAAATTCTCCTCTAAAAAATCTTTACTTAATTCTTTCCTATAAGGTTCCTCCCTCCATTTAAATCGATTATCTCTCGAATCCTTTATGGGATATTACAGTTGGAACTCACCTACCCTAAGCGGGAAAGAGCTACCATTAGTGGAATTGAGGTGTTTGACTTAATTCGTGGAGCCGGTCTAATTAATTTGGGCTTATCTTAACATGGACTAGAGGAGACTAGCAAGTCTTCAAACACCACAGTAAAAGAAATTGTGTCATTGTGGTTTGTTCTCTTATGGTCAAACTATATTCAAGCAATTTACATTCATGAAATTAAATTGCTTACTTGTTTTCCTAGAATTGCAAATCTTTGACATAGATTTATGTTGTTGGTTCACTTAGGTAAATCTAGTTGATTTAGGCTTTATTTGTGCTAAACTGAATTGATTTACACTTTCATATTATAAACTTGGTTTTAGCCAAAAGAAATTTAAAACCGCATATTCAACCCCCCCTAGTTGGCCTCCTTGATCCTATAATAGGGGAGAAAGTGGAAAGGGAAAAGGCGCCAACAGCTGAAGAAAACAGGAAGCCAATTAAGGAAAGTGGATTAGCTTGGGAATTTGCTAAACTGGGAAAGGAAACCAAATTCAACCAAAATTCAGAAAATTTTCAAAATTTTTGGTTTGTTACACTATATCACAACACATAATTGATGAGAAGAATACCAGGATTTTCTTCAGGTCTATTACTCATTATCCCTGTAAAAGTGGAGTTGCCTCTCCATGTGATTTGAAGGCCCACGCCGACTACCCTTGTAGAACACACAGCTTTTAACATCATTGCACCAGCCTCCAGCCTAAAATTCCATATGAATAATCATAAGTTATTAAGCCTAAAAGACATATTACACTCCCTAATAGTACTAGGTGCAATTTGCTCAAATTTATCTCTCAGTTCACGTATATGCAAATCAGGAAGTATTCCTCACCTCCAGATGGACAAGCCAATTGTTCACTCCTGACCAAACCCTCGGTGTAGGTGGTAACCCGGTGAAAGCATCTAGGCCCCTAAAATGGTTTTGGTTATTAATGAATTTATGTGAATATGGGACTAACATGTTTAATGAGTTATAAAGGTTAAGTCCATGTGTTGGTGACAAGATGCAAGCCAAAGGATAAATGTGAAGACCCAAAATGGCTCAAGGCAAAGGTATACTTAGAATAGGATCCCTTTTATTTTTACCAGTCTTAAAGAGAAAAGGTGGAAGACCGGATTATAGGGTAGATAATCGTACCATAAAGAGGGATCACGGCAAGTAGCTTGATAGCAAATTTTATGTGCCATTTGGATCAAATTAGAAGCATGCGTTCATCAAAAATCAGATTTAAAACCAAAACTGTGCTCTGTCTGAAAGAGCGGTAGTACCGCGGTTTTCAACGTCGGAACTACCGTTCTACTACAGCAGAGCAGTAGTTCCGCTGGGAAAATCGGAACTACCGGTTACCAGAAGCTCGACTACAGCAGAGCCTTTTTTCCAGAGAGCACCCTCCGGATGCATTTTAGAAATTTCGCGAAGCGGAAGTACCAGCGATTTCAACGCCGGAACTACCGCAGGGAGCGGTAGTTCCGCTATCAGAGCGGTACTTCCAGAGCCTGGAAGCTCCGGAGGGGAAGCGGAGCCATTTTTCCAGAGAGCACCAAATTTGGGACTTTTGGAAGTTCGGCTCAAGCGGTAGTACCGCGCCGACTTTGTGGAACTACCGGCGAGCGGTAGTACCGAAGTTTTCAACGGCGGTAGTACCGCGCCGACATTCCAACAGTCACTGCAGAGCTCTGACATAGCCGTTCTGCCGCGCCAGAAATGGGAGAGGTACTACTGGCCTTATAACGGCGGTAGTTCCGCTTGTCCTGAATTTTTCAGGAATTTGTTCCAAACGGCTAGTTTTGGTTGGTGGAGGTCATAAATACCCGTACCACTGCTCTAGGACAGCAAGAAGAGACCCATTGAACATTTCTTGAGCATAGAGCATTCACTCCACCCCTAGTTTACACTTGTGCATTAAATTTGAGGTGGTTGAGCAAATAGTACATTGCATTCATTAGTTGATCTATTGGCACTCATTTGCGATCAAGTGAAGTCATGGTTTATTACTCTTGGTCCTTGCCGACACCTGGACGATTGGGCGGAACATTGATCGGTGATCTTCTCAAGGAGATTGTGAGAAGACCCGGTATTCTTGTAAAGGTCGGAGCTCACCTACCCGGAGCGGGGAAGAGCTACCTCTAGTGATCGAAGTGTTTCGGCTTAATTCGTGGAGCCGGTCCGATTGGTTCGGGCCAACCTCAACGTGGACTAGTGGAAACCAGCAAGTTTCCGATCACCACGGTAAAAATATCGATTGTGTACATCTCTCTCTTGCTTTACTCTAGCTCTTACTTGTTTGCTTGATTGTGATCATTTGCTTGATTTAGAGCTAAAATTGTTGCTTGCTTAACTAAAATTGTGTAGGATTAATTGCTTTACATTCTTGCTATTTAAAATTGTAAAGAATTAATTAAGGAGACAAGAAAATTTTAAAAACCTCGTATTCACCCCCCCTCCCTAGTCGGTATCCTTGATCCTACACCCGGTAAGCTTCCATCCAAGCATACTACAATAATTTTGAAAGTAACCATCAATGTTTACAAGCCTACCATGCTATAAGCTAGAAAAAAATTCCATTTGACCTCAAATTCTGATCTTGATGGAAATAATTACTCTTGAATTACTTTGACAATGCTCTTGCTTTTAAAATCCAAAGCAATTGTTGCTCTCCAGATTTTCTTTGATTAAATTTACACAAAGCAATTGCGGAGAGGAACGGAGGTGGGAAGTGAGGAGGCCATGGCGGATAGGGAAGGGGAGGCAGAGGCGGAGGCTGATGACGAGAAGGAGGAGAGGTGGCGGTGAAGGCGGACGGTGAGGAGGAGGCTAAGGTGGACGGGGAAGGGGATGGGAAGGGGAGATGGAGGTAGACGGCGAGGAGGGGAGGTGGCGGTGGAGTCAAACGGCGAAGACGAGGGGAGACGGCAGTGGAGGCAAATGGCGGGGAAGAGGGGAGGCGGCGACGAAGGCGGATGACGAAGAGGAGGGGAGGTCAAGACCGGAGCATGCGCGATGCTTGCAGTGTGCGACACCTCTACCCTCTATGCATTGGTTAGGGATAAGGTTAGACATTGGGCTAGCATCGGGCTGCCCGAGCTAGCTCGGGCTCAGCTCATTAGGCGGCCGAGTTGAAACCTTGGTTTGGCTTGGCTCGTTTATTCCACAAGCCTTTAGCTTTTTTTGCCATCTCTAATAGAGAGTTTAGTTAGTTTCTAGTTCTTACTAAATATTGTTCTTACTGATTCTTGAGTAAATCAGGATATAGGATCCAACAGAAAACTCTGAACCTTATGTCAAGGCAATGCATATGACAAAGATCACCTTGTTTTCTCAAGTAAATCAAGATATAGGATCCAACAGAAAACTCTGAACCTTATGTCAAGGCAATGGATATGACAAAAATCACCTTATTTCACAAGCACATTACGATTTAGGATCCAACTGAAAACTTTCAACCATATTGTAACAGCCCAGCTGTTTATTTCAAAATTTTCAGTAAATTTTTTTTAATTTTATTTGATTTAAAATAAAATCAAGTGTTCTTTGGTTGCTTGAATTTTTTGGAGATTTGATTTGCCTGTTTTTAGTTTTCAAAGAGGCTTTTCTTTTGAAAAATAATTTAAGTAAAAGACGAAACTATTATTAAATAAAGAGTATTTTTAATTTTCTATTTAAAATCAATTATTTTAAAGCATTTGGCTTTTATCAAGATTTTCTTTGCTTTTCTGGCTTTTAAAAATAAATTTCAAAGCTAAAAAGTATTTTAATAAAAATTAAAATACTAACTTTAAGTTGAAAATATTTTTCCTAAGTCTAAAACATTCCCAGGAATTTCTGTGAATTTTTCTGGAATTTTTAGACTTTATTTCCTATTTTCTAAGTATTTTTAAAACTTCCTAATAATTCTAAAAATCTAAATCAAATTTAATCCTCAACCTCTATCCTCAGCCAACACGTGTCGCTCCCTGATTCAATCCATCCTCGCCCGATTTAATCTCAGCCCAACCCCTCCTGTCAGCTTCTTCTTTCTCCTTGCCTTCTTCAACCTTCCGCCGCTATCATTGATGTTCCGTCCGAGCTCTTAAATTTGGCCGTTTCTTCTTGTTAGCCCGAGCATTTGCTACAATCGAAAGCCTAATCACTCCCGCAATCAATCTCCACCATTTCCCCACTTTAAACCCTACTTACCTCCCTCTTTACTCGCCTTTGTGCCGACCTTAACTTCGTGTAACCGACAGCCGTTCGTCGCCTCCACCTTCGCCAGACCCGTGCGCGCATTCCCCGCCCCTCCATTGAGCAAATCTACCGCCGAAGAGCCCCGCCGCCAACGCCCTCACCCCGCCGCCCCTGCATCCTCGTCACCAGCCACCACCGAGCATTCCCGAGCGTCGCGCCAAGGTGCACTAAACTCGCCATGTCCTCCTCCCTCTCGCGCACCCCTCGCCGACCCAACAGCGCCGCCATCCGCCGATGCCCTTAGTCCCCATGCGCCACCTCAGCAGCCGTGTGCCATGCAAGCGCTACGCTAGCCGCATGCCACCTCAGCCTTCTCCCCGATCCATGGACCCAGTTCACAAAAGCCGGTCCCACCTGTCAGTGAATAAAATCCTTGTTCTATTGAAAAATAATTCGGCCAGAAAATCAAAATCTTTGCTGATATCACCCTAACATCATAAATTCCTTTTTCCACAGAAAAATAATTCCTCTGAATATCATTTCCCATGATGATGTCATAATCTGATTTTTCAGTTCAAAAATAATTTCAGAAAATCAGTTTATTCTTTTTCTCTCCTTTCAAAATTCCAAAAGATCGTATTTCTTCATTTTAATTCCGATTGAGCCCATTCAAATTTATAAATTCATATAAAATTCCAATCTATTCATTTCTATCCTTTTTTAAATTTTTGGAGTTTTTGAATTTATTTGGATTAAATTAAAGCTTAGAAAGTAATAATATTTTAAACGGTTAAAATATACTTTAATTAAATCCAAAATTATTTTATTTGATATTTTCGTTTTTCAATAATTTTTGTAGAATTTTCTTGAATTTTTTTTGAATTTATTTTATTTCATTATTTTTTGGGAAAAATTATACATTATTTTATTTCCCGTTTTCTCTCTCCTCCATTCATCTTCTTCTTGTGCGTTTCCGTCCAGAGCATTAGCTCCACCATGAACAAGCTTTTGAGCTCTTCACTCATGAATTTATCAACGATTTTTCATTCAATCAAGTGCATTCACTTCCTCTCCTCAAGACTCCTCCATTCCCAACCGTTGCTCTCCTCCTTCATGTGCATTTACACGAAAATGAAACCGTTGCTCTAAAAGACATCGTCATTTGATCTCCCTCTCCCGTCCACCTCCATGCCTATAAAAGGGAGCACCAGGTGCCCCTCCTCATCCTCAGTCATCCCAAAAGTTTCACGTCTTCTCTCCCTTCCTTCTCTCTATAATCACCATTTTTCTTTCGTCAACTGAGCAACGTTCCTCGGCCGTTTGTGCCGCCTACAGTGGAGTTCCGGCACTTTTGACCACATTACCGGCTTCGCCTTTGCGCGTTCTACACGGTGCTTCCCTCGCCTTCACCGGAGCTTCGCCGGAGCATCGCCGGACCACCGTGACCAAACCGCGTCGTCGCTTCTTTCCTCGTTGCGAGCTGACCATGCATGTTCCACCATAACCGAGGTGAGCACTATGTTCTCCACATTCTCCTCTTTGTTTCACCGTAAACCCCACCTGCTAACTCTTCTCCATTTGCCCGGAACGCCGATGTCAACCCACCGATCGCTGAATGTCTTCTCCGTCGCGTTCCACCACCATCCGATGTCCTTTGGTCGAGCCGTTTGCACCGTTGAGTTTGCCTCGACGCGTTCTACGTCGTGCTCCCATCGCCATCACCTAAAGATTCCCCGAGTCCTCGTCGACCTTGTCAAGCCAGACACAAAAATCGTGTATTCACGCATACACCCCTTTTCCGGTGAGCGCTTTGATTTTTGTTCATGTCATATCGTGTCATAGCCTCTAAAAAACATTTCTACCATTTTGTTTAATTTTTCGTTCAGCCAATTGTCAGGAATTGAGCTTTCCGTGAAAATGTCCGTGTTGACTTCCCGACGTCGATTCATCGCCTTCGGTAAGCTTTAGCCCATGCTGTAATTTTTCTTAGACTTGCCTCGCTGCATTCTACGCCGTGCTCTCTTCCTTTTTCCCAAAAAGCCTCTACAAATTTTCGCCTCCGACACCTCGCCATGGCCGCCAATGGCATCTCGTGTTCCCATCTATCCGTTGGTGTTTTCCCCAATCCGTTTGCGTC
The DNA here is from genome assembly GCA_017311315.1 of Dendrocalamus latiflorus. Classification (NCBI taxonomy): domain Eukaryota; kingdom Viridiplantae; phylum Streptophyta; class Magnoliopsida; order Poales; family Poaceae; genus Dendrocalamus; species Dendrocalamus latiflorus. Next base: position 29,358,537 of record CM029634.1, read on the forward strand.
ATATTGTGCCAAACCATCCCAGGTAGCTATCTGCCAAGTGGTTTTAGATTCGCTTCACCGAGCACCAAGATATCAAGTTTTTCCTTTTTCTCTATCGTCTCCGTTCAATTTTCAGCTTGGCCAATAATTTCCCTAGCTTCACCATACTATGTTCTACCCCGTGCTCACCCTACATCTCCACATTACATATCCGGTACTATCTCTCTCCAACCTGCTGTTGTCGCTACCGTGCTGTCGGGCCGTTTTTCTCTCACTGCGAGTGATTGCCGCCGTTCCTCGTCGCCGTACCCATGTCACCACCTTCGCCTCATCGCCAGGATTCCATTTTGCCCGTTCGCCAGCCACCTCGCAGCCTACCGACATAATACTTTTCAAAAAGTAATTCTCGGATGTTGTTATCATTTCATGTGATGTCTAAACTTTCAGATATTCGTTCTCCCTCATACAAACTCCGAATCCATTGCTTCTTTCTCCTAAATTCATCTAAAATCATAATCTATCTGCCAGTGTATATTTTATAATTTTTGGATTTTAATTGGATTTTATTTGAATTTATTTTGTTTGTTCGGTCTTTTCGCGCGTAGAACCCGTCGTTGCTGAAGACTTTCCCGACCCGCAGCAAGAAGGTCCAGACAGCGTGCAAGAAGGCAAGTCTCCTTTGAACATTTTGAACCTATGTTTGAAAAATACTTTTAGTTAATTTAAATTTACTTGCATTGCTATTTACATAGAACATTAGTTTCTATCTTAAGGTATTAGATAATCCGATCTTGTTATGCCCTCGATTGAAGTTGAATACCATGTACCTTTGTAACCCTAGGATCGCCTTTGTCTCAATAATGAGAGTATTATAATTCTTTGTTAATATTAGAACGGTAGTAAATTGTTTAGTCATGCTATTTAACTTTTGTAACCTTGGAAATGGGAAATTATATTTCATTAAACTAGTCTTTGTATACGGAGATTAGTGGCGATTGGTGTTGCCACTGTTCTTTTAAAATAAATAAATTGTGAAAATTGTTTTAGACCAGGGCGGATGGTTAGATTGGATTAGTGCGGTTTTAGCACAAGATTTTGTAAAGTGTATGTTCCGCCCTAGTCAATTAAGGACCGACTCTTGTGATTGTCCAGACTGAGTACTACCGTACAACCCCAAGTCTATATGGGTACGACCTGATTAACTTACGATAGTCTAGTTTAGGTGCCACCAGTGGAAAGTGGGTGCCAGGGATTTACTGGTTATTCACAGTGAGGGACAGGGATTTACTGTACTCATATGGCGCAAGAAGTGGCTTCTGACTGGGTGAATTTAACCCTTTAGCGGTGAAACCTCAGCGGGTGGTGTCTAACTAAACTAGAGTGAGGTAAAGGCTTTGTGATATTTTATCTGGGTCTCATGCCAAAGAAAGCATGTTGACTGTTAGGATAATTTATCTCTTGGGGTAAAGTTGTACATCCTCTGCAGAGTGTTAAACTATTCGAATAGCCGTGCCCACGATCAAGGGCGGGCAAGGAATGCATCCACATGGTAGATTTGTGGTTTTGGTTTTTAAAATCAAAGTTTTGAGATCTCGAGAGTGGAGAGAACTCTCGAAAGGGTATCCTGGCGGTTGGAGGCAGTGTGGGTAGATGTAACCCGCAGTTTTAAACCTTAGCGATTAGAGCTGGTTAATTAGTGTTGGTAGATAGAACATTCGCTATAAAATGCTTATTAGTTTCAGTTAAAACCATTACTTTGTTAAATTAATGCCTTCGAAAATATTTAATGTTATTTAAAAATAAAACATTGCTTTGCGCAAAAGAACCATATAACCCTCCTTTGTCAAGCCTTGCATCTACTGCATTTTTCTCAAGACTTGCGGAGTACTTTATGTACTCACATGCTGCATTAAAAATCAACTCAGAGGAATATGAAGCTCAAGAAGGAGACTACGACTACTTCGCGTGTGGATTCGACGAAAGATTCCCGGAGTACTAGGTTGCGCTTCCCCAGTTAATTGCCTGTGGCGTATTGATGTGTCTTCGCTGGATTTATCTTCTGCTTCCGCTGTGTTTTGTGAGTGTGTGAGGTCTTGAAATCTCATTTGTAATAAAGAGACCTTCCGATCTGTACTCTTTACTATTGTATTAAACGTTGTTGGTTATGTAATCATTTCTGTTCGACTGTGTACACTAGTTTTGATCTGGGACTAGTGTTGTAATACACAAAGGGTCTGAATTCGGAAATCCAGGGTCCCGACACATATGCAAATTGCAAAATCATCTAAAAAAACACAAATTGCAATTCATTCTGCTGGAAGACTGTAATAACCGAATTTCATGGGGTAAACAGTCTAAAGATAACTCCACCCCAGTTCTGTAGCAGTTATGTATAGGTGAGCAAACTGTGCTCCAAGTAAATGGAATATTGAAGGTAATGTTATGTTCTCATCATTGTAGAGAAATCAAGGAAAATACATTTTATTATCATATCAGGAACTGATCAATATATCGACCCCAGTAAGATCACACATTGCTGTTGTCTCACCACATCAAACAGGTCTACAGAGGCCATTAAAGTACGAAGCACAACAGGTCAAGGACCTGCCTAGAATCACATGGTCCAGAGTCTTGCAAGCTGGCGACGCCTGTGCTGTCTTTGCCAGAAGCAGTTTAGAGAGCTGCAGTATGAATTTTCATATTGTCCTCTCACATAAAGTCATCTTCAAGTTCTTGAAAGGTCTTGCTACCAGAAGCGACCTGCTTGTTCGAAGTCATCTTTTCTTGGACCATCAGGCCCTTGTAGCTCCTGATTTCAGCCTGCTTGTCCTTCTCAAGCCTCTCCATCTCTTCCTTGCGTTTCTAAAATAAAACAAGGAAAATAATGCAATCATTGTCAATGTCAAAAGTTCAGCAATTTTATAAGGTGGTAAAAATATGCCATTCCATCATAATCCATCCAGTGCTCAACAAGGCAACAACATAATACCGAGCAACAGATTTATGACTGCAAGTGCGCATAAATATACATATGTTACCTTCTGATATTAGTTGCAAAAAAGGGCATATAGCTGATAATAGCCTGATACTCAACAAAAAAGAAATTGAGATGCTGAGTTGCTGCGCATAGGATGAGAAATAGCTTACTTTATCTCTAAGCTGCATCTTTCTTTCTGCTTTTTCAGCAGCGTTTACAGCTTCACTTTCAGCTGCAGCAAAAGACATCAAGCTGTGAATACAATATGTAACCACAAGTCCACAACTAACAAAAGAAAAATGAACGAGATAACCAAAGTCAAACCAATGTGCGCATGAATGCAAAATGGATCAAATCTACGCACAACCATCAAATTGATCATGCCTTATTTCTTAGTTCTAAGTTCCAACAAATACCAACAAAAATTGGGTAATGTTTCAATGGTGCTCCGCCCATGGTGGGGAATAAAGTTCTAATAATTATAGTTTCTTTTTTACCAGTCGAGTTGTGAGTTGCAACCTTTAGCAATCATAAATGTCTAGCCTACAATGACACAAAAAATAGTCTAGCCTTCACTCCACACCACTTCCTCACTCCCCTTGACACCTCCTTGGAAACTATAAGGTGCAAAACAAATACCATCTTTAAAAAAGTCTAAAATGAAAAAAAAAATTAAAAAAATATCATCAAGCATGAGCATAACACAAATTCTTCTTGAGAAAAGTGTTATACCCTTCAAGTCAGGCTTCCGCTCCACCTTTGTCTTATTTAACCGGTTTATAATCTCATTGATCCGCTTTTCTACTTTAACAGTCCGGACCTGCAAACATGTCCGTCAGAGACACAGTTAGAATGATCAGACCACTTTGGTTCAAATATTCCCATGAAAAAAGAAACTTGAGCAAACAACAGAAGCAAGTGCATCAGCACAAGTCAAGAGGAAAAAATCCCTCAAAGGGGAAAAACAGAAGACAAAATAAGTAAGCTTGATGTGTGTGAGGGGTGGTGGGATAAATGGTAATGATTCAGCTTCACCAAAAATGAAAAACAAGAACTGATGATGAAGGATGCACTGAAAAGATATATTGTCAGTCAAGTTCCAAAGGAGAGAGATAGGACCTAAGCTAGTGAATAGTGTCCAAATTTGGTTAAAGATCACAATAATAAAACCTTCACATCTGACGCAACCCATGCAGGCTGCAATTGGAAATGGCTATGAAACAATCACATACTATCAAAAGCTTAATGGGGGTTCAAAGGACTGAACAATCACATACTATGAAATTTTCAATGTGCTAGAACTTGCATAAAGAACCCACGATTAAAAAAATGCTATCGAAAGTTATTCTAAGTATTGCATAGTCAAAAGATGTGCCACAACTATATCATTGATGCAAAGTCAGAAAAAAGAATAAATATAATCAGTTTTACAAAGTACAAATATGAAAGTACCATGGTTGCCACAGTGAACATGGCGACCAAGGCAAGTGTTCGGCGCCAAGACGCCATGGCGTCCAAGCGACCGCCATGGCGTCGTCCTAGGTGGGCTATGGCGACCAAAAGGCAATGAAGGCAGCAGACGCAGCACAGCAAAAGTATTAGGGGATGGCTACCAAAATTTAGCCAGGCATCGTCCACCAAGGCGAATAAGCCGCTCGGCGTGCCGAAGCAGCAGGGGAGGCCGGGCAGGGCGGCGGCGAGGTCGATGCACTGGACACCGCGAGGTAGCCAGTGGGAAAACTCAGAGGAAGGGGGAGCTTGCCATAACGGAAGGAGGCAAAGGCAGATCTCCGGGGTTCGAGAAGCACGGGGAAGACGACGACGTCAGCGGCGGCGCAGTGGTACGAGGGGAGAGAAGCCTAGGGCTTTTGTAACGCTCCGTCATGGGTTATATGGGCCTGTAAGTAGGGCCAACCAAGACAAGTCCACAGCCCGATTCGAAAGAGCCATATAAACCCCCTTCTCCCACCCGCCTCCTCCCCTCCACTCCTTGCGAAAACCCTAACGCCACCACTCTCCAACCCTCCCAAAGGTGGCAGCACTGTCCTTACCCTTCTTCCCTCCTCATCTCCCGCTCGCGATTGGCTCAGTCCTCGGAGAGCAGGAGATGGCGTAAGTTCCCCCCCACCCACCAAATTCTTGGCCCTAGTCTTTTCTTGGATCTTATTGGCTAATGGTGCAGGAGGGCTGGTTCGGGCAGCCGAGCGGCAAAGTCAGGCGGCCGGGCAGCAAAGTCGAGCAGCCAAGGTGCGGCAAACCTCCATGACATCCTCCCTTCACCGCCGCGATGTCTAGGCGACGCCGTAACATCCATGGAAAGTACAACAAAAACATCAAAGTTTCTGAAAATAAACTCATCCCAAAATGAATTTATGTAAATATTAAAGACCAGTTCTGTCCTAAAATACTAGAAACCTGTTAGGGACTACTCACAACATGCAAATTTCGTACAGATAGTCGCATAATGTTCAAGATTGTAGCTTTTCAGTAGCAGGGAACCATATCAGAGTTATGCCACATGAACTTACATACTAGCCAAACTTTATACTCCCTCTAATTCCAAATGTAAGTCGTTTTAGCCTTCTCAAATCTTCTCCAAATATAAGTCATTCTACAACTTCGACGTACATTTACATGGTTTATTCCTATTATGCCCTCATTGAATGAATGCATATGTTCTCATGAATAAACGAGGTCTGCCGCTCAACCTCTCTCCTCCCTAGCATATTTAAGAGTGGAACCATTAAAGTATAGAAATAAATGAAGGGAACCAAGGTCATTTCTCTTACTCCTTAATTTGTGTGCCCAAAGCTATAACGACTTATATTTGGAAACGGAGTGAGTACAACACACTAGCTTTAAATTTTGAGTAAATTTCACAGAACCACACTTATTCTTACAAAACTATCAGAAAACTACACTTTTTAGAACTAGTTTTACAAAACCACACTTATTCTTAACAATCATTTCAAAGAACCACATTTCCGCCATTTACAACCGTTTTGATAGGGTGGACCTGCATATCATTGACTCCAACACCTAACCCTGTTATGCCAATGTTGAGGGCACTGGTGCATGGCCCACCGACATGGCATGTGGCCAACTTCACTACAACTCAACTTCCTTCTCCTGCAACAGAGTGTTCTTCACGTGTTCTTCGCTTGCTTCATCATATTCTACTGAGCAAACAGCGCCCTCCGTGTCAGTTGGTTACGCATCAGTGCCCTCCACATTGGCATAATGGGGTTATGTGCTAGAGTCTCAATGACATGTAGGCTCACCCTGTCAAAATGGTTGCAGTTGACAGAAGTGTAATTCTTTGAAACGATTGGTAAGAATAAATGTAGTTTTGTGAAACTAAATCTAAAAAGTGTAGTTTTCTAATGGTTTTGTAAAAATAAGTGTGGTTTTGTAAAATTTACTCTTTAAATTTTAAATATGTAAGCATCCCCATAAGTATATGATGTATACCTAATTATATGCATAGAATGCTGCACAAAAATAGTGAACAAGGGGAAATAAAAAGGGAAATAACAGCTTCTCACCAATTTAGGGTTGTGAAAACCAACTTGACCCACATCCATGGATGGGGTCTTCTTCAGATTGTACCATGGTGTATAAACCACATCAATGTTATTCACCTTATTACCTATAACCAAAAAAAGAGAACCATTACATGTGTCTGGCTAAGATGAAACCAGGAAAGGCAAAATATAATACTGCTTCCTCAAGGAATGTGTCCAACCTTGAATAGAATTGGCTTTAACAAGCTGGGTACAATCTTCCAGCACACCTTCACTAATGTCATCCATTGTCTGACCTTTATTCAATCTCAAATATACATGTGCAGAGGACATCTTATCTACATGGAACCTGTGTTCAACAAAAGTTGTTTGAGGCACAAAGCATGATAAGATGGTCCTATGTGACCTCAAGAACTTAAAAAGTAGATCCAATGAGCAAATCACATCTTAAATAGATTTAACATTAACCAGAGTTCCATTTCGTACGCACCAAAGATGAAATATGAAATGAAGAAAAGGAAGGCATTGAGATATATTAAATGAGACAGGCTAACATGAATATCATTCATATCACTTATGTTTGGGCGCTAGAGATGTCTAAACAAAACTACACATGCAATCGGTCCCATCATTTCCAAAACTAACTATGTTTGCAGTTAAACTATACTTCAATAGTTTAAATGGCTCAAATAGCAAATTGGTTAAAAAAGTTCAAATAGCAAATAATATACTGAAGATTCATAATTTGTACTACCAAACTTGAGCAACTAGGAATGAGAGACTTGCAAAACATCATTACTATATGCCAACAGATCCAACGTCAAAATCTCACTAAACATGCTAGTTCACAACAAAAGGTTGTACCACTCAACAACCACAATTTCTACACCCTACAGTAGTTCAAAACACAGAAAGCAAACTATTTATACACCCTATATATATAAATTACCACTGAATCTAAGAACATAAGTATATCAATTGATGAATCAGACAGTCACTTGCATTTACACCAAAATGAAACAAAGTTGGAGCAATTCTCATACCAAGAAGACAAAACAATCCAAGGGAGAGAATATATTTAGATTTTCATGGTCTGAAACCTAACAAGAACCCATAGTACTGTACATGGAAATGCAATTCAAAACTCGAAAGTACAAACATTATGCTAACACAACTACACGTCTCCACCATATTCATCTAGCATATCACACAAGTGCACTGACTAGGCATTCTCCAATTGCAGATGGAACAGGGTATCTTCATTATGACTATCATGCACGACACCATCAATAAAATACACCAATTATACAAGACTTACGGATGGATTATGACCACATGGTCACCAAAGTTCTTAACTATGACATCATCCAGAGGTCACAATTAACCAAAATATGCGCACAAAAAAGGCAAGAATTTCTGCAGGAATCAAGCATGTTCCCTCTATAACAGTCAAATTACCTGTCACTCAAGCTATGCATCAATTCTTGAATCAAGACTAAATTAAAACAGACAAATGAATCAAGATCTTCTCTCCGAAATAAAGAAACAGCTGCTAACTACAAGCAAACTTTCAGGAACTAACAACCAACTCAATTTCTATCTAGCTGCTATTCATGCACACGCGACTCATCCATCAATAAAGCATCCTCTGCAAACCAGAGAACTCCTCTACAAAAGCTCAAATTACTACTAATCACAAAAAGCTCCCAGCAATATTCTAGCGTCAATATGGCATCGATTCAGACTCACGGAGCTAACTCAAATGATTCTGCACAAGAAAAGAAAAAAAATCTCGGTGGAAGAAAGAGTTACCATATGTCCTCGGGGAAGCCGTACTTAATGAGGTCCTCGTTCTCGTGCTTGTCGAGCCCCATGAAGATAGTGTAGTCGCCGGCCTCGGGCCGCGCCTTGAAGTAGAACACCATTCCGAGTCAGTCGCTCGGCGGCCGGCCGCCCGAACAGATCGGAGAAGGGCGCGGGATTCCGCGGTTCGGGCGGCGGAATTGGGCGATTGCGGAGTGGGAATTGGGGCTCGGAGGCGGGGGAGGTGGGATCCTGGCGAGAGTAATCCGGGAGATTCTCTAGGGTTTCGCGCGAAAGGAGGGCGAGATGGGAGGGGCGGCGCAGCGACACGAGGAGGACGTCACCTACTCGTCCATCTGCTTTAGCGTGTGGTTCAGATTAGATACACAATACATTGCAAGTATTATGCACGTAATGTGGTACATAGAGCATGTTTAATATAGTGTGACTTATGGTTGTTGGCTGAAATTTTTAAATTTTAACTGTTTGCGATAGAGATTATGAAAAGATATACTTGTTTGCGATTTTGGTTGATACAGATATTAGGCTTTTTAACGTGTACTACAATTAACTTGTAGATCTCGTCTTGAGAAAATACTCTGTTTGAAAGTTAGGTACTATAAAAAAAGCTAAAAATCACTTTTAAAAGCCGTTAAAGAACAAGCCTATAGTACATTGCATCCATTGCACTCAGACTTGATCATTTTGTGTTTCCACGAGAGAACCTTGCGTTTCCAGCAATTCTCGTGAATTCTTCAGGGTTTTTTAATCGGCATTTCGTTGATCACCCTCTCAATGCAGCGGCTTACGTGCTGGTTGTATCGAGTTGGCGAATCTTTGGAAGTAGTGGTGCGATTGCATATGGCTTCACTCGTTTCGGCTTCAGCTTCTGGCTTACGGCTTATTTTTCACTATTTATAAAATTTCGTCTTTTTCTGAATTTTTGGTTTTTTGTTGAGCTTTTTTGCCGGTTCTTTTTTCTCCGTATTTGTTTGTATTATACGTAATGGGCTAACATATCTACCCTACTCTATAATACACCAAAATTTTCTTTACTAAATCCACCCCCTCAACCACCCCCACAGTCATGCCTAATCAAAATCCACCCAGATTTGTGTACCAAGTAATCCAACTTCATACAAATGAATGGCCTAGATCTCTCCTCAAACCTTATTCTCTTACTCATTGAAGATTCTAAGGCCAAAATCATTTGGATCATGCATATCATCTACCCTTATCTACCCTACTCTATAATACACCAAAATTTTCTTTACTAAATCCACCCCCTCAACCACTCCCACAGTCATGCCTAATCTAAGTCCACCTAGATTTGTGTACCAAACTAATCCAACTTCATACAAATGAATGGTCTGGATCTCTCCTTAAACCTTTTTCTCTTACTCATTGAAGATCCTAAGGCCAAAATTATTTGGATCATGCACGTCATTGAACCGGTACCCACCCCGCTCGACCTGCGCTACCCCCTCCCTCCGCCTCCCCCGCGCCTCCTCCGCTCCCTCCGCCTCCCCCGCGCCTCCCCCCTCCTCCCTCCGCCTCCCCTCCCTCCGCCTCCCCCCATCCTCCCCCACGCCTCCCCCGCGCCTCCCCTCCCTCCGCCTCCCCCCATCCTCCCCCGTGCCTCCCCTCCCTCCGCCTCCCCCCATCCTCCACCGCGCCTCCCCGATCCTCCACCGTGCCTCCCCCCATCCTGCCCCATCTCCGCCTCCCCCGCGCCTCCGCTCCCTCGCCTTCCCCGCGTCTCCGCTCCCACCGCTCCCCCGCACCTCCGCTCCCCCCATCCTCCCCGATCTCCGCTCCCGCCGCTCCCCTGCGCCTCCTCTCCCTAGCCTTCCCCACCACCTTCCAAGGGTGAGGCGATACCTCCCAAGCCGCGATCCCGATCGTGAACAAGCTGCAGGACATCTTCTCGCAGCTGGGGAGCAGCTCCACAATCGACCTGCCGCAGGTCGCGGTGGTGGGGAGCCAGAGCAGCGGTAAGTCCAGCGTCCTCGAGGCGCTCGTCGGCCGCGACTTCCTCCCGCGGGGCTCCGACATCTGCACGCGCCGCCCCCTCGTGCTCCAGCTCGTGCACCAGCCGCGCCGCCCTGCCGACGCCGACGCCGACGAGTGGGGCGAGTTCCTGCACCTCTCCGGACGCCGCTTCTACGACTTCCACGAAATCCGCCGCGAGATCCAGGTCCCCCATCCTCTCCTCATAATTTATCGTTTCCATCGGTGATTGAGTCGGTTAGGCTTTGGAATGGAGGCTCAATCGATAGCGAGATAGATTTGGTTATGCGGTTTGTGGATTGTGTTCGTGAGTTTAGTGGCAATAACATTGCCTTGTGTCCATTTACTAGATTGCTATCTATTTGATATATTTAGTGCCCTTTTGATTTTGGTACGCTAAGAGCTGGGATATATTGTTAGCTTGAACGTCTTAGTGGTTTGCTTGAATGAAGAGATTGTTTGGATACTTTTATGTGGATTTAGTGGGGTCAATCCTATTGCTGATACAGTGTAATTACATTTAGTGTTTGTTCGAAAATCAAAATAACTGTTAAACTTTAGTGGTGAATTAAAATCTGGTAGCAGAGAAGTGTGTAGGGCAGCAATTTTTGTTTAAATTTTCTTTCCAGTATTTGGAAGAACAATGATAGTATCTGTCAATGATACACCCCTCCGTATCAATGCAGGCAGAAACTGACAGGGAGGCGGGTGGTAACAAGGGTGTGTCAGATAAGCAGATACGCTTGAAGATTTATTCACCAAATGTGCTAAACATCACTTTGGTCGATTTGCCTGGAATCACTAAGGTGCCAGTTGGTGACCAACCAAGTGACATTGAGGCCAGAATAAGGACTATGATATTGTCATACATCAAGCACAAGACATGTATCGTCTTGGCTGTTTCTCCAGCAAATGCAGATTTAGCAAATTCTGATGCTCTTCAAATGGCTCGAACAGCTGATCCTGATGGTATGTATGCCCTTCAAAGTCCATGTGTAGTCCAGTAGAATATTTCTATTAAGATCTTGTATCTTACTAGGCTGATTTATTGTTCTTGTAGGTTCTCGAACAATCGGTGTTATCACAAAGGTTTGATCATGTATCTTAAATTTTCTACGTTCTTGGATTGAAAAGGCAACATTCTATTCATATTATCTTTTCTACGTCTTGGATTGAAAAAAACAACATTCTATTCATATTATTCCACTTCTGACCTTAGCTGCTCTTCTATTTCCTTCCAGTTGGACATAATGGACAGGGGCACTGATGCCCGCAATTTTTTGCTGGGAAATGTGATCCCATTACGACTTGGTTATGTTGGCGTGGTAAACCGCAGCCAGCAGGTACTTTAGTTTGCAGCATGTTTGTTTAATTTAAGGGTGCAGTTGTGTTAATATTCCTACTGCATTGCTGCCTTTCACAGTTTGATAGCTATCTAACTTGGTGATCACTGAGTTCATTGTGTATAATGATCAGAACCCCCAGATGGAGTAATTGTGTGGTATTACTGCTTGTTGCCTGCTGATAAATAGTGGTTAATAACAATAGCTCTAAACTTTAAACTTCTTTACATCCATGTTTTTTCCCACGTGTAAAAAAAAACAGGTGTATAGGACATGCATATTATATCCATGGGCAAAGAGTGATATTAATTTACATAGCCATTGCTGCTGCCCATCCTAACGGTACCGAGGTACTATCTCGTGCCTCTCTTGACACCTCAAGGTACAAGCGAACTCCTCCTTGGCTCCTGTTCTGTGTGACTGGTGGAAAGATTGTGCTTTGCAAAGGATTTGGTGCTACTTTCTGCTGTTGTATCAGTTCTCTACCATGCCCACTCTTTGATGGCTGCTTAGAGATGTCTAAAAAGTTGTTCATGGTATTGGAAAAATTGTTTATGGTACTATAGTGGTTCTGGTTTAGGGTAATTTGGCATTTGATTTTTAGACACAAGATCAAGGGATTCTCAAAATATTAAGGACCAAGAACTAGAAGCTAAAGAAACAAGCTTGTCATTCCAAATGTCTAAGGAGAAATGGGGGAAAACAAACACTAAAGTATCTTTTTCGGTTATTATGCTAATATTAGCTAGCTTTAATTGATCCATGACCCAATCTATTTTTTCCTTAAAAATGATCAGATGTACAGATCAAGCTCTAGCAACAACAATAACCATCTGGCCAGCCTTTAGAAATTGATGGCAACCACTGGTAGCAACATTAACAAACATTTGTTTATGAATATGAAAATCACTGTGTTTGCACGTCACAGGATGGAAAAACGGTAGCTTCAGATAAGAAAGCTTACACCATGCTCCACTGTAGCCACTCAACACCATACCGAATGTGTGTGTTAAGCACTAATTAATCTGGTCTCGATGTTCTTTGTACAGCTATATGTAGCTATATACATAATTCAGTTGTTACATGTTGATTTACACATACTTACAGACCATCAATTAAAGTTTTCAGAAGTTGGGAACAAAGTAGAGGGCATCTTCCATGGAACTCCAATTTGCTTACAACAGAAAAGGTATTCCCCCCCCTCTAGGAACAAGCTATAGGCACATCAGCCTCAAATGTGATCATCTATGCATTATAATTATTCCACATTTATTGATTCCTTAGTCAGTCTATAGTAGTCTACATATTCATATATACATAAATATCCAGTCATGTATGTCAGTATGGAGATGTAAAAAGCTACAAGCAAATTCAGACAAAGTTAATTTAAATAACCTATCTTACCATCTTACATGTGTTATTCTCTATAAGCTTCATTTTGGTTATATGCATTAGGTGGAATGCAGGCAGCAGACTGCCAAACTACCATACTGCAGTGTATTGACTGTTCATACCTACGGCTAGCTTATTAAACTTTCCTTGCAATGAATATATTTTTCTAGAGGAATGCAAAGTTGCAATGTTATCAGCACTGAAACATATATTGATGCTGTTGATCATATTTAATAATAATTGGTACACTTCATGACTTGACTATGTAACGTCGCTGAAGGCTGTTTGGCCATGCCACAATACCAGCAAGAACCCTCAGAAGTAAACGGATTGTGACTTGACACTGTTGATCAGCATGTGGGAGGAAGTGAGTAGTGACACCGACGACTCGAGCATGATCAGCGAGGAGATCGCTGCGCCGTCGAGTTACGAAGGGTTCGGCTCTCCGGCGACAGGTGGTCATATAAGGCAAAAGTTGATCTATTGCCTTCTAGATAAAAATTTGAAGGTATTTGATTTCATATATCTTTGTATTATCTTCCTGCATTTGATATTATGCATGAGTGACGTCAAATGACTTCATGAATTTGATATTTAAATCTCCATGTCAAAATGAATTTCCGATATTATATTGGGAGAAGCAAACTAAATAAATAAAGATCACATAATAACAAATCTGCGCGCGTTCGCATCCATTCAAATCTCAACCACCGCCGATTTGAAAATCTCCGAATCGGATATTCAGATCTGAGCACCGCCGCCGCCGCCGCGCGCGCGCCAACCGATCCGGAGGGTCCCCTCGGCGGCGACGTCGATGGCGGTGCACGGGCAGCCGTTGAAGCGGGCGCGGGTGACGGCGGAGCCGTGCCTCATCGACATGCAGTCCTTCCCCGACCCGGAGGTGGAGAGGCTCGACGGCGCGTTTCCAGATTTTTTCTTTAATTTGGGAGGCTGCAAACGCATACAATTTTGTTTACCTTTGAAAGACTGTATATACTGAAAATATTGAACTTTGAATACTTCTGAAAGAACACAGTGAAAATGCATATTATTATGGCGAATCATGGATGCTTTTGGAGAGGACAAAATATTCAGAAAAAAAAGGGAAAGAAAAAGGAAAGGAAAAAAAAAAGAATTGGGATCTGGCGACTGCTAGGAAAAGAGTCTGGTCCAGCTTATTCCCAATTGATACTATGCCCAGTTCGCCTGATTGCATTGCATGATTATTGCCTGAAACTAACAGTTAATTCATTAATTCGATGGCCTGATGAATTGAACTTGAACTGAGCTGCAAGTTTTGAACTTGTAGATTATAATGTGCTTGGAAGTTTTTCTTCATATCTGTTTACAAGATAAGCAAAATTTTCATGTCATTGGCCTAAATCTGCGTTATCAATTAAGCTAATGGTAATGTCTGCTGCGTTATCTTGTTTTGTATTTTACCGTAGCGTTAGCACGGGCACACTACTAGTACTCTATAATACACCAAAATTTTCTTTACTAAATCCACCCCCTCAACCACCCCCACAGTCATGCCTAATCTAAATCCACCCAGATTTGTGTACCAAGTAATCCAACTTCATACAAATGAATGCCCTAGATCTCTCCTCAAACCTTATTCTCTTACTCATTGAAGATCCTAAGGCCAAAATCATTTGGATCATGCATATCATTAAACCCAAAACTCCACCCCGCGCCCCCACACACACGCCCCCGACGCGGCGACGCTACCTCCACCCCGCCTCCTCCTCCCACCGATTCTTCCTCCCATCTTCTCCCCCATCTCCCCACGATCTCTGCGCCTCCCCCGTTCACCGAATCACCGCGCCGCCTCCTCCCCTCCCTCCTTCGCCTCGCCTCCTCCTCTCCCTCATCCGCCGCTCCGCCCTTCTCCCCACGATCTCCGCTCCTCCCTCCTCCACCCGCGCCGCCTCCTCCCTCCCTCCTCCGTCGCTCCGCCCTCGCCTACTCCTCCCCACCCGCGCCGCCGCCGCCTCCTCCTCCCCCACTTCTTCGCTCAGCCGCCGCCTCCTCCCCTGCCTCCTCCCCCGCTCCTCCGCTCCGCCAACGCCGCCTCCTCCCCACCCCTCCGCTCCGCCGCTGCCTCCTCCCCACCCAGCGCCGCCAACTCCTCCTCCCCCTACTCCTTCGCTCCGCTGCCTCCTCCCACGCACCAATCCCAGATCGGATCTGGTCCCGCGGCCATTCCAATCCCAAATCCCATTCCCTCTCACCTCTCGAACCCGTGCCCCTCCGCAGATCGTCTCCTCCCCTTCCTCCTGTGCGCGCCGCCGCCAATGGTCGCCGTGGACCCACCGGCTCACGAGGCCTCGGCCCCCGCCGCAGCACCCGCGCCCGCCCTGAAGCGGAGCGCCAGCATCGACCGCATCCCCGAGGATGCGCGGCGCATCCTGCACCGCCTCGTCGGCGAGCTCTGGGGCGGCGACGTCGACCCCAGCGCCCTCGCCGTGTCCCAGCTCAAGGGCACATGACCAACGAGGTCTTCCGGATCACTTGGCCCAGCGGCGGCGGCGACCAGCGCAAGGTGCTCGTGCGCATCTACGGCCAGGGCGTCGAGGTCTTCTTCGACCGCGCTGACGAGGTCTGCACCTTCGAGTGCATGTCCCGACTATTGTGTGCCCTGACTGTTTGCTGCTGTACTACTACCCAGGTTCGTTTTGTCATCATGGGAAATCTATTCTGCTCTGATTATTCTATCCATAGGCGTTTTGATCTAAAAGGCTCGTCTCTTGGCCGTACAACTGACAAGCCACAAACTGAGATTGATCAGTATACAACTCTGAAAGACCTCGATCTGAACTTCATATTTAGATTGAAGAAGCAGTGGTTTCAAGAGTTCCAAAGGTGCAACCATCCTTTGTATTATTGTCTCATATTCTATTTTTATGTTTGAGTTTAGTGTTAGTTAGAAATCATGGTATTTTTAATCCATAATGTTAATAAAGGGTTAAATTTGTTGAAGCAGGCAAGTGGACAGGGATTGTGATTTCCTTGAGCAGGAGAAGATAATGGATTACAGTCTCCTGGTGGGTGTACATTTTAGAGATAATAAAGAGAAGCTTCTGACCGAAAACTCAAAACATCTTAGCAAATTTATTAAAGAATAATCAAGTAGTTATTTATACCTTACAATGTACTTTGTTTGGTTGAAGGTTCTACTGACAATGATATCAACGAAGCATCAACACCCCGCCTTTCAAGAGAAAACACAGATCAGTTCCTTGCTGATCCAAACAGGTCAGTCAGACATTTTAACTAACCTTATCCGTTCTCTTATATACTTATGTGTTACTGGAATCTATCCTTTTTTTAATAATTTTTCTTCTGTGATGTCTACCTGTCTCGATCCTAGCGTTGAGCAAATCATCAGATACTCTGGCAATGCTAGGTTTGAACCATTTATATTATATATGCTTGAAAGTTGACACTGATTTCTTGGCTCGAGGATATTTGGTACTTCTTTCTTAAGCAGCATTTTAACCCTAATGAAAACAGCTTGCTCTTTCAGAATTTTTAAGTCAACAGGACCACTAATGATTAATTTTTCAATCGACATAATCTTGAAAACTGAAATGAAATAATTAAAGATGCAATCATGTAATCGTTCTTTTGTGACCTATTCAAAATCTAGAATGTGTCCAGTTGGTTCATGCCCACCATGACTTCTAGCCACACCAGGGCATTTTTGCTGTGGGCCCTAGCAGCTACTACCTTTCCATTCATATTTGCCAGCTATCTTGGATATGGTTATATGTGCTGTCAACTAGCTGAACAGCGGGTAGTAAATAACCACACAACTAAATTATCAAGATAGGGCTTCAGATACACATAAGTAATATATACCATGAAAAATACCCTTCTGATTTGTAATTGCTCCACTATTTACTTGAGATTTTCATCTGAATATGGCGTATGAACAGGTGGTCTAAAAACAAATTCGGGGCAAACATGCCTGCAAGAGCTGAAGTCACCGCTCGGAAGAATGATTGTGAATCACAGCTTGTTGGAGAGCCAACCGGGGAGTATTACGATGTTATATTGCATTTTGGGATTATAGACATACTACAAGATTACGATATCAGCAAAAAGTTTGAGCATGCATACAAGTCTTTCCAGTATGACTCAACATCGATATCAGCAGTGGATCCAAGGCAGTATTCCAGACGTTTTAAAGATTTCATATACAAAGCGTTTCAAGAAGACAGGTTAGACAGATGAAAACATATTGAAGCTTGAGAACTACATACATATATAGAGCTCACTGATATTTTGTAGGGTAGGAGATGTTAACTTTGTTCATCTTTGTCGATTTCACAGTTGTGTTTTTAATGCCTTCTTTGGTACAAACTAAGAGGTATTAGCTGTCCTATTCCTTGTTAGCTTGCAAGCTAATGATAATACTGTACCAATAGTATTGTTCACTGTGCAAATTATACTGCTGTGATGATTGATGAGGCAATGTTGTCATAATTTTGTGGTAAGCTAACGCTGAACATAATCACTTACATTTAAAATGGATAATTTGTACAAGGCTTCAAGCTCTTGAGAAGGTTTCATTCCTAGCCTACCACAACTTGTTTAGGACAAAAAGGCTTTATTGTTATTGTACAATGCTTCAAGCTTGGTTGTTCGAACATGAGATCGATACCATTGGAGTTTCAAGGGCATTGCTATGTGTGATTGTTACAATGTAGCTGGGCAATATGAACTTATGATTTACTGTGGTTGACAACTGCAGCAATGAGACGGTATGATGCGGCCAGTTGGTTGCGAAGAACAGTTGGGGTTGTGTGCGCAAGGGACATGCCAGAAGAGCCCTCTGAGGAGGAATTCCGGCTTGGGCTGAGAAATGGCATTGTTCTTTGCAATGCACTGAATAAGGTCCAGCCCGACGCCATACCTAAGGTTGCACTTATCACCCTCAAAATTTCTGGTCTATTTAGCTACTGCGCATGCTAATGTATGATGCCAATTCTCTTGGCAATGTTATAACGCTTTCAGGTTGTGGAAGCCCCCTCAGATACTGCTGCACCAGCAGATGGCTCGGCTTTGTGTGCGTATCAGTACTTTGAGAATTTGCGGAACTTCCTTGTCGCTGTAGAAGATTTAGGTCTCCCTACATTTGAGGTGTCCGATTTGGAGAAGGTAATTTGTTTCATGATGTATAGAGAGCTCATGCCGTGAGCCCTTTCTGTTTGACTAGAAATTCAACATTGTTTAGATGGATTTATCTCCTGGTTAGCAATGCACTTCAAATGAATGCTGCCTTTGCAAGATTTAATATTTGGTTTACTTTTTCCATGACAAAACTTAATGTATTTTATTTGTCAATTGGAATACAGGGTGGCAAAGGTGTTCGAGCTGTGGATTGTGTTCTTGCTCTGAAGTCATTCAGTGCAAGTAAGAAAATAGGGAGACAGGCTTTGTGTAAATATGGTGGCATTTCAAAGCCTTTGACATCCAGAAAGTATTTCATACTCAAGAATTCTGATGCTTTCATGAATAAGATAATGAGAAGCCACACAGCAGAGGTAATCCAGAATGGTTTTTCAGTGGAGCAAAACATAGCAACTGATTGCTCTATAGAATCCAATGAGATGGTAAGTATTATGTAATATGTGTTCTTATTTTGCATTCAATCATGTGTTGTATTGTACACTTGTAATTCACAACGACCTTTATCTTCTTCTTTTGTAGACTACTGCCGACTCCCTCAACATGCTTGTGCGTACAGTTCTCTTAGATAAGAAACCAGAAGAAGTCCCATTGGTGAGCCTACTTTCCTTACATAGCCGTTTGTTATGCAGTGTGGCTGCTGGACGTAAAGAATGAAACCAAAGTCTTTGCTAATTTGCAGATTGTTGAGTCGCTTCTAAACAAAGTTATTCAGGAATATGAGCATCGCATTGCAAACCAGAACTTGGTATGTTCCATTCCACTATCAACATGGAAATTTTCCTCTGTTATTATTCAGAAGATCAGGCTTGTCCAAATTTACTGAGTTCCAAAAATAGTGAAACTAAGATTGTTATTAGGTGATCATGTTGATCTTTAATCTCAGGATGAAGATATAGTAACTGTACGGTTGTACTAATTTGGACAAAAACATCACAGGTGACATGCATAGGCGATCTTAGAAGGACCGAGTCATTTTCCAGAGCGGACACTCCATTGGAGCCAGACCATACTTCCACCAGCGGTAGTGCTGCTCATCAGTTCCAATCAGAGGCAGAAATAAATTTTGATCTACAGCAGAAACAGATCCATGTATCTTGTGTTCTTCATTCTTTATTTGATCTTGACTAACCTGCATTTCCATCAATCTTCTTTTGACAGTTTATGATCCCTGTAGGAATTGAGAAGCACCCTTTCTTCTGTCAAGTCTGGCATGGAACAATTAAGATTACAGTACTCTGAAGAATTTAGTAAAATTGGTAAGTATAATTGAGTTTTGCAGCTATCTAAATTTTTCACTTCAAAAGTATTTGAGATATGCCACATTCTTTACCATGTTGTAATAGGGAAGCATTTGTACATTCTTTCCAATGCGGCTTCTGGCTACCACAAAGTTCTTGAGGAAAACCGCAAGTTATACAACCAAATACAGGATATTTTGTAGAGCTCACTGATATTTTGTAGGGTAGGAGATGTTAACTTAATGATAACTTATAGATAGAAAAATTGTAACCACAAATGCGCAAGCCAGTCGGGTGTTGTAAATGTTTTTTTACCTGAGGGTAGCATGTATCAGGTACTATTCTTTTGTAACTGTCTTGATTGATACCTTTCAACATACCCATAGGAAATCCTTGGATTTCCGTCTGCACACTGTACAATGTTCTGGGGACCTGGCGGCTAGCACTGATACCTCAGTTTTGTTCTCCTTTCCTGAAATGAATGATCACGTCTTGGCTATTTGCTAACTTCCAATGATGCAACACTGTGATGGGCCCAACTGAAACTTAGTGGCAGCTGAGACATCAGCATTTTGTGTGCTTTAGAGTCAGCTTTTGATGGTGGCTTATCTGCAACTCTGCATTGAACCAAAGACACGGTATGGAGCAATGTTGCGCATTTTGTGCAAGTTGCTTCCCTGCAATGAAAAGGACAGATTCAGCAACCAGGTGTTTAACCAGCAGGCTGCAAATTATGTACAACAGTATCTGATGAGAAGTGGATAGCAATGTGCATGCAAGCAATCAGGTCACAGTTCAGTGCTTATGTTTGCTGGCGCGGTAGGAGGATTGTTATTTTGTGTGGAAATGGTTAGCTCCCAGCATTGGTAGGTTTTGATATGCATGTCATGCCTGCACCTTTCAGTCAGAGTCATGTATAAGAACCTGGATGTCATCTTGGGCTTCTTCTGGAATGTTGTAGTTTAGGACCACTCAGTAGTCATTGCGACCACACATAGAGTCGTTAAGATCACTTCTGGTTTGCTCCGACCACACATTTATACTCCGACAACGTACTCGTAACTTTAGCTGATGAATATTTGGTTATACAATATATGAGACGTGAGTCTTAATGAATCTGATTGTTCGTTTTATTTTTTACAAATTTTATCTTGTTTTGTATTTTATCGTAGCGTTAGCACGGGCACACTACTAGTTTTTTTAATTTTTTAAAACTTAATTATGCTAAATAAGTATCTGTCAGCTACATTATTTTTTCAGTCAGTTACAATACTTTTCAGCCATAAGCCACCCAAAAAAAGCCCAAATGAGCACTTGGCACAAGCCTGCCAAGACTTCAAATCATGTTGCTTTGTTCGAGTTATCGAGTTCATCACCTGCAAGATCAGGACAACCTCACACGCACACCCGTGTGCATATCGTTGTTATTTATATAAACAAACAAGTGGTCTTTTGTTTGCAATGCATTTTTTCGTAAATAAAGGCTTTGAAAGTACATTTAAAGCATAATACTATACGTAATGCATCAAATATATGCTGGGGAGGAGCTACACCTCGGACAGGGTAGGCTTCAGCCTAGAGTGTGGAAAAATATCTAATGTATAGCCTGAGTAAATTTAGTCTATTATGGGTAACATTTTTATGGTCTAATCTAAATAGCCTAGATCATTCTAACACTGAGCTCAGGACATAATCAAATCCTGACTTCGCCACTGAATATATGTATTGTATAACTGGGCAACATATCAGATGTAGTCCACCTTTAAGGTGTAACCATGCAACCTTGTTGGTTGAGACACCAAATCAATATAAAAAATTTCAAAAAATTTATACTTGTACTTCTCAAGTTCAAGGGCAAATTCATATACTATGCTAATAGTAACAAAAATGAGGTAAATCAAAAGGAAAAGGAAAAATGTTACTATTCACAAAACAATATGCTTTTTTTGCTTTGGTTTATAGTTGAAATTTTAAGGGTGCTAGAACACTCCATATGCTACGTCATCAATTTATTTCAAAAAATTTCATATTGATTTCATCATGCCCCAAGTTGCGTCACTGCTACAGACAGCCCTATCACAGACGGTTCGGAACCGTCATCACAGACGGTTCCTGAACCGTCAGTGTTTAGGTGTCAGTGATAGTTGGTGGTTATCACAGACGGTTCCCGAGCCTTCTGTGATAAAAACATTACAGACGGTCTTGATTACTAACCGTCTGTGATAGGCGAGTATCACAGACGGTTTTTTATAAACAACTGTCGGTGATACTTGCCTATCACAGACGGTTAGTAATCAAGACCGTCTGTAATGTTTTTATCACAGAAGGCTCGGGAACCGTCTGTGATAACCACCAACTATCACTGACACCTAAACACTGACGGTTCAGGAACCGTCTGTGATGACGGTTCCGAACCGTCTGTGATAGGGCTGTCTGTAGCAGTGACGCAACTTGGGGCATGATGAAATCAATATGAAATTTTTTGAAATAAATTGGTCTGTGATATTGTGTATATCACAGACGGTCTTGATTACTAACCGTCTGTGATAGGCAAGTATCACCGACGGTTGTTTATAAAAAACTGTCTGTGATACTCGCCTATCACAGACGGTTAGTAATCAAGACCGTCTGTGATATGCACAATATCACAGACGGTTTGTATTACTAACCGTCTGTGATATTGTGTATATCACAGACGGTCAGTAGTAAAGCCGTCTGTGATAGCAGTCACACCACATACGGCACTCTTTGAAACCGTCTGTGATATGGTATCACAGACGGTTTTTAACAATGAACCGTCTGTGATACCAAGTGCATCATCCATTTTATATGCTGTTTCTTGGCTAGCCTCAGGATATGCTAGCCATGCCCTCTGAAAGCAAGCAGATTACAGATAAATGACAGATATAAGTTAATTGCAACTCATAGTAAATTACAACAAAATTCGATACACAGATGAATGTAACAATATCACATATATAGAATGAAAATTGTTACACAAAATCTGACAAATGTATTCAATTGAAGGAATTGTTTGATTTGTACAGTTGAATCCAATGTTTCAACATCTAATTATCATCATCGCCGGCGTGGAACTCTCCCCTCTTATTTATGACCTCTGCTAGCAAGAATTGGGAGATGATTGCACGAATATCGACGAGATTGTCAAGATCATATGCACTTCCGTCGAAGTTCACCCGCTGTCGCTAGGAGCAATGTTAAGTCATTAATTAGCATGTGTGTGTAATATAATCAGAAAATAATAATTATTGGAAGGACCTGACAAACCTCTGGATCATTGATCTTAGTACCCATGATTTCCATCATATGGCGGCAAACGTAGAATCCACATACGTTGCCCTGTAGCTGCTGGTGGCACTGCAAAAATAGAATTACATACATCGGTATTGTCAATTCTAGAGGCATTATTACAAAGTATGATATAGGATTATTGTGTTGTAGCGGGTACCGGAAATCGCGTGTTGTGTCGTAGCGTGTCACTGGATTTGTCGTGTGTTCCTCCTTGGGCAACATATTCGGCAAACGCCCTACGTGATTCAAAAAACTTAGCCTCGGCCATGGCAAACAAAAGAAATATTACAATAGAGTTATGTATGGAGGAAATGAGTTTACCTGTTAAGTACTTCTTGCACACGACTGAAGTCGTGGTTGCTCCTAAGGAGGGAATCAAGGTATATTACCTTGCTCCACTTTGGTACAATCACAATCAAAATCCAGTGATTCCTAGTCATATGTGTCGCCACAGTGATTAATCCTAAGTTCATGCTGCATGTAAAGTACAAATGAAACATATGTGTGGCAACTAGTGAAGCACTTACTCTTGGTTGAAGGGTACCATGACGTACTCCTTGTTGGTGTGAGCAATCAATCCCCTCGTTATGTAACCTTCCACGAAGGATGCATTTGCGTTGATAGATTGCTCGGAGACCAAGTGAGGGTCGAGGAAACCCACCGGTCGTCGCGATTTCCGGGCTTGTTGGATCATGTATCTATACATAAAGAAAGAGTAATGACATTTATCTGTATAACGTGAATGTAGAACTTCATTGTACAGTACACTTACAGTGTCCAGCATCGTAGAAGTGAGGCGTCGAGTTCGTCGAGATTGAATAGTAAGAATAAATCTTCGAAGGTCACGACGATGTAGCCCAAGTCATGGAGGAAATGCGTCTCGTTATATTTCACAGTGAATGCACTCTGCCGGTTTGGCTTCATGTTGGACTTCTCCATGTACCAGGCATGCAATGTATTGCAAATCATACCAAGTTGGCGTAATTGTGAATCGGGCACCAACGACACTCCTAGAATAAACTTCCATGGCACGGGACCCGGCTTAATTTTCTTCGCATGAGCCTTGGAGGCCTTGGAGCCTCGCTTATGATATGTTCTCGGTGGCGTCTCGGCGGGAGCCGATGCAACAGACTTTACTGGATTTGGAGGTGGAGGTGGAGCCACCGGAGCCGATGTGCCAGGTCCAGGGCGACGTCCCTCTTGGGCCACTGGATGTGAAGATTGTGGCACGGACATGTCGAGGACGATGTCCCTCTTGGGCCACTGAATGAATGTGTGGACGGCATCCCCTAATGTCTTAATCTCTTCGTTTGGGGGCTTCTCAAGAGGGACGGACTTAAAAATATCATTAATCATGTCCACCTGGACCTTTATGAAACCGGTGTCTACTTGTACACCGTGCACCAGCGTCCCTGGCAGCAATGGATACACCATGCCGCGCCCAGCGTCAACGGGAATAGAGCCAACAAGCCTGACTCTGAGGCTGCAAGGGATGGGCTCCTACATAACGATACAAGAGCTGAGTTAAGGCGTCCACCAGAGAGATCTATGTACCATTCTAAAGAGGTACATTACCTGAATGTCATCAATACGTAAGTGGTCGTCGCTATGTTCAGAAATTGGTGTGGACGCGCAGCTACTGCGACGTTGAGGGGGACTGGGTACCGCAGTACTAGGAGTGGGTTGCGAATGGTTGCGGACTTGTCTCAGTTCTTCCCGCAACGAATCTATCTCTCCTCGAAGTGAGGCAGTCTGCTCTTGAAGTGAGGCAGATAGTTGTTCCTCAAGTTGAGCACGAAGCTCCTGTTTTATTTGTTCGCTGCGGTACGCCTTGCATCTCTTCCTACTCCTATATGTCTCGGAGTAATCTGGAAATCCTTGCCTCCAAGGTACATAAACCCCCATGCCTCGTGTGCGACCTGGGTGCTCCTTGTTTCCCAAGGCCTGTGATAGTAAATCTATCTCCCTATATTCTTCAAAGGAGCCACGAGAAGATTCGGTAGTCAATGATTGCTGCAAGAGGCAATTAATCATGTTATTTTTGAACCCATGAAGTTCAAGAGGTGTTAACAACTATGTTGTTTAACATATTTTACCATGCGTTGGGACACTTCCTCATCTGCGGGGTTTTTGAAAGAGACACCCGAAGATGTGGTTGATGACCTCGCTCTTAACCAGTTTCGAGCGCGCTCGTTTGCGATCCCGGCAAATGGCGGAGAGGACTCCGATCGGATTGCGACCTCATCCTGCATCCTCCATTGCGGGATTTTACCCGCGTACCCAGCAGTGCCGAGTCTGTGAGGGTGCGTGTTTTGTGACTGGAGATCCTTGTGCGCCGCACTTTGTTGTACAAATTCAGGCATCGTCTTCATCTGCACAAAGGCCTCCCATGTTTCCGGCGACACGAAAGGATACTTCGTGAAGGGCGTGACATCCTCGGCCACGTACTTCGTCACAAGAATGCTCTTAAAATTCTTCCATG
Source organism: Dendrocalamus latiflorus (assembly GCA_017311315.1). Taxonomy (NCBI): domain Eukaryota; kingdom Viridiplantae; phylum Streptophyta; class Magnoliopsida; order Poales; family Poaceae; genus Dendrocalamus; species Dendrocalamus latiflorus. Next base: position 29,383,796 of record CM029634.1, read on the forward strand.
CTTTTCCCATCGCGAGGAGCGCCTGCCGTTGCACGAGTCCCTGTGCTTCTACTGGGAACTCGAAGGAATTTGTAAGTTCCTCCCATAGCTGATTTTTGTGATCCTTTGTCAAATCTTTCCAGCTTGCTATGGTGATGGGGACCCGTTGCCTTCCAATTATCCCGCAGGTAGTCCGAAATGATGACGCTGCTTTCGACGGTTCCAGAGGAGTCCCATTCGGAGAGACCACCGTGATGGTCATTCGGCCCTCTGGCCTTTTCGATACTCCTCGGCCACGTTTACTTTTCGCAATCTTGGGAGCGTGAGACCCAGATGACGACGACGAAGACTGTGTGGACGCCATCTCTCTTCTAAGAAAAAACTAACTGCAGTGAGCTATGGACCCAGCTTGTCAAAGTTCTATGAATCAAGTGACACAAACCAGTGCATCAAGTTCATTGAACAAGATACACTGGAGTGTGTCACTTGCTTTATGCTCTTTGACAAAGTTCTAACGATTAACTAATTGCAGTGAGCTATGGGCCTTCTAAATAGACCTTGCAGCTAACAAGTGCAGCATATATTATTGTTACAAGGTTCTATGAAGTGCCTACAGTGAGCTAAACACCTGCAGCATATATTATATGCTACATAAAATACATGTGAAGCATATATCATAAAGCTAACATGTTGAGCATATAACATGTGAAGCATATAACATAAAATTCATATGAAGCATATAACATAAAATTCATGTGAAGCATATAACATAAAATTCATGTGAAGCATATAACATGTGAAGCATATAACATAAAATTCATGTGGAGCATATAACATAAAATTCATGTGAAGCATATAACATGTGAAACATATAACATAAAATTCATGTGAAGCATATAGCATAAAATAAGCGGCGTCGGGAGTGACCGGCGGCGTCGGGAGGGAGCGGCGTCGGGAAGGAGCGGCGGCGTCGGGAGGGACCGGCGTCGGGAGGGATCGGCGGCGTCGGGAGGGAGCGGCGTCGGGAAGGAGCGGCGTCGGGAGGGACCGGCGGCGTTGGGAGGGACCGGCGTCGGGAGGGAGCGGCGTCGGGAGGGAACGGCGGCGTCGGGAGGGAGCGGCGTCGGGAGGGACTGGCGGCGTCGGGAGGGAGCGGCGGCGTCGGGAGGGACCGGCGGCGTCGGGAGGGAGCAAAACCTAGCTAGCAGGGGCGCTGCAGGGTGGAGACAAGAGACTGCGCCAGAGCGGACTCCGCAGACCTAGCTGCGGGTATTTAAAGATGAGCTATCACAGACGGTTCTATCAATATAACCGCCTGTGATATGCACTTATCACAGACGGTTCTATCAATATAACCGTCTGTGATATCAATATTATCACAGACGGTTCTATATATATAACCGTCTATGATATTTATATTATCACAGACGGTTATATCTATAGAACCGTCTGTGATGTTTTATCACAGACGGTTTCTTTTGATAAACCGCCTGTGATATTTCACTATAAATACCGGTAGCTAGCTAGGTTCCTATGTCATTTTACAATTACAATGGAACATAGATACATTTATGAAAAACGCAAGCATAACCATAGATATAACTATTTCTTAGTTCCTTAGTCATTTTACAATTACAATGGAACATACATACATTTATGAAAAACACAAGCATAACCAATATCATTTATTACACTTTGGCTATATCATTTTAAATAAAGCCCTTCACGATGATCGACACGCATATAGCTTGGTTCATCGCCTTATTCTTCCTCGAGCCTGATGCCTTGTCCGAATGGAGGCAAATCATCAAATTGATTGTACTCTTCCTCATCCACAACATTCTCAACCCCGACAATCCTTCTTTTTCCCTGAAGAACTACATGGCGCTTCTTATTTGCCGGGTCGGTTACATAAAATACTTGAACAACTTGCCTCGCGAGTACGAATGGTTCATCTTTGTATCCTACACATTCGAGGTCCACGGTAGTGACGCCGTACTTGTCAACCTTTACACCCCGTGGAAGTTGGACCCAACGGCACCGAAATAGAGGAATTTTGAAAATTACGTAGTCAAGCCCCCAAATCTCCTCTACAAGCCCGTAGTACGAGCTTGGGCCAGCGGTACTGCCGTGCGCATCATAGGCATCTATGCGGACACCTGAGTTCTGCACTGTGCTCTTTCTATCTTGATCTGTTGTATAAAATGTGTAGCCATTAATGTCGTATGCTTGCCATGTCACAATTGTAAATTTTAGCCCTTTTGCCAACCATTGTAGTGTTTCACTTGACGACCTCCTAGTCAATTGCGCCTTGAACCATTCGTTGAACTGACGGTTGTGTTGTCTCGTGGTCCAAACTTCTGACTAGCCTGCATTCTCCTGACGTAGCATGTCCTTGTGCTCTTCAATATATGGGGTCACTTCAGTCATGTGTTGTAAAACCATGAAATGGGCTTGAGTATACGTATTTTGATCCGGAGTTATTGCTTTCCTCCCGATAGTCCCGATACCCTCTAGCCTCCCCTCGTGACGAGATAGAGGTACACCTATCGGCTCTACCTGAGCCATGTAGCCGATGCAGAATTCAATGACCTCTTCTGTTGTATAACCTTCGATGATGCTACCCTCCGGTCGAGATCGATTGCGTACATAGGACTTCAGAATTCCCATGTACCTCTCGAAAGGGTACATATGACGTAGAAATACGGGGCCACATATTTTTATCTCTTTCACAAGGTGGACAATGAGATGGACCATGATATCAAAAAATGATGGAGGGAAATACATCTCTAGATGACATAGAGTTGTCACCACCTCGGTTTGCAGAGCATCTAGTCCATCCGGATCAATGACCTTCTAAGCAATTGCGTTGAAGAAATAACATAGCCTTATGATTGTCACTCGAACCTTGTTCGGTAAAATACTTCTAATTGCAACAGGTAGCATTTGAGTCATTAGCACATGACAGTCGTGAGACTTCATGCCAATTAATTTCAAATGTTCCATGGAAACAAGTTTCTTCATGCTTGTCGAGTGACCGGATGGAACTTTCACACCATTTAAGGACTGGCACAATTCAGTTCTCTCGGACTTAGACAGAGTGTAACATGCTGGGGGAAGGTACGTCCGGCCTTTATCGGTCTCTATCGGTGCTAACTCGGTCCTGATGTTCATAGCGACCAAGTCACGCCTTGCGTTAACACCATCCTTTGTTTTGTCAGGAATGTTCAGTAAGAGACCAATCAAACTGTCACATACATTCTTCTCTACGTGCATGACATCGATGCAATTGCGAACTTCTAAGTGCTCCCAATAAGGCAAGTCCCAAAATATTGACCTCTTTTTCCACATTTTCTTCCTCAATTTACGTCCCTTTCCAAACACAACATTTATATCCTTGACCATATCATACACCTCTTTCCCGCTAAAAGGTCTTGGTACTGAGTCATCCTCTTTTTTTCCGTCAAATTGTTTCTTCATCTTGCGGTATGGGTGATACTTTGGAAGGAACCTACGGTGACGCATGTACACAGTTTTTCGGGAGTTGTTCAACCACACACTCTCCGTATAATCTAAGCAGTGCGGACACGCTTTGGCTCCTTTTATACTAAACCCTGACAGGTTACCAAGGGCAGGAAAATCATTAATGGTGCAGAACAACATGGCCCGTAGAGTGAAGTTCTCTCGTTTGTCCGTATCCCACACATGTACCCCTTCATTCCACAATGTTGCAAGATCTTCCACCAATGGGGCTAGGAACACATCAATATCGTTGCCAGGTTGCTTCGGCCCTTGGATAAGTAGTGACATCAAAATATATTTTCGCTTCATACACAGCCAAGGAGGAAGGTTGTACATGCACAGAGTCACGGGCCAGGTGCTATGTCGACTGCTCATGTTACCAAAAGGATTCATTCCATCTGTACTCAACCCAAACCTTATATTTCTCGGTTCCACACCGAAATCTACAAACATCCTATCGATGTTCCTCCACTGGGCAGAATCAGCAACATGTCTTATCATTCCGTCTTTCTTACGCTGCTCGCAGTGCCAACGCATCAATCTTGCATCCTTGCGGTTTGCAAATAAACGCTTCAAACGGGGGATTACAGGAAGATACCACATCACCTTAGCAGGAGGTCCTTGCTTCACCTCGATGCCCTTCCCATCATCAGAGTCATTTTTACGTTTGTATCGGGATGCTTTAAACACCGGACAAACATGTAAGCTAGCATACTCTTTACGGTACAGGATACAATCATTCCGACATGCATGTATTCTTTCTACTTCCATTCCTAATGGACAAAGAATCTTCTTGGCTTGGTAGGTGGTTCTCGGCAACACATTTCCCGTTGGAAGCATGTCCACTAGGAGACCTAATAATGCCGTGAAACTCTTGTCGGACCAACCATTGCTTGCCTTCAATTTTAGCAGTTCTAGAACTGATGACAACCTCGTGTATTGCGGCTTGCAGCCCGGGAACAAAGGTTTCTCCGAGTCCTCCATCAAGCCCTCGAATTTACCAAACTCTCTCTCACTATAGTTCCCTTCTGCATCACGTAACATCTGATCCAGATTATCATCCTGCGACCTATCCTCATGATCCAGATTGTCATCCTGCGACCTATCCTCATGATCCAGATTGTCATCCTGCGACCTATCCTCATGATCCAGATTGTCATCCTGCGACCTTTCCTCATGATCGAAAGAACAGTCCACAACTGGCATATCGTTGCCTCCCTCGACTATGTCATAACTACCTTCTTGTGTACTCTTCTCTTCACCGTGACTGGTCCAACATTTGTACCCTTTTCTGAAACCCCTTCGAATCAAGTGAGCTTCAATCTGCGCTGAGTTGCTAAACATCTTGAGATTATCACAATCAATACATGGGCAATACATATATTTCATCCCCTTCTTCAACATATCCAGCTCGGCCGCCCTTCTAAAGGCAGACACGCCAGTAATGTACTCTTCACTCACACGGTTCTCAATATACATCCAGCTTCGGTCCATCTACGCTACACAAGTGAAAAATGGGTGTCAAAAATGATTATTACCTCTACTACTAACCTCTGATCAGATCACTAAGAATGTTAAGTAATTGAATACTAATCTCTGATCAGATCACTAAGAATGTTAAGTAATTGAGTATGCTAACCTCTGATCAGATCAATAAGAAGACGGTGATATTTTTTCACCCCCAACTCCCTAAAGCCGGCCACCTTGCTCCACCGATGCAGCGCAATGAAGACAGATCGGTGTCGACATCCTTCAAGCAAGTACGCCAAGTAATTAATACTACGCAGAATATCACAGACGGTTCCAACTACAAACGGTCTGTGATTTCTGCCTATCATAGACGGTTCGCATCAATAACCGTCTGTGATAGTCTCATTATCACAGACGGTTCGTAACACGAACCGTCTGTGATGTACATAATATCACAGACGGTTCTAAATATCAACCGTCTGTGATTTATGCGTATCACAGACAGTTCGTGTATAGAACCGTCTGTGATAGTCCTTCACAGACGGTTTACATTACAAACCGTCTGTGATAGTTACACGGGGATGAACTGTTTCGTCAGGGCATGACTGCCAACTCGAAGCATATATAGCATAGCATTCGAGGCACATCCGAGGCCTGCTGCTGTGTCTTGAGGAATGCCAAGAGCTGGTCTTCAGATGTGGCTGCCACATCTGAAGACCAGCTCTTGGCATTCCTCAAGACACAGCTGCAGGCCTCGGATGTGCCTCGAATGCTATGCTATATATGCTTCGAGTTGGTAGTCATGCCCTGACGAAACAGTTCATCTTTCCCGACAAAATTCAAGGCAATTTTATTACAATAGTGCAAAGAAAAGACATTTCAAGATTCTTGGTTGAGCTGGTCGAGGAACATGCAAATACAGAGGCAAGCACAAAAACTCAACAACACATTCAGATCGATCTATTACAGGATAACAAGCTAACAAACCCTTCGTGGCACGACGGTTCACACTAAACAAGACACACTTACGGCAAGAGTGTGTTGTTTAGTATGAACCGGTCGTGCCGCGATGGAGGTGCTAGCTCACAGCGGAGGGGAGATGCATGCAGGAAGCTAGCTAGTGGATGAACTCACGCGTGACTAGTACCGGTGGAAAGGTTGATGGGGAGTTATTAATAAGGGCCTGGCCGTGGGAGGAACTGGTGCCAGCCATTCGATGTGGAGAGAATAGACGGGTGAGATCGAAATCCTGTGTATACGCCAATTATTGGTGACATGTGATTATTACACACCAATTATCAGTGACATGGGATTATTACAGACGGTTCTTAACAGGAACCGTCTGTGTTATCTGGCTTTTCACAGACGGTTCTTAACAGGACCCGTCTGTGTTATCTCGATTGGTATAGACGGTTCGTATTAAGAACCGTCTGTGAAAGTTCACAGACGGTTAGTAACCGTCTATGAAAATATCACAGACGGTTGCCAGTAAAACCGTCTGTCATAACGCTTCGCGCGTGTTTCTATTGCCAGAACGCTTCGCGCGTGTTTCGATTGCCAGAACGCTTCGTGTTTCGATTGCCAGAACGCTTCGGGTTTCGATCGTCTAATTAACGTCTCTCGATCGTTATACGAAGCATCTATATCATTAATGTTTGGGTATACGAACCGTCTGTGCTAAAGGTTAAATATGCGCGCCTAATCCAGGTCTCTTCTACGTACGTACAATATGGCGCCTTCTACTATTCTTGTGATCATCTCCTTCCTCTCATCTGTTCATCACGAATTGTTCGGCCGGAACCTTACACAGGCGGCCAGCAATTTGCATCTGGAGCAGCTTCTCCGCACCCGCCCTACTCTCCTTCCCCGACTTTCTTGCATCCGTCAGCTTGACCTGATCCTCCGCCGTCGACGGAGGCGTCTCGCTGCCGCTCAAGAAAGGGAAACAGCTCTCACCCTGGTTCTTCTCCACAATGTGCGCAATGCGGAAGAAGCTCTACTCGCATTGCACAGACTGATGGATAGCCTTGCCGCTCATGCAGAAACGGCAGATTGTGAGGAATATTTTAATGCTATCCTGTACGACATGATGGATGCTGCTGATCATTTGCCCAGGCTGCACGAGGAAGTGCAGAGGACAAGGGCAATCTTAACAGCGTTCGAGAATTCAGCGGCTGATCCTCCAAGTCCCAAAGTCGAAGAAGAAGCGTACGAAGCCCAAAAGATTACAATATGGGAAACTCTTTACCTGTGCGACTTATGTAATGAATTTCCCTCTAATTGGAATTAATAAATTTGCCTTTAATTTGTGACCTCTTGTCTCAGTAGTTCTGTAGTTAAGTTATTAGAAGCAATGTGTACTTATATATTAACCTCTGATCTAGAATATGACAGACAAAGGGACATCACAGCCGGTTCTTGTAAAAAACCGTCTGTGAACATTCCCAGACGGTTCTTAACAACAACCGGCTGTGATAGTCTACACAACACAGACGGTTTTTAATAAAAAAACCGTCTGTGATAATTTCAGATTATCACAGACGGTTTTTTATTTTAAACCGCCTGTGATACTAAAGTATCACAGACGGTTCATTGGTAAGGACCGTCTGTGATACTCGACCACTAACACAGACGGTGTCCAAATTAAAACCGTTTGTGTTAGTGTCAATCACAGACGGTTTTGTCAAACCGTCTGTGATGTAGCCGTCTAGTATAGCCTCTTTTGTAGTAGTGCGTGGTTACACCCAAACAGTGAGATGCATCTAATACTTGCCGTATAACTAGGTTACACCCAAACAGTGAGATGCATCTAATACTTGCCGTATAACTAAGATGTGTTAATTGTTACATAGGCCGCGGAGGGAGTATCTTTTTTTTCCAACAGCTAATTTTACTCAGCACTTCACTATAATTACTCATTTACTTCTACATCTCTATATCTTTATCTTTGGTTTTCGGTCCAGACTAAGCAAGAAATTCGTTTTGCCTTATCTCAAGAAGGATGAGAGAGATGGGCAAGTCTCTTAATACCATAGTAAAAAGTGATTGTATAATTTTTGCTCTCTTGTGCTCATATTATCTTTACCTTGCTATTTAAATTTTTAGAATTAAATTGCGTGCTTGCTACTTTAGGATTGCTAATTTTAACATAAATTTAGATTGTGGGTGCACTTAGTTGAGACTAAATTAATTATTTCGATCTTATTTATGTAAAATCAAATTGATTTACCTTAATTTCATATAAAATTTGATTTTAATCAAAAGAATTTTAAAATCATCTACTGAACCGCCTCCAGTCGGGTTCCTTATCCTACACTCATCCCGTACTTGTCATCGTCTTAAAAGGACGAAGGATATATACACGATGTCCGTGGAATAGACCATATCCTTGGTCATCGTCTACTTTTGTTTTCTTAGACGATTTTTTTGGTCCAATAATTCTTACTGCTTTCATCTTTTTGGAGCCTAGTCGTGTGTTCTTTTCATATTAAATGGGTAAACTCTATTAGAAATATATCTATATGAGTGAGGTCAATTTTCTACAATTCTAAAGTATACATAGTTTAGTACCATATTGTTAAGTTAAAGTAGAGGAGATCAATTTATAAGGTAGATCCTTTGCACAGATCTCATAAATGAATTAAATTGAATAAATTGTTTGATTAAGCACAACTAATTGATTACAATTGAATCCAATGTTTCAACATCTAATTACCATTATCATTATCGGGGTGGAACTCTCCAGTCTTGTTTATGACCTCTGCTAGCAAGAATTGGGAGAGATTTTTTTTCAATTTTGATGAGTTTGTCAAGATCAATTGCACCTTCGTCGAAGTCCACACACTGTCGTTAGGAGCAATATTAAGTCATTAATTAGCATGTGTGTGTATATGTACATATATATAATCAAAAAATAATAATTATTAGAAGGTTGACAAACCTCTGAATCATTCATCTTAGCGTCCATGATTTTTTTCATATGGCGGTAAATGTAGAATTCACATAAGTTGCCCTGTAACTACTGGTGGCACTACAAAAATAAAATTACATACATAGGTATTGTCAAATTTAGAGGCATTATAACAAAGTGTGACATAGGATTGTTATGTTGTAGCAGGTACCAAAAATCGTGTCCTATGTCACAGTGTGTCGCTGGATTCCTTGTGTGTCTCTCCCTAGGCAACATAAGCGCTAAATGATCTACGTAAATCTAAAAAAGTTAGCCTCGTCCATTGCAAACGAAGGAAAAATTACAATAGAGTTATGTATAGAGGAAATGAGTTTACTTGTCAATTGCTTGTTGCACACTAGTGAAGTCGTAGTTGCTCCTAAGTAGGGAATCAAGGAATATTACCTTGCTCCACTTTGGTACAATTACAATCAGAATCCAGTGAGACCTAGTCATATATATTGTCATAGTGATTAATTCTAAATTCATGTTGCGTATAAAAGTACAAATGAAACTTGTGTAGCAACTAATGAATCACTTACTCATGGTTGAAGGGTATCATGATGTACTCCTTGTCACTATGAGCAATCAATGCACTTGTTATGTAATCTTGGACGAAGAATACATAATCGTTGATGGATTGCTCAGAGACCAAGTGTGGGTCGAAGAAACCCACCAGTTCTCGCCGTTGCTGGACTTGTTGGATCATGTATCTATACATAAGCAAAGAGTAATGATATTTATCGGTATAACGTGAATGTAGAACATGATTGTACAATACCCTTACAGTGTCCAGTATCGTAGAAGTGAGGCGTCGAGTTCGTCAAGATTGAATGATAAGAATAAATCTTCGAAGGTCACGATGAAGTAGCCTGAGTCATGGAGGAAATGTACCGCCGTGTATCTCACTGTGAATCCACTGTGTCGGTTTGGCTTCATGCTCGATATTTGCATGTATCAGGTATGCAATTTATTGCAAACCAGTCCAAGCCTGAGTAATTGTAACTTGAGGACGAACGACACTCCAAGAATGAACTTCCACTGCCCGAGAGGTGCCTTAATCTTCTTTGGTTGGGTCTTAGAGCCTTGCTTATGATATATTTTCGACGTCGTCTCCACGGGAGCAGATGCAACAGGTTTTAGAAATGGAGTTGGCGGTGGAGCCACAGGAGCTGATGTGATAGGTCTAGGGCGATGTCCCTCTTGGGCCACGGGACCAAAAGGATTCATTCCATCTGTACTCAACTCAAACCTTCTATTCCTCGGTTCCACACCAAAGTCTACAAACATCCTATCGATATTCCTCCACTGGGCAGAATTAGCAGTGTGTCTTATCATTCCGTATTTCTTACACTACTTCGAGTGCCAACGCAGCAATCTTCCTTTCAGTTTGCAAATAAACGCTTCAAACGGGGAATTACAGAAAGATGGCACAACACCTTAGCAGGAGGTCCTTGCTTCACCTCGATGCCCTTCCCATCCTCGGAGTCATTTTTACGCTTGTATCGAGATGCTTTTGCACACCGAACAAATATGTAAGCTAGCATACTCTTTACGGTATAGGATACAATCATTCGGACATACATGTATTCTTTCTACTTCCATTCGCAATGGATAAAGAATGTTCTTGACTTGGTAGGTGGTTCTCGGTAATACATTTCCCTCTGGAAGCATGTCCGCTAAGAGACCTAACAACGCCGTAAAACTCTTGTCGGACTAGCCATTGCTTGCCTTCAATTTCGGCAGTTCTAGAACGGATGACAACCTTGTATATTGCAGCTTGCAGCCCGGGAAGAAAGGTTTCTCCGAGTCCTCCATCAAGCCCTCGAATTTACCAAACTTTCTCTCACTATAGTTCCCTTTTGCATCACATAGCATCTGATGCAGATTATCATCATGCGACCTATCCTCATCGAAAGCACAGTCCATAATTGGCATATCGTTGTCTCCCTCAATGATGTCATAACTACCTTATTGTATAATCTTCTCTTCACCGTAACTGGTCTAACATTTGTACCCCTTTTTGAAACCCCTTTGAATCATATGAACTTCGATCTGCACTGAGTTGTTAAACATCTTTAGATTATCAGAATCATGTATGGACAATATATATATTCTACCCCCTTCTTCAACATATCCAGCTCGGCCGCTCTTCTAAAAGCAAACACGCCATTAATGTACTGTTCACTCACACGGTTTTCAACGTACATCCAACTTTGGTCCATCTACGCTACACATGTAACAAATGGGTGTTAAATTAGATTATTAGCGCTATTATAGCAAATCAGACTAGCTACTTAATTACACACATCTATGTTAGGTAGCTAGCTAGCCTCGTATTCATGAAACAATAATATTAAATAAGAATATATTAAAGTAAACTAGGAGTACTTACCCATTCTGAAATTGAGCAAAGTACTATTATCTTTCTAAACCTAGCTAGCTAGCTACATCTAAAAAAACTTAGCTATCATCTCTTTCTATTACAAGGCTTATAAGCTATTAGAAGCAATTGAGTACTAACCTTTGATCACTAAAAAAACGTATATAGATCTACAAGTGATATATTTTCACCAAACTCCCCAAAGCCGGCCGCCTCGCTCCACTGATGCAGCGCAATGAAGATAGATCTGTGTCGAGACCACGTATGTCTGCTATTTAATAGCACAGATTATCCCAGACGGTTCCAACCACAAACTATATGTGATACGATGCTATCATAGACGGTTCGTATTAATAACTATTTGTGATAATTCACAGACGGTTATTCATACAAACTGTCTGTGATATCCGCAATATCACAGACAGTTTGTTATAAGAACCGTATATGATAGTGCTTATATCAGAGACGATTTTTTATACGAACCGTCTGTGATGTCCGCAACTTTCACAGATAGTCATTAGCACGAACTGTTTGTGATGTCTCAATTATCACAGACGATTCGTGTTAATAACCGTCTGTGAAATATCACAAACTGTTGTTAGTATAAACTGTATGTGATAGTTTAAGTATAGATGGTTTCCTGTGAACCATCTGTGATGTAGCTGGCCAATATAGCCTATTATAGTAGTGAAAACTGAAGTGAAAAATCAATTGAATAGAAAGTTTAAAGTTTTGAGAATTGATCGTGGAGGAGAATATACTTCAGGAATATTAAATAATTTTTGTAAAGAACATAAAATTATTCATCATATATCATACCTTACACTCTATAACAAAATGATGTTGCTAAGCAAAGAAATAGAACACTTATGGATATAGTTAAGTCTATGATAGTTTATTTATATCTTTTTTTTGTTTGTTTGGGGGTGAAGCATTATGGTCATTTTGGTACCAGCTGTTCAAGCACTACTACAGAAAGCCTAATAGTAGACGCCAAATCACAAACGATTTTGTGAAACCGTCTGTGATGTACACTATTACAGACGGTTGTAATTTGGAGGCCGTCTGTGGTATTTGTGGCGGGAAAAAGGAGTATCACAGACGGTCGGTCTATATTAAGAACCGTCTGTGATAATTCCAGATTATCACAGACGGTTTTTAATAAAAAAACTGTCTGTGATAATGGCACTAGGCATTTATTGCGCTGCTCAGACCGTATTGTCTTCATTTCGATCCAGATCTAGCCACTTCTGCGCACTTTTTCACTCAGGAGGAAGCTAGGCGATTTCAGGCCAGTTAATTTGGTGGGAAGAGGCAGAGATTGAGCTTTGAAGATTCATACTTTTCTGGTTGCTCTAGATATGGTTAGTAATGAAATTTATTTTTTCTTTAATTGCATTACAATTTAGGTCTAAGTAATCCATGAGTGTTATTGAAGATGGTTAATTTGCAAAATTGTTGGTTATATAATAGCTGTTGTGTTTATAATATGAATTGAGCTAGCAAATTAAGCCTCAATATAATAAATGTGGCCGGTATATATGTAGTAATAATTAGTTAATCTAATTTTTAATACTAAGTTGTTATATATGTACGTAATGTAGGACCGAAGCTGGATGTATGCCGCGAGCCGTGTGAGTGAAGAGTACCTTAATGGCGTGTCTGCTTTTATAAGAGCCGCCGAGGAGGATATGTTGAATAAGGGGGGTGGAATATATGTACTGTCCATGCACTGACTACGAGAATTTAAAGATGTTTAAGAACCGAGGGCAAATTGAAGCGCACTTGATTCAGAGGGTTTTCAAAAAGGATTATACGTGTTGGACCAGTCATGGCGAAGTGAATGATCATATGCTGCCGGATGACATCACCGGTGAAGTGAATGATATGCCACCGAATGACATCACCGGTGAAGTGAATGACATGCCGCCGGATGATGTCGATTGTCGTTCGGATTCGGATAGGTTGCACGATGATAATCTGGATCAGATGCTTCGCGATGTAGAAGAGAACTATGATGAGAGAGAGTATGTTAAATTACAGGGCTTAATGGAGGACTCGGAGAAACCTTTGTTCACGTGCTGTAAGTACACGAGGTTGTCGGCCGTACTTGAACTGTTGAAATTGAAGGCAAGCAACGGTTGGTCCGACAAGAGTTTCACGGTGCTGCTAGATCTTTTAGTGGACATGCTTCCGGAGGGAAATGAGTTGCCTAAAACCACGTATAAAGCCAAGAAGGTTTTTTTGTCCGTTGGGAATGGAAGTAGAAAGAATACATGCATGTCCGAACGACTGTATCCTCTACCGTAAAGAGTATGCAAACATGCATGTATGTCCGGTGTGCAATGCATCCCGATACAAACGTAACAATCAATCAGATGATGGGGAGGGAACAGATGTGAAGAAAGGACCTCCTGCTAAGGTGGCATGGTATTTTCCTATAATTCCCCGTTTGAAAAGGTTTTTTGCAAATCCAAATGAGGCAAAACTGCTGCGTTGGCACTTGAAGGAGCGCAAGAAGGATGGAATGCTAAGACACCTTGCTGATTCCGCGCAGTGGAGAAACATCGATAGGAGTTTTGCAGACTTCGGTGCAGAACCAAGGAATATATGGTTTGGACTGAGTACAGATGGAATGAATCCTTTCAGTAGCATGAGCAGCCGACATAGCACACGGCCCGTGATTCTCTGCATCTATAACCTTCCTCCTTGGTTGTGTATGAAGCGAAAGTATATTTTCCTGTCGATACTTATCCAAGGGCCAAAACAACCTGGGAATGATATTGATGTGATCCTAGCACCGTTGGTGGAAGATCTAAAAGTACTGTGGAACGAAGGGGGTACAGGTATGGGATGCATACAAACGAGAGAACTTCACTCTGTGCTCCTTATTGTTCTGCACCATAAATGATTATCCTGCCCTTGGTAACCAATCGGACCATAGTACAAAAGGTGCTATTGTGGTTACAGACCAAACAAAGAGAGATGTGGTAGTGGAGAGTTGGGAGAGTGTGATTGGTAATGGCTTGGGTCCTCCCCCGTGGCCTGTATTCCATATATGTATACACATGGGGAGTGCTTTTACAATTATACCCTTACATCTGAGTATCCCCTTCAGGGGCACTTATGTCATTACACATGGCCTATTCTGGGCTTTATAACCTTCTACCAGGCCTGCTGGGTTTAGGTGGGGGCCACCCCTACAACAGGAGCCTCTCATGGTGAAGGGCTTCACAGGGCCGAAGCCATGTTACCGAGTCCTTTGGCCCCCTCCGTCCCTGCGGCCTGTGAAGTTTTCCAAACTTGACCGAAGGCTGAGGCCGTAGCCGCACCCGACGCCTTGATTGGTGGCTGAGGTAGACGCGTGAGCGCTCCGTTCCGAGGTGGCGCCTAATCGAAGTAGGCACGCGCGCGCGCTCCGTCCCCTACCCTTCGAACGGGTGGCAGCGGAGCTGGCGCCTAGTCGAGGTAGACGCGCGTGCGCTCCGTCCCCTACCCTTCGAACGGGTGGCAGCGGAGCTGGCGCCTAGCCGAAGTAGACGCGCGCGCGCTCCGTCCCCCTACCCTTCGAACGGGTGGCAGCGGAGCTGGCGCCTAGCCGAAGTAGACGCACGTGCGCTCCGTCCCCTTCCCTTCGAACGGGTGACAGCGGAGCTGACGCCTAGTCGAGGTACACGCGCGCGCGCTCCGTCCCCTACCCTTCGAACGGGTGGTAGCGGAGCTGGCGCCTAGCCGACGTAGACGCGCGTGCGCTCCGTCCCCTACCCTTCGAACGGGTGGCAGCGGAGCTGACGCCTAGTCGAGGTAGACGCGCGCGCGCTCCGTCCCCTACCCTTCGAACGGGTGGCAGCGGAGCTGGCGCCTAGCCGATGTAGACGCGCGCGCGCTCCGTCCCCTTCCCTTCGAACAGGTGGCAGCGCAGCTGGCGCCTAGCCGAAGTAGACGCGCGTGTGCTCCGTCCCCTAACCTTCGAACGGATGGCAGCGGAGCTGACGCCTAGCCGAAGTAGACGCGCGCGCGCTCCATCCCCTACCCTTCGAACGGGTGGCAGCGGAGCTGGCGCCTAGCCCAAGTAGACGCGCGTGCGCTCCGTCCCCTTCCCTTCGAACGGGTGGCAGATATGCTGGCGGGCCTTTGTACTTGTAGAATTTTTCCGATGTATACATCTGTTGGCAATTAGGATATGCGCTGCGCGCTGTGCTTCGGGCGGTCATGATGTGTTGGGACGAAGTCTCCACATTCGAAGTATGCCGTTGATAGTAGTTGCGCGGGGGCCCCGCCTGCCTAGCCGAAGTGGGCGCGCGAGCACTCCCGGGGCCTTGTTCCTCGGCGGAGGCGAACCTCGACACTACGACTTGTTTAAAGTCCGTAGACCGGCGCGTGCGGAGGCGGACCTCGACGCTACGACTTGTTTAGAGTCCGTAGATTGGCGCGTGCGGAGGCGGACCTCCGCACCACGACTTGTTTAAAGTCTGTAGACTGGCGCGTGCGAAGGCGGACCTCCGCACTACGACCTGTTTAAAGTCCGTAGACTGGCGCGTGCGATGGCGGACCTCCGCACTGCGACCTGTTTAAAGTCTCGTGGACTGGCGCGTGCGAAGGCGGACCTCCGCACTAACTTGTTTAGAGTCCGTAGACTGGCGCGTGCGGAGGCGGACCTCCGCACCACGACTTGTTTAAAGTCCGTAGACTGGCGCATGCGAAGGCGGACCTCCGCACTGCGACCTGTTTAAAGTCTCGTGGACTGGCGCGTGCGAAGGCGGACCTCCGCACTAACTTGTTTAGAGTTCGTAGACTGGCGCGTAAGGAGGCGGACCTCCGCACCACGACTTGTTTAAAGTCCGTAGACTGGCGCGTGCGGAGGCGGACCTCGACGCTACGACTTGTTTAGAGTCCGTAGACTGGCGCGTGCGGAGGCGGACCTCCGCACCTCCTACCCCGAGGTGGGGGTAGCCTCTGGTGTACCCTGTACCCCGCGCGCGCCGTCGCTGGGGTCAGCCTCTGGCGCGCTACGTCGGTATTCCTTGAAGCTCTCGGAGTTGGCCTCCACGGTGCGCCTTGCATACACGTCCCGTGGTGTGCGAAGGCGAGCTTCGACGCGCTGAGGAGGTGCGCGATCGACAGCCACGCAAGGTTCGCGCCGCGTCTGCGTTTTGCCCAGCGCACAGGGACAGCATTCGCGTCTTAGTTATGCTCCGTAGAGTGCGTGGGGTCAACATCCACGTCGTATTTATACTCCGGGGAGTACGCACAGGGACGAAGTCCCAGGCGTGCGCGGGGTTCGCGTCTTGTTTATACTCAGTAGAGTGCGCAGGGAGAACATCCGCGTCTTATTTATACTCCGTAGAGTGCGTGGGGTCAACATCCACGTCGCATTTATACTCCGGAGAGTACGCACAGGGACGAAGTCCCTGGCGTGCGCGGGGTTCGCGTCTTGTTTATACTCAGTAGAGTGCGCAGGGAGAACATCCGCATCTTATTTATACTCCGTAGAGTGCGTGGGGTGAACATCCACGTCGTATTTATACTCCGGAGAGTACGCACAACGAAGTCCCTGGCGTGCGTGGGGTTCGCGTCTTGTTTATACTCAGTAGAGTGCGCAGGGAGAACATCCGCGTCTTATTTATACTCTGTAGAGTGCGTGCAGAGGCGTCCCCCCACACGTCTTTGTTTATACTCATGCCTGTGTCTTTGACGGAGAGTGCACACGCGAACGTGCGTCTTCGGTTTATACTCATACCCGTACCCCTGGCTACGGAGAGTGCACACGCGAACATGCGTCTTCAGTTTATACTCCAGGAGGACGCGCGTAGGCGAAGCCTCCGCGCGCTCTCACCGCGTATTTTTGCATAATTATAATAGGTTGGCGACAAACGGAACTTTATTATATTCCCGTTTGCGCGGGTGAGCGATTACATATGGCGGAGGTACTAACCATTTGTGTTTGGCGCGGCCGGAGCCTCTAGTAGTGGTACTATCTGCAGGGCTTGCCAAGCCGTCGCCGGATGACGTCGTGGGTCCCTGTGCTGCGGTGCCGACCCTAAGTGTGCCGCTGATCGCCGCGACGGGGATATCTAGTGCCATGCTCGATGCGCCGGGCCATGTCCTGGTCGCCCCGAACGGTAATGATGGCCCGCGGCCCCGGGAGCTTCATGCATAAATAGCCGTGATGCGGTACCGCCCCGAAGGAGTTAAGGATCGGACGCCCCAGTATGGCATTGTAAGGGTATGGGAGATCGACGACGTCGAATGTGGCATCTTCGACCCTTTCATTGTCGCCCTGGCCGAAGGAGACCTGAAGGCATATTTGGCCAAGCACCCGTAGAGGTTGTTCTCCGAATCCTTGCAGCGGGACTCCCGACGGGCCGAGGCGGCTTCGGGGAATCCCCATCTGGTCAAAGGCTGCCGCGAACAGGATGTTCGCGGAGCTGCCACCGTCAACGAGGGCACGTCCCACGTCGCATCCCGCTATAACGACCCGGACGACCAGGGGGTCGTGGTGAGGAAGCTCCACGCCTTGGGCGTCGGCGGGTGTGAACGTGACCTCGTGTTGTGCCCAGTCCGGCGGTGTCTGCGCTGGGTACGCCGCCACGTGATGCAGCCTCCGTACGTAGGCCTTCCGCTGCCGTGCCGAGGCGAACCCCAGTGAGGAGCCTCCGGAGATGACGTTGATAACCCTGTGGTGGGCGGCCTCCGGGGCCTGCAGTTGCAGGAGACCCTCCCGAGGCTGCTGCACATGGGCCTGAATCCGCAGAGGGCCCTCGTGGAGCTGCGTCCCTTGTACTTGGATGTGCGTGGGGGCTTCGTATGGGTGCTATACGTGGGCCACCACGGGCGGGCGTGCCTCCAGGTTCCTGTCCCGGGTGACGCTCTGGCGGAGCGCCGCGATAGAGGTTCACGCGCGCGTGTCGTGGGTGCCGCGACCGTGGACTTC
The DNA here is from genome assembly GCA_017311315.1 of Dendrocalamus latiflorus. Taxonomy (NCBI): domain Eukaryota; kingdom Viridiplantae; phylum Streptophyta; class Magnoliopsida; order Poales; family Poaceae; genus Dendrocalamus; species Dendrocalamus latiflorus. The sequence continues at coordinate 29,402,033 of CM029634.1, forward strand.
GCACCACAGCCCGTGGTGCTGGTCGTCGTAATCTCCACGGCCTCTGTCGTCATGGCCCCGGCCACGGCCGCGCCCCCGGCCGCGGCGCTCCCGACCGCCACATCCCGCGGGAACGCTTTCTTTGGAACCGCCTTCGATATCGAGGACGTACCGGCCTCGCCGCGAGTTCTGCTGGTCGCGCTTGGGCCCATCGGATGACTCCTTGTGTCGGGTGTCCTTGCGCTCAGGCGCATCCTTGGACGACTCCTTGCGTTTTCCCTTCGAAGAACCGTCCTTCGGCGGATCTTCGGTTTTCGCCGAGGCATTGGCCTGGTTGATGTCGGAGTCATCACCTTGTCGTCGCCGCGCGTCTTCTTCCGCCCTGGCGTATTCCTCCATTTTGTCGAAGAGCTTCGTCACTGTCTTGATTGGCTTCCGTGCGTTGTACTCGGCCATCGGGCCCGGGCGAAGGCCCTGTATGGCCGCATTGACAACGGTGGTTTCGTTAACGTCTTTGACTTAACAGCGTATCTTCGCGAAGCGTTTGATGTAGTCCCTGAGCTTCTCCGAGGGTTTCTGCTTCACGGCGAAGTGTTGGTCCGCGTCGACCCGCTCAACATAATTTTCTTGGAAGTTGTTGTGAAGGCGGTCGCGGATCTGCTCCCACGCGTAGATGGAGTTTAGCTCTATGGTAAAGAACCAGGAAAGCGCCACTCCCTGCAACGCGAGGGGGAGTCCCTTCGCCTTTGTGGTGTCGTCTCCACCCGCGGCCTCGATTGCGGTTTCGTAGACACGCACGAACTCGTGGGGATCCGTGTCTCCTTTGTAGGGCTCGATGACGCTGGGGTATTTGAAGTCTTCGGGCCACGCCGCGTGCTGTAGCCCTACCGAAAGCGGGGACTCTGAATCGACGCGTCGCAGCGGCACACGGCTGGATGTGGGGGCGTCGCGGCTGTCTGCTCTTTCCGGCGTGGGCTCCGGCGCAGCCACTGGCGCGCCCTGCTGGCTCCGAACCTCTTGCATGTTTCGGACAGCCCCGCGAAGATCCCCTAGCTCCTGCTGGAACGCTTTGAGGGCCGCCAGCAGGGTGCTTTCCACCGGCGACGCGGGCGGGGCCGTCGGCGCACCCAGCGGACGGGTCGGCACGGGTACGATCGCGTCGCGAGCTCCCGAGCTCCCGGTCGCTCCGTTGTGGCTACCTCCCACCGCCCTGTCCGCGCTACCTGCGAGCGTTGCGGCGAAGGCGGCGAGGTTGGCCGCTGTCGCGTCGGTGACGGGGTCAGTCGTCGCAGCGGCAGTGGCGGGGCCGGTCGTCGCAGCGCCGGTGGCGGGGTTGGTCGTCGCAGCGGCAGTGGCGGGGCCGGTCGTTGCAGCGCCGGTGGCGGGGTTGGTCGTCGCAGCGGCAGTGGAGGGGTCGGTCGTCGCAGCGCGAGCGTCGACGTCCTCGACCGTCGCGTCTGCGTCGCCACTCGCGCCCGCAACAGTTGATGCCGAAGCCCTGGTACCCATGCGACGCTCCGACCCAGCCGCCTTTTTCCCCTTCGCCGCCGTCGACGAAGCTTTTTTCGGTGCCATCCTTCTTCGAATTTCAGGCTAGCTCCTGTCCTCCCCATGGACGGCGCCAACTGTTGTGGTTACAGACCAAACAGAGAGAGATGTGGTAGTGGAGAGTTGGGAGAGTGTGATCGGTAATGGCTTGGGTCCTCCCCCGTGGCCTGTATTCCATATATGTATACACATGGGGAGTGCTTTTACAATTATACCCTTACATCTGAGTATCCCCTTCAGGGGCACTTATGTCATTACACATGGCCTATTCTGGGCTTTATAACCTTCTACCAGGCCTGCTGGGTTTAGGTGGGGGCCACCCCTACAACAGGTGCCAAAGCTTGTACTCACTGTTTAGATGGTACCGAGAGTATGTGGCTGAACCACTCACACAAAACCGTCTACATGCGTCACCGCCGGTTCCTTCGGAGGGCTCACCCATACCGCAAGATGAAGAAACAATTTGACGGAGAGAAGGAAGACGGTTCAGCTCCAAGGCATTTAAGGGGACACGAGGTTTATGATATGGTTAAGGATTTAGATGTTGTCCTCGGAAAAGGACGTAAATTGAGGGCTCATGAGAAGAACACCTGGAAGAAGAGATCAATATTTTGGGACTTACCTTATTGGGAGTACCTAGATGTTCGACACTGCATCGACGTCATGCACGTAGAAAAGAATGTATGCGACAGCTTGATTGGTCTCTTACTGAACATTCATGATAAAACAAAGCACGGCGTCAACGCACGGCTTGACTTGGCTGACATGGACATCAGGCCTGAGTTAGCACCGACATGCAGTGATAATGGACGAATGTACCTTCCCCCTGCGTGTTACACTCTGTCCAAGGCTGAGAAAACAGAACTGTGCCAGTGCTTGCATGGTGTCAAAGTTCCGTCTGGTTACTCCGGCAACGTGAAGAAACTTGTTTCGATGCAAGATTTGAAGTTAAATGGCATGAAGTCTCATGATTGTCATATGCTGATGACACAAATGCTCCCTATTGCAATTAGATATATTTTGCCGATCAAAGTCCGAGAGACAATCATGAGGCTATGTTATTTCTTTAACACAATTGCTCAGAAGGTCATCGATCCCGAAGGACTAGATGCTATGCAGGACGAGGTGGTGATGACTCTATGTCACCTTGAAATGTATTTCCCTCCTTCGTTTTTCGATATCATGGTCTATCTCATTGTTCACGTTGTGTGGGAGATAAAAATGTGCGGGCCCGTATTCCTACGTAGCATGTACCCATTTGAGAGGTTCATGGGAATTCTCAAGTCCTACATACGGAATCGTTCTCGGCCGGAGGGCAGCATCGTCGAAGGTTATGCAAGCGAAGAGGTCATTGAGTTTTGTGTCGATTATATGGCTCAGATTCAACCGATAGGTGTCCCTCAATCTCATCATGAGGGGAGGCTGAAGGGTCTCGGAACTATCAGAAGGAAAGCAATCACTCCAGATATGGACACGTATACTCAAGCCCATTTCACGGTGTTGCAACACATGACTGAAGTGGTGCCTTATGTGGACCAGCACAAGGATGTGCTTCGGTAACAGAATCTGGAGCGGCCGAATGTTTGGATCATGAGGCAACACAACCGTCGGTTCAACCAATGGTTGAAGGAGCAAATCGCTAAGAGCTCGCCAAGTGAGACGCTGACATGGTTGGCAAAAGGGCCGACATTTACAGTTGTGACATGGCAAGGATATGACATAAATGGGTACACATTCTATATGCAGTCTCAGGATGTAAAGAGCACTACCAGAACAGCGGTGTCCGCATAGATGCGTTCAGTACCGATGGATCGAGAAACTCGTACTATGGCTTCATAGAAGAGATTTGGGAGCTCGACTATGTGGTTTTCAAGATCCCCTTATTTCGTTGTCGTTAGGTGCATCTCCCACAGGTGAAGGTTGACAAGTACGGTGTCACGACCGTGGACCTCCAACGTGTCGGGTACAAAGACGAACCATTCGTACTCGCCAATCAAGTTGTTCAAGTTTTCTATGTAACCGACCCGGCAAATAAGAAACGCCATGTTGTTCTTCATGGAAAAAGGAGAATTGTCGGAGTGGAGAATGTAGTGGACGAGGAGGAATACAATCAATTTGACGAGTTACCTCCTTTTGGAAATGGCATAAGGGTCGACGACGAACAACGTGACGAAACTAGTTACGTACGCATTGATCATGATGAAGGGCTAATTTTTAAAGGAAATAAGCAAGTACAATGAGAATGTGCGACATATATGTGAATGTATATGTGAATTGGCATTTATGTATATGTGATGTATATGTGTGATGTACATGTGAATTGGCATGCATTTATGTATAGAACAATGCTGCAGTGTGATGTATTTGAGAATGACAAAATGTATCAAGAAATACACTGTGTGAATGCTGCTGGTTGGTGTTGTATATGAATGCAGCTGTTTGGTGGTTGATATGAATGCAGCTGTGGTTATTGGTGTTGTCTTAATAACTACAGTCGCAAAGGCTTATCACAGACGGTTCTGAACTTAGAACCGTCTGTGATATTCATCACAAACGGTTCTAAGTTTAAAACCGTCTATGATAACCTCCCTATATATACCCTCTGGCTAGGGTTTTTTGTGTGCGCTACAGTTATTCGATCTAGATCTAATTAAATCTCGAGCCCGTCGTCGCCTCCGCCTCCCCGAGCCCTCGCCGGCTGCCTTCGTCGAGCCCGTCGCTGGCCGCCTCCCCCGAGCCCGTCGCCGTCCGCCTCCCCCAAGCCCCTCGTCGAGCCCGTCGCCGTCCGCCTCCCCCGAGCCCCTCGTCGAGCCCGTCGCTGTCCGCCTCCCCTGAGCCCCTCGTCGAGCCCGTCGCCGTCCGCCTCCCCCGAGCCCCTCGTCGAGCCCGTCGCCGACCGCCTCCCCCGAGCCCCTCGTCGAGCCCGTCGCCGGCCGCCTCCCCTCAATTACCGTCTGCATTGTGAGCACTTTCTGTGATGGACTAGGGTTTTGAGTATTGTGAGCAGTTTCTGTGATGGACTAGGGTTTTGAGCATTGTGAGCATTGTTTACTGCAGTAGCTTAATTAGTTTGCTATTTGGTACATATTACATTGGTACATTGTTTACTGCATGCTTAGTTTGCTATTTGGTACATATTACATTGGTACATTGTTTACTGCAGTAGCTTAATTAGTTTGCAATTTGGTACATATTACATTGGTACATTGTTTACTGCAGTAGCTTAATTAGTTTGCTATTTGGTACATATTACATTGGTACATTGTTTACTGCAGTAGCTTAATTAGTTTGCTATTTGGTACATATTACATTGGTACATTGTTTACTGCAGTAGCTTAATTAGTTTGCTATTTGGTACATATTACATTGGTACATTGTTTACTGCATGCTTAGTTTGCTATTTGGTACATATTACATTGGTACATTGTTTACTGCAGTAGCTTAATTAGTTTGCAATTTGGTACATATTACATTGGTACATTGTTTACTGCAGTAGCTTAATTAGTTTGCTATTTGGTACATATTACATTGGTACATTGTTTACTGCAGTAGCTTAATTAGTTTGCTATTTGGTACATATTACATTGGTACATTGTTTACTGCAGTAGCTTAATTAGTTTGCTATTTGGTACATATTACATTGGTACATTGTTTACTGCATGCTTAGTTTGCTATTTGGTACATATTACATTGGTACATTGTTTACTGCAGTAGCTTAGTTTAATTTGCTATTTGGTACATACTACATTGGTACATTGTTTACTGCAGTTGCTTAGTTTACATTGGTACATATTACATTGCTTGTTGTGTTAGTATATAGTATATAGTATAGGCACATAACCCCTCTCTCTGTCCACATCACCCCCTCCCTTCTCCCCCTTCCCTCTACTCCTCTCCTCTCTTCCTAACATTGAGCATCATGTTTCACTTTTCTTGCTTCCGCATCTTATCCTAATAGACCCACAAATTGAGCAACATATCATCCGCGCATTCTTCAACACCATCACCGGAGGCGTCCGCTCCAACATCAAGACGCCAAGAAAGAGGGCTATCGAAGAAGCTTGAGGGCCGATTGACCATCACAGCGGTGGATGCATCTGGGGTCCCTCTCCCTCCACACAAAGCAGTAAACGCATTCCGAAGCATGGTCAGAATAGTTGCACGAGAACGAATTGAGATCACATACAATTCGTGGAAGAACGTGCCTGACACTCGGAAACATGAGCTGTGGACCAAAATTTTAGCATCGTTCGAGATCCCAGAAGAACACCAAGACGCCGTGTAACGACAAACCTACCTAGTGGCGTGCAAAGCATGGAAGAACTTCAAGAGCACGCTTGTCAAGAAATACGTGGAGACGGACGAAACGCCTTTTCATAAATACCCATTCCTGGAACCACAATGGGAAGAGTTCAAGGCGATGAAGAGGTCCGAGGATTTCAAAAGTACAAGTACGGCGCACAAGGCCCTCCAGGCAAAAAACACACACCCCTACAGACTTGACACAGCTGGGTATGCAGGTAAAATGCCGCAGTGGAGGAAGGAGGATCACCTGGCAGCTGCACAGGACATCGCCCCGCCATTTTCCAATACCCCGGATGACCGCGCTCGAAATTGGATTAGAGCAAGGTCATCTACAACGACATCGGGGGACGTCTCCTTTCGAAACCCTACAGACTAGCAAGTGTCCCAGCGCCTAGTAAGATATCGATCGAACTACGTAGCTTGTAAGTACTCCACAACTTCGTACGAATTGAAATGACATGTCGTGCTCTTGCAGGAAGAGCTGAGTTTTGAATCTACCCTGGGATCATTTTAGGGAACAAGGGAGAATGATATGCTCTCCGTGGCCCTAGGAAACAAGGAGCACCCGGGTCGTATGAGAGGCATTGGGCTTTACGTTCCTTGGAAACATGGTTTCCAAGATGACTCCGGAATGTATCGGCGTAGGAAGAGAAACAAAGCCAAGCGTGACGAACAGCTACGAGAAGAGATCAAGGCATCTCTTAGAGAGGAGCTAATAGGTGAGCTGGCTGATGTAATCAGAGATGAGGTGTGGAAACAAACAGAAAGTCAGCAGGCCGCTACTGCCGCTCCTGTGCTAGCTAGCCCGCACAACCGTCCGAGTAGCTGCGCGTCCAATCCGACGCAAACCCAGGCCAAATTTCCTGTGGACGACATCCTGGTAATAATTATTATCTCTCGAATGCTTGCTCCATTGATAGGCCTATTCGAGTAGTAATTTTGTATCGTTATGTAGGAGCCTACGAAGTGCAGGCTCCAAGTGAGATATGGCTCCATTCCCTTGTACGCTGCTTGGGGCCAGGCATATTCGTCTGGTATCGGGGCCATGGTGCATAGTCAAGCTTTAGCGCCAGGCTTCACAAAAGTTAATGTGGATGGTGTGCATGTTAATTTTGAGGTGGCCCCGCTACCGAAGCCCCCCAACGACGAGATCGTAACTCTAGGATAGGCCATTGGAACATTCATCCAGTGGCCCAAAAGCGACATCTCCCTGGAGGCTTCTTCACTGGTGACAGGACCAGAGCAACATGCACTGGTGCCATCTCCATTACAAGACCAGTCGGTTCCACCACCGGTAATTGCACCTGTGCCATCTCCATTACAAGACCAATCGGTTCCACCACCGGTAACTACACCGGTGCTATCTCCACGGGTGCTATTCTCGCCAGAGCAACTTGCACCGCTGCTACCTTCAAAGTCGACTGCCGTGAAGTCGAATTATAGCCGAGGCAGCAAGGCCAGCAAGGGCAAAGCAAAGAAGACCAATGATGATATACCGTACCTACCTTTGGCCCACAAATTCGTGCTTGGCGAGCCATTGCTCGAGCAAAAGGCCCTCCAACGCCTAGCATATAGTTGCATACAATTGCACACGTGGTATATGCAGCAGTCCAATAAGCTAGAGGGAGAATGGACCTCAAGTATCACTGTTAAATTCACGTCGGATGATTTACACCAGTCTTCAAGAGTGTATGTTCGTGGTCGCCTTTGAGGATTTATTCGATCTGTTCACGCTCAACGCTCTCGACGTCTCAATCATTCGATGCTGGACGCTGTAAGTGTGTACAATCACAGTCTCCGTTCATGTCATATCGATAAATTTCATATCTAATTTGTTGCTTTCGTGTGTATATATATAGATACATGCTGACTAAAGCTAGATTATCCAACTTATCGGCTGGTTTCTTGGACCCACACTTGGTCGCCAAGGATACCATCGACCAGGATACAGCCCTCGTCGAGAGGTACATTGCAGCAGGACTGATGGGTTGCCTCAATAAGGAATATGTACTTATGCCCTTCCATCAGAACTTTCATTAGATTTTAATAGTAATCGTACCAAAATGGAACAAGGTATATTACCTTGATTCCCTAAGTAGGAATAAAATGGACTTCACAGTTGTCAGCCAAGTAATCGATAGGTAAGTACATATTCTCCATACATACCTATATTGTACTCTTTCTTTCCTTCCGAATGACTAAGGTTAACTTTTTTGAATCACGTAGGGCGTTCGCGATGTACATTGAAATGGGAGGTGTCTCGAAGCGCAGGGCCAAAGGCCTGCTGACACATGCTCGAGATTTTAAGGTATTCGCTATTTCACATTAATTAATCCTATGCAACAACCTCTTGAACTAACACATTCCATTTTTTGCAGTGCCACCAGCAGCAGCCGGGCAACACATGTGGATACTACGTTTGCCAACATATGGAACTACTCCTCGATTCCTCGAGGATCACCAATTCCAAGGTTTGTCAATCTTCCCATAATTACCTCATACTTATCACGTTACATATATACGCACATTGATATTCCTATCGACAGGCTGCGTACATCCCGTCAACTCCATTGAAACAGCCTGATCTTGGACGGATTCGAGCAGAATTGGCGTACTTTTTGCTGACTCAAGTCATAAAGCCAGAAGGCCGGTTCCACTCCGCACCATAGATACATAATCAACGAACCTTTTTTAAGTGCAAATGCAGTGTAGATCTTTTGTAATTGTGTATTTGTTAATGGATATTTTATTTCAATTCAATTAATTGATTTGCGAAATGGATGCTTTATGTTTGTGATCAAATGAAGTGCGTTGTCAATTGGATGTTTTATGTCTGTGAAATGAATTGAGATGTGAAATGTATTTGAAATGAAATGAGATGTGTGAATTGTATGTTTTATGTCTGTGATTATCTGCTTGTTTCAGAGGGCATGGCTTGCATTTCCTACCGTCTGTGATAATCAGATATCACAGACGGTTTTTACTTAAAAACCGTCTGTGATATGTGATAATCACAGACGGTTTTTCATTAAAAACCGTCTGTGATATCTGATAATCACAGATGGTTTTAAAACCGTCTGTGATAACCTTGGATTATCACTGACCCATAAATTCAGACGGTTCAGAAAACCGTCTGTGATGACGTTTCTGAACCATCTATAATGTGGTTTTCTGTAGTAGTGAAGCTATCAAGGGGCTGGATGCCATTTCGAATTTCCATTCATGATGGCTTCCAGCAGATGGCTTGCTTCACCCACCACAACCATGGAGAGTTTCACATCTAGCTAGGAGGGTTATTCCTAATATCAATAACCATATACTCCATTGTTGGGGGGACTTTTCATGAAATGAAAACACAAACCCCTTTGTTCAAGTTTAGCTAAGGCTATTCCCCAACTTGGAGAGAAATATCCCTACCCCCATCTCCTCTACACAAACTCCATTTTATTCTATAAAATTTACTGTTAGGGCCTCCCTTACGGTTTTCTTAAAAAAATATCTTATGATGTTGTGATTTCCTATGATGTTGTAGAAGCGGCCCTTTCAGGGCAATCGATTCGTGTGTAGCTATGTGGATTGGATACTTGAGTGTGGTTGGATGAATACTTGTTGTAGGTCATTGCAAGTAGTGGTTGGCTTCAAGAATCGTCGGGTTGCACTTGTATCTTGTCTGTCCGCAGCTAGTTATCTTGGAGTACTATTCATGAGATTCGGTGGCTCACATCGTATCCTTCAGGTGATGCTAATTATCCTTGCATCGAAGATTCTACGCCATGAAGATAATTCGGCCTCGCATCGCTACACCCACCCCATACTCGTCATCGGCGACGGCCGCGGCGAGGAGCGGAGGAGGTGTAGTGCGATCCTTGGCGTTCCAACCCAACTGCGCAGTGCCGCGGCCAACGTGGATACTGGAGGCAGCAAGGTGAAGATCGTATTCTCCACGTTCCTCTACTGTTCTATTTTTCTATCCGATATCGAAATCAGTAGATTGATCGATCCTTTTGGCAGAAACATTTGATTAATCCTTTTGGCCGAACCGATCTATTTGTGTTTCTTATATTCCCGATTGGAAAAATCAGTACATCGAGTCTACACGTAAATGTGCTACGGTTAGGTTAGTTATACTCATCGTAACCCGATCAATATCCATGTGCATGGCCAGTACTGGTCATCGCCGTCGGCGATGGCGTAGCGATGCGACTGTGATCAGTTCCGGCCACGATGACAAGGAGACATGGAGCGACGACGGCGGTAGCGCGTCGAGGCATGCTGAAGGCGCGCGACTATGGCCGCGTGCACGACGAACTCGGCAGAAACCAAGGACGATGTGCGGTGACGACCCGGCCGGTGACCTTCAACGAGATCGGTAGGCGTCCTCGTGGTATCGATGATGGCGGCTCGCCTATGGCAAGCCCTACATCGAAGGCATAAACCCGCCATTGGCGGCTTTGTACGGACGAGGCCGCTGTGGGCGGTCACGAAGGTGATGCGCGGCGCGAGCTCGCCATTGGCGAGTTCGTCGTCGAGTGGTGGCCTTGAGTTGGTGCGGATCAATGGCGTGGTGTCGATGTTGTCCTTGAGTTGGCACAGATCGATGGTGCGGATCTTTTGCGGTGTCGATGGTGCGGATCGCAGGCTCGCAGCACGCCGTTGGCGACACCGATCTAAAGCTGGCCGTCGTTGGTGATGCGGTGAACAGGTATCCGACGTTGGTGGTTCGCGTTACAGTCGCCGTCGGCAACACGTGGCAGGTGAAGCTGTCGTCGGCGGCATGTGGGTAGAGCTCCGTTGGCAGTGCGTAGTGGTAGTACCGCCGTTGGCGGTGATGACACGATCGCTGTTGGCGAAAGCCGAGAGAAACTCGCCGTACTAGGAAGAGTGTTTTGTGCTGATAACCTGTTATTACCCACGATCAAACATAAACCAAAACAAGTAGTAGATGAACACAAGACGTCGACAACTTTTTCTCTTCTTTATTAATCTCATATACCTATCTGTCCGTTTATACTTTATGTAGGCTAAACTATGCTAATGGATCTGGTTATACTTTGGGCATATTGAGGAAGTTTAAGTAAAATGTGACTAATGAATTTTCCTTTTTTATAGGGCTGTTGCGAACGGGCCTCTAGCGTAGTGGCTAAAGCGCTCTAGTAGTACCCCCCAGGTCCTGGGTTCGACTCCCAGTGGGAGCGAATTTCAGGCTGCGGGAAAAAAATCCCCTCGCCTGCTACCACACCAAAGCACAGGTCTAAGGCCTGCCCAGGTCGTTGGTCGTTTTCACACGGACGATGGTGCCGCTGTGTAAGGGTGGAGCAGGAGTTCGGGGGTTTTCTCGATCTGCATGAGAAGATCTTCTTAAGTTAATGCCCGGGGGGCCGTCTTACCCCCCGCAGATCGAGTTTTTTTTATAGGGCTGTTCAAACGCGGGTTTTGATTGAACTACCATCAAGCAGTTTGAGATGTAGGTAGCTGGCTGAAGTGTTGCATGCATGCACGGGTTGACAAGGGTTGAGAAAACCAAAATTGTAGCCCTATTTAACAGCATGAACAAGCATTAGCATGTATTAGCTCATGGTCTTCATCAATTCCAAGATCTTAAGGCCCTACAGAGTAACAGAACGGGAATTGTTAGAATCTGTTACGGTGCACATCTGGTTGTATTTAATTGTAGGACCGAAATGGCAACAGAGGGGGGTGAATAGTGCCTTCAAAAACTCCCCCTATTATTCTCATCAATTTCTTCTCCAATAGCTACAGAAGCTACGAAGACAGAAGAGAAAGCTCGCTGGAAACCGAGAGGAAGTTAACTGAGACTAATCAAGAATGATGGAGTCGGCCAAAACCCAGAACAGTCGATACCTTACTATGTAGTCGAACGACTCCCTGCTGTGACAGAAGCAGTTTCAGAGCAGTCAAGACTTCACAGTGAAATGTTGATCGACAAAAGAAAGAACACAGTAACGACCGAAGACAGAGAGAGCGCGCGCGACTATTTGCATAAGGACCCGATCGAAATCTCTGCTCTCGGGAAGAACCTGACCAAATGGTCTTGAGTACGGATCCCAGTTCAGAGCAGAAGAAAGCAAGGTAACTCGAGCAAAAAACTTACTCAGATCAAGAAAGCCAGAGCACAAATGAGAACCATTATCTCAGACATACATGGGAAAGGATAAAACAGAGAAAGCACAAACAAACAAACAATCAAACAATTCACCGAACAAAAACTCAACAGAGAGGAAGAGAGATGAATGATTGATAATGGAGGTTTCTACAGCCACTCCAACTGGGAGATACATGAGCACACTTGCTCCATCCCGAGAACCCACTCACAAATAAACAAGAAAGAACAGAGCAACTCGGGGATCAGAATCTCACTGAGCACCCGAGCTCTACCCTCTCTATTTATAGCCTTCTGCTACCGGGGGGAACCCGTAAACCCCTTACCTAACACCGGGTTTTACCACTTGCTTTACCCATTAGCGAAAACAAGCTTCCAGTTCTTTACCCGTTAAACCCAACGGCTCCACTGCTTTGCCCGTTGGCAAACAACTCTTGTGCATTGGCAGAGACACAGCTTCCCTTTGCAGCTTTCCGCATTTCTCCAAAATGCCACTCCGCTGCCTTCCCGGAAGCTTCCTCCTGCCTTGCCCATCACGCTTGCAACCACCTCACAGACCTCGTCGTTTTTGGCATCTCCTAGTCGCTCACGACCTCAGCACCCCCTGTGCTTAGTCTCGGCCATCCATGCCTCACTACGACTAGTCTCAAAGTCTTGCAAACCATCACAGACAAGCAAACATTCATAGCACCGCACAACACAATGTGTACAAACATCTGTATCAGAGAAACAGAGCTCAAACTACACTCCACACAGTCGTACATACATTACGACCGGTCGAAATCACTTAAACATTAATGCACAAGGTCTACGACCACCTCATAAGTCTTTACGACCGATTCCCAGCTGATACGACCGCTTCTGGAAGCCATACGACCAGACAACAGAAGCTACGACTTTTAGCCTAAGTCTATAACGTGATCGAATGGGCTTCCGACCACAACCGACCGCGCTACGACTTCACCCTAGTGCTTCCAACCGCTTCCTGCGATAGCGTGGTCGTAGGCCACGACTACTCAACGTGGTCGTAACTTCGAACGCCGACTTTCGACCGCTGCGGTCGTAGCTCCGACTAACGACCTCAACCACGACCAACGTAGTCGTAAGTGCACTCGACCACGACCAGAGTGGTCGTAAACGACACAACATGGTCGTCAACTGCGAACCAAGTTTACGACCACGACCAACGTGGTCGTAGCAGCGTACGACCATGGCCAACGTGGTCGTTCACTCGAGCGCCGACTTCTGACCGCAGCAGTCGTAGCTTCGACTTACGACCACAGACCGCGAGCAACGTGGTCGTAACAGGATTCGACCACAGCCAGCGTGGTCAAATAGCCTTCAGACCACGGCCAAACCAGCCGTGAACTTCCCTGGTGACCTACGGCCAGAGTGGTCGTAAACGCCACAACATGGTCGTACAGCCTTCCGACCACGGCCAAAGTGGTCATAAACACTCCGACTGACTTCCGACCACAGCAAAACCAGTCGTAACAGCTCCTAGTGCTTTCCGACCACGGTCAGTGTGGTCGTAGCGACTGTTACTGCCTTCCAACCACGGCCAGAGAGCTACGACAACGGTCAAAACCGGTTGTATGCCCTCTAGAAGACCTACAACCACAGCAAAAGAGCTACGACTTTGCAGAAAACACTCAAATCAAACAAATTTTTTGTACGGATAATCCATTTTTTATTCGAAATTACAGAAATATACCCGTGGAAATTTTTTTTACAAAAATAGGCTCCAGTCGCCCAATGGTTGAGCGACTGGAGCCTTTCGCCCAACCCAGCAGCGACAACTAAAAAATCGCCCAACCGTTGGGCGATTAATTGCAGTCGCCCCACCGTTGGGCGACTTTTATCCAGTCGCCCTCCCATTGGGCGACTCTATGAAAGTTGCCCAATGGTTGGGCGACTGCACTCAGGCCCCCGAGAGACAAGAGAGGAAAGAGTCTATCTTTGCCGAAATTTGAAAAAGTGCATCAAACCTTCGTCAAAAATAGTGAAAATTGGTGTAGCTGTTCTTCATACATCCAACAGCCTCTAGAAAAAAAAATTTGAGCAATTTCGGCCACGGGATCAAAAGTTATAGCAGTTTTAGTCTGTTTCCGACACACCTTCAGTAAAACGGACATAACTTTTGCATACGGTGTCCGTTTTCGACGTTCTTGTACTCGTTGGAAAGCTAACGACGAGCCCGATCCAATAAAAACGACCCGCTTGCGCCAGTCGCCCTCCAAGACCTGGAAAATCGGCCATCTTTGGATCTAAACCTGCGTCGCAAGTTTTTTATTTCTGTTTTTGCCCTTTTTCTTGATCTTCCTTTCGGAATTTGGATTTTGCTTCAACTGAAAAGTTGTAGATCTCGTCGAAACCTTTCAAATGCGTATATGTAAGCCATATAGAACTTTGCTATTTTATCTTTTCAGACTAGTTGTTTATATTGCATCGGTATATAAAACGATCGGTACATACGGTTTTGTCAGCCCCTGAGTGCAGTCGCCCAACCATTGGGCGACTGCATGAAAGTCGCCCAATGGGAGGGCGACTGGATGCAGTCGCCCAATGGGAGAGCGACAGGAACTCTGTCGCCCCCTGGTTGGGCGATAGGCTCCAGTCGCTCTCCCATTGGGCGACTTGAGCCTATTTTTGTAAAAAAAAAATTTCGCGGGTATATTTCTGTAATTTTGAATAAAAAAATAGATTATTCGTACCGAAAATTCCAAATCAAACTCAAACTTTCAAAAGCAACCGTCAATCACTCATCACAAACATGGGGCATGTCCACATAGTCTCTCAATCTCCCCCTTGATGAGTATATTGACAAACACCGAAAAAGCGCAAAGTTGAGTTTGAGTTTGAGAAAAAGAGTCAAACATGGTCCAAACAAAAGAGCAAATGGGACTCATGACCATGTCGACAGAAGGAACACTAGATTAACAACAGAAAGAGCAAATTATTCTCCAAAGCTCTAGAAAGATCCCAAAAGACTACTTTTTTCTCCAAAATTCTCCCCTTTTGGCAATAAACACATCAAGGATGCAAAAGAGAGAATATGACATGTTAATGGAATGAAATAGCTGAAATTTGATTATTTAAGCATTTAGAGCCATGAGAATTATCCATAATGACCATAAAGAATTACACCAAGCCATAGGTCAATGAAAGGTTATCTAGATCATGACAAGATATGTATAAGCCAGCTAGAACATATAGATGATAATCTGAAATGAAGTGCATTTTGGTGAGCATGTCAAGTCATCAATAAGCAAAGTCTAGCTAGAGATATCCAAGGATGATGCAGGCCATGTCAGTAAGCTAAGCAGAGCCAAGAAGCTAATATTGAGTCCAAATAGAGTGCTATAAGCTCGAGAATGAAACATTGGTTCAAATACTTGGTTCTTTTTGTGGCTTAAGCAAATTTAGCACAAATGACATATTTTCGTTTGAAACTTATGGTCGTTTCCAACCAATATTTTTTATCATGTGCTAGATCTCAAGCCTTATGTGACCACTCCAAGCAAGAAGCTTAAGAAGATAGTCTAGGTCATCCAAAACTCCCCCTGAGTTCATGCCTAGTGCAATGGCAAGCCGTTTCATGAGAAAGAATTGGTGAGATCAGTTTTTTCACACAAAAAAGATCTTTTTGCTTTTTAAACATGTTGTACTAACTCATGCTGCATCAAGAGACTAAAATAGCTCAATCTAAGGCTCAATCAAAGATTCAAGACTCAACTCAGCCTATTTGACATGGCATGAATCATACAAGGATAACTAAAGACAGACTAGACTCAAATGCTAGCAAGACAAGTTTTAATTCAAATTGAGCAATTTTAATTAACTTATCATGGCAAAAGCTAGTCTACACATATGAAGTCATGATAAATCTAGCAAATAAGCACAAGTCATGGCAAGGTGTAAAGCAACGTAAACATGTCATAACAGGATAATAATCAAGGCTCAATGTAGTTATATTACAATGTGAAATGCTGAAATGCAAGAAAATCCAGCTCCCCCTCAACATGTGATGCAACTTTTAGTTCAGATTGAGTTAAGTCAATATTAAGCTCTAGAAGCTCCCATATGAACTCCCCCTGAACCAAAGCAATAAGCAAGAGAGATTGGCAAAGAAAATCTGAAAAAGCAGTCCTTAAAGCATAGACAAGATATAGAGGATACTATGGCTCAGACTGACTCTTATCTACCCCATATGACTCGAGTACTATCAGCTGGTCTGCTAACAACCTAGGGAGCAAACACGTACCCTGTGTACCCAAGGGTGGCCCAACCCTCGCTAGAACCCACAAGAAGTAAGTAAGCTCAACCTAGAGAGAAGAGAGACAGCTAACAAGCAGCATCCTAGAGTCACAAGATAAGAGCAAGAAGTCTAAACGCTAGACAAAAAGATCACTCTAACCTATGCTAGAAGGACTATCCCGAATGCACCCAAAATGCAATGCAACAAAAAGGAGCAAGAGCATAATTAACATAATAAAGTAGTAAAACACAAAGCTCCCCCTCACAACAGTCCGTAAGGACAAACCACCCCAAGCTCTCCCCGCAGAACTGAAAACCTAGAGCTATCCAATGGCTTGGTAAAGATATCAGCCAACTGGTGGTCACTCTCCACAAACTGGAGCACGATGTCACCCTTCTCTACATGGTCTCTAAGGAAGTGATAGTGAATATCAATATGCTTGGTCTGGGAGTACTGCACTGGGTTCTTAGCAATGTTGATCGCAGAAGTGTTATCACAAAAGAGTGGAACACTGTCGATAACTAACCCAAAGTCCCGCAGGTTCGAGACCATCCAAAGCACCTGGCTACAGCAACTGGCTGCAGCAACGTACTCGGCCTCTGCGGTGGACTGTGCAACATCGGACTGCTTCCTCGAAGACCAGGAAACGAGAGAAGTGCCAATGAACTGGCAGGTGCCCGAAGTGCTCTTCCTATCTATCCTACAGCCAGCAAAGTCTGCATCCGAGTAGGCTCTCAAGGAAAGACAGGACGAGGAAGAGTACCAGATACCATAGTCAATGGTAGCTCGAAGGTACCGAAGAATGCGCTTCACCGCCTGGCGGTGAGATACGCGAGGAGAAGCCTGAAAACGAGCACACAGACACACGGAGAAGTGTATGTCCGGTCTCGAGGCAGTGAGGTATAAGAGGGAGCCGATCATACTCCTATACTCCTTCTGATCAACTGGCTCGCCATCCTCATCTGGGTCGAGTGAAGCTAAGGTAGCCATAGGAGTGGACACTGGTTTGCCATCACTCATATCGAAGCGCTTCAGGAGATCTCGAGTGTACTTACCCTGATGCAAGAAGGTACCCTTCTGAGTCTGCTTAATTTAGAAGCCAAGGAAGAAGCTCAACTCGCCCATCATGCTCATCTCAAACTCTAAGCTCATGACATCGGAAAACTGGGAAACGAGAGCATGTGAAGAGCCGCCAAAGATGATGTCATCCACATAAATTTGGTCAAGCAGAAGATCAGTGCCATGCCGGCGGATGAACAAGGTCTTGTCTACTTTACCCATCTCGAAACCATGACTCAACAAGTAGGACTTAAGCCTCTCATACCAAGCTCTAGGGGCTTGCTTAAGTCCATACAATGCTTTGGAAAGCTTGAAGACATGGTTTTGGTATTTGGGGTTCTCGGAACCTGGAGGCTATCGGATATAGACTTCTTCCTCAATGAAGCCATTAAGAAAGGCACTCTTGACGTCTATCTGGTAAAGCTTGAAACCCTTAGAAGCTGCAAAGGCAAGCAGAATTCTAATGGCTTCAAGTCTAGCTACAGGGGCAAAGGTCTCCTCGAAATTGAGACCCTCAACCTGAGAGAAGCCCTGAGCTACCAGTCTAGCCTTGTTTCGAACAACCACCCCATCCTCACTCTGCTTGTTCTTGAACACCCACTTAGTCCCAATGACATTGTGATCTCGAGGGGGCTCAACAAGCGACCAGACCTTGTTTCTTTCGAAATTTTCAAGCTCCTCATGCATGGCATTGACCCAAGATTCGTTAGATAGAGCATGATAAACGTCTTTGGGCTCAAAGGAGGCGACAAAGGCAGAATGGAGACAGAATTGAGACACGCCAGATTTTGAACGAGTGACTCGCTCAAACAGGTCTCCAATAATCTGCTCAGAAGGATGAGCTTTTTGGATATGCTGAGGAGGTCCAAGATGAGATTAAGAAGTGGCCTCTACCTCATGTGCAGATGAGGTAGGAACAGAGCCACTTGCTCCAGAAGAAGCAGAAGGCAAGGGCTGATCGCCTCGAGGTGCAGTGGAAGAAGGCACCTCAAGGGGTGGATGAGGAACTGGATCGGGTACACAACCCTCATCTCCATTGTCCTCGTCATCCACAAAGATGGGCTCGGACTGCTCTAAAGAACCTGAGATATCGGGCCTAGTCCCCGGACTGGCCTCGTCGAAGGTCACCTCACAGGCCTCTACCATTTTACTAGACTCGCAGTTCCAAACCCGATAAGCCCGCGAAGAAGTCGAGTAACCTAGAAAGATACCATCACAAGAACGTGACTCGAACTTGTCTAGGTTCCCGGACTTCAGAATAAAACACTTGCAACCAAACACACGAAAATGAGATACACTGGGCTTTCGCCCATATCTCAACTCATAAGAAGTGCGGTGCAAGTGTGCCCGAAGAAAAACTCGATTTGAAACATGGCACGCGGTAGCTATAGCCTCAGCCCAAAAATTCCGCGGTGTAGAGTACTCATCGAGCATCGTCTTTGCCATCTCGACCAAGGTACGGTTCTTCCTCTCCACGACGCCATTCTGCTGTGGGACGTGCGGAGAAGAGAACTAGTGCTCTACACCCGTCTCATCGTAAAACCTCTCAAAGTAGGAATTCTTGAACTCCGTGCCATTGTCACTGCGGATCGCTTGTAAGGCACCCGGGAGCTCAACAGAAAGCCTACTGAAAAGACCTCGAAAATGTGTAAACGTCTCATCCTTCGAGGCTAAGAAAAACACCCAAGAAATCACACCTCCTACTATGGGTCTGAGAATAGCAGGTGGATGCCTCCTAATGTCCTCATAGAAATCATATCCTAGACCTTGATTAAACTTGCAAATCTTGGACTGGTCTAGAATAAGATTGAGCTTCTTCTTGCCTCCTACAAATCTCTCGAGAGTATTCATAAGGTACTGACACTCCCGAAAGAGAGAGGTGCAAGAAGAGCAGGGAGAAGAGGGAACAGCAGAGGATAAGGGAGCAGATGAAGAACCAACAGTAGAGGAAAGAATGGATTGTGCACGCACAGCCGACTCTGAGGGGACAGTCCTACTACTAGCCGGTTGGTTCACGTCGCTAAGCGTCTCAACCTTACCCTGGGGCTTCTCCCCCTCACCAGCAATCACATCACAATCAGTTGGTGGCTTCACTAGTTGATCCTTAGTTAGCTTCACGCACTTTTCATTCAAAGCAACGAGTTCAAGTTTTAGTTTTTCACAACTCATGCATGGTGAGCTAACAGGGTCCTTAGTCGCAAACTGAGCCAACTTGTTGTTATGATTACCCACTTCTTGGAATTGCTTGGAAACAGATTCAAGTTCAAGGGTTAATTTTGGACAATTGGTGCAAGACACAACAGGCTCAAGTAAAGAAGCACGTAACTCAGCAATTTTGTGATCTGCCCGTTTTAGGTTCATCTTCAAATTATTGCAATTTTCACAAGACTCGGGCAAATCTAGAAGCATGGTATAAAAACCTCTAAAAGTATTGTCCTTATCCTCACATGAGGTACAAACAACAGTCTCAACAGTAGTAGATGAAGGAGCTACCCTACTCATCTCAAGCTCAGTAAGAAGACTAATGTTCTCCACCTTAAGCGTATCAAGCTCAGAAGACAAACTATCATGCGAGGTCCTTAGTTTCTCCATGTCACCCAACAGAGCACAGAATGTATCACAATCATCACTAGAGGGAGCAGATGTAAGAGCAATAATCTCTAGTGACAATCTATCTACTTCCTTCTCTAACTCAGTACACCTAGCCCTAGCTCTAGCATGAAATCCACCTAGCTTAAGAAAAGCATGATTGAGCTGGTCGTAGGTGGGACATACCTCGTCCGAGTCAGAGTACAGCTCGCTGTCGCTCAGTTCACCCTCAAGGGCTATGAAGCACATGCCGGAGAAGTCATCGCCGCCCTTGGGGTCTGGGTCACCCGTCCCGTCGTTGTCGCTCCATCCCTCCACCTCGCTGAGGTCGAGGTCGTCGAAGGCGGTGAGGACGCGGTGGAAGAGCTTCTTGGCCTTCTCAAAGTCGCGGAACTTCTTCTTGCCTTGAGGGTGCGCTGGAAGCTTCTTGTTGCGGTTCTTGTCGGTGTAGTCGTTCTTGCCCAAACCGCCGTAGTCGTTCTTGCCCTTCTCCAGCTTGGGGCAGTTTGCCCGAATGTGGTTGAGGCCACCACACTCAAAGCAAATAATGGGTCCTCCCCTCTTTCTGTCACTCCTCCTCTTGTAAGCATGGGAAAACTTCCGAGCTAGGAGGGCCAGCTGCTCATCCTCGAGCTGCTCTAACTGATCATCAGTTACGTCACAGAGAACAGCAAGGGAGAAACCACACAACGAATTAGCAGAAGAACCAGAAGCCAAACTGGGATCGATGACTAGGGCCATCGACTGTGACTTCGACTTTCGAGAGGCAATGTCAATCTCGTGAGTCTTGAGACGCGAGTACAGCATCAAGAGTCAAAGTCGAGAGGTCCGTGGTGTCCTTGATGGTAATCACCTTCATCTCCCACACACGCAGGTCCAAGGCAGCGAGCGTTGTCCGAGTTGGGGTATGTGAGACCGACCGCTCAGAGGTTGCTCAGAATCTTATGAAAATGCGCAAAGCACTCATCAAGTGACTCACCAGCAAGCATCTCAAATTTGTTGTATTCACGCTTGAACTGGTCCTGTCGAATCGTTTTAATCTGGGTGGTGCCCTCATGGTATGCGTCGAGGGTCACCCAGATGTCGTAGGCCGACGTCAAATGAGAGATGCGATCGAACTCGCTGCGGCTCAACCCCTGGATTATGATGTTCCTTGCCTTCGCATTCGTCTCAACATCAAGCATATTTCCAGCGTTGATGTTCTCATTGGCAGGAACAACATAACGTACTTTGACCTTACGCCAGATGGCGTAGCCCTGAGCCTGGATGTAGGTCTCCATCCGACTCTTCCAGAAGGGATAGTCGATCCCATCGAAGATCGGGGGCTTGGTCGAGTACTTGTCTGTCGCCATGGCTCACAGACCGGTTAAGATCTATAGAAGATAGCTAACCGGCTCTGATACCAATTGTAGGACCGAAATGGCAACAGAGGGGGGTGAATGGTGCCTTCAAAAACTCCCCCTAGTATTCTCACCAACTTCTTCTCCAATAGCTACAGAAGCTACGAAGACAGAAGAGAAAGCTCACTGGAAACCGAGAGGAAGTCAACTGAGACTAATCAAGAATGATGGAGTCGGCCAAAACCCAGAACAGTCGATACCTTACTATGTAGTCGAACGACTCCCTGCTGTGACTGAAGTAGTTTCAGAGCAGTCGAGACTTTACAGTGAAATGTCGATCGACAAAAGAAAGAACACAGTAACGACCGAAGACAGAGAGAGCGCGCGCGACTATTTGCACAAGGACCCGATCGAAATCTCTGCTCTCGGGAAGAACCTGACCAAATGGTCTTGAGTATGGATCCCAGTTCAGAGCAGAAGAAAGCAAGGTAACTCGAGCAAAGAACTTACTCAGATCAAGAAAGCCAGAGCACAAATGAGAACCATCATCTCAGACATACATGGGAAAGGATAAAGCAGAGAAAGCACAAACAAACAATTCACCGAACAAAAACTCAACAGAGAGGAAGAGAGATGAATGATTGATAATGGAGGTTTCTACAGCCACTCCAACTGGGAGATACATGAGCACACTTGCTCCATCCCGAGAACCCACTCACAAATAAACAAGGAAGAACAGAGCAACTCGGGGATCAGAATCTCACTGAGCACCCGATCTCTACCCTCTCTATTTATAGTCTTCTGCTACCGGGGGAACCCGTAAACCCCTTACCTAACACCGGGTTTTACCACTTGCTTTACCCATTAGCGAAAACAAGCTTCCAGTTCTTTACCCGTTAAACCCAACGGCTCCACTGCTTTGCCCGTTGGCGCCAACAACTCCTGTGCATTGGCAGAGACACAGTTTCTCTTTGTAGTTTTCCGCATTTCTCCAAAATGCCACTCCGCTGCCTTCCCGGAAGCTTCCTCCTGCCTTGCCGATCACGCTTGCAACCACCTCACAGACCTCGTCGTTTTTGGCATCTCCTAGTCGCTCACGACCTCAGCACCCCCTGTGCTTAGTCTCGACCATCCATGCCTCACTACGACTAGTCTCAAAGTCCTGCAAACCATCACAGACAAGCAAACATTTATAGCACCGCACAACACAATGTGTACAAACATCTGTATCAGAGAAACAGAGCTCAAACTACACTCCACACAGTCGTACATACATTACGACCGGTCGAAATCACTTAAACATTAATGCACAAGGTCTACGACCACCTCATAAGTCTTTACGACCGATTCCCAGCTGATACGACCGCTTCTGGAAGCCATACGACCAGACAACAGAAGCTACGACTTTCAGCCTAAGTCTATAACGTGATCGAATGGGCTTCCGACCACAACCGACCGCGCTACGACTTCACCCTAGTGCTTCCGACCGCTTCCTGCGATAGCGTGGTCGTAGGCCACGACTACTCAACGTGGTTGTAACTTCGAACGCTGACTTTCGACCGCTGCGGTCGTAGCTCCGACTAACGACCTCAACCACGACCAACGTAGTCGTAAGTGCGCTCGACCACGACCAGAGTGGTCGTAAACGACACAACATGGTCGTCAACTGCGAACCAAGTTTTCGACCACGACCAACATGGTCGTAGCAGCGTACGACCATAGCCAATGTGGTCGTTCATTCGAGGGCCGACTTCTGACCGCAGCAGTCGTAGCTTCGACTTACAACCACAGACCGCGAGCAACGTGGTCGTAACAGGCTTGGACCACAGCCAACGTGGTCGAATAGCCTTCCGACCATGGCCAAACCAGTCGTAAACTTCCCTGGTGACCTATGACCACGGCCAGAGTGATCGTAAACGCCACAACATGGTCGTACAGCCTTCCGACCACGGCCAAAGTGGTCATAAACACTCCGACTGACTTCCGACCACAGCAAAATCAGTCGTAACAGCTCCTATTGCTTTCCGACCACGATCAGTGTGGTCGTAGCGACTGCTGCTGCCTTCCAACTACGGCCAGAGAGCTACGACAACGGTCAAAACCGGTCGTACGCCCTCTTGAAGACCTACAACCACAGTAAAAGAGCTACGACTTTGCAGAAAACACTCAAATCAAACTTAAACTTTCAAAAGCAACCGTCAATCACTCATCACAAACATGGGGCATATCCACATGGTCTCTCATTAATTTACATTTTTACAAACGAATATGAATTTAAACTCTTAATGTTCTGCACGTATGTATTATATGTAAAGCTATTTTGGTCCCTCCCGACAGTCCCTATTGTCCAACTAAGCAGACTGTCTGATCAGAATTTGGGCAGTTTAGCTCTACAAGCTGAACAAAACCGTTGAGATCAATATTACGATGTGTTTAGCTCTACAAGCTGAACAAAACCGTTGAGATCAATATTACAATGGTAACTTCTGGTTACACGGCAGATACAAGGAACACGGATTGACTTAAGATCAAAGTATTGGCTCAAGCCAATTGTAACACTCATCACCGGAAAACAAAATGGCATTGAAATACCACCGCCAAAATTATTCGGATTCTAAACTGAGAGTATCTAGAATCAAGTATGTAGAATGAAGTAGCATCCCAGGTCTTCGTCATCAGGAGTACAGGCGGCACTTTCCAGTTCCAGCACATACTGTACACTCATCAACATCACCTGCAACGTGTTTCAGGCAGTACTTGATGCGATCGTTCATAACATCCTGCAAAACATGTTTGCCATGGAATTAGTGAATATGGTATGTTGTTGAACGAAATGAGCAAGTCGTCAACCATTCCTGTTATTAGTTGCTAACAATGAAGCCTTGCCTCCTGTATTAGGAGGAAATCGCTCTGGATACTAGGAATAAAGGAGTGGCAGGACCGGGAACCAGATTAATTGATGGCTACAGAAGTAAAGAATCTTTGGAATCAAAAGTTACTCTCATGATAATGCAAGAATTTACCGAGTACCACATTTTGTTTATTGCGTTGGCCCAAACACAAATGAAATGTATGAGAAATGATGCAATTCAGAAAGAATTCCCAACTACTACTAATATATTCGTTTGATGAGGGGGATGCCTGTCTGAATAGGGGTTTTGGATATTGAATTAAATCTCAAAACTTCGAAATCCCTCTCATCCAAACACCCTCTCACTGTATGTGAAAAAAGCAGGTGAAAAAAAGCCCCTTTACTGACTCTGGACTATATTCATAAGAAGAAGAAAAAAAGAAAGAAGTCCCATTTTGTTATAGGCGTGGGCCTTGGGCCCACCCAGGTTATTATTAGGAATTAGAGATTGGTTTCTATTCAAGTTAGAGATTAGTTTCCTTGTGTTAGAGATATAATTAGAGATATGATATTAGTTACTATATCTGTTAGAGATATGATTGAGATTAGATTCTATCTGTTAGGGGAAGCCATTTATATAAGGAGGCTACCACATGCTATTGTAATCAAGTAAGAATAATATCAATAGTCTTCCTAGCCTATAGTCTCCTCTCTCCCTACACCGACGCCATCCGGCCATCTTCTTGGTGGTGTTTATCCGTTATGAACTAAGGTTCATAACAACTTGGTATCAGAGCAATCGATCCCTTCCCACGACTTCTGCTACCATGGTTTCTGCGATTCGTCCTGCTACCGATTCGTTGGCCATAATAAAAGATAGCGCCAACAAGATAGCCAGCTTCGACAAGAAGACGGCGGACATCTTCCTCAACATACATGCCATCTTCGAGAGGATGGAGAATTGGAGGAAGAAGCAACAAGAAACAAAGAGCAAGACACATCATCCATCATCAGATCCCCAACAACAAAAACAAGAAGCACCGCCATCCCATCACGCCGCTCCTCCCTCGGTCGCAGCACCTCCTGCAGTGTCTTCCCCGCCGTCTGCGCTGCAGCAACCAACCGCCGTGCAGCCGCCGCCAACACTTGGGCCGGCCGTCGCTCTGCTGGCCGTCAACCGTCGGCCGCCGCTCCCTCGGCTGCTTATCCGTCGGCCACCGCTGCTCACTGGCGCCGCTTCGTCGGCTGTTTCTCCGCCGGCTCCGTCGTCGCGCCCATCTTCCACGCAGGCGCCGAGGAGCTCTGGGTCGTCCTCGTCGCCGCCTGCCGCAGCGTCCTCTCCACGTCCGCCACAGCCGATCCTCCGGCCGGCTGCTCCAACCCCGCTCGAGCCACTGCCGCCGCCCGACGGCCACCGCTCCAGATCCACCGAGCCGCTGCCGCCGCAGCCCTGGATCCGAGCCGTCGTCGCCACTTTTCGCCGTCGCCGCCAGGCCACTGCTCCGCCGGGGGCCGCTCCTCGTGGCCGCTCCGCCTGTCGCCGCTTCCGTGCTCGGAGACGCCTGACCGCCGCCGCTGCAGATCCGCCTCCGCCCGGGCAGTTTCCGCCGGCCGCCGCCACTCGACTCCATCGATCCGCTCGAACGCCACCGGGCCGCCGCTGCAGCCCGGGCCATCCTCGGCCATCCGCGCCGCCGCCGCCGGCTCGCCTCCGCCCGTGCCGCCGCCCCAGCCCGGGCCGGCTCCACCCGAGCCGCCGCCGCAGCTCGGCACACCTCCGCCCCTGTTGCAGCCGTCGCGGGCCGGTCCACCCTCGCCGCCGCCGCAGCCGCTCTGCGGGCCGTCGTTGCTCCTTCCGCCGGCCGCTCCGACTCCGTCTCCGCCTCCGCCCAAGCCGCCGCAGGCCGTCGCTCCGCCGGCCGCTGCTACGCCGGCCGCCTCGGCTTCCGCCGCCTGGTCCGCCTCCGCCGCTCCGCCGCCGACCGCTCCGCCGGCCGCTCCCTCGGCTGCCGCTCCGCCCGACCGACTCTAGCGATTGGTTCGGGAGTTGCGGTCGGTTTTAAAACCGACCGATGAGTTAGGGCGCAAAAAAAATTAAAATTAAAATTAAAATTAGAAAAAAAAATTTTAAAAAAAAATTAAAACAAAAATTTTAAAACAAAAAAAATCAGAAGAAAAAAGAGTTTATTTTGCAGGCATTATATTCCTGAAGGCGTTACACTTCGTCTAGTTTTGTTCCGCGTGAATCTGGCCGCCCGTCTTCATCCGTTGCAACACCCTGCCACCGTTCATCGTCTACATCGGCGTCACAGGTCTTCCATTGGCCGCCGTCTAGCAGCTCGAGGACGAGCTGCATGTCCGGGAGGGGTGTAGTGTTATAGGCGTGGGCCTTGGGCCCACCCAGGTTATTATTAGGAATTAGAGATTGGTTTCTATTCAAGTTAGAGATTAGTTTCCTTGTGTTAGAGATATAATTAGAGATATGATATTAGTTACTATATCTGTTAGAGATATGATTGAGATTAGATTCTATCTGTTAGGGGAAGCCATCTATATAAGGAGGCTACCACATGCTATTGTAATCAAGCAAGAATAATATCAATAGTCTTCCTAGCCTATAGTCTCCTCTCTCCCTACGCCGACGCCATCCGGCCATCTTCTTGGTGGTGTTTATCCGTTATGAACTAAGGTTCATAACACATTTCTCCTTTTTTTAACAAAAATGTTCAACATTCATTTCCACACTGTTTTTAAAGTGAAAGCAATTTACAAAATAATCAAAGGGCGGCAATTCCAGTGGATCTATTTATTAAGGAAAAAATCACATTCCTTTCCCATGAAATTCTGGAAGAACAATGAAGTGTCAAACAATGCAGTTTCAGACTCGATGGATATCTAGTTTGCCTTTTCTATTAATGACAACTGAGCGCACAATGAAATAGTAATAGAAATAATCTAGATGAAAATTGATTAGCACATACCACCATAAGCTCATGCAATCCAAGAGGGGCAGTGACAATGTAGGGTACGTTGGAGTGCTCCTTAGAGGCCTCTGTTGCTAAAGCAGGGATATCCTGAGAAAAAAAAACAGTGCCAACTTGCATGAAAATTCTGATATTAATACAACTACTATAAGCAATAACAGATAAGGTAGATACCCATATACTTTCTTCCCTAAAAAACATATAAGCAATGGAAATAGCCTTAAGTCCTTAGCTCCTTAACACCCTTAACATTGAGATTGCCAATCTTTAATAACTCAAAAACATACTTGCTTCCAGTGTCGTCCAGGGGAAAGGAAATATGGGCTAACAATAACGCGGGATGCTCCTTGTTGCACACATTTTCCAAAAGCATCCTTAATAGTAGGCTCAGCTAGCTCCTGCATTTTGTCAAAAAGTGCACATTCAGCCACTTAAAGAGTGTCCATGGTAAAGTGACAAAATACCCTAAGCATAGAGATAAGAAAAAAATAATGATAATCCATTGGCCCCAGAAGCTCCAGCCATACAAATTATTATTACAAAGAAAATAGCAATTGGAAAGTGAAAAGTAGATACCAGAGAAATGGGGCGATATATCTTTCAAGCAACAAAAGCATACAGGGTATAGCATTACATATAGTGACTTACCACCCTTGTCCTGTAGTCCATCCAACATTGGTGGGTTCGAATCAACTTAGGCTTATTGGTATATGTCCTTTGCTACAGTTACTCACTTTCAAATAGTGTGTTTTCAAAACAGAGTCTACTAGTCGATTGTAGTACATATTATACCAACTACCGGTTAAAATCATATGTGACTATTTATCTCTTCGTATTCTCTCTCACAAACAATCAGAATTCAAATGCCATAAGACACAGCTCAAAAGAATCCACCCATTGAATGATTTCTCAGCCCGAAGGCACTGACAATGTGCCTTTCTAGTACAATATTAACAGAAGTATGATAGTGTCTTTGTTACACGAAATGATCCCCAATTCACATCTCACAATTGAGACAAATAGTTACAAGGTGTATACAAGTGGGTATGGGCTGTATGGGCCTCATAGGCCTAACTATACTCTTAACACTCCCAAACTTAAGGTGGATCTGACACACTGAGTTTGAAAATATAAAGCTTATGGTGTTCTCTAGTTTGAGTCTTCGTGAAGAAGTGGCACGAAGTCTGCCACTTGAAGCTCTGAAAGAACATGTTGAAGACAAATAGTTGATTGTTGGCAATGAAAACGTGTGAATGAAGCATCCACACTAATATACATGGTTAACTCATGCATGATAGGATCACTTGTAATCTGAATAGCAGCGATACTGTCACAAAGGAGGGATGTGGATGTATCACGCGGAACACCAAGATCAACCAAAAGCCACCAAAGCTACACGATCTCTAATGTAGTAGTGGCAAGGGCTCAAAGCTCAGCCTCAACATTGCAACGGGACACTGCAGTCTGTTTTTGGACTTCCAGACAATGAGAGAGGTGCCAAGAAAAAGACAATAACCAGTGACGGAGCAACGGTCAATAGGATCACTGGCCCAGGTGGAGTCAAAGTAAGCATGAAGCTGAAGTTGATTAGAGTGATCATAGAACAAACGACGGGATATTGTCCCCCTTAAGTACCGAACTATACGAAGTAAGTGATTATAATGAACTAAGGTATAGGCACTAACAACCTGACTGAGAACATGAACTGTATGAGCAATATCAAACTTAGTCACAATGAGATACACAAGGCTGCCTACAAGATGCCTGTAGCGAGAGGGATCCTCAAGAGGTGTGCCATCAGTAGGCCACAACTGCAAATGGAGCTCCATAGGTGTAGCAGCAGTGCGTGTATTAGGTAAGACCTGAGCGAGAGGTCAAATCCTAAGTGTACCAATGCTGAGAGTTATAGTAGCCATCATCAGTATGATCAACCTCAATTTTTAAAAAGTAACTAAGGGACCCCAGATTTGACATCTTGAACTGCTCACTCAATTTTTGCTTAACAAAGGCAATGTATTCTAAAACATCTCCAGTAATCAACATGTCATCCACATAGAGCAGAAGCAATATACACCCACGCTTAGAGGTGTGAATGAAGAGTGCATGGTCATGTTCACTAGAAGAGAAACCAGAAGCTCGAACCACATAGCTAAAACGCTCAAACCAGGCATGAGAGACTTGCTTGAGCCCATAGAGAGCCTTTCGAAGGCGACATACATGCACAGATGGAACTTCAACACCCGAAGGTGATTCTATGTAGACTTCCTCATATAGATAACCATGAAGGAAGGCATTCTTAACATCTATTTGAGAAAATTTTTATGACCGAACAGTAGCCACAACAATCAAAGTGTGAACTATCATCATGTGAGCAAGTAGAGCAAATGTCTCGTCATAATCTCGACCATGAGCCTACTGGAAACCTCCAGCAACTAGCCGAGCCTTATAGCATTACACACAACCATCTGACCTGTTTTTTACCTTGTACACCCATTTGCACGTGATAGAGACTGAGGGTAGTGGCACCAAATCCCATGTACCAGTATCCTTTAGGGTTACAAGCTTCTCAGATATAGTTAGCTACCACTCAGGTAGTAGAACTACCTCCTGATAAGTATTAGGCTCATGAGCTCTCCTGCACAGAAACCATATCTGTCTGGGATTTTAATGGAAGAACGGTCACAAAGAGCATACTCGATGTTTGACAGGAGTCGTCAGTGCAGGGATCAATAGTACTAGCCAGAGGAGCAGAAGCCCTGAATAGGAAGCTCAGAATTAGACGAAACTCTAGGACGATGACTATAATGGAAAGGAAATGTATCTGAAGGTGGAGCTAGTGAGGGAGAGGGAGGAACCATGATGGTGGCTTTGGTGACAAAGATGATGATGGCATATCAGAAACTGACTCATCTGGAGAGAAGATAGGTGGAAGAGAAAGAAACAAGGTAGACTCTCTAAGGAAGTTGAGGATGATGATTGAATGAAAGAAGAATAAAAGAAAGGTCTATCCTCAGCAAAGGTGACATCTCAAGAAAACCGAATGCGGCGAGCGGAGGGATCATAACAACGATAACCCTTGTGCTCAAGACTGTACCTAAGAAAACATGCCAGACTAAGCGGAGGGATCATAACAATGATAACACATTTAACAGACTGAGCAGTCAATTTGGTACGCTCACGAGGTGTTAAGAAAACATACCAGGTACAACTAAAAATACGAAGATGGTCATACTTGGGAGGAAACCAAACAGAATCTCATCGGAGCACTTGCCCTAAAGACGAGAGGAAGGCTGAAGAATAATGAGATAGACAGCTATTGAAACAGCTTCACCAGAGAAATGAGCAGGAACAAAGAGGAAATCATAAGAGTACGGGCTGTCTCAACAATATGACGATGCATACGTTTAGCAACATCATTCTAAGCATGAGCACCTAAACATGAAAGCTAAGCAAGAGTACCTTTAGAAAAGAGAAACTAACGAAAAACACAAATAGCAATAGAAAACTGTGTATGAACCACGCGAGCAAAAGCCTAATATATAGAAATCAATTGAGAATGATGCTTCATAAAATAGACATAAGTATATCGAGAGTAATCAACATATGTAACATAGTGTTTGTGACCACTGACCACCCTTCGAAACAAAAGGAGGACCCCATACATCAAAATGCACTAAATCAAAAGGATGACTAAAACAAGTAGTGCTGGAAGGGTATGGAAGTTGTATCTGTTTGCCTAGTTTGCAACCTTTACAATGAAAACTAGTATCTACAGTAACATGACCTAAAACACCCTGCTGAGCTAAAGTAGACAAACAAGAACCACAAAGATAACAGCCTACATGAATGTACGTAGCTGAAGCAACAAGTATGCAATATAAGTGATAAGGAAACAGATTATGGCTGGGTTCGTTAGTGCTTACGGCTTATGTACGGATGAACAGTAACGCGCCGTTAAACAGCGCATTTTTTAAGACGGGGTCTACAAATAAATTGTAGTACAAACTATACCGAGTTCAGCTGTATTGGCCAAAATCGCATGCGACTATTTCTCTCTGCATACTGTCTCTCACAAACAGACCAGAATTTAAAAACCACAGTCATAAGTTATAAGCTTTAGCCCAAAAGAACCCACCCTATATAGACACATGTATTGTCCAGTGAGTAGAGAATGTGCAATGGCAAATACGAATTTCAATAGGTAAATATACAGATACCACACTGGATGCATAGCCACTGAAAAAAATTGAAAACATTAGAACTGATAAATGGTAAGTAAAAACCTTTTTACTTGGTCTACGTTCTAAACATGCTCAGTGACCCGCCAAAATTCCAAAATCCAAATTGCAAGTTAATTCGCTGGTTGCCGGTTTTCTCTCAGAAAATGTTGGACACCCTACTGATGGAAGCAACAGTCACTTTGGATGTTCTATATGATAAATTCATTAAGGCTACTAGCTTCAAGTGCTATTGGATAAATTCTTAAGTTCCACTTCTCAATTCCACAAAAAAAAAGTGCATAAAAATACACAGCAATGAACAGTACCATATGAGCAGGCTCAACGATCTTGTAACCAGTCCTCGCCCTGAACATGGTAACAAAATCATCTGCAATTTTCAAGAAATGAATCAAGATATCACGAAAGCACCATGAGAAAGAAATGGGAACTCACGAATAACAAACGGTTCATTACTTAGCATGAGATTAGACTCTTGGCGTCGTGACCCGTGGTCGACAATGATCACACCATCCTTCTCTCCCACAGTATAATCCTCTCCTCCAGACGTTACAGACCCGGAAGCAGAATTTGGTCTGGAATTCATGGCCAAGTTTCCACTGTTCCTTCCAATTGTCGGCAACTTGACAAAGACATGGGCATCCCTCACATTACTGCTCCTAATGCCAACAAACGAGAGATAAAATTATGACCAAAAAACAACATAAGAGGTAGTAAAAGACAGGTATTCATTGGTTGGAAAGAAATGGAATACAAGTCCATCGAGACAAAAACGAAGGACGTCCAAGGGATAAAAAATACCTTGGGATAAGTTTGTTTGCAGGAGTTGCAGTGAAGGGTTGGAAGGAGATCGAGACAGGGTGCATAGACTTCTTAGAGCACACCCAGTGACTCCGTATCTTCTCAAGGGCCAGTGCAAAGTATGGATGCAAAGGAGCTCCGATGTGGAATTAGGCGAAGTCCGAGGAGCCTGGAGGCGGCGGCGGCGGGGGGTGGGGGTGGGGGTGGGCGAGGTCACAGACAGCAAATTGGGGCTTCGGCTTTGGCTCCTCGTCTATGCCGAGGCTGGGGCTTCTCCAAGTTCGGAGGCGGAGGTGGAGGCGGAGCGGGGAAAGATTATCGAGCGCGCTGTGGTAGCGGAGGCGGCAGCACGGGGGACAAAGACGGCGGCTGTGGCAGGGGTGAGGTGGGGCCGGCTGCAGCAGGGCACACGGGCCGGAGGTGGAGACGACGAGGGAAGGGCGTGGGAGGTGGAGAAGATGAGGGAAAGCCGGCGGACGGGGCGCGTGCGGCAGTCGATAGACGGCCTTGGGGCACCTCGGTTAGGCCGACAGATGCTGGGCTGATAGCCCATTTTCCAAGGACACCACCTGGCCTCGCCTCGCCTGGCCGACTCCGGCTTTCACTACTTGTTTCGCCATCGTGGGCCAAAATAAAGAATTGCCTCGAGAACAGATAACATGTTGCTCGCTTACCATAGTAATTTTTTTTTGATGTGGTTGCCATTTGTTTTCTCGGTCTTGTAGCACTCTCTTCTTCTCTCTGGACGAAGAGGTACATCTACTTTTGTTAAACAAAAAAAATTCTCAAGGGAGCCACAAGAAATATCGTTAGTACCGGATTTCTAGACGAGATAATTTTGTACACCTAGAATCTTATTAGTAAGGATATTTTAAGGGTTAGACAACGCTACAAAATAGGAGTGCCAGTGCCATGACTAATTTGGGGCTAAGTCTTAAAGTAAGGGTCATAAGGGTTCTTTATGCACATAGGAGGGCCATGCCTAATTTGGGGCAAAAAAAAGTAAGGGGTTTCATAAGAGTTCTTTATGCCATGTATCGGGAACAACATTGTCAAACTAAGCGAATAGATATGCATTGCTCTTCCTCTAGTACTATAATATAGATGTGATGGAGGTGAGGTGCCCAATCAAGATCGATGAGATTGATAACTATCGTTTTGATGGAGGTGACTCTCGTGATCCGACTACAACCGTACGATGTCGCTTGCATCTTAGCAATCGCTGAACTAACTCTGAGATGTTATTGACCTAGCTGGAGGCACGATCAACTTGAACATGAAGTTCAACCGCTGCGAGCAATCGAAGAACTAGCAAAAATAAGATGTAGGTAATTTGATATTGCAAATAAGATTATAGAGTATGGTATTAAAGAACAAATATGGGATCCCGAAGGCTGTCTTAACAGGTGGTCGTCCGACACAACTGAAGAACAGAAGTTTGCACAATGGCTAAACCTAAATTCAACGAAATCTGTGTTCTAGCAAATGGAGGTGGCGACTCCTTTATGGGGAGATGACCAAGGGTGGCGGCCAGGGAAGTGGGCGCATGCTCCTAGGTTTACAAGGCCCACGGACCCAAGTGGAGGTGGTGCAACACCATTTTGACTCAGACTCAGAAATAGATACAGACTGTTCTGATGATTGTGGCTGGCTTAGATGGAATTTAAAGATGGGATTGGATCTGTTGAAAACTGGACTGGATAAGCTTTCCATGAAGTCCAAGAACGTCCCAAACGGAGTCCGTATGAATCAATTACGTCCGTTTAAACTTAATACTATCGCAGTAGTCCAAATCCGAATCCAAAACGAGCCCAACTCGAACTCTTGCTTTACTCAGACCCAAGTGACATGGTGACCTTCATTATGCCTTCCATGCATGTCCATGACTCCACATGCCTCTCCTTCATCCTTTCCCATATTCCAAGCACAATTAAATCACTTGCATTAGGTAGTAGTCTATTCTCAGTAATATATAAACCTACGAACGAATTCACTTGGTAATTAAGTTGGTGAGCATGAGCTCAAGTAAGTGGTCCTTATAATACTTGTTGTGGATGAGTTGTGTGTGTAGACATAGTTGTATCCATGGGAGGGATGTCCTC
Source organism: Dendrocalamus latiflorus (assembly GCA_017311315.1). NCBI lineage: Eukaryota > Viridiplantae > Streptophyta > Magnoliopsida > Poales > Poaceae > Dendrocalamus > Dendrocalamus latiflorus. The sequence continues at coordinate 29,436,208 of CM029634.1, forward strand.
ATCATTCTCCCCTTCTTGCATTTGAGTCGTCCGCAACTCAAACTCATCCTCTTCTCCCAAGTATGGCTTCAAATCTGTAATATTAAATGTGGAACTAACCCCAAAATCTGCAGGCAGTTCAAGCTTGTATGCATTATCATTAATCTTTTCTAACACTTTGAAAGGATCATCAGTTCTTGGCATTAATTTTGACTTTCTCAATTTAGGGAATCTATCTTTTCTTAAGTGCAACCAAACAAGATCCCCAAGTTCAAAAGTTAAATGTTTTCTCCCCTGACTACTAGAAATTTTATATTTAGCATTCATGTGCTATATGTTCTCCTTAGTTGTCTCATGCATTTTTAAAATTAATTCAGCACGCTGTTTAGCATCAAAGTTCAATTTCTCCGAAGATGGAATAAGCATCAAATCGATAGGAGCACGAGGCACAAAACCATAAACAACTTCAAAAGGGCACATCTTTGTAGTAGAATGCAACGAACGATTGTAAGCAAACTCAATATAAGGCAAGCATTCTTCCCACATTTTTAAATTCTTTTTTAACACAACCCTAAACATTGTAGACAAAGTTATATTCACAACTTCAGTTTGTCCATCAGTTTGGGGATGACAAGTAGTAGAAAATAACAACTTAGTCTCCAATTTAGCCCATAAAGTTCTCCAAAAATGGCTAAGGAATTTAGAATCACGATCTGAAACTATACTATTAGGCACACCATGCAAGCGAATAACTTCATGGAATAATAAATCAGCAATATTGGTAACATCATTGCTCTTATGACATGGTATAAAATAGGCTATCTTAGAAAATCTATCAATAATGACGAATATACTATCCCTCTCTTTCTTTGTTCTAGGCAATCCTAAAACAAAGTCCATCGAAATATCTTCCCACGAAGCGCTAGGAACAGGTAAGGGCATGTATAAACCATGAGGATTAAGGCATGACTTAGTTCTTTGACATGTAGTGCAGCGAGCAACGTAGCACTGGATGTCCCATCTCATGTTTGGCCAAAAGGAATGATCAGAAAGTATATGCCCCATTTTCTTCACACCAAAGTGTCCCATCAGCCCGCTTCCATGTGCTTCCTGTAACAACAACAAACGAACGGAGTTAGCAGGAATGCATAACTTGTTAGCTCTAAACACAAACCCATCATTAATGATGATTTTGTTCCACATTTTCCCTTCTTTACAATTCAATAGTATTTCTGTAAAATCTGCATCGTGTACAAATTGCTCTATAATAGTCTCTAATCCAAAAATTTTGAAGTTAATTTGTGAAAGCATGGTATATCTCCTAGACAAAGTATCAACAATAATATTCTCCTTTCCTTTCTTGTGTTTTATGACATAAGGAAAAGACTCGATAAATTCAACCCACTTTGCATGTCTACGGTTCAATTTACCTTGACTTCGAATATGCTTTAAAGATTCATGATCAGAATATATAACAAATTCATTAGGCCATAAATAATGTTGCCAAGTTTCTAAAGTTCGAAAGAGTGCATATAATTCCTTATCATAAGTAGAATAGTTCAAATTAGGCCCACTCAATTTCTCACTGAATTATACTATAGGTTTACCTTCTTGTAACAACACACCACCTAAACCAATTATGCTAGCATCACATTCTAGTTCAAAAGTTTTATTAAAATTAGGGAGTTGGAATAGTTGTGCATGTGTTAACTTATCTTTCAACGTGGTAAAGGCATTCTGAGAGACCATGTGGTCGAGATCCCATGTTTGTGATGAGTAATTGACAAGTGGTTTAGATAGCTTGAGTTTGATTTGAGTGTTTTCTGCAAAGTCGTAGGTCTTCAAGAGGGCGTACGACCGGTTTTGACCGTTGTCGTAGCTCTCTGGCCGTGGTCGGAAGGCTGTACGACCACGTTGTGGTGTTTACGACCACTCTGGCAGTGGTCGTAGGTCACTGGAGTGGTTTACGACCGCTAAGACCGTGGTCGAAAGGCAGCAGCAAAGATTACGACCACGTTTGGTCGTGATCACAAGTCTCCGAGAGGTTTACGACCACGTTGGCCATGGTCGAACGCTGCTACGACCACGTTGGTTGTGGTCGAAAACTTGGTTCGCAGTTTACGACCATGTTGTGTCGTTTATGACCACTCTAGTCGTGGTCGAGCGCACTTACGACCATGTTGGTCGTGGTTGGAAGTCGTTAGTCGGAGCTACGACCGCAGCGGTCGAAAGTCGGCGCTTGAAGTTATGACCACGTTGAGTAGTCGTGGCCTACGACCACGTTATCGCAGGAAGCGGTCGGAAGCACTCGGGTGTAGTCGTAGTGCGGTCGGTTGTGGTCGAAAGCCAGGCTGAAAGTCGTAGCTTCTGTTGTCTGGTCGTATGGCTTCCAGAAGTGGTCGTTTCAGCTGGGAATCGGTCGTAAAGACTTATGAGGTGGTCGTAGACTTTGTGCATTAATGTTTAAGTGATTTTGACCGATGAAATACATGTACGACTTTGTGGAGTGTGGTTTGAGCTTTGTTTTCCGATGCAAATGGATGTTATCCTTGTCTAGTGCGGTGCTATGTGATGTTTTGCTTGGCTGTGATGGTTTGCAGGACTTTGAGACTAGTCGTGGTGAGGCATGGATGGTCGAGACTAAGCACGGGGGTGCTGAGGTCGTGAGCGGCCGGGAGATGTCAAAGACGACGAGGTCTGTGAGGTGGTTGCAAGCGTGATCGGCAAGGCAGGAGGAAGCTTCCGGGAAGGCAGCGGAGTGGTATTTTGGAGAAATGCGGAAAGCTGCAAAGGGAAGCTGTGTCTCTGCAAAAGCATCAGAGTTGTTGGCGCTAACGGGCAAAGCAGTGGAGCCGTTGGGTTTAACGGGTAAAGCACTGGAAGCTCGTGGGTAAAGTGAGTTGAAAACCCGGTGTTAGGTGGGGGTTTTACGGGTTCCCCTTCGTTGGTGTGTGGCTATAAATAGAGAGGGTAGAGCTTGGGATCTGGTGAGATTCTGATCCCCGAGTTGCTCTGTTCTTCCTTGTTTATTTGTGAGTGCGTGGGTTCTCGGGTTGGAGCAAGTGTGCTCATGTATCTCCCAGTTGGAGTGGCTGTAGAAACCTCCATTATCAATCGTTCATCTCTCTTCCTCTATGTTGAGTTTTTGTTCTGTGAATTGTTTGATTGTTTGTTTGTGCTTTCTCTGCTTTGTCCTTCCCATGTATGTCTGAGATGATGGTTCTCAGTTGTGCTATGACCTTCTTGATCTGAGCAAGTTCTTTGCTCAAGTTACCTTGCTTTCTTCTGCTCTGAACTGGGATCCATACTTAAGACCATTTGGTCAGGTTCTTCCCGAGAGCAGAGATTTTGATCGGGTCCTAGTACAAATGGTCGTGCGCGCTCTCTCTGTCTTCGGTCGTTACTGTGTTCTTTCTTTCGTCGATCGACATTTCACTGTGGAGTCTCGACTGCTCTGAAACTGCTTCGGTCACAGCTGGGAGTCGTTCGACTACATAGTAAGGGATCGACTGCTCTGGGTTTTGGCCAACTCCATCTTTCTTGATTAGTCTTAGTTGATTTCCTCTCGGTTTCCAGCGAGCACTCATCTTCTGTCTTCGTAGCTTCTGTAGCTATTGAAAAGAAGTTGGTGAGAATACTTGAGGAGTTTTTGAAGGCACCAATCACCCCCCTCTGTTGCCATTTCGGTCCTACACGTTCTCCTGTGCGGCGTTCCAAACAAATGGCACGCCCTTTTTGGTAAGCTCATTCAATGGTGCAGCGATAGTACTGAAATCCTTCATGAAGCGGCGGTATAATCCAACAAGTCCTAAAAAGCTTCGCACCTGTGTGACCATGTTAGGAGTCGGCCAACTCTGTATTGCTTCAACCTTTGCTTGATCAATTTCAATTCCCTATGGAGTAACAATACAGCCAAGAAACGTGACTCGATCAGTACAAAAGGTGCACTTCTCAAGGTTACCAAATAGGCGTGCACCACATAAAGCATTAAAAACATCATGTAAATGGTCAAGATGTTTCTCTAATGATTTGTTATATATCTGTATATCATCAAAATAAACCACCACAAGTCTACTAATGAAAGCATGCAAAACTTCGTTCATTAGTCTCATGAAGGTGTTAGGTGCATTAGTTAAACCAAAAGGTATTACTAACCAATCATGTAACCCGAACTTAGTTTTAAATGCTATTTTTTTATTCATCGCCTAATTTCATGCAGATTTGATGATATCCACTACGCAAATCAACCTTGGAGAAGATAACAGAGCCACTCAATTCATCAAGCATATCATCTAACCTAGGAATAGAATGACGATACCTAATGGTGATATTATTGATTGCTTTACAATCCACACACATGCGCTATGATCCGTCTTTCTTGGGCATTAAAATGATCGGAACAGCACAAAGACTAACAGATTCAACATAATTTGTACAATTTGTACAGGAGTCATAGGATGCAGCATAATTTTCTTTCCCTTGAACATGAGAGAGTATTGATTATTTCTACCATGATGCACACAATTAGTATCGTATTGTCAAGGTCTTCCTAATAACAATGAACAAGCTTGCATAGGAACAACGTCGTAATCAACATAATCATGATATGAACCATAAAAAAGCTTACTCTGACCATCCGTGTTACCTTCAACTTACCACTATTATTGAACCATTGAATATGGTATGGGTGGGGATGGGGGTTGGTCAGCAAAGCAAGCTTCTCCACCATATCCATACTCGCCAAATTGTTACAACTTCCACCATCAACAATTATGCAAAATCGAGCATTTCTTGATAATGCCCTTGATTTGGAACAAATTATGGCTCTGATTTTGCTCCACACGAGAAACTTGAGCACTTAGTATGTGTTGCACTGTAATGCTCAAATACTTGTCGGCATCTTCGGTGCCAATATGTTCCTCCTCATGATCAGATTCATCATCATATCCTACAAGGTCATTTGCAAGCATAGCATATGTTTCATCATCAAAATCATTAGCAAAGGAATACGCACCATCTTCGCATGTAATTAGTACATGCTTGTTTGGATATTCCCACATCATGTGTCCATAGCCTTTGCAACGATGGCGTTGAACGTCCTTAGTTCATCCTATCGATGTAACCGAAGATGAGGTTTTTGCATAAGCTCGTGGTGCTGAATTTGAAGTAGTAGGACGTTGTAGCTTGTGGTTGGAGGATAACGGTGGTGGTGCCATAGTGGACGGGGCAGTAAGGGTGCGTGGTGTCCATGAGTTCATTCGATCTGCAGAAGAATTAGATCGTGTCCTCGTTTGGTGTCCCTGCAATTCACATTCAGCTTTGCAAGCAAGATGAAACAATCTAGTAATGGAGTTATAATCTTTGTAATCAAGGATATCTTGAATTTCTCAATTCAACCCTCCCAAAAACCTAGCTATTGATGCCTCCTCATTCTCAACTAATCTACAACGTAATATACCAATTTGTAATTACTGATAGTAGTCTTCCACAGACTTTGCACCTTGTCATAAGCGTTGCAGTTTATTTAACAAATCACCAGTATAATACGAGGGAACAAATCGATGCTGCATAAGCAATTTCAAAGCCTCCCAAGTGTTAGGTATGTTATTGGGATGTTGACAGCAATGTTCTTTTCACCAAACAGAAGCAAAGTCGGTAAATTCACTAGTAACGACCCTAACTCGTCTAATCTTGGGAAAGTCATGGCAAACAAATTTTTGATCAACAACTAGTTCCCAATCAATATAACCATCAGGATCATATTTACCATTTAAAGAGGGCATAGTGAATTTAACCTTAGCAAAAGAATCATCGTGGTCACGTACCTCACGTCGTGGGGGTTCTCATTGCATACCTTATCGATTAAAATGCAATTGTCGATGAGCTTGATCATTGTTGTGGTTACCCCTGTCATCGGCCTCGGTATCAACCACGTAGTTGAATTCATCTTGTCCCTCTACCGTTGCAGTAGGGGAAACAACAAACGATGCTTGGGCAATCTCCTCAAGGCGTGCCATAATGCCTGCCAAAGAAGTGTTAGTGACACCTTACGTTCTCTCCATCGCGGCTAGCATGGCATTTGTCTCAATCTAGGCACCCTCGAATTGAGCAAATCGCTCATTCGTAACCCTGACATCCTGCTCAAGATCCTCCATACGAAGGTTCATGAGGCGCCAGAAATATTGTATGATTGTCTTTGTATGAGGAGTATGAGATGTATCCTGATCCGAAAGCTCTGCAGAACCTGCCATTGTTAGCAAATCACAAAATATGTCCCTAACAACTACGAAAAGGTGGTCGTTAAAAGTCACTCGCACTCAAACCTTCTATCGAATTCTTACAAATTCTTACCAAGCACACAGGGGCGATCGGCAACCAGCGGTGCCAACGTATCTTCGAAGATTGGATGGAGCGATTACCAGGTGAAGCTTAGCCTGTATGGTGTAGAAAAGGTGTAGCTGGGAAGGATCAAGTGTGGTAGCAAGGAGTAGCAATAATCAATTCAAACAATGCAAGCTAAAAAATTGTTCAACGCCAGTTAGTGTTGGTCCTAGGCTAGACCGTACTAGAGACATGAGCCTAGAACACAAACGAAAACACTGCGTGAAAGAACTAGCAAACGTTGCACACAGAGTTCGGAAGCTCGAAATGGGATGCCATCTTTATGGGGAACCTTAGAATCACCTTTAAAAGGGCTCTGTCAATTTTGAGCGAATTATGAGAAACTTGAATTTTTTCGGACTTGCGAGCCCGTTTTGAGGCCCTAACGGTGTTTTTTAGGGTCAAAGTTTCCGCATGTGTGCCCGGGTGCGTACCATAGATAAAATCCCCGGACCCCCAGACTTTTCTTTTTTTAGTGTATTTTCTCGTTTCCTTTCCAACGGATCAAGAAACACTCCGATCGGAGGTCGTATGCAAAAGTTGTGTTTCTCTCTCTCTCTCTCTCTTTCTCTTTCTCTTTTTTTTAAACCAGCTAGGGTTTCCCTTTTTTTTTGCAAACCAAATCCAACTGCAACGATGATACCAAATGTGAGCAGAACTCAAAACTCTAAAGGACTAGACACTAAGACCAGCAAAGGACACGATGATGCAACCGAAAGTTCAACAATGCAATGTACTAAAAAGAAAAATTGCGAGGCTAAGACTGGTTTGGACGGGATGATCTACTACTTTTTTTTTGGTTTTTTTTGTACTGTAGGTAAAGAAAAGCAATTTAATCTATGGTAAACTGAAAATTCTCACCGAGCAACCTTGGACTCTGATACCACTTGATCTTTCGAGGTGCCCGATCTTTTGATGAGATTGATAACTATCATTTTTGGTGATGACTCTCGTGATCCGACTACAACCATACAACGTTGCTTGCGCCTTAGTAATAGTTGAACCAACTCCGAGATGTTATTGACCTAGCTGGAGGCGCGATCAACTTGAACACGAAAGCACGTCAAGCAACTGGTGGTGGTGGACGTTGCTCAAGGTTCTCAACTCTATTGTTGATAGTGGTGAGGGCATCATTGAGCCGATCCAACACATTATAGATCTCCTCCGTTCTCTTATTGACCTCACGGTTAAAGTGTTGCATAAGCATTCTTGTGCGAGGGGTGAGAGGTCCGACACTCTCAAGTTCAAAAGATTGGTCATCATTCTTGTCATTGTGTTTCGAATTTTGTGAACCTGCCATTGTTAGTAGAACACAAGAAACTCACAAGAAAATTTGTTAGCTTCCTATGAACTACTAGGTGCTGTAGGCTTTAGAAGTCTCACACACTCAAGCTCTTATCAAATGCTTACAAGATTCTTACTAAGCAAAACATGTGTTACAACCGGTGGCTAGTTCGTGGTAATTTGACTAGAGTGATGAGTATAGCGATTGCCGATACGTCGAGATCTGTTCGGTTAGTAGTATGTGGAATTTGGACAGACAATATATAAGTAGCAAAGAAATGGCAATATTCAATTTCAGAATTACACAAGTTGAATAATAGTCCAAAGTACTCGCCTAGACTGCTGGCACAAACTAGTACTCGACCCTAACTCAAACAAGCAAACACTAGACGACACAAGGGCTATACAAAGAGAGCTCAAAATCTAAAAAAATGAACAATGTTGCAAAATTTTATTGTTTTTTTACTTGTGCGGTTCTTTTCTTTTTGCACCTGCCTCTTTTCTTCTTCTTTTTTAACCTTGTGCGGCTTTTTTTGTATTTGCCTTTTTTCTTTTCTTTTTTTGAGAGCAACACAAATATTAAGCTCACTAGAATATGACCTAGAAGCAAAAATTACACAATCTGGATTGAAAGAAAACTCAAACTAGATGACAAACGGATGCCAAAAACGGGTGCTGAAACGCTGAGTTTTGAGATGCCATGTAAGCTAGCTATCAATTCTATGTTCCTTTGTTTTCTAGGGAGTTGCAATATTAATCTGCTACTTGTACGGATGGTGCTCTAGAGACCAGACAATAACATCCGTACTTAACTTCTCGAATTGAACTCCTCATTTGTTTGTTGCTGTAAAGCATTTCAGTGGAGCCGGTGCGTGGGATTGCTTCGGCCACTTTGTCGACCTGTTGCGCTCCTGGGTGTAGCACCGATTTGTTGCGCTTCTTGGGCGTAGGAACTGTCACGTGCCGACGTGCCTGCTTTTGTGCTCGAAGAGAAGGCTAAATCAGAAATCCAGACAACCAAAGCTAGATTTAGCATTTCTATGGCACATGATGCCAAATATACCAAAACTTCGAAAGCCAATGCTTTTTAGGAAAGAGAGAAGAGGATAAAGGGTGGAAGAAAAGGAGAGCATGGGGGCTTTACCGCTGATGGTAGGCTCTACCATATTTTTTATTTATTTGTTGATTGGAGTGTAAGCTTAAGACCAACTTACACGCCAAAATCTCTGCCACATTTGCATCACGTCAGAGAAAAACGGACCGGTCCTGATCAACTCGGCTTCGGCTTCTGACTTATTTTTCACTATTTATAAGTTTGTCTTTTTCTGAACTTTTGGCTTTTTGTTGAGCTTTTTTGCCGGTTCTTTTTTTCCCGTATTTGTTTGTATTATACGTAATAGGCTAACATATTTTTTATATTTTTAAGTTTTTTAAATTTAATTATGCTAAATAAGTCTCTGTCAGATACAGTGCTTTTTTCAGCCAGCTACAGTGTTTTCAGCCATAAGTCATGAGACTTTCAGCCGAACCGATCACCACCTTAGACTGGATTCGAGGGGTAATCTGTCTAGTACGAGTAGTTGAGGGGCTTTTATTTCTGGGATTGATTTTTGATCTTAGGCGAGAGCTCAAGGATAAATAGACGTTTTTTTAATATGAAAACTAGAATTGCAAGTATCTTTTGCTGGGAGGAAGACAACAGCACAGAACAGACGAGATGGGGGCACAATCTAAAGCTGCTTGGGTTTAAAAGTCTATCTTATAGATTATTTTATACTGTAGTAATTAAAAATATACTGTAGTTGTCGTTAGCTTTTTCAGTGTAATTAAATAAAAAAAATAAAAAATAATATTATCACACATAATAAAAAGGGATAAGAGGAAAAAGATAAAAAACTCTAAAATTATATTATAGAAAAGACGAAAATAATAAGTTAGAACAGAAATTGAAGCTCTAACGATGAGAGAAGAGAAGGGCATCTTCGCTTAGGTAGCTAAGCTCGTTGTGATTGGCATGTGCGGGACGGACAACCAGATCCTCCAGCAATCCCCAATTCTATCGCTGTCCCCTCGATATCATTATATACTCTTCGCTGCCGTCCTCCGTCGCGTGCACCGCCGCTTCCGCCTCCGACTCCCCGTCGCGCCGTCCTTCTCCTCCTCCTCCAGCTCCTGCCCCGCTGGCCGGCGCGCCGGCGCCGTCCTAGCCCGCGCCCACCTCGCTGCCGCGGGTGCCCTCCTCCGCCTCCTCCCTGCTGGAGTGGAGATCCATCCGGCTTTCGGTTGACTCCGTTTGTTGGTAAGCTCTATCTTAGCTTGGATTGACTTCACTTTTCCACCGTAGCCTAATGTGTTCCGTGCTGTTACTGTGAGAGGCCAAATTCAAATCTCCCCTGCGAGATTCCGTCCAATTCGTGCGAACGCGTTCGTTGATTGCTGAGAGAAGATAGCAAATTAGTGATTTAGTGGTTTCATTTCTTGAATGTTTCCACAGTGATGATCTACTTTGGGGGTTCATCTCTGTGCATCACAACCGGCTTAGCTAGCAATCCTATCTTCTCAGTGAATTCAATTCTTGGGGAGCTCGTTCTCATGTTTGAAGCACCTTACGCTAATCACGCAGCTCTGACATATTGTTCTTTTATTTCCTTTTGGATCGACAGCTGCAGCCTGCAAGTTTCTCCAGCAGTGCTAAAAAAAAAGATTCACAGCTCCCATGGCAAAGCCTGCCAATGGCATTGGCCGTAGGTACGTTAAATACCACAGCTACAGCTTCTTCTTCGAGCAGCTTTTGTTCCATTTGTGGCACTGACTGCTAGTAATGGCACCGCCCAGTAACAATAATAAGCTACTTTGCGGTGCTCATAGTTACGCATCATAATTTGTTGTGAATATTCGTCAGCAGCAGCTCGCCAAGATCAAATGAGGGCATGAGGCTCATATTTTCAGGAGTTGTCGGTGTTATGCTGGGCTACTTGTTTGGGGTTTCCTTCCCTACAGTAAACATAACCAAGGTAATTCCATCATTTGCGTCTTGTTTTCTTCTGTCATGTACTTTGTTCCCAGAACAATCTTAACTGATTGCATTTCACAGCTTCACTTCCCTTCCAGTATCATCTCCTACATTGAAGATAGAAATTCTGGCATCACAACCCAGACATTGTTGAACCATGCATGGGCATCTGCAAATAGTCACAAAAAGAACAGTTCTGATTCAAACTCTGATGAAATTCCTAAGGTACTTTGCCACACTAATACTTTATACTTTCTAAGGTTGCTATATCAGTTCTGTGACGTAGGCGCTGTTCTAGTTAGATCTGATACGTTGTTATTTTGTAGTCCATGCCTGTTGGGTCTGTTGTATTGCTCCTGTGTTTCTCGTGCATAAAACGTAAAATTTTAGGCTCAAAGATTCCGTCAAGGCTGTAATTTTAGGGTGTTCTGTCCATGTTAGAACAGTCTAAAGCATTTCATGAAAGTGTGATGGTTGATGACTGAATCTTGAACTCCTGGTATCACTAGCAGGGATAGTTTGCTGTCCTTTACTAATTAACTGAATAACAGATGGTTGGTGCTCATAGATTCTTTTCATTTCTGTTCTTTTTTTAGTTTTTATAATTCTGCACAATTATTTGTGCAGATTTATGTTCCCACAAACCCTAAAGGTGCTGAAAGACTTCCACCAGGCATTGTTGTGTCTGAAACAGATCTTTATCTCCGAAGATTATGGGGTGATCCTAGTGAGGTTGGTGGTTGTTTCTGTTGTAACTTTGCTCAATGATGCATTGAATTGGGGGTTTTTATATGCTCTTTATTCTGTAATCTACAACCTGAAACATATGGTCATATCATCAGGACCTTACTAGCCAGCCGAGGTACCTTGTTACTTTTACAGTTGGAATCACGCAAAAGGCAAATATTGATGCAGCGGTAAAAAAGGTAACTGACTGAGACAGACACCTTGCATGCTTAAACTGGGTGCGTTGAGCAAACAGACTCTGAACATGATGTACAATTAATCATGCATCCCAGTGAACTAGTAGTCACTAACTCACTATATTCAAATATGAATGCACTTTATTGCTTCCAAGTTCATAAATGTTTTGTATAGTTTTCAGATAAGTTCACTATTATGTTGTTCCATTATGATGGTCGGACTACTGAATGGGATGAATTTGAGTGGTCTAAAAGAGCCATCCATGTGAGTGCCAGAAAGCAGACTAAATGGTAGGTTATTGTTATTTTCTTCTGTGTTTTTTTACAATATCTTGGTCTCTTGAATGTTTGACTAGAAAATATTAATAATGTACTTGTTTACCTAAGGTGGTATGCAAAACGATTTTTGCATCCTGATGTCGTTGCCCGATATGATTACATATTCATCTGGGATGAGGATCTAGGTGTTGAACATTTCAATGCAGAGGCGTAAGCATTACACTCTTGTTTCATTTGTCTGTTCACCTGGTGTTCCTCTTGAGTGAGATAGTCCCAATGCTATTCATTTAGGTACATAGAGCTTGTCAGGAAGCATGGGCTGGAGATCTCTCAGCCTGGTTTGGAACCTGATAGAGGACTAACATGGCAAATGACTAAACGGAGAGGTGATCAAGAAGTTCACAAGTGAGACGCTAAATCCATACTGTTTTTTGTTCAATGCTTAATCATCACCCGCATATATTAGTTTCTTGAGTGATATGTTTCTTTATACAGAGTAACCGAGGAGAGGCCAGGCTGGTGCACTGATCCCCATCTGCCACCATGTGCAGCGTAGGGGTTTGTTGTGTACTTAATTTTTGTTTAAATATTTGCCTTTACGTTCAATTTCGTGTGCAGATTTGTTGAAATTATGGCAACCATATTCTCTAGGGATGCATGGCGCTGTGTATGGCATATGATTCAGGTGGAGTGACATTACATGCTCATTTGTTAGTTTTTTTAGGAGTGGTATGCTAACACACTGTTTTCTACAGAATGACTTGGTCCATGGATGGGGTCTCGATTTTGCTCTTAGGAAATGTGTGGAGGTATTCTTTGTCATTATCAATTAGACATTGTTCTCGTATGAAGTGACTTATTACTATAGAAGACTTGTGCAGACTGTATGAGGTGATTTTATTATCGGGGTTGGCTGGGAATGGGCCATGCAAGGGGGTAGGGGTGGTTAGGGTGGATGGAGAGATGTAGAGGAAACAGAGGTCGGGTTTATGTTTTCTTTATAGGCAGTGCCGAACCCAGACTTGGATTACAGGGGGAACGGACATTTAACATATGCCGTACTAAAATTAGTACATGATGACACCATAGCTAAAATATAATGAATATATTTGAAATATTCCATAAAGCTCCAGTTCCAACTAATTAAGGTCCTGTGTGGAACGTGGGGATTTTGCCATATTTTTGCAGGAATCCGAACTGTTTACTATGAAATTCATACGTTCCAAAAGAGGCCTAAACATGCAATATACATAACAATGTCAAACCATGCCAACGGTGAAGTAAAAGTACCGAAGGAATGAAGCATTTGTGCATCTGCAAGCCATATCTCAAATCATTCTAGCACTCAAATACCAAATAGCAAAACGTCTCTGTTAGCCAATGCACATAGTAATACACCACCGCAGCTTGTTGGCGATGACTTGGTTCAGCCTCTGGGTCCACCCCTATTTGTAGGTAGTGGGAAACTATGGTTCATGGATCCCAAATAGCATGCAGCTCTTCACAGCACCCTATTCTTTGGCTATTCCACAGGATTAACACCACCTCCTTTTAGCAGGCTAGCAGCATCAGCAATTATACCGAGTGCCAATTTCATACCATTTGCACTTCACATGTTATTCTAAATCATTTATGTTTTACTGATTTGGAATTCTTTTACTTGACCTTAAATTAAATAGCCTGCTCATGAGAAGATTGGAGTTGTTGATGCTCAATGGATTGTTCATCAAGCTGTTCCATCACTTGGAAACCAGGTCTAGCCGCTAGCCAACTATTCATCGCACCTCATTTTGTACAATAAAACTACGTTGCCTGATCCTGTAATATTTATACCTCGCAGGGCAACTCAGCGAATGGAAGAGCACCATGGGAAGGGGTAAGCCAGTACTTACTGATCTTATGTAATCTGGACTTTTCATAGTGTGATTTTTTTCAAACGCATAAATTCTGTGCTGCATACTTCGTTATGCGTCCATTAGTCACTACACTGCCATATGGATCTGCTCTTACTGTTTTGCTTGGCTGTGTACCGCAGGTAAGAGCACGCTGTAGGAAAGAATGGGGAATATTTCAAACAAGGTTGGCTGATGCCGAGAAGACATATTACTTGTCACAAGGGATCACACCCCCCAATTCAACGGTAGTTTAGATGAATACGGGCACACTCACTTGGCATGGCAAGGTTTCTGTTTTGGTAACCTGGTCCTTGCGTATTCAGTGTGCTCCATGGAGCTGCAGTTCCACGGCCAAGTTTGTACATGGGACCTCCCAAGAATCACCACGGTTAATCTGAGCTCCACTTGGCTTTAATCTCATTTTTTAGGTAGTGAGACTAGCTGTGTGATGTAAGTAGGCGATGTAACAAGGATTATGAGGTCGAGCACTTCGTTGATAATCATTTGTGTATTATTGACCTGATGCAATGTTGCCATTGATATTCCTTCTTGTTTCAACATGTAAATCCCATGCGCCTATAACTAGTAAAACCGTTTGAAAAACTACTCTGTTCCTTCACAGCCAGATGTTCCAACAATCCAGGATTCACTCGTCTAATATTTCTTTCCCTGATGTTCTTGGAGATGATAAAGTCAGAATGAGCCAACCATCAATCACCCACCCAAATTATCGTTGGCTTGTTCAATTCAGAGTCAAATTAGAAGTAGATACGTTACAGTTTCTTCTGAATGAATATTTCGACAATGGACACCGCACACGCTAGGACTTGAAATTTCAAGAAGGCACACACTAGGACTTGAAATTTCAACCTTCTTGAAAAAACGCTTTCTTGTGCGTGATTTCAAGCACAACAATTTCAAGATCTAAGCACGAAAATTCCACGTCTTAACTCTAACTCTCAATGCTTTCAAGCTAAAGCTGAAAATTCGTAGTCAATTTCCTTTTTTTCCAAATATTGTGGAAGACATCTCATACGGAAGGGTGTAGCCTCAAACGTATTCTAGGGGCATGAGCATGACACGATAATGGTGTTAGTATATGGTGTAAGAATTTCGAAGGATGACGGCTTCCTAGTTCCTAGGAGTATTAACATTAATGGCATGGACACTTGGAACAGGGATAAAAAAAGGCCGACCGAATGAAAATATGAAATTTCCCGGAGCTAGGCCGGGAGTTGGGAACCAGCCGGGCAGTTTGTTTTATCTGGTTTTAGTTTGAAATTTCTCTCGGATTTATTTTCTTTAAAATATGGTGTTTGTTTCATCATTTATAAGCATTAGGATACTCACAATGATTTGATACTATGCCTTTTGTAGGGGTATACAATGATTTGATTATTGTATAGACATCTTATCTCCAGCGAGAGAGAGAGGGATGGCCTATAAAAATAGTGTAAAGCTTATTCTCTCTCTTCCCTTTCTTCCACCGCACCAAAAATGTGACATAGCTATCGTATCAAACACAAATGAATATTGAGAGTGTTTATAGCTTGCTACATCATATAGATATAAGACTAGAAATAAGCTTTCTAATATGTGATATCTAGCAAGCACTCCACTCAATTAATTTCGTCTCTCTTACCTTACCTCATCTCTCTCCTTTTTATCAATCCTTATTCTCTAGCTTTCCCGATTCTCTCAAGTCTCAAGTAGGCAATATCTTACAGGAGACACTATTATCATCTCTATTTTTTAATTACCTTTCCGCATCAGTATTTTGCTTACTTAACATGCTATAAACACTACTTATATTACTCTATTGGGAGTGCCCTTGGCACCACAGTTCAATTGAAAATTTCCCATATTTGTTTGCATTGTCCGTGATAAGCTAACCTATTTTTTCTATTTTTAAATTTTTTAAAATTTAGTTACACCAAATAAGTTACCATTAGCTACAATGTAATTTCAGCCAACTACAATGTAATTTCAACCATAAGTCAGCTTATTTTAGTCCAACCGAGCGGCATCAACCCGATAACTTACCTCGTATCTCTTTCAAAAGTTCTAGATTGATGTCAAGGGGTTGTAAACTTGTCCTCTCTTCAGACAGAAAAAATGTAATGTTTTTGACTTTTCAAAGTTAATAAGATGCCACTTTGACTACTTTATTTTATCATCATATAATCATAAAAAGTTATAAATTTAAATATTATGAAAGTATTTTTTGTGACAAATTCAAATATTATGAAAATATTTTTTGTGACAAATTCACTCTCATATCATTTTTATATATCCAAACCATACATTTAGACAATATGTTGGATCAAAATTATTTCTTTTTGATTGCACGCATCCTAGGGCATCACTTTTTTTTGTGATTAGAGGGACTAATTCATTTTGACTATTCTTGCTCACAAATACTCCTTGCCTTGTACTAAGGTTTTGTTCTTTTGGGTTGTGGCTGATGACTTTTGGCTGTGGTTTTGAGACAACGGTGGACGATGGAGATGTGGACACGGACGACATGCACGGTTTTGAGCTTGGGAAGCCATCTGGAGAAGCAATTTGGAAAAGTTGCTTGAATAAGCCGCCCTGTTTATTTTGACTTTTCGAGAAACCGAATCCAAAAGCCATAGAAAAACCAAAAAAAACAAGGCCTAATACACACGCCGTGCTACATTGTACTACAAACTGAGCCAGAAGTCCATCGCTTTACTGACATTGAATTGACTGAGATGCATATCCCAAGTAGGGATGGCAACGGGGCTATTCTCCACAGGGAATAGCCTCCCACCCCACTCACTATTTAGCTATCGGGGGCTATTTTCCTCCTGTCCCCATACCCACTAGGGTTTTAGCGGAGAACGGGATCATCAGGAACCTAAATTTCAATGACATTAAGGGTAATTTTATATATTTATCATATGATTATGTAGAAATAAGTAAATTTATTAATACATGAGATGGCAGAATAATACTATAAGAATTGTATACCATATATTATACCTAAATATATTAGGCTTGAGACAAAATACATATATTTTAGACATAGAGAAGTATCAATCTACATGTATATGAGTATATATCGGAGAATAACAGACCCTAGGGATGAGGGAAGCATTCCTATCCCTATCCCCATATAATCTAGTGAGGACAAAATCTCCCTTATACATATCCCCTAACATAATAATTTCCCACGGGTTACCAGGTGCCGGGGCCCATTGCCAACCCTAGTCCTAATCAATTGAGAGACCATGTGGAGGTAACCCCATGTTTGTGATGAGTAATTGACGCTTGTGTTAGAGAGTTTGAGTTTGTTTTGGGTATTTCATGCTTGAGTACCTTTCACTAATGCTAATGTATGATGATGCTGTTTTGAGCAGTGCTATGTGATGTTTTCTTGTCTGTGATGGCTGTAGGACTTTGAGGCTAGGTCGTGGCGAGGCATGGATGGCCGGACTAGGCACAGGCGGTGCTAAGGTCAAAGCGGTCGGGAGATGCCAAAGACGGTGATGACTCGAAGTAGTTGCGAGGCGTGGACAACAAGAAAAGAGGAAGCTTCCGGGAAGGTGCAGGAGTGGCATTTTGGTAAAATACGCAAGGCTGCAAAATGGAAGTGGATTCAGTTGAAGATAACGGGTAAAGTGCTGAGTTTGCTAATGAGCCAAGCAAACTGAACCCGGTAGCGGAAGGCTATAAATAGAGAGGTTTAGGGTTTGGAGAGGGTGTGCTTGTTTTCCCTCCACTATTCTGATGAGTGCTTTTGGCTCTTTGCCTCATTTGTAGCGTGAGCTTGGCAGGGTGTGGACTGACTCTTCTTGAATTTCCTTTCTTGCGAGAGTTGCCCAGGATGTGAAACTCTGGATGAGATGGCTGTGGAAAACACTCTATGTAATCATTCATCTCAGCGTATCAATATGAGAAGGACTGTGGTTGAGCTGTTCTTGTTTCTTTTCTTTCTGTGTTCAGCTGTCTTTTTCATTTCTTAGCTGTTCTCTGTTCGTTGCTCGTCTCAGTTCATTTCTCTTCGAGTTGGATTCTTGGTAGAATTAATGCAGAATCGTTTTGCTTTGAAATGGGATTTGCCTCAAAGCCCCTTGGCTAACTTATTCCCGAAAGCAAGGATTCCATTAACAGATTTCTTTTCAAGATTTCATCCGCTCTACATTCCTCTGTTTTCGGTTTTGCTAGGGTTTACTGTTTTGGTAAACAGAGGATTTATGATTTCTTGGTTATCTCGGCAAAAGAGGGCTTGAGCCTTGTGTTTTCTCCTCTGAGGTCATTTCTCTGCTGATCAAGAGTCTCATGAGCAAGAAAAACATAAGCTATTTGGGCTTTGGTGTCAATTTCTGTTTGGTTATTGAGTCCTTTCATTTCTGGTTGTTTTCAGTCAATTGCTCCATTCATTTTCTTTTCAGCCGAATTGCTCCATGTGTGTGTTTTCAGATCTGCTGTTTCTTCTCCTTCACTGACAGAAGGAGTATTTACTGTGCTATCAGATGATCAGCAGTTTGCTCCCATCCAAAGATTCAATCTGTGCCAAGTTGGGAATCAAGGTCATCATCCCAAAAGGTTTTTCTCACAGTTATCTGGGTCTCTGTGAGGAATTCTGACCAAGTTATTTGATCACTGATTTGCTTTCTCCAGTCAGCCCGTTTACAGTTTGCATTTTTCGGTCAGCAGTTGTCTTCTGCTTCTTCTTGTTTCAGGTGCTAAATCCTTACCCGGTCAGACTGGTTGATCCACAGCGGCCAGACCGCTAACCCTAGCGGTCAGACCGGATGAGCCTTGGCGGTCAGACCGGCCATTGCCCGGCAGTCAGACCGGCCATGGCTTGGCGGTCAGACCGGCCGGAGCTTGGCAGTTTGATCGGTCATGTCTAAGCGGTCAGACCGGCCTCATTTGTTCCTCCCTGGTTCGCAGTGTTTGCTTCGTGTTGGTTTTCCTTTCTGTTTTCTAGTCTTTTCTCCATTTCCAGTGAGCTTCCATTCTTCTTCTTCTTCTTCTTCTTCATAGCTTCCATAGCTATCGGAGAGAAGATAATGTGGATACTTTGGGGCGGTTTTTGAAGGCACCATTCACCCTCCTCTGTTGCCATTTTCGATCCTACATAATCAAAGCTGTTAATGTGGCACCATTTCTCCACAAGTCTCTACATCAAACATTTTTCTCAGCTACTGCTAAAATGAAGCCAATAATTAGAACAATTTCCTTCAAGCTTGAGTTGGACGCCGCAACAAACGTGAACCAATCCCCTTTGCTCTATGCACCGTGTCCAAGTTTCCATAGTTCCATGACTATTTATTTCGGCCACTCGTTAAGTCACACATTGTAACATCCTAAAAATTAGAATACTGAAAATGTGTAATTTTTTAAACCTTTTGGTTTGCATCCTATTTGCATTTGGATTTTGTTGGATCTTTCCTGGTTTTTTTATTGAGGTTCCAAATAAATAAAGCTTCATGACAATAAACATGGGGAAAAAAGATGCCCATAAGGAAAATTTCATTTAACTTATAATGCGAATATGAAAAGATGATCCAATAATTAGGCAGGAGAATTTGCAGAAGAAAATCCTACTAAACAAAAGGACAGCCTATAACTAAAAAATTCAAATGGAAGGTAGTGGAAAATCAAAGGTAAATTATGAGCCTAAATTCCAAAATAAAATAGGAGGTTAAAATCTAATAAACAAAAAAAAGGGAAAGTCATAGTTGGAATTTTAATAAATTCAAAATTGGGACTATTCGCAAATATTGGTTAAACCAAAAATTAGATTGAAAGCTCAACTCAAAATCTATAACTCCAAAAAGGAATTGCCATTTAAGAACTCTAATAGGTATTTTAGAAAAGTCTATGAATTAGCATACGAAAAATTCATGTATGAATTTAATCCTAGGATAATTTGACCCTTGCTTGAACTAAATGTTTGAGTAAAAAAATTCAAATCGAGAATTCATAAAAAAATTAAAAGAAAATAGAAAAATTCGTTAGGCTTGACCAAAATCGACATATGGGCCCATTGGCCCACTAGGCTTGGCCTTTTACCCCCTCCCTTTGCCCCTGGCTTGGCCTAGTCGAGCCAACTCACGCACGGTGTGCCAACCTCGCTCACCGGCCGAACCCACTCGGCACCGCTGCGTTGCTACCCCACCACATAGCACCACTCTGGTCACGCCTGAGGCAAGCTAGCGTGCGTGTGAGATTTGCCTCACTATCGTTGACCATTTCCCATGCTTTCTTGTGCTAGCCTCACCCTTCGTGTGTGCTGCACCGTGCACCACCATGCTGGCCGCGCCATGTCAAGCACAGGACTACCGCAACATTTGATTGTGCCACACTTTTTTGCCCACATTCCCACCATCGTACGCCATGTCATCTCACGCCCGGACATCGGCTGTTACACTTGCACCCTGGCTCGCTGTCATGTCAAGCGACAGCCATATCGAAGACTCTCCGTGAGAGCACCTCCACTCATCACACTACCAAGGCTCGACCAGCTATGCCATCGCCTGTGTGCAGTCTCCTTAGTGGCCCTGTGGCCATGCCAGAGCTGACGATAGCCATTAAAGTTGGTGGGACACCTCAATGCCACCACCACAGTCGACCCACATCGCCATGCCTCCTCGCTGCCTATAAATAGCTGGCCGAGCCCTCCAAAGCTTCACCACACCACACACATCCTCCCTCTCTGAGTGATTGCTCTGAAATCACCCGTAGGCCATTGGAGATGCTTTTCTTCCCCCAACGCCAACCACTGTAGCCCGCACTACTCTGGTAAGCCATAGCCCAATTCCTTCAGCACATAGCATCTCTAGCACCCCCTAATGCCTTCCCTATTCACTGATTGAAGCAAGGACAACTGTAGTTCACCATTATCATGGTCTGAACCTTTGCCACTTTGGGCTCTCGACGTCGTGTCGCCTCGGTCATCCCCAAGCTTCATCAACCTTTCAGGTAGACTCGTGGTAGCCTATAGATGCTCTCCTAACAAAGAATTGAGCTATGGTACCATAGTTCACTACAAAGCTATGCTCCCTATTCGTCGGTCACCACACCGGTCAAATTGAGTCGTGGGAATCGGCCTATAGATGTGCGTAGCGATGAGGATCCCATTTTGATCGTGCTCACAGGCCACCGTGCCTTCCCTCACTAGTGACGAGATAGCCTTTCCTCAGTGGGAGGAAGAGGATATTGTTCACACGTGATTTGTTTAAACCCATAATTAGTTAAATTTAATGACCCTGGATTAATGGGTAAACTATCACTGACCTATGGGCCATCATCATTAGTTAAGGTTAATGTGTCTCTGACGTGTGGGCTCCATCATTTAAAAACTCTATTTAAATCAATTAAATACTTGTGAGCCATTGGCATGTGGGCCCCAATGCACGGTTTACATTGTAGCTGGTCCCACATATTAATCACAGTAGATATTTTTAATTAAGAAATAATTCAAAAAGAAAATAAAAATAAAGTGGACCCCACCTGTCAAGCATAGTAGTTTTTTGGTAGAAAAATAAATAGAAAACAAAAGAAATCCCCAATGGGTCCCACCTATCATAGAGACATTTTATCTCTCCCTTTTTAATTTCTAGAGTTTAATTTAATTTCAAACTTCAAATGGCTCGTTCTCATGAATTTCAATGAATCATGAATTTAATTCCAATGGAACCTAAATCATGAATTTTTAAGTTTATTTGAAATTAATTCCAATTTGTGAGTATTTTATAAAAAATCATGCACAATTGTTTGATAGCCTACGAAGCTCAAGAAGAAGTAGAAGCCAAACCAAACTAATACTAGCAGGTCAAGCAACTTATGAGTAAGGCGAGTCAATAATTTGATCATGTTGAACCTACCTTTTATACAAATTATTCCTATTTAAATTAACAAATTGCATGTGTTAATTATTATGCAACTTATGTTTATCTTAAGAATTTAGTTACATGCCTACTGTTAATATGTCATTATTATACTCCCATCCTTGAAACAGTCTCACTCTTAATCATTGTCTACCTAGAGATTATTGATAAATATATTAATTATATACTTTATCTAAACGCCATGCTTAGACCTGCTTAGATACTCGATGGGCATTTAATTGCCCTGACATCGATTCATAAATATGAGACTGGTTTTGTGCAGCCAATGGATGAAAATGGCTGGTATGTGGAGATAAAATAATGTTTTGTGCAGCCATTGGATGAAAATGGCTGGTATGTGGAGATAAAATAATTTATGTTCCCCAAAACACTAGAACTTGCTTTATATATTTAGGCAAATGGTAAGAGTAGTTAGTGCAGATGGAGCATGAGTATGGTTGGTTTGTGATAGAACCACCCAGATAGCTCTAAGGACTGAATCTTGTGATGACATCTTAATGTAAAATAGAGCAACCATAAGTCTATACTGGGTACGACCTGGCCAAATAATTTACATCACCAGTGATAGAATCACCATTGTTATGAACCATGAGTCATGTCGCTAAATTTAAGCCCTCATGGATATGGGTCATGTCGTTGGATGGGAATTGCCGTGTGGCGCAAGAGGGGAGTCTTGGTGAGGGTGGATAGAGCCCTACTAAGGTGAAACCTTAGCGGGTGTAACTTTCACTAGATGCATTGTAAAAGCCTTGTAGTGACCTTCTTAACCTGCATGTTAAAGGAAACACGAGGAATAAACAAGTTCGTTATCTCTTATGGGTAAAGTATACGACGTCTACAGAGTGAAAACTATTCGAACAACCGTGCTCACGGTTATGGTTGGTCATGGAAACTTACTAGATATAGTTCTATTTCTAAATCATTGTATGTGGGAATAAAACCTTGTCAGGTAGATGGAACCCTGGATTTGAATTGCCCTGGGAGGATGGATCCCAATGATTATGTAAGGGCGAATAGAACCCTGTAGTCAAAAATTAGCATTGGTGGATGGAACCATGTAACAGGTAGATGGAACTTGCACTGTTATTATTATTGCACATTCAGACAAATGTTTAAAAACATGATTGGGTTAAAATGCTAAGTCATAGGATTTTGTACTTATGATAGCTTTAAAACTGAGATCTTAGCGAATAAAATAACCTGAGTCATTCTTTGATGAGCTGTGCATATATATAATTGCATTTTGCATATTGGCTCGTGGAGCATGATGGTTTATGCTTACACTTGCTTACTCAATAAATTCAAAAATAGGAGAGCAAAATCACTATGCTTATGACATGTGCCCGACCTGATGGAGGAGAAGACAAAAGAAATTAGGATGGATTTAAAAAGTCTTAAATCCCAGTTAAATAGACTTTGATGTATATTGTGTGCATATATATTATCCTAACTAGGATAACATATGTAGTTTATATTTTACCCCCAGTCGATTGCCTGTGAATTCTTAGGGTCCTACCTTTTGGATTACCACTTCCACTTCTACTTTTATAATGTAAATATTTGGCCTGTTCGGCCTTTATATAAACTATCATCTGACGTGGTGCATTTAAACTTCGATGTGTAATATTATTATATAGTATGTTTCATGCACTATATGAAATGATTCAACAATGTATTTATGATTACTATCTATTGATCCAGAAAATAGTACGGTGGAATTACAGATGATTCTGGATTGTAAAATCCAGATCCGACACACATCCTCATCACGCCAGGAATGCATGCCTGACTGATTGTGCAACATGACTGCCAACCATCAGTTCATAGTGATATACACCAATATACCTGGAAAGTATAAAATGTAGAAAGTTTTTTTTTTGAGAATCTGCAGGAGATCTGCGCATCATTATATTAAGAAAGAAGAAGAGGCGAACCAAATATAACCATAAACAACTCAAGGATAGCTGCAGCACATACAGCTGAACTCGTTACAAGGATCGAGGCCTGCTTATAGGAAGTTTCGATAACAAATAACCAACACCTAAAAGGAACCAAACAGCTCGTCTATGTAACTAGCACCCGCTGCTCTCCACAAGTTACACTCTTCCTTAATCTCTTTAACAACCAGTGACAACTCCTTGGAGGAGTTTCTGAAAACTCTCGGATTACGTTCGAGCCAAATGTGCCTCATGATAAGAATGATGATAGCATTGCAACCTTTCTTCTGAATTTTACTTAGCCTAGGACCCAAGGACAACCACCAATCACACATAATGCCAGTAGCACCAGGAGTGAGTCTTTGTAATCTAAACCAGAGTAACACTTGGTAAACTTGTTTGGAGTAACAGCAATTGATTAGCACATGATCAATCATTTCCTCTTGTTGACAGAGAACACAAAGAGAATGATGAGGTAGGCCATGTTTCCGCAATCTTTCAGTTGTCCAAAAGTGATTATTGAGAGCTAACCAAGCGAAAAATTTATATTTCAGAGGAGCCCAAGTTTTCCAAACCTGCTTACTGCAAGGAAATTTCATTGCGCCATGAAAGAGACAAATAAGCTGACCGAGATGAGTAGATTTTACTGAAAGAGTACCTTCGATCTGAGAAATCCAGTGTCTATTCTGCAGAGCTTCACACACCGAAGTTTGATGAATGGCCTTCTTATCAATACAATGCACCAAATTCGGCGCCATCCTTTCGAAGCTAGTACCATCAATCCAATTGTCAACCCAGAATAAAGTGTTGCGGCCATTTCCCACAAGAGAGCTAGTAGAAGCCTTGAACATGGCTAAAACTTTTTCATTGCTCTCAAGAGCCATACCGGACCAAGGTTTGTTAGGTTCTGTTTCTTTGAAGCCAAAGCCACCCAATTCTCATAGCATAATTAAGCAAACCAAGATTGTGAAGTGTCGAACCCCAATTTGCTATCCAAAATTCTCTGTGATTGCACCATAGGTAATAAGACCA
Source organism: Dendrocalamus latiflorus (assembly GCA_017311315.1). Classification (NCBI taxonomy): domain Eukaryota; kingdom Viridiplantae; phylum Streptophyta; class Magnoliopsida; order Poales; family Poaceae; genus Dendrocalamus; species Dendrocalamus latiflorus. Next base: position 29,460,817 of record CM029634.1, read on the forward strand.
AGCATGGAGAATACGTTTTCACCAACATAGCATTTTTTCTTTCACAATTTTATTTTTTTAGACCCCGAAGGTTAACTTGTGAAAGAAACCTTTTGGGGGAAAACTTTTGAGAAATAACTTTGCCTTGACTATTTGAGAAAACAAATTTTGGAAAGAAGTTAAACTTTTGAAAATTTCCTTGGAAAATCAAGTTCTTAGAAATGAGTTTGAAAATGAATTTTGTAAACAATTTGACAATCAAACTTCCAATGATGAAACAATTTTTAAAATAAATTTTAAAGTTAAGCTTTTATGATTCTGGTCCAAAATATACCTTGAGGATGCCTCCAAAGAGGGTTTTTAAGAAGGGTTTTGGAAATATAACATTTGAATTCGGGTAAGGTAACTATGGAAGTAAAATTGCCAGGGAAAGATGCGGGTAAGAGAGTCAACCAGGAGGGATGAGAATAAGCAATGATATTTATATTTTTTTGGGCAATGCCTTTATAGGTGAAGATAGATTTTGAAAAATAACTCTAAGCATAAAACTAACGGCCATTGCTAACAAAGGTCATGACCTATAGTTGATATACTCTGATACTAGCTCTGTCGAACCCCGAATTTACAATCTGGAATCCACTGTGATTCCACCATATTATTCTCGGGATCAATTTATAATGCACAAAGATATATTACTGAATATCAAACGCATATCTCGTGAAAATAAAACTAATACAATAGTAGTGGATAATACATAAATAGACCTAATGGTCTTTGATTTACACACGGACTGATTAGGCCGAAACCTTTAAAGGGCAGCAACAGAAATGAAAACATCACACATTTGGGACCCTCAGGATATACCACAGGCATTTGTCTGGGACTCGTGACCTAGTTCTTGGCATGTTCATCTTCCAATCTTGTCAACGCCCTTAGATGACCGTAGATCTTTTCTTCTTCTTACATACTGAATGATAGTAATTGAGCAACAATTAGTACAAAGGTACTCAACAATCCATCACACAGAATGCAATTATCATAGATGCAAGGCTGACAAAAAGGGCTTGATGTTCTTTTATTTGCATAAAGCCATAATTGAATTACAATAAGTAGAAAACCTGAAACTTAGCATTTTAACTACACCATATTTAAAAGAGTGTAATAGTATGCAATATTAATTGCGGCGAAGGTTCTATCCACCTTTTACAGAGCATGATTCCATCCACCATATGTTATTTTCATTTCTATGGTTCTATCCACCCATTATATTCACCATGTTCTATCCACCTAGGGGAAATCAAAATCAGAGTTCCAACCACCCCTCCTATTTTGCATCCCAACCATAAAGATTTTTTTATAACATATACACTAACTCAAGTAAGTTTCCTTGTTTGACCATGACCATAGGCATGGCTATTTGAAATTTTTTACACTGCAGAGGTCGCACACTTTATCCATAAGAGATACCCAACTTATTCCACCACCACGCTACCTTTGGCGTGAGGCTTAGATGTTCACCATAAGGCATTTACAATGCTACACCTGCTAAGGTCTCCACCACCATGTGGTTCCAACCACCCGCTCTAGATAACTTGTCTTGTGCCGTGAAACCAAAGGCTTCTGTTTAGCTCCCTTGCCTATATTCCACCAGATGGTGCATCAAGCGCTGGGTCAATGCAAATTAATTGGCTAGGTCGTATCCATTATATATTTGTGGTTGCACTATTTTATCTTAGAAGGTAATAACAAAATTCAGTCCTTAAGGTTACCTAAGCAGTTCTGCCACAAACCACGCTCTTATGCTCCCATCATACCAACCCCACTTGCCATCCACCCAGTTATGAAGTAAGTTTAGAATTTTGAATTTCAAAATATCTTTTCTAGTTCAAATACCAGCCACTTCCTTCCGGTGGCTGCCCAAACTAAGTTTTCATGTTTGAAATGATGTCGGGGCAACTTAATGCCCATATTTATCTAAGCAAGACTAAGCATCGCACTTATATACAAACTTATCAGCTAGTATGTATACCTTTAATTATAGGGTGGCAAGGGATTATATCCAAAGTCAAGAAATGTAATTAACTAGAATAATTATTAATAAGGTGTTAACTACTAGCTAGCAATAATATAATTTGCCTAATAAAATAAGCATGCAATTGACTAATTTAACGCAATATACTTTGCATTCAAAAACAAGGCAGATGGAATATGATCAAAGTGATAATTTACCTTTCTCAATTTACTACAGGTATTGTTCTTACTCAAAGTCTCAATCTTTGTGGTTATATGGATCTTGATCTCGCTCGATTGTTGCTTCTTTGATACTTCTAGTTAAGCAAGAAACGACAAAATCTAATTGATGCAAGACTACAAACAAATCAAATAGATCCAAATACATCTAAAAAAGAATTCAAATAAATCCAAATAAACTTAGCTAAATTCTGTCATGATTAATTTGGTGACATGAGATAGGGTTCTAGAGAGAGCGAGATGCAGACGGGGTCAAATGAAGTTCGAGCAAAAGGGAAATGGCATGTAGGAAATCTACCAGGAAGAATATCATGGGAGGATCAAGGAGGATGAATGAATATTCACTGGAGTATTCCACTCTGGATTTGAAGGCTGCTAGACATAGTTGACCGGTGGATACTATTGCTTGAACCTAACTTAATGACTTCTTTTATTATTTTCTATCTATTATTGAAGTCTCACCAGTTAGGTGAGACCTACAGACATATACGACGGTGTACACGGTGTACTTGACATTGTTTACCAAATATTATTATTTGAGGATTACAGCCTAGGTTCTACACATGATAGGTATAATTTTAATTAACCAAATTAATCTTAGATTTCACATTGTTGGGAAATTCATGACATGTTATTATTTGAGGTTTAATTGTTAATTAATCAAATAATTAACTAAAATATGGGATTAGTAATTTAATCAATTTCTTTAATATCCTTAATTAGAGATGCACTTAAGTGGCTGATAGGTTACACTACTAGTTACTACTACCCCCATCCTACAATATAAGTCTAACACACATACTTAAGAAGCATATTATTTAAATAATATTTAATGGAATTGGACCATAGTTGCTCCTATTAGATAGACATAATGCTACTCTTTTTATTACAAACAAATATAATCTAATTTTTCTAAATATATACTTAAACAATGTACCTATAACACCTCTGCTTAACAAAAACCTAGAATATCACCCACAACTACAGTTACTATCAATTTAAATCATTAAAAGCACATTACCAACATCTATGCTTTAAATATAAATCCTCAACACAACCATTAACATATAAATTTTAGTAATACAAAATCATTGATTGACATTAAGATGGACCAATGAATAAATACAACCAAAGGGAATTAACAAGTAGCAACAATATAAAATCATTAAGTGCTAACGGAAAATCATTACTCATCTAAGGAATTCATGGATAATCTAATTTAATTCTGACATTAAATAATCGATCGCCAAGTGAAAGGAAGACCTATGATAGTGCAATGACAACTTGTGCTATCTTTTTGCCCATGCATGTCATCATCAACGAGCATCTAAAAATAATAACAAAGTAAGGGGTGAGTCCATGACTCAGTAAGTACACAATATAATAATAAAAAAGAGGTAAATATCATATTAACAATTCATATCCATTCACCATTATCTCAATATCACATTTTCATTCTCATCAAGTTCCATACATATGTGTCATTATCTCATTTCTCTTTTCATGAATGTAATGCACATGTTCTCACATCTTTTGCTTATATCGGTATAGCTGAGTGTTCACTCATTGATAAACAACCCTTGCCGTGTTCTTTTTCATACAGGATCTCAACTCCACTCCCATGCAGTACCTACCGAAGTTGGTCTTCCTCCACTCCCGTGGGGTGCCTACCAAAGTAGGTCTTTATCCAATCCCATGGAGTGCCTATTGAAGTAGATCTTTGTCTACCCACTCCGTGGGTCACCCACACAAAGTAGATTCTAGAGAGCCACACAATTTTTCTCTTTGCAACATGAATGCTCCACATGCAATGCAATGATTATCTTTCATTAGTTAATTATCAGCATTAATCAATTGACAACATTATCATTTTATCCATAAACATCATTATCATTATTCTACCATAAGTATCATTATCATTCTACCATAAACATGTGAGCATAAGAATAAGTAAATTCATGTGAATTACCATGACAAGTATTTATTCAAACATAACAAAAAGTTCAAATACTTGAATACCATCTACCATACACTTGCTTTTCTAGTTGCGAGGAATGGGTTGAACAGAATATGACAACAACCCGATGCTACTCCTCCTGCAGTAAATACCTAATCTCAACAACAAGATACAACAGTACAAGAACAAAAACTAAATGTCATTACTCCTACATGCTTCCCTATTAGACCATGTGATGGTCGTGTTGATGATGACTAATTGACAATTGGTTTTATTGGAATTTGTATTCATGAAAGTTTTGGTCGATGCACTTCTATACTTTAGTTTTCAGGATGGCAAAACGACCACATCTGGCTTCAACAACGGAGAATAGTTCGATTGGCCTTGTGATGGCAAGTCTGATTGATAGGTCCAAACGACAGATTTCGACAATGGCATTTCGACTATGTCCGACTTCGACCACATCAAACTTCGACTTCAACCACGTTGACTTTGACTTTGACCACGTCCAGCTTTGATCACAACATTTCGACTAAGGGACATTGACTACAGCAGAATGACCATACCTAGTCGAAGATGGTAAGTTATAATACTTTTCGATGGTCATAGCTATAGTACTTTTCAATGGTCATAGCTATAGTGCTTTTGTCGATAGTTGTGGCTACAGTTCCTTGTCTATGATCGTAGATATAGTAACCAATCGATAGTCGTTGACTTTACTGGTCGGTAATCGATAGTCGATGACTTTGTAATTAGTACTCATAGATTGTATGGTCTACTACCATTGTCTTAGACTTTTCAATCGGTTGTTGTAGACCTCACGATCGGTAGTTGAAGGCTTTGCGATTGGTTGCCGTAGGCTTCACTATCGGTACTCATAGACTTCATGGTCGATTCGAGTACTTCAATACTTTCTTTCATCGAGTACTTCTAGTACTCACATTAGGCTAGTGGTATGACAGGCTGGTGCAAGGTGGTTAGTGATCGGTGAACAACACTTAAAGGATTCGGTACTCGAAAGATGGAAGTATTTGGTGGTTAGATGGTAGTGATACTCGGTTGTCGAAAAGCCTCAGTACTCGATAGTCGTGGTTTTCGTGATCGTGGTCAGCGATCGGTTATCAGAGACTTGTGGTATGTGATCGGTACTCGTGGATGGTAATCTGTGTAGTACTCGGTGCAGCGAATGGTTTGAGATTGGTAGTCATAGACTTAGTGATTTGGTGTTTTAGTCATAGTGATCGGTACTCGGTAGTCGGTACTTGATGTTTCTGTGGTCAATAACGATGCTTGTCATTTCGAGTGTTCTAAATGATGGTGTTTTCTCAGGTACTTGATGAGCTAGCAACTGGTCTTACATAGCAGTTGTAATCAGTCATAATGAGTGATTTGAAGTTGGTGATTTCTAGAGAGAATGAAAATTGTGGTTGTGGACAATCTAGTTGGTATTCGTGGTTAGTTTGGTTCTTGTCTATGGATAGACGAGGGGGAGTTATACGTGTGTGTGCTGATGTCAGTCAAGTTGGGAAGAACATGTGCTAGGAAAACATTTCTTTGTTCTTTGCATGTGCAGGTGGGCGTGGAGATGATTATGGTCAGTGACAAGGAGGACTGAGACTAGGATGGGGAGATCTGAGGTCTAGGTGGTCGAGGAAGTCATGTGAGGTGGTTAGGCTCACATTAGAGCACATGGAGATCAAAGGTGATGATGTGTGGAGAAGATACGGAAGGTGCGGTCCTAGAGGCTTCGTTACGAGAGATGATGGTGCATGATGAAGATACAGGAGGTGCTGTCCTGGAGCCTTTGTAAGTAAAGTTAGGAGTTGTGGGTGGAGTCCATAACTTGGAAGAGGTAGAGATTTGTTAAAACCTGTATTTGGAAGGGTTTCAGGTCTCTTGATTTTTGGAAGAGATAGGATTGTGTGTCCATGTTGTTAAGGACATGATTTGAGATGTCCGTGTTTGAGGTGAACATGGTTCAGGGCTGTAGCATATAAAAGCAGGTAGAGGCTAAGGGTTTTAGCTGTAGCTTGGGGTGGCTCTGTGGAGGCTTTTTGTACTAGAGTTTTTAGGGGTGCTGTGAGGGTGCTTTGTAGCCACAAAACATGATCTAGAAATAATAGATCAGATCTATTTCAGAAAGAGTTAGTCAACATCAGTGACATGTTTTCTGAGCATTATTTTCTTGTGTCTTCAGAGGCATGCTAACACATCACGATCTTGCGTGTCATGAGCTCTGTGTCTTCGGCGTGTTCTCGTTCGAGCAGTTGAAGCATTCAAGTGACTAAAGCTTTCGAGTGGAAGGAGATTTCAATCACGTGCAAAGGTTGTGTTAGCGAGCTGTCGAATAATCGAAGTGTTCATCGAGCGTGCGTAAAGGAGGTCAAGCGAGCAGACAATCAACTTGCGGTCGAACTCTACATCTAATAATTTAGATTGCCTTTTCTTCTAGTTTGAGATTTGTTTTCAGGTATCAAAAAGTAAAGGCAATCATTCACCCACCTTTGATTGTGCCATATGATCCTACAAGTAGTATCGGAGCCAGCTACGATGGCATCAGAGAAGTATGTGAACCTTCCCCCATGCTGGATGTTACTGATTTTGCTTTGTGGATGTGTCGGATGCGAGCGTACATTGAGACTCACGGTAGTGATGTTTGGAATAAGGTTTCTAGAATGTATGAGGTTCTTGTTATGATTATGACTCTAAATAAAATAGATGTTGATCTAAATGCTTAAGCTCATAACTTGCTCTTTCTAAGAATTTCTCACAAAGAATTTGATTGTATAGCTCACTTAATTTAGAAAACTCTTTATGATTATCATGAAGGAATCACTAAGATTAAGAAAGTGCGTAAGAATCTTTATGAAAAAGAGTACTTGGATTTTGCTATAAAACCTGGTGAATCTATTGATAAACTTTTTGCTCATTTTGAGGAGATTTTGAGTAACTTGCATGGAGTTAGTATTATACAGGCTGATAGAGAAAATGCAACTAAAATTATGAGTTCTTTAGGTTCAGAGTGGTTGATGGTCATCACGACTATTAATCAACAGTTGATCTAGATACCCTTACCATTGATGATCTGTACTCTAGATTGAAAATCTATGAGATGGAAGCTTTGCTATCCAAGATTGATAAATCTTCATCTTTAGCACTTTTGACTAACCCCATACATGCTGCTTCATCGAGTACTTTGTCTTATGTTTCTGTGTCTGCTTTGACTTCTTTTTTAGAAGATCAGTTCGAGCAGCTTTCCAAAGAAGACTTGGTCTTAATCTCCTCATAGGCATACAAGGCTCTCAATAATCTAAGGATGAAAAAGCGAGGTGGTACTCCAAATTCGATTAGGTGCTTTGAGTATGGCGAGCTAGGACACATTAAGATGGATTGCCCCAACTCAAAGGGAAGGTGGTCGTGGAAGGCCAGAATTACCATTGTCGATCATCCAAGAATAACAACAAGAGTGAAAATTTTTGTCGTAATGTTGCTGAAAAGGTCTTATTAGCCATCGAGCATCTTGACTTGAGTGATGGAGAATTTGAGAGCTGTGATGACGATGACCGCGATAATGAAGATGTCAAAGGCAAGAAGAAGAGCACCAGCAACTTCATAGGCATGTGCATCATGGCGAGCAACAACAACGACGATGACTAAAGTGATCCTGATGGGGTAAGACTATCGTATGATTAGCTTGAAGATTGTTTAATTAAACTTGCTATTGAATTGAAAAAGACTAGAAATAAATTGAAAGAAAATAATTTTGTAGTCGAAAACTTGAATTCTGAGATTAATAGACTTAGTGTCTATTCCTAAAGATGATTTTTGTGAAGCCTGTCAGGTCTTATATTATGAGTTGGAAACTTCTAGATCTATTAATGCAACTAATTTGGTTCAACTTAGAAATATTACTGAGAGATTTGATGAACTAAGGTTAGAGCATGATTCTTGTGATGGAAAACTAAAACTTGATAATGATAAAATTGAAAAGCTTAGGTCTAATTCTTCTAGAGCTTGTTCTAAGTGTGATTTACTGTAAGCTAGACTTAATTCATCTTAGAAGTTAATTCAACAAATGTTCTATCCTGAAACTCTTGCTTGCTCTAACTACCCTAAGCTTAGCGTTGAAATAGAAGCTTTCACTAGACAACTTAATAATTTTGCTAAAAGAGAAAGAGTGGCTCAGGCTAGTGCTTCTAAGGATCTTGCTGGTAAATCTGTTAATTGCTTATCATTTTCCTCACCGTGCAAAGAAAACGAGTACCTTAAAAACACTTTAGAGAGGTTTTCTTTTGGCAAGAAGAATTTAAATATAATCTTAGACAAGTCAAAAACTAGTATGAAGAAATATGGTCTAGGATTTAATTTCATTGAGCATGCTAAGAAAAATCCTTCTAAAGTTGTCAAGGTACTCAAAGCTGGAAAATTTGAAGTTGAATCTGAACCAAAGCAAATTATGTTTAAATCTACTGGTGTTACAAAAGAATTCTCTACCAAACTGAGTGCTGTGAAGTCTGCTGATACGACCACTCATCAAGACAAGTATCAATGTACTCATTGTGATAAAGACAGACACTTGGTTCAATTCTGCTTTAGAAAAGCAAAGAAAGAGAAGAAGTTGACCAGTTGCTTTCCATACCAGTTGCTTTCCATGGTTGAACTAGCGATACAGGACCAATCATTCAACCAGTTGCTTCTCGTGGTCAAACCAGAGTGGCCGAATAAGATTTTTGACCGGTTATTTCCCACTGTCGGACCAAGTTCTCAAGAGGTTTTTGATCAGTAGTCTCAGCTCAGGTAGACAGATCGGGAATTGGATTAGCTTCACTCACATAGCCATATCATTTTGAACCAGTTTCTTCTGCTTGGATAGCCATTAGACCAGCTCTAATGAAGTCAGACCGCCCTATGGTCAAATCAACATCTCATCGACTAGCTGGTTGAAAGATATCAAATGCTAATGCTTCACTTAATTCTTTACTAGTGCATGCTTTTTCTCCTGTTCGTCGAGTATCTCAGTACTGGATAGCTAAATCTTTATTAACTAACCCTAGTACTAAGGTACCGACGATTGTTCGTGCTTTGTAGGCTTGTCGCAAGAGGAAGGAGAACATATGGTTCATTGACTCTGGTTGCTCTCGCAATATGACTGGATACTCGCAATGATTCTCTTCCCTCATTCGTGCCCCTGGTGATGATGATCACTTTTGGGGACAACTCTCAAGGACAAGTTCTTGCTAAAGGACGTTGCTCTATCAAGTTGATAATGCAGGTATACAGGTAATTGATGCATTCGAGGACATCCTTCATGACTCCGATGATGGCAACAGGGAGTTCTCGGGTCACTCTACGACCATTCCTTCAAGTGATATTCCTACAACCACTTCGACTACATCTACGATCTTCACATGCTCCTCTACATATTTGAACGAAGTCATCCCCCTGAACAGGTGATCAATGAGTTAAATGAGAGAATTCTTCGCAGCAGGTATAATTCCAATGTGATCTAATTCTCACTTATCTTTTCTCTCTTAACTGCTTGATTCTTCCCTTTGTGCTTGGTTGAGAAGTGAGTTGGGTATGCTGCTTTCTTTGGGATTATTCTGAGGAGGAGCTTCTTGTTGGTTAAAATTTCAAAAGCTTTGTTTATTATACTTATCAAATAATTTATCAAGTCCAAGTCATTGTTGTCCAAATGATGTGTAGTAGAGTTGTCTTTATCATGTTTACTCATTTACTATGTAGTCATAGTCGAAGCAGGTTATAATTAATTTGCTCTACTTAAACTAAAACATGACATGGCTGAAGACTTTGACTAGATTGATTGTAGATAGCACTTGTGATGTTCATCGAAAAGGATTAGCTTAATTGTGAGTCCTTTTTTAAATCTTAGTCATGAGGCTCGTATGTTTCATATTATAATTTTTATGTTTACACAAAATTGGTATGTTATGATAAAATTAAAAAATTGATAAGAAATAGATGATTGAAAAGATATATGCTTCAAGCATGCCATGGTTGAACAAATGAAAATGCACAAAATATGCTCAAATGAAAAAAGTATTCTTCATGCATGCACCATTTAAAAGAAATTTGCTACAAAGATAGAATCATGAAAAGAAGTTTGCTACAAAGATAGCATCACGAAAGGAAGTATGCTACAAGTATGCCACATGCTTAAAACTAAGTGCGGAGCAATAGATTGTTATATGAGATTGCTAGTTCGACTAAATTTAAAACTTGCTTCACTTTTAGGCTTACTCTTTTGGGTGTAATATTCCTTTGTGCTCTTTATAGATCTATTTAGTCATAGTCGAGATGCCTGTCATTAATCTAATATGTTTAATCATGCTAAAGACCTATTTAGACTTGCTTCATGATATATGACTTTATATAATCTAGGGAGCACTACTCAGATGACTTAGACACACACTTTTAAGTCAATACACAGTGACTTGGATAATCTACAAAGCTTTTAGTTGTTTCCTCTTTTTGCTCCTTTTTAGAACTATTCCCTTTCTGGAGGCCTTAATGATTTCATTGCCAAAGGGGGAGAAATTAGAGAAAGGGGGAGAATTGGAGAATTTTTTGATTATTTGAGAGTTTGGGGAGAAGGAAAAATTTAAAAATCGCTCTTTGGAGTTGAGGGGGAGTTTTATGAAGTTTTTGAGCTTTTTTGTGCTTACTGCTATGATCTGTGCTCTTTTGACTGTGGTCGGTTCCTTTTGCAAATTCTCTCCTTAAAGAGTTTTTTTTGGTATTGTCAATGTATTCATCAAAGGGAGATTGTTAGACCATGTGATGGTTATGCATTTTGTTGATGATGAATAATTGACATTTAGTTTTATTGGAATTTGCATTAATAAAAGTTCTGGTTGATGAGCTTTTGTGCTTGAGTTTTCAAGATGGCAAAATGACCACGTCCAACTTTGACCACATCCTGCTTTGACCATGACATTTCGACCACGGGACATCGACTACGGTAGAACAACCATACCTCATCGAATATGGTAAGTTATAGTACTTTTCAATGGTCGTAGCTATAGTACTTTTTGATGGTCATAGCTACAGTGCTTTTGTCAATGGCTGTAGCTATAGTTCCTTGTCTATGGTCGTAGCTACAGTTACTGGTCGATAGTCATAAACTTTACTGGTCGGTACTTGATAGTTGTAGACTTTACTAGTCGGTACTTTGTGCTATCTTGATAAGTATTTCCCTCCATCATTTTTTTGATATCATGGTCCATCTTATTGTTCACATTGTATGGGAGATAAAAATGTGCGGGCCCATGTTCCTATGTAACATGTACTCGTTCGAGAGGTTCATGGAAATTCTCAAGTCCTATGTACTGAATTGATCTCGGCCATAGGGTAGCATCGTCAAAGGTTATGCAACCGAAGATGTCATTGAGTTCTATATTGATTACATGGCTCAGGTTGAACCAATAGGTGTGCCTCTATCTCGCCATGAGGGAGGCTTAAGGGTATCAGGACCATCGAAAGGAAAGCAATCACTACATATATGGATGTGTATGCTCAAGAAACGGCATAAGGGTAGAGGAAGAGCGTGATGAAAGTAGCTACATATGTGTCGATAATCATGAAGGGCTAATTTTTAAAGGAAATAAGCAAGTGGGCTGATGAATGAAATTTTTATGTGACATATATTCTGTATTTGCATTTATATACGTATATGAGAATGTGTGATATATATATGTGAATTTGTATTTATCTATATGAGAATATGTGATATGTGTGTGTGAATTTGTATTTATGTATATGAGAATGTGTTATATATCAGTAGAGAACATCATAGATGGTTTTATATATATTCACAGACGGTTCTATGTTAAAACTGTTTATGATGTTTTGTTATTACAGACAGTTTTAAATAAGAATTGTTTGTGATGATAAATATAACAGATGGTTCTTAAATAGAACCGTATATGATTATTCCCCTATATATATTGCGCACTAGGGTTTGTCCTCACTGTACTGCCTACTAACACCACCACCTTGCCCCAAGCCGATCGCCCTCCTCCTCCGGAGCCCGTCACCCTCCTCCTCCCGAGCCCGTCGCCACCTCCCCCGACGCCGTCGCTACCTCCCATGACTCCGGTGGCATTCCTCCCCAAGCCCACCACCCTCCTCCCCCGAGGCCGTCGCTATCTCCCCCGACACCGTTGCCACCTTCCTTGACTTTGGTGGCCTTCCTCCCTCAGCCCGTCACCCTCCTCCTCCCGAGTCCATCGTCTCCTCACCCGACGCCGTCGCCGCCTCCCACTTGTATATGTATTTGAATTTATATTTTTCAATTTGATGAAGACATTTCAAAAGAATATCAGCACCAAGATATTGAATTGAAAAGATATTATGTCAAAATGTTAGCGGGATTTGTGTACTTGTATGGACCGTCTTTGTCCTGAAATATTAACCCCATGTACGCACTGAAGTGAGGTGGGCATAAAATTTCATGGATGAATAGTGTTTTCCATGTTGAGATTTGACTGTACCACCATAAAAGTAGCAATCACCAAGGCACACCAACTCCCTCATTTAACACCGCACGCATGCCTGGCTTGATAGCTGTGATCTGTGTTGAGCTATGAGAGGAATTAACGTACGGTTCCAAATTTCCAACAATTTGATCACCTCCATTCAACACGTTCCGGTTTTTTCCAGATAAATCTGTCTCACGTACAAGCCCTGCTGTCTTTTTATTTTGTGGGTTACCTAACACTCGCACGGTTGCACCTGACAAATTATACTAGTACACATAGACAGTACATAATAGTACGTTTTTCCGGCTATGTCTTATATCTTTTAATTTTTAATTTTAACATAAGTATTTGTATGTACAGACCGAATACCGATAAATTATTTTTAAAAACTATATCAATAAATCGCTTCAAAATAATGATAAAAAATCGTTATATTTGTTTGTGATAGGAAAATCATAAACTAAAAAGAAACGGATATGAAAAAAAAAGACAATCAGCGGATAAAACTTTTATGAGAACGACCCTTACGTAAGGATGTTCCTCATAGTCGTTCGATTTCCATAGCTAATTATCATGGATAAAACTTATATGAGAACGACCCTTAGGTAAGGATGTTCCTCGTAGCCGTTGATCTCCAAATGATCACCCTACGGAAGATTATTCTAGTGTCTGATTTCGACATCTGATGTTGTCTAGTGACTAAGATTTCACTGGTTTTGCACCGGTAATCAGATGGAAACCTTTACCGGTTTGTCAACTAGCGACAACCAAGCTGGTACCGATAGTTGGAACCATGGTTTTAGGTGAGTGAGATTATGTAGGTAATATTGGATTATACTATAATAGGGTGTCTTGTACCTTAGAGACAAGTAACAAGTGGAATGTAGGTGTTGTGAGCTTTATGAAGAGTCAGAACAGGTGCACTGCAGTATTGGCTGCTTTAAAGTCTGGCTAGAATTGTCCCAAACATGTGACACTAGGCCCATTTTCTCTCAAGAAAGTATTTCAGTATATTCTTCATTCAACATCAGCCAAAACCAATATTAGAATTGCAAGGCTCGCCCTGATCAACTCGGCTTTGGCTTCTGGCTTCTGGCTTATTTTTCACTATTCATAAGTTTCGTCTTTTTCTGAACTTTTGTCTTTTTGTTGAGTTTTTTTGCCGGTTCTTTTTTTCCCCGTATTTGTTTGTATTATACGTAATGAGCTAACATATTTATTATATTTTTAAATTTTTTTAAATTTAATTATGCTAAATAAGCCTCTGTCAGCTACAGTGCTTTTTTCAGCCAGCTATAGTGTTTTCAACCATAAGCCATGAGCTTTTCAGCCGAACCGATCACCATCTAAAATATTTAAGAGCGCAACAATTGCAACAATATGCCATGCATAAACGCCAGTAGGTGTCCGATGGAAAATACTTTGAACGAAGATGCATGCATGGTTCTTGTGACGGAGAACTGTAGGAGAAGCTCCTACTTGTACATATCTCTATAGTACTTAAAAAAGAGTTGATAAGTGGTACATTCTTTCTCCTGCCTTTTCCTCCTAAAAAACATTTTGCGTGTGGCCCCCACCTCCTACCACACTAGCACCCAACCCACACGCTTCCCCTCAACCCCGAAACTGAAAAACAACAAATTTGCACCTCCTCGCTCCTCCCCCTGTCCCTCCGACCTCTTGTCATCCATCTCCTCCCATGTGGCTTCCCTAGGTCAAGGCGTGCATTTCCTCCCCCTCCTCCGCTGCCTCCACCGTGCTCTCAGTCGCCTCCCCGTGCGTGTCCTTCTCCTCCCCTTCCCTCAAGGACCTCCAAGCCCTGCTCCTCTCTGACCCCACCGCCTCCTCGCCCTACCCACTGCCACAGCACACCGCTAGGGGTGGCAACGAGCCGAGCCAAGCCTGGCTCGGCTCGGCTCGTGAAAGCTTGATGGAATGGAGGCTCGGTTCGGCTTGGCTTGGTTAGGATATCAAGCTTTTTTATGGGCTCGGTTCGGCTCGTGGTGCGGCTCGAGCCGGCTCGCGAGCCAACAAAACAACACTAAAAAAATTAAGATTATTTCTAGTATACAGCGTCAGCTATGGATTATTTCTATATTCTCTGTACAGCACATCAAAAGAGGATTCTCTGAAGGTGAAGATGTAAGGTTGATAAGTCATAGGCATTCATCTAGTAGGTGAAAACATAAGAAAAGTAAATCTAATTCAAGATTATTAGCTATATCTTTGACAATTTGAACTGAAATTGTACATAATGCAGTGGCTTGAATTGGTCAATGAATAAAGCTACACTTGCTGTCACACATGTAAACATCAAAATTTTCTTCTTTTGCAATGAGGTATAGCAAGATTTGATCTGAAGAGCTAAAATATACATTCTTATTGCAGGAGCCAAGACTACCCCTTGAGAAGGTTTGAATCACATCTACACATAACGGCATAATGATGGAGGAGGATAAATCTAGGATACCGACCCGAGAGATGAGATGAGGAGGCGCCGCAGCGAGACGAGGACGGTCAGTCGGGGAGGAGGGGTTTCGCCCGACGTTCCGAGCTATGGGATGAGGAGGCGCCGCCGCGAGAGGAGCACCAAAACCCTAGCGCTTCCCTGTCGGCTGTGGTCGGGGGAGTCGCCAAGTCGGGGCCTCACCGTCGCCGCCTCGGGGAGTCGGGGGAGACGGGGAGTCGGGGCCTCGCCGTCGCCGCCTCGGGGAGTCGCCGAGTCGGGGCCTCGCCGCCTCGGGGAGTCGGGGGAGACGGGGAGTCAGGGCCTCGCCGCCGCCTCGGGAAGTCGGGAGGACGGGAGCGTTGGCGTTGCGGTTTTACGGGGGGAAATGGGGAATTGCGGAGAGGGACTGAGTCACTGAGCCGCCTAGTGCCTGTCGCCGCCCGCCTGGGATTGGAAAAGGGAAACTAGGGTTTTACGGGGGAGTTGGGCCTATTGGGCCAAGCCAACCGAGCCGCTCGCGAGCTGGCTCGGGCTCGGCTCGTTTAGATCCCAAGCTTTTTTGCTGGCTCGGCTCGGCTCGTTTCATCCACGAGCCGAGCCAAGCCTCCACGAGCTCGAGCCGAGCCCGAGCTGGCTCACGAGCCCGAGCTTTTTTGCCTGCAGGTAAGCACCGCCTCCGATCTATTTGGGATTATGCCGTTTTGGATCCCTCCTGCTTGCTTTTGCGGGTTCTAGGGTTCCGGCGCTTGAAGTTAGATCTAACGCTTTATTCTGCTATCTGTGGGGGCTACTCTAATTCACCGAGGACTTGGCGGGAAATACTCTACCTCAAGCTACTAGCGAGGGATTTAGGGTTCCGATGAGCAGTGGCAGGGCGGTGACCCCATGGCGAACAATGGCGGCGAGGCCTGTGGTGGCCCAAGCGGGTGATTTGGCTGGGCTGTCCATGGCTGAGGTAGCAGTGGTGATGGAGCAGGAGGCTGAGGCAACCTGTCTGTAGAGCTTCAAGCTCTATGAGAGCGAGTCGGTAAGGCCTTCCGTGTCCGACTCTCAATAAGTTGGTTCACATCATGCATTGCTATTTCTGATATTGTTGCGTGGTTAGAGAATGATTCGGGCCATCGGATTGTTTGATTGGGGAGAGGCAAGGGCTTTTCGTGGTTACTACAAACCTTCAAGTTGTTTGGTTAGGGAATTCTAGCTGTTTGGACTTTAGATCATTTGGGAATTGACATTTTTTATCGATTCATGACAGGGCTTTTCGTGGTTACTACAAGTCTTCGAGTTGGTTACTGCAGGCCTCCAAGTTGTTTGGTTAGGGAATTCTAGCTATTTGCACTTTGGATCATTCTGAAATTGACATTTCTTATTGATTCTTGCCAAGTGCTTTTGGTGGCAATTCGTGCCATGGCTTTGTTGTTAAACTATGTTGTTTGCATATCTGTAGCTGTTGTAACTAGATTGTAGCTTTAAGCTTCTCCCTTTGCAGATAAATTTGACATGTGTATAACCATGTGTGTTTTGGGTGCATGATTCTGGAAATGTTTTTTTAAGAATATTTGTAATATTCATGAGGTGAATTGGGAGAGTTAGCTAATTGGATCCTTCTATGCTTTGAAGGGGTTGCGAATTTTTTGTTTTTGGGGTTACTTGTTAGCAAAAGGTTGGAGCTTTGTTGTTTTGAGATGCTTTTCTATTTCTTGATGTTGAGATGGTTTAGAGGTAGCATCTTCAAACTTTGCTAACCCCAGAGGTGAGTACATGAAGGAGTCTATTCCTTCTTTGTTTTCAACCAAGAAAGGTGAGAGTTTTCCTATTTCTCCAGGTGTTTGTGGCTGAACAATGTGATCTAGAGGTAAACTGAGGTGATCTAGAGGTGTTGTGGTGCAACAATGTAGCATCTTCAAACTTTGTTGACCTAGAAAGGTAGGAGCTTTCATGTTTCTCTAGGTGCTTGTTTTGAATGTTGAATTTTTTTTGGGCGTTATGAATGGATTTCCTGTGGAATTCTAAATTATTAGGCAAACACAATTCCAAATTTCACACCTAACAAGAAAAATGAAGCTAATAAAATAAATTCAAATTTTCTCTTGATTCCACTTGTTAATCTACCTGATGCTTGTTTTCTCAATGTTGTGATAATCTGATTGGTAGCACCTCTGGTAGATTTCCAGTGTTAGAAATTGGTGACAAAGTTTATTAGTATGAATTGCAGTCATGTCCGTATGTAAAGGCCTCATAAGTTGTCAGACCCGGATTTTTCAATCCGAATCTTACTGTGTTTCACTGCACTAATCCCTGGATCAGTAGTTAGTGCACACAGGTACATTGCTGAATCATTTCATACATCGCATAGTCATCCAATATATTACACAAACTGAAATACACCACGTCGGGTGATAGTTTACAAAAGGGGCCGACTAGGCCATTGTCTTCATTACATCAACGCAGCGGAAATTATAGCAAAAACAGACCCAAATCCACAGGCAAGCGGCCAGTAGGGTAATGTGTACAATATATGCCACCAGGGTCCCGGCAACATAAATGTACACAACGCCTAGGGTCTACTTGTCTATGCCTAACCACCGAGGCCTACGCCTTAATTAGCGCCTTGGCTTCCGTCGAGGTTGGCGGGGGCCTCCTCGTGGGCGTAGTGTTCTTGAACTCCTGTTTCTGAATTGTATCGCAAGAGCGAGAATGAGCACTCCGACCCCGTGCTCAGCAAGCCAACACACAGAATGCAATAATTATACATGCATGTCTATCAAAGGATGGCTGGGGCTCATTTTATTTTGCGGAGAGTGCTTTTGAATACAATTATAGGAAAATTCCTGAGACCTAGCAATTTTGAACTCAAAACTTTTGTTTATAAGGTAAGTTGATCTCATAGTTGACACAGATTCCATCCACCATTACATGTCATCTGCACCATATGGCATCTTTCAGCGTTATAGCCGCTTAACGTACCACTGGGACGACACCCAGGACAATTCCAAACCAGAGCAGTCCTTCGCCCTTCAAGTTTCCATTCCCAATTTCCAAATATTTTTAAATAGAACTATATCCAGTTAAGTTCCCATGTCTGCCCATGACCGTGGGCACGGCTATTCGAATAGTTTTGACTCTGCAGAGTTTGTACACTTTCACCACAAGAGACAGTCAACTCGTTGCCCCACACGATTCCTTAGACGTGTGGTCGAGCAGACCATCACAGTGACTTTTCAAAGTATCTAGTCATTTCTCCCATCTCACCTTATGGGTAACCTCCCATTTGCGATGGGCCCCATCTGTTTGCACGGGATGTTTCTCACTACTACTAGCGTACGGGCTTCCCTCCCCTCTGCGCTAGCACGACTGAGAAACTTCACCCCTCACTGGTGTCCCTTCAGGCCCCCTTGCCATAGCATAACCCCATCAATCCACTACCAGTGAGATGAGTCCGGGATTTCGATAAGTCTACTTAGCCAAGTTGTATTTTACAGACTTGTGGTTGTACTGTTTTACACGGGCTGACATGACAAGATTCAGACCTTAGAGCTACCTGGATGGTTCTACCACATTTCACATTTCTTTGTGCATTCCTTCGCACCACATTCCAGCCACCAAACCATTCCATCCAGGTATTTAAGCAGTTTGGGATTTTTCAGAGGTAGAAATTAATATGTCCACCTACTACAGTCATTCCACCCATGACTGTTCCCCAAACAATATCACATTTTTGCAAGTGTTGCTTTTGGGGCAGCAAGGTACCCCCGTTCTTATCTAGCAATACTAAGCCGCGGAATAATTATTTGGACTTACTGTAAAGCATATGATAATATGAATTTTTCTAGGGCGACAAGGTTCACATGTCCAAGCATGGCAATGGATCTTTATTAACAAGCCTTAAAATAGGTATCTAACTACCACTTTCTTAAAATGAACATATTTCATCACATAAAATAACAGCATGCATGTTCATAATTTAAAAGAAATTAACTTTGCAAATCATAGGTTCAGAAATGATCAAGGTGTTAACTCGCCTTGGTCACAGGGGTCGGTTTCTTGGTAATCTGGTGCTTCTTGTGCTGCTGCCTCGATATCTTCCTCTTGAGCCTCGTAGGCTATTTAATCGTACGGAATACCCCATTAAAAGAAAAACAACCAATCAATAAAATATCACCAGAAATTCAAATGAACTCAAAAAAATATGGTTCTGGTTCCATTAGATAGATCTTGAATTTAAACGAATTTAGAAATTTGTTTCATTCAATTCGGAGCTAAAATGAAGAAGTTATAAGCAGTCAAAGTTTTCGGTTCCAGTCAAATCCAAAAATATTACAACTCTGACATGTGGGGTCCGGTTACTGTTCATGGGGTCCACATGTCAGCGGTGACTCGGGGATGCAGTGGCTGACAGGTGGGGCCCACCTGTCAGACCGAGATAAAACGGAGAAAACTCAACCCGGCGCTGCGGAGCCGAAGGCTCGAACGCGCGCGGCCGGGGAGCTGGGAGGGGGAAGAGAGCGCTGATAGCCAAGTGAGCGGGGAGGCTTTGCCTACCTTATAAGGATGAGGAATCCTTTTGAAGGATGCCGACGAGGGGGCCGGGTAGAGGAGTCGGGGACGACGGTGGCCGGCGGCGAGGGAGTGTCGGGGAGGTCCGGTGGAGGGGCCAAAGGGGATCCTGGTGCTGCGGGGAGTCTGGTGGCGCAGTCGGCGAGGACTGAGGATGACCGGAGGTAGGTCGGCGTCGAGCGGCGGCGGTGACCCGAAGGAGCTCTCGGTGACGGCGAGGTACGGACGTCGGGGAGCTCGAGTGAAGGTCGGGGAGACTTCGCAACGCTCTGGAGATGGTCCTAGCGCCAGGAATTGGGCTCTGGGACAGAGAAACCGCGGGGAGTTAGTTCGCCGGAGTTGGGGGAGAAATGAGCTCGCCGGCGGCTACGGTGGACCAGGGTCCCATTACCTGCTGGAAGACAACAAGTGCGGCGTGGGGAGCTCAACGGAGGGCTTATCGCCTTATATAGGCGTTCGGGTGGAGCTGGCAACGGGCGGGGCTGTTTTGTCACTTCGGGCAGCCATGGCAGGCGGCGGGGCAGCGGGAATCCGGGCCGCGCGTGACTGCTCGGGCAGAGACGCGGAGGGGGTTTGGAGTGTGACCTTCCACTGCAGCTTTGCGCCGCGCACGCGCCGGGCGCAGATGGCTTGCGCCACGCGGCCGAGCGGCGTGACCGGGCGGAGGAAAGCTGCAGGCGGCGGCTCGTTCCAGAGGCGGGGGCGGCGAAGCCAGGGGCGGTGACGGCTTTGCAGACGCTCCCACCGGGTGACGGGACGGCACGGGCTGAGCTGGCTGAGGCATGGACGCCACGGGGAGGAAAGCGTCTGAGTGAGGCGCACGCGCGGTCGCACGGGGAGGAGGAGGAAGACGACACGCGAGACGGGGCCAGCGGCAGCGAGAGAACGGGCACGGGCCCGCGTGCCAGGGGGAGAGAGCGGACGAGCGGGAGGGCCCGCTGACCAGAGGGACACGGGCGCAGGGCCCGCCCGCCAGTGGCGCCTGTGCTCGCGCGCGGGAATTGGGCCGCGCGGGTGGGAAAGGCCGCGCGCGCCCACGAGCTGGGCCGGGGTGATGGCCGGCCTGGCTCCGGTTTTCCCTAATTTGGTGCCTCTTTTATTTTCATTTTATTTTTTTTTCTTCTATATATATAGATATATTTTTGGGGTTTATTTCTTTGCACAATTTCATAAATAATTTTCAGATTTATTTAAATCCCTTTCTCCTAATTTCTGGATCATCTTTTCAGATTCTAATTTAAAATTTAAATTTACCTCCTCATGTGTATATTTCCTTTTTATTTCAACTTTAGGGAACCTCAACAAAAAAAATTCTTGAAGAAACACCATAAAATCCAAATCAAATTAGGGTTTATTGCAAAATATTGCAGGGCTCCGTAATTTTACAATTTCTAATTTTTCGGGATGTTACATAAGTTCTTAGGGAGTAGTGAAACTTCTAGTTGTATTATGTTCTGAGGACAAGTATCCACGAACACCGAAGTCGACGGCGGTGTCTCCATTATGGCTCATCGTGATTGTCATTGTAACCTACATCTGCCTACTCCCCAATGCGCTGATGTCGTCCATTTCCTCCCTGCTCACACCACCGCCAATCGCATTGTCCCCACCTATTGTGCGGTGGTCTCCAGCGATCCATGTGATCTCCATAGGAGCTAATCAATCTTGCCCGGTACACATATTCCTCCTTGCCACATGTGGTTAGAAGAAGAATAAGAATAGGAATTCCTAATTGTCTTAGAGGACTTGTGTGGCAGTTGATTTCAAGCAGTAGGGACCTCTTGCTAATGAACACTGGGGTTTATGAGGTACTCATAATCATCCTTTTGTTTGAAACTTTTGGCATTTCATTTGCCTAGCTGAAAAATTAGTGATAACAAAAATATGTTGTTCTTAAACTAGATCTAAAGGGAAGCATCGCAGAATGACTTGAGTGTAGCTTACATATGTTCCATCTGTCATATAACCATCTGTATTATGAGGAAAATAAGACAGCTAAACTCTGTAGACTATTTATGATAAAGTTATTCACCTTGGATCATATTCAAGCTCATTCTTTCTTTGCACTTTGTGCACTTGCCTTTATCATACTTATTCCAGACGAGTAAAATTTGGGGTTAGTTTCAAGAATGCCACACCGGAATAACTACTTGGCCTGATTTTTCCTACATATTCCATATTATAACTTGTTTTTTTCTATTGTCTTGATAATTGTTTCTTTATGAAGAGAATACTGTGTAGAGCTACTTTTCTCATCAGCATCAGAATTGAAAATAAATCGTGGCATATCACGTACATTTCCATCTCATATTTTCTTCCAACAGAGACATGGCCCAGCTCAAATATCCTTATACAATGTTTTGAAAGCATACTCTGTTTATGGTAGGGATGTTGGATATGTGCAGGTTTGTGTTTAGCCTGCAAACCTATTCTATGGGGATGAACATATTCTCTAGAGTAATATGTTGTTTGTTTTGCACAATTATGATGCAGGGAATGGTAATTTTAGCTGGGTTGTTGCTTCTTTATATGATTGAGGAGGATGCATTTTGGTTATTAGTTGCTTTGATAAAGGGAGCTGTCCATGCACCAATGGAGGGATTGTATCAGGTAACAGAATTTGTTTGGCAAAATATTTTTTTCCTCTAACCAAATAACTCAAATGACTTTTTAAAACTTGAGCTTCAGAGTGACAAATGAGATTGAGCCTTTTGTTTTGATATTTTGTCCAATAATTGCAATATGTGTGCTTGATAATTCTCGCTTCATGCTATCATCATCATCTACTGATCTATTTTATCCTTTTATCTCCATATGTTGGACTACTGGAGAAATCCCATTGTTTGTTCTTCTAGTTACATGTTTTGCCACCTGTTCAACAATACCTATTTTGAGTTTGAGCTATTAGTGATGGAGCATATGCAAAAGTTAGGGAACATTTTCTTGAAGAAACCTGTATATTCTAAACTACTATTTAACAAATATTACTGCTTATTCTCTCGCAACAGGCTAGTTTGCTGCTCTTGCAGCAATATCTGTTTCAATTTGAGAAATTAGTTATAGAGCACATGCCAAAGTTGGGTCAACATTTTCTTGAGGAAATGATAAATCCAAATATGTATGCGAGTCAATGGTTTATCATGGTTTTCTCATATTCCTTGCCATTTCATCTTACTCTTAGAGTTTGGGATGTCTTCCATTATGAGGTTAGAATCTTAGCCATCCATATATTTGTTTTCTGTTTAACATTCACCTGAGCTTATGACTTGTCAAGCATGATTGCTTCATATACGGTATGATACTGGCATTACTTTTTTTAAGGCTGCTATTTTAAAATAAATTTAGGTAAGAGTAGTCCATGCATAGCTATATAATCATCCATCCTCTTGGACCTATATAACACTATTTGTTCTATCCGTTTAACGTGCATTAATTGTATCTCTTTCTTTTTTGTTGGTGGACTCTTTATGTAGGTATAGGTATTAGGTAATACTGGAGTTTTTTCCTTTTTTGAGCTTTCATTCCTTTCAATGGCTACATGCACCCTAAAAGTTAAATCTTCTGGTGGCATGCAATGGCTATATAGGAACCACATAGAATTATTTTCTGAACATTTACTTACCACTTTTAATTGTGAAGTCACTTCTAGAGAAGCACTCGGGATGACATTTCATTGCATTTATAGTATAGATTATTTATACTTAACACATAGTTGAATCTTATGGATTCGTACTCTCAAATGGTTTTTTAATGAGACATAGGTGCTTGTGTTTCCATTTTTATATTATACTCTTTTCAAGTCCAATAAAAAATTTGACACGAACAGTCATGGTTCTTTTCATATGACTATATCCTTGTAAAATGCATTTATATCATTTAGTTATCAATCTACCAAACTTCTAGATCCAAGTAAGATAATAAAATATTGATTGTCTCTGGTATAGTTGCTGTTTCTGATCATCAGCTCATTACTACATATAGGGTATAAAGGTTGTGTTCCAAGTTGGATTGGCTCTATTGAGATTTTGCCATCATGACTTGGTGAGTTTCTTGACGTCTTTTGCTGCTTTTTGCTTGAAAACATATTTTAAAGAATTGCTAAAGTTACCTCTGTTAGGTCAAATTGCCTTTCGAGGAACTTTTACATGCCTTGAGAAATTTTTCCAAAGGAGGCAACTAATCCAGATACATTATTGCCACTTGCCTTCTCATTTAAGGTGATGAACTGTATTTGTGAAGCAAATGTGATTATACGTATCTTTTTTGTGAATTCTTGATGTGGCTACTATTTATTTGCATATGCACTGAACTCTGCCTACTCTCACAACTCCGCACAATTAAGCACACTATTTTGGGCTATTGCGTTTGACTAGGCCAAAAATGGCTGCTTGGTGAAAGTTTCAATTGCTAGAGACAAAACTAAATCTTGAGTTGTTAGCTTATCAAGAGATTAAAGTTTTGGTCACATCATTTGAACTATAGTTTGAGTGATATCCATCTTAAATATACAATTTGAGATGTATTTCTCATTATTATTTTTTGCTTGCTATGTTTGAAGCTATTGAACATGTGAAAATGGAGGACTATAATTTTGTTGGGCTACATCAACTACTCAAGCAAGCACGGGTAGAAAAGTTTTGAAAAAGAACCTTGCAAGGTGAATCAACCCTCTCCATCTTCTGGTGTCTCATAGTTTAGTACAACGTAGGCATTTTAGCTTGCCATCTCATTGTATTGAATAAGAGTCCATTGTTTTCTCTCAAATTGTTCATGCAGTGACATATATAACTGTAGATGCCCAATAATGAGGTATTCATGCCAAGGAATTTTAGGGTTGGTTTTGATTTCCCTGTTACTTCTGTTCTGACCATCTGTATGTACTTGGAAGCTCCATCCTTTGGTGCATCTATTGCTCTAGCTGAATTGAAGCCCCAATCTGAGTCCACTGAACCAAAAAAGGTGGACAAAGAGATTTCCAAGGCTCCTGACCCAAAGGCTACAAATATTAATGAATCTTGTCATTTAGAGAATCAATTATTCCCCAGTCATATCACCAGAAAATGGGCAAAAGACAACAACATGAGAATCTAACATTTCAGCTATCAAAATAGTGCATGTATAATTTTTCTATTCAAATAAACTAATTTTTGAGAAGGCAATGCATTCATAATTTGCTTTAGTGGTAGGGAGTATTATTTGAATAATTTTTATCTTGTATTCTTCATGCAATTCTTGGTTTCTTCTATATCTCTCTACTTTGAATTAATTATTGTTAAATATGTAGGCTACAACATTGGCACTTCGTAAGATTCGTGAGTGTAACAACTCATGGATGAATAACTTTATTCGCCAATAAGATATGGATATGGATCATTAAAACTAAGAGCTTTATTTTTATTACTCAGAATGTGATGTATTTCATCCATTTGTCATGTAGGTATCACAATGTGAACATTAAACTTGTTGTTGTACAAACTGAGAATGGCTTGTTTGTTCCAATAATTAGGGTGGGTTTTTGACTTGGCACTAAATTAGATGATGCTTTTTAAGAAATAATTGCCTATTTACCATCCAAATAAGGCATCTTTAGAAATATACCACAAAAAAACTGGTTCACTTTAATACCACCTAAGTTTTTTAAAGTTCAGCAAAATACCATTCCATCTTCTTTCATTTCCATCTCCATTACTTACTTGCCTAGCCCCTATCGCACGCATCGGTTCCTCCCCACCCCTCCCCTTCTCCAGCACTGAGCCCCTCCCTCTTCTCCAGCTCCGCCACCCCGCCGCTCGATCTTCTCCTTTTCTAGAGCTGCCACCCCACCGCTCGGTCTCCCCTTTCTCTAGCGCCGCCACCCCGCTGCCTAGCCTCCCCTTCCCTAGCCTCGCCCACCCCTCCCCCTCCCTTTCTCTAGTGCTGACCCCTCCCCCTTCTCCAACACTACCACCCTCCGCCCAGCCTCCCCTCCCCTTCTCCAGCGCTGACCCCCTCTCCCTTCTCTAGCGCCACCACCCTGCCACCCACCTCCCCCTTCTCCAGCACGCATTACCCCGTCGCTTAGCCTCCCCCTTCCCTGGCCTCCCTACCCCTCCCCTTTCTCCAGCGCTCCAGCGCTGCCACCCCACCACCCAGCCTCCCCATTCCCTGGCCTCCCCCACCCCTCCCCCCATCCCCTTCTCCAACACCGCCACCCCGCGCCCAGCCTCCCCCAACCCTCCTTGGCCCCTAGATGCTGAGGACTCTATGATTCCATGATGGCATGGCGTTGACCCTACACGTGCCCAACATTTTGAGTTTTTGACAATCGCTAGCTATGTTCATTGTACCTTACTTCTAATAATTGATCCTAGTGTTATTGTTTTTCCATTGCTTTGTGAGTGCTAGATTTGAACTATACAATATGGAGCATTATCGAATACTTCTGTTTTAACTAGAGGTTTGTCTTTTGGCTTCATGGCCATTGATTAAAGGAAAACAGGTTATCTTCATGGCCATTGGAAGCAAATCTATCTACAGGGACTTCAAAGTAACATCATAAACTTGTTGATTTATCTAGGATGATGAATGCCTTGTATCTTTGTTCTGATGCGATCTAGGATAATGAATGGCTAAAGCTTGAGCAGAGGTGGGTGATACAAACCAAAGGGGTGTCAATACTAAGGAAAATATATTCAGCAAGCTAATTTTCCAAATATTTTAAATTCCAAAATATTTATCTGGGATGATGAATGGCTTGTATCTTTGTTCTGATGTGATCTTGGATGATGAATGGCTTGTTGATTTATCTGGGATGATGAATGGCTAGAGCTTGCATCATGTATCTTTGTTTTGATGTGATTGTCCTGCCATTTTGTGTCATTTCGGGTTTCTCTACTGGGCATTTGGGTAGTTTGAGTGCCATATGTAATGGAGAGTTCATAGAGTGGTATTTTGAAGAACTTTGTGATGTTTTGATGGTATTAAATTGAACCCAAATTTTTTTGTGGTATATTTCAAAACCGATGATTTTTCTGTGGTATATAATTAATTATCTCTTTTTTTTAATTTCATCTGCTCCTTTAACTATATTTGTTTTACAGGAAGGGTTTTAGCTACTATTGCTAATGAGGTGAAGCAATTGGCTTTGGTAATATGTTGCGTAATAATTGCACCATTGGATATGCTGATATATCACCTTATAGTTGCAATGTAGATAGATAAGATAAATAAGAGCAGTCTTCTGCCTTATTTTCTATTTGTCATGAAAAGAATGTTCCTCAGTTCCACTATTATGATCTTGGTAGCACTTGAAACTCTAGAGAATGGAATTCTGGTTGTGCTACACTACTACTACTAGCAGTTTCAAATTATTTCCACCATAGATCAAACAATATATGGAAACCCTATGCATGATCTTGATTCTATAAATGCTCAAATACTAGGAAATGGTTGTTTAGTTCCCAAATGGAACATTGAGAATGGAACTTTAACATAGGTTGTGTTTTTGTTTCAGTACTCTCTTCTCAGATATGCATGTCTATCCCACTAGAAACCATTTTGTTATGTTGCTTACTCTGTTACTTACCATGGTTGGGAACTTATTTGGGGCAGCTAAGAAGAGGGTGGTCCCTAGAGCAGAGGGTCAGCTTGATGTTGGTTCATTCATGTTAGCTACGCTAAGATGCAACCACCGTGTCATTCAAGGTATTTTCTATTCTAGCTCTGGATTAGTGTGCTTGTCATTCCTTATCTAGGGGAAAGAAGCAGATTCACCATTAGGTCACTGATTTCCCCTATTTTGTTTTGTAGGCCCCATTATTGCAGAATGGCTGAAGGCATTCAAGGGCTACATTGAGAATCCAATGACCATGCCGTTGTAGGGGTTCTTTTTGCTGTATAGACGAAGATACTAAGAAGGATTCTTTTTGTAGGCTTTGATAAATAAGGCTCACAACAACCATATCCCATTCTTCTTCCCTCCTTATTTTACATTGTATAACCTCGGTCATGAGGGCTAGAAACCAAGAGCAAACAGAGTATAGGTTGTGTACCCTTTTCTTGGTAGATATATTTCCTCGAGTTAACAGTGCGAAGTTGAAATTTCTTGTTTACTTTTTTTCATTTCTTGCAATTTTGATTCGGATCTTCTAGTTGATCTATTACAATGTACCATGCCATTGTTTGAAGAGTGAGGACCAAGGTTTGGTACTTGCATAGCCACCTTGGCTATTTTTATGGTCATCTTTTCTGGCGCTGATCTTGGCCAGAGACCGACATGGTTGTTATTTGGAGAGTGGCCAAAGTAGAGGAAACAAATGCAGTTTGCCATGGACACCTAGCTATCCCAGGCCATTCATTGTAAGATTAATGATCCTGATTTGCAAAGTAGGACCTTCTGCATGATGTGGGCTATTCGTTCGATGATGGACGGCACTGATCTACTGCAGGATTACTCGTCATATCACCAAAATGAGAGAGAATATGTGCTTTGTCATGTACCCTTGTGCAATTGGGGCATCCTACAAGCTCCATAAACCCTAGGAAGCCACCGCCTGCCATCGCCATGGCCCCCGCCCACACCGACGTCCTCCACAACCACTGTGTCACCGCCACTACAAACCCATCCTCTTCTTCAAGTTTTATAGTATCACATTATTACTGAGTTTACCAATGATTAGAGATGTGTTATCTACATGATTTTTATTTTCCATTGCAATGCGCGTGCACATGACTAGTATTAAATAAATAAATGAGGAATATTTACGAGGAAAAGGGAAAGAGAATATGCAAGCGCCGTAGGGGAAGACTATCTTAAGTTGCTAATTAACTAAGCCACTGTTGCATTTCTTCTTTTGTAACCATGAAGATGGTGCCCTTGCAAGAATGTCAAGAAACTTGTTTGCTTATATCATACATATTACATACCCTAATACCGCAATTCTATTAGGACACTCCCAATGCTCCACTCTATACAATGTCCATAGTATTAATTACCCGTCCACATAGAAGCCACATAGAATGAAAGATGATGTGGCAAAAAATTAAAAGAGAGAGTAAAGTAGTGTCTTGCATAAGACATTGCATGGGCACGAAATCCAATCACCAGGCCATTTCACCATACAATCAACAGGCCACAAATCTTCCTTTGCTTGCCATGTCAGTCAGCCATCGGACCGCTCGTGCACTCTCCACTGCACCACCCACAAGCCACTGCACCATCTATGCACTTGCCTTGACCACTCATGCGCTCGCCTTGGCCGCCCGCATGCTCACTATCTCCATCTCAAATCTAAATTTGGGCACTAGATTTGGGCCCTACTGGCTTGAATCCGGCTCAAATCTGGCTAGCTTTGGGGGAGGAGAAGAAGCAGAGGGGAGGCAACAGTGGAGCCAAGCTACCTATGCTGCCCGCATCGCCCACGCACTCACCGCCAAGCCACCTAGGTCACTTGTTGCCTATGTCGCCCTTTGCTGAGTTGCTAGCACTTCCTGTACGCCCACTGCCGAGCCACCTACTTGCCTCATCATCGCGCCATCCGAGCAAGAAGTGGGGAGATGTGGCAGAAGTGGTCTGATAGAGGGGAGAATGTGGGAGGAGGGAGAGATAAGATGAGAGGAGGGAGAGTGAAGGTGGGAGATGAGATGGCATTTATTGTTTAGTTCCACGATAGATACTATGCATTGAAGAGGTGGTTTCTAGTCTTTGTGTTTATACGAGGTGGCAGTCTATAGACATTTATGTGTCACATTCCCATGGTCAGATCAAGCCGATCGGAGAGAATTTGGGAGCGGATGAAATGGGAATAGAGGATAAGAAGAGGAAAACAAAGTCAGGGCTAGGGATTTGGTTGTTTCTGTTACAGTTTTCCTTTGGTGTATAACTTCACTAAGTCTTTCTCTCGGTTACAATTCAGTTTATGCCTTTACTATTCACAGTCTGACAACATCAGCCAATGCCACCTCTTCCTTCTGACAGCCCATTTGGCCCAAGACACCTCGGCTCTTGCTGCTTTGTTACTCCTTCATACTTGCCATCAAGCCTTTGACATTCCCCTCTCCTTCAGCGATGGCTTGACCCCCAGCAGGTGAAGCTAGAAAGTGATGGCACACCTCCTGCACTGGTTCCCAAGCTGCCAAAGTTGTTGGTAAGCCAAACCACTGAATGAGCTCTTGTGTAGATGTCGCCCCTCCTCATAGGTACAAGCGACGATCCAGTACAGCTTCTGGAATCAGCGATAGCAGTGAGGAATGGTCAACGACAGCAAGCTCATGAGTTAACTGTGTTGAAGATGGAATATGCTTCTTCAGCTAGGAGATGTGTACCACCAGATGAATCTGAATGGACGGTAGCAATTTCAACTTATAGGAAACAACACCAATTCTTTTAATGATCTCATATGGCCCATAAAACTGAAAGGATAATTTCTTGTTATGGTGAGGAGCAACAAACGTCTAAAGATAGGGTTGCAACTTTAAGTATACCCAATCCCCCACAGCAAAGTGGCGCTTCATGTGATTCTTATCAGCCTAGTCCTTCATACGTTGCTGCACTCTAAGTAGTTGCTGTTAAAGAAGACGGTTGAGAAGCTCCCTTTCTTAAAGCCATGTCTCTAGATCGGGTACTAAGCAACTTGAGAGATCAGTAATGCCAAAGTGGCGAGGGGGATGACCAGAGAGTATCTCAAAGGGAGTATGTCCCAAAGCAGAGTGGTAGCTAGTGTTGTACTAGAATTTGGCTAATGGTAGCCATTGCGCCCATTTACCCAGGCATGAATGCACAAAACACCTCAAATAGCCCTCTAGACACTGATTGAGTCACTCAGTTTGCCCCGTCCGTTTGAGGATGTTAAGCAGAACTCACCAAGAGTTGAGTATCCATGAGCTTAAACAATTCCTACCACACTGCACTTGTGAAAATTTTATCTCGATATGAAATGATAGCCAGGGCATACCGTGTAACTTGTAGACATTGTTGAGATAAACTTGAGCCACATTGAGAACTGTGTACGGATGAGACATGGGAATGAAGTGTCCATACTTTGTGAATTTGTCATCGACAACCAATATGACATTATATCCCTTGGAGATCAGCAGTCCTTCTAGGAAATCCAAACTGACGGTTGTCCAAGCTTGCGATGGAACTGGTAAGGGTTGAATCAATCTGGGCGTTTTTAACATGTTCCACTTTGGCTTGCTGATAGACAGCACATACTTCCAAATTGTTTCTTTCATCTTGGGCTATGCAAACATGGATTTAATGTGGTGATTGTTCCATGGAAGCCGGAGTGCCCCTACACCACTGCTATGCAAGGACTGTATAATGTGCTATTGAGCAAGTGCATTGTTGCCCACCTACATTATGTCTTTATATCTTATGACCTCTTGTTTCAACTGAAAATCCTTATCTGTACTTGAGTGAATACTTAATTTAGCCAATAACTGCTTGGTGGATGGATCCTCTTGATACCCCGCTGAGAGGTTTTCTAACCAAGATGGTGTGCTGCAAGATATGATTGCTACTACACTCTCTTCTTGTCAGTGTGACAATGCGTCAGCTGCTGCATTGGAGTTGCCCTTTTCGTACTAAATGGTATAATTCAATCCTATGAGCTTGACAAATGCCTTATGCTGAATTCCCATGTGAAGTCGTTACTCCATCAAATGCATAAGACTCTTTTGGTCAGTCCGGATAATAAAGGCACTCTGTTGGAGGTAGGATCTCCATTTGTCTACAATCAATAGAATAGCCATGCATTCTTTTTCATAAGTTGATGTTGCCTGATTTTTGACACTCAAACCTTTGCTGAGAAAGGCAATCGGCTGACCTTCTTGCATCAAAACGGCTCCCACTCCAGAGTTACATGCATCAGTTTCCAGGACAAAGCCTTTCAAGAAATCTAGAAGGTCGAGCACAGGAGCTTGTACCATGGCCTGCTTTAGGGATGAGAAGGATTCTTGTGCTATTGGGTGCCAGGAAAAAGGGGTGTTTTTCTTCAACAAATCTGTTAATGGATAACTAATAATGCCATAATGTTTGATGAACTTTCTATAATAACCTGTGAGGCCCAGAAATCCATGCAGTTCCTTCAAATTCCTTGGTGTTGGCCAGTCAACCACCGCTTTTATCTTCAATTTATCGGCAGCAACACCTATTGGACCTATAATGTGACCAAGATACTCCAACTCTTGTCGGGCCATGGAACACTTGGATCTTTTCACTACTAACCGATTGTCTTGGAGCCATCTGAACACTTCCTTCAAGTGTGTCACATGCTTCTCCAATGTTGGACTATAAATGAGGACGTCGTCCATGAAGACAATTACATATTGCATAGCACATCTTCAAAAATACGATTCATAAGCCCTTAGAATGTTGCCGGAGCATTCGTGAGGCCAAATGGCATAACCAAAAACTCATATAGCCCGTGATGAGTTTTGAATGCTATTTTATACTCGTCCCCTTCAATGATACAAATTTTGTGATATTCGGACCTCAAATCCAGCTTGGTAAACCATTTAGTGCCATCCAGCTCATCCCACAACTCATTAATAATCAGCAAGGGGTGCTTGTTCTTCACCGTGATGAGATTGAGTTGATGATAGTCCACGCAAAAGAACCATGTGCCATCCTTTTTCTTGACTAATAGAACCGGCAATGCAAAAGGATTGTGACTCTTGTGTACAAGTCCTGCGTCCAATATTTCCATTACTTGTCTCTCAATCTCTGTATTCTGTTGAGGGGAGTAATGATAGGGCCTCACGTTCACTGGCTGTGCAGCAGGGACCAATGGAATAGAGTGATCCTCAGGTCGAGAATGTGGCAAAGTCTTTGGTTCTTGAAACACATGCTCATAGTTGAGGACCACCCTTTGAATCGACTCGGGCAACACCCCTGAAGCTTCTTCACTGACGCAATGAAGTTTTGGAGGTCTTGATGTGCTGTTTGAATGTTCCCTGGCGGCTAATGTCACTTGCACGTTATGAGTAGCTACGTTATGTTTGAGTAGCCCTTTCGATTTCCTACTTCCAATGGGTTGGCAGACAATTGCCCTATCTCGAACACCTTGAAGATGTATGCGTCATCCTATGTGGGTGAACCTCATGATCTTTTTGCACCAATGGGTCCACATGGGACTATGATCCTCCAACCAGTCGGCACCTAGAATCATATCATAGCAGCCCAGGGGTATGACCTTCATGCCCTGATTAAACATGTGATTTTGCACAAACCATTCCAACTGCGATATTGCTTGTGAGCAGGTCAGTAATCCTCCATCAGCCACCACAAAACGTGCTTCTGCAATGTGTTGTGTCGCCAACTGTAGTTGTTGCACTAGTTGTTCATTAACAAATGAACTCACACTACCTGAATCCACCAATATTAGCACTTCTTGCTTGCCGATGCATCCTTGTAGTATGAGAGTACGTCTCTTGCATGGAGTTTTGACAAAGGAGTTACTAACATGAGCTCCCCTGCCGGCAATGCCTCACCATCACTGCTCTCGTAATCAGACATTGACTGCATAGCTACAATGAACTATTCAACCACATGAAGCGAAACTTTCTCAGGGCAGTCATGGTTCTTACTCCATTTTTCTCCACATGTGAAACACAAATCATTAATCCTATGGTATAACTTCAGAGCTACTAACTTCTCTTTAATCCGACCATCTTTAGATTTCTTGTTATTTCCTTTGCTTGGTGTTTTGTTTCATCTCCTTTTAGTGAGGGCCACTGTTTATCAATGGACAATTGAATCTAGACTGATTCCTGCCAAGTCCTTGTGGTCAGCTCTCCCAAAACTTCTCTTCGGTCCCACTTCTAACTCCTCTTCCTGCAATAAAGCCAACACACTAGCAGTATCGACATCGAGAGGGCGATGTAACCAAAGTGCAGAACAAATGTTATCTCTCAAACCCTCTAATTACTCATGGACAATAAAGGTTTCATCGAAAGTAGGATTATACAACCAGAGGTGGTGGCGTAATTGATCAAATTGATCAGTGTACTCCTGCACTGTTGAGGTTTGCCTGGGCCCTCAATTGGCATCAGTAATATTGGTACTTATCCTTGGTAAACCTATGGGTAACCTTCTGACACAACTACTCCCAACTCTCTATCCTACCCTACTCCTCCATTTTTTGGAGCCATAAAGTAGCTGTGCCTACAAAGTTGAGTACGACAAATCTAGTTTTTAGGGTTTCCTGCACTCCGAACACCTCAAAGTATGTCTCACACCTCTGTCTCCATAACATGGGGTTTTGTCCATCAAATTTTGGGAACTCCATTTTGGGAGTGGGGTTTGGGCCAGGGCGAATTAGGGGATTATGATGAAGCTGGTTGAACCCTTTACTCTCTATGCACCTTTCTTCGAACATCTGATATGCATGAGGATTGGTTGGAAACATACCCGTCACTGGGGCTAGCTGAGGGACTCAGAGGAGTCCGTCGGCGTTGCCCCAGGGAAGAATGCTCTCACGGTGGCCATGAGGCCCAATATTGCGGTCACCAGGAGATCCGATGTTGCGGTCGCCCGTCAGTAGTGCCTCCCGTTGCGCCGACGGTGATGATTATGCTAACGCCTGGGGATTGGTGCTCCCCGCAAACTCTGAGGTTTAGGCACTGCCGCCTTGGTCTCCAACATCATCAAACGTGTATCGATCCCCCTGAACGTTGTCTGGAAGGAAGCAAACTGATCGCATAGTTGCTTCATCAACTCTAACGTTGTGTCGCTCTTCTCTTCCATGGCCGCCATAGCCTGAGTCACCTTTTCCTCAAACTGATTAATCCTCTTCTTGGGAGCTAGAGTGGGCAGTAGAGGGCTCTGATACCAATTGTCACGTTCCCGTGGTTGGATCGAGCCGATCAGAGAGAATTTGGGAGTGGAAGAAATGGGAATAGAGGATATGTTGGACCGAAATGGCGATAGAGGGGGGTGAATGTCGACTCTAAAAACTTGCCCCCAAAAGTATTCTCACCGAGTTTCTCTCTAATAGCTATTTGAAGCTATAAAGAGACGAAGGTCATGTTCTCTGGAACATCAGATACACCAGGGAGAGAAGAAACAAGAAACATCAAGAGAGGAAAACACAAGATCAGCAAAGAGCAACAGAAAGCAGCAGCTACTGCAGAGGACCGGTCAGACCGCCGGCTTGAAGCTGGTCTGACCGCTAGCCCACCACCGGTCGGACCGCTCTGGTAGAGGCGGTCTGTCCGCCCTTGATTTTCCGGTCTGACCGGACCTCGGGCAGGCAGAGGCAAAAACCAGCCGACAGAAAACTGAAATCCTGAATATTCATATTCTGGGCACCAGCAAGAAAATAGAAGCAAAGACTCTGTTTTCCTCAGGCCAAGGGGTCAAGACATGGACTAAATAGCAGAGGAATAACAGGGAACAAAAGAAATCAATAGATTGACAAGTAATTGAGAGTTTGGCCTAAAATCTGAAAAAGACACAAGAAGAAGGTAAAAATCAAATTCCTCCACAAACTCTCAATCTATTCTCATGAGATTTTGCAGTCAAGCTAGCAATAACTGGAGGACTTCTCAGACCAAAAATTAGGCCAACTTGAGAAGGGAAACAAGAACAGGACCCAAACCCTAGAAATGTAAATGAAGAACAGAGAAGGCTCCAAAGGGAAGAACTGAAATTAAACTTGGTTTGCTCTTAGGATCAACTAGCCAAATGGCTTTTGAGCATCTCCCATGTCATAGCAACCCATTTTGGACCTCTCCAGCAAGAACCAACTCAAAAATAGAAAAATCAAGAAATCACTCCAAAAGAGATGAACGAAGAACGAACAGGAGACAGAAAGATCAACTTCAGTGATTTCATTCATGGAAAACAAGGAATACAGAGGAGTCCCCATACGCATGGACATTAGAACAAGAGGAATGATTACAAGACTCTCAATCCATCCTCTCCCTCTCCCCAACTCAAGAAACCCTCAAGAGCTCTACATGTTTCTTGGAAGAACACACACAGACAGGGAGGAAATGCTACGATGGAGACAGAACCTCTGCCCTCTCCAACTACTCTCCACTACCAAAGCCTCACCTACTAAAGTCTAAAGCCAAAATAAACTCTCAAAGCTTCTTTTGACTCTAGCAAACCCTAACTCTCTCCAAAAGCCATGAGGGGGCATGCAGCCACTCCCTCCTATTTATAGCCCTTGGCTAACGGGTCTCCACCCCGTTACGCCCGCTAAATCTAACAGAACCCGCTCCCGCTTGTGCAGCCTCGCGAAATGACCATTTCGTCCCTCCTGCACCTTCCGGGAAGCTTCCGCGTTCCTTGTCGTCCATGACTCGCAACCACATCGAATCTCCGCCGTCTTTGACACATCCGACTGTTCTGACCTCAACGCCACCTGCGCCTAGTCAGGTCACCTAGTGTCTCGCCACGACTCCGCCTCGACGTCCTGCAGCCATCACAGACAAGAAACACATCAAATAGCACCGCTCGATACATGAAAGCACATTAGCATCAATGAACCATATTAAGCATGAAATAGCCCAAACCTGACAAGTCGACATAATATGCATCCTAATCACTTTGACCAGATTTGACCAAGTCCGACCGAGCCCGATTGCACCACGCAACGTCAAGGTTTGAACCACACAAACCAAACTCGACTTTCCTAAACCGGTGTCAATTACTCATCACACACACGGGATGACCTCCACATGGTCTCTCAGGATAAGAAGAGGAAGACAAAGTTAGGGTTAGGGATTTGGTTGTTTCTTCTATTCCGTGAGTGTTTCTGTTATAGTTTTCCTTTGGTATATAACTTCACCAAGTCTCTCTGTCTCTCTCGGTTACAATTCAGTTTAGGCCTTTACTATTCATGGTCCAACAACATCAGCCAATGCCACCTCTTCCTTGTGACGGCCCATTTGGCCCAAGACAGCTCTTGCTGCTTTGTTACTCCTTCATACTTACCATCTCGCCCTTAACATTATGTAGTATCTTTCACTAGAAATTTTCTTATAACTTGCCAAACACATGATGGATCCTAAAACATGTTTTAAGGTCTTGCTCATTTCAACTTAAGCTTCTAGGTTCTGGCTTATTTTTTACTATTCCTAAATTTCATCTTTTTCTAGTTTTTTTTGCTTGTTTAGCTTTTTTGGCCTTTTTCCCGTATTCATCTGTATTGTCCGTGATGGGCTAACATGTTTTCTTTATTTTTAATTTTTTTTAAATTTAATTACGCCAAATAAGCCATCATCAGTTACAGTGTAATTTTAGTCATAAGCCATATTTTTTTAGCCAAATTGAGCAGGCTATTAATTTGGGCTAGCTGCTGCTATGTTTAGCTAGGAGTATAATTTAATGTAACCTGCAAGCCAAGTTAGCAGAGATAGGTGGACAAGCTCGGTGGTCAAGGTCACTCTTCCTCCTACTCAGCAAGCTCTCTCCTGTCCAGCACTCTGTAGTCTGTACGTGATGATAGCTAGGCTAGCAATGCATGTTTTCGCTTGATTTCAGCCAGGTCGGTCCATCTGCATGTGAGCTCCTGTACAGTGACAAAACTCCGTGCAGATGTTCTCGTTGTTCTCGAGGGCATGCATATCCGGGGAAGCCCGGTTTAGACAGGAATTTGCTATGTAGCCCCTGGCTCCCCTCCTTGCGCTGCAGAGCCTGGCCCCCCATGCAGACACACGGTCACATGCAGAGCAGGTGCAGGTGCGCGCGATTGCCCGCGGTCCTCGGGCGTGAGCGGCGACGTTAAAGGCGCCATCCCACTCACGTAAGGCACACTCCATTACTACCTCCCTCACTTCTCCTATGCGGATCATCCTTCCAATCTCCCGCCTCGCGCGCGCGCGCAAGTCAAGCTAGCGCGGCGCAGCCATGGGCAAGAAGCACGCCGCGGCAGGCGGCGGCGGCTGGTTCGCCGCCGTCAAGAAGGTCTTCAGGCCGTCCAACCCCTCCTCTTCCAAGGACGCCGTGCAAGGCGTCAAAAAGGTAAACCACCACGCCGATGCGATCGGTGTGCGTTCGTCCATGCGTGAGTTTGCTTGTTCCTGCAGCATGTCGGCATTAGTCGTTGCCGATGCGACTCGTTGGGATCTTTCTTTTGTTTGCATGCTATCATCAATCGACCGTGGTTAATGAGCTGCATATGTGCGTTGCAGAAGGCCGGGGCCGGCGAGGAGAACGCCGCCACGGCCGACGGCGAGGAGGCCCCGGAGGTTCTGCTGCTGGAGCATTTCCCAGCGGCCGAGACGTCGCCGGAGGCGACCAACGAGGACGGCGCGGTGGTGGGGTGGGGGGAGGACGAGGACGAGATGGACGAGATCGAGCGCGCGAGAGCGCTGGCGGCCGCAGCGGAGGCGGCGGTGGCTGCGGCGGAGGCCGCGGCGAGGGTGGTGAGGATGTCGGCACTCCGGCGCGCGTCGCGGGAGGAGCGCGCCGCCGTGCGCATCCAGGCCTCCTACCGCGGCTACCTGGTACGCTCATAACCAATTTCGTCTCGTGTATATCAGAATTAACCTCGCCATATCTGCTCTAAGGATTGAAATGCTTGGTCGCCGACCATGGAGGCGATCCGAACAGAGTATTCACTCTCGTCAAGGGTTCGGATCGTTAGATCATCTGCCATCAGTTCAAACAGCATCTTGCTTGTGTTGTTTAATGAAGATAAGCCGTTAGATCAAAAATCGGACCGTTCAGATAGAGCCACCATGACTTCTGCAAACAAACCCAAATCTCTCGTTCACATTGATTCTGAGTTGCATTTTGCACATTTGCACCGTTTGAACCGAACATTGTATTTAATAAAATGTCCTTCCATATGGGACCACCACAAAACTTGCATAGTCAAAATAACCCATCACTTTGACCCCAAAAAAATCCAGCAAAAGTATAAAGAAAAGGAGAGGAGGCGAAAAGGTAGTGAGTTGTCGGATGGAGTAGGTGGTGAGCCCCTGTTTTTACAGCTAAGCGAGATCTGGTGTTAAAATCAGTGAGCCGCTTTTATATAAGGTGACCGGTCTTAGCTTAGCTACAAGCGAGGTATCAGGATTGCTTGCTTGCACATCAAGGAGTAAGATCTTGCAGAAGGTTACTTGAGGCGAAATCAATCATGTAATTGATTCCTACCGATCATTGGGTGTTTCGAGAGATCCACTCGCTTACTTGTCCACCTACCTAATTTAATTTTGTTCCTAGTGACTTCTAAAAACTGTTTTTTAATAGTAAATAACTTTTCTATGATATTTAACTTTTAAATGAAATATCTTTTCAAAACGGGATCTATTAATCGATTGTAATATATACTGTACTAACTTCATTTATATCGGCTAAAATCGTACGTGAATATCCTTCATTTACAAGCTATTACTATTTATAAATCAAATTCAAAAGCTAATATGAACATGCCCTATGCCAACATTTATAGCAAGTTCGCTTTTATGGTGTTGTCCATTCCATCCCTCACTCAAGGGGAAAAAAACAGCCCTGACTGTTGATTGCTGGTAACGCTAACATGCGTAGAAATGCATTTGTAGATTTGCGTTTGGCATGGGTGGATGTATGTGGATCCCACGCAAAGCCGTGACATGTGAGTTGTGAGAGCTAAGATCAATCCTAGGCGGGATGAGTAGCATCCAACCAGAGGATCGTGGTATGATTGTACCTCGAAAATCCTGATTATAAAGATTGTAATATTTGGGCCACTACTTTATTTGGTTTTATGTAATTTGGATTCTACGTATGTCGCGGATTCGCGGTTATGGCTATGGTACGGGTTGATTTATTGACAACCTTGGTCTCGTTTTTTTTATAGAAGACAACATTGACCTGTTGTCGTCATTATCTTACCAAACTTATGTCCTTTTGAGTCCTGAAAATCAGATTGTAGTACTGGGGCACTGGTTTTTGCTAGTACAAACCAATCATGCGTCGCCCAATTCTAAGTACTTCCCTCCTCTCAAGGAAACCCTAGCACCAGATATGACTAGTAGTGAAAGGACGATAGAAGCCGGTTTCCACCAAATAATAGAAGAGACATCTCACAAAAATAAAATTAATAGCTCCAAGTACAGTGCACGCTGTGGGTCACTGAACTTACAAGTTTTTAAAAACTATGGTGGTGCTCTAATTAGCTTTTAGTTTAAGTTTATGGTTGTCGCTTTTGGCTCAAATTGCACTGTAGTGGCTGTTAGTTTTTTCTAAAAAAATTGAAAAAAAAACCATTGATCGTCACTGACAATTTAAGGAATAGGAAACAAATCTAAAATCTAAAATAAGCTAAAATTAGAAGCCGGTATATTTCAATTATTTTCTAACTTAAATAAACTAAAAATTAAAAAAAATAAAAAGCTAAGGCCATTTGAAACAGGCCGGGCCGTCGGTTCAACACGCAGAACAAAAGGCTGGTCTGGTCTGGTTTGGTCTGGTATATAAGCCCCAAAGTGTAATTGTAGCTAGGAAGCGCGTTTGCAATCGGATAGGAATTTTAAAAAGGGTATAATTTTAACAAAATCAAGCACTCAACTTATTTACTTTCGATTTGGAGTCAACAAAATCAAGCGCGTTTGCTTTTTGTCGTAGCGGAGTACACAACTTTACGTCTTTACCGCCATCTATATACCAGCTAATGAAAACTGTAAAAAATGTGATTTTAGAAAAAAAAAACATGACACCACGTAGCTGGGCTTCCTCAACTGATGGCACGGTACATGTACAATCTTGACTTGCCACGTCGGCGCAAGATGTGGCTGCTGACATTGCGACATAATATTTGACATGTACGTGTTACGAAATCTAGAAGGTTTCGCTATAGACAAATACCACAACTGTCCTTGGTGGGCTTAGGCTATAAATAAAGAGGCATTGTACCATGTAAAGAGATTGGAGAATTAATAAAGACTACTCTGGTATTCTCTCTTATTGGTGTCTCCTGTGTTTGATCTATTGCATTTTTGATGATTGATTGCGTGGATTGCATTACCGTTCATCTATTCTACATCGATTTCTTAACATATTATCAGCACAAATCGCTCTTCAAGGTGAAAGGTATGCAAATCACGAATCAATCTATTACGCATTGCAATTTATATTCCAACCTAGATTGATACTAGATCTGTTTGCAATGCCATGATTAGAAGTGATTCTAGTCTCAGATCAATCTGAAAAATTACTAGCATGTTGTTTATGCAATTCTGTGAAGATGATGAATGAATCTACTAGTATCTAGATCATTCTCATAGATGAATTAGAAATTGAATTTGCT
Organism: Dendrocalamus latiflorus; assembly: GCA_017311315.1. Lineage (NCBI taxonomy): Eukaryota > Viridiplantae > Streptophyta > Magnoliopsida > Poales > Poaceae > Dendrocalamus > Dendrocalamus latiflorus. The sequence goes on from CM029634.1 coordinate 29,501,731, forward strand.
GGAGATAGCACGCATTGAATTGCCTCTACGATTCATGTCGGCTGAACCTTGAACATCATGGTGACACCACCGTTGGAAATCGCACCAAGCCGTTGCCCGTCTGACGCCACCGCGCCCGAAGCCGGCCTGCCAACCGCTCGGCCTCTCCCCACGCCGGCCACCCACTGCACCTGGCCGCCACGCTTGGCCACCCGCTGCTCCAGGTTGTCCCGTGCCCGGTTATCTCCGAACCCGAGGCCGCCTCCACGCCTCGCACTGGATGCCCCACGACCGAAACCGTCAAGGAGACGTCGCAGGCGGCTAGACCGCCGGCCGCAATCCCGAAGTTGCTCGCTGGCTGTCCGAGGCCGCCTCCATGCACGGTCGCTAGAAGCTACTGTTGCGCTTGAGACAGTCGTTGCCTCCACATCTTGGACGCCCAAAGCTGGCACGGTCGCCTGAAGCAACCGATGGACGCCGTCGCACGGCCACCTGCTGTCGACCTAGCCGCACCCAGAGCTCAGATCCACCGTGAGCACAAGCACCCAAGCCCACCATTCCCGAAGCCATCGCGCCTGGAGTTGCCGCCCGATTCCCAGGCCGACCGCCAACGCTTGAAGTCACCGAACCAACGCTGCTTGGCCTCCCAGCCGTCCGCCCGTGCACACAACCACCATCCACTTCCGCTCAGCCACGTTCGGACGCCGTCACCTCCATCATGCCAAGCCGTCGCTCGCCGTGCCGACCTCTCGCGCCCGACCGCCGCTCGCCACACTGGCCTCCAGCGCCCAAAGTGCTCGCCGCCGTCGTCATGCTTTGCAGCCGCCGCCGTTGTCAGAAAGCCCAATGGCTAGGGTTAAAAACCCTAGCCATCGGTTGAAATGGACCGAAAAGCCGCAGGCCATATGGGCCAAAAGTGGCCCAAGGAAATTAAAAAGGGAAAAACGGCCGGTGATTATTTTGCATATTAGCCCCTGCAGTTTTGGTTAATTAAGAACATTTGCTGATAATGCTGTAATAATTGCAATTTTGACCCTGAAGCTTGTCAGAATTACAAACAAGTCCAGTAAACCGAATTTGAGCTTTAAGATAATTAATTTTAGATTATTTGAGCCTTGATATTGTTTTATGTTTCTGGAATTATTCTCTTAGCAATTATTTCTGCTTATTTAGTAATTCTGAAAATTGCTTATTAATTAGCAGAAAAATCATTAAAATTGCCAGAAAATTTTAGAAAATCCTATAAACATGGTTTTTAGGTATATGAGCTTTCGTAAATTTGTGCAACCTTAGACTTAGTACACCTTGGAAGCATTATATTTATTTTATGGTTTGTTTCCTAGCATTGAATGTTTGGGGATTTATTTAATGGGTTAGTAATTCTAAAAATTATTTAAATGCCTTAATAATTATGAGAAAATCCCTAAGGTTGCTAGGAAAGATCTAGGAAATGATAAATTATCTATTGGATAGATAAAAGTAAATTTTTACTATTTGCACTCATTCCATGCACTTGAAATTAATTACCAGAAGTAAGTATGCAGGAAATTGCATGAATATTGTAAGACTTTAGGCATCAGTAAGTGGATATTCACGCACCCCGAATGGCTGTAGTTCTATCACCTAGGCTTATTTCATTATCATATAGTCATACTAATGTCATGCCTGACGCTGACGTAACTGTACCCTTTTACCATTGAAAGGTAAAAACTTTGTAGTTTATGAGGTATTGCCTCTACTCTATCCTAAAGAATGACTATATGATCTAGATCCGTTGGGCACAAGGGCTTTCTCTAAAAGAATGGCCAAGTCTGTAAAAGGTTACTAGTGTTCCTATAGACATTTTGCCAGGATCTACTTCTATTTCTAGGACCTGAAGTCCCCCCGCGAGTGTTACTCCGCCTTACACCATTTTGTCTATGGACTGAGTTTAGGTAACCTGTATGTTACCAATAAGTAGGTGCATTTATAAGCAAGCATATGCCATGGTGAACAATATGCTGACCAGTAGCATTCTCCCTGTTATCATTTAGCTTCATTTAGATGTCATTTTCCTACATGAGTAGCATCAATAGTATAGATATAACTCCTGTTGAGTTTGATCTTGCTCATGAAGAGCACCTCTTATCTCTTTCCTTAGACTAAAATTGGGCATTAGATAATTATTTTCCCAGATACCATAAATGTGTTTGGTCTAAGTTGTTCTGTTAAAGCCTTACCCTTGCTGAATAGTTGCTTAATATAACTCATTGCCAGTAGCATATCTTACCTGAAGTAAAATAATTAATCATGCATGGAATAAAATTTGTAAATATTAAGCCTGACATTTGAAAGGAATGATATGCCTTAGTTCACTAGTTCTTTGAGTATTAATGCCCAGATGGTAATAGGGAAATTGTCATTCTTGAAGACACAAGAAATCCAGTCAATGTTAAATCCCAGAAGGATCACTTCGACTAGAAAATACTATGAAACCTAAAGACCTGAATTCTATATATAACCCCATCTTCCATATTACAAAGTATATGTCGATTTCACGCCAAATAAAATTTTACTCTTGAAGTAGTATAATAGCAATTTATTGCTAAAACTCTGAGTTCATTCAAAGCAAATGCTAGAAGCAGGCGCTATCACTTGGAATCTTATGGTTGGCATGAAAAGGGGGAGAAGTTTGGGGCATGTGTTGAAATCTTCGAGGCATAAGAGTAATGACAAGCATAGTGGCATATCCTAGGTCAAAGCCAGAAGCAAATAAGCTTGAAGCTATAAATAATCTAGTTTATTTGAGAGATAATTGAAACCGTTATCTACAATGTTGGCAAACGAAAATCATTGCAACCTTTGAAGGGTAATTGATTTATCCCTAGTAATATGTTTGTTACCGGCATGCGACCATATACATGGGAATTGCACGATAGCATGAAGCTGCTGCACATATGCCATTTTCCTGAAGAAAATATAACTCTTAAAATACTAGATGACCTATTGGATTTTAATGATCCTGAATAATCTAAATTTGTCATACTTATTTGGCATCATAAATTATAAAAGGCATATAAATTACCTCTAAATTAATCACATATATTCCTGACGAATAAGTGTTCTATCTGGGAGGTTAAACTAGAATTATATTCCAGTAGAATATATTATATTCCATGTAGATTAATCTATGGTCGTGTTTTATGTGACAATGTCATATTTATACTCTTATGAGCATCTTGAAAATGTATATCATGCTGTCAAAATATAATACTCTTGACCAAGTTAAAACATGTTGCATTAACACAAAACTTGAAGTTCTGAGTGATCCAAAATTTTAAATCAGAAGTGTGAGTAATTGGATCATAATATTGGGCAATATATAAGAAGCTAGAATATTTCTGTTGACGCAGATTAATAACCAACCAGATATTTGGGATAATCTACCAGAAGTAAGATGTGCAGTTTACCATGCCACTGCATTAATAAATTTCTAGCTCACTGCATTAAATAAAGGGAAAACCCCCAAATCAAGGATTAGTGTATATTAGAAGAACCAATCATTTCCCATAAAATATCACCACCATAGCATACACCATTTAGGCTATCACCAGAAGCTGGGATCAAGTTGGACTTGAAATTTCATCTATCATGTGTCCATACTAAGGGGATTTTGGATTATGCTATTAAGCAAGATCAAATCTCAGCATCAGGGGGAGAGAAATGCCCAAAATCTTTGAATGCCGTGATATTTTCCTGAAGAAAGATCTATAGTATACGGTTCATGCACTAAGCTAAATTTAAGTTCAGCTGATACTCCTGTACGCCAGAAGTGAGGAGGCTACCAGATTTCTTTTCCATTGCATGGATGAGTGGTATAGTATTTACTTGAACTAAATGCATCGCTAACTTTGGAATACCCCGGGTATCTATCTTTACAAAGTTGACTTATTGGTCATTGATCTAGAGTCTACGGGGACACCTGTGGATCTAAGGTCTAGTGACACTAGTCAAAATAATTATTAAACACTCCTTAAATGCTCCTGAAGAGAAATCACCTTGAAGGAGAAATACCTCATGAAGAGACTCATCACGAAAAAGAAAACCCCCAGTAATTATGCGCGCACATATTTCAATACTGGGGAGCACGGAACAACCAATAATCTTTCATTTGGAAAATGACGAAGATTTGGTTAAACATTAAAAGACACTCAATTATAAGAATATTTGGAGAAAAGTTGTCGACAACCAGTTTGCCTCTAAAATTGCTAAAGTTTCTCATATGAGAACATAAATTTGAAACCAAAGTCCATGGGCGAGCACCTGAAGTGTTCCTATCGTGTAAAGAAAATGAATGGAAGCAATTGAGGCTGAACCATAATCGCAGATAAAAGTCTTAGAACTTGTTAGTTCAGACTTAATGAGTCATTATGAAATAATAAGGTGGTGAAAGCGATGGTTCAAGAATCCCTGAAGAGATTGATATTCTCCTGTTATGAATGAAATAATGTTCCGTTATATAATAACTCTGGCAGATGATATGAATAAGATACACAGTTATTGGATTCTGAAAATCCTTGATGAGATCCTTGAAGAGACTCAAAGCTCGATCCTTGAAGGACTTGGTGTTTCAACAAGAAAGCAAATTGTAACATGTATATGTATATAAAGCTCATTCCTGATAAACTCTTACTTGAAGAAAGAGTACCTCTCAGAAGACAAAACATCATCCCTGAAGAGAAATTAAATCACCAGTTGATCAAAAATACACCGATGATTATGCAATCCCTAGAAGTGGATAAGGAACCATCCAAGACCCGAGGGGATGGAATGAGGAAACTAAAAACCAAAAGTATGCCACATAAGCATATATAAAGTGCATCTCCTAGCAAAAGCTTATGAAGTGGTAATATCCTTTATTACCATGAAGGTACCATATACATTGGTGTTAATGGCAAAATTGATTAATTTCCTAAGTGCCAAAATTAAGACTGGTTATATTAATTCTGTGGTGGTATGACCATGCTTTTCATTCTGTAGAACATATTTTTGTTTGTATAGTGCCATTTAGAGATGGTTGCTAAATATTAAGACCTTGAAAGGTCTTGGTAAGTCACATCCTAGTGAAATGTGGCCTTGGGATTGATTACCCCATATCCTGATAGGATAAATTTTTTTTGCTTATGTTGCACATATAGATAAGTGGTATTTTTGGAAAGTTAAGTATATTGTTCCCAAATTGTTTTATCGTCTCTTTATCCAGAAGAATAATGAGACAAATGTCTAGAAGACTACACAATGTGGTCATCCACTAGATATACTCACAATATATACTGGCCTGTATTTATTTCTTATTAAAGGCATTGGAATAATGAGACAGCACTGAGAAGTTGGCTTCAGGGGTAGCATATACTGAACCTTTATAATTATGCACGAGATTCAGAAGATTTCGACTTTAGTCTAATCTAGAAGGTATTGACTCGATGATCACTACCTTGAAGGTCTTTTCCACTTATCGGTATAAGTCCAACGATGGACATGATAAAGGTCATGAAGATAATAATAAATCCTAAAGATAGTGTTGTACTCTTTTTTTAGTAAGTTTTCCTGTTGGGTTTTCTTACTTGAAGGTTTTTAATGAGACAACAAATGCAATGTAATTTAACGTGTGCTGTGTACTCTTTTCTCCATTCCTTTTTTCCCACTAGGTTTTTGGAAAGAGTTTTTAACGAGGCATATGCATATCGTGGTATGAAGCCTCACCAGAATGTGTTTAGCTCAAGCGAATGATTAGCCACATCTAGAAGTCATGTGGCATAAACACCATTGATAACCCCACTATTATCCTTGAGGATAATGCAGTTTGTGTAGCACAGATGTAAATGGGCTATATTAAAGTAATATTACAGAATATATTGCTCCTAAACCCTTTTATCCTCACGAGCTCCAGAAGGACAGAGAGGTAAAGATATTGAAAGCTAGATCTTGTAATAATTTGGCAGTTACATTCACAAAATCCCTTCCAACCTCTGCCTTTTAGAAGTGCGTACGAGGCATTAGGATGAGGCGATCTAGAGAGTTACAAGGTTCAGGGGGGAGCAAATCCTTGAACCGTAGTCCTTATGTAAGACCAGAAGACTTACATGATCTTGAAGATCCAAATGTTGCACTCTTTTTCTCTTTGTGAGTTTTACCTGAAGTTTTCTCACGTAAAGGTTTTTAATGAGGCAACAAGTGCGACACAAGATACGGATGCAATGTATTCTTTTCTCCATCCCTTTTTTCCCACTGAGTTTTTGGGAGGAGTTTTTAATAAGGCATGTGTATGCCATGGTATTAGCATAGGGGGTATTACGAAACCTAGAAGGTACTGCTGTGGGCAAATATCAGAACTACCCTTGGTGAGTTTAGGCTATAAATAGAGTCATTATACCATATAAAGAGATTGGAGAATTAATAAAGACTACTCTGGTGTTCTCTCTTAGGCCATGTTTGGCACAGCTTCACCAACAGCTTCATGAGCTGTTGTGAGCTGTTTTTTGCCAAACACCCTTTTTTGCAAACAGCTTCATGGGTGAAGCTCCTTTTTTTCTGCTCTCACAAAGGAATGGGGAGAGGTGAAGCTGAAAAAAGTAGTTTTTCACAACTCTCTCCCTCAGGCCCGCAGTCCTAGGAACCCACTGCCCCTCTGGTTCACCAAAATTACACGTATTTGGCACTAGTCCATCCCGTTCACCTCTCCCGTTCACGAAACATAAACAAGGCACTAATATTGCTTCCTAATGATTTTAATTTTTTTATTATTTTTTATTTTAATGTTTTAATTCATACTCATTCAAATATATTATTTCTTTAATTCATATGACCATATACAAACATACAACTCCAAATGTTAGAACAAGTCAGGTAGACAGGGGCATCTTGGACAATTGCCCTCTCTCAGCCATGCATGAAGCTGTTGGTGAAGCTGTTTTGCCAAACAGTTTTCCAAAACAGATTTAGCTTCATCAGTGAAGCTGCTCGTGAAGCTGAAACAAAAAAAACAACTTCACTAGTGAAGCTGAGCTGTGCCAAACGGGGCCTTATTGGCGTCTTACGTTCTTGATGATTGCTTGCGTGGATTGCATTACTGTCCATCTGTTCTATATGGATTTCTTAACGGTACGTACGTAAGCTAGCACTGACAGTTCCCGTGCGCGTGACATGGCAGGCCCGGCGAGCCCTGCGCGCTCTGCGCGGGCTGGTGCGGCTGCAGGCGTTGGTGCGAGGGCATCAGGTGCGGCGGCAGGTCCACCTCACCATGCGCTGCATGCAGGCGCTCGTCCGCGCCCAGGCCCGCGTCCGCGCGCGCCGCCTCACCGACCACCTCCACGTCCCCTTCCGGCACCTCCCGCCCCCTCCGGCCGCCACCAAGCGCTCCCGACGGAGAGGAGGAGGAGGAGGACGCCCTCCTCTCCACTACTCCACCTCCTACCACCCGCACCTACGCTTCGCCGACGACGAGGACGACAAGGCGGGGGACGCGCCGCGACATCAGCAACGAAGCAGGAATGTCAACGGTGACAACAACGGGAGCAGGAGCCCTCTCGGGGGCTGGGACGGGAGCAGCCGCACCCTGGAGGCCGCCAGGGCCGACGGCGCACGCTGGCACGACGCCGCCGCCCGCCGGGAGCGGGCGCTCTCCTACGCCTACGGACACCAGCAGGTGCGTGCGTGCGTCCATCTGTGGCAATAGGGTCAAGTTGATGTTGGCACACATGTATGGATAAATTTTTGCTTCTTTCGGCTTTCGATCTCTAACGAACGATTGCGTGCGTGAGCATGCAGCAGCAGTGGCAGCGGCAGGAGGAGGAGAAGGCCGGCGGCTTGGGCTTCCACTGGCTGGAGCGCTGGACGGCCGCGCAGGTGCAGCACCACGCGCCGGAGCCCGACAACAAGAACCGCGGCGCCGCCGCCACCACCAGGACGTCCTACTTGACGGCCACCGACGGTAGCGTGTCCGAGAGGACAATCGAGATGGACGCGTTGTTCCGGAGCCCGCTAAACGCGTCGTTCCGGAGCCCGCTAAACCCGTCCGCCACCGCGCAGGGCCGGCCGCCGGTGGTTCGGGGCTACATGGCAGCGACGCGGTCGGCAAGCGCCAAGGCGCGCACGGCGCCGTCGGCTACGCCGACGCACGTCAGGAGCCGTTCCGGCGCTGGGCTCGGCGGGGACACGTCGAGCTCAGGCCACAGCGGCGGCGGCGCACATGGCCAAGAACCGTGCGCCGGGTACAGCCCGGAGTCGAGCTGCACCGGGGACTGGACGCCGCCACGGTTCGCCATCGGCGGGCGCGCCAGCAGGCTGGCCTACACTTGAATTGACTTGCACGGCGTGATATGGCATCCGAGAAAAAATGATCTGATATCGCCATGGGGTGTGCTTGAGCTATGTGTAATGTACGTTCTCAAGGTTCTTCATGACTATTTTTTGAACGTTTGTTGTATAACATTGTACAGCTTGCTGTGTGTGGTCGATGCCTGATGCTTGAGTTTTTTGTGTAAACGTTTTGTATACTGGGCAAAACAATTTGGAACAATAAGTTGCGAGAATTTAAGCTGCGTGATATATCATGGCTGAAGCGAAATGAGATTCCCTTTCGAAAAGAATGAAATGAGATGATGTTTTTTTTCCCTCTTTTCAGCTTGCAAGTGTAAAATTCTTCAGTATATATTTGTGGTTTTCGATTGTCAATGGGAAGAGCTTGTTTGTTATCCTCAATGCTTCTATATGCTGCAAATTATATCGCAACTGAACATCAGACGGAAAATCATTTATATTTTATATAAGACACACCCTCACTGGATATTTTATACAACACAAATCCTCTCTGTATTGCAGACAACTACTTGCTTCCCACATCGACAAAAGGAGGAGGCAAGATACAGAACAATTCCTTGGAGGACCAGTCTGATCTCTAGCGTGCACAACGACATTTTTTTTTTTTGCCGAATGTGCCATACGACTCAAAGCTCTTTGAATTCACACTTTCCGACGAATGAATTACTCTTTGATTGTAATTGTTCACTGGATGATTACTCTGCAGCACAAATTTTCTAGTTAGTGTTACTGACGATCTCGTCTACTGTCAAATTCAGAACTGGAATCAACGAGGAAGAAAAGTTGTATAAGAAAGGAAGGCGTACAAAAGATGGACATAAATTGTTTACCTATAAGCTGGCAGCTGACACTCTCACAGGCTTCAAAACTCTTAGGACCCTCCTTACATGCTCAAGAATAACAAAAAATGCTCCAAATAAGAAAAGCAAAATAAGTTGGAGCTTGCCAAGTAGATTGTATCTAAGGATCACGCCGTTCTCATCTCGTTGGGCAACAGAACTAGCTGATCCAGCAAGAAGTAGACCTGCTTTTCGACGAAAGATCGGAAATTACTTCAGTTTACAAGTTGAGGAAAAGCAATTCCACAATTGAAGTATTTCTAGCATGCAAGTACTTATATGCATAATTCCAGATGCAGTTTGCTAGTACATAGTACATACCATCGGACTTCTTTGGAAGGTTTGACCATTCCTCCAGGTCTGCATTTGATTTCGATGCCTTTATCATCTCCATGAGGAACATATTAACCTGCAAGGGAACTTATCAGTTACAATGCACTTGTGTCATCGCTACATACTGAATATATGTTCATGGATATTCTAAATGGTTATTATAAATGAGAAATCGACAAATAATGAAGTCTGAAAAAATGTTGTATTTACCTCAGCTGGTCTTTCATGGCTCACTAGGTGGCCTCCATGGAGCTCAACCAGCTTAGCAGCAGGCTGTAGCTTCTCTGCAATCCTCCTTGCATGATACAACTGAGCAACAACATCATATCTGATGAAATGCCAGCATACAGGCGATCAGTGCATGATGAAATGTGACCAGAAAACAATGGATTACATGGACTGTTAATTACCTGCCATGAATAACTAGAACAAGAAAACCTGCCGAACGAATCTGGTCTAGTTCTTTTGGTGAAAGCTTATGTGTCCAGCACGCATTCATTTGGCCCTCGAATCCGAGTCTGGATTGCATACCACCAGATGACAAACCTTTAACATATTCCTGCAAAAAATCATGCTTCCACATTGAGATTATACGGATAGCATGCATGAGATCTATGGGTTGTTTTGCATCTTTCGCCTCTAGACGTTTCAATTTCACTTCAGGTTTTTACTTCACAAATCACAAATGGCGTCTCATTTTGGATATAACCAAATCTGCGAGCATAGGGCAGATAAATGTTTCCATGTTAATTAGTGAAATTTATTAGGCCAACAAATGTGGGTTGAAGTCCCTTACTTCACTGTGACAACCACTATTATGAAAGCTACCTTGTCCTATAAAAGATTTATAATTGGTTACCTGATAAAGCATTTGTCTTCTGGTACTTGCTCCAACAGTTTCATCAAGGTACTCCTGCAGTGTGATAAGAGTTGTAAATTGGTCTTCTTTTACATTCAACCGGTCAAACTTGTACCAAAAGAATTTCATTGATCACCAACCCTAGTGTAATGAACTTCAAGATCGATGATAGCTCTCTGCTCTGGAGTTCTTGCTCTGAGAAAACGACATGCGAGGGATATAGTCTGCCAATCAACCTGGACAGGGAAATGTCAAAGACATTTAGACCAGGTTACTTTATTACTTGTTCTAATAAATCCAAGTAAGTACAAGTGAAATGACAGCAACTAAGAAAAACAGTTGTTCGCCAAACATTACCTTTGACAATGTCCAAATAAAACCGCATTCTGGCCAACGATTTATTTTAAGAGTTCAATGTGAATTTGGTTCTGAACAACGTGAATGGTTTTCAGATACAAGTTCTAAACACACCCAATGTCAAACCCCCATCAAATATATGTTTACAGGCAGGGCAAATATCTAGAAGGCGGCAAAATTCTAACCCAACTAAAAGAACCCCCATAAATGATTTCACTTGTGGATATGCATGTACCGGGAGCTTTATCCATTTACTACAAAATTGTCCAAATCTCCATTGCTTTCTCAAATTTAGTGTAGCTAAAGTCTCAATCATGTTGCAAAAAAAATCCTTTTGTTCCACCAAAAATCAGTAACTAGAAATCAAAAAATAAATCAAATTTATTGTTTATCTGGTAGAGATGTCTACATTGTACTGCTACAGAATTTAAAGTTCGCAGCAAGAAACTCCCTTGTTTCCCTTCCACTTGGCAAAGTCAATGCCATTTGTTGATTCTAGCCAATTTTGACTCTTCCTCTGCTAGTCAATCTCTGTTAGCAGATTTTTTTTATTTATCTTTGTCAAATTCATGAGGTGGCATTTATGGTCAAACATTCCTACCAAGTTTTGATCAGTTTTTCCAACCCAACGAAAGACCATCAAGAGATTAGAGAATAAAGTAAGGACAGCAACAGTGGAAATGCGACAAAAAAAGGAACCATTGAAATATCCTCCACATGATTGTGACAAGTCTTAAGACAAAGCGAGCTTTTTTCTGAATCGGTGAAAAGAAACTAAAATACAAGAGAATAGCTCCGCAGGCACACCTACCTTTGGGATGCACTGGTAGCCACCTCCGGTCGTGTTGAGCAAAGCCAGTGACGCGACCCTCTCTGACGCAATTGCAGCCAACTTCGAAGCTATCATAGACCCTGTTCCACAAAGGTTTCATTAGCTGACATTACTGAACCCAAATTATAAGACCGAAGATGACAACAGAGGGGGTGAATGGTGCCTTAAAAGTTTCCACTAAGTATTCATTTATGTTTTACTCCGATAACTACAAAACTATAAAGATTCAGATAGAAACTCTACTCAAAATCTAGAGAAACACGGAGATGTATCATTGTGAAAAATCAGAGACTCTCAGAGCTAAGCAAAACTAATCAGAAAACAACGTGGTCGAAGTTCAACTATGGTGGTCGATGACCAGACAACGATCTAGAACCAACGGGGTCGTAATTCGACTTGAGTAGTCAACAACGACCAGAGAGTGGTCGAAAACCAACACAGTCGATGATAAGAGAGCAGTTGAAAGACCAGCGTAGTCGAGAATATTGAGTGGTCGAAACCTACGTGGTCGATCACCAGTGAGTGGTCGAAAGACCAGCATGGTCGAGGACCAATGAGTGATCAAAAATCTACACAGTCGAGGACTACGCCTTCGACTATTGTCCGCGGTCGAAATCTGCTGGTTAGATCGCCAAAACAAAGCAGTCTGACCGCTTAACCTGAAGATTCCAATAGACAACCCAACCAGAATACAGTCTTTTGCAAAACCCTCCGCTCCGCAGATAGTCTAATTCAAAGGTTAATTACTCATCACAACCATAAGATGACCTCCACATAGTCTCACACAAATCATCAAAATCATTGAAAGTAGGCTCTCTCACCCATGGAGTGGCCGAAAATATGCGCCTTTCGCCATCCTAAATGGTCCATTAGCGCTAACGCATCCTTCGCCATGATCACCGTCCTGCAGATAATTGAACCAAAAAGATTTTTAGAAATTCCATAAATCCTTGGGAATTTTGAGCTCGGGAAAAGATATTGGTTTAACAAGTAGTATCTATGTCCCTGCCACAAAAGTGCATGAAACGAGAAGAGAATAAAGAGGGGACTAGAGGGAAACGTGATGTACGGACGTGTATTGACTTTTATATGCCGGCACGGAGCTGCGGCCCATGCCGCGGTTGTCGAAGCAGCACACCTCGACGCCCTCCCCCGCGCCGTCGTCGGCAGGGGACTCCTCGTCGACGGGCTCCACGGCGCCCGTCAGCCCTTTCACCTGCGGGCCCCACGACTCGTACGTCCCGGCGAACCCTGCGCGTCCACATCTGAAGGAATAAAAATCTCGCCTTTTTATTTACCCCTCGTGATTAGAAAAGTTGCTCGAATCTTTCTGACCAGCGGCAACGCAAGAATCGCTCGCCACACACAGAAAAGTCAAATCAAATGCTTAATTTTTTTTCTGTTTGGAAAATTTAGGGGATAAAGGGAGGAAATGTCAAATTCTCAAGTAAAAATCTAGCACTTCTTTGTCGAAAACATACAACAAAAGAAAGAAAAAATTGAAGGAGGTGAAAGAACCAAACTGCAATCCCAAGAACAACTTCTTCCCCCATGAAATTGCGATCACAAACGCGCTGGAATGAATGAATACGAGGGACCAAAGCATTAGGAAACGGACGGGCATTGGCCAGGATCAACTGGCCATGGCGGCAGCACCCACAAGGACAGAAGCCAATAACCGTACGTTTCGCCAATAAAGGAAATGGGAATCTTGAAAGGGATCGACGAAGCGAGCGAGCGGCGGCATACCGATGATGAGGAGGACCTTGGTGGTGCCGTGGCCGTACCTCTGGTAGAATATCCGCGCGTCCTCATGGCCATCGCCGCCGGCCGCCGAGACCGAGCCGCCCCTCACCACGCAGTACGGCATCCTCCTCGCTCCCAAGTCCCAACAAGAACAGCAGCAGTGACCTTTCCCGTACTTGTTCTTGCTCCCTCGATTACTTCGACAAAATCACCATCACCTAAACCCCAGAACGAGAGGGGACAAAGATTATTTATTTATCTGTAGCAGCTTGCCTGCCCGGCCGCCTCGACCGATCGATGGATATTGGAGCGAGACGGAAACTGAGAGGGGATCGACGGGCAAAGCGGACGCGGAGACGGAGAAGATTGGTGGGTGGGATGGCGGGAGGGGAGCTAGCTTGTTAATTGGCACAAAGGGCCAACGAAACGGACGCGCAGACGCCGCGGTGTCCGAGTCCGAGCGGGTGCAGCGATATAAGGGGGAAAAATAGAAGGGGTTTACGGGGTCAAACCATGGTTTGACCGGGGAAGGTATGGTGGGTGCGGCAGGGGAGGAGACTGGTTCAGGATCTCAGGGTCCAAAAATCAAAAAATGTATGTTTTAATTTGGAAAATTTTTAGGGTAGCCTTTTTATGTTTTCTATTTAATAAGAGTAACACTAATCTCAAAGAATATAAAAAGATAAACAACATCTACTTATCATTTATCGTATTTTATAAATTATATAAATTACTGCTGAGGAAACTATATTGATAAAATCCAAAAACACCCGTAGAAGTAACTACTGCCTTTGTCACTTACGCCTATAAGTTATTTTGATTCAAACACTTAACAGGCCATTTTACCGTCCAAATATACCCCTGAAACACTATGATCCTTATCTTTTTGCTAATTTATCATGAATTTCTCGTGAAATCATGACACATTGGCATCCATGAACACACCGGATCCACTATCGCACTCTCTCTCCCCCACCCTTCCTTGCTCGGTAGCTTCAGTCTTTCTTCCTCACTCGGTAGCTTCCGTCTTTCTTCACTATGAGTGTGCTCAGTTAGACTTATTTTTGGTGGCTTATGGTTGAATTTTCACTGTAGCTGTCTGAAATTACACTGTAGTTAATGGTGGCTTATTTGGTATAATTAAATTTAAAAAAAATAAATAGAAAAAGGGTTAGCCAAGCACATATAATACAAACGAATACGGGAAAAAAGAACTGGCAAAAAAGCTCAAAAAATCTAAAAAATCAGAAAAAGATAAAATTTAAAAATAATAAAAAAAAATAAGCCAGAAGCCCAAGTTTTAACGAGCGGACGATGACTCGCTGCCAATATTAACGATGTCGTTCATAATAGGTTACATGGGATGATTGTATGCAGCGGCGTACCAAGAATTTGAGATAACAGGGACCAAAAAGTCATACAATACAACAAAATTTTATAAAAATAATCAAATAGTAGTAATACTATATTTTATTGAAATCTAAAGAGCTAAACTACAAACTTTGGGAATACGATGGGGACAATAGCCCCACCAGCACCCCTCACTCTGCCGTTGTAGGACTCCACCACTCCCTCGACATTTTTCGCAGAAGTTGTTGCGCCCGTCTAGACCGCACATGGTCGGAGATTTAGCCAGTCATACGCTCCGCTGTGGAGCTCTGCAAGGCAGGGATTGGTTTCAAGGTAAGTGATACTGGTAGCCTCCTCGACATCCACTTCGAATGTGGTGTGCTGAGCATTCTAGCATTAGCGTTCATGGTCTACGATGACATCAAGAAAATTTTCCTCAACCTGCTAGCGTTGGAGCGACTGCACCTTGTCGTTGTTGAGATAGGGTGGGGTTTTTTTAATAGATTATGGTATAAATATTTAAATTCTGATTATTCGTAAGAGGCAGTACGTAAAGAAAAATAGTCGTATATGATTTTAGTTGGTACAGCTGAACTCAGTATACTTTTTACTATAATTTTTATATTGATCTCGTCTTAAAAAAACAGATCATTTAAAAACTATTTACTGTAGACAGTACAATCATAAATTAACTTTTGGGAAAAAAAACGGCCCATGTGCTTTTTCTAGACAGCATCATCGACGCTGCCAAGGACAGGACACTGTTGAGATCTGAAATGATCATCAAAAGTAGCTACGATGAGGTGGCGGACCTGTTCAGCAACACTCTAGGCAAGAGGGTGTTCCACGAATTAAGCGCAATTGCAGGGGAACTGCAACAGCAAGAAGCATAGATTGGAATGGCTGGGGGCGAGCCAACTTCAGGAAGACCCAATTGAGGAAGCCCTAGGTGTCAGCGGTGGAGCTAAGAATTACAGATAACGGGGCCAAATAAGTCACACAATGCAACAATATTTGATAAGAGGGGCTAAATATTACTGATACTATCAAATTTTATTGAAATCTAAATAGCTAAAATGCAAACTTTAGATCATATGGAGGCCCTTAGTTTAGTCAAGTAGGCGAGGGCATTTCCATCGCGAAGGATTCAATCCAGCCACAGATTTCCCTACGGTGTTACGACTTCACCCCAGTCAAAGACCCCACCGTGGTATGCGCCAATAAGACCACCAAAGCCCTCCCCCCCCCCCCTCTCAGACACTGATTGCATTGCTGCTAACGTGCACTGTTTGACAAAATATTTTACAACAAATTGGCGATAAGATAGAGCAAATGGATTTGTGGGGGGTATTTGGACAATCAAACGATTTATGGGAATGTTGAAACAAAGTGACTTATAGGGCGCTAGGTGACAAAGGAAGCAATTTGAAGGGTGTTTATTTGGATTTCCCCCTTTATTTTTGTACTACAAGAGTACTCTCTTTGTTTCTTTTCAATATTGCTGCAAAATATAGGGGGTTGTATAGGTCCAGCGTTAGGCCTTTTCCCCGGTCTCATCCTCTTATTTATTTCTATTTTTTCTCCTAGTCATTCTCTTCGTGGCTTCCTCAATCTTACGTGTATTCTTTCGAATATTTGCATGTCAATATTCACTTACAAAATGAGACAGAGGGGGGGTACATTCTTGTGGCTTCATTTTTATTAGTTCACTTGAATTTGAGCAAATTAGCCGATACGTAGTTTCAAATCTCTGTTTTTATAGGTTAATTCCTTATATGCCATTGAAAATTTCTAAAATCCCTGATTATGGGTCTGGGCTTACATGTGACAATAATTGACATATGCAGTGATAATAATTGGCATATAAAGGATGATGTATACTTTCGATGGCAAATAAGAAATTACCCCTTTTATTGTTGAAGAATTTATAGATCCCATTTGTAATGCAGAAATTTCTCAAGAAAAGTTCAACTTTCGTGAAAATGGGAAAATACCTTCCAACACTACTGTAGAAATGTCATCACAGACGGTTCAAAAACATCATCACAAACGGTTTCATGAGCCGCTTGAATTTATGGGTCAGTAATGACATGCGGTCATCACAGACAGTTTTCAAACCGTTTGTGAGCGGTAACAACACAGACGGTTTTTAAAAACAACTATCTGTGATGTGTACTTATTATAAACGGTTTTTAAAAATAATCGTCTATGATGTTTATGTATTATAGACGATTTAAAATATAACCGTCTGTGATATCTACATATCACAGACGGCTAACAAACAAAATTGTCTGTGATGTTTTATCATAGACGATTTTTAAAAAAACCGTCTGTAATATTCAATGTTCACCTAGGTGCTAGGCGGGCGGTGGATGATCGCCTACCGCCTAGGGTGCTTAGGCGGGGCCTAGGCGGCCGAACCAAAGTGAATGCTCAAGGAAGTTGGTCTCTCGGCCACTCGGCAGTCGGGCATGATGAGGGCGTTGGTCGGCCAGGCCAAATGCCCAACTCCAAGTCAAGTCTCCATTTCTCAAACTACTAGCCTGGCCTCTCCAAGTCCAAACTCCCAAGGGCTAACCCAACTAGCCAAGCCAATTTATTAGCTAAATCATTGTCTCAGTCTACTCCCCAATAGGTAGCTCCTCGCCTCATCCTCTTTCCAATCACATTCACACTTCACTTCTTTTCTTGTCTTCGACTCCTCCACTCGGCCACTGCCCAGTCCCCAGCGAGGCTGCGATGGTGATGCGCACGCGCGACACCTCCTCCTCGGTGGCTTAGCACCAGGCTTTAGCAGCCTCCATGGCTCCATCTTCTCCACCAACCGCTAGTCCGCCGGGCGCCAACGGCCAACGTCGCCCTCTCGGATGACTAGCTCTGCTCTCTGCCGGCACCGGGTGCCAACGCTGCCAAGTGCTGACTACCGCCTAAGCCCCAAGGTGCGTGTGCAGTGCAGCCCCTCTCGTCTCTCCCGTGCCATGGTGCATCCCCACCTAGAGCACAGCTTCCTCACCGCCAACGTCCTCACTAGCATCCAGACCGCCTAGCGTCGCTGCACCTTGCCCGGCTAGCTCCGCCTTAGTTCGCCTGGGACCGACGTTGACCGCCTAGGTGGGCCGGGCGCCTAAGGGGCCGACTTTGCTCGAGTAGTGGTAGTTGGCCTGCGCCCAATGCCTAGGCACCCTAGGTGGCCGCTTACACGAACACTAGTGATATTACTAATCACTATTTTTGGTTTTTCATATCTTTCCCATTCACTAGAAGCAGTACACATTATTTCATGGTAACACTAACATATGTAAACTTACGTACCCTATAATTTAAATAAGCTATAGACAAAATCGGATCACATATCACACTTGAGCTTCAAAAGGCATGAAACAAATCATACACTGGATCAGTGTGTGATTTGCTTCATGCCATTTGAAGTCCAAGTGTGATTTAGGATCCGATTTTGTCTCTAGCTCCCCACATCACCTTTGGGCTTCAAAGGGCGTGATGTAAATTACACACTAGATCCAGTCTAGTATGTGATTTGTTTTATATCCTTTGAAGTACAAGTGTGATATGGAATTTGACTTTATCTCTACCTCATTTAAATTGTGGGGTGTGCAAGACTACATATGTTAGTGTTATCATGAAATATATATATGTACTATTTCCAGTGCATGGGGAAGATATGGAAAACAAAGATGGTGATTAGTAATGGTAATAGGTGGTTCCTTAGTGGAGGTTGGTGATATCTGAAGTAGCAAAACTCATTTTACACAGCACACACAAAGTATGTCTTGCAGAATAAGAAATGAATATTAATTCATTCCTTTTCTGCAAGACATACTTGGTGTGTGCTGTGTAAAATTAGTTTCTCTACTTAAGATATCACCAACTCACAGATGGTTGGCATGCGGACCATGAAACTAAAGTGGTAAAAAGTATTAATAAGTGGTATTCTTACCTTGGTGATAAAGGCACCCTTGGAGGCAGGAAACATATATAAACTAATTATCTCTCAACATAGATAAAGTATTCAGGTCATTTAAACATGATAATATGTTGAACTGTGCAAGAAAGTAGGCAATAATTGTAACACCCCGGCCCCTCCCTGAGCCCAAAGTGCTACCACCTACTCTATAATATTACCAACTCCAACCTTTACCGCTGGTCTTGTGAAGCAATTCTTTTATTTAAATATCCACCAAACGACAAAAGCAGGTACACTTGACACTAAGCGCAGCAGAGATATAATCTTGTACGATGGCTGCAGTTTTCCCCCTCCTACTACTCCGATCTCTCGCCGGCTCCAGCTCCTCACCGCCCTCACTGGTAACCCTAGGTTTGGGGCTTTTTCCCGTCGGCCCCGATTTGCGCTTCCTTTCCCCCTTGACTCGCCTCTTCTACTCTCTCCTGTTCTATTTATTCAATTTGGTACTAGATTTGATTCGCCCCTTTTTGCTTTTCAGATTTACCCGAGATGGTTGTTCGGTGGTTCCGTCGGGGCTCGAGGTCATGCCATGCGACGGGGGAGCATGCCATGGCCGTCGAGTGCACGGTGCCCCCCTACACCAGGGTGGCTCACCGCCTCGGTACGCTCTGCTCCCTCTTCCCTCTTCCTCTACCCTCGATTGGTGTCCTCCGTGATGGTTTCATAGTTGCCCGATGGTGCTAGTTGACAACAAATGGTGGCTTGTGGTGTGTGGCTATGCAAGGTTTAATATTGAAATTAATGCTATTGCTATGAGTAATTGGGGGCTACCTTTGCTGGTTGATTTGGGTGCTTTGGGCGAGGATGGCGACTTGTGCTCGATGGTCGCTTTCTCGGTCATGGGTATGCGGCTGGCCTTGGCGGTGATCTTCTCTGCGTTCTTGCTGGCCCGGTTGGCCCCTTGTCACCTTCCCACTGCTATTTTGGTGCTTTCTGGTGCTCGTCTGTGGTGGCTGAAGCTCTGTGATCGAAGGGTTTGAGGGTTTGGACTGGAGTGGGGAAGGAAAGGAAGGAGTGAGCTGGGTCTTCTGGTGTCGTGCTCAAACTTTCTTCCCACTTCCCTTTTCTTCAGTTGGCTGTGTTGTCTGGCTGTGCCGAGCCTTATCGATGGCTTGAGCTGGCCTCTGTGACTGTGGCATCCAGAAGGCTGTGCTAGCTTTCCTGTTGATGTGTGGGATTCAAAAAGGGTATTATGGTAATTTGGTTTACCTTGGCTGCTCTTTATACCAAATCAGGTTTGTTTGTGCCGAGTGATGACCCTACAGTTGTGAGAGGTGCCGACTGGCCCCCGGACGGTCAGGTATATCTGTGAACGGACTACCTTGCCCGAAATTAATCTCTAAGGTTCTGATGGCAATTTCTTCACTTTCCTTCCTTTTTCTTTGCCATAGGTATTACAATAATAATCTGCATAATGCACAAAATTAATATTTTGTTTTGCTCTCAGCTGAGGAGTTGCTCAAGAGTTAAATCTTGGCCTTCTCTACTTTCGTCAATAGATCATTAATCAGAGTGACTATCCCTTGTAAATTTTGCTAGTTTATCGATCTAAATTACCTCAGTATAATGACAGAAACAAATATAGTTCTAACCAAAAACAGGCAACTGAGAAATGCTACTACAATATCAATATAATTTCAACAATATTCAAAATAGGACAGTAGCGAGCAACACTGAACAAATGTATATAACTAGCAATTGAAAGCAACAAACTAGCAAAATACTTCTAGATAGTCACAATAATCTCAAGTTTGACAATTTGTCCTCATCGAGCAATCTCAATACCCACAATCTATCATGCAAAGTCCTCCCAGTACTAGTATTATTCACAAATTTCAGAGGTAATAAACTAATTTCAAACTAGCACAACACACTTATGCACAATAGTAATACAAGAATGCAAAGTAATGCTCACAGGGCGATAGCAATCCAAGCCACCGAGAAGGCCACTGCCACTGCCTGGTTGAACTACTTTTTGCTATCCCCTCTGCTTCATGCTTTGCTATGTTTTGTCTCATTTTCTTTCTTCCAGTCGGCTTGAAGAAATATTTTTACCAGTACTTATTTTTAGAGGTGCTAGACAGACACAGACAGTCCATACACATCCATTTATATGTGTGCCAGTGTATCTGTATACGTGTTTAAGGGGTTTTTATGTTCCGATAAATATTCATGACCATATTTATTTCGATTCGTATTCGTTCTATATTTGTATTCGATATTATTCGTATTTATATCTATATATAAGATATCTATATTTGTATCTATATTAGAAAAAAAATATAAAAATAAATATGATAGAAATATTATCCGTTTGCATCCTACTTTTATGATAATGACATAGGCAGTTCGGACCCGGCCGTGAGTCAGGAAAAAAACCCTTAGCGATATGTGCATGGCATTATTGCGTGTAAACCTCCTATTGGATCCTAGCTAGATCAGAGATTAAACACGTGGTGCAACTGGCACCGTACATGCAACCCACGGGCCGAATTGTGTTTGTCGTGTCCTTCCAAAAGGATTTCTTACGTATGGAAGCGTCAGGACTCAAGAGCATCGTTGCCGTGAATTCGTGATTCGGTGACGTATGTTACAAGAGTCGGAAAAGTCGAAACCACGAGCCTAAACACTGTCCCAAATAAAATCCCATTTCACGATGGACTATGGGGCGTTTAAAACGGTGTTTGCCGTGGTTTTTTTTTTTGTTAGGGTTTTCGGTTTTTGATTGATAGTTTTTTGTTTTTACTGATGACTTTTATTTGAAAAATTATTTATGAAAAAGTGTTGTTTTTAAACAGTGGTTGTAACTTTTGAGAGAAATATCCTAAAATTGAGGCCTCTATATTTATGTATTGGCTAAGATAAACATTTGGAGCATCCTCTCACTCCTTATCTAAAAAAATGATACTTAGATAATTATAGAGGTGGCATGGAAGCCTCAAATGAGATTCTACACGGGGATCACGTAAAAGAGTGGATATATACTCTGGACAACCTAGGCTCCAGTTTAGGATGTATGATATTTATCAATGCAAAACTTAGCTAAATTTAAATAAACCAAGTGCGCAACTTTTTATTCCAACTCAGGTAATAATGGCCTCTGATCCTCTCTAGCCTAGGGCGTGACAAAATCCTAGATCCGCTCCTGCCGTAAAACATTCTTGTTTCATAGTGATGTGGCCAAAGTACATTAGTAGCCTATATAGGATGGTCGAGATTGGGCATCCAAACAAGGCTTTAAAAGTAAAAGAGTGATATTAGATATATCCTCTGACCGTTCATCCTAATTTAAAATATTTTGATTTAAATAAGTACTAAACAGGATCATACATGCAATCTTGCGTAGAATCAGACCAGCAACCCCGGGCCATGATAATTTTAGTTTAAGAAAATGTTAGTCATACCTTGCCAACTCCCCCAAATCTCCCTGCCCCTAAAGCATACTCCCAGTAGTGACATCCATGAAGAAACCTAATTTTAGTTAGAGGTGGAAAACGGTAACGGATAATTCGTTTTATCCGATATTCGTATCTAAGAAAACGTGAATGTAGTAAGTAAAATCTGTATTAAAAATATTCGTATTCGTATTAAAAAACATTCGTATCTATATCTAAGAATATTTGTATTAAAAAATATTCGTATTTATATTCGAAACTATTCGATTCGTTTTCGATCTGTTTCCTATGCCTATTGGCCGGCCGGCCCAACCTGCCAAGCGAAAATCCCGGGAAAAGCCTGGACGAGTTTTGTGATTCGAAATTTGAATTTGGGTAGTTTGAAACCGGTAACCATTCCGGTAACCGGTCAAAAAACAATGAAAAACCAGCAAAACCGTTAGGAATTTGTTCTACCAAGATTTGTTACAGAAGTTATAGAAAGATATTCGTATTTGATCTAATTAAATACATATTCGATTCGAATTCGTATACCTTACGACATTTGATTCGTATTCGTATTAAAAAATATTTGAATTCGTATTTGTTTTAAAAATATGAATTCGTATTCGTATCTGAAACTATTCGATCATATCCGATCCGTTTCGTTTCCATCCCTAATTTTAGTCCACTTGAGAAGTTGTAATGCCGGCTGGTTTCGAAGACAGTAAGTGCCACTCCAAATGAATTTAGAATCTAATACTATTTCAAGGTCAATAAAAGTACATCTGCGAGACGACTGGTTCCAAAATAAAGTGGCACTTCATTTTTACCTGTGGATTGCAAAACCACATGGTATTTCAAAAATTGTAATGCTACATAGTATTTCAGAATCTTCTAGGGGATATGAGATGGCTGCAGAATTCGACACTTTGCTAACTGATGGTGCCATGTCAGTTGAATTTGGCCGAAGAGGAGGTAACTAACAGTAAAATATTGAAAGAAAAAACCAGTACCAACTAGTAAATTACGCACCTAGGGGTAACCATTCCAGCACCTGTTTTCAGGACTTGCCTTACAACAGAGAGAAAGATTCAGACAACAAAGACATACCAGCAGCATCCTGAAGCAGCTTCAACTAGAACTATGTACTGACAGACAAGTACCGACAAGTTTTATTTGAGAAACTAGGCCAACTGAGTGGAAACCACTCCTCACAATTGCATAGAGAGACCAGCAAAGATACTCCTGAACTAATACTGGTTTGACATTAGAAACACATCTCAACATCACAGGGGAGGGACAGCGGAGGCATAACCTAGACAAAGTCTTCATTCTGAATACATAGCTTGCAACGTTTGTCAAAGCGGGATGCTTGGGTTTCAACTAGCAGGCTGCCTGTTCTTTTTTGCTTTTTGAACCACAGGTCCGCCTGACAAAAAAATAAAAACCCGGAATAACCATACCAGTTATGTTAAGATGGTCATAATGTCATATCTCATATACAGCTCAATGATTCCAGTAGAACAAACACAACATGAAAACGCATGGTATCTAATACAGTTACAAGGTTGTAAGGATCTGACATCTCCAAGAACAAACAAATCGGACTATGTAAATCTGTCCAAAATTCCCATACATCTCCTTTTCTGAAGTGCAAACCAGTTAAGGAGAAGTATGCAGTTCATTACATGCTTATAGGAGAAAAGCAAGAAAACGAAAAAAAAAGGCATTAGGTTCCTGCTATCTACAGGCGAAGCCATTGTCAGCAAAGAACGCCACAAACATCTTCTGATCTCAGTAAAATAAAATAGATATGCCCATGATGGAACACCCAAGGGCTACCCAGGGGTTAAGGCGTTTACCTGAAAGACAAATGTTGAAACCATTATATCATGTGATCTTAAGCATCTTCATAAGCTATGAACAAATGTTAAAATGACATACAGCAAAATGTATAGGAAAAGTGGAAAACTTTCAACTCTGACTTCATACACAAAAGGACAGTCTCCAGATGGAAACACTACCTAACACAGTTTGAGTGGGGAAGTTGCAACACACAAACATCTAACACCGATGCTTCTGTTCAAATTCAATGCAATAAAATCCAAAAGAAATGTTGCACACAGGAGCGTGCACGGCCGCACAAAGTCAATAATTGCAACAAGACTGTTCCCTGGATGGGAATAGAAACTCCCAACTAAGACCGTGACTTTATCCCAATGCTGGAGATTAAAAGTATATCATGCTTAATCTGTGTATGCTTCTGTGCAGCTTGTGGCCATTCTAGTTCTAACTCCATAAGTACCAAATGACTAAGCATTATCAGAAATTGCCATAGTGCCATAGATTATATTTAAGATCTGCCAAGCACATAAAAGATTAACCTGAAGTTTAAATCCCTCAAAAAGGTATATTTCCGTACAATGATGTTACAGTTTTGTCGAGACTTAAGAAGAGTCAAGACTCCAGGTAAGTGCTACCCTATGTGGTCACTAAATAGTCTATAATAGTAGATGCACCCAGTTTGTCATATGAGCTTGCTAATTTTTCCACTTTAGTTTTCTTGACCATCATAGCATCTCGCTAAGTTGCATCCTAATGTACAGATATTTTTGCACAGAGTTGGTCCTAATGCCAAAAGACAAGAAATAATAGAAGAACTGCTACTCCTATTCTTCAGTTCTTTATTCACGTTTCACTAAAAGAAAAAGGATTTGTACATCTTATCCACAAAGTGCCAAAAAATGTCATGTCATGGATACTTCAAAAGAAAAGAGTCCCAACAAAATATATTACCCTAATTAAGGACATGTACGAAAATGTTGTGATTAATGTCAAACGTGTGGTAGTGTTACTAATGACTTTCCCATTAAGATAGAACTGCATCAAGAGTCAGCGTTGAGTCCACACATTTTTGCCCTAGTGATGGATGAGGTTACATGGGACATACAAGGAGATATCCCTTGATGTATGCTTTTCGCTGATGATGTGGTGCTAGTTGATGAGAGTAGGATAGATGTTGATAGGAAGCTCGAATTATGGAGGAAGACCTTAGAATTAAAGGGTTTTAGACTTAGTAGGACTAAAACTGAGTATATGAGGTGTGATTTCAGTGGTGCTAGGGTAGATATTGGAGGTGTTAGATTGGATGGACAAGTGGTGTCTAAGAAGGACACGTTTCGTTATTTGGAATCGATGCTACAGTGGGACAGTGAGATTGATGAAGACGTGAGCCACAGGATAAGAGCGGGGTGGGTGAAATGGCGCCAAGCATCTAGTGTCCTGCGTGACAAAAAAAGTCCCTCAAAAGTTAAAGGGCAAGTTCTATAGGACGGCAATCAGACCCGCGATGCTATATGGAGCAGAATGTTGGGCGACTAAAAAACAACATATACAGAAAATAAATGTAGTGGAGATGAGGATACTGCAGTGGATATGTGGTCATACAAGGCGGGATCGCATCCGCAATGATGATATATGTGATAGGGTGGGGGTAGCACCAATTGAAGAGAAACTTGTCCAACATCGCTTGAGATGGTTCGGACATCTCCAACGACGGCCTCATGAGGTACCGGTGCGCAGTGGAATTTTAAGACGTACTGAAAATGTAAGAAGGGGTAGAGGTCGACCAAAACTGACGTGGGAGGAAGCAGTTAAAAGAAACTTGAGAGATTGTAATGTATCTAAAGAATTAGCTTTGGATAGGAGTGCATGAAAGTTAGCGATCAACATACCGGAATCATAAGAAAGTTAGGGGTAGTGTTTTAGGCTCTTGGCTCAGATAGCAGGTTGTACAGCTTAAGGTTTTAGCATTGTAGGTTTTATTTCAAGATTCATATCTCTTTGATCTTGAGAATGTTTCATTCCTAGCCTACCCCAATTTGTTTGGGACAAAAGACTTTGTTGTTGTTGTTGTATCCACTATCCAGCCATAAAATTAAATTCTGCATCTTCACACTCATCTTCCATTGCACTAAAAGAATATCCTTGGTTTTGTACTGCCGAGTGCCGACCACCATATTTCTAGAGAATGTTTTCTCAGTATTGTAACTGCACAACTCTAAGAAAACATGATGCAGGGCCAGCTGAATGTTAATATAGTAATATACAGGTACAAAATGCTGCACTAGATATAGTTGTCTAATTGAACTGAAACGACAAGATATTGAGCAAAATAAGTAAGAAGATGATCTATTCTGGCAGCCTTCCAAAAGAAACCACGAAATCTGCAAACATGAGATAGGTAAGATAATCAGTAAACTGTAGATCTTTTGAACCAGAATGGCTAATTTTTGAAGCTTAGGCCACCAATAAAAGCAACAATTACATTAAACAATATTATACTTTTTGAACATGGGATGCCGAGTATGGTGACTCGTATCATAGCCTTTTAGGATTTGAAAATATGTGTTATAAAGATGTAACACCTTGACCCGACCTTTAAGCCTGGAATGCTACCAGCCTACCGCTATCCTAGCATTTACATCTACTGCTACTAGAATTCAGCAGCAACTTCTCTATTCCACTCAACGACACAATAAGCATACATGCTTACCGGTGAGCATTGAGGCAACTGTCCCTGATTACCAACTATCAAATGAGAGGCATAATCCACACCATATAAGGCATTTCCAACAAGACTCAATTTTAATGCTAACTACCAAAGTATACTGTTAAAGTTTGATTATGCCAACTAAAGGTGACCTGTGAATTACTGTTTGCACGTGAGGGGGCTATTCCGGCCCATGCATGATGTCTTCAATGATCATCTAAAAAACACAACAATGCAAAGGTGAGTCCGAGAACTCAGTAAGCATACGATAAAACAGTGACATTAATATAATAATTTAATCAATTCCATGATTGTGAACTGTAAATTATAATATTTGTAACTGTATCTATTTCTCTATTACCTTCATGCAATGCAATGCGATGCATCTATAACAGTAGTTTATACTGGTATAGTGGAGTGTTCACCCATTGATGAACCACTTAATTGCCGTCCTCTTTCATACGGGGTCTCAACTTCCACTCCCGTGGAGTACCTACCAAAGTAGGCCCTGTGTATGAGTGCAATGCATAATGCAGCATGCTTCCAATATTGACATTTAATCATAAGCAACACTCATCAAGGTATGATTAGCACGTAGTCATGTACATCATCTCATAATTACTATGAATTATGGCATGGAAACACGAGTAGCAAGCATTCATCACAATTCATTGTTCTACCATACGAGATCTCCTACCATACACTTGCCTATTCACCCTTGTGGACAATGCATAGATAGCACTGCACCCAAGCCTCCACCTAAACAAGCATCAACCCACCTCAACACAACTTAGCATTACATGCACATATTCTAATGGCGGCGTTCCTACACGCAAACCAACACATGCTACACTTTTTCATTAGATATCGTCTCGCTGTTTCGGAACTCGAACGACTATGTCTTTCTAACCCGAAACCTAACACATCAAATATTTCGGGTTTGGTAACCTCTATAACTCTACTCACATATTCCTAGTTACCATAATTTAAATATCACACCATCTAAAACTCCAATTTCAGCCCGATAGCTGCGCCATCCCATACTGGGCTACATTCGGCTCAGATGCCAAACTTCCAATCCGATGTGCCAAAACTGGCAAGCCAGCATTCTACAAAGCTTTAGAAGTTACTTACGTTAATTAGTCTACACTAATTAATCAATACTGCTTAATTCATACTAGTCATTCACTCATGAGTCTCATGGTTCTCATGCACTCGACCAGAGCAAGAGCGACAGCGGTTCGGCCGGAGGGTGACGACGGTCGCAACAAGGGGCGCACATGAGAGGCAGTAGCGCGTGGCTAGATGGAACAGGGTGATGATGGTGCGGTGCACAGAGCTGGGCGATGGGCGATTGGACTGAAGATTTTATTACGAGGCAGTGGACCAAAGATTATGTGCACAAGTGGTGCTCAACATGCCTTGGAAAATGCACTACACTACATAACCATGTCCTAAGCGCTCCTCTGTTGTTTAGGGCATCTCCAATGGTTATAGCTAGCAACTAACTATAAGACTTCCACATCATCTATATAGTACACACTAAAGTTAGCATTCTAAAGAACTATCTATAAGGATAGCTATTTGATGCTTACATGCACACACAGAATTTATGGAGGCTGCCTCGTTTGGCGCTATAGACTATCTCTAGAGCTGTAGAGAGCTGCGTTCTCTTTCTTCATTTAATATCTTCCACGTAGGACAGTTGATGACATGGACTCTCTTGTAGATAGCTGCTATAGACCCATTGGAGATGCTCTTAGTGGACAACGCAGAATGATAAGGCTCTTGTCCAAGCACTGAAGATCGCAACAGAATAGCCCAATATTATATGTTTCCATGTTTATCTGCCAAGGGATACTCGGTGAGAACCACACCCCTGCGTCGTTTTCAGTTTAGGTGGTCAACACTGGTGGTGGTGGTATTTGACAATTCCGTTTTTCTATTCAGGATTATGTATGGAGCTTACGTATTGATTTTGAGTGGTACGATCACGTAGATGGTGTATATTTTGAGCTTTGGAAGCGGTTTGCTAAGAAACGGTTAGCACCGTGCACCAATCTTATGCAGAACTAAGCTA
Organism: Dendrocalamus latiflorus; assembly: GCA_017311315.1. Taxonomy (NCBI): domain Eukaryota; kingdom Viridiplantae; phylum Streptophyta; class Magnoliopsida; order Poales; family Poaceae; genus Dendrocalamus; species Dendrocalamus latiflorus. The sequence continues at coordinate 29,530,375 of CM029634.1, forward strand.
CTAATGTTGCATGTCAGTCCATCTTATGCAAGCTGTTTGCGATTAGTGATATGTATCTCCTTCAGCAATGTTCAGAACTCAGAAGACCTTTAGGGACGCTTTGAAGGAAGTCCATGATGAGAACAAGTTTCCTGTATGTCGTGGTATGCTGGGAATTGAACTAGACAACCATGGACAAGAACACGCCGGTAGTATGGAACACCAGGTAGGCAGGGTCCTTAACAGATGTTTTTGTAATTTTATCGTCGTCTGATCATCACATGGTTTTGTTTCACTAATTGCTTTCATCTGTTTTTCCATTATAGTTTAATGCCTATGTGGTGCACATCCCTGAAACAGTAAGCATGATCTGTATGGTTCTTAACCCTAACCCTGGTAATTGGCCGATTTTTGGAAAAATCGGATCTTTCGGATACCCCGATTAGAGTATAAACTGGTCTCAAATATTTCGGTCAATACACCGAGTTATACCGATTTGCTTTGAAATATTCGGCCGAAAAACTCTGTCGGCCGAATTTTTCTAAATTCAAATTTTGATTTGGAAATTTCATACCGACATGCAGCGAAATTAACCGATAATCGGTCCTAGTAACTACCGTATTTTGGATAGCCTTTGCAATCATCTCATGTACTTCATTCTCGGGAACCGAAAGCCAGAGAGATGTGGCATCAATGTAAAGAATAACAGGTTCCCATTGGAGTTGCAGAAGTAAGAACCACGGTTATGATGACTGGTTATGCATTCTTGTTTGATGCATATTCATGCTAGCATTCATACTTTCTTGTGAAGTAAAGGCCACTATTTTGATACCTCTCAGATTCCAAAACGGAAGTGTTATGAGCAGTATGCGAGAAAGATGGTGGATATCGCAGAACGCATTGGACTTGTTTCAACAGCAGCAACTGATTGTACCAGAGACATGGGAGCTCGAGGTGGCCCGGGAGTCAACGGTTGCGGTGCTCACGAGAGCAGAGCCATAGCGCGGCAGCGCGAGGTGGACGACTACCTCTGGCAGGTGGGGCCAGGTCTACGCGTCAGTGGCAGCGGAGACGGAGTGAGAGAGAAAGCGGCTGCAACTAGAAGCCGTCATCGCGTTGAGGAGACGCAAAATAGGAGAGAGAAGAAGGCGGCTACGGGTGAGGGGTGCGGCGCAGGTGCTGTGCCCCCTGCACTTATCGTGTGCAGGGGTGCCCCTAGGAGCCGCCACGTGTCCCCTAAGTCCCAAAATAATTTCGAAAAATTCAAAAAAAACTTACAAAATCCGAAAAATTGTAAAAAGTACTTTATGTAAAAATAATTTTATTAAAAAGTATTTTTAAGTACTTAAAAAAATACTTTTTAATAAAAAGTATAAATCAAAAAAATTTAATTACTTACAAAAAAATACTTTTTACACTTTTTTGGATTTTGTAAGTTTTTTTTGAATTTTTCGGAATTTTTTTGGACTTGGAGGGACACGTGGCGGTTCCTGGGGGCATCTCTGCACGCGCTAAGTGAAGGGGCACATCACTTGAGCTGCACCCACGGGCGAGGACGGTGTTGGGCCGGAATCCGGAATAGTGCTAGTCCTTGGCTGAGACTGGGCTCATTTGGCTTTGGAAATTTTAAATCGATTTCCGAATTAAGATATTGCAGAAATGGTTTTCGATTTCTTAAAATTAGCAAACAACTCCCCAAAATTCTGGAAACACTTTGAATTATTGTAAACCCAAATAAAATACTTCCAATAGCCAAGATTGAGATAATGTCACTATTTTTTTTTATTTTTTGGTTTCTTTAAAGTTGAAACAAACCGAAGACGGTTTCTTGAAACAAATTCTTCAAACAGTTTTCTGAGTCTAAAATTGATTTGTCTTTTGCGTCGATATTTTCATCGTTCATTAATATCTAAAAAAGTACATATAAAAATTAATAGTAATAACCAAAAGTCAACCACAGTAAAATTAGTTGTTCCGCACCTCTCTGCCATTATAGTTAAAATGGCAGAGGATACACTTCCGTCACCGACGGCTAAACTCATCGGATCCTACCACTGTTTGCGCACGTGGAAGAGAGAACCGTACGAGCTAGCTTCCTCGTCTTGCAACACAATTCATGTCGTGCTGTCTACACCCAATACCACCGACTGGCCGACACGAGTCTGCTGCCGGATTGCACGGCGGATTTGTACGCTTAGCTTTTTCACAAATGGGGAAAAAAATTGCATCAGGTTTTAGCAGGAGTTGGAGATACGATCAATCTGAGATTCCAAGATTCCTTTGAAAAGAATCCATGATAGTAGGAGGCTTTGGATTCTTCGAGTCACAGAAGCATATCAAGACCTAGAAGACTTAGAATTAATAGAAGACTTTGAACAGCAAGTCAATTTCACATTTTTTTTATCATATTGAACTACATTCCTTAATTATTTAATTATCAGTACTTTCATTATTCCTTATTTATGCATTGTTATTTCTTTAAATAATTGGTTAGAATGACGTGAAAATTGAGTTGTGTTCTAGCACTGAAAAAACCCTATTTTATTTTATGGTCATATTCATCTTGACAAACCTTAGGAATAATAAATTATTATAAGATATACCATGGTAGAATAGAAATTCGAATGTTTCATACTACTAAGAGATTCGGCGTCTTACTGGTAAAATTTACAAAATGATACTAATATGAGGAATGAAGCGTGGAAAGCAATGAGATAATTGGAGTCCACGACCTTACCCAAGAGAGGAGACTTGGATTGGAGTGGTGGCAGTGCTGCGGTGTACTGGGTATTGGTTTGTAGATGGCTACCTCATTGGTAAAAGTAGTAAGGACTAGACCCTTATGCTAAGAATATAGTGATAACTCAATCACAATTTTGACTTATTAAATCTAGTTTAGTATCTGCTTGAATCAATTGAATATCTACAGAGTGTTAGCATTCCAAAAGTGGAAAGGCCTACACATAAAGAGGTGGTATGAAAACGGTAAAGCCATACTTAACAACGGTAGGAACACGCAGAGTCGGGAGGCGCTTTCTGCCTGTACATGCCGACTGTACATGTGTGGCCCCGGCCCTACAGGGTAGAGCCTATAGATAGAGAAGAGTAGTGAAAACATTGTTTTCTTAACTTAGTCATGAGAGTTTGAGAAATCTTGTAGGTAAAACTAGACAACTATGTAGAGTCAAAACCTCAAATAGCATTTAAATACATCGTGCTTCTGGTAATTGAAGATACGTTTAATGGGTGATTCCAAGACATAAGTAGGTTTATTGATGTTTCAATCTGGTAATCAACTAGTTTCAACCCCATTTCCCTTAAGAAGTTGAAGTTTGTCCTTTTAAGTTGAAGTTTCAACCCCATATCCTCATCTCTTGAGAATTCTGTCAAATAGTTAAATAGTGTTCTCCATGTGACTTGTTGAGTACAGTTGGTTGTACTCATGCTTGCTAAAAAAATCAACAGAAAAAGCTTGGAAAGAAAACAAGAAGCCCCTTGAGGATTCTTATGACATAAACAATATCTGATTTTAGGATTTATTCTCATTCAGACACGCTTATGGTGTTTCTTTTGTGATGTAATATAACTTTAGACCGTACGCCCTGCTATGTAAACCTAGGTTACTAAACGATTATTCTTTAATAAAGTTTGGCTTCATGATGAAGCTTGTGTTAGCATGATGTACACTTAACTACGATACCTCGTAGCTAAGGTTGTAAAAAAACTCGAAACTTACGAGCTATTCAAGTTCGGCTCGTTTTAGGTTCGATTCAAACTCAGCTCGAACTTTAAACGAGTCAAACTCAAACTTGATCTCGAGCTCGCGAGCTTCACTGAGTTGAGCTCGAATAGTTCGCGAGTCTTGATTCGAGCTTAAATAGTGATGCATATTAACTCTTACCGAGCTTACTCGAGCCGAACTCAAGCTCGAGCTTTTCTTATTGTTAAAATTAGTGTATGTTTGAATTATTTTGACTGTTATTGAGGTTACTAGAGCCGAGATCGAACGCACAATTTTCTTATTATTAAAAAATAGTGCATAATAAATTATTTTAATTGTTATTGAGCTTCAACGAGCCGAGCTCAAGCCTACTCGAGCTTAGGCCGAGCTGAGCTTGAGCTCAGGTCCAAGCTCAGACTCCAACTTGAACTCGGTTCGAGCTTCTACCGAGCTCAAGCCTGAAAGGCCAAACTCGCTCGAGCTCAAGCCTGAAAGGCCAAGTTCGCTCGAGCTCGACTCGTTTACAGCCCTATTCTTAACTGAATAGTCCTGAATAGTTACAGAGAAAACCTAATTACTTCATAAATTAGGGCGTTACACATCATCCGCGGATAGACCATGTCTTCTTCGGGAGTTTTGGGCTTAGCTTAAAGCTAAAGTTTTGGGCTCAACCATGTAATCTTAAGCTCCTCGAAATGGTGTGCGGCTTCCCTGATTCTCCGAGGGAAGCTAAAGTTCATCTCATACTAAACCGTTGGGCCGAGCTCCGCCTCAAGCCCGTTTTCAATAGAAGCTAGTTTTAGAGAGAGAGAGAGAGAGAGAGAGAGTTGTGATCGGCCCAAATATCAGCTTCAGCTTCTAAATTTCTCCATGTGACGAAATTGCCCTTACAACCTAATCTTTCTCTTCTCCCATTACCATGCAGGCAAGGTTAGCATTTCTCTTCCTAAAATCGTTCGGAGCCCCTTGCTGCTCTCTCTCCTAGTCAGGCTCCAGAGATGCCATGCTCCAGAGCTCGGAGTGTTTGGCCAGGCGGCTCGAGCTTCTTCCCAGAAGCCTAGCTCTGGAGCTCGGCCAAACGGAACATAAGGGCTCCAGAAAGCTGACTCCATGAGAAGTTGGCTCTCGATGAAGCTATAGCCAACAAAATAATCTGGGATTCAACTTCTCAATATTATGACTTTAAGGTTTTGCCTCTTTCACTCCTCACTCGTTAATAACAACGGATTAGTATTTGGTATGAACTCTGGAGCTGGAAAAGCTATCCTTGTTAGGTCTAGCGTCATAGGCCCTGTTCTTTCTGGTTTTTAAAAGCGGCTTTTGTCTTTTGTTACAGTACTTAACTTTTAAATGAAGTATTTTTTCAAGATATGGTCTACAAGTTAATTATAGTACATGTTAAAAGCCTAACATCTGTATCAACCAAAATCGCAAGCGAGTATCTCTCTCCGTAATCTCTGTTGCAAACAGCTAAAATTCAAATATTTCAGCTAAAAGCCATAAGCTACAACCATATCAAACAAGCCTATAGTGCAAATACAACTTGTCAAGCGGGAGCTTCTTGTTTGCATTATTGGTTCTAGTAGTGTTGTTGTTTGGTTAATGTCTTTCTTTTTCGGATCGTTGTGCTGGCGGGTGCCCCTTTATAAGCATTGCATCGTTGTAAGATCCTTTCTTGGGTTATTTTCTCTCCTTTCTATTAATGCATTGACACTTTTGCGTGTTCTCGGAAAAAAAAACACTGCTCCTGCTCCGGCTCCCAGATTTATTAGAGCCTAGTGTGTTTTGCCAGTCGGCTCTGGCTTCAGCGGACAAGCTCAGAGGCGAAGTTGGACGAAACAAAAATGCTGAAGTCCTTCGCAAGTTTCGTTCCCAGCTTAATGAATACGCGAACGAAAGCCCAGGCGAGACCCACGGAAACCTGTTCTCAATTTCTGTACAAACCAACGAAGTTCATTCTTTTAATTTATAATTTATAATTTTTTTGAATACATAAATAAGACAATTTCTTTGTCGTCGTTTAAGAACGATTTATTAGGACAGTTTTTTCAAAACGGTTTATCAGCTAATTGACATTTGATTCATCTACACAAAGCGTTAAAAACTATAAACCACAATTAGAAATTATAAGCCGCAACAAAAAAAATCGAAAGCTAGAATCCAGAAGCCAAAGCCACATAGAACAGCCCTGCAGTCCAAGGTATCTGTAATCTATGATGCACATGTGTAAAACGTCCGGTAGCTTTTAACAAAAAAGCTAACTTGTTCAATAATCAGTACACGATCCTACCACTATGCCCGCCCCTTCTTTTCCACTTAGTTTATAGCTTATATTTTTTTCAAACAAATAATTAGGATAACTTATCTGCTGTCTTTTTAAAGTGGTTTATGTTAGACCATGTGATTAGGTCCAAGATATTTTGGTGATAAATAATTGACAATGGTTAATTTGTGATGATGAATAATTGATAATTTTGTTTAGCGTTTTTATGCGAGTTGTGTCGTGTGTGTGTGGACTGATGTTGATCAAGTTGAGACGAACTTGTGCTGGAAAAATACTCTTTGGTCTTTGCATGTGCAGGTTAGGCGTGGAGACGCTCATCGTCGGTGACGAGGAGGACCGGGACTAGGAGGGGGAAATCTGACATTCAAGCGGTCGAGGATGTCACAAGGTGGTCGGGCTCACGCTGGAGCACGTGGAGATCAAAGGTAGATGATGCGCGGAGAAGCTATAGGATGTGTGGTCCTAGAGGTTTCGACACGTGACGAGTCAGAAAAATTGGAATTTTGGAAAACCCGTGTTAGAAAGGGTTTCGGATCCCTTTACTATTGGAATTGGATTAGAACTCGTAGGCTTAGGCTTAGACCATGTTTTGAGCTCTAGACTATAAATAGAGATGGGGTTAGAGGTTAACACTGTGGCTTTTAGAGATGCTATTTTTGTGCTAGGGTTTAGAGGTGCTAGAAAGACATTTTGTAGCCATCATGATTCAGAAATAAAATCATAGAGTAATTTTTTTAAAAGAAATTCTGGCAGTGGCGCATCTCGATTCGAGTTTTCAGTTGCCTACAGCCTACCAGATTGAAACTTTGTGCGACGGCTTATTGGCCTTTCTGCCGCCCACGTGCATCCGCCGAGAGGGCCAGCAACGTCGGCTTCGTTAACCTTCCTCGATCCGTGCGCAGAGCAGCAGAGTCGTGGCGATCCGGAGTTCCAGAGCTCGTGCGTGACGCGAAAGTCATCAAGAGTCAACACGTCGGCTTCATCTTCATGATCACCGTGCGTCTGAGGCGTTCGCTCAATCGCTCGGTCAGTTTTGTCCATCGGTCGGAACGTGGTATAATGCAGCGCTTTTGCTTCTAGGTCTGTGCAGTAGGCTTCGGCATGGCAAAAAGCAGTAGCACGTGCTGTCCTTTGGCACACAGGAGAAGCCAAAGTCAGCCAATTAATCAAAAGGAGCACACAACCAAAAGGGGAAGGAAAGAAAAGCATTGCCTTTTGCCATACACGTATAGGAAACAAAGCACATCAAGCTTGCCATCTTTCATATGCACAGAGAACAATGGCAACAGGAGATGTAAAATAATATGTTTATTCTTTATTAGTTGTGTTTTTTTATGTGCCTTTGTTTTCGTTGGCAGGTTAGACATCATAAGATATTGAGGTTATCAAAAAAAGTTTCCGCTGTAGCTAACTGCAATAATTCATTCTCTCTTATTGCCAACGATGATCCTATAGTTTATCAGGATAATATTTTTAAAATAGTTTATCGGTATTTGATTTATTTAAATAAACGCTTATATTAAGACAAAAATCAACTAACATAGCAAAAAAGAATCTATCCGTGCAGCGTGGCTAACTGCATGCCCAACTGCGTGCTGCACTGCTTCTTGTACATGGCCACGACAAGAAGGAATTGTATTGTCGTACGACTGTAAATTACTCCTTCCGTTTCATTTGATAAGGAGTATTAGTATTCCAAGCTTCCTGCACAATATAAGGTGCACTTGTAAGTAGATTTTATGTTACCTTCTCTATCTTGCCCTAGTTTATCTCACTATCTATCCTAAGCATTTATTATGCAAGACCACGTTCATAAACCATCATTTCTCTCTCTCACCACGTACATAAAACACCATCATCTCCCCCTTCCAAAGAACTTGATTAGAATGCTACTATGGACCTGTTTTTTTAATTGAAGTTTATAATTTTTAACTGTGACTTATAATTTTTAGACTGTTCATGCAAGAGATTACAGAGTAATAGAAACTCATGTATGATTTTTTACCGATATAAATGAAGTTGATATAATATATACTATAATTAACTTGTAGACCCTATCTTGAAAAGATACTTCGTTTAAAAATTAGTTACTGTAGAAAAGCTAAAAAGCAGCTTTTAAAAGCTGAAAAGAACAGTCCCTATAATCATTCTCTTGCGTAGTTTTCTTAGGCCCCGTTTATTTCGGCTTAAATATCTAACTTCTAGTTTATTTTTCATTATTTCTAAATCTCGTCTTTTTCTGACTTTGAGCTTTTTTGCTGGTTCTTTTTCCCCATATTCATTTGTATTTTCTATGATGGGCTACCATATTTTTTTTTCTATTTTTAATTTTTTTAAACTTAATTACACAAAATAAGGTACCATCAGCTACAGTATAATTTTAGCCAGTTACAATAAAAATTTTAGTCATAAACCACTTTTTCAGCTTAAATGAGCGGCACCTTAATCTTAGGCTAATTTGGAACAAGGAATTCCGCAAGCACCCCCTTAAAATTCTTGTTTCCAAAAAGGCTTGATTACACGCTTTGTTTTTCTTTGAGATGTGAATGTAGCCCCGCGCTGAACTATCTACACATTTAAACTGGTCAGTTGCTCTACTATAATGGAAAAGCAGAGCTCCTCCTAATTGTTAAAAAAAAAGGCCAGTTGCTGTCATTTCCGTATGACAAAATTTTGTTACTATTTCCACTGATTAACAAATTAAGTTGCTTGATTTTTTTTAGCCAAAAAGAGACAAGCAAGATGGATCGACACCTACCCTCCCAAGATAGGAAAAATTCCTGGGGCATCTTCAGTTACATGTGAAAAGAATCAGACGAACACATATTGACGGCTCCTAACATTCTGTCAGACCCCAAGTTTACTAACCTGGAATCCTCTGTGATTACACTGCATTATTCCCTGGATCAGTAGATAATGCTCACAGATACAATGCTGCATCATTTCATACATGACAAAACCATACATTACAATACCAGAGTTTTAAATAGACCACGTCGGGCCGAGGTTACAATAGGGCCGTCAGGCCAAATGTCTTACAATACATAAAAAGCGGAAGCGGAAGCGTACATAAGCGTAGGGGCACAACTCACCACAGGCAAGCGACTGGGACAACCCGAGTACCAACGCTATTAATCAGGGACCTGACTAATAACGAAGGCACCCGCCAAGACTAGCCTGGTCAACTTTACTGAGGCGAAAGGCAAGACTACCGAAGCCTATTCTAATAACCACCATCTTCATTTCCTTCGGCATCCTGATCCTCATGATAGGCGTAATGCTCTTGATTCACATCTTCTGAAAGGGGGGTTAAGAGCGAGTTTGAGCACAAACAACCGTGCTCCGCGAGCCAACACACAGAATGCAAATAATATAGATGCATGGCTGAACAAGGAAGGCTCGGGTTCTTTTATTTGCTTAAAGCGACTTTTGGAATAATCATAATTAAAATTCCTATGACTTAGCATTTGACAAAACATGCTTTAAGGAGTTTGAAATTGTGCAGTAATTATAGCGGGGTAGGTTCCATCCACCAATTTCATGGTTCCATCCACCAATGCTTAATTTTGAGTAGCAGGTTACTTCCACCTTATTACTAACACTGGAGTACATCCCTCCAGGAAAAATTACCAAAGTCAGGTTACATCCACCTAACCAACACTGGAGTACATCCCTCCACGATAAATTACCAAAGCTAGGTTACATCCACCTAACCAACACTGGAGTACATCCCTCCAGGATAAATTTCAAAATCAGAGTACATCCCTCTGATAGGTTTTTGTCCCACCCACAAAGGTTTTTTTGAAATAGAACTAACTCGAGGAAGATTTCCATGTCTGCCCTTGACCGTGGGCACGGCTATTCGAATAGTTTGTTTAAGTACTCTGCAGAGACTGTACATCTTTACCCACAAGAGATAATCGTCCCGATGGTTCTACATGATTCCTTGGACATGCAGATCGAGAGAATATCACAAGGCCTTTACAATACCTCGCTCTCTAGCATTTCACTCCTATGGGGTTACGTCCATAGGTTGTGCGGGATGTCCACCATAGGTTAGCGCAGTCGGACTCCGCTCTCCACATACGCTATCCTAGGCAACGTCACCTACATCCGGTGTCCCATTCCAAGTGGGGCTTTCATTACCCACCTACACACGTTCTCCGTGAAATGACTAGAGGGTTCAGTAAATTATTTAGCCAAGCCTACAATATGCCAGCTTGTGGTTGTACTGTTTGTACACGGACGGTCCACACAGGATTAAGTCCTTAGGTTGTTCGGGCGGTTCATTCCACAATCCCCTGTGTTACATCCACACCCACCGTTCTTTCCACCCGCCCAAACAGGTTTAGCAATTTTGAGGGTTTTGAGAAGCATAACACATTTTAACATAAATACTCAGCCACGTACATCCCATGACTGTCCCAAAACTAGTTTCCATGATTAAAGAATGATTATCAGGGCTACTAAGGCCCTGGATTCGACAAGACCAGCATGGCAGTATTATGACTTATAACTACCTTAGTTATAGTTTATGTCTAGGGCGACAATGGTCATGTGAGTTCAAAAGTTACTAGTGGGGTTTTATATCATTAGGTGGACATACGGTTATTAGCTACCTTAAGAGTGACATACTTTTGCATATAAAGTAACGCATGCAATTTTGATAATTTAAAGAAACATAATTTTGCATAAAATGTAGGATCAACATGATCAAAGTGTTGACTCGCCTGGTTCGAGAGCTTGGGGGGTCTTGTGCTGCTTCGAACTGGGTCTCGTTCGTGTCGTCAAACTCTACTCGGACGGGAGAAACCGGAAAAAGGCAACACGAGAAAACGAGAGCCGAGTAAGAACCAAATAAAATAAAACAACTCAAACGAACTCGAAAGTGAACCAAACTAGAACCATTAGACAGGTCTTGATTTTAGAAGAATTTAGGAGTTGGTTTCGTTTAATTCGGAGTTAGGGTTAAAACGTTATGGCATTTCAAAGTTTTAATTACTGGAAAATCCGAAAAATAGAAAAGGAATTGGAGGGTATTGCCGACAGGTGGGCCGCAAGGAACATAGGCCTTACATTTTAATTAGTGGGTTAAGTTAGTACTTAAGCTCCCGGTTTGTACACATATGCGATTAGCGAAGCATCTACACCGGCGGCCCTTTCTTCGGTTCGCTCCGACCGTGAGGGAGGCGGAGCTTCCCGGCGGCGGAGGAGGCACGGAGGGAAGGCTGCTCCGACCAAGACGGGCCGTCCGACCAGGCGCGCACCCCGGGGAGAGGCCAATCGGCCGGGCTCGGCGGGACGGCGGCCAACGGCGGTAATGAGGCGGCGGAGACAGGGGAGTGGGGCGCCGGCGACTCGGGTCGTTGGAGCCCGATTCCTCGGCATGTGAGTATCTTCGGCCATCTATGAGCTCACCTGGGGTGTTGATTGGGGACGAGGTGGAGCGAGGCGGGCTGGCGGCGCGAGGGGGCTCGGCGGCGAAGGAGGATACGGCGACGGCTTGCTGGGGAGGGCGGCGGAGTCCGGTGATGGGGTGAGGATGTTCACGGGGTCCCAACGATGCTCCACGCGCGGGGAATCGGCCCGAGGCGTCGCGGTTCACCGGGGCGATCCGAAGCCGGAGCTCGGGGAAAGATGGCTTCGCCGGCGACCTGCGGGCAAAGATGGAGCAATCAGCTCTAGGAGAAGAGAGATGGGGTAGAGATGAGCGCGGGGAGAAGGCTAGGGGCCCTGGCGGCGACCGGAGCAGCTCGGCGGCAAGGATTGCCTGAGGGCGCACCTGCGGCAGAGGAGGTGGCGAGCGGGGCGTCCGGGCGAGCTTCGGCGGAGGTGTGTGGCGCGACTTATAGCGGCCGGGGGAACGCAACGAGACGTCGAGGAGACAAGGCGACATGGCACCGTGCATCCACCGCGCACGCGAGGTTGACTGATGGTAGAGGGTACCACGGCAGCCATTGGCGTAGGGAAATGGCGCACGGCCGGGGAGCAGGGAGAGGGAGACACGGTGGCGTGTTGCAGGCAGCGGTGCAGTGAGTGCAGGTGAGGCTGCACTTTGTAGAGGGAAGCATGGCGTAGGAGACAGAGCTTGAGCGACGCCGAGTGGATGGGTGTGACCTGGGAGGACTACGACGGCGCAGCGCTCAGAAGGAGGACGGCAAGCAACGTGCCCGGCCACGCGGCGCTGATGGCGAGGAGGGGTGCTGAAGACGAGGGCTGACACTGCATTCAATCGCCGACGGAGTTGGTGGCGCATGACGACAAGCTGCAGAGGAGGTGCTGGAACCACGATGGAGAAGGGAAAAGCTCTGCCACCAGAGGAGAACTGAAGTGCTGGCTAGAAAGGCTTGGGGAGGAAAAATCCTACCATTAGCATACATACATACGAATATATGTATACGGGTATATATACATATATATACATGCATATATCTTTTCTTCGCATTCTTAGCCTCCTGAATCCTTTAATCCTTGAAGTATATTTCATATTTTAGATTTTATCAGATTAACTTGATTTTCTTCCCTGGAGATGGAGCAAGGTTTTCATTTTAAAGTACTTTTGCATTTTCTAGAATATACACATATATGCATATATACAGATATACATATATATGTATTTGGAAGCAAAAAGAATAGCCAAAAAAGCTTTTAATTTTTATTAACATACATTTGAATTTTTCATTAGCACCATGGCTTGAAAATGGGATGTTACAGATCCTACCCCCCTTAAAAAGGAATCTCGTCCCCGAGATTCAGGTAGAGTAGATAGAAGGAGGTGGGGACAAGCTAGCTAGCAATAGGTTCTAGGGTAATGCTTGACACTTTATCCTTTCCTTGGAGTCTTTCGGGGTCCGCCTGATGTAGTGGTACAGTCGCCTGTCAGGTGGCGACTCTTTCTTAGTAGACTTTGCGGAGTGGATCTGAGTGAATACTTGGACGAGTGGTAGGGACCCAAGCGAGTAGGAGCTACTGATTCCTGCTTCTTGCTTCTAGCCATGTCCTTGGCCATTGACAGTGTCTTGATTAGTGAGTTTACAGTGAGAGGGGGACTTGAGTCTTGATTGTCTTGACTGAGCTATTTGTCATGTCTCGCTTGTAGATCTGACGAGGTTTTCAGCAATAAGGTGAGGGGGAAATAGCACTAGATACGTGGTAGATCGCGGGGATGAGATACTCTAATCCACCCCAAAAAGAGCACACACAGAAAATTGGGGCAGCATACAAACCCCACAGAAAAACCAAGGTTTTGAAACAAGCTTTTCCTGTGACTGCGAAATACACTGCCCGAGAGCAAGAAGGCAGTGCACAGGGCCAAATAAAATATTTTGACCAAGCAACGCCTATGCGCGGAGACACACACAAAAGGGCGCGGTGTTTTGAGCACTAGGCTTGCTGAAGCAAGGCCACCAAATCTTCACGAGCATCCTTGACGTCCTCGAGCTTAAATCTTTGAAGTAAAGGGAAGGAAAGGGAAATCAAATTTCCTTTTTTGTAGACAGAAGTAGAGGAAGGAAAGCGTCGAGAAATGCTTTGGCGGTGAAGCCCATGCTCCTCTTTATTATTTGGATTTTTTTTAAATACCAGGGTTGAAAATATTTGAGTATCCCCAAAAATTTGCAAAGTAGGTACATTCCCAAGTTTTGGTTTTGAAAGCAAGTTCTTAGAAATTAAGTTTTTGGGTCCTCAGATACTGGGGCGAAGTTTGTAAAGAAACTTTGAAATCAAGGCTCTTTGCAACGAAGATACACTATATATATTTGATATAGAATTTTTATAGCAAGACTGATTTTCCGAAAGTGGTTTTGAAATACTTGAATTTTGAAATACCCCTTTTTTTTGGCAAAGGTATCCTAACCTCTTCCAATATCACAATTCCGGCAGAATAATTCACATTCATAGCCCTTCCATTCGTGGGCTTCTTATTCCAAGGCCTTGCTAATCCTGCTTATACTTGATTTATTCTATGGTATCTTCTTTCATTGCTTATTCACTGCACAACTGGTGTCTAGTACTCCAAACAGTGAATATTATCATTTATTCAATCCATAGATCATATCACCTCCAAGATATCATTCGTAATTATCATTCACCCGATCAGGGTCTCCTACTCCTCAATTGAATCTCACTTTCCTACATAAAATCATAAATCCAGTCTGGGGTTCAATTGTCAATAATCCCTTCCAACTATTCACCTAAACATTACTCCAACTTCTTTACCTTTGAATCCACCCGTACTCGATCGCTTCATGGTTTCAATATTTCTATATTTTAAATCCACCAGTACCATTCACATCTTTTACATTTTACATCTAACAGTATCACTTGTATTATGGTTCCAATATTTCAATCCACCAATAACATTTATATTATAATCCAACCTTTTCCACCATAAATTCGTAAACTCAATCCTGAATTTATTTTTGAGCGATACTACAGTATCTTTACTTGTAAATCCACCGATATCATTTGTATTATGGTTTCTTAATACTCCAATCTTTTCCATCTTTAACACATACTCATAATCCCTTTATCCAGTGATCAATCCCACTATCTACAATCTTGTGCCCAACAACTTTATTGGCATAGACATTCACCGAGACAATGTTTATTAATCAAATCTATAATTCAATGGTTATTATCACATCTCCGATCCTATTGTCTCCAAAATTTCCAATAATCCACCCGGTAGTCGACTATACTCTATTATCCCACCATTGTAAACATTCATCTAGATTCATACTGTCTATTAAAGCTACAGACCAACAATTGTTATTACACCCCATATTTCTCTGAAGATTCCATCGGTCCACTTATTCAATCGTCTAAATTGGCCCATTTATTTAACCAATCCAATTATTTAGTCAATCCAATCATTTTAAATCGGCCCACTAATTTAGCCAACCCAATCATCAAATCGGTACTCATGTAGCCAACCCAACCATTCAAACTGGTCCGCTTACTTTTCAACTAGAAATCCATACCATTGATTCTATGTCATGATTGTCATGAATCCACCAAGATTTATACATGGGTCTGAGGAACCAGAGCAAACCTTTGGAATAATTTGGTTGGAAGTTAAATCTTAGAAAATTTTCCTCGGAAGGTTAGGTTTGCAAGAAGGGGTCTGAAAATGAACTTTTTTTTAAATAATTTGATAATTGACTTCCAAGGATAAAACAACTTTTCAAAAATAAATTTCAAATTTAATCTTTGCGATTTTGGCCCAAAATAGGTTTTCGAAAGGGGTTTACAAGAGGAGTGCTGGACTTTTATTATTTGAATCCAAGATAAGAAAGCTTTAGAAGTAAAAATGACTAGGGCAGCATATAGATAAGAGGGAATCATCTAAGAGGGATGAGAATAAGCAACACATCTTATATATTTTTTTTTGCAATTAGATTTTGAAGGAACAAATCTAGTCATAACACTAACGGCCAAGCTAAGTTCAAACCACAGCCTCTACCTTGGCCTCTTCCACGAGCTGCGGCCCTTGGGGCTCGGCCCCTACCACGAGCAGCAGTCCTCCTGGGAGCCATCTGGAATAATCTAGAGCCTTTTTAGAGACTAAAAGAAGGAGCGAAAGGCACATATGAGGGTTTGCTAGCCTCCTATTAGCACAACAGAAAACCAAACGAAAGAGAAGCAATTAAAACACAAGGCATTATGCCTACGATAATTCATTACATTAAAGGGGGTTAGGTGTTACATGACAGCCGAGCACAACGCACAGGCTTATAACAGGTCATGACACCGCGTACACATCGTCTACTAACTGGGTACATAAGGGGGATACATCTGGGGAAAGTGTGCATACACACCAACAAGAGACTGCCTAGACATACTAGTATACTGTCTAACCTACATCAGTCCACCTCTGGGGACGGGGAGTGGTGCTGGCCACAGAAGACGCAATCACCTGGAAAGCGGGAGCAGGAGACGATGCTGGGAGATCGGGAACGAGACCGAGAAGGGCTCGACCTGTTGTTGGAGGGACGGGAGCGGGACGAGCGACGCCCCCTGCTAGGCTCTGCGAGGGTGCCATTGGACGGTGGGCGCACGCTTATGCGCGCCGTCAGTCGTGGGCGAGGTCCCTGGCGCTGAGCCGGTGCTAGTACTGGATCTGAAGCTGGTGCTGGAGCAGTCACTGGTGCGGTTGCGGGAGCTGAGGTTGTCACTGGGGCTGTAGCTGGAGCTGGCACTGGAGCTGGAACTGGCGCGGACACTGGAGTTGGAGGTGGAGCTGGAGTTGGTGACGTAGACAGAGGGTAGGCTGCCCTGGCTCGAAGGCGCTCGAGCCCAGCCTCTGCAGCGAGCCTCTCGCGCTCCGCCGCCTGAAAGGCGATCAGGTAGCGGTTGAGCTGGGCGCTGAGGACGTCCGACTGCTGCAGGCTCGCGGTCAGGAGAATGCGCAGATGCCCAATCTCCTGCAGGGCGAAGGCATAGGAGGCTGACATCGCCTGCGTCAGCTGGATCTGGTGTGACAGCTGGGGGTTGTCCACCCTGTGGTCGAGACGATCTGGAAGGAATTGCCCCTGGCGGATGCGAGGGGAGTGAGCAAAAGGCGACTGCCGCAGCCTCTCCTCGTGCACCTGGCACAGGTGAGCCACGGCGAGACGCGCCGCGTCCTGGATGGCGTCGGCGAGGTACATCCGTGGAGGCTCGGCATGGACAGTATGGGAGTGGAGCTCCCTGCTACTATCCCGTGCGTAGATGAAAACCTCCATGGTCCACAAATCCATGCCGTGGATGTGGGTTCTCCTGCCTCGGTAAACGGGCGGGCGGGTGTGACCGAGACAGCGCAGCAGTTGCCGCAGGATCTCTGCGAACGCTCCTTCGCCTTCCCCATGGGAGATGTGATCCCATGGACCAACTGGTGCAGCTCCGGCCATCTAAAAATTTTGAACAGCAATGGGTTAGAACAGATGAAATACAAAAGAAATTTTTGGGTGAGTATAGAAACTAAGAGAGTTGAGTAAAGCAGTATTACGCTATATTTTTGCAAGAGTTTTACATAGTTTTTGTAAATAGGACTCAGACCTTAAATCGTGACCAGTCTAGCTAAGGTTTCTACAGTCGTATGCTCTGATACCAGCTCTGTCAGACCCCAAGTTTACTAACCTGGAATCCTCTGTGATTACACTGCATTATTCCCTGGATCAGTAGATAATGCTCACAGATACAATGCTGCATCATTTCATACACGACAAAACCATACATTACAATACCAGAGTTTTAAATAGACCACGTCGGGCCGAGGTTACAATAGGGCCGTCAGGCCAAATGTCTTACAATACATAAAAAGCGGAAGCGGAAGCGTACATAAGCGTAGGGGCACAACTCACCACAGGCAAGCGACTGGGACAACCCGAGTACCAACGCTATTAATCAGGGACCTGACTAATAACGAAGGCACCCGCCAAGACTAGCCTGGTCAACTTTACTGAGGCGAAAGGCAAGACTACCGAAGCCTATTCTAATAACCACCATCTTCATTTCCTTCGGCATCCTGATCCTCATGATAGGCGTAATGCTCTTGATTCACATCTTCTGAAAGGGGGGTTAAGAGCGAGTTTGAGCACAAACAACCGTGCTCCGCGAGCCAACACACAGAATGCAAATAATATAGATGCATGGCTGAACAAGGAAGGCTCGGGTTCTTTTATTTGCTTAAAGCGACTTTTGGAATAATCATAATTAAAATTCCTATGACTTAGCATTTGACAAAACATGCTTTAAGGAGTTTGAAATTGTGCAGTAATTATAGCGGGGTAGGTTCCATCCACCAATTTCATGGTTCCATCCACCAATGCTTAATTTTGAGTAGCAGGTTACTTCCACCTTATTACTAACACTGGAGTACATCCCTCCAGGAAAAATTACCAAAGTCAGGTTACATCCACCTAACCAACACTGGAGTACATCCCTCCACGATAAATTACCAAAGCTAGGTTACATCCACCTAACCAACACTGGAGTACATCCCTCCAGGATAAATTTCAAAATCAGAGTACATCCCTCTGATAGGTTTTTGTCCCACCCACAAAGGTTTTTTTGAAATAGAACTAACTCGAGGAAGATTTCCATGTCTGCCCTTGACCGTGGGCACGGCTATTCGAATAGTTTGTTTAAGTACTCTGCAGAGACTGTACATCTTTACCCACAAGAGATAATCGTCCCGATGGTTCTACATGATTCCTTGGACATGCAGATCGAGAGAATATCACAAGGCCTTTACAATACCTCGCTCTCTAGCATTTCACTCCTATGGGGTTACGTCCATAGGTTGTGCGGGATGTCCACCATAGGTTAGCGCAGTCGGACTCCGCTCTCCACATACGCTATCCTAGGCAACGTCACCTACATCCGGTGTCCCATTCCAAGTGGGGCTTTCATTACCCACCTACACACGTTCTCCGTGAAATGACTAGAGGGTTCAGTAAATTATTTAGCCAAGCCTACAATATGCCAGCTTGTGGTTGTACTGTTTGTACACGGACGGTCCACACAGGATTAAGTCCTTAGGTTGTTCGGGC
Organism: Dendrocalamus latiflorus; assembly: GCA_017311315.1. Taxonomy (NCBI): domain Eukaryota; kingdom Viridiplantae; phylum Streptophyta; class Magnoliopsida; order Poales; family Poaceae; genus Dendrocalamus; species Dendrocalamus latiflorus. The sequence goes on from CM029634.1 coordinate 29,548,892, forward strand.
GGTTCATTCCACAATCCCCTGTGTTACATCCACACCCACCGTTCTTTCCACCCGCCCAAACAGGTTTAGCAATTTTGAGGGTTTTGAGAAGCATAACACATTTTAACATAAATACTCAGCCACGTACATCCCATGACTGTCCCAAAACTAGTTTCCATGATTAAAGAATGATTATCAGGGCTACTAAGGCCCTGGATTCGACAAGACCAGCATGGCAGTATTATGACTTATAACTACCTTAGTTATAGTTTATGTCTAGGGCGACAATGGTCATGTGAGTTCAAAAGTTACTAGTGGGGTTTTATATCATTAGGTGGACATACGGTTATTAGCTACCTTAAGAGTGACATACTTTTGCATATAAAGTAACGCATGCAATTTTGATAATTTAAAGAAACATAATTTTGCATAAAATGTAGGATCAACATGATCAAAGTGTTGACTCGCCTGGTTCGAGAGCTTGGGGGGTCTTGTGCTGCTTCGAACTGGGTCTCGTTCGCGTCGTCAAACTCTACTCGGACGGGAGAAACCGGAAAAAGGCAACACGAGAAAACGAGAGCCGAGTAAGAACCAAATAAAATAAAACAACTCAAACGAACTCGAAAGTGAACCAAACTAGAACCATTAGACAGGTCTTGATTTTAGAAGAATTTAGAAGTTGGTTTCGTTTAATTCGGAGTTAGGGTTAAAACGTTATGGCATTTCAAAGTTTTAATTACTGGAAAATCCGAAAAATAGAAAAGGAATTGGAGGGTATTGCCGACAGGTGGGCCGCAAGGAACATAGGCCTTACATTTTAATTAGTGGGTTAAGTTAGTACTTAAGCTCCCGGTTTGTACACATATGCGATTAGCGAAGCATCTACACCGGCGGCCCTTTCTTCGGTTCGCTCCGACCGTGAGGGAGGCGGAGCTTCCCGGCGGCGGAGGAGGCACGGAGGGAAGGCTGCTCCGACCAAGACGGGCCGTCCGACCAGGCGCGCACCCCGGGGAGAGGCCAATCGGCCGGGCTCGGCGGGACGGCGGCCAACGGCGGTAATGAGGCGGCGGAGACAGGGGAGTGGGGCGCCGGCGACTCGGGTCGTTGGAGCCCGATTCCTCGGCATGTGAGTATCTTCGGCCATCTATGAGCTCACCTGGGGTGTTGATTGGGGACGAGGTGGAGCGAGGCGGGCTGGCGGCGCGAGGGGGCTCGGCGGCGAAGGAGGATACGGCGACGGCTTGCTGGGGAGGGCGGCGGAGTCCGGTGATGGGGTGAGGATGTTCACGGGGTCCCAACGATGCTCCACGCGCGGGGAATCGGCCCGAGGCATCGCGGTTCACCGGGGCGATCCGAAGCCGGAGCTCGGGGAAAGATGGCTTCGCCGGCGACCTGCGGGCAAAGATGGAGCAATCAGCTCTAGGAGAAGAGAGATGGGGTAGAGATGAGCGCGGGGAGAAGGCTAGGGGCCCTGGCGGCGACCGGAGCAGCTCGGCGGCAAGGATTGCCTGAGGGCGCACCTGCGGCAGAGGAGGTGGCGAGCGGGGCGTCCGGGCGAGCTTCGGCGGAGGTGTGTGGCGCGACTTATAGCGGCCGGGGGAACGCAACGAGACGTCGAGGAGACAAGGCGACATGGCACCGTGCATCCACCGCGCACGCGAGGTTGACTGATGGTAGAGGGTACCACGGCAGCCATTGGCGTAGGGAAATGGCGCACGGCCGGGGAGCAGGGAGAGGGAGACACGGTGGCGTGTTGCAGGCAGCGGTGCAGTGAGTGCAGGTGAGGCTGCACTTTGTAGAGGGAAGCATGGCGTAGGAGACAGAGCTTGAGCGACGCCGAGTGGATGGGTGTGACCTGGGAGGACTACGACGGCGCAGCGCTCAGAAGGAGGACGGCAAGCAACGTGCCCGGCCACGCGGCGCTGATGGCGAGGAGGGGTGCTGAAGACGAGGGCTGACACTGCATTCAATCGCCGACGGAGTTGGTGGCGCATGACGACAAGCTGCAGAGGAGGTGCTGGAACCACGATGGAGAAGGGAAAAGCTCTGCCACCAGAGGAGAACTGAAGTGCTGGCTAGAAAGGCTTGGGGAGGAAAAATCCTACCATTAGCATACATACATACGAATATATGTATACGGGTATATATACATATATATACATGCATATATCTTTTCTTCGCATTCTTAGCCTCCTGAATCCTTTAATCCTTGAAGTATATTTCATATTTTAGATTTTATCAGATTAACTTGATTTTCTTCCCTGGAGATGGAGCAAGGTTTTCATTTTAAAGTACTTTTGCATTTTCTAGAATATACACATATATGCATATATACAGATATACATATATATGTATTTGGAAGCAAAAAGAATAGCCAAAAAAGCTTTTAATTTTTATTAACATACATTTGAATTTTTCATTAGCACCATGGCTTGAAAATGGGATGTTACACATTCCCTCCCGATAGGGAATACGATAATTTGCCATATCCAAACATAGTTCGCATTATTTCGTGCCAATATTGAAAGGCAGCAATAATAAATAAAATGCTTTCCTCCTATCAACATAAACGCCCTAAATAATTCACCGCGGAGATTTTCGCACCCCTCGCTCTTGAACAAAAAATTCAATAGGGAACTCCCTACATCCTTACGGGCTTAAACCCGGGGGAGTTCCCGGCCGGAGGGCCTGCCCACGTCGCCCCTGCGTTCCGTGTGGCCGGCGCGTGGCGCCCAAAAAACGGTACGGTCGGGAGACCTTTTTTACGAAAAAGTACCTGCATTTTTCCGAAATTACGTAAAGGTCCTTTGTTCTCGCAAAAGATCCCTGCCAATTTTTTTAAGCCACTTTTTTTTTGAAAACACCCCTCCACTTTGCAGGATAGCGCCCTGCGGTTTTCTAAATTACGTACGGACCCTCGTTTTGTTACGTACAGGTCCTCAGATTTTTACGAAAAAGACCTTTAACTTTTTCGAAAATACACATGTGCCCTCGATTTTTTAAAAAAAACTCCTCACGAATTATCGCCTCTTTTTATTTCGGTACACACGGTGGCTGGCGCGGCGTGACGCCGCACCTATGAGGCTAGTATATATGGTCTCATGTAGGAAGGCCGTGTTACTATCCATCTAGTATTGGCAATTAAGGATGGATTTATTTAGACTATGTTTTATAATTTTTTGTTTAAATTTTTGAATTTTAATTATTCATGAGAGAGAGTATAGAGAGAGATACCCACATGTGATTTTGGTCATATAAATGAAGTCAAGATAATGTCTACAATAATCAATTTGTAGACTTGTTTTAAAAAATATTTTATTTTAAAGATAGTTACCTAAAAAGGCAAACTATAAGGCTAAAAGAACAAGCCTAAATAAGTATGGATGAACTAGCCAGAGAGCACCATTTGATCCGTTTGAGTCATCAACCAACGGCCGAACTGTTCCGGGACCGTTCCTGCTTCCTGTGCTAATGAGCAACTAGGAAGCTTCCTATTTAGGCTCTGCTCGTTTCGGCTTCTGCTTCTGACTTCCGGCTTATTTTTCACTATTTATAAATTTCGTCTTTTTCTGAACTTTTGGTTTTTTGCTGAGCTTTTTTACCGGTTCTTTTTTCCCGTATTTGTTTGTATTATACGTAATGGACTAACATATTTTTTATATTTTTTAAATTTAATTATGCTAAATAAGTCTTTGTAAACTACAGTATTTTTTTCAATCAGCTACAATACCTTAATTTTCGTCCGTGCTTCCTACACGCGCACGCTGCACGCGCACTTCTTCTATGATGTGACCAAACCTTTTGAAATTGCACCCTTTTAACACCTGATGTGCCCATTTTGTGCAGCGAAGAGACGCCAAAGGATCGGAACCGCAATCATTTCGTGCGGTACTACTAGAAGCCGCCCAAGGCAAGCTAAGCAGGTGAGGTTGTCGCCTCACCTCCCCACATTTCAGAACAAACTCCATTGCAGCTAGGTGTTCTTGTCTTCATCCTCGTCTCCGTGTTGAAGTGTTCAATTGCGATTCATCTGCTGACTTGAGATTGGTCCGCTGCACTCGCCGCGCCGGCTGTTAGTGGTAGGCTCGATCACACGCACGCCTACCTAGATGGATCCATTTTCTGTTGCCTTTTAAGATTTTACGAGTGGTTGCTCGCCACGTCGAGATTCGGTCACTGCAGCAGATGCGATCTCTTTCGGATGTGAATCCTTTTATTGGAAGAATTTCCTTTTCTTAGTGTTTGTTGTTCAAATTAATAGTGGTATGTCAACAAGAACATTAGAAAGTTGGTCCAAGGATTTGCAGCTTTTTTTTGGTAAGGTGAAAGAAGTACAAGAAATTGGATCTTACAAATTAAACTGTGATGTTTTGTGAGGCCCTGATTCTGCCGGGTTTTTTTTCACTATTCATAAGTTTCGTCTTTTTCTGAACTTTTGGCTTTTTGTTGAGCTTTTCTGCCGGTTCTTTTTTTTCCCGTATTTGTTTGTATTATACGTAATGGGCTAACATATTTTTTCTATTTTTAAATTTTTTAAATTTAATTATGCTAAATAAGCCTCTGTCAGCTACAGTGTTTTTTCAGCCAGCTACAGTGTTTTCAGCCATAAGCCATGAGCTTTTCAGCCGAACCGATCACCACCTTATTAGGAGGGCTCTGTTAGGAATAAAGGAGTTTCTTTTAAGAAATTTCAAGAAACAAAAATGTTGTCTGGATGTTTCGGGTTGTATAAAATCTCTGTGTGTTCTAAATATAACCAAATTGTTATATTTTATGATCCGAATCTGATCAGATCTGATCACTTCTAGTCGAGTTCGACCATTATTGGTCTTTTCAACCGCTTGAAGGGTTCAATCAAGTTTCAGTTGGCAATGCAAATTGGTTGGAGGTTATGATTGGAATCATCTTCGTATTCGTGATGAACTCTTTGCTGACTGGAGTCAGACGTGGCTACTTGAGGCGCTTCGGAATATAACTCTTCATCGTTATCTTGGGAAACTCTCCGAGCTAGGTGTTGTTTTCGTCTTTGATAAGGTTACTATTCAAGTTTCTGAGTAGATCTCTGGAGTCAGACCTTTTCTTCATTAGGGACTCTTGTTTCCTAGTCTATATATGTACCCATGTAGTCACCCGGTTGAGATACGTTAAAGTTCCTTGTGCTTATAATTTCTTCCCACATAGTGAATTATGCCTTCGTGCATCCATAGTTTTCCCCACAATGGTTTTTTACGTTAAATTTGTGTTTTCCATTCTTTCGATCTTCTACTTTTACTGTACATTCCATAACAAGTGGTATCAAAGCTCCAAGTTCGAAATCAAAGTCGCTGCCCTAGGAGGATGAGACTCCCAGGGCAGCCATCGCATGGACAAAGCATCCCTACGTGCCACCGAGGCGCAGCATCGAGGACTCGCCTCAACTCTGTTACACGACTCGACTTTATACTAAGCATCAACTCACGTTCTACCTCGGCGATTGTTCCAGTGTCAGCTTCCGCCAACATCATCGCTAGCGCCGCCTGGTGCCATGCCATGACATCATACTATACCAGCTCCATCGATGATCTTCCGCCTTAGTCGATCGTCATCTTCCATCAAGAAGCTGCGTCGTCAGATCTACATATTTTCTATTGCCTATTATTGCAGCATTCACGGGGGATTAATCATTGGCAATTTCTTCGACGATCCGTTGTCTGCTATGTGTTACTGTGGCAATATCCTTAGATGAGTCTAAGGCGGAGTTATAATCTTTCAACACAAAATGCTTTATTGGGGAGACTTTATAGAAGAAAAATTATCAGCTATGTGGATAACTAAACTTAGTGTTTTGTTCATCGTTTGGATATGTTGCAATTTGGATCGCTTGCATGACATCATAGAGGAGTTTATTGCATTTTCTTTTTTGTTACATGAGGAATTCGGCTCAAGTTGGAGATTGTTATATTTTGTGATCCGAATCTAGTTAGATCCAACTAATGCTGATCTTTTCAACCGCTTGAAGAGTCTAATTAGGTTTTGCTTAGCAATGTGATCTAGTCAGAGGTTATGATTGGGATCATCTTCGTATCCATGATGGATTTTGCACCGACTAGAGTCAGACATGACTAATTAAGGTGCCTCCAACTATAACTTTTCACCATTATCTTCTAAGACTCTCTGAGTGGGGTATTGTTCCCATCTCTGATAATATTACTATTTAAGTTTTCGAGTAGATCTCTGTTTTATTGCCGATTAGGACTCTGTTTCTTTTCTCTGTTAGGGATTTTTGTTTCCTAGTCTATATATGTACCCCTATAGTCTCATGTTGAGATAAGCTGAAGTTCTCCGTGTTGTAATTTCTCCTCGTACAGTGAATTTCACCTTCTTGCGTTCATAGTTTTTTTCCTGTAAAGGTTTTTCATGTTAAATCTGTGTCTTCTATTCTTGTTTTATAACACAAATAGGTGTGCATTTGTTGATACAGAGTGATTTAGCGTCAAGCCTTCACCAAAGAAAAGACCTGATGGAGAACTCAGCTGAAATACAAAGAAAAGACCTGATGGAGAACTCAGCTGAAATACAAAGAAACTAACTTCAGACCCAGATTTTCAGAAAGAAACAATTCCACAAATATGAGACCTTCCACATGTTCATCGAGCGTTGAGATAGTGAGCAATTGCCAAAGATGAGGTGATCATCCATGGAAAAACCTGCGTACTCAAACCCACCAAAGAAACCAACCCTGCTCCCATTGCTGGTCCAACATAGACACACAGATTTCCCCGCTCGGTTGGGCTGAAAAGCTATGTCTTACGGCTGAAATTACACTGTAGCGGCTGAAATTTTACTGTAGCTGAAGGTGGCTTATTTGGCGTAATTAAATTTAAAAATAGAAAAAAATATGCTAGCTCATCATAGACAACGCAAATGAATACGGGAAAAAAGAACCGGCAAACAAGCTAAAAAAAACCAAAAGTTCAGAAAAAGATGAAATTTATGAATAATAAAAAATAAGCCAGAAGCTGGAGTCAAAACGAGCGGGTAGCAAGCTACTTGTCTCAAGTCACGTGACATATCACAATGCACTAAGTTTGTCAGGATCACGTGACATCTGGTTTCTGTAACTCCCTTGTTTTTGGGAACAGGGACGCTGTTACCTTCCGTAACAGCTCAGAAGTTCAGTTACGGACAGAAGGAGTATCATACCTACTCACGAACATTTAAAAGAGTTAATTTAATTAAATATCACCTAGCGGTCAACGTTAACAATATAAGGGCGACCAAGCTCAAAACTTTTAACTTACATTCAAAAGAACCCAAGAAACTCCCACAGGAATGCTTGGGTGCGGTCGTAATCCTATCACAAAAACTTTATGCATTCTTTCTTCTTCTGGTATTGTTATGGTGAAAATATAGCAAGATTGAGTACAACCAACAATACTCAATAAGTTCCTATAGCAGAATACATTTATAGGGTTATTTTCTATATGCAAGGTTAAATCAGAGGATGGTTTTGTGTTTTTTTTTGCGTAAAGCCAAATTTTCAATATTATATCATAATTAGATTTTCAAACCTACGACTTAGCCACTTCAATTGAAATAAAATAAACAAGTAAAATGTTTATAAGCATTTGACTATGTGAGAGCAACTCTCCTCACATGTATTTCACATGTCCAGTCCATGGATCTCAGCCCATGTCCTTTACTATACTCCTATACCAATAACCATTTTGTGAAAAGTACACACTGTGGTATTTCAACACGCTGCCCATGACTAGGGGCACGACTATTTGAATAGATTATTAACACTCTGCAGATGTGTACAATTTTACCCACAAGATATGATTATCTCGTAATGTCGGTCTTTACACGTTTCCGTAGGTGTGTGACTAAATAATCATAACAAAACATTTACAATGCTTAGTTCCGAGGTTTTCCCCTACTTCAGAGGTAAGAATCCTTCAGCGCTAAGGTACCTCCGTTGTTAAGGTAACCCCCTTATTAGCGAGTGTGCACTCCATATAAGAGCAGGGACCTTTTAGGTCCCTCCCAGGCAGTGACCCCTATAGGCTCACCCCCATCACTTTTCACCGGGCAATGACCCCGCAAGTCATCCCCAACCTAACAACACTTGCACAGGAGTCCACACCGAAACTAAGCAGATTAGTTGGCCAGGTCCGTCCCATACTAGACTTGTGGTTGTATGATGGGTGTAGAAATGAGTACACACAGATTCGGTCCTTAATCGATTCCATCCAACAATCCAAATCTCGGGGAGTACCTGTATCGGTCTCAAGTCAACTTCTTGCCCGTGTCTCCCATCATTTTATTAAAAAAATCCATGTTTCCAACAGTAACCCATGTTACCACTACCATTATCATGTTTTGAATTTTAGTTGGCAATGTTTATGTCATATTTACTATTATATCTAAAGCATATTGAAGCACAATCATTAATTGGCAATATTACTATTGTGATAATCCTATGGTGATAAGAGTAAAGTAATATCAAATGAGAAGACAAGAGGTTTCGCTGTATGGTGTAGCTAGGCAATCTATATACACAATACAGGTGAGCATGCATTTGTATTTGAAATCAAAATATTACATTTGAAATTTTGGTTCAACATGATCAATATAAGGACTTGCCTCATTTTCTGATATCTTCGATTTTTCCTTTGTAGGCTTCGGGCCTTGCTTCGATTGCTCTTGTAGTTCTTCAGTTGACCAACTCGCTAGTCCGAATACTAACATAGGAAAACGAATGCAAATGAGTTCCTGCTTGGCGGAATGCAAGCTGGGAATAAAATACAATAAAATAACCAAAAGATATAAAGAAAATAGGATCAGTGGACAGGGTTTAGGTGGTGCTTGACTTAGCTGGATAGAACTGGAATTAGACTAAATGGGTCTGAGACGGTCGAAGGGGTATATAGGAGTTATATGGATTTTTGCGAATTGTCGTGGGTATGGACGGTATTGGATTTGGAGTCGGAATATCATTGGGTGGTTTAGAGCTTTATCGATGTCTGATATGGGAAAACGGAGCTAAGAAATGGGTAAATGGACTTGAAATGATCGAAATAGATGTATATATGCATTTTGGGGTTTCATGAACAGTAACAGGCTTGGTACTGTTTATCATGAGTTTTACTATTTATAGAGGGTTTGGTCCTTATCGAGTTGGTGTTGTGTACTCGAAGAACAAAGTTTTGAGTACTCGGGTGGTTTCTATTGGCACAAATCTTGCTTACGAGCGGAGGTATTTGTGGAGCTGTAAGATATGGTCATAATCGAGTTACGACTACTGAGACTGAGTATTCAGTGTGGTTGTAAACCACAACGTGGTCATAAACCATAACGCGATCATAAACCATAGCGCGGTCATAAACCACAACGTGGTCGTAACGACAACGTGGTCATAACGACTCCTGAGTAGTCGTACTCATCAGTTTTGGGCACGACTACGAAGTTGGGTGGACGGCCGAGGTTCGATTTCGAGGGCGAAGTCGACGGAGATCGGACGGTGTACAAGTTGCTACTGAGATCAGACAATGTTCGAGTAGTTGCGGGGATTGGACGGCGTCTAGGTGGCTTAAGAGCATCGAACGATGTGCGAGTAGCTCAAGAGATCATCGGACAGCGTGCGAGTAGCTTAAGAGCATCGAATGGCGTAAAAGTGGCTTAGGAGCATCGAACGGCATTTGAGTGGCTTAGGAGGATTAGACAGTGTCCGAGTGGTGTTGCTTAGGACTCGAAGTGGTGCGGCCGAATTGTCTCTCGATTACAAGGTGGTCGGAGATTTCAAGCGGTGGAGCTATCGGAGAATTCAAGTAGTGGAGTGGTTAGAGAAACCAAGCGGTGGAGCAATCAGAGATTTTGTGGTCAAAACAACAATTGGCAACCACGGGTGGGTTCCTGGGGACACAAGAATTCCATTTTTGGGCTCAGGAGCGGTTGAAAGTAAGGCAAACGTCAGCGGTGAGGTCTTCTCTTTTTGGAACTTTTGAATGGCACAAGGGTTAACGCCGAGTTAAGAGGACAATAATGTTAGGGTTTGGGCACCTATGGGGTTAGAGGAAGCTCAGGAAAGTGGTGGCTTGGGTCATGGTTCACCAGGTTAGCTATCCACGAGAAGTCTTAAGGTCGGGCGGCAGCGCTAGTTGCCAGCATGGGAAGGGGCTCGAGATGCTAAGGCAGTGGTTCGGTGGTGTTCTTGAGAGCATAATGGTGCTATGGGCAAAAGCAACTGGAAAGTAATTGATTGAATGGAAAAAAAATCAAAACTTGGCTTACTTTGAGGTCTTTGAGTGGTCATTGATGAGGCATCAGTTGAGGGCTCAATTGGGGTGTGGGGGTGGCTCACTGGACGCCTATGCGATGTCTGGGAGGTGATCTCGGGCTTTTATAGCCATCCCATGGCGGCTCGGCACAGGGATGGGGCTAAGGTGGAGGTGTCATGTGACAGAGGTCAGGAAGGCACAAGAAGGCACGTCGCTGCTGGCAGAGGGGAGGTACAGGTTGTGTCAGGCGCAGTATTGCAGTGGTCAAAAGCTGTTAGAGGCGTGTCAGGTCAGCTGTGAGAGGATGAGAGTAGAGAGAGCAAAATGGACGACTTCGGTGGCAGGGTGAGATGGGTACGGTGCTTGGCCAGGTGAGGGTCGCGGCATTAAGGAGAGTGACAGGTATCAAGGATGTTGTGCACTAGCTTGGTAGTAGTTGGTTGGGCGGCAAGGAGGTTTGCGGCGCGAGGTAGTCGGCCAAGAGAGAATAGAGAGAGCGGAAAGGCAGAGGCAGCGGAGAGCTCTGTTGACTGCTCTAATGCACAGCAGGGGCAATTAAGAGGGGGTCAGAGGTAGGATAAGCGAGGAAGTACGCCCTTTGACCTTTGGCAGAGGCATAGCAGTGGCAAGAAGGAATGAGAAGGAGCGACGATGAAAAGATCAGGGCGACGGCAATATTTTCAGTTGATGAACAGTGTCCACTCGCTGCACTGTACACAGAGGAAGAAGGGCAGAAGCAGAGGTGGGAGGGAGAGGTTTGAATGGTGGCGATTTAAGGAGAAAATGGGGAAGAACTAAATGAAATCAAACTCAAAAGTAAATTCAAATTTATTTTGAAATTCGATTTTGTTTCAGTTTTTTACTTTTTGTTGTTCCAATTGATTAAGCTTGATCATGTTGTTAAGGTCATATCCTAATGAAATAGTACTACTAGTGTTTGCCATGGTGAAAGATCAAGCTCCAATTAAGTTGGTTAAGGGGGAGATTGAAAGATTAAGATCCGATTAAGTTGGTTTTGGTGTTAATGAAAAATATCATTATGAAATCTTGGTAATAAGGACAAATACTTTTATAATGTTTTGGTGATAATGACAAATGTATATATGAAACTAATATGATTGTTCAAGTATATTATAGTTTAGTCTCATTTGGATGGAAAGGTGAAATCAAAGAGGTACGCATTCGAAATCATTCTCTAATATACTAATGCATTCCATAGATCCAAAATATTGATTGAATTCCTCGATTAGTCCAAAATGAATATGTGCATATGTCTTCATTATATACACTTATATGCACACATTTAGGGGGAGCTCTCTCTCTATGTTTTGGAGTTTCATAAGTATTGATTCATGCTTCTTTTAATATGCATATTTAGGATCTTTACTTTGAAATACATTCTTGAGTATTATGGACCATCATGTGTTGATGAGGTTGATGAAAAAGATGCATTATGAGTTAATGCATATCGAGACGATGACTCAAGGAAAAGGTATGAGGCTCTGTGTGAGCGGTACTACCGGTCCTGGCAGTCTGACCGGCATTGTGTATGCGGTCTGACCGGCCAGACCTGGGCCAAGGGGCAGTCTGACCATGGGGCGGTCTGACCAGCCTTGAGATGGCGGTCTGACTGGCCTGTCAACGGCGGTCAGACTGGCCATGAGTTGGCGGTCTGAGCGGGCCCTGGAAGTACCGGTGTTAAAGAAGCGGAACTTCCGAGAATTCAGAAGTTCCGAGTTCTGAGCGGTATGTTTTTTCCAGAGAGCATCTTTTTGAAAAACTTAGCCTCTTGGAAATCGGAAGTTCCGGTCCATATGTCGGAACTTCTGAAAAATTGGAAGTTTAAAAAAATGAACGGTGGAAGTTCCGATTTTGGCTCCAACGGCTAATTTTCTGACCGTTGGCGAGGCAATTGGAAGTTTCGGTTTTTCGCTGGCGGTACTTCCGTTTTCCCTGATTTTTCAGGGATTTGGCTCCAACGGCTATTTTTTGGGTGTGGGGTATAAATACCCCCTTGTGGCCGGTTGGAGAGGTTGTTGATGGGTTCATTCCTATGTTCTTGAGCTAGAGTGAGGCTCTCCACTCAATTGTGCATGTGTTGCACTTTGTGAGAAGGGAGAGAGGATCTAGAGTGCATGTGTTGCATCTAGAGGTGGACTTTGTGTCCAAGTGAGCTTGTGCATTCGTTGCACGTGGTGAGAGTCAAGTGAAGGACTTGACTTGTTACTCTTAGAGTTTGCCGACTCCTAGACGGCGTTGGAGGCGTCATGCGCGATGATATTCTCAAAGAAGGTTGTGAGAAGACCCGGCGAAGTTGTGAAGGTTGGAGCTCACCTACCCGGAGCGGGAAAGAGCTACCACTAGTAGAATTGAGGTGGAAGGCTTTATTCGTGGAGCCGGTCCAATTAGTTCGGGCTTACCTCAACGTGGACTAGGGGAGACCGGCAAGTCTCCGAACACCACGGTAAAAGAGACTGTGTCATTTGTGGTTTGCTTTCTTGTGCTCAATTTACTTTCAAGCAATTTACTTACATAGAATTAATTTGATTGCTTGTATAACTAGGATTGCAAACTTTTGACCTAGGCTAGAATTGTTGGTGCACTTAGGTGAATTTATTTGTTCTAGGCGCTATTTGATCTAAACCAAATTGATTTGAGCTTCCGCATTGTATGCTTGGTTTAGGCAAATAGAAAATGTCTTGAATTGTTAATATTAATTTCAAGAGAATTTTTAGACCGCCTATTCACCCTTCTCTAGTCAGCCTCCTCGATCTTACACATGGCAACATTTACAAAGTTGACCAGGGTATAACATGACCTTGTGGTTGGCTGATGACCAAATAGCCAATAGACATTATTGGGTAGAATCTCATTTCATGTCAGAATTAGTAGTACCCATACCCTGTGGATGGTTTACCTTAACATTAACCAGGTAGCCACAACAGAAGAGATGAATCCATAGGTAGATTTATCATTGCACAAGAAAAAGGGTACTAATCTGATGAGAATATAATAATCCTTAATATACTATTTATCTATAAATAGTATTATTGCGTCATCTGTTTTTAAGTATACCTCTTATATTCATAAGGGAGAGACCTAATCATATGGTCATGAGCCTTTCCATGACTGCTCCATGGTTGTGAGCCTTTCCACGACCAGCCCATGGTTGAAAGCTTTCCACAACTGCTTCATAATCGTAAGTCTTTCTATGAACATGACATAGTCGTAAGCCATTCTACAACCACCCTATGGTCATGAACTCTTCTACAACTAGCGTAACTTTGACTAGCTTGTCTACGACAACCTATTACATTGCGGGTCTGTCTGACAAGGTAGTTAGCGTATGTAGTTGTTCTCTAGAATAATTGCTCGTAACATCTCCCTGTAAAAAGTACCAAATGACTTGATCATATTTTTGACCTACAAGAAACATTCGACAACATCAGAAAACACTGTTTGACACTCAATCCTGAGAAGTGTGTGTTTGCAGTTTCTTCAGAAAAATTACTCGGATTCCTTATTTCTGCAAGAGGTATTGAAGCAAATTCTGAAAAGATAAAAGGCCATTGAGCAAATGCACCCTCCAACCTCTAAGAAAGAAGTCTAAAAGCTCATAGGGTGCATAACATCTTTAAGTTATTTCATCGTGTGGCTGGGAGAAAAAGGATTTTCTTTCTAGGAAGCACGAGGGTTTCGAGTGGTCAAAGGCGGACAACGACGCCTTCGAGGATATCAAGAGGTATCTTACAAGTGCACCTGTTCTGGTTTCCTCAAAACCAGAAGAGACACTCTTAATATATATAGCTGCCACGCCACAGGCAGTGAGCACAGTAATGGTGGCAGAACGCAAAGGCGTACAACGACTAGTTTACCACGTAAGTGAAGTTTTACATGGGCATAAGGAACGATGCCCTCGGGTTCAAAAACTTTTATATTCCCTCCTCATATCTTCGAGGAAACTGAGGTATTATTTTCATGTGCACAAAATTATTATGCCATCTAAGTTTTCCTTATGAGAGATCCTTTAGAATAGAGAAGCACCAGGACGCATGGCAAAATGGTTGGTCGGACTTGGGGAGTTCAATCTCTATTTTGTGTCCCAAACGGCTATTAAATCCCAAATCTTGGCAGACTTTGTCATTGAATGGACAAATCCTGAACCTCTTTAGGATCTCTAGTACAATTTCCGCGACCAGTGAATGATGTACTTTGATGGGTCAATTACACTTAGTGGCTCAAGGGCTGAGGTGGTCCTGGAATCTCCCACAGGAGAGACCTTAAAGTATGCCATTCAATTAAACTTTCTAGCCACTAATAACATAGCTGATTACGAAGGTTTGTTTGCTGGCATATAAGCAAAAAAATGCTCAGGATTCGTTGACAACTCGTGAGAGGAGACTCTCAACTGGTTGTGAATCAGGTAAGAAAAGAGTACTAGTGCTCTCATTCAACTATATATCAGTACTTATCGAAAATTAGAAAGCTTGAGAAACATTTTTTCTCGCTGACTAGTTGGCTCGAATGTCTTCTTCCCGATCACAAGTACTGAAAGGAGTCTTCTTAGAATAGCTCCAGAAGCCGTCTTTAGTTGAAGCACCATAAACACCTTCTAATGAGATAGCCTCTCTAGAATATAAGGGTACTTGGACAGGAGCCATCTATGAATATCTTCAAAAGGGTATCGTACCCGATGATGGTCCCGAAGTAGATAGTTTATCCTGAAAGGCCAAAATGTATACTTTGGTTGAAGGAGTCTATAAATGAAGTAGTCAATGGGTTCTCATGCAATGCATATCACAGAAAGAAGGATTACATCTCCTTCACAATATACATGGAGGCATCTGTGGAGCACATGCTTCTTATAGAATGTTGGTGGAAAAGGCCTTCTTGCAAGGTTTTTACTGGCCGACAGCCCCCCATGACAGCGAAGACTTGGATAAGAAATATGTACAATACCAGTTTCATAGTAGGTAAATACACCAACCAGCTCAAGCTTTACAGAATATATCTCTCTGTTGGCCTTTTGCGACCTAGGGTGTTGATATACTAGGACTGTTCCTAAAAGCATTAGGGGCTTCGAATTTCCTTTTGTGGCTATTGACATGTTCACAAAATGGATTGAAACCGAACCTGTAACTGGGATAACAATGGAAGCCGCTAAAAGGTTTATGATGAGAAGCATAATTACTCTATTTGGAGTGCCAAGTCAAATAATTATAGATAATGCTAAGAAATTCTCAAGTGCAAATTTTCAAGAATTTTTGCAAAGAATCGAGTACCAAGTTGTGTTATGCCTCTATTGCCCATCCCCAATGCAATGGAGCAGTCAAAAGAGCGAATGGCAAAATAATGTAGGGAATTAAAACTCGGGTCTTCGACCAGCTTGTAAAAAACTTGGGGGCTTGGGTACAAGAATTACCCTCGGTATTATGGGCAGGTTGCATGGCTCCTAGTCGGGCAATAGGTGAAACACTGTTTTTTTTCTAGTTTTTGGGGGCTAAAGCTATGCTTCCTCCAGAACTGAAGATTCGATCGAAAAGGGTTGAAAATTTCAACGACTCCAATCAAGTGAAACATCAAACAGATGACATTGATCTACTCGAAGAGAAGAGAAATCAAGCCTTAATCTGTTTGATGGTCTACAAACAAGCCCTACGTAAATACTATGATCGTAAAGTCCAACCTCACATCGTTACTATAGGTGACTTGGTGTTGAAGAAAATTCAATCCTAGTCTAATCGGAACAAACTTCCTCCAAGTGGGAAGGTCCTTACACAGTGGTTTAAATTACATGACCAGGATTGGTACGACTTGCCATGGAAGATGACTGAGTCCTCTCAAATTCTTAAAATATCGACCAGCTACACAAATTCTATGTGTAACCATTTACTCTCTCAATAAAATATCAATAAAAGTTTTGAGTTATTTTAATCTTTTTGTCATACATTGAGTGGGGCTTTTTTATGTTTATTCGACCACTTTTAGCAAACTCAATTCATTTAAACTGGTCGAAGGAAGAAACATCATCTAGTCGACGCCTTTCCTTTCTGCACGTGGTTTTATCCACTAGAAGGAACTTTGTAGTGACGTACTATTTCTAACTCTTACTATTAGTACAAAACAATTGAGTTCACTAAGAAAAGTCGAACAAATTTAAATTAGATCACTGAGTGTTTATCCTGTTCTCGTTTACGCTCTTGATTTGATTAACCTGGTCAAAGAAAGGGTAACGTCACCCAGTTAAAGCCTTTTCTTTCTGCATGTGGTCTGCCCACTAGAAGAAACTTCCTAGCGTCGATTCAATCCTAACTTTTACTACCAGAACATGACAATCAAAGTCGACAACAATAGTTGAATAAACTACTCTATTTTCCACAAACCCTATTTTACACTATTTGCTTAGTTTATTCGTATAAACTAAGTAAATAGTCGGGAGCCAGGATAAAGTTATTGATATAACTTTCATTCTTAGTCTAAATTTTAGCCTCTTTCATTTTTTATTGTCTTACAAGTTACTAACTACTCGACAAGATAATTTGCTGGAAAAAGGAAGATTGAAATTTCATGAACAAAAGACTTGCCTTCAAGACAACTTTCGGTGATCCCAGTTTGTCTGCCCATTTCATAGTAGTATCAGAAGAGCTCCAGATTTGCAGGAATCCCCAGATAAGCCTCGCACAGGTACATGAATATGCTTAACATGGTGATGGAATTGGGAACTAGATTCACCAACTCCACCCCAAAGTGTTCTAGTACCAGTGTGAAGAAGGGATGAGTGGGTAATCAAAGGCCACACTCATAGTATGTTTGAAATACTGAAATTTACCTGATTTCCCCTGATGGCCAATGCTGTCCGGTAGCCTCGATCTACTTCACAAATTTCTTTTGAGGGATCTTCTTAGAAGCGACCAAGGCCTTCATCTTCACAGCATCCACCTCCGACACTGCCCAAATTGAAGAGGTTCTGATCATTTTCTCTAGGAGGTTGGTTGGATTTGGAAGAAGTCAGAGGAAGGAGATGACTTGGTTGGCGGCAGAAAACTCGAAGAACAGCAGAACGGAAGAGGAGAAGTAAGAACCCTAAAGTTACCCATACGGTAACTTTTTATAGCCGCACGTGTGAGTTAAAGATCGTGGGAACTCAATAGTTTTGGCCTTTTCAGGAACCATTCCAATGGACAAATTTGTGAGAGTCGCGTAGAATTCTTAAGTTTGCCTATTTAAAACTAGCATGTCTTTACAACTCAAGCGAAATTCCTTGTTGACCAAGTCTACTACTGGTCAAATGAAATTGAAAAGGCCTTGTGATGTGACCACGCCACCAACACGTACGACCATAGCGGCCAATATCAAGAATGAACTAAAGGTGAATTCGTTTCTTCAACTTCAACATATTTTAAATGAGAATATGATGCTACCTAATGATGAAAATATATATATTTGTAGCACCACATCACTTTGGAACCAATTGAAGTAAGGATTCAAGTTGGACAGGTTTTGGAATCCAATTCGGCCTCCAGATCAATTCGGATTCAGCCTGACAAGCCAACTTCAAACGGCCATAACTTTTGATCTAGAAGGCTTCTCGGGGCCCATGAGTACTCGTTGGAAAGCTCTTGAAGTCTACTTTCAGATGAATCTAGTCTCACCTCCAAACTCCGTGTGAGCAGATCAGAAACTGCGAAAGAAGACACGTTACTTTTCCAGTCCGAGTCAAAGTGGGCCGAGGGCCTTGTAACTTGGGCCATTTGGGCCGGAACTGTTCACGTGAACAGTACCACGTGCGTGAACAGTAACTAGGAATAGTACCACATCCCTTTTCATTAGATAAGTGTGGCTTCCCCCTTCCCTATTTAAAGAGGCCACACCCCTTTAGTTTTCCTCGGGTTTTTCTTAAGAGTTTATTCTGCTTAGCAGTTTCGCCGCATGTTCGGTTTGAGGAACCCCAACTTGTGAACTTAAACATTATTCGCAATTTCAGATTGCATCTTTTACTCTCTTGCTTGTGTTCTCGATTCGCTTGCAGGAGATAGCCTTCTTGGCGAGGTCAATCGTGTTCGGCACGGTTGATAACCAACGGAGCAGTGGTGTAGTGATTGCGAGGGGTTCGATCTGTTTTGGTCGGAGCCTTTGGATCATCAACGTCGAGATCTCCACAATCGACTTATCAGTACCTCTCGGAAGATCGGGCCATCGTCACATCAGTTGGTATCAGAGCAACGGTTGCCCGTGAGGTAATTCTTGTATCCCTAGTTAGTAGATTGGTTTTTTATTTCCTATAGTCCAGAAAAAAAAATTGCCCCACAAAAAGAGTTAATTTCCGCTGTCCAAACCCCGTTGTGCCTTTCAATCTGTTAGTTTTGGTTTGCTAAATTGAATTTGTGTCCGTCATAGTATTGTCTAGTTGCTGGTCATATCTTTGTTCCATTAAAAATCCAAACAAAAAAAAAATTCCCCACCCCAAACCCTAATTTCCAATTTCGGCTGATTTTTCCTTCCTCTGCAGCCGCCACCAAAAACATCATATCTTTTGATTCCGAGATTATTTTTGAGTGGGACCACCGCCATTAGATTCAAAAATGCCTTATCCATCTATCTGTAAAATTTCACGTCATTCCAGCCAGGCAGTTAAGAGATATGTGCGGTGAAAGTTGACCCAATTATCTGTTCTGAATCTGCAACAGTCAGCAGTTGTGATTTTTGTGCGAATTTCTGTGTTGGGATTCAGAAGTTGGCCCCAAAACAAAATCTGTAGAAAAAGCCATCAGAAAACAGTAAAAAAAAAGAATCAGTGAAAAAAAGGCATCTGACAAAAAGTTACGGCCGAATTACCAACGTGCTGTCCAGTGGACAGAAATCTGAAGTTTTCAGTTTTGGGTCAATCCTTGTGTTCTTCAATTCCAGATTGAATTGGATTGAATTATCTTGTATTTACCACTCCTACACTTTTCCATACACTTATTCTTAGCCTTCTTCCATCCTTGGTTGATCAGCAACATAGGCTAAGTGCTAGATACGAACTATAATTCAATTCTATGCAATTTCTGAAATTAACTGATTGTTCTCCTTTGCTACATATTGTGCCTTCCAAGCTCCACATACTCTTGATCAGAACAGGTCCCCTCTTGCAATCGTACCCACGCTCGACACGGTGTCACGAACCAGCCACCGGCTGTACCACCTGCTGCATTGATAAGAACACTTGTAAGGGTGTGGTAAGACGCTTAAGAATGTGTGATTCCACCTTCCACCACCTAGTAGTTGATAGGGATAATACCTTTGTGTTGTCTTCTGTTTTCTACTAACCATGATAGGTGGGTCGTCTGATGATCAAGAGTGTGTTTTAAAGGGAGAGTTCATGATGCTCTTGGATGAACGACGCATCGATAGGAAGCTTCAAGCTTCGATAGACACATTGCAGCGCTCCATCAGTTCCATCAATGAGAGACAAAGCCGAGATGCTGGCG
Organism: Dendrocalamus latiflorus; assembly: GCA_017311315.1. Classification (NCBI taxonomy): domain Eukaryota; kingdom Viridiplantae; phylum Streptophyta; class Magnoliopsida; order Poales; family Poaceae; genus Dendrocalamus; species Dendrocalamus latiflorus. The sequence continues at coordinate 29,568,600 of CM029634.1, forward strand.
CTGCATTTGCTGCCCATGATGCACGCCCACAACACCGCTTACATCACAATCGTTATGGTATGGGAGGTAATAATTTTCAGCACTACAATGCTCGTGCTAATGATGAACCATTTGCTAAAGTTAAATTTACCATACCATCCTTTGCGGGTGTTTATGATGCTGAAACTTATCTAGATTGGGAGATGACAGTTGAACAAAAATTTAATGCCCATCTAGTTCCTGAAGTGCATAGAGTCAGACAAGCTACTAGTGAATTTAAAGATCGTGCTATCATTTGGTGGACTCATGTAGTTAATTCTGGTTTAGCACCTGATACATGGGATAGATTGAAAGTAGCTATGCGTGCTAGATTTGTTCCTCCTGCTTTTAACCATGAAATGCGTAAGAAATTGCAGCAATTAAACCAAGGTAATAAATCTGTCGAGGAATACTATCAAGAACTACAAATAGGCATGTTGCGTTGTAATGTTGTAGAAGATGAGGAGGATACGATGGATCGTTTTTATGGGGGCTTAAGGTGTGAAATTCAGGACATAATTGATTACAAAGAGTATAATGATATCAATAGATTGGTCCAGCTTGCTTGTTTGGCAGAGAAGGAATTGCAGGGTAGGCGACAAAGGACTAGGAGCAACTTTGGGAGTACGTCTGCATCGAGATCGACACCAGGGCAAGCCAAGACAGCCCCACCTCCTATTTTTCGAGCTGCTGCCCCCTCTGTGAGTAGGGCGCCTTCAGCAGCGCCTCCGCCACCATCACGCGCATCCGAGACGAGCAAATCTACTAGTATGCAAGCACCAACAAAGAGCACTTCATCGGTTGCTTCCACGGGCCGTACGACGGCCATTGTGTGCCACCGTTGTAAAGGGATGGGCCACATCATGAGAGATTGCCCAAGTCAGCAGGCGTATATTACGACAGAAGATGGTGGTTATGTAAGTGCTTGTGATGTTGAGGATGAATATGCTCTTGCAGCTAACCTTGCAGGTAATGGTGATGATCATGAGAACAAACCTGTGTTTGTGCCATTTTCTATGACTAACAACTTGCAGGTAGTTGAGAACCATGCCAAAGAGGGGCATGAGCTGATTGAATCACTGACCCCATTGGTTGAGAATGAAGATAAGGAGATGGATGCACTTACATCATTTGAGGAGAGCCAAAAAGGTAAAGGCCATGGTGCTATCATCGCTCACGGTACTGATTTGGTGCTACAACAAGACATAGAGCAACCTTGTGAGTATATACCTGCTGTAGTGCAATCTTTCGATGTTCCTTGTATTGACTTAAATGAACCATGTGCGGATCTAAATTCTCATAATTTTGCACATGTCGAATTAATAACACATAAAGAAGTTTTGCCTAGAATTTCTCCTGCTAATTCATTGTGTTACATCATGTTGGATTTACCTATGAAATTGTCACACGCTATGAAGAAAGTTTCTGAACTTGCATGTTCGAAATTCTTGTTTAGTGCCTACAACCCTGGATATAAGTTTAATTTGATTGGAGATTATGGTGTGGAAAATCAATTTCTTGTATATCGAATATGCATAACTTGCGATCACATGGATGAATTGAAACTTGCTGTTTGGGACAACAATTCTTATATGCTGAATCATGTTCAATGTGAGAGGGAAGTAAAATTTAGTACTCATCCAATGTTTATGTGTTCATCTCTTTTTGCACCATCTAGTATGGACAATCCGAATAAAGATGATGAATTATGGCAGAACATACAAATCTCTTCACCCTTGTTAGATGAATTTGCTATGGTTCGATTGAGATATGATTATATGGATGAACTTTGCTTGATTCCAAAAGTTATGGTTTTGCCCATATGTGCCACCCCTACATGTTTACAACGTCAAAGATTTGAATTGCATAAATGCTTCACTTACATTTGCAAAACAAGTTGCAATAATTACTGTGTGAGAAATTTTGAATTACTCATTAACATATATGATTACTCTTGGGTTAATAATACAATGAACTTTTACGATCACTGCTGTTTTATAACATTAATTGTGCAACAACGAAGAACTGTTAAAACAGATGACATATACATATACCATGCATACACCTTGGCTTCTTTGTTGCCATATTTTCAGCTTATCAAAAGCCGAGGACGGCTTTGTTTGCAAGAAGGGGAGGATGATAAGAACATGTACCCTATGGATACAACCATATTTGCTATACTTGTTGTTCCAATTACAAGAGCTCCTACGCATCACTTAAATTATGAGGTGAGCTCGTTTCAAAGAGATTTTACTTTATTTGATAAAGAACTTATGATATTACATAATGAGAGTTTGTTGCGTTTGTTATCATACACCAAGATTTATGATCAAGATCATGCAATACGTGACACTACACATGTGTTAAAACCGAGGACGGTTTTCCATCAAGAAGGGGAGGATGATGTGACCACGCCACCAACACGTACGACCATAGCGGCCAATATCAAGAATGAACTAAAGGTGAATTCGTTTCTTCAACTTCAACATATTTTAAATGAGAATATGATGCTACCTAATGATGAAAATATATATATTTGTAGCACCACATCACTTTGGAACCAATTGAAGCAAGGATTCAAGTTGGACAGGTTTTGGAATCCAATTCGGCCTCCAGATCAATTCGGATTCAGCCTGACAAGCCAACTTCAAACGGCCATAACTTTTGATCTAGAAGGCTTCTCGGGGCCCATGAGTACTCGTTGGAAAGCTCTTGAAGTCTACTTTCAGATGAATCTAGTCTCACCTCCAAACTCCGTTTGAGCAGATCAGAAACTGCGAAAGAAGACACGTTACTTTTCCAGTCCGAGTCAAAGTGGGCCGAGGGCCTTGTAACTTGGGCCATTTGGGCCGGAACTGTTCACGTGAACAGTACCACGTGCGTGAACAGTAACTAGGAATAGTACCACATCCCTTTTCATTAGATAAGTGTGGCTTCCCCCTTCCCTATTTAAAGAGGCCACACCCCTTTAGTTTTCCTCGGGTTTTTCTTAAGAGTTTATTCTGCTTAGCAGTTTCGCCGCATGTTCGGTTTGAGGAACCCCAACTTGTGAACTTAAACATTATTCGCAATTTCAGATTGCATCTTTTACTCTCTTGCTTGTGTTCTCGATTCGCTTGCAGGAGATAGCCTTCTTGGCGAGGTCAATCGTGTTCGGCACGGTTGATAACCAACGGAGCAGTGGTGTAGTGATTGCGAGGGGTTCGATCTGTTTTGGTCGGAGCCTTTGGATCATCAACGTCGAGATCTCCACAATCGACTTATCAGTACCTCTCGGAAGATCGGGCCATCGTCACATCACCTTGCTTTCGATCTTCACTCGTTTACGACTTCTTTTTCTCAAGTAAGTTATTTTCGCTTGAAGTTGGGGGGCTAGATAATGAGAATATAATAATCATCAATTACTATTTATCTATAAATAGTTTTATTGTGTCGTTCTGTTTCTTAAGTATACCCCTTATATTTGTAAGGAAGAGACCTAACCATATGGTCGTGAGCCTTTCCACGACCGCTTCATGGTCATGAGCTTTTCCACGACCACCTTATGGTTGAAAGCCTTTCCACGACCGTTTTATGATCGTAAGTCTTTCTACGAACATGACATAGTCGTAAACCGTTCTGCAACCACCCTGTGGTCGTGAACTCTTCTACGGCTAGCTTGGCTTCGACCAGCTTGTCTATGACAACCTGTTATATTGCAGGTTTGTCTGACAAGATAGTTACCGTATGCACTTATTCTCTGGAATAACTGTTCGTAACTTCTCCCTGCCTTAGCGATAACTGCCTAGCGGCGAGCGCATATCACGTCGCTGACAATAACCTCCATCAGACAGTTTATCGTATGATACATTGAGATGTCTATTGGCATGGAGCTACCGTCACATCTTTGTACGCTATATAAAGGCTGACGTCAGGGAGAAAGGGGGAAGAGCAACGGAGACAACACATACGAGAGACAATCAAGAAGTGCAAGACATTAAGTAACAATCTTTCTCTTGATTGTAATCAGTACATTCAATATAGCCATACAGTAGTAGGGTTATTATTCCGGAGAAATCTCCTGAACCAAATAATCATACGTAAGGTCTGTATTAATACATCGACATCATCAATCAGTTGGAATACAGAACTGATGAGCCGGATTAATTTTCAGAGAACTTCATTCATTCCTGTTGCTTCAGACTGCTAGTACCAATCCAACCCATAGGCATATGCAGAAGTGGACTGATTGTTGGACACAGAACATGACAGTCTGGTATTTTTTTTCTTAATTTTTTTTTTCATTTTCCATGTAGAAATATCACCAACACCGTCCTCCAAGTTACAAGGGAGAATAATAATAAAAAGCTAAAAAAAGTAATAAAAAAAAAAGAAGCGAAGCTGCAAGGGCTGCTTAGAAAACAAGACGCAGCCCCTCTTGTAAAACGCATGGTGTCTAGCTCGATCACACCCCCAATAACAAGCAAGTAAACGACAACACTGCACTTGATCATATAGAGTGCAGCCATTCTTTCTTTTGTTTTCCTCTTCCAAATAATAGTAGCAGAACCTAGTCACGCACTGATGCAAGTATGCAACAGATATGAGTAATCGATTTTGATTAACTAGACATATCGACTATGCCTTTGGGACGGGTCGCAACACAGGCAGCATTCAGGAGCGATTAGCTAGGGTAGGTACTAGGTAGTACTTATGTAAGCAGGGCCTCGATCGATCCCCCTGCTGTGTTCCGGCGGCTAGTAGTGGCCGTTGCCGGCGCCGGAGGAGGGGGTGGTGGTGTTCTTGCCGTCGACGACGACCTCTGTCATGGCGACCTGGTCGGCCTTGCGCTTGCGGGCCTCGATGATCTGCTGCGTGGACCTGTAGTAGATGGCGTACAGGATCAGCTGCGCCACCGCGAACATCACGCCCAGCCCGTTCGGGATCTGCACACAAAAACGTAGCCATTTGTCAGTGACTCCCAGGGGAAAGACCACTCGCATTTTTTTTCTTTTTAAAACATATCGTTTCTGACAGCACAATTAACACCACAAACTTTTAGTAATGGCAAAGGAGAGTGGTAGAAGGGAATATATAATATAATTCCAAAAGGCACTAGTTGATCAAGTAGTAGCAGTAGCCTGTCAAAGGGTTATCAGTGTCAGTGATGCCGTGTTGCGTGCCGTGTTCCATTAGTTTTTTTAAAATATTTAATTAAAAAGAAGAAAAAACATCGTTATAACTCTAGGACAATGCAAAGGAAAGGAAAAAACATGTTAAAAACTAACATATTGTAAATAGTCTTTAGTTTTTAGCTTTTTAAAATAAAATCAGAAAAAAGTTGTTTGGAACGGACCTCTACCTACCGTGTGGCAGCGGTCAGGCTAAGCTCGGACCGACGTATGCATCTCTGTCCCGACTAATCATGCATAATGGATGATTACCGAGGGCAAGTTGCATTCAATCATTCATGCCGATGGACGCGATTGCGATGCAGTGCACGGCTGCTAGCTCGCTGCTGATTTGACCGACTGAAAGGTGGGTCCGTCTGCAACGAACGCGGCAACAGTGGCACTGGCACAGAGGATGAGGACGAAAGCGCACTCCCCCTGTTAGCCTTCACGGGCAGAGAGGGAAAGGTTGGCGGGGTCGCGATCGCGGGGGGATATTTGCCATCGCTCCTCTGGCTGGTGCCCGGCTTCTCCATGCCGTGTCGTCCATCGTCTCCTCTACAGCTCACTGACAGGTCGGGCTGACAGGGGCTCTGGTCGGTTGCTTTGGGCCTTGCCTGGCCCGTGTTTAATTTGGTCTCTAGCTAAGTGTTAAGAGATATTCTGACTAAGACATGCGCGTGCGTGTTGCCATCAACGTAACCTAGGATTGACTGATCGTGAAACCAACGGTTGAGAAAAAAAAAGAATCACCAGCGGTGGTCACAGGGGGTCTCCGGCTTGACCGTTCGATTTCACGATCAACCTGGATCGGACACAGCCGTGTCACCGTCCACAACCAGGACTTCAGTTAGCATCCTACGACAGGAGCCCCAGGCCAGATTTGGTACCGGAGTTTTTACTTTGGTTTTGGCCCCTGGCCACAGGTGGGCGCATGCATGCACTGCACGCTTAGGTTAGCGTTCACGGCTGGCTGGAGACGATCAATCGAAAGCTGCACGCTACACGGGCCATGGCGTCTCCATCCTACACGATCCTAGCCATCCTACCCTATCTTATGTCAGATCAAGAACTGGCATGTCACGGGCTTCAGTTTGCCGACATGGTGTGGCCCAGCCGAAACACATGCATGCATGTGCAGCTCGCAAGAGCCAAGGGCTGGAACTGCAGGCTGCTGCTGGCACGTACCAACTTGTTCTGGCCATGCAACCCTACCTACCTACATCTGTGCACATTACATGCCCTACGGCAACGAGGCAGTCCGACTCCAGTCCAACACAATCAACGTGGTGGCTCGTTCCTGTCAGCCGTATATGGCAGGCAGGCAGGCACTACATGGATGCATGTACCCTACATGGCAGTGGCACGTCCTGTACTCTCATGCTGAAATTATCCCTTTTCCCTTTTTTCTTTATATTATTCATGAAAATATAACGTTATTTTTTATTTTTCTTTAATTGAATAGTTCAGAAAAAAAACTAACAATCGCAGTGTCATTTCAGCTAAAAGTTATAACTGTTTGGAATATGATCTTAGTAAAAATTTAATTTGTTACTACTAATATCATTATTGAGAGTGTTTAATTAGGTGGCGACGACTAGTGCTTGCTTGCAAGTAAGTGGTCAAGTGGAGGCTCATTAGGTCAAAGCCTCAACCAGTCACTTTCCTCTTCCTATTAGTGGCGCTGCTTTAGTTAAATTTTAACTTGAGATTTATAAAGTAGAGTAAGAATGGAAAAGAAACATCACGAGTCACTAATGGAAACGCTTACGGTGATGTAGAGGTCGAAGCGGATGAGGGCGTAGGCGGTCCAGCAGATGCCGTTGACGAGGGAGGCCAGGGACAGGAACAGGGGCATGTACTCCACGCTCTTCGTCTGGATCACCATTTTCTTTTTTGACAAGATCAAAACAAAATAGGAGAAAAAATCAATATGGAAAAAAGAAAACAAAATTTGCAAACATCAGTGGCTTTGATCTGATATCCTCTGGTGGTTGACAGGGAATTAATAATAAAGTTATCATTAGAGTTTTCCTTGAAGGGGGCAGTGAGTACTGATACAACACGTTAACATGCAGAAAACCTGAACTAACTTCCAGGACAACCGGTGAACCGAGCATCACAAGCATGAAAGGGAAAAGGAAACAGATAATTCAGTTCCTTTTTCTTCAAAGGAAAAGTGAAAGAAGAAGAAAAATAAAAAGAAGAGTATTTTTTTAATGTAAAAGAAGAAGATTTGACATGATGGAATGGAGAGACAGCATGCATACACACGCCGTTTAACCAGAAAAAGAAACGACAGGGTTATGCATGCGCGTGTACATGCATTTTTAATTGCATTCTCCACCCAACAAGGTTGATGGATGTTGGTCAATCAAATTAATAATTAAAGACTAAAATAATCCACTGTTCTTCTCCTACGTTTATTCTCATTCCTACAGCAGTTAAGTCAATTAACGATTTCTTTTATCCCCCTAGTTGATCTCCTGACGCCGACGACCACCTACTATTAAGATCAATCATTTATAAAATAACACCAAATCTCACTCACATGCAGTACTAGTACGCTGTCATCATGTATACTTGTCCTGGACTGAACTACTACTACTACTACACGAGCGTCCGTACATGCGTATGTGTACGGAATTCACGAGAGGAGACTCGAGTAGGATAATATACGTACCATGACCGAGAGCGGGGCGGCGTACATGCCGGTGCCGAAAAGGACGCAGAGGATGCCGACGACCATGGAGCGGCGCTCGTGGGTGTGGGCGAGGGTGAGGACGAGAGCGGCGACGGCGCCGACGAAGGCGACCTCGGCGGCGATGATGAGGAGGACGCGGCGGCGGGCGGCGCTGGTGGAGTAGAGCAGGAAGAGGGAGACGTAGGCGAGCTCGATGGCCATGCCGGTGCCGTTGATGGTGATGACGAGCATGCTGTGCGGGTGCACGGCGGGGAGTCCGTACAGCACCCACATCATGCAGTTGAGCAGCGTCGCCACGTACGGCACCGCCGAGTACTGCTCCACCGAACCCTTCTTCCAGATGCGGTAGAACGTCGGCCTGCACATACGTATTTGTATACGTGTATATATACGTATAAGCATGTATTTATGTACGTATAAGATTAATGAACTTAATCTTGCTTGCTTTTGACTCTTATTTAGTTCTCCCTCCCGTCACAGCGCGGTCAAACCTTCAAAATTTTGGTTATCGATATTTTTAAAAATTTTAATAGTTATTAATATCTTTTTAAATATTAAGATTAGATGTACTGTATTTGTCTTAAAAAATATTTTTATAATATTATAATTTTATTAGATGTTATAATTATATTATAATAGAAATTAATGATAAAGGTAAATTTTGAAACCACATCAATACCTCAGATAACATTTATTTGTGACTGGAATGAATATTAATGGTTTAGATTCTAGTGCATCCAAGCCTCTTCCTTTAATTTGTACGTACTACGTGCCTATCTGTGTTCCTACCTCTGGGACACGTACGTATATATCCATTCAGGAAGAAATTAAATAGGCAAGTTTCATTTTGTAGCAAATGAACAGAATTAAATGAAAGGAAGTGCTAAATAATATTTAAGTGTTTTTTAAATTAGAAATACTCAGATTTTTCTTTGATATATACATTTAAATGAACGGTATAGTAGTAGTAGTTTTAATTAATGGATGGAAATGGATTCTTACACTGGGGAGAGGAAGAGCACAAGGGCGGTCCCATTGCCTGCAAGACAGAGGAACAAATAATTTTGTCAGAAGAAAAATCTCTAATTTTGGAAGGAAAAGAAGCATGATATGAGGCTTGCATTGGCAGGAGCAAAACTTTGTGTAAAGCCCGAGGAAAAAATGGGAAAAAAAGAGGGGAGGAGAGGGTGTGGTGCGTGCAAGGAGAAAGGATGTTGCAAGAAGAGAGTTTCATCGACCACAGCATTTCTACTGCATGCGTGTGGCCATCATGTGTAAAGTGTTGGGACAGCGGCGGAGGGCGACTCACCTACGACGCCGATGGCCGTGCGGATGGTGTCCAGCGAGATCATGGTCGCTTCTGAGAATGAATTGCAGCAACGGATCTACAGAGGGAGAGATCTGAAAGAAAGGGACTAGAGAGAGAGAGAGAGGAGAGGAAACGAAGTAGAGATGGAATGGACTTTGGGGGCAGAGGAGAGAAGGAAAACGTATGAGCTGAGCTCCCCTCTCTCCCTCTGTTCCTCTTGATGAGTGAGTGAATGAACTCAAGAGAACACCAGAGGGGTGCTTAAATAGAGGAGAGACCCCTGCCCCTCTATCTTATCTGTTTCTCTCTCTCATGCACACAGTACACCCTCTCTCTCTCTCTCTCCATGTAGCGTGCCTTTTTGGTGTAGGCCTCTCTCTCTCACTCTCTCTCTAACAACCAGGACCCGGCCAGGAAATTAAAATGGAGCCGGCCGGTGGGTTGGTCACTCCGGTCACCTTTTCTTCTCTCTCTCTCTCTCTTCTTCTTTTTCTCTTAAATTCCTTTTCTTTTGGTTCATATATTGATTCCTTGGTCCAAGATGGTTGCAGCGCAGCGCCACAGCGTCTGTTCGTACGGTTTGCGCGTCCGAACCCAACCATGGAGTCTTGGAGCACATGAATGACTGAGAGGAGAACAGGGAAGGAAAAGAAAGTAAGAAGACGACGACATGATTGAGAGCTCAGGGAAGCAGGTGGACCGGGGTCACCCACAGCGCCTAGCTGGGTCGAGACTCGAGAATCAACGGTCCAGATCGAGCACGATGAAAAAAATAGGAACATGCTATTTTTCCTATGTGATTGGATTTTTTTTGCAATAATAACTTCGACGGATGCATGTTCTCCTAGTGTTGTATGTGTACGTAGCTCCCCTGTAATTTGACTTTTATTTTAGAGACCCAAATATACGCTGGTTTCTACGCATATACGTGTATATCAAGACAGAATCCATAGGGTTCTTTTGGTTTGGAGTACCCAAAATGGCCATAAATTTTATTTCCTCTGAGACAAATTACAATTATTATCAACAAACCTGAAGTCCATGTGCAAAATTTGAATGTGCCGTACTTATGGCTAAGATAGCAAGTTGTTCATAAAATAATCATCAAAATCCAATCATATGCAGGTAAATCTTAATATATGCAAATTAATGAGCAATAGTTGATTTACTCCATTTATTATTTATTTATGCACACCCACAGAGTACAGATCGGATGGCAAAGCCTTTTTTCTTCACATCAGTGCACTGTGATAAATTAATGGATGGACTACGACTGTTCGACTAACAAACAAAAGAAATATATGAATGCCACATATGACCAACGTCACACACAACATCTATGCAGTAACAAAAAAAAAGATCTCAGGTACATTTCCCCCCGAAGATATGAACTGTGTAATTTTGATTTAGATCATTTCTTACTCCCTCCATCATAAATTTGAATGAAAAGCTAGCTCATTGTTGGGGTAGAAAGAGATTTTTTTTTTGAACTAGTGCTGTTTATAGGACTAATTTCAAGTGAAACTGCCCAGATCAACCCTTCCTAATTAATTGAGTATGAGTAATTCTGAAAATATGATTATGAGTAAAGGAATAGGGAGTTGTACTAGGTTGTCAATCAGAAGATGTTAATAAATTACTTGGAACAACACGCTCGGGGTTCTTTTTTACATTGTTTTTTGAGAAAATGTGCACTTTTTTTACTTGGCCATGAATGTTTACTCTCAATTATTACGAGTAATTAAAGAACAGAAAATAATAGTCCAAGTTGCATCACGAAGTTTTGAGAAAGAATGAGCCTCTTTGATGTGGCAACGTGTCTTTATTTTTTGGAAGGATAATGATTTTTGAACCCACAAGCTTAACCACGGCAATAATATGGGCCTGTTTGATATGCCAACGGGTTGACTTTTGGTTAAAATTTTTAAATTTTATCTGTTTGCGATAGAGATTACGGAGAGAGATGTTCGTTTGTGATTTTGGTTAATATAGATTTTGGGCTTTTAACATGTACTATAATTAATTTGTAGATTCCGTCTTAAGAAAATACTCTGTTTAAAAATTTGATACTATAGCAAAAATTAAAAATCACTTTTAGAAACTGTAAAGAACCAACCCTGTACTACAAAGGCTACTCACCCCATATCACGAAAGATTTTGAACAGTCAAAATCCTACCTTCAAATTGACTGGATGTAGTGGGTCGTCGTACAATTCCATAGAAAAGCGTTCTAAAATGCATGTAGCGGTTTCATGGAATTTTAGCCTTTTCTCCAGCAAAACGCGTTGAGCCAGATGCTAAATTGCTAATCAATAAACCAGTGGCGCAACAGCGCGCGCGCGCGCGCGCACACACACACATATATATATATATATATATATATATATATATATATATATATATATATATATATATATATATATATATATATATATATATATATATATATATATATATATATATTATATGAAAAATACCTTTTACTCCCGGGTGTAATTACACCCACCTCTAATATACCACTTAAACAAACTTGAAATACTCATTTATCACTTTAGGTATACTCGTATACTAATTATAAGATATTCTAATGTGGATCACACAAAAAAATTGCAAGGGAGTCCATAGTTTTAGCGTATTTTGTAAATACCTTTATATACGTACATAAAAAGGAGTATGTTGAAAAAAACGTACATACTACCTCTGAAAAATTGTTCATGCCACCTGTATGGTCTTAAATACTCGTATGCTACATGTACATACCCTCCGTTACGCGAGATACTTCCTAAATTGTGAGATACGATATAGGGTGTAATTACACCTGGGAGTAGAAAAGAGGATTCCTATATATATATATATATATTTATCTGCTCGATCAATAGTTGCAATGATCGATCAAATCATGCACGACGAAACCAGTCAAATGCACGGCATACATTCGAAAGCAAAGCCCCAAAGCGTCCTGGGACAGTATTACACAGCAATCTGTACCGTAGAGAATCCTGGCTCATCCTTTGTCGGCCCTTTCTGTCTATGATTACCTTTACCACGTAAGCTAGGTAGGTTAAATGTTTCTTCATCCGATCGATCGATCTCGTCATCGATGGTCTATAGCCACCGGCCGGTCATTGACCACGCTTGCCCACTTGCCGAACCCTGATCGCAACACATGAAACACATGATAAGTGTAGTAAAAAATGGGAGCTGCTAGCCATTTGTTTTGAGTCCTATTTTTGTGGTCTGTGCCTTATTGTTTTTAACCATAATTTAAAAATTTTATCTATATTTTTTAAGACGATAACAAATGGAACGTATGATTTTGAATTCGCTTTAAAAAATTATTTTATTTATTCTAACTTTTGAAGAAATTAAAAACTAAAAGCCTAAGAGAACCGGGAGTTGTATCCTAGCTAGCCTTACATTGCCGACCAAAGAGGAAGAAGTGTCCATGACGCGTGAATGCGATGCATAAAGGCGTGGTTATGCTTAGCTCAGCTTATCCGGCAACCCTTGACGCCCGCTCTGGTCAGGAATGGGGTATGATGGATGCGGCCGGGTACGTTGTTCCGCTTCCACAACGTTCAAATTTGCCGACCGTCGATGAACCACGTCGGCCGTCAAAAACCATATCCGTACATACGTGTCAAATAAAAAGCTTCTAGAAAAAACAAGTTAAATATGTTCAACGATGAATTTTTTCCATGAATAACATATTTTTATTTGAAATAACAGAAATATACCTGGCCGAAATTTTTTACAAAAATAGGCTCCAGTCGCTTAATCGTCGGGTGACTAGAACCTATCACCCAACAGCCGCGCGACAAGCAAGCAATCCGCTAGCCATTGGACGAATTATTGTAGCTGCCGAACGGTCGGACGACTGCTTCCAGTAATCAAATCCTATGTGGCATGTTACTCCCAACTGTATTATAAAGTCTATTTTAATTCAGACAAGTTTATTTTCTCGTCTTTTCATATTCAATTATTCTCATAGCAAGTCATCTAACAATATTAACAGACCAGTTCTGCTTCGTGTATGAATTCCCGGTAACATCACAATATCACTTATCCTCGTACTTACCGATCGTTCTTAGTTCAATCGTTCTTAAAAAAGTTTCATGAATTTTTTTTGCACTACAACAACATACAACGGCCATAAACTCTTATTATGAATCCAACAAATTATCTCCCAGTCATAATCTACAAAAATCACAAATGGATTAACCCACACTGCATGTTGTTTGCAGCCGCTACACAGCCAAGCGATTGCAATTGTTGTCGCCTAGCCACAGAGGCTCCAATCGCCCAACTGTCGGGCGATTGGAACTTGTCGCCCAATAGCTTATGGACAGCTTTATTGTCGTGCGACCGTTCGGCGTGAGGCTCTCGTCGCCCGACGGTTAAGTGACTGGAGCGTATTTCTATAAAAATATTCACGCGGATATATTTTTGTTATTTCGAATAAAAATAGAATATTCATACAAAAATTCGTTCAACGACAACCATATATAACATACCAGTAGTTAGCCACATCAACGATTTATCCTGCTGGAAAAAGGAAGCCACAACCCGGTAGAGTTGCCAGACCTATTACTCTTGTCTAAATACATATCCATACTATTAGGTAGAATATAGATAAGAAATAAAATACCCGTTTAGATTTAATTATGAGGAGGATAATACTCATTTACCCATCTTTACCTATACCCATTCAAACATAGGGTTACATTGGTAGAATATAGATAAGAAATAAAATACCCATTTAGATTTAAGTATGAGAAGGATAATACTCACTTACCCATCTTTACCTATACCTATTCAAACATAGGGTTAAGAGTGTAATTGAACTATTCATGGATTTGCACTACACATACTCAGTTATATCTTCCTATAAAAATATGTAGGAGCTATCTATGCCCGCCAATTTATATAAAGTAGCTCCATATGCACAGAATTGCTTCCAACAAATTTCAATCAATTTCGTAAAACATTTACGGTGTGAACATGAAGTTGAGATTCTAAATACCGAAGTTTTGTGAAAGCTTACTATAAAAGTATGTGGGGCCACGTATGCGCCTAGCCCTGCCAATTTGCATAGAGTAGCTCTCCTACACGCAGAATCATCTTTAATAAATTTCGATTGATTTCAGGAAACTTGTGTGGTGTGAATGCGAGTTTGAAAATTTAAATACCGAAGTTTTACAAAAACTTCCTTCATAAGCCTCTTTTTAGGTGGTGATCAATTCGGCTTCAGCTTTTAGCTTCCGGCTTATTTTTCAGTATTCATAAATTTTGTCTTTTTCTAAACTTTTGGCTTTTCATTAAGCTTTTTTGCCGGTTCTTTTTTTCCCCGTATTTGTTTGTATTATATGTAATGGGCTAACATATTTTTTTTACATTTTTTAATTTTTAAAATTTAATTATGCTAAATAAGCCTCTGTCAGTTACAGTGTTTTTTCAGACAGCTACAGTGTTTACCGCAGTAGTTTTTCTTTTTTTCTTTGCATTGTTTGTGGTGATATAATATTTTTTATTTTTGTTTAATTGAATGTCTCAGCTAATAGCTAACAGCAGCTACTACAATATCTATTTCAGTTAAAACCCAATAGCTATAGTCAAAAGACATAAGCAAAAACTGTTTTCAATGGGGTTGTGGTTGCGCCTGAAAAGTGATGGAAAGTGGGGCATGTGCGTAGAGCCCGGGGGGAGAGATTTGCCTTCCCCCCCTCGAATAGTCCTTTGTTTCCGTTGTGTTGCACTGCCGAAAGGAAAAGCGCCCCCGCGGAGTATGTATGGGTCACATGGCTCCAGCACACAGTTCTGGAGTTGGGCCGTATTGCTGGGTCGTTGCCTCGTGATTGATGGGTGGGTTTGTTACTATTTTTAGCTAGTTAAATTAAGTACGGCAAGGATGCTTGGCTACATGATGATCAGATCATTTAGGGCCGATGTGAAACAGACCAAAAATTTCAAAAATTTTAAATTTCCTTGAATTTTGGTTGAA
The DNA here is from genome assembly GCA_017311315.1 of Dendrocalamus latiflorus. Lineage (NCBI taxonomy): Eukaryota > Viridiplantae > Streptophyta > Magnoliopsida > Poales > Poaceae > Dendrocalamus > Dendrocalamus latiflorus. The sequence goes on from CM029634.1 coordinate 29,583,782, forward strand.
TTTATTTTCTTTCCCAATTTGGCAACTCCCTCAAGCCCTACACTTTCCTTCTTGACCATTTGGCAAATAGAGGTTCTGAGATTGGATTTATGAATTAATGGTGAAAGTTGAGATTCATGTGAATATTTTGATAACCCCGATTTGTTAGTAGAGTTGTGGATGACACAATAGAAGGTATCTATCTGGTGGATTGAATAAATAATGATATTTGTTGTTTGAAACTTTAGACAACAGTGATGCTATGACTAAATGATGAAGGAAGATAGCATAGACATAAATAGTAAGAAGTAGAAATTAAATTAATAAGATTATTGGATTCTAAGTCTATTTATAGAAATAATATAAGAGTGAATTAGTCTATTGATTGATATTGATTGTTGGAAGATGTGGGAACGCCCTTACAACTATATGGGAAGTTTGGAGATAAGTGTTCGAGAAAAGCAATCAGAAAGATCATTTAATCTCACCTCACTCTATTCCTCTCCTACTTCTTTCTTACTCTCATCTTTATTTCAGTCCAACTTCCCTTTCTAGACCCAAAAATGCTATAGAACCAATTCCCGAACTCGAAAGAATCAGGACTGTAGCAAGTTTTATTTCCCACCCATTCTTTGGCCTATACGAATATTGGGGACAAGATTCATTTTAAGGGGCTAGTTTCAAACATACCAAAAATTTTGAAAATTTTAAATTTCCTTGAATTTCAGTTGAATTCATTTTCTTTCCCAATTTGGCAACTCCCTCAAGCTTTACGCTTTCCTTTTTGGCCAATTCCACCTTTCCCAAGCCTTTGTGTCATTTCTCCTTTCCATTTTCTTGCCTGAGCCTTAGCGCCACCTGGTCTAATTCAGTTCGCCACCACCATCGAACGCCCTCACCGCTGCCAACGTCACCAACAACCATACAAGCACTGCCATGCCTCTACCACCTTCATTAAAGCTTGTCCTCTTGCCAAGGATACACATCATGGATGTCAGAGCTTGTTCCGCCATTACTGCTGCCTGAGCTGTGTGCAGCTGATGTGCATGTGCATGCCCCTACTGACTTCGCAAGCTCACCACCATCTCCAGTGAGATAGCACGTCCTTGCTGCTACAACGCCCACAACATTGCTCGGACCTCTTGAGTCCAACCGTGACCTCGCCACAGCCGCTCCTAATCCTGAGAATGTCAATGACGAGTGCTACTGCCACCTAAACCACATCACCATGGACAGGCTAACCCAAACCATTAGAGTTAAAACCTTCTTTACCCATGGCCTCCCCAAACCTCCACAGATGCTTAAATGCCCATTCTCTTTGCCAGAGTTTGGTCAAGCTGCTATCGTGCCATGAAGGTGGTCTAATCAACTCCCTCCACTGTTAGACCTCACCGTGACACCTCGAAACTCTCCAAGCTAAAAAATGGAAGCCTAGGCATTCCTTTTCCTCATGTGCACCGCCGCTTACCATCTATGAGCTTCACCAAACCCTATCGCTTTTGCCATCGCATGATCCATCTTGAGCCATGGTGCCAAGCAGAGGAAGAAGAAAGTCAAAGCAGGCCAAGCCACTTGGTAGACCATGCACACATGCAAACAAGCCAGCCGACCCAAAATAGAAGTGGATTGAGCCCAAAACCAAAAAACCAAACCCAAACACTATGCAAACCTGATCTGCCACTATTCAAAACCTGATCTATCACTTTGCAGACCTGTTACTCTACCTAGGTCCAACTTGATATAAATAGTACCAACCTGTCACTATTCATCTAGTTTGATAGTGTTCACCCAGAACCTGTTAGACAAATTTAAACCCATTTTCACTATTTTAAGCCCATCTAACCCATTTTCAACTCTGTTCAGCCAAACCAAGCACCGTTTAAACCCTATTCACAAAAACCCATTCACTTTTATATCCTTTTCTATTTATTTATTGCATTTTATTCACAGCTTGCATTATACAAAGTAGAAACTTATTTGTATTTGTTCTTTTGCACCGGCACCTAGATCCGATTAGTTGGCCAATGGAAAAGCTGTAGAAGCAATTAAGGTGGATGGTGAAAACCTAAAACCTACGAGAAGTAATCAAAGACTCTGGTTAAAGAGGCAAGTTACATGTTTTGATCATGTTGAACCTACTTTATCTAATTATTCAATTATCAATACTAATACTATCCTTTATTTATGCATTGTTATTTACTTAAAATAATTATTTAGAATGATATGATAATTAGCTATGTCCTAACACTGGAAAAAGCATGTTTTACTTGATGGCAACACTCACCTTGATAGGTTCTAGTAATAGTAAAGTACTATAAAATTTACTATGGTAGATTAGGAATTCAAATGTTTTACACTACTAAGATTCGGCATTTTGCCAATAGTATTACAAAATAATACTAGGGTTATAGACGAATCATAGAATGCCATGAGATGTTTAGGGCCAATGATCTTACCCTAAGGAGGAGGCATTGGTTGGTTTGGTGGCAGTGCCATAATGTGCTGGGTTGTTGGTTTGTGGTTGGTTGCCTCATTAGTGAAAAGTAAGGATTAGAAACTTATCCTGAGTAAAGAACATAGTGATCGCTCAACTACAAATTTTGATTTGTCAATGCTAGTCTAGTAGCTGCTCAAATCAATTGAATATTTACAGGGTGTTGGGGTTATAGAGGAGGGAACAGACCACGTGTAAAGGGGATGGTATAGAAATGATAAAATCATACTTAACAATGGTAGTTCCACTCAGAGTCAGGTGGCAACATCCCTAACAATGTGTGGTCCTTGGCCTACCAGGTAGAGACTAAAAAGAGGAGAGCAGTGAAAGATCTTGTTATCTCAACTTAGTTGAATGCTAATATGTTATGTGTCTATAGCTTGACATTATAAGTATGAGATATCTTTTGAGTAAAGCTAATCAACTCTACAGAGTATAATAAATGATATTCGAATACGCCGTGCTCCCAGTTAATAGAACTGTGTTTCACGGGTAATTCCAATAACAAGGCATAAGTATCTTTGGTAAGATTTCAAATTAGTAATTGAGTTGATTGAACACCCTTTTCTTTAAGAAGTTAATCTTTAGTCTTTTAGAAAATTGTTTATAAATAAAGTTGCATCCACAAATATAATAATAAAACCAACACATCCCACCTCTTGAAATACTGGTAATTAGTTAAATAGTATTTTCTCATGTGGTTTGCTGAGTACCTAGTGTTCTCAATCTTACTTTATATTCATTAAAATAGATACTAGAAGAGGAAAGGATGCTTCAACTTTGTTGTTAGGGTTACAACTACGCTCAAGCCTTCATGTGGGAATTTCTTTGGTTTTCTAAATGTAACTTAATTTTTGGGCTTGGGTGCTCATTAAGTTGCTAAAGTAAACTGTTAGGTCATATTTTAATCAAATTAATCCTTTTTAAACATTTGTGAACATACATTATACTCTTTCTATCCGCAACTAAATTTTTGGGCTACTGCAAGAAGTACGATGGCACTGTTCCTAAAATTGGGAGCATTGCATGATGAGTCTATTTTGATGGAAAGATGTGGTCAAGTGTGCCTGTTAAGTACTATTACTTAGCTTGTATAACAAGCGGCCAGGTAAAGTGTGTGACACTACTACACGTTGGTGATCATTACTATTATAAAATAACGAGTTAGTGGTCGTACGTCCCTTCTTTTCCAACCGTCCCATTCTCAACTTCTCACCACTCTCCACTTTTCAACTGATCAGAGTAGTCCTCTTTCATAGCATGATTCTCTATGTATCCAATAAATTTCGTTGCAACGCACGAGCAGATGACTAGTTACTAACAAATTGCATGTGGCCCTAAATTGGATCAATCAATGCTAGTTGAGTTAGTCCAAACGACTCATGATTCATCGTGCAAAATATTGCATAGTTTATTTGTATCAATTGTATACTCATATCTCTAATACTAATACCAAACAATAATTAATAAGGGCATTTGATGAAAAACATTGCCTTGAGAAACTAAAATGTCTATATTAACAAACCAAAACACCTTGTTAAAGTGTAATAAGGTATATATATTCTTCCATTTTATTTCCTCTGGCCACCAAAAAAGATCTTTGGACATCGACATGATCCCAAAACATAACTTTGATTGCTAATTTATATTGTAATAGATTTACAAAACCTAATAAAATTATACTTTTAAGAAAGTTCTTTTTGAGGAAAATCTATATATACCATTTTCATGTGTTCAATCTAAATATTGAAAAGATATCGATAGCCAAAGTGACTGGAGGGAGTAACTTTTAGTTTGTTAACACAAACTCTTACATAGTCACTACTACAAAACAACTTATACTGGATGCCTCATCACAGACAGTTCATGGGGAACAGTCTGTATTGTAATTATCACAGATGGTTTTAAAAGTATGACTGTCTATGTTACTAGCGATGGCTAGAACCGTTTGTGATACACAGTTATCATAGATGGTTCTTGTTAATAATTATATGTGATAGTGCATAGACGGTTATTAACACGTATCGTCTGTGATAATTACAGACGTCACAGTCAGTTTTTAATTAGAACCGTCTATGATATTACTACAAGTGGTTATTAATATGAATCATCTATGATATGTATCTCATATGCATGAATATTGGTGCTTAGGCTCCGCGGTGCGTCTCTTTGATGTTTCGGTTCCCCGATGCGTCTCTTCATCTCACGTGCCAAATTTGCTCCTTGTTTTATAAAAATGATCATCTGTCACCAAAGATGAATCCTCACATTACTAATCTAATCTCAAGCACAAACAAATGGGTCCCTACTCTTTCTTGTCATCGGTATTGATGGCCTACTTGGCCAACTTGTATGAGCACTTCGCCAGTTGTACGTTGCAGATGTTGTGGAAGGACATTGTGCCAACAATATTCTACCTCCTATGTCTGAGGATTTACAAAAGCAGGTGATAGCCACCTTCTGCCATCTTGACATTCTCCTCTGTTGCGTCTTCTGGTTGGTCTCCCACTTCTGGTAAGCTAACCTTGCTATCGACGTGGTCTTCCACAACAACGTTGCATGTTCCTAGGAGGCTTGCCATCGCTTGGACTACTTAGTCAAAGCGGTGGACAACCGAGTCAACCTTGCGAGAACCCTCAAGCAAGGTAAGAGAGCCTATGGGCTCAATTTGACTTGATGCATTAGTCAGAGGTTCTTCAGGAGTCACTCGAACGAGCGTGTCAGTGGGTGGATGCATTTTGGGCTTCGATCGCTGATGATCCCAAACTGTTCGATGCCGACGATGTCACCTATGAAGTTTTAAAGATGGAGATAACATGATACCTCCACCACTAGAAAAACGTCGATTATTTATTTTATATTTTTTAATCTTTGTAAGAAGCGACTGGTCACACTGTTTGGCCATATGTAAATACAAAAATTAAAAAACCGGTTGAATTTGTATTTACTATTTTCTATATATGTAAACGGTCTCGGTATAAATATGACAGCATTACTGACCAGTAAAAAAATTAAGTAATACGTATTTACTCTTGTGGCATTACTAAATTTGCATTTATGTTGATGAGAATGTGTCATATATATATATATATATATATATATATATATATATATATATATATATATATATATATATATATATATATATATATATGTGTGTGTGTGTGTGTGTGTGTGTGTGTGTGTGTGTGTGTGTGTGTGTGTGTGTGTGTGTGTGTGTGTGTGAATTTGCATTTATAGACATGAGAATGCATTTAGAACTATTTGTGATGTATATTTATCATGGATGGTTCTAATTCAGCGTGCCTCCTCTCCGAGCATGCCACCTCTTCCCCGGTGTGCCTCTTCCCGGAACAAGCCTCCTCCCCGAGCATGCCTCCTCCCCGACGCGGCTCCTCCCTAAGCGCACCTCCTCCCCGAGCGTGCTTCCTCTCCGAGCACGCCTCCTCCTCCTTGAGGACATTGCCTCTTCCCTGAGCATGCCTCCTCTCAGTGCACATCGTATGTAACATTGTTCTTTCCTGTTTGTAATATGGCAATGAACAATGTATCATCATGGTTACCAATTATCCCTTTTGCTATGTTGTTGTTTCATCAATATATGTCTCGAGGATGAATGTCTGGGCTTAAGTTTCAATTATGCCCTTTTGACGTCAATATCCCGAAGATGAAGTGCTAATGCTCTTAAGCATCAACTCCCTAAATAAAAGATAAGTCATATTTCAGTTCTCTTTGGTCAAAACAGAAAAAAGCAATTATATAATGATCATTGTATCTGATAGTACTCATATTCAATCCAGTAATATATATATTTTATTTGTTATATACTTCATAGAAAGCTATTAGTTATATATATCTCAAGTCAATAACTCGCACAATTATAATTAAATAAAGTTACACTTGATTTTCTTTATCTATGCAAAATATATTAAGTTTGATATCGCTATCATCTAAGGAATGAAGTAAAAATGAGTTATGCCATCATCTCATGATGAGTGCACCCACCCACCCGATGGCCTCCCACGTGTCGAGGTTCACAAATTTACAATCCTAATGATTTCAGAGGTATCATCTTGTTTGAATGCTTTGTACCACTTTAGCTTCACGGTCCATATTAATTCATTCCTTATTCTGTAAGATATACTTAGTGTGTGCTGTGTAAAATTATTTTTTCTACTTCAGATATCACCAAATCGTAGATGGTTATCATGGATAAACTTTGCCCAACCTCCACTAAGGAACTATCTGTTACCATTACTAATCACCATCATGGTTTTCCATATCTTCTCCATGCACTGGAAGTAGTACATATATATTTCATGGTAACACTAACATATGTAGTCTTTCATAATTCATAATTTAAATGAGGTAGAGATGAAGTCAGATCCCATATCACACTTGGGCTTCAAACAACATGAAGCAAATCACACACTGGATTAGTAATATCATAGACAGTCATTTTTAAAAACCGTATGTGATAACATATCATAGATGGTTTTTTATTAGTCGTCTGTGATATATCAATATCACACACGATTATTTTTAAAACCGTATGTGAAATGTACACATTACAGACGGTTATTTTTAAAAATCGTCTGTGTTTTGACTTATCACAGATAGTTTGAAATTCGTCTGTGATGACCTCATGTCATTATTGACCCATAAACTTAGACGGCTCACGAAACCGTCTGTAATGAACTTTTCTGTAGTAGTGAGTGTTATCTAATACCATACCAAGAAGTAATTAAAAGGGCATTTAGTGGAAAATATTGCCTCAAAAATGTAAAATATCAATATTTACAAACCAAAACAACTTGTTAACGTGTAATAAGGTATATGCATTCTTCCATTTTAGCTTTTAATTTGTTAACACGAACTCTTACATAGTGTTACACATATATAGTTACGCACTTTTGTCCATTTTTATGCAGGTATCTAATTACAACTATACTCGTGGAAAATTGGGTCGGTTTGGGACTAAAAAACATTATTATTGCCTTCGGTTTTGCTCAACTTTTTTCACAAGACTGCACACCACATAGCAAGGTCTGAGACAGAATGATAGGGCGACAAATTTCCATTACAGGCCTACCAAAGGGTACACGTTATGGAGGCAGGATATCGACTTCTTTCTCGCTTTAAGCCCTGTGCTACAATGTTTAGCCGTTGTCGGAAGCTTAGTGCTTATTGCACACTCGCCTCACCACTATAAGGAGTATGCAGTAGCCAGTTCTTCTACTCCATCCTCGTGTAGTTCTTCTCCTCGGTCCAAGAGGACGTCACAGTGGTGGACGCTCACAGTCTCAAGCGCGTCTTCCTCTTTAGCAGCATCCACACATTAGAATCTTTCCGGCCAAGAGTGCACTCGGCGCAGATAGGCAACATAGGTCCTATTCTTTTTAGCTTCTAAAAACCGCTTTTCAATTTTTCTACAGTAACTAACTTTTAAATAGAGTATCTTTTCAAAATAGAGTCTACTAGTTAATTGTAGTACATATTGAACCGATTTCATTTATATCTGTAAAAATCATATGTGAGTTTCTGTTACTCTGTAATCTCTTACATAAACAACCCAAAAACTACAAGCCGCAGCCATAAGCCACAGCCAAAAATTACAGGCCCTAATCATCAGGCATTAGTTCGAATCCTTGAGACTGTTAGTGTGACAAAAGTGATGTGTGATCCTTCGGTGTGATTTGCAGGTTGGACTAAGGTACGGGCAAGTAGAACAAGAATTTAGAATCCAAGTAAATTCGTAATGCCTCTAAACATAAATTCATCTTCAATCAATAAAAAAGTTGAAAGGTTAGAACATGTAAATTTCGTAATGAGTTTTAAAATGATTTTTCATAGTCAACCTAACGAAATTTGAGTTAGGTAATTAAGCCACATTTATGCTTATTATGTTATTTATTTGGATGTTATATTGATAGAAAATGAGAATTTTTATCCTCAATACCATTGTGGGTAAGATTTCATGATCAGGAACAACAGTGGACCTCAAAATACTTATGAATAGTGACAATAAAAGTTATATAGAGTGCTCTGGTTGTTGATAATGAAGGCCATGAACTGACATAATTCAACTCACCCTTAAAGCCTACTACAAAAGTGATAGATGTGAGACTTATTTAATTGTACAAGAATTCGGTCCTAACTGTTGCTGTTATACCATTATTATGATACTTATATAAACATGATAAAATATCTAGCACATACAGTTCAAAGTATCTTGACCCAAAATATCTAACTATATAAGTGTAACATTTCATAATTATAAAGATTTCCCTCAAAATATTTCCTCTATAGAATTCCCAAATCCCTTGTATAATCTTTTTTTGCTATATATATATATATATATATATATATATATTAGGAATAGTCCCATATGGATTGTGGGAGAAGAGCAAGCACAACATATAAGTGTGAGGGAGCCCCCACCCATTGGACTAGTCTTTGGGGGGGGGGGGGGGAGAAGGCCCAATACCACTTATAAAGTTGTTGCTCCGTTGCTCCGTGGGCTTAGTTGTGTTCAGCTCATTTAAACCTATGACCCAGTTGTAACAAGTGGTATCAGAGTCTAGGCGAGAACCGAGTCGCTGGAAAAATCGTCTTGGCGATTCCGATTTCATCGCATCTCACGCGTCGCTTATGAGGCGCACGTCGCTCATCTTCGCGTAGCTCTCCGGGGAAAAAGACACTCGCGGCACGTCCTTCCGTTCCCTCGGTCCAAGAGCAACTTCAAAGTAGCCCGAGATCTTGATCCGTGCTCAAGATCATGTCACGTTATCCGGGATGTGGTGTCACCGGTGACGAGGCATCATCCAGTATGATGGCGAAGGAGAGTTCCGCTATCTCACTGCATTATCCGATGCTTATGACGAGCAATTATGCAGCCTGGGCAATCAAGATGAAGGTGTACATGAAGGCTCAAGGAGTGTTGGACGTTGAGAAGATGTGTTCGCCGTCCAAACTCAAGTAAGCAGAGTTGAGATCGGAATGTCGAGGAGATGTGTCAGCGTTCCGTGTCAAAGTATGAGTTTAGTAAGTCGTAGTTGAGTTCGACTGTCTCAATGTTTTAGAATCTTTGCATCTGGTGGATCCATACCAGTTGAGTTGAGTTCCTACATGCAGCTTACATGTAGAATGCTTCATGTGGAGGCGTGGCTGGTAGTTCATAATGCATTAAGACTAAAACTAGCGTATGTCAAGTCAAGATTAAGGGGGAGATTGTTAGAAATAATCTTGACTTAGAGTCCATGTCGTAGTAGAGTTCGTTTTCGAGTATAACTCAAGTTGAAGTTGAGACTAACTTGAAGTCCGAATCGGAATAGGAGTAGAAGAGTTTTATCCCTATATATTGGGGGGGGGGACTTGTACCAGTTTTGTATCCAAGAAAGAAAAGCAAGAAAGAGGGGGAGCGAATAAGAGAATAAAGAAATTCAAAAATTTCTTCGATGTTCTCTCAGATTATTTGCGATGTGCGCGTTTTCTCCTGGGATCCAAGTTGTTATATATATATATATATGTGTGTGTGTGTGTGTGTGTATATATATATATAATGAGATAATATCCCCTATGTTGACGATCAGTGTCTGACCTATCAAGACGGAGGGTCTCTCACTACAATGGGACTGAAATTTAATACAGGTTTGGAACATTACAATTGGTTGGATTGAGCACTGATGTTGGATCAATGCCGGTGAAAGACCCACGATTTGGGTTAGTATTTTTACCAAAACTTTAATGGCAATAGACGGGGGTAAATGATGCCATCTTAAAATCTTCCTCAGGCATCCAAAAATATTTCGTTCCAGAGCTAGAGAGCTAGGAAGATTAGGCCATGTTCTTTTCAGCTTCTAAAAGCTGCTTTTCGGCTTTTCTACAATAACTAGCTTTTAAATGGAGTTTTTTTCAAGATAGGGTATACTAGTTAATTGTAGTACATACTTTACTGACTTCATTTATATCGCCAAAAACCGCACGTGAGTTTCTGTTACTCTGTAATCTTTCATACAAACAGGCCAAAAGTCACAAGCCGCAGCCAAAAGCCACAAGCCGCAGTCAAAAAAAAAACAGGCCCTTAGACTTGACAACCTAAATCCAGAACACAACCCAAAACAGTGAGGACTCATAATTTCAGTACCTAACAGGTCCGATCGCCACTGAAGGTGCGGTCTGACCAAGACTAGGAGTGGTTTAGCTACTCCCTTGTTCCTAGAACAGAAAATCTGTTTTTGTACACACCTTACTGAAGGTATTAGGAACCTATTCCATCTAAGTATCACATGAATCTTGGCCAAAGTTCCAACCTTTCCTCAAAATAAGTAAGGTTGCACCAAAATAAAGTAAAACTCAAAAACTTGAGAACCAACTTGCTTGTGGGTTAAGAACAGTCAAGATGGGTCTAGATAAGTTTCCACATGTCATAACAAGCAAGACTACCCAAAGAATCAAAGTCGAAATCCTTGGATCAAGATTCCTCAAGAAGAGTTCCAAATCAAGCAAGAACTAGGTAATTTCAAACTCTTGCAAACCATAATACCTAGTTGGATAGGACTTGATCTACATGAGTCATCTCCATTACTTACACGTCCTTGATACTCAGCAAGATCAAGAAGGAGAGAGAAGAGGCAAAGAACCAACAAGAATGAGAGCAAATAAACCAAGATAAAAGCACTTCATGATATTGCCACTTGAGGATGAAAATTTTATGGCCACTCCACCTAGAGGACAAGTGAGTACCCCACAACACTCAAACTTTTCTAACCCTAACCTTAGAACACAAGGTTGGAATGGTTGGATGGTTTGCTTGAAAGCTTTTATTCCTAACTCATTAAATAGATAAGGTAATTAGCCCACATCTAACCCTAAATGATACTATCCATTAACATATTCAGGGATACCTATTAACCCTATACAATATGGGTTTTACTCATACACTTAACGCATACATGCTTTTCAAAGTACATGAGGCCGAATCTGCTAAGTCTTTAGTCTTCGATTCACTTGATCTTCTCAGCATTTCCTTGACCTAAATCACTTTTCCAAGCATCGTTGTTTTGATCTAATGAAGTTTTCAATATTTACTCAACTATCAAAATACCTTTGCCTTAACCTGGTCTTTTCCTTCCCTTGCAAGCAATCATCATGCTAGACACGTGTAGGTGCACCAATGACTTGCCACGCATCAGCAAGTCTTGCCTACTTTAGTTCATACTAGATCACGCCTCACTTGGATCAACCAAACTACTTGGTGAAACCCATTGCTCGAATCTTCCCTTCAATATTTCTTACCTTCCTTGTGCCATACTTGAGCTCAACTATGTTACCCAGTATCCTTGACCATTCTAGATCTCGGCTCCTCTATGAGTGTAGTCTCGGTCCTTGCCTTGACCATAGTTGACTCTAAGCTTTCCTGTACATCCAAAGAGTAAGAAATCATTTTTGAGTATAAGTTCTTTACAACTTGACCTACGTTAGTTTAAACATGCTTCATACAATATGAATACACTCACCTAGGGCAATTCAACTCGATCCACTATTAAATTCCCAAAATTTAGAACTCTCAGCCAAAATTAAGAACTAGCTGCTCTAACCACCATGCTCGGCCGATTAGACTGCTATGCACGATCAGTCAGACTGCTACACACAATTGGTCTGACAACTAGGGACTAAAACTAGTAGACTGGAAATCAAAATCTTTTGCAACGTTGAGTTTCAACTTAACATATATTGACAATGATTCATCACAAATAATCCTAAACCTTTTCACATGGTCCATCAGTCCCACTCGTCAGCAATCAAGGGAGGGGGTGGTGGGATGGCAGACGGACCATGAGCACCACTGTCTCAAATGTTTACAAGAGTAAAGATATTGCCATCAAAAGATTTTTTCTTACTCACAAGAGATAGAGATACTGTCATTAATATTAAGGGTTATGTTGGATTATTTCTAGATTTAAAAAAGACAAAAGAGCCCTGATTTGGGTTAATATTTTTACCAAAATGTTCAATTTGTCGCACCTATCAGCAATCAATGGAGGGGTGGTTAGATAACAGATGAACCATCATCATCAGTACCAACAAAAATGTTTATATAAGTAAAAATACTGCAATCAAAATATATTGTCGTACTTGCATTGTGTTGGATTTATTTATAGATTAAAAAAGGAAGAAAACAGGAAGTTATTTGCAAGCACTACCACACAAAGGGTCATCACAAATGGTTTTAAACTCTCATCACAGACAGTTTTTGAACCATCTAATTTATTGTGTCTGTGATAATAGGTAGTTATCGTAGACGGCTCTCAAAACATCTGTGATAAGTCACAACATGGATGATTTTTCAAAAAACCATTTGTGATATGTCAGATATCACAGATGGTTGTCAGATATCACAAACGGTTCTTAAACATAGCTGTTTGTGATATTTGACATATCACAGATGTCGGGACCCCGGATTTTCGAACCCGGACCCTCTGTGTATTACAGCACTAGTCCCAGATCAAAGCTAGTGCACACAGTCAAACAGAATGGAAAACATCACCATCGACGATTTATTACAATAAATAAGAGTACTGACCACCTGGTCTCATTAATACAAGGGAGGTTTAAGACCTCGCACAATCAAACACAGCGGAAGCAAATAAAACTCGAGGACGACCCATCAATTCGCCACAGGCAATTGACTGGGGAAACGCGACCTAGTCCTCCGGGAAGAATCCATCACAGCCACAAGCGAAGCAGTAGTCGTAGTCACATTCTTGAGCTTCAACTTCCTCTGAGATGTTATTTTTAAGTGTAGCATGTGAGTACATAAAGTACTCCGCAAGTCTTGGGAAAAATGCATAGATGCAAGGCTTAACAAAGGAAGGCCATATGGTTCTTTTGCACAAAGCAATATTTGAAAATTCAATTACTACTAATTATTTTCGAAGGCATTATTTTAATGAAGTAAATGTTTTAACAGAATTAACTTTCTAGCGAAGGTTCCAACTACCAACACTAGCTAACCAATTACCATTGGTCAAATTTTAAACTGCGGGTTCCATCCACCCTCTCTGGCTCCATCCGCCAGGATTCCCTTCCGAGAGTTCCCTCCCCCTCGGAATACAAAACTTTTGATTTTAAAACCAAAACCAGAAATCTACCATGTGAATGCATTCCTTGCCCGCCCTTGACCGTGGGCACGGCTATTCGAATAGTTTTACACTCTGCAGAGGTTGTACAACTTTACCCACAAGAGATAAATTATCCTAAAAGTCAACACGCTTCCTTTGGCATGAGACCCAGATAAAATATCACAAAGCCTTTCACCTACTCCAGTATAGCCAGATACCACCCGCTGAGGTTTCACCGCAGAAGGGTTAAATCCGCCCAATCTGAAGCCCCCTCTTGCGCCATATGAGTACAGTAACCCTGTCCCTCACTATGAGTAACCAGTACGCCCTGGCACTCAATACACCACTGGTGATATCTAAACTACACCTTTATAGGTTAGTTAGCTAGGTCGTACCCATATAGACTTGTGGTTGTACGGTTAATGCTCAGTTTGGACAAACACAAGCGTCGGTCCTTAATTGACTAGGGTGGAACATACACTTATCAAGTTTTCGTGCTTACTGCACCAACCCAAACAGCCATCCACCCTAATCTAAACCAACTTTCACATTTTTATTTTATTTTAAAATCACAGTGACAACTCCAATTGCCACTTCACTTTCAAACACAAGGATTTAATAATAAATCATAATTTCCCATTTTCAAGATTTTCCAAAGTTATTAGATAGCATGACTAAGCATTATCCTACCATACTAACATCAACAAGTAATTATAATATTCTCATTAATGAGACAAAGGAAATTCTATGGTGACAAGGGTACATGACAATCAATTCCAATGGAGGGCATAACAAGGTTGGATTAACTACTACCTTAAGATTTGAATTATCATTTTATGTAAATAGCAATGCATAACATTTAAAATACTTTAAAACATTTCGAAAGCATAGGCTCAAGATGATCAAAGGAGACTTGCCTTCTTGCAGGGTTTCTGGGTCTTCTTGCTGCTGTGAAGAGGGATCGTCGACAACGTTGGAATCTACGCGAGGAAAGACGAAGCAACAAAACAAATAAATACCCACGAAATTCAAATAAAATCCAAAAATTCAACAGAGGCCATAATTGGGTAGATTATGATTTTAGATGAATTTAGAAATTTGAATGGCTGGAATTGGAGTTAAAATGAGAAAGTTATGCTCATTTGAAAATCTCAGATTTGAATAAATCGAGAAATTCGGAAATTTCTGACAGGTGGGGCCCACTGGAATTTTTAATTTTTAAATCTTTATTTTAATCTGAGAGATTGACAGGTGGGGCCCACTGAACAGTAACCACTGGCGGTCACTGACATGTGGGACCCCTCTGTCAGTGACCCTATCTGCTTGGTCACTGACAGGTGGGACCCACTGGGGTCTGGACCCACTTGTCAGAGGCTGACGCAGACGGGTGGGGCCCAGGCGGCAGTGGCAGCGCAGACCGGCGGCCGCTGACGGGTGGGGCCCGCTTGTCAGTCGCGAAAATTAAACGAAAAACTCAACCCAGCGCGCGGAGCCGAGGGCTCGAACGCGCACCGGGGAGTTGAGAGAGAGCGCGGCTAACCAGAGGGGAGGGGGAGGCTTTGCCTACCCATATACGGCAATAAACTCTTTTGAGTTACCTGCCGGAGGGAGGTCGGGGAAGATGGTCGGAGGCGACGGCGCCGGCGGCGAGGATGGGCCGGAGAGGTTCAGGCGGTGCGTAGATTGTAGTCGGCGTGCGAAGGGGGTTCGGTTGGAGGAGTTGGTGAGGTCCGGGGATGAACGGAGACGGCCGGCGACGAGGAGGTGGCGGAGCTGGCTCGGGTCCTCCGGCGCGACGGCGCTCCGGCGGCGGGGAGAGGCAGCCGAGGTGACGGGGAGGTTCGCCTGGGCGTGAGGAAGCTCGGGGTGGCGGCGGCGGGCTCTGGTGATGACCGAGGCGGCGAGGAAAGCTCGCCGGAGTTGGGCGGAGCTCGAGGGGAGGAGTGGCACGGTGCTGGGGCGCTACGGGGCTCGGAAGCGAGAGCGGAGGGCCGAGGGAGGTGGTGCTGGAGGAGGCGAAGCCGAAGGGGGGTTTTTATAGGGCGGAGGAGGGGACACGGGCGCGGGATTGCTCGCCGGAGATCTTGGTGGCCGACGGGGAAAGTTTGGGGGAAAAAGGAAATAGGGGACCGGGAAGGGAAGGGAGGCGCGGGCGTTAGGGATCCGGTCGTGCGGGGAGCTCGGGGATTCCAAAATCGGGGAGAGGCAGGGAAGGAAGGGCCGGATCCGGCTCGGATGTGGTCGCCGGCGCAAAGAAGGAAAGCGGGGAGAGAAGAAAAGAAAGGGGGCGATTCCGCGGGGGAGACGGATCCGACAGGCGGGGCCGGGGTGGCAGCGAGAGCGGGACGCGTGCGGCTGACAGGCGGGGTCCGCGGGTCAGCGAGGCGAGAGAAAGGTGGGAGTGGGCGGCTGGATGGGCGAGTGCGGTGGCGTGGCGCGCATCCGGGCCGGCCACGCGTCGGGCGAAGAGATGGGGAAGGCGGGGCTGGCTGGGCCGGGCCCGCTGGCAGCGAGGGAGAGGGAGGTGCGGCCTGGATCAGGCCGAGCGGCGACGTGGGCGGTCCTGGGCCGTCCACGCGTCGGCTGGAGGGAGAGGGGAGATTTTTATTTTTCAGAATTTGATTTCTAATTTCAGAAAAGGCTAGAAAATTATTTAGGCCTCAGAAAAATATGAAAATACCTCCAAAAATTCCAGAAAAATTCACAGAAGCTCCTGGACATATTTTGGACTAAATAAAATTATTTCCAACTACTGTTGATATTTAATTTTCATATTTTGAATTACTTTTTAAGCTCTAAAAATAGTTTTTAAATTCCAGAAAATCCAGAAAGGCAAAATAAAAGCCAAGTAAAATCCAATTACCTTGAAATAATTAATTTGAATTTAGATTTTTCAAAAAGCCAAATTTTGGGATGTGACAAACCTACCCCCCTTAGAAAGAATCTCGACCCCGAGATTCGGATGGACTGGGAAAAAGGTCGGGGAACTCTTCTTTTAGATCCTCTTCACGCTCCCAAGTTGCTTCCGATTCTGAATGGTTGCTCCACTGCACTTTACAGAACTTGATAACCTTGCTGCGCGTACGGCGCTCTGCTTCCTCCAATACCTTGATTGGATACTCTGGATAGGTGAGGTCCTCCTTCACGTTTATTTCATCTAGAGGCATCTGCTCTTCTGGAACTCGGAGACACTTTCTTAGCTGAGACACATGGAAGACGTCATGCACCTTTGACAGTTGAGGGGGAAGCTCCAACTGGTAAGCCACTACTCCTCGTTTTGCTACAACAGGGAAGGGTCCGATGAATCTAGGAGCAAGTTTTCCACTGACTCCAAAACGTCTCATCCCTTTGAGAGGTGACACCTTCAAATAAACATGATCCCCAGGTACGAATTCTAAGCTTCTACGACGATTGTCCGCATAGCTCTTCTGTCTGGTTTGTGCTGTTTTTAATCTGTCTTGGATTAGACGAACCTGTTCTTCTGCTTGCTTCAGCACATCTGGTCCAAACACTTGTCCTTCTCCTGTTTCCTTCCAATACAATGGAGTCCTACACTTTCTGCCGTATAGGGCTTCGAAGGGAGACATTTGCAAACTGGATTGATAACTATTGTTGTAGGAGAACTCTGCATAGGGCAAACTCTGATCCCAATTACTCTTGTTTGCCAGTACACAAGCTCTCAACATGTCTTCCAGGATTTGATTTACTCTTTCTGTTTGACCATCTGTCTGTGGATGATAAGCTGTACTGAAGTTTAAGTTTGTGCCCAACAGTTCATGTAGCTTTTGCCAAAACCTTGAGGTGAATTGGGTTCCTCGATCTGACACAATCTTCTTTGGGACTCCATGTAAACTCACAATCCTTGACATATACAATTCTGCGAGTTTATCCCCCGAGTATGTGGTCTTTACTGGGATGAAATGGGCGACTTTTGTCAGACGATCCACGATAACCCAGATTGAATCATGTCCAGATTTGGTTCTCGGTAACCCAGTTATAAAATCCATACCAATTTCTTCCCACTTCCACTCAGGGATCTGCAATGGTTGCAAAAGTCCAGCAGGTCTCTGGTGTTCAGCTTTAATCCGTTGGCATACATCACATAAAGCTACATACTCAGCAATCTCTCTTTTCATGCCTGCCCACCAATATCTTTCTCTAAGATCTTGGTACATCTTGGTACTTCCAGGATGAATTGAGTACCTGGTTTCATGAGCTTCCTTCATGATCAACTCTTTTATCTCCTTCTTTTCAGGCACCACAATTCTTTTTCCATACCAAATGGTACCTTGTTCATCCTCGGAAAATTCTAATGCTTTCCCTTTCTTCATATTATCCTTGATCTCTTGGGCATACTTGTCCTCCTTTTGAGCTGCTCTGATTTGATCCTCTAAGGTTGGTTGAATCTCCAGAGTAGCGAGAAATCCTTTTCCCACTACTTCTAGATTAAGCTGCCGAAATTCTTCTTGAAGTGCAGGCATACTGTCCTTAATCCACAACTTGGTGCAATAACTCTTTCGGCTCAAGGCATCAGCTACCACATTAGCCTTTCCGGGATGATAATGTATTCCAATATCATAATCCTTTATTAACTCAAGCCATCTCCTTTGCCTCATATTGAGATCGGGTTGAGTAAATATGTACTTCAAACTTTTGTGATCCGTGTAGATCTCACAGCGGTTGCCGATCAGATAATGCCTCCATATTTTTAGAGCATGCACTACTGCCGCAAGCTCTAAATCATGGGTTGGGTAGTTCTCTTCATGGGGCCGCAATTGCCTTGAGGCATAAGCTACTACCTTTCTTTCTTGCATCAGAACACAGCCTAATCCTTGCCTGGACGCATCACAGAAGACTTCAAAATCTTTCCTGATATCCGGAAGCGTCAACACTGGTGCGGAAGTTAACCTTTTCTTTAGCTCTTGAAAACTATCCTCACATGATTTACTCCATTCAAACTTCTTTTCCTTCTTCAGCAACTGAGTGAGAGGTCTTGCGAGCTTGGAGAAGCCTTCAATAAAGCGACGATAGTAGCCAGCCAATCCCAGAAAACTTCTGATCTCTGTTACTGACTTGGGTTGCGCCCAGTTAAGCACATCATTTACCTTTTCAGGATCTACAGACACTCCTCCTGCGGAAATCACATGACCCAGGAAGGCTACTTTCTTCAACCAAAATTCACACTTGCTAAATTTGGCATACAACCGGTGCTCTCTGAGTTTTTCCAAAACTATCCTTAGATGTTCTGCATGCTCCTCCTCATTCTTGGAATATATCAAAATGTCATCAATGAATACCACCACAAATTTATCCAAATATTCCATGAACACCTTATTCATCAGGTTCATGAAATATGCGGGGGCATTGGTTAAGCCAAAAGACATCACTGTATACTCATACAATCCATACCGAGTGGCAAAGGCTGTCTTCGGTATATCTTCTGGTCTTATCTTCAGTTGGTGATAACCCGACCGAAGGTCAATCTTGGAGAAGACACATGAACCTTTCAATTGATCAAACAGGTCATCTATCCGGGGTAGAGGATATTTGTTTTTGATCGTCACATCGTTCAGAGATCGATAGTCCACACACATGCGAAGACTACCATCTTTCTTCTTTACTAGCAGTACTGGTGCTCCCCAAGGCGACGAGCTTGGCCTTACAAATCTTTTATCCTGCAGCTCTTCAATTTGTTTCTTAACTTCCGCCAAATCATTTGCAGACATCCGATAAGGTCTCTTGGAAATTGGAGCGGTTCCAGGTACTAGGTTGATGACAAACTCTATTTCCCTGTCTGGCGGCATTCCGGGCAAATCTTCAGGGAATACATCTGGGTACTCACTCACTATAGGTACTTTTTCCAGAGTCACTCCCTTTACACTGTTCAAACTACACCTGCTCTGGGTAGGGAAGTTCGACTTATACCTTACTTGAATCCCATCAGAGTTAGTGATTGTAACAGCTCGATCAGCACAATCTATCTGCCCTTTATACTTGGTTAACCAATCCATTCCAAGTATTACATCTAAACCCTTGGAGTCTATTATAATAAGATTTGCTAAGAACTTAACTCCATTTATATCCACAGTTGCGTCAAGGCAAACTGTGTTAGTCCTCATTTCCTTTCCAGGGGACTGGACTAGCATGGGGTTCTGTAGTTTACTCACATCCCAATTATACCTTTCAACCACATCTTTTGACACAAAAGAATGCGAAGCTCCAGAATCAAATAATGCTGATGCAATTACTGAGTTGACAAGAAACTTACCCAGAACTACGTCGGGTGCATCCTGGGCTGCTTCCGCGGTCACATGGTTGAGATGCCCTCTGCTCACCACTTGTGAAGTCCTTGGGGTTTGTGGTGCTCCACGGCCTTGACCTGCAGTCGGAGCTCTGGCTGGCGTAGTCCCCAGATTGAAACGAACTGGAGTCATTGCTGGGCGTTTCTGGGGGCAGTTGCTGGCATAGTGCCCCATGTTCTTGCAGTTAAAGCACTGCACTCCTGCTGCTGAAGTCTTGTTCTGCGGGGGTTGGCCACCATTGTTTGCCCGGGGAGTTTGTGGATTTGGGCGGGGTCCTGAAAAGGGAGTCCTCGGCACGCTTGACTCTGAGAGCTTGTGATAGTGAGGTGCGTTGGGGCGGAATCGAGAGCTGCTTGCTCCTTGCTGGGCTTGAAACTTCCTCTTCCGATTTTCGTACAGCTGGCGCTGAGCATCTTCTTGGACAAAGGCCTTGTTCACTAGGTGCTGGAAGGTTGGGAAGTCATTGGATACCAGCTGCACCTTGAGATTGGGGTCAAGTCCCTGCGTGAACCTCCAAATCTTGGTCGCCTCTGAGGTAACCTCTTCAGATGCATACCTGGACAGTTGGGTGAACTTGTTCAGGTATTCGGAAACACTGAGGTTTCCCTGTTGTAGTTGGTAGAATTCTCTCTTCTTCATTTCCATTATTCCCGTAGGAATATGGGCAGTGCGGAAAGCTTCGACAAACTCCTCCCAAGTGATGGCTTGTGCATTTTGATGGGCGGCGCGGTAGTTTTCCCACCAGTTGGCAGCCATTCCCTTGAGCTGGTGAGCAGCATACAGCACCTTTTCATTATCGTTGCACTGAGCTAGGACCAATTTTCTTTCCACATCCTTGATCCAATCATCCGCCTCCAAGGGATCCACGGATCCAGCAAAAGTGGGAGGCCTTGTCCTCATGAATTCCCCCAATCTAGACTGGGGTGCCTGGTTGGGTGCCTGCTGGGCTGGCTGCACTTGGTTCTGGGCAAGAGCTTGAAGTAACTGCAGCTGCATAGCCATCATTTGCTCCAAGTTGGGGGCCTGAGCAGGTGGTGGTGGAATGTTGTCCTCCGGCTGGTTGTTGGCGTCACGGCTGCTGCCAGGGTTGCTCCTCGTGTTCACCATCTGAAGCGGTTAGGTTAGCAGAAGGTAAGAGGGAAATAGCAAAGGTAAGAGATTAGGGGGAACTAAACCACATCCCAAGCCAACACACAAGAAAGAACTAGCAACCACTTAGGGGAAACTTTTTATTAGAATCAAGATAACTCCAAGGATGGCTGTACCACAAGTGCACATAGGCCTGGTACAGTCCATCTAGCACACCAAAACATATTAAACGTTCTAAGGACGCGGACATTTTATTTGGGTACTACAGACTCATAAGACTACTAATCCTCTCCAAAGACGCGCTCCTCAGGGTCTTCTTCCGGGTCCTCTTCTGGATCCTCCTCCGGGTCTTCCTGGCGCTCTCTCACGTGGTGACGTGAACAGTCACACTCGGCCGAGACACGGTTACGACTGGAGGCAGTCGACCGAGAACGGGAAGGAGAAGGCTTGCGCTTCTTGAGAGTAATGACAGGTGGCGGACTGGGGCGTCGTACCTTCTTGCGTGCTGTCATCCTGACGCGGAGTCCCGAGAGTCGAGCTGGCGCTTGGTTGTTGGGGGCGGCAACTGGTACTGGGGAAGACGGCGTGTAGTCCGCGACGGGTGAAGACGGCGTGTAGTCGGCTGCGGCCCTGAGACGTCCCAGCTCAAACTCAGCTGCCTGGCTCTGGAGAAGCTGTGCGCGAAGTGTGTCCGAATGCTGGTAGCTGGAGGTGAGAAGCATCCGCAGTTGTCCAATCTCCTCCTGAGCTCTAGCATAAGTGACTGCCATCGCCTGGGTGAGCTGCACCTGATGTGACAGTCGAGGATCGTCAGCTGGAATATCAAAGGGATCTGGATACCTCTGTCCTGGGCGAGGGTTGATGAAGAAGCAAAAGGGGGACTGATGTACAGCATCTTTGTGCACGTGGCACAACTCGTCAATGGCGAGGCGTGCTGCGTCCTGGACAGCGTCGAAACAGCGGGACCGAGGGTACTTGATGGGGTAGGTGTGGGACTTGAATTCCTCTTCCCGTGCATACAGGAATACCTCCATCGTCCAAGAGTCTCGATCCAGGATCCGCGTCTTCCGACCCCTGAAGATGGGCGGCTGACGGTACTCCAGACACTGCATTAGCTGCCGGAGAAGGCTAGCGAATGCTCCAGCATCCTCTCCATGTGAGTAGTAGTCCCACGGGGCAGCGGAGGATGAACCAGCCATCTACAAAGTTGAGTAAAAGAAAAGATTAGCAAAAGTTTTAACAAATGGAGTTGGAGACAAGAACGAGATTCTAAGTAGGAAGAGAATAGAAGCAAAGAGGCTTATACATTTTTAATATACTCTTTTTATAAATATAAGTCCTTATGGTTTGCCATTCCTAACCTAGGTCACGTCCTACAGTCAAATTGGCTCTGATACCATCTCTGTCGGGACCCCGGATTTTCGAACCCGGACCCTCTGTGTATTACAGCACTAGTCCCAGATCAAAGCTAGTGCACACAGTCAAACAGAATGGAAAACATCACCATCGACGATTTATTACAATAAATAAGAGTACTGACCACCTGGTCTCATTAATACAAGGGAGGTTTAAGACCTCGCACAATCAAACACAGCGGAAGCAAATAAAACTCGAGGACGACCCATCAATTCGCCACAGGCAATTGACTGGGGAAACGCGACCTAGTCCTCCGGGAAGAATCCATCACAGCCACAAGCGAAGCAGTAGTCGTAGTCACATTCTTGAGCTTCAACTTCCTCTGAGATGTTATTTTTAAGTGTAGCATGTGAGTACATAAAGTACTCCGCAAGTCTTGGGAAAAATGCATAGATGCAAGGCTTAACAAAGGAAGGCCATATGGTTCTTTTGCACAAAGCAATATTTGAAAATTCAATTACTACTAATTATTTTCGAAGGCATTATTTTAATGAAGTAAATGTTTTAACAGAATTAACTTTCTAGCGAAGGTTCCAACTACCAACACTAGCTAACCAATTACCATTGGTCAAATTTTAAACTGCGGGTTCCATCCACCCTCTCTGGCTCCATCCGCCAGGATTCCCTTCCGAGAGTTCCCTCCCCCTCGGAATACAAAACTTTTGATTTTAAAACCAAAACCAGAAATCTACCATGTGAATGCATTCCTTGCCCGCCCTTGACCGTGGGCACGGCTATTCGAATAGTTTTACACTCTGCAGAGGTTGTACAACTTTACCCACAAGAGATAAATTATCCTAAAAGTCAACACGCTTCCTTTGGCATGAGACCCAGATAAAATATCACAAAGCCTTTCACCTACTCCAGTATAGCCAGATACCACCCGCTGAGGTTTCACCGCAGAAGGGTTAAATCCGCCCAATCTGAAGCCCCCTCTTGCGCCATATGAGTACAGTAACCCTGTCCCTCACTATGAGTAACCAGTACGCCCTGGCACTCAATACACCACTGGTGATATCTAAACTACACCTTTATAGGTTAGTTAGCTAGGTCGTACCCATATAGACTTGTGGTTGTACGGTTAATGCTCAGTTTGGACAAACACAAGCGTCGGTCCTTAATTGACTAGGGTGGAACATACACTTATCAAGTTCTCGTGCTTACTGCACCAACCCAAACAGCCATCCACCCTAATCTAAACCAACTTTCACATTTTTATTTTATTTTAAAATCACAGTGACAACTCCAATTGCCACTTCACTTTCAAACACAAGGATTTAATAATAAATCATAATTTCCCATTTTCAAGATTTTCCAAAGTTATTAGATAGCATGACTAAGCATTATCCTACCATACTAACATCAACAAGTAATTATAATATTCTCATTAATGAGACAAAGGAAATTCTATGGTGACAAGGGTACATGACAATCAATTCCAATGGAGGGCATAACAAGGTTGGATTAACTACTACCTTAAGATTTGAATTATCATTTTATGTAAATAGCAATGCATAACATTTAAAATACTTTAAAACATTTCGAAAGCATAGGCTCAAGATGATCAAAGGAGACTTGCCTTCTTGCAGGGTTTCTGGGTCTTCTTGCTGCTGTGAAGAGGGATCGTCGACAACGTTGGAATCTACGCGAGGAAAGACGAAGCAACAAAACAAATAAATACCCACGAAATTCAAATAAAATCCAAAAATTCAACAGAGGCCATAATTGGGTAGATTATGATTTTAGATGAATTTAGAAATTTGAATGGCTGGAATTGGAGTTAAAATGAGAAAGTTATGCTCATTTGAAAATCTCAGATTTGAATAAATCGAGAAATTCGGAAATTTCTGACAGGTGGGGCCCACTGGAATTTTTAATTTTTAAATCTTTATTTTAATCTGAGAGATTGACAGGTGGGGCCCACTGAACAGTAACCACTGGCGGTCACTGACATGTGGGACCCCTCTGTCAGTGACCCTATCTGCTTGGTCACTGACAGGTGGGACCCACTGGGGTCTGGACCCACTTGTCAGAGGCTGACGCAGACGGGTGGGGCCCAGGCGGCAGTGGCAGCGCAGACCGGCGGCCGCTGACGGGTGGGGCCCGCTTGTCAGTCGCGAAAATTAAACGAAAAACTCAACCCAGCGCGCGGAGCCGAGGGCTCGAACGCGCACCGGGGAGTTGAGAGAGAGCGCGGCTAACCAGAGGGGAGGGGGAGGCTTTGCCTACCCATATACGGCAATAAACTCTTTTGAGTTACCTGCCGGAGGGAGGTCGGGGAAGATGGTCGGAGGCGACGGCGCCGGCGGCGAGGATGGGCCGGAGAGGTTCAGGCGGTGCGTAGATTGTAGTCGGCGTGCGAAGGGGGTTCGGTTGGAGGAGTTGGTGAGGTCCGGGGATGAACGGAGACGGCCGGCGACGAGGAGGTGGCGGAGCTGGCTCGGGTCCTCCGGCGCGACGGCGCTCCGGCGGCGGGGAGAGGCAGCCGAGGTGACGGGGAGGTTCGCCTGGGCGTGAGGAAGCTCGGGGTGGCGGCGGCGGGCTCTGGTGATGACCGAGGCGGCGAGGAAAGCTCGCCGGAGTTGGGCGGAGCTCGAGGGGAGGAGTGGCACGGTGCTGGGGCGCTACGGGGCTCGGAAGCGAGAGCGGAGGGCCGAGGGAGGTGGTGCTGGAGGAGGCGAAGCCGAAGGGGGGTTTTTATAGGGCGGAGGAGGGGACACGGGCGCGGGATTGCTCGCCGGAGATCTTGGTGGCCGACGGGGAAAGTTTGGGGGAAAAAGGAAATAGGGGACCGGGAAGGGAAGGGAGGCGCGGGCGTTAGGGATCCGGTCGTGCGGGGAGCTCGGGGATTCCAAAATCGGGGAGAGGCAGGGAAGGAAGGGCCGGATCCGGCTCGGATGTGGTCGCCGGCGCAAAGAAGGAAAGCGGGGAGAGAAGAAAAGAAAGGGGGCGATTCCGCGGGGGAGACGGATCCGACAGGCGGGGCCGGGGTGGCAGCGAGAGCGGGACGCGTGCGGCTGACAGGCGGGGTCCGCGGGTCAGCGAGGCGAGAGAAAGGTGGGAGTGGGCGGCTGGATGGGCGAGTGCGGTGGCGTGGCGCGCATCCGGGCCGGCCACGCGTCGGGCGAAGAGATGGGGAAGGCGGGGCTGGCTGGGCCGGGCCCGCTGGCAGCGAGGGAGAGGGAGGTGCGGCCTGGATCAGGCCGAGCGGCGACGTGGGCGGTCCTGGGCCGTCCACGCGTCGGCTGGAGGGAGAGGGGAGATTTTTATTTTTCAGAATTTGATTTCTAATTTCAGAAAAGGCTAGAAAATTATTTAGGCCTCAGAAAAATATGAAAATACCTCCAAAAATTCCAGAAAAATTCACAGAAGCTCCTGGACATATTTTGGACTAAATAAAATTATTTCCAACTACTGTTGATATTTAATTTTCATATTTTGAATTACTTTTTAAGCTCTAAAAATAGTTTTTAAATTCCAGAAAATCCAGAAAGGCAAAATAAAAGCCAAGTAAAATCCAATTACCTTGAAATAATTAATTTGAATTTAGATTTTTCAAAAAGCCAAATTTTGGGATGTGACAACAGATGGCTAATACAAAAACCGTCTGTGATATGTTAGATACCACAGATGGTTCTTAGACGCAACCGTCTGTGACATCTTATATATCACAGATGGTTTAGTGTTACAAACCATTTGTGATAGCTCTTAGAATAGCTAAATTATTTTTTGTTTTTGGGCTACACTCAAGAAATGATAGCCATGTCCTCTGAAAACAAATAAGCAAATCATAGATAATTGCAGATCTTATAGCACATGATAATCATTATACAAATCTTACAAATGAATTATAACTAAATGAATTACAATTAAATGAAGTACAATTGAATGAATTGTTTGATGAAGCACAATTGAATGAATTACAATTAAATCAAATGTTCGATCATCTATTCATCTGCATTATAGGGGTTGAACTCTCCCTTCAGTTGAATGACCTCCACCATCAAAAATTCAAAGAGCTGTCCACAAACTTTGGAGAGTTTATAAAGATCGAATGCATTTGAGTCGATTTTCACGCCCTGTCACTAGGAGAAGTAAAGTTATAAGCATACATATATAAATTGGTAATCACGAAATAATTATTGATAGATTGAAAGACCTTTGGATTATTCATCATAGTGATCATGATTTCCTGTATATGACGGTAAACGTAGAATGCACATACATTGCCCTGTAGCTACTGGTGGCACTGCAAAAATAGAATTACATACATAAGTATAGTTACTTCTAGAGATATTGTTATAAAGTGTGATATAGGATTGTTGTGTTGTAGCAGGTATCAAAAATCCTGTCCTGTGTCATAGTGTGGTGTTGGATTTCTCATGTCTTGATATTCATAGTGACCAAGTCACACTGTGCGTTGACACCATTCTTTATTTTGTCATGAATGTTTAGTAAGACCAATCAAACTATCACATACATTCTGTCTATGTGCATGATGTTAATGCAACTGCGAACTTCTAAGTGCTCCTAAAAAGGTAAGTCTCAAAATATTGATCTCTTCTTCCACATGTTCTTCTAATGGATCCTCAACTTACGTACCTTTCCATGCACAACATCGATATCCTTAACCATATCGTAAACCTATTTTCTACTAAAAGGCTTTGGAGCTTAGTTGTCTTCGTTTTCTTTATCTTGTGGTATAGGTGATACCTTGAAAGGAACATATAGTGACGCATGTACATAGTTTTATGTGACTTGTTCAACCACACACTCTCAGTATAATCTGAGTAGTGTGGATATACTTTGGCTCCTTTTGTGCTCAACCCCGACATGTTATCAAGGGTGGAAAAATCATTCATGGTGCAGAACAACATAGCACGCAGAGTGAAGTTCTCTCATTTGTCCGTATCCCATACCTGTACCTCTTCATTCCACAGTGTCACAAGATCTTCCACCAATAGTGCTAGGTATATATCAATATTGTTCTCAGCTTACTTTGGCCCTTGGATAAGTTGTGACACCAAAAATATAGTTTTGCTTCATGCACAACTAAGGAGGAAAGTTGTACATGCATACATTCATGGGTCAGGTGCTATGCCGGCTGCTCATGTTACCAAAATGATTCATTTCATCTGTACTCAACCCAAACCTTATGTTTCTCAGTTCTGCACCGAAGTCTACAAATATCCTATCGATATTCCTCCGCTGGGAAGAATCAATAGCGTGTCTTATATTTCCATCTTTTTTACGCTTCTCCGAGTGCCAATGCGGCAATCTTACAATGTTTCGATTTGCAAATAAACACTTCAAGTGGAGAATTACAGGCAGATACTACAACACCTTAAAAGGAGATCCTTACTTCACCTCGATGCCCTCGTCGTCATCAAAGTCATTCTTATACTTGTATCGGGATGCTTTACACACTGGTCAAATATGTAAGTTTGCATACTCTTTATGGTAGAGGATACAATCATTCAGATATGCATGTATTCTTTCTACTTCTATTCCTAATGGACAAAGAACCTTCTTGACTTGGTACATGGTTCTTAGCAACACATTTTCCTTTAGAAGGATGTTCGCTAGTAGACCAATCATTACTTGCCTTCAATTTCAGTAGTTCAAAATAGATGGCAACCTTTTGTATTGTGGCTTGCGGCCCAGGAACAAAGGTTTCTCAAAGTTCTCCATCAAGCCCTCGAATTTATCAAACTCACTCTCACTATAGTTCCATTCTGCATCGTGTAACATCTGATCCAGATTATCATTAAGCAACCTATTCTCATTGAAAGCACAGTCTATAACCGGCATACTGTTATCTTCCTTGCCGGTGTTATAACTACCTTCATGTATAATCTTTTCTCTACCGTGATTGGTCCAACATGTATACCCTTTTTGAAACCCTTTCGAATCAAGTGAGATTCGATTAGTGTTGAGTTGGTAAACATCTTCAGATTATCATAATCAATGCATGAACAATATATATATATATATATATATATATATATATATATATATATATATATATATATATATATATATATATATATATATATATATATATATATATATATATATATATATATATATATATATATATTCCATCCCCTTCTTTGACATATCCTGCTCAGCCACCCTTCTTTAATGTACTTTCACACACACGGTTCTCAATGTAATCTAGCTTCGGTCTATCTACACTACGCATGTAACAAATAAGTGTCAAATTAAAGTAATACTATATGTAGCTAGCCTAATACTTACACATAAGTGTCATTCACCTTAATAAATTGTCCATCTAAAGTAGCTAGGTACGTACTATTCATGAAGTAATATATATATCAAGTAAGAATATATTGAAGTAAACTATGAGGAGTGACCCATTCTTAAATTGGAGCAAACTACCAAGCTAGATCTAAACTTAACTATCATCTCTTTTTATTATAATGCATATAATTAGAAGTAAATGCTAACCTCAAATTACCAATAACAAATTAATCTACAAGCACACTTGCAAATCTGCAGTATGCTTTCACCAAACTCTCCAAAACTGGCCGCCTCCTTCAAAGCAGTGCAATGCAGAGTAGACAGATCTGTTAGAACTGGCTTGGCAAGGCATTTAATAACGCGACATATCATAGACACTTCTAACCATGAACCATCTATGATAATTACTTATCATAAATAGTTTGTATTAAGAAATGTCTATGAATTAATGGGAGACTTCACAAGCGGTTCTTTATTACAACTGTCCATGATAATTCACAGACGGTTATTAATACAATACGGCTGTGACAATTTTGTATTACGGATGGTTCTATCTATCGCTACTAACATAGATGGTCACACATGTAAAATCGTCTGTGATAATTGCGACATTGACGAATTCGGGGAACCATTTGTGAGCCTGTCCAGTATGGCCTTCTCTATGGTAGTGTGGCCATAATCAATTCTTGTTATTAACTAACATTTTAGTGGTACTTTGCCAGTTTGTCCTCTCTATATATACAAACCTTACCATTGAGCAAATAATGCGGTGGTTAGATCAACACATATTCTTACAAAACAAAGCCTCTCACATATTCTCAATACATTTATTGCATTGTATTAGATGCATGGAGAATTATACGAAGTGGGACGTCGATGTAGTAGTGCTGCTTTTTCTCGGATGATTTGCTATTCATGCACAATGAATGTGTCCTCTAAATAGTGTGACCACTTCTTTTCAGCTTTGGCTTATGGCTTCCCCAAAATAAAAATGGACGACTTCTGCATCACCTTTTCGAAGCGGATTACTAGAATAGCCTTTTTGAAGTGGCTTATTAGCTTATCTGCATGTGGTACATTCGCACAAGCGCTTGTACTAGGGCTAAAAGCCATCAGCCGTAGTCATAAGCTATTAGCCGTAGTCGAAAAAACCCACCCTATATTTGTTTCTTGCTCAAATCCAACAACAACAATAACAAATGCCTTTTGTCCCAAACAAGTTGGAATAGGTTAGGAACAAAACCTCCTTAAGATCAAAGAAATGAGAGCTGTGTAATCCACTGTGCATATTTTAATCTAAACAATACCGAATATACAATTCCATAGACAATTATTTACTGCATGTATGTTAATGGTTTAACCTTTTTTATCATCTTTCCCTAGTAGGGCAAAATTACCCGCTCAATTGTGTAGCAATATTTAGATATATAGTTGTATTTTCTATACAATTCTAGTGCTTCTGCTTAAAATATAGTTATATTTGGTATACAACTATAACATATGTAACATGTACATGTGATTAATCTACACTATTATAATCTAGCCCCACTAAAATAAGTGGTGCTAATCTTTTGATTGATGAGAGAATTTATAGGATATTTTTTTGTGGATTAATATGGAAATTTCAAACTCTATTAGTGAGGGAGATACCTTGAATCTCACATATTGTTTGTAGATATATGATGACCTACAAGTGCGTAGGATCGACGTAGCACTTTCCCTCGGAGTATTTCAAGGTTTATCAAACCTAAAAGGAGAAAAGGAAAGCTATTTTCTCTTTGTAACATCCCAAAAATCAGATCTTAAAAAATGTAAAGAATTTAAAACTTTTGTTGCAATTTGTTCGCGTTTGAAGTTTTTCTAAAGGCTTATTTGGGATTTTCCAAAATTTGTGCTATGCCAATTAATAATATGGAATAAACCCCAAATACAAGTAATAATCATAACAATAAAATCTATGGAACATTTGAAAGTAATGAATTGTGAGTTCAAAATTTGAAAATTTAAATATAAATTTAAGTCAATAAAACAAAACCTAAATTCAAATTTAACTCATTAACGCAAAACCTGGGTATAACTGAAAATCAAGATGAAGAAATTATGATCAGGGAATTAGTTTGAAATGTGAATTCAAAGTCTAGAATTTACATTCCATGGCAAACCAAACCTTGAATTGAAAACTAAATTCAGAAAAATTCTGAAATTCCAAATCAGGCTTACCTATTTAGCTTGCCTCTTAAACCCAAAATCTATTTTCTTTCCCTCGGACCCACCGACCAGCCCCATCATTCTCTTCTATCTTCCCCATTCTTTGCTCTCAGCTTGAGTGAGCTAGCCACACACCTGTGCTATGCGCATGCCACAACCAACTGCGCTCGAGCTGGCCGCACCACGCCTACGCACTTGCTCCATGACCATGCTTGCACACGCCATGGCCACGCCCATGCGCCGTGACAACGGCTGCACCAACTGCGCCATGCGCGCCCAGCATGCCGACCACACGGGTTGTGCGTGCGCTCACATGCCCAACCCATGCCATGTGTGGCTGGCTATGCCTCGTGTGTCATGCCATGCACCTGGTCCTCTTCATCTCATGAGCAGCCTAAACTGTCACGTTGTCCATCACTCATGTATGCCTGTGTATGTGCCTTGTGCGCCACGTCCTACATATTCTGCCATGACTCTTGACCTCAAACCATGTAGCCACAATTCTTGACTCTTGTCACCACATCAACTCACCATACCCTGTAAATGCCCATGCCCTGCCATGATCACCACGGTGCCCAAGCCAACACTACGTCGGAACAATGCCATAGCCCATGCCACACCCATGCCACCTGATCAGCTTAGCCACCTATTTAAACCCGCGTGGAGTTCACCCTCTATCCTTAGACCCCAGGAGTGTTTCCCCTCTTCCAATTACGAGCTTCTACCTCGGGAGTTCGTCAGTACAGCCGTCCTTCTTTCCTCTAGCCAAAAGCATCTCTCGCCACCCCGTTCATCCCTCAGTGAGTTACCAACAAATTCCTCATCGCTTGGCACTCTCCATCCCCTTAGGAACCGATCCCCCACCCCAATATTTGCTCTTTCTCTGCCCCACTTGCCGGCGCCAAAGCTGACTATCGCACCGCTCGGGCCTCACATCGCCGACCTCCTCCAGTGCATATGCACCCACGTGGTTTACTTGGTAAGTCTTCTTCCACTCCCCTACAACTCATGCGCCCACCTACTTGCTCCTTTTCCCCTCCGGCGTTGGTGCTCCCCTTTCTCCTCCATGTCCGGCCACTGTGAGCTGCCGCTGATTGCCTACGCCACCACCCGAGACAATGTGCTACCTCCTATGACTTTACTGCCCACCCCACGACCCATTTTACATGTTGCCTAGCCATACGCCACCCAGCTCCTCTGTTATGGCTGATTCCTCTACTTCCTGTGTGTTGCTCCCTATGTGTGTGCAAACATATGATAGGTGGGCCACTCCTTTAGAACTAAAGGCAAGTCATTTAATTAGTTGCCAACTGAGTTGAGATATACTTTGTATAAATAGATAATGTAAAGTATATTTTCTTAGAATGCCAATACCATGAGGGCCCTTTCCCAAATAAATAATTAAGTTATTAACATAATAGCATGCCAACTGATTACTAGCTAGAAATGGCAAGCTTTCAAATAGGCTCACCTTGAAAACTGGCTAGGGTACAACAAACATTAATTGGTACTAAATACCTATTAGACACCAATATTTAGCATACCATCAGCATGCATTTTTAATGCTATTTTGAGGTGCTATCAAAATATAAAGTTTGCATAAAGAAACATGATAATGAAACACAATATGTATAAATAAAAAAGAATGAACTTTGTTATGGAATTAGAATAAAGGTTTAGGATATCTGAAGATTGAATTTTCATTAATTAGATGATACAATGTTTGGCATATTAAACTAATAGTTAGAAATAATCAATATAGGCTTAAGCCATGTGAAATATAAATTAAATATATCATAGCAAGTCTTGTCACAATTGAGCCTCCTTATTAAGGTCATTAACCAAATTGCCTTTGTTACCTAGATTGAAATACATGTCTAAAATTAAAGGTAATGCTAAATATAATTTTGTGCAAGCAATAGATACTTAGGGCAAATAATGACTAACTAGAATGAACAAATTAATTACTCTATTGTGAGGATTTAAGTTGAAGTGCCCACTTTAATATTAATCTTCATTGAAAAATAGATTAGAGAGAAATAGAGGTTATATAAGGCTGACCAATATCTCTTTTAGAGACTCATAAGTCAGCTGAAGGCCCTATTAAATATAATCCTTGTTATTAGCAAGTCACAAATAATTAAATATTAATGGTAGATTTGGCTAAAAAATAATATTGAAACATAATTTTGCATAATGAGCTAGATCACATATATAGATTTTAGTTAAAACTAAACTATGCCAAATAATAACTAAAGGTACATAAATATCAACAACATTTAATCAAAAGAGCTTCTTTAAATAAAAGATCATGTTAAAATATACTTGTGCATTTATGAAAATATAATGACCCTTGGTTCATTGGTTATTAAAAATAATCTCACTAATTTACCCTATGATGAACAATGTTGTAGTAGGATCAATTAATTAGACCTTAATTAAAGATAACTTTCTAGCACACCACTAAGTGGTAATTTGAAGTAATAACCAGACCAGGATATGAGTTACATTTTGTCCGAAATGCATTTAAACCCTGGAATTGTTTATCAACCACGGACGTTAGTAAATAGTAGTCCAACTAAAGTTAATCGTTAAATAGTAGTGATTAAATAAATAATCCCATGCTTTAATAAGTCATTGAGTTAATCATTGAGTTAATCATTCAATTAATTAGTAGTTATAACCTTAGAAAGTACTACATCTTGAATTGCCAGAAATATGAACACTAAAATTAAGTCGATAAACTAAAAGTTATGCACATTGCGTGTGGAACTTATATCCTAATTCTTAAATGTTAACACTTGACAAGTGTACTCGGCACCTTAGGTAAAATCTTACACCTGCTCATAGGTCTAACCTAACTCATTAGACTTTCTTAATTAATATAAAATAATAAAAGAAGTTATTAAATTAAAGATCAAGCCATGGTATTCTATTGTTGGCTATGCATAGGCATCTTCGAATCCGAAGCGGAATATTCACATGAATATCCTTTATCATTGACCTTTCTTGACATCCTTCTCGGTAGATTTTCCCTATCATTTCCCCCACTTCGCTCAAACTTGTTTGACTTTGTCAGTATTCCATGCCTAATAAACCTTGCCTTAGATCACCCACTTAATCATAATAAACCTTAATTGATTTTATTTAGAACCATTGGACTTTATTTGGGGATCAGTTGTCTCGCATTCCTAGAAAATTAGAGTCTCGAAGAAGCAACAAATCCAGCAAGATAAAGACGAAGAGAAAGAGTTCATGACCATCGACTGAGAAGGATTTAAGTAAGATCAAGGCCACAATAAATTGAGCGTGGTAAGTTATCACTTTGATCATATTGAACCTTCCTTCTGAATGCAAGTTATATTATTTGAAATATCAATTTGCATACTTTACTTTACTATGCAAATTATATTCACATCAATTCATAGTTAATTCCTTATGGATAATTTTTTAATTATCTCTCACTACTTGACTTTTGCACTTGAAACTTGTCACCCTAGAATTAATGGTAAGCTTACTAATAATAAGTCCATATTTAAAGCATCATACTTAGTCTTGCGTAGATACTCGGGGGTATTAATTTGCCATGATATCATTTCAAACATGAAAATCTATTTTGGGCAGTCACTAGTGGAAGGTGATTGATATGTTGTAACTTGAATATTTCACACTCCCAAAAAACCCTCAACTTAGTTAAATGTCTGGGTGGATGGTAAGAGGGGGTGGTGCTATTGAAAGTACAAGAATGTGTCGAATGTGGTAGAACAACCAAGATAACATTAAGAACTAAATCTTATACGACTTTCCAGTGTAAAACAACATAACCATAAGTTTATAATGGATATGATCTGGTTAACTAATTTTGCATCGGTCCAGTGTGGCTTGCGCCATCGGTGTGAACTCACACAAGAGGGGGCTTCAGGAGGGGTGGACGTACCCCACAGTGGTGAAAACCTTAGTGGGTGTAGTCTCACTGGGAAGATGCATTGTAAAGGCCTAGTGGTGGCCTTCTTGATCTGCATGTCTAAGGAAACATGTGGAATATAACAAATTGGTTGTTTCTTGTGGATAAAGTGCATGACTTCTATAGAGTGTAAACTATTTGAATAGCCATGCCCACGATCATGAGCGAACATTGGGAACCTGCAAGAGTTTGTATCTGATTTTGAAAACTTTATAGTTGGGATGAAAAATGTCGGCAGATGAAACCATGGATTGTGTTGCCCTGGGTAGTCGGACCCAGTGATAATAATGGGCGGATGTAATGCTAAAAAACTAGTATATGGTGCAGGTAGCCATGTAATAGTGAATGGAACCTACATAGCTATTATTGTTGAAATCTTTCACACACTTTAGAACATATGTTTTAGTTAAAATTACTAAGTCTCAAGAATTTCCTGTATTTGTATCTCAAAATGGTGGTGTCTTCACAAATAAAAGAACCTTAAAACTCTCTTGCTTAGCCTCTCATCTATTATTACTGTATTATGTATGGTGACTTGTTGAGTACCTTTGTATTTACTGTTACTCAATTATTATCATTTAGTAAGTTAGAAGGAGAAAAAATGTTCTACGAGCATCTAAAGGCGTTGGAAGGGAAGAGGCCAGGACTAGGTCATGAACCCCAGTTGGCTGCCTATGAGCACATCCTAAGGGTCTCACCTATATGGAGTTTTCATTTCTACTGCTGCTTTTGAATAGTTTTGGCCTAACCGGCCATGTGTATGTATACTACTGTATTAGTTACACTTCCGCAAGATATGTATCTGATGTTCAGTAATGTATCTGTGAGTACTATCTACTGATCTAGAGAATAATATGATAGAATCACAAAGGAGTATAGATTGTAAAATCTGGGTCCCACTCTCTTTTAATGAAATTAAACATGTCACTAGTAATAATTGCAAGTAATAAAATGAAGGATAATCATAACTACAAATATAAAATATATGTCCAAAATAACTGAAGGTAAATGAAAGGCTCGCTAATAATAAAGGACTAGACATTGAAGATTTTGGTTGACATTATATTGGGGGATAGAAACTTATATTCGTAGGTTAGTAAAATCCCTTTTCATGGTTTTGTAGGCAAGTTACCTTTGTTCTGTCATTTGTCCGCTCATGGGATTTCAAGCTCACTATCCACCTCTCGGCCTGACTATGCTAGCACTATTTTAGTATTAAGATTATGAAAACTAGATCAACACATTGGGTTTGGTGATATCTCATGCTCCTCGGATTAAAACAACTCCTCTTTGATACCTGCGTTTATCACCCTACGAGTCACTGACTTGTTGTAATTAGTGATTATCTTGCAGATCAGAACTATTGTTCTATATTCATGTTACTCAACACCTTAAATTAGATAACACACATAAGCACAACAAGTATAATCATTGTCTCCAATGAAACCTAATTTGTCAACAATTGATAATTAAAGCATGGTCACATTTCTACCACTACTACCTATCCCCTACATCTCCTCTGTCTATGCAAACTACTCACACATACATAAAGGATTGAGACAAAGGGTGATCATCATAAGATGAAAGAAAGATATGTCCCTCTTCAATTACCAATAGATGTTGTGATGCAAACGAAGCTTCAATTGATAATAGATGAAAGATTACACCATTACTGGACGCTATTGTAGTTTAGTTCAAGGAAATGAACAACCTCTCAACTCTCCTAATCTAATATACTATTCTCTAGATGTGATGACTCACTACAACAAAATTAATCATCTATGAGAAAAACATTCGTGATGGAAAGGAAAAAGGTTATGCATAGTGAATAATTAGCAATGATCTTGGCAATTTCAACACGAAGCTAGGGCGGGGCTAGTTAGGCATTTATTTTGTGACAATGAACAAATTTTCATCATAAAAAACAGAAGAAACTATGATGATTTTAGAAGTTTGTCATTGAAGATATAGCTACTTATGACGTTAGCTGTAATTCGTCACTGAAAGTTTTGGTGAAGAAACAAGTCAAGTTTTATAACCCTTGTCATTGCTTTACCCCAAGTTGAGCCAGCACTGTGGAGCCATCTTCTTCCTCACCCTACGCTGCCCCATCCAACACCAGGCTGCTGCTCCCTGGATGAGCTCGCCCTATCGTAGACATCGTGCCATCTCCCCCTTTGGTTCCTGTTCTGATATGCTCACACCTATATGTGTGTGTGTTGAGGGTGGCTTGATCTGCATGGTGTGAGAACCAAGATAATAGATCACAACTCGATGAAGAGGAAGTAAGAGGAAGTTAACCATAGCCTATTATCTGAGACATTTTCCAATCCACAACCTTGAATAACTAACCCACACAACTACGCTCTGGCCGTAGAGGCACACATTAGGTGGTCGACTCATTCCAATCTAGGAACTCCCATAAACGGAGGTAGATAAGGATCTCTCCATACTACACTAAGGTAGGGGATGCATCATCTAGGCTAAAATCATGCATTTTCATTATCAATGAGCTAATTACAATGGGTGGCTCCATGGACTTTTATAACCAAAAGAAATCAGAAATAAGGAAACTAAAACAACTAGGACGGTGAAGAATAATATAGGATTATGATCATGACTTCCCAAAATCTATATCTAAAATAAGAAAACTAATCTTGAATTATGGATCAAATTTCTTGTTGGAAATTTGATGGAACCTTACATCTGTGCGACCTGATTTGGATGACATGTTTGGGCTTGGCACCATGACACCATACATGGTATTGTTCATGTGAACAGTATGCACATGTATTGTATAGTATAGTAGGACTCGCTTTGCCTTCCCATGTCCACATCATCTTCTCTAGAGATTGCCCCCAACTTCCCTTCTCCTCGCCAAAGTCACTCCAACCTCAATCCCTAATCATGGTGAGCTACTGCATCCTTGCCACCATAGCGCCGCTGTTATTAAAGACAATGACCCCATGTGTGGTGAGATATCAAGCAGGTCCATCCTTCCTTGGCTCTATTGGAGCCGCCATCGCATGGATTGGAGCCTTGACAACACCAGCATGCTCTCCAGATTGTTTGCGCTGCCATGCTGGTGCTCTACATCCAGGCACCAACAACCTCAACACCTTCTTTTGACCTCAACCTCTTCCTCTCCGGTGACCACGAACACACCACCTTAGCTCCATTACTACTATTTGTTTCTCGGTTGAAACCCATTCCCCTATTACTCTTCCTTACTATTATTCTACTTTTCTTTATTACCTTTTTATCTATGTGAATTGTTCATGATTGGGTAAATACAATCAGCGGAGATTATGTGATTGTTATGTGAGTTGTGACCTTTGTTAAATCAGTAGTAAATCTGAATTCCTATATGAATTGTGTTCTTTATTGATTGATTGCAATTGTAAAAGGCTCTATAGTTAAAATTTTTAAATAATTCATTTTTATTAATATTATATAAATATATCATCACTTAAAAAATTGCATAAATAACCTTTTGTCACTATTTTAAATGGCGGCAGAGGCTCTATCACCATTTGAATCTGGGAGAGATCTTCTGTCACCATTTGAAATGATGATAGAAGCTCTGTCGTCAAATGAATGGACGATAGAGTGCCATGTCGGCACCATGACATCTGTCGCCATTTCAATTAGTGACAGAGAGATGAATTGTCAATTGAAATGGCAACAGAAACCCCCACAGTTCAGTCATCATTTCAAATGGTGACAGAGGCAGCCGCTTTTCCTTGTGATTTAACAACTCTCATAAGCTTTTTTTTAGTGATTTGACAACACGCATTAAATTTTCTCAGTGATTTGACAACGGTGTGACCTTTCTTTTGCTGAAAGATTCACTCTCGCGGACGTGAGTGCATTTCATTCACCAAAATTTACTCCCCCAATACTACACACTGACCATCTATTAAAATGGTTCACACTCCATGACCATAGCCAACACTCCACTCAAGCTAAACTTGAAAACAGGGAGAGAGGAGGGAGATTAAAAGTAGAGGAGGTCACCCCGTTGGGGTTAGGGATGTTGGACTATGGAGAGATACTTCAGAAGCAGAAGTGGGTTGCCAACAAGGTAGGAACCTAACCTGATTCTTCTTGCAAAGATGCACCTGTACCATTAGAGTTTCCACGCTCATAGTGCAATTGTGGTAATTTGGCAAAGATGATTCAATCAACACATCCAGACATTGTCGCCCAGGCATACTACATGTGCGGGGATTACCGTGTAAGTGAGTGTCATCTATTGATATTTCACATTGTATGTTGCATTTTACATATCGCTAACTTTCTCCATCATAGTTGCAGCCATCAGAGCATTGCTACTTCTTTTAATGGATCGACGGCCTGGAGAAGTATGGCTGGGCATTCATCCAGCAAAAATACAAACTCAACTATGTAGTAGCGCCCGGGAACTACACCTGTTGGAAACCTTACACCCCAGAGGATAAGGGAAAGGTCAAGAGGGGGAACATAAGGAAAAAGCGTTTATGGCCTCCAATGCCCCTCCTGAACATGTGGTTATTTTGGACTGTGGATCGGGAAGACAAGTATTGGGTTTTCATGTACGGGGACCAATGGAGGAAGGCCAAAGCCCATGCCCGTAGGTAGCAGTGCAAACAGAGTGGATATTTTCCATCCAACGGAGTGACAAAAGGCTCGTGGAGCAAATATGAGAGGGGTAAATGGTATTGAGCAATATCTGTGTCCGACTCTGACTTTGAGGAAAAATTATGGAATAAGATACGGGATGAGTGATATCCATTCATATATATATATATATATATATATATATATATATATATATATATATATATATATATATATATATAT
The DNA here is from genome assembly GCA_017311315.1 of Dendrocalamus latiflorus. NCBI lineage: Eukaryota > Viridiplantae > Streptophyta > Magnoliopsida > Poales > Poaceae > Dendrocalamus > Dendrocalamus latiflorus. The sequence goes on from CM029634.1 coordinate 29,623,463, forward strand.
ATATATATATATATATATATATATATATCTGTGTGTGTGTATGTATGTATATGTATATGTATATGTATATGTATATGTATATGTATATGTATATGTATGTATATCAAGTGATATGAGGTAGTCTATTGTGACATCACTTAGGAATAAGATAACAGATAGGTGAATTGCCGCATCTAAATAGGTGGAGAATATTGAGTGCTCTTCCTTTGATATTTCGATGATTAGTCTTTTCGTGTTTGCTCTAATTGCACCCCTACCATCCAACCGACTGTCCGAAAGCTTGTGGAATGTATATGGAATGGAGAAATGGGTATCCGACACTATCTGTGTTCGACTTTGATTCTGAGAGAAAATATGAAATAGGATACAGAATGAGCGGTATCCATCTGTATCCACTTCGATTACACCCTTACTTGCTGGGGAGGCAAGGGAAAGGCCCCAATGGACTCTGATGCATAGGATGTATGAACGTAAGCCTGATTTCTTTTCCATCCTTAGTGTTTTGATTTGAAAAGGCGCATATGTATCTTAAATGTAGTTCAAGTTGATGGTTCATGTATATTGCCATTTGTATTGCAGGAGTAGTGAGGCAAACATATACGCCAAACCAAACCCTACGCACTGTGTAATTTACACCTTCATTATGAAGTATTATGTTGGGTTTGAAATGGTTTATTTAAACAAAAATCATTAATACAATCTGAGGCGCACTAGTCAAATTCTCTCGTTAATAGTTAGCTATTATTTCAAAACTACTAAAAATGGTGATAGAAGTTCTGTCGCCAATTGAATTAATGATAAAAGCTCTGTCGTTAGTTGGATTGATGACATACCTCTGTCGTTGATTCAATCGGCGATAGAGGTTTTATCGTCAATTCATTTGATGATAGAGATCTCCTGACTGCCACGCGGGACTCCACATAGGACTGTCACTATTTCAAATGGCGACATAAGATTATTTATGTAATTTTTTAAGCGATGATATATTTATGTAATATTAGTAAAAATATATTATTTTAATAAAATTCTTGTAGTTAGTGCCCGTTTTTTTCACTGTTACTGTTGTTGTGATATAGTATAGTTTTGTTCTTAAGTTTTAATTACTTGATTTTGTTTGTAGCAGTAGTGGTCTAGAGATGTATGATGGCAGTATCGCCAGATGGTCCTCCATGATAGTGCTGGGGCGTTGATATTTTTGTGTGCTCTGTACTACGGATCTCAATTTCAGGCACCAACTCTGAACTCTATTAAATGAAATTGTGAGGCAAATGCAAATCACTATCCGCAAGCTTTGCAGTCCTAAAATATTTAACAAAGTATATGCTATCTCAATTCATTCCATCTGTTTTGGCCATGGTACTTTTCTACCTTATGAACTCTACTGCCATTCAAATTTGTTTGAGGCCATATTCTTTTTAACTTATGACCTACGGTTTATTGTTTTCCCTGAATAAATAAATGAAACAGTTTCTCTGTCGTATCTTCAAAGTGGTTTATCGAGCAGCCTTTTAGAAGCAGGCTTATCGGCTTATCAATATTCGATTCGTTCGCACAGATACTCATGCTATGATCAAAAGTTATTAGCCACAACAAAAAAAATCCACCCTGAGAATGCTTGCATGCAAAGGCATGTTGGATTATTCTATTTGCGCTCCTGTGGATAGTCCAACGCAGTTGAGTGTGATGTTGTTTCTCGATCTTATGGATATAGGAATCTATGGAAATGTTTGATGATTAATCTATGCTTTGTGCACCATTGCTGTATAAATCTAGAAATGCAAAACATGCCATGCTCTGTTTCACCCAAGGCTTCATCATCTTCTTCTCGTCCATTTACCCTTTATATATTCTCTCTCGCTAGATACCATGTGTGTACATTTGAAGGTAGGAACCCTTTGTTGCCTACTGCTTCCCTTTTTAAAAACAAGCTGAATTCGGTCTCAGGTTTATTTCCACCTCATGTGTACAATTTCTTATTTCTTTCCAGCAGGTCAATTCACATTTTCTTTATTTGCACAACTCAGCACCTATGGAATATTACAGGAGTTTATAAGGTAAGCTACTTACTGCATGCCATCATGTTTGATTTGTGCCAATTACTACTATATATATGGATTTCTTGATTTAATAAATATCATTTGGATGGTTAACTTACACATCTTGAATTGTGTTATTGTGCTTTTTAGGTCTTGAAGATCAGCAAAGTAATTCACAGTTGAGAGACCATGTGAAAAAGTCTAGGTTAGTGTTGTGATAAACCATTTCCAAGTTTGTGAAGCTAAAATTTGAATTTTTCAAAGTTTGTATTTTGTTAGGTTTTCTATTAGAAAACCGGTATGACCGCTGGCTAATTGTCAGTCTGACAGCTGGCTTATTGCCGGTCAGACCACCAGTGTGATGCCGGTCAAACCGCCAAGTGGTATGACTAGACTTTAATGGTGGTTGCACTTTTCTAGAGATTGTTGGTTGCACTATGTTCAACCGGTCTAACTGGCCTTAAGTGGGCGGTCAGACCGGCCCAGAAGAGTCTCTCTTAGATTTTTGGAATTTGGTTTAGGGTTGATTTGAATCATGTTTAGTCGGTGTATAAATATCGTATGAAGCTTGTTTTAGCTAACGTGGGTCAAGTTGTGAAGAATTTGTGCTCAAAAAATGATTTCTTTGTCTTTAGATATGTAGAGATGCTTTGAAGTCAACTATAGCCAACAGCGAGGATCAAAGGCTAGCTCATGGAGGAGCCGAGGCCCAGAATAGTTGGGGATGCCGGGCGAGATGGTTGAGGTCAAGCATGGCACAATGAAGGTGAAAAATATTGAAAGGAAGATTTCAGCGACGGTTGTACCAAATGGCTTGGTTGATTCAAGTGATGCATGGTCTGGTGGAACCAAAACGAGAGAATCTTGTCGACCCATGGTAAGCCACTGGTGCACCTACACATGGCAAGCATGGCGATTGCTTGCAACAGAATATGAAGACTGAGTCTAGAAATGGTATTTTGGTAAGTTTGCCTAATACCGAAAACCATGTTGGATTAAAACCACAGTGCTTGAGCAGTGCTTGGGAAAGCAGTTTAGCTCAAGGAGAAGCTAAGAATATCAAGTGGATCAAACAACGAAGACTTACCAGATTTGGGCTCATGTGCTTTGGAAAGAGTGTATGGGAGTGTACGAGTCAAACACGTGTTGTGTGGGTTAACGGGTTCCCAATATATGCTAGTGGATAGTAGCTATTATGGTTAGATGTGGGCTAGTTGTCTCATCTATTTAACAGATAAAGTTAGAAGCTTGCAAGCCAACCATCCATCATTCTAATCTTGTGTTCTAGGGTTAGAGTTAGAGAAGAGTGAGTGTTGTGGTGTGCTCTCTTGTTCTATAGGAGGAGTGGCTATAAAACCTTCATTCTCATGTAGTAATATATCAACTTTGTTCATCTCTTATGTGTCTCCTTGTTTTGGTTGATTTACTCTTATTCTTGTTGGTTTGATCTCTTCTCTCCCCTTCTTGATCTTGCTGGGTACAAGAACATGTAAGTGATAGAGATAACTCATAGAGATCAAATCCCATCCATCAAGGTTGTAGGTCTTGAAAGTTTTTGAATTTGCCTAGTTTTGCATGGTTTTGGCCTAATCTTGAAATTTTTTATCTCAAAATTTTTGCTTTGAATCTTTGGAAGATTTTACTATCTGTGATATGTGGGAAGGCATCTAGAGCTATCTTGGCCATTCTTTACCCACGAGCAAGTTATATCCCGAGTTTTCAGTTGTTGCCAGATTTTGGTGCAACTTTTCTTATTTTTGAAAATGATCTGAACTTTGACATAGATTGAAGTGATCCTTGGATGGAATAGGTTTATGAGACCCTAAGCAAAGTGTGTGAAAAGTTTCATCTTATTTGGCTATGAATTTTTTGTGTTGCACCAAAAGTGGTTTGGATTTGGGCTGATTCTCTATTTTGGGAACAGAGGAGCGGTCAGATCGTTTCTTGGCCCAGTTGTACTGGTCGTCAATCAGACAATTATCTTGCAGCCAGTTAGACTGCTAGCCATTCAGACCGCCATGTTGTCTTTGGTCAGATCGCACCCTATTAGCCTGTCAGGCCACTCTGGTGCAAAACCTATGTCTTTGTTTTGAGTATGTTGCCTTGAGTTTCTAGAATACTTGGGGGAAAATTGTGAGGCATCATTCACCCCCTCTTTTGCCATTGCAGTCCTACAATAGTGGATAACTATTTGTTCTCTATGGAAACCACTTTTTTATCAAAATGTGTTGATGCAGAAAATTTGTTTTGGTTCTAAGTTGTGTATGGATACAAACAGATGTATGAACAATTTTCTGTGAATGCTATGTACGATTGGAAATGATTGTATGTTAGCTTGTATGTGATGTTTTTGTGCACATATCATTATGATAAATTTAATTGTTACAAATGGACTAATATTTTGGAATGATATGTGCATAATTTTTTCAACGATCATGTTTTGTCACATATTTTACTGTATGAAGAGATAGATTGCTCAACTATGACAAAGGAGTGTAAAATGACTGACAAATTTGAAACATGAGCTTTGTTAATAAATTTAGTTTAGTCATGATGATTGAATTTGTCACAAATTGATTGTTGCCTGGGTGGGCAGCCTTGCCCCAAGTTTGTGATGATACATAAACATTTCGCCATAAAATACATTCTATGTACATTACATGATGATATGTGTGAGGCTAATTTTATGTCACAAAAAACTATGACCAAAAAAGACTATTTGTGATGTCTTCTTTCATCATGCATGGAATGCCAAATTGGTTGGAGTGACTCTATGATAACTCTTGAGAACACCCTTATGTCTAAGGAATAAGTCTTCGTTCCCTATATATAAAGTAGATCTAGTTTGGCAAGATGATCACACCTAAGCATACCGTAACATGTTTTCTTATCTAGAGTTGAATCCCGCAGCGCTCCAAATACTAAAGTTGCTCCAAATTATATCTTCTACGAACTTTAAGTCTTACATAACAGGATTCCACATGTATCCTGTGATATGCTCAATAAATACCATTCCTACAATATAATAATAAAATCAATGATAATTATGGTTGAAAATGCACTACCACAGAAATGGTCATCATAAACAGATCGAAACCATCATCACACACTACTACAGAAAGCCTAATACTAGACGCCAAATCACAGACGGTTTGACAAAACCGTCTGTGACCGACACTAACACAGACGGTTTTAATTTGGACACTGTCTGTGTTGAAGGCGTCGGAGAAAACGAGTATCACAGACGGTTCTTACCGATGAACCGTCTGTGATTATTCCAGATTATCATAGACAGTTTTTTAATAAAAACCATCTATGATACTGAAATATCACAGACGGTGTTTTTATTAAAAATCGTCTGTGATAAGCTGATTATCACAGACAGTTTGTATTAAAAACCATCTGTGATAGTCTTAGAATTATCACAGACGGTTTGTAATAAAAAAACCGTCTGTGATAATGCCGCTAGACATTTATTGTGCCGGTCAGAACCGCATCTGTCTTCATTTCGATCTAGATCTAGCCGGTGCTGCACTCTTTCACTCAGGAGGCAAGCTAGGTGATTTCAGGCCAATTAATTTGGTGGGAGGACGCAGAGATTGAGCTTTGAAGATTCATACGTTCCTGGTTGCTCTAGATATGGTTAGTAATGAAATTTATTTTTCTTTGCATTACAATTTAGAACTAAGTTTTGGTGAGTGTTATTGAAGATGGTTTGCATCTACTTGACCATACATGATCAATTCCCGTCATTTGGGAGGCCAAATTTGTCAAAATTGTTGGTTATATACCTTTAGCGATCGCTGGGGAAATAACTGTTGTGTTTATAATATGAATTAAGCTAGCAAAGCCTCAATGCATGTGGTATATATGTAGTAATAATTAATTAATTTAATTTTTAATACTAAGTTGTTATATATATACATAACGTAAGACCGAAGCTGGATGTATGTCGCGAACCGTGTGAGTGAAGAGTACATTAATGGCGTGTCTGTTTTTACAAGAGCTGCCGAGGAGGATATGATGAATTAGGGGGTGGAATATACATACTGTCCATGCACTGACTGTAAGAATTTAAAGATGTTTAAGAACCGAGGGCAAATTGAAACGCACTTGATTCGGAGGGGTTTCAAAAAGGGTTATACGTGTTGGACCAGTCATGGCGAAGTCAACGATCATATGCCGCCGGATGACATCGCCGGTGAAGTGAATGATATGCCGCCGGATGACATCGCCGGTGAAGTCAATGACATGCCGCCAGATGATGTTGATTCTAGTTCAGATTCGGATAGGTTGCACGATGACAATCTGGATCAGATGCTTCGCGATGTAGAAGAGAACTATGATAAGAGAAAGTATGTTAAATTCCGGGGTTTGATAGAGGACTCGGAGAAACCTTTGTTCACGTGCTGCAGGTCAAAATACACAAGGTTGTCGGCCGTGCTTGAACTGTTGAAATTGAAGGAAAGCAATGGTTGGTCCGACAAGAGTTTCACAGCGCTGCTAGGTCTTTTAGCGGACAAGCTTCCGGAGGGAAATGAGTTGCCTAAAACTACGTATAAAGCCAAGAAGGTTCTTTGTCCATTAGGAATGGAAGTAGAAAGAATATATGCATGTCCGAATGACTGTATCCTCTACCGTAAAGAGTATGCAAACATGCATGTATGTCCGGTGTGCAACGCATCCCAATACAAACGTAACAATCAATTAGATGACAGCGAGGAAATAGAGGTGAAAAAAGGACCTACTGCTAAGGTGACGTGGTATTTTTCCTATAATTCCCCGTTTGAAAAGGTTTTTGTCAAATCCAAAGGAGGCAAAACTGTTGCGTTTTCACTCAAAGGAGCGTAAGAAGGATGGAATGCTAAGACACCTTGCTGATTCCACCCAGTGGAGAAACATCGATAGGAGTTTTGCAGACTTCGGTGCAGAACCAAGGAATATAAGGTTTGGACTGAGTACAGATGGAATGAATCCTTTCAGTAGTATGAGTAGTCGACATAGCACATGGCATGTGACTCTCTGCATGTATAACCTTCCTCCTTGGTTGTGTATGAAGCGAAAGTATATTTTGCTGTCGATACTTATCCAAAGGCCAAAGCAACCTGGGAATGATATTGATGTGCACCTAGCACCGTTGGTGGAAGATCTAAAAGTACTGTGGAACGAAAGAGTACAGGTGTGGGATGCATACAAACAAGAGAACTTCACTTTGCGCTCCTTATTGTTCTGCACCATAAATGATTATCTTGCCCTTACTAACCTATCGGGCCAGAGTACAAAAGGTGCCAAAGCTTGTACCCACTGTTTAGATGGTACCGAGAGTGTGTGGTTGAAACACTCACGCAAAACCGTCTACATGCGTCACCGCCGGTTCCTTCGGAGGGTTCACCCATACCGCAAGATGAAGAAATAATTTGACGAAGAGAAGGAAGACGGTTCAGCTTCAAGGCATTTAAGGGGAAAATATGTTTATACTATGGTTAAGAATTTAGATGTTGTCCTCGGAAAGGGACGTAAATTGAGGGCTCATGAGAAGAACACTTGGAAGAAGAGATCAATATTTTGGGACTTACCTTGTTGGGAGTACCTAGATGTTCGACACTGCATCGATGTCATGCATGTAGAAAAGAATGTATGTGACATGTTGATTGGTCTCTTACTGAACATTCATGATAAAACAAAGGACGACGTCAACGCACAGCTTGACTTGGCTGATATGGACATCAGGCCTGAGTTAGCACCGACAAAAATAGATAATGGATGAATATACCTTCCTCCTGCGTGTTACACTCTGTCCAAGGCTGAGAAAACAGAACTGTGCCAGTGCTTGCATGGTGTCAAAGTTCCGTCTGGTTACTCCAGCAACATGAAGAAACTTGTTTCGATGCAAGATTTGAAGTTAAATGGCATGAAGTCTCATGATTATCATTTTGCCGATCAAAGTCCGAGAGATAATCCTAAGGCTACGTTATTTCTTTAACACAATTGCTCAGAAGGTCATCGATCCTAAAGGACTAGATGCTCTGCAGGATGAGGTGGTGGTGACTCTATGTCATCTTGAAATGTATTTCTCTCCTTCATTTTTCGATATCATGGTCCATCTCATTGTTCACGTTGTGTAGGAGATAAAAATGTGCGGGCCCGTATTCCTACGTAGCATGTACCCATTTGAGAGGTTCATGGGAATTCTCAAGTCCTACATACGGGGTCGAGGAGGAGGACGATAAGGAGGCTGGAGAGATATTGAGCGACGGTAAGTAGGGGATAGGTTTGGGTGAGTATTTATAGGAGTAGGAGAAGGGTGCAGGGACGGAGAGGTGGGGTTTGGTGAGTTTCTATTGGCTGGGATTGGGTTGGGGAGGATCGACGAGTCCAGTGGTCAGAGACATAATTATCATAGATGGTTCCATATACGAACCGTCTGTGATACTCACCCATCACAAATGGTTGGTAGCTAGAACCATATGTGATGTACGAGTATCACAGACGGTTCTGTATACCAACCGTCTGTGAATTATGATATTGAGCACAAAGACAATATATATCAGTGCAATGTAAACAGCTAGTTTCAATAGATAAAATAACAAAATTTTATATGGCTTATATATACTCATTTGAAAGGTTTCAACGAGATATACAACTTTGCAGTTGAGGCAAACCCCAAATTCTGAAGGGAAGATCGAAAATTTTGGAAAAACAGAAATCAAAAACTTATAACACAAATTCAGGCTAAAGATGACCAATTTTGGGGGTCTCAGAGGATGACTAGCGCAAGCAGGTCATTTTTTTTGGATTGGACTCGTCGTTAGCTTTCCAACGAGTATAAAAACATCGAAAACAGATACCGTATACAAAAGTTATGCATATTTCATTAAAGCTACATCAGAATAGAATCCTACTCGAATATAAACTTGTAATAGGTATAAATTAAAACTACTACATCTTTTAATTCCGTAGACCTCCATTACTGAAAGTTTTCCGGCAATTCAGCATGGAATAACCACGACGACGAAGACGCGCACAGACTGAGCAAAAGTGATGGGGCATGCTCATGTTGGCGTGACATGACCAGTCCTGCTCACAGCATGCATATGTGTCGCTCTTCTGGGCTGCCTCCCCGGCTAGCCGGCCTCCAAAGGAAGCTTAATTTTCAGGCAAAATTGCTTTAGCTAGAGAAGCGGGCGTTTACTACGACGTTTTGTCAATTCAACCTCTTTCGAACTCAATTCTGTCTAAGCATGCCCTTTTACTTTGAGCGTTTACATAATACAAGGGTATGTCTAGCAAACAGATACCAACTCAGGTACATTTTCCACCGTTGGATCAAATGATCGTCCAACTCTAAATCCCCGTATATGACCACGGGCCCGTTTATTTCAGTTTCAGGTTCTAACTTCTAGTCCTAAATTCCCATACATGACCACGGCTCCGTTCATTTCGGTTTCAGCTTCTTCCTTCTAGCTTATTTTTCACAATTTCTAATTTCGTCTTTTTTGCCTTTTTGGCTTTTTTTTGTGCTTTTTTGCCGGTTCTTTTTACCGTATTTGTTTGTATTGTCCGTGATGGACTAATCTGGTTTTTCTATTTTTCTATTTTTAAATTTAATTATGCTAAATAAGCCACAATCAGCTACAATGTAATTTCAGTCAGTTATAGTATAATTTCTATTATAAGTAATATTTTTCACCCTAAATGAGCGAGCTCCACATCCCATCTCACCTCACACCACCGCCGCCTTCCCTGAGTCTTTCTCCACCGCCACTACCACCTGCAAATTTTATGACTAACCACACACTCGACACACTTCCACGACACTTTTAATCTGAATTGATGGCAAATATTTCTAATCTATGTGAATGTTAAAATACTCACTGCATTGTATAACAGAGAATACTGGCATTGGTAACCACCACACTGCCCAAAGTGGGTCAAACAGTAATTACCAGAATTGATGTGACATGCAACAACTTAAATGGGGCGATTAATTTATTCCATGATTTGTTACTGAATGATATGATGAAGGCGGCTTTGCATGGCACTTACGTTGATGGAGTATATCTAATATATAATGTATATACAAGTTTATGGATTCTGTATTCACGCAAGTTGGAATTCCCTACTTACATAGAAAAGAAATACAAATAATGGAGAATACGATGCTTTGTACAACATGGAGATATATATATATAGAAATAATCCGGCAACATGTATGTATATATTCACACTAGACTAGACTCTAGAGGTTACTGTAACCAAGGTTTTGGTTACCGGTGTTAACCAAAATTTTTGGAAAAGCTCGGCTGAGATTTTTAAATAAATTTTGAATTCAAATTTAGTTAGGGCTGAGATCTCGGTAAAATCCCAGAGAGCTTGGGAAATCTCGAAAAACTCAACCAAAATTGTTTGAATTAAAAAAAATCCAAAATTTTTTGGCCGGTTGAAAAATATATCGGCCCCATCGGGATTTCTGATTATGGCAGTAACCACCCGGTGTTTACCGGCTGGTAACCAAAACCCTAACTGTAACAAGTGGAGGTAATAATTGAGTACATTCCGCTTTCTCCACTTATGATCAATTGCTTTTCGCTTTATTCTCAAAGAAAAGTCAATTAGCTACTGTAATTTATGCAATGCTAACGCTTCATCAGGTTCTTGTGAAACTTGTGGAGTTCTTTATAGGAATCATATGGTTGGACGTTACCATGATAAGAGACTTGCACAGTTCTTTTACAAAAAACATTAATTTGGAAGAGGCACTTTCGGAAATGTGTTGACAGTATGACGACATCTTTTATAAATTACCATATTGATTCAGACAAATAAATAAATTAGTCATCAGTGATAAAATAAAGATAGAAAACACAAAAAAAATTCTTACAATATTTTGGACGTCTCAAATATGGAGGTTCTTTCTAATATTACTGTAGAAAAGATCATCACAGACGGTTCAAAAACGTCATCATAGATAGTTTCGTAGGCTGTCTAATTTATGGCTCAGTAATGACATGTAGTCATCATAGATGGTTTTCAAACCGTCTGTGGTAAGTAACAACACAGATTGTTTTTAAAATAACCGTCTACGATGTGTACGTATTACAGACAATTTTTTTAAATAACCGTTTGTGATGTGTACGTATTACAGACGGTTTTTAAATATAACCGTCTGTGATATGTACATATCATAGACGACTAATAAAACAAACCGTCTATGATATGTTACCACAGATGGTTTTTTAAAAAACCATCTATGATATTAATAATCACCATTTTTGGTTTTCCATATCTTCCTCATTCACTAGAAGCAGCATATGTGTGTGTGTGTGTATTTCATGGTAACAATAACATATGTAGTCTTGCACACCTTATAATTTAAATAAGCTAGAGATAAAGTCATATCCCATATTACACTTGCGCTTCAAAGGGCATGAAGCAAATGACATACTTTGCCCTTTGAAACCTAAGTATGATATAGGATCTGACTTTGTCTCTCTAGCGAGCTCCCCATATCACCCTTGGGCTCCCTTTCAAGCACAAGTGTGATATGGGATCTAACTTTATTTCTAACTCATTTAAATTATAGGGTGTTCAAGACTACATATGCTAGTGTTACCATGAAATATATATGTACTGCTTCCAGTGCATGGGGAAGATATGGAAAACCAAGATTGTGATTAGTAATGGTAATAGCTGGAGATTGGTCAAAGTTTATCCATGACAACTGTCTACGAGTTGGTGATATTTGAAGTAGAAAAAATAATTTTACACAGAACACACCAAGTATATCTTATAGAATAAGGAATGAATTATTTTATAAGATATACTTGGTGTTTGCTGTGTAAAATTATTTTTTCTACTTTAGATATCACCAACTCGCAGACGATTGTCATACGGATTGTAAAATTATGAACCTCAGCAGGTGGGAGGCCATTGGGTGGGTGGGTGATGGCATAACTCATTTTTACTCCATATTCTCAAATGATAGCGATATCAAACTTAACAAATTTTGCATAGCTAAAGAAAATCAAGTGCAACTTTATTTAATTACAATTGTGCATTATTGACTTGAGATCTATATATGACTTATCTTTTGTTTAGGGAATCGATGCTTAAGAGCATTAGTAATTCATCTTCGGGATATTGACATCAAAAGGGCATAATTGAAACTTAAGACCTGTCGTTCATCCACAGGACATGTAACCATGATGATACATTGTTCATTGCCATATTATAAACTTAAGAAGAATGTTACATATGATGTGCTGGGGGAGGAGGCGGCTGGCTCAAGGGAGGAGGTGGCGGTTCATGCTCAGGGAGGAGGAAGCATGCTCAGGGAGGAGGCAACTGGCTTGGGGAGAAGGTGTGTTGGGTTGGAGGTGGTGTGGTTAGGGAGGAGGAGGCGCGACGAGGAGGTGGTGGTGTGCTCGGGGAGGAGGCAGCGGCTCGAGCTTGGGGAGGAGGTGGTGGCTCGTACTCTTGGGAGAGTTAGAGATATATTAAGCCTTTGAGTGGGGGGCACGGGCAAATCCTATATTGATCCAAATATAAATAGGTTGGACACAATACAAACAATTCTAAATTATAACCGTCTGTGATAATATACATCACAAACGGTTCTATTTTATAACCGTCTGTGATAAATATACATCACAGACGGTTTGGAAGTAGAATCGTTTGTAATAATAAACATCCTAGATGGTTCTAAATTCATTCTCATATACATAGGATAGTTAGAACAAGAAAGAGTCTTGTGATAAAGCATTTCTTGAATAAACTCCTGAGATGAATTAAGCCTAGCTTGTAGGAAATCACAATTAGAACAAGCTTTAGAACAATTAGACTTGAACTTTTCAATTTCATCAGATGCAAGTTTTAACTTTTCATTACAAGAGTCATGTGCCAATTTTAATTCATCAAATTTATCAGTTACATCCATAAGTTGAACCAAGTTTGATGCATTAACAGATCTAACAGTTTTCAACTTAGAATGTAAAACTTGACAGGACTTACATGATTCATCATTAGGAATAGAAGTTCTAAGTCTATCAATGTCAGAAGTTAAGCTTTCAACAAGACAATTATTTTCTTTCAGTTTCTTTTGTCTTTTTTAATTCAATAGCAAGCTTAATCAAACTATCTTCAAGCTCATCATACGATGGTCCTACCTCATCGGTATGACTGTAGTCATTGTTGTTGTTGTTGTTGCTTGCCGTGAGGCAGTTATTTTTACCAAGATCAAGAGCTTGACATAGCTGCCTCTCTGATGCCATAGCAGCCCACTCTAATACCACTTGTAAGATCGTATGGCACAATCAGAGGGGGTGAATGATTGCCGCTGCCTTATGATACCTAAAATCAAATCTCAAATCAGAAGAAAAGTAATCTAAATTACTGGATGTAGATTTTGACCGCAAGTCATTCGACCACTTGCTCGACTGCACGCTTGACCTCTTTGCATGTAGTCAAAATCTTCTTCCACTCAAAATCCTCGATCATTCTGAATGCTTCGTTTGCTTGATCACTTTGACCGCTCGGACGCTTCGCCCTCTCGATCACTTCGACCACTCGAACAAGATCAACCTGAAGAGAACACTACGCTCATAGATCGCAAGATCGTGATGTGATAGCATATCGATGAGAACACAGCAAAGCGATGCTAAAAAAACTCACCATGCTTTGATTGAGACAATGAGACAACATCGGTGGCGATTTCTTTCCTCGAGAACTGATATGATATTTTACTTCTATATCATGTTTATGGCTATAAAGCACCCTCACGGCACCTCTAAAAACCCTAGTACAAAAAGCCTCCTCAAAGCCACGGTTAAAACCATTAGTCTCTGCCTGCTTTTATATGCTAAAGCCCTAAACTGTGTTCACCTCCCTATCTCTACCAAAACCCAAGGGACCTGAAACCCGTCAAAACACAAGTTTTATTCAAACTCTTAATCTTCCTAGTTATGGATGCTCTCCACAACTCCTACTCTCGACATGACGAAGCCTCCAAGATAATACCTCCTGTATCTTCATCATGCACCATCACCTATCGTGTCGAAGCCTCTAAGACCGCACCTCTTATATCTTCTCCACGCATCATCCTCACGTGTTAAAGCCTCCGGGACTGCACCTCCCGTATCTTCCCACGCATTATCCTCACATGTTAAAGCCACCGGGACTGCACCTCCCGTATCTTCTTCACGCATCATCACCTTTGATCTTCATGTGCTTCAACACAAGCCTGACCACCTCGCTTGACATCCTCGACCGCCTGGACGTCAGATTCCCCCTTGTTCTAGTCCTCTTCATCACCAACCGTGATCGTCTTCATGCCAACCTAGACATGAAAGACCAAAGAATGTTTTTCTGGCACATGTTCTCCACAATGTTTTTCTGGCACATGTTTTCCACAACTTGATCGACATCATCACACACATGTATAACACATCCTCATCTATCCATAAACAAGAACCAAATCATCCACGAATACCAACCAGGTTGTCCACAACCACAATTTCTACGCTCTCCAAAACACCAACTTCAGACCACTCATATGACTAGTCCAACTGTCGAACATAGCTAGTTAGACCGCTATCCCAACGCTTACTCAAAACCTATGAGTACCGATCACATACCTCAAGTCTTTGACAACCAATCACATACCCCAAGTCTCTGACAACCCGACAACCGATCACAATAAATACGACAACCGATCGCTGACCATGATCGCGAAAACCACGACTATCGAGTACTGAGTCCTTCCAACTACCGAGTACCGAGTCCTTCCGAATACCAAATACCACAACCATCTGACTACCAAGTACTTCCATTTTTCAAGTACCAAATCCTTTGAGTATTGTTTCTTCGAGCACTGTTCACCAATCACCAACCATCATGCACTAGCCAGTCATACCTCTGGCCTAACACGAGTACTCAGAGATAGCAAGAATTGAAGCACTCGAACTGACCATGAAGTCTATGAGTACCGATCATAAGCCTACGGCAACCGATTGCAAAGCTTTCGACTACCAATTGCGAGGTCTATGACAACCAATCGAAAAGCCTAAGACAATAACAATAGACCGCAATGTCTACAAGTATCAAGTATCGATTAGAAAAGTCTATGACTATCGAGTATCGACCAGTAAAGTATACGACTATCAAGTATCGACCAGTTATTGTCTACGACTATCGAGTATCGACCAGTTACTGTAGCTACGACCATCATAAAGTACTATAGCTACAACCATCAACATGTTACTGTAGCAGATGACCTTACGACCTAAGACTGATTAAATGTTGCTTACAAATGGTTCACTATTCGAGGTCAAAATCTACGATTACCTGCTATGGTCATTTTGCAGTGGTCAAAATCGGACATGGTCGAAATCTGCCATGATCGAAACTAGATGTGGTCGAAGTCGAACATGGTTGAAGTCCAACGTGGTTGAAGTTTACCGTGATCAAAACTGAATGTGGTCGAGGTCAGACGTTGTCAAAGTCTGATGTGGTTGAAGTCTATCATGATTGAAACTGGACATGGTTAAAGTCAGACGTGGTCGAAGTCTGCCATGGTCGTAGTCTGCTGATTCCAGTTCTGTAAAAGACCACCAACCAAAACTTTTTCATCATCAATAAATCTACGACCACCATATGGTCTAATAAGCATCAATGCCAGCGATAAGGAAGAGACCGTCGGAGCCAATTGTTTGTGCTTGAGAGTAGATAATATGTGTATCAGCGATGTGGGGATTCATCTTTAGTACATGACGGCTGATTATGTGTATAAATTCAGTGTGTGAGACGAAGAGACGCATCGGGGAGCTGAAATGATCAGAGATGCATCAGGGAGACGAAGCGATCATAGATGCATCAGGGAGACGAAGTGCTTGCCATTCATTCAGAGATACGTCACAGACAGTTCTTTTTAATAACCGTTAGTGGTAATATCATAGACAGTTCTAATTAAAATCCGTCTGTGATATCTGCAATTATCATAGACAGTTCTTTTTAATAACAACCTGTGAACTATCACAGATAGTTATTAATAAGAACCGTCTATGATAATTGCATATCATGGACATTTCTAGCCATCGCTATTAATACAGATGCTCACGCTTGTAAAACCGTCTGTGATAATTACAACACAGATGGTTCCTCATAAATCATCTGTGATGAGGCATTCAGTATAGCCTGTTTTGTAGTAGTAGTGTAAGATCTAAAACTTGGCATAATTAGTCATACATATAGATGAGATAATAGAAAGAGTAAATTGCACCACAGGGACAACCACTTACAAGGTGGGTGCAACCATGCCACCGAACTTGTGAGTTGCTCAAATAAGTCATAGAACTTGTTTAAGTGGTGTACGGTAGGCCAAAAAATCATATACAGTGGCACATCCATGCATGCATGGTGCTGACTCAGATGCCACCCAACTCAATGGTAGCTTCACACCTCCCAACTTTCTCACTCCAACTCATCTTTATCATTTCAATCGAACACCTCAAGGTCCTCAATCTCTCTCCCACTTCCTTGTAGCCATGCATGGATCCCCGAGCCAAGTCCAGTCATCGCACCAGAAGGATGGCCAAGAGGCCGGGGATAGATATGTGACACAGAATGGTGGCAATGTGAGCCATGTCATGTGGGGGCAGTGGTCGTGAGCAGGAATGTTGGCAAAAATTGGGAGGTGGGATGTTGGGGCTTTAGTTGTGCTAGTGGAGGCGGAGCTAATAGACATGGTAGTTTGGATGAAGGAGCAGTATTATATAAATTTGGGGAACTTATGGTAGTGATCAAAAAGACCATGGAACAGAGTGTTGGCACGGTCCACTAATGAACGTCCTGACGCACTACTACTGTGGCCTCTTTGTGAGCACCACTGGCCACTGCTACACATGTGGTGAGGCACCCACCTGCCTCATTAGGCCACCGTGCATCTACCATGTGCCCGTGCTTGGCGTGAGCCTCCACAAGATGCATGCTGCCAAGAAGATTATTTGTTCTGTGTAGTTTGAAGTGTGGTTATGTGTTGTATTGGTTGGTCATAGAGTGGAGAGAGAAGGAAGGGGAGGGAGCAGGTTTGGGGAGAGCCGAGAGAAAGAAGGTGAAGTGGATTACATAGCATACTAGTTAGCACTGCATGTTTATGGATGTGTCACTATGTGCAATTTTAACCTACATGCACCACTTAGACAAGTTTGTAACTTATTTAAGCAACTCTCAAGTTTTGTGACCTAGTTACATCTACTCTACAAGTTGTTGTACGAGTAATGCAATTTACTCTAATAGAAAGAGTTGTTGCACCTGTAATGCAATTTGCTCAAATATAAAAACAATTTATCCCGATAAATTTCTTTTGCAACAGAGAATTTATCGTTCCAGAACACCCAATCCTTAATCAGCTTATTTTTGTAAGATGCACTAGGACAAATAAACAACAATACTAGACCAAAGAAAAAGATGTAACGTTATAAAACGAAAGGTAAAAGTAAACAAGCACTAGCTAGCAGAGTATATTCTTTGAAAATTTAAAAACATGCAGATTAGACATCAAACATTGATTCGCATGTGTGCATGAGCTAGAGGTCGGAGGCAGGACCTAATTTTTCTAGACAATTTTTTTTGCAGCAGTTGATCTAGCTAATATTTTAGTGTAAGAAGAGTTTCTGGGCGAAGATGTAGGGACCAAAATCCCCAGAAACACACATTATTGGTGATATAGAACCTTATAATGCAAAGATGACTGGTGACCATTAGATCATTTTTTGTAATACAAGTTAGGAAATGACTAAATTCTAAAATGGATACAGTGTGTACTATATGCATTTTTCCAGTATATAAGTGGATCAGTACTCTATAGCAATGACAGATTCTAAATCAAAGATCTAACAAATATTTCCTAGTCAAGTTTGTGATGTTGGATTAATCATCCTTAATGACTTATGTAATTTGTTAATTAATAGAAATTAACTAAATTGTTAAAACAATGTCATATAAGATATTCTAGAATGAATAATTCTATTTTCCTAAAAAATAATGGGCAATTTTATTTTCACCACTGATATAATGCATGCTCAACTGTTGAGAGAAATCAACAAACAACTAATAAATAAATCTGGCGTTTTAATTCAGGGTGAGTAAAGTTGCACTATGTGCTCGAGTAAGAAGACCAAAATGGTTTTTGTACAGGAAGAAGTGACAAATTATCTCTATTTCTTTTTTTTACTATTTTATATGCTTGGTAAGTTTTTAAAAAGAAAAGATACATAAATTAACGAAAATTATGTCTTTAGAGTAGTACGAATCAAATGAGCGCAAATAACTCTCGTTAAGACGCATGAGCAAGTATTTACTCTAACAAAATGTATGCATGCATGACCACAAAATCAAACCTGATCACGTAAAAAACAATTTAGTTAGTGCACCGGTCATGGCACTTGGCAGATGAATTGGAATATCCAAATTGATGCTATATAATCTAATTAAGCGGATGATCATTTTGTTGTCCCCATCATCTTGTCAAGATAAAAACAATGACATACTTTAACATTTATTGATAACCTAAGCATTGTTTAAATTGGTGTAAGACTGACTACGTGAGAAGGTTCAGAGTTTTGCTATGATGAACCATTGCCAAATTAGAGGAGGTGGGGTCTTGATTTTGCAAATTAGTTTTCTAGATTTTGCTACAGACCAAGCGGTCATACTAGCCAAAGGTGGTGGTCCAACTAGCCATAAGTTTGACTGGCCAGTGCCAGCGGTCTGACCGGAAGTAGCTAGCGGTCAGACCGGCCGGGGTTGGCGGTCTGATCAACTCAGCTGTGCTGTTTCAGCTGAAAGTTGGATTTTTGCAAATTTTGGACATGGGTTGATTTGGTTTGACATAGGACATCCCATTTGTGTTGTATGAAGCATGTTTTGATTAACATGGGTCAAATTATGAAATACTTATGCCCATAAACGATTTCTTGGTTTTTAAATGTGCAAGGAGGCTTAGAGTAAACTATGGTCAACGACGAGGATAGAGGCTACGCTCAGGGAGGAGCTGAAGCCCAAAATGATCACGGAAGGTGAAAAATATTGAAGCCAAGTTTGACCGACATGTTGCACCTGTGGCTTGGTCGGTCTAAGTGAGACGTGGTTTGGTGGAACTAGAACATGAGAGACTTACTAACGTATGACAAACCAGTGGTGCACCTACACATGGTAAGCATAGCGATTGCTTGTAAGAAAGATGAAGACTGGGTTAAGGAAGGGTATTTTCTGATAAGATGACAAAATACCAGAAAGTACCTTCGATCAAAACCACGGTGCATGAGAAATGGTTTAGGTTAAGGAGAAGTTGAGAAGATCAAACTAGATCAAAGGTTAAGAACTTACTGGATTTGGGCTCACATATTTTAAAAAGCGTGTTAAGTGTAGTGTGTGTGAGTAAAACCAGTATTGTGTGGTGTTAACAGGTTCCCCCATTTTGTGCTAGTGCATAATATCCATTAAAGTTAGAGGTGGGTTGGATATCTCATCTATTTAATAGGTTAAGATAGAGACTTGCAGGTTAATCATCCAATCATTCATATGCTAGCCAAGTGTTCTAGGTTTAGGGTTTGAGAAGTGTGAGTGTTAAGGTGTACTCTCTTGTCCTCTAAGTGGAGTGGCTATAAAACCATCATCCTCAAGTAGCAATACATTAAGTTTGTTCATCTCTCATAGAGTCCTCTTGTTTTGGTTGGTTTGATCTTGATCTTGTTGGTTTTGATCTTCTGTCTTCCCTTCTTGATCTTGTTGTAGGCTAAAGACATGTCAATGATGGAGATGATATATGAAGATCAATCCCTATCTATCTAGACATCATGTCTTGCAAGTTCTTAAAGTTTCCCTGTTTTGCTTGGATCTGACATTCTCAGGAGATTTCTTGGTCCAAGTATTTGAACTTTTGGGAGTTCTTATTTGCTGTAACATATAGATACATCTGGAGCCACCTTGGTCATCCTTCACCCATGAGAAAGTTCTATTTCTTGTTTTCAGTTTTTCCCAGTTTTGGTGTAACCTCACTTGTTCTTGAGAAAGGTGTGAACTTTCACAAGAATTCTTCCAATTCTTGGATGGAATAGGTCCCTAGACCTCAAGCAAAGTATATGCAAAAATCTTATCTCATTTGGACTTGATTTTTTTGAGTTGCACCAAAAGTTGCATTGGCTCGGACTGATTTTCCAGTTCTGGAACAGGTGAGCAGTTAGACTTCACCCTACCAGTCCACTAGGAGGCTGGTCAGACCGGCTTATGGCCAGTGGTCAAACTGTCAGGCATCCGTTAGACAACCGCCTAGTAGTCGGTCTCACCGCTAGTGCCTTGGTTCAACGGCTCTTAGATTTTTTTATTGTTTTGGCTTTGGTTTCCAATAATGACCTTCATAGCTCAGTAGCTACTAGAGTGAATGATTGGCGAACACATGAAGAAAATTTTTGAAAATATCATTTATCTCTCTATTATCATACCGATTCTTCCAAAGCAATTTACCCCACAGCTCAACAAGTTTGCACAGGACGTGTTTCCCAATGATCGAAGAACAAATTCCATTTGCCCCCCACCTCTTGAAGGACCAAACAATAAATAGTCTACCAGCTAGATGTGGTAGAGTTGGGCAAAAGAAACATATTTTTGCACAATTTTGACACTTTGAGACAAATAAAAAGACGTGTTCTAATGCATGTGAAAGTTGCATCCTCATACGCGTATGACAATTCCACTTTTATATAATTTATGCATATGCGCTGATTAGCAAATTCAATGTAATGACTCAATGCAATCACTAATCATCCCTGTTGTCTAAAATGCCACAAAAACATAACAGATACTTTTTGTCGGGCTTGCTACTCTTATTGGGCCATTAGTATTTATCTTATTTTATTTAGAAAATGAAAATTTATGACATTAAATTTAATATGAAAAATGTCATAGCACTGTCATGTACAAAATATGTGCCCCTTATTTACTACAACGTGAAGTAGCCATATTCTTATTAGCTTATGGCTTATATTTTATGGTTTATAGTTTCTCTCGAATAAATAAACAAACGGTTTCTTCATTGCCATTTCAAAGCAATTCAATGAAATAGTTTTTTTCGAAGCGGCTTATCGACATTCGGATGGTTCCTATAAATGCTTGCTCCGCAACTTTTCCTTCCAATCCCCAGCAGCTTGTTTCAGGTTCATTTGCTAGAAGACAGCACAGTACTTTCTTTTTGGGAGGTACAGATTTGCTTTGTGCTCAGACATAATACACAAAGATTACATTGACTAAGATGAGAAAAATACTATGATTAATAGATCAAATCAATGACAATTTCAGCACGCTTCATACATAAAAAATGGACAAAGCTAAGGAACATTTTTTTATATAAAGCAATATATATGCTATCTCCGCAATGATTTTCATTAAAAAAATGATGAAAGAAATAAAATACCTAAAAAGAAGCCAATCATTGATGCATTTTTGTTAGAAAGTAAAAATGCAAAAGAAATGTGGAGAAGAGAATATATTCTCCCTACCCAAACCAAATGTATCTTCTTAATTGATTATGAGTCACGGGTTTCTCTCTCTCTTTTCTTTCTGATTTGATTTGTCCACAAACTGTTATCCGCCGTTATCCAAATATTTGGTCATTGGAAGGTTATTGACAAGCTAATATTCTTGTGAAATATGCATGAACATTTTGCTTTTAGAAGAACGTGCAAAACGTACTCTAGGTGTAGTTACAAAATGCTATCGTTGTGTGGACACGCAGAGCAGTATAATTCCCAGTATACAAAATATATTGTAAAATTGCTAGAAGGAAATGGAAATTTTCTAGTACGTGCCATCAAAAAATAAATTTTATAATGATAGTTGTCATCTTTGGTTGGGGACGTTGTGCAATACAATGGGTAGAAAATAAAATAGGTACCTCGTAAATCGTAATTAAGCAAAGAGAGAGATCACTGGAAATCATTGCATATTTCGTAATAAAGTATTGCATTTCGTTTAGATTCGAGCTTTGGGGTCAACTAAAGGCCTGTTCAAAACGGTTTTTGCTTGTGATTGTTAACGTTTGGTTGAAATAGGCACTATATCAACTGTTTTTTTTTTTTTTTGCCAAGGCTTTTAATTAAAGAAAAATGAGCAAAAAATTAAAAAACCGTTATATTCTATAGATAATGAAAAGAAAAAGGAAAAATAAGAGAAAAAACGTGTTAAAAGTTAACGCGTTCAAAATAGCTTTTGACTTTTAGAAGCTAAAAATTAGAAGCCAAAAGTCGTTTTAAATATGTCCAAGTATGTAGAATAAGTTGAAGCTACAGCTAGAGAAGTCAGATTTCAACCTATAATGCTCAGTGAACTGAAGCCGGAACGTGACTTAGAACTCTAAATTTTGTGGAATAGGTCCGAATTGAATTTCTTCGGTGTGCTATGGTAAACTTGGCTTCAACACGCAAAACCATCCACTATCTTCGGTTATTACAAGCAAGGCTTAAACCAGACTGCTTGATTATAAGTTCAACACATATATAACCCGTAAGGTAAAGATAAATCTCCACAAAGTAAAAATATCTTCATCTTTTTTCTTAAACAAGTAGGCGATTAATCTTAGCCCTCCATTTCAGCTTAGACTATAAATTTCAAGGGCTAAGAAAATATCAAGGTGACGTAGATGCAGGCCTGTATGACGTCACCGAAATGGGTTGCTCGTGTACACTGCATCTTATCTCTCTCAGTATGCATGGTGCATGTGGGCTGCTATGCAAGGAAGCACTAACACTAAACTAACCCTTGCACAATAATTTTCCCTGACTAGTTTTTGTCAACTCCAAATCCACCTCTAAAGATTCTGATGTTGACATGCCTAGCTATAATTAAGAAAGAACTAAACCTCGTTTAATTAATTAAATGCCAACAACTGAGATTAGAATTTAGAAGCATCCAACCGAGTCGATCGTGTAGCATCATTACCACACAAATAGTCATCACAGACAGTTTCTGAACCATCTGATTCATTGTATCTGTGATAATAGATGGTTATCACAGACAACTCTCAAATCGTCTGTGATAAATCACAACACAGACGGTTTTTCAAAATAATCATCTGCGATATGTCAGATATCACAGATAGTTCTTAAACATAACCGTTTATAATATCTGTCGTATCACAGATGACTAATACAAAAAACCGTTTGTGATATGTCAGATATCACAGATGATTCTTAAATATAACCGTTTGTGATATATCAGATATCACAGACGGTTTTATATTACAAACCGTCTGTGATAGCTTTTTGAATAGCTAAAGTATTTTCTATTTTTTGGTTAGCATCAGGAAATTCTAGTCATGCCCTCTGAAAACAAGCAAGCAGATTACAGATAATTACAGATCTTATAGCACATGATAATCATTACACAGATATCATAAATGAATTACAATTGAATATATTATAGTTGAATGAAGTAAAATTGAATGAATTGTTTGATGAATTACAATTTGTAGCATCCTAAAAATTTGGATCTTAAAAAATGTGTAACTTTTGAAATATTTTGGAATGCATCTTCTTGACATTTGGATTTTTTATGGATTTTCCTTGGATTTTGGTTGAGGTTCCAACGATTAAGAAAATCATGAAAATAGAACTCCGAAAGAAAGTAAAAGTAATAGAAAGTAAACTTAAAATCAAATACAAATCTGAAAATATGTTCCAAAAATTAAGGTAGGAGGATTCACTTGGAATCAGTTAGCGAAAACTCAGAAAGGTGGAAATATGCAAGTATGAAAAATTAGTTAAATAAAGATGGCTAAAGGGGGATTAATAAAAATTTGGAAATGTGCATTGGGCCTAACTAGAAGAAGAAGAAACATAAAAAGAAAAAGGCCTTTTCGGCCTGGCCCGAGCCAGCCACTGGGCCGACTCTTCTCCCCTTCCCCTCGCACGCGCTCTGTCGCGGCAGGGACTTCCCCGCTGGCCATGGCAGCCCGCCTCCCCGTCGAGCCTCCTTGTAGCCGTCAGTCGCCGGCGTGCCTCTGCGCCCATCCTGTCGAGTCAGCGCCTGCTCTGCCGCAACTCCACTCCCGTGTCACCATAGGAGCGGCGTCACACTCGGCCGTCTCTTTTAACCACCGCCTGGCCGAAGGGCGATGCGACGTTGCTCCAACTACTGTGCCACGCCGCTAGGGTCATCCATTGTATGCGCCCACACCACCGTGACTTGATACCGCAGTCGCTCCTATCAACCACAGCTCGCCTAGCTCCACCCCGTCACATCACCATCCCCCTAACCGTGCTGCCGCCCACTCTCTTCGGCGCCCGCACCCCGCCATCCGTGCGACAGCCATGCCCTACGGCATGTCACTATCATGACGCGAGCACGAATCACCGGCCCTGTAGCCACACCAGCACCACGCCTCCGCCAAGACCGGCCAAGCACCCCTCACGTCACCAGCCCCTTCTGCTGCCTATAAAACCCAGCTCGCCCCCCATGTAGCACCGCCATCCTACACTCATCCTCCCAACCCTAGGAATCGACCCCCCGTGACCCTAGCTCGCCAACGACAGCGTCTTCTCCAAAGCCGGCCAAACCAAAACCACTTTAAGAAAGCAAAATCACTCAGGGCAACCAAAACCACTTGGAGCAAATGAACACCCCTCGTACGTGACCAAAACCACTCATAGCAAAGCAAAACCACTCGAAGTAGGCCAAAACCACTCGAAGCAACCACAACCATCAGGAGCCGATGAAAACCACTCCGAGCAACTTAGAACTAAATGAGATCACTCAGGTTCAAGACCTTTGACTACGATCGACCAAAACTTTCGCAAACGGAAATTCCAAAGCAATCCAAATGTTAATTGTTCATCACCACTTTTAATCACGACCACCACATGGCCTAACATTATGGAACCATCTGTGATGTGGTAGCATATCACATATGGTTTGCGTCACTAAACCACCTGTGATAGTTCCTTCTATAGCTACAAAATATCTTTTTTGGCTAGCCTTAGGAAATGCTAGCCATGCTATCTAAAAATAAGCAAGCAGATACAATCACAGCTGGAATAATTTATTAATTACTAAATCCATTACAATGGAATAATTTCTTAATTACATGCCAAGTTTCTTAATTACAATAGAATAATTTTCAGATAGGTGTTCGTCATGTGAGATCATTCCAACTGGCTATTTCCTTTTTAAAAAGCTATTCATGATGATCGACACACATATAGCTAGCTTCATCACTTGGTTCTTCCTCGAGCCTAGTGCCATCTCTGAGAGGAGGCAACTTGTCAAATTGATTGACTCTTCCTCATCCACGACATTCTCAACTCCGAAATCCATCTTTTTTCTATGAAGAACAATGTGGTGTTTCTTATTTGCTAGGTCGGTTACATAAAAATTTGAACAACTTGCTTCCAAGTACGAATAGTTCATCTTTGTATCCTATACATTCAAGGTCCACAATAATGATACCGTACTTGTCAACCTTTACACCTTGTGGGAGTTGGACTCAACGACACCGAAATAGAGGCATCTTAAAAGTATGTAGTCAAACTCCCAAATCTCTTCTACAAGTCCATAGTAGGAGCTTAGGCCAGTAGTATTGAACTGCTCATGAATTGTATCTATGCGGGCACCTGAGTTCTGGACTGTATTCTTTCTATCCTGATCTGTTGTACAAAATATGCACCCATTTATGTCATATCCTTGCTATGTCACAATTGTAAAATTTGGCCCTTTTGCCACCCATTGCAGCATATCACTTGATGACCCCCCGGTAAATCACACCTTCAACCATTTGTTGAACCAACAGTTATGATGTCTTGTGATCCAAATCTCTGACCGACCTATATTCTCTTGGCGTAGTATGTCCTTGTGCTCTTCAATATATGGGAACATTTCAGTTATGTTTTGCATGACCATAAAATAGGCTTGAGCGTATGTATCTAGATCGAGAGTTCTTTCTTTCCTTCCAATAGTCTCGATACCCTCTAGCCTCCTCTCGTGATGAGATAGATGCACACCTATCGGTTTGTCCTGAGTCATGTAATTGACGCAAAATTCAATGACCTCTTCAGTTACATAACCTTCGATGATGTTTCCCTCCAACCGAGATTGATTTCGTACATAGAACTTGAAAATTCCCATGTACCTCTCGAACGGGTACATATGATGTAGAAATACGGGGTTGTATATCTTTATCTCTTTCACAAGGTAGACAATGAGATGGACCTGATATTGAGAAATGATGGAGAAAAATACATCCCAAGATGATATAGAGTTATCACCACCTCGGCTTGCATAGCATCTAGTCCATCGGGATCGATGACCTTTTAAGAAATTGCGTTAAAGAAATAACATAGGCTCATGATTGTCACTCGAATCTTTTTCAGTAAAATACTTCTAATTGCATGTGTTATTTTCACATGATAGTCATGAGACTTCATGCTAATTAATTTCAAATTTTTAATGGAAACAAGTTTCTTCATGCTGGTGGAGTAACCAGATGAAACTTTCATATCATGCAAGCACAAGAATATCTCGGCCTTAGACAAAGTGTACTAAGCTGGGGGAAGGTACATCTACCCTTTATCGGTCTCTGTCAGTGCAAACTCAGTCCTAATGTTCATAGCGACCAAATCACATCATGCATTGACACCATCCTTTTTTTGTCATGAATATTCAGTAAGAGACCAATCAAGCTATCACATACATACTTCTCTATGTGCATGACGTCGATGCAATTGCGAACATCTAAGTGTTCTCAATAAGGAAAGTCCTAAAATATTAATCACTTCTTCTACATGTTCTTCTGACGATCAATTTACGTTTCTTTCCAAACGCAACATTGATATCTTTGACCAAATCATAGATCTCTTTCTTGCTAAAAGGCATTAGAGCTGAGTCATCCTCTTTTTTCTGTTAAATTATTTCTTCATCTTACGGTATGGGTAATACCTTGAAAGGAACTTACGGTGATGCATGCGCACAGTTTTGTGCGAGTTATTCAACCACACACTCTTGGTATAATCTAAGTAGTACGGACAGGCTTTGGCTCCTTTTGTACTTAACCCGATAAGTTACCAAGGTAGAAAAATTATTGATGGTGCAGAACACCATGGCACGCAGAGTGAAGTTATCTCATTTGTCTGTATCCCATACATGTACCCCTTCGTTCCACAGCATCACATGATCTTCTAGCAATGGTGTACACATCAATACCATTCTTAGGTTGCTTCGGCCCTTGGATAAGTAGTGATATCAAAATGTACTTCTGCTTTATACACAGCCAAGGAGTAAGGTTGTACATGCATCCATTCACAGGACAAGTGCTATATTGGCTACTCATGTTACCGAAGTGATTCATTCCATCTGTACTCAATCCATACCTTATATTCCTCAGTTCCACACCGAAATCTATAAACATTATATCGATGTTCCTGCACTAGGCATAATCTGTAGGGTGTCTTATTTTTTATCTTTCTCACGCTTCTCTGAGTGGAAACATAATAATCTTACATCCTTTCGGTTCGCAAATAAACGCTTCAAATGAATAATTCCAAGTAGATACCATAATACATTAGCAGGAGGTCCTTGCTTCACCTCGATGCCCTCGCTGGCATCGGAGTGATTCTTATGCTGATATCAGGACGATTTGCACACCGGACAAAAATGTAAGTTTACATACTCTTTACGGTAGAGGATACAATCATTCAGACATGCATGTATTCTTTCTATATCTATTCCTAATGGATAAAGAACCATCTTTGTTTGGTAGGTGGTTCTCGGCAATATGTTTCCCTCCAGAAGGATGTTTGCTAAGAGACCTAATAACGCCGTGAAACTCTTGTCGGAGCAACCATTACTTGTGTTCAATTTTAGCAGATCAAGAATGGATGACAACCTTGTATATTGCGGCATACAGTCTGGGAGCAAAGGTTTCTCCAAGTCCTCTATCAAACTCTTGAATGTACCAAACTCTCTCTCTCTCTCTCTCTCTCACTATAATTCTCTTTTGCATCACGTAGCATCTGATCTAGATTGTCATCGTGTGACCTATCCTCATTGAAAGCACTGTTTGCATCCGGCATATCATTGTCTCCCTCAGTGATGTCATAACTACCCTCCTATATAATATTCTCTTCATCGTGACCGGTCCAACATGTATACCTCTTTTTGAAACCCTTTTGAATCAAGTGAGTTTCGATCTACGCTGAGTTGGTAAATATCTTTAGATTATCGCAATCAATGTATGGACAGTACGTATATTTCATCCCATTCTTTAACATATCCTGCTCAGCCGCTCTTTTAAAAGCAGACACGCCATCAATGTACACTTTACTCACATGGTCCTCAACATATATCCAGATTTGGTCCTTCTATGTTACGCATGTAATAAATTAGTATCAAATTAGATTAATGTTCCTATAGCTAGCTAGCCTAATACTTATACATAATTGTCATCCACCTTAAATTATCCATCTAAAATAGCTAGCTACACACTATTCATGAAGCATATATATATCAAGGAAGAATATATTAAAGTAAACCAGGAGCAGTGACCCATTCTTAAATTAGAGCAAACTACCAAGCTAGATCTAAACTTAGCTATTATCTATCTTTATTATAATGCAATAATTAGAAGCAAATACTAACCTCAAATTACAAAGAATAAATTGATTTACAAGCACACTTGTAAATCTTCGGTATGTTTTCACCAAACTCTCCAACGCCGGCCGTCTCCTTCAAAACAGACATTTAATAACACGACGTATCACAGACACTTCCAACCACAAATCGTCTGTAATAATTATTTATCATAGATGGTTTGTATTAAGAACTGTCAGTTCTTACCATGGTAGACTTAAC
This sequence comes from Dendrocalamus latiflorus, assembly GCA_017311315.1. Classification (NCBI taxonomy): domain Eukaryota; kingdom Viridiplantae; phylum Streptophyta; class Magnoliopsida; order Poales; family Poaceae; genus Dendrocalamus; species Dendrocalamus latiflorus. The sequence continues at coordinate 29,652,388 of CM029634.1, forward strand.
AGATTGCTCTTAATACGAACTATCTATGATAATTATGTATCACAGACGGTTCTATCTATCGCTACTAACATAGAGGGTCATATAAGTAAAATCGTTTGTGATAATTACAATACTAACGGATTCAGAGAACCATCTATAATGATGTGTCCAGTATGGTATTTTCTATAGTAGTGCATGAGTATTAGCTTTATCTGATTAAGCAAGGTATTGTTCATCATCTAAAGATGGATATGGTTTAGCTTTTATACAAAGTTAATTTAATTAATTGTTAATTACATGTGGGTCCCGTGCTCTTTTTGGTCACACATGCGTAACATGCACTACCTACCGGGAAGCAGGAAACCAATGTCAATTTGTACATGGGGTTGTCACCCAACTCATGCCACATCATCTATATGTAGATTATAATGTTATTGCTTATCCGCTAGATCTATTTCCAAATTAAATCATACTGGGCTTACAGATATTCAATTAATTCACTGCCCATTAATGTCTCTTTATTTATGATTTGGTCATGTACTACTCTCCGATATGAATCCTTGTAACTAAGGTCAATAACGCCTATGCAAATTTAATAGAAAGCTCCTTATTTATGTTTTGAACTGGGACTGAGTATATAGAATACTGGGACTGAGTAGATAGAATAAGTTCTTCGCTGGGTTCTTGTACATTCGATATATTATTTGTGTAGATTATTTTGCATTTATATTGGTCAGTTAATTAAGCCAAGCCTATTCGATCCGAAATGTCTAGGAATTTTAGCATTACTCTGTTGCTTTCGCAGCATAGCATGGCACGACAATGCTAGCATACCATAAGTATTTGACCAAGACCCTCTTTAAACGGATTTAGTTTTTAACTTTTGGTTTTTTTAATTTGTCTTTTTTAACCTTTTGGCTTTTTAAGTTTTTTTGCCTTTTCTTTTTTCCACTTATTCGTTTGTATTATCTGTGATGATATAATATTTTTTATTATTAAATTTAATTACTCAGAAAAGCTAATATTCGCTATAACATATTTTCAATCGTTATAGTAAAAAAAAGCCGAAAACTACAGCTTATAAGCCACGTTAAGCAACCTGAAGCTACCTAATTACGGTGTGTGTACTATGGATGCGGTGATTTCTTTGGAGAATTTCAATTAAAATCCATTCTCTTCCTTTCTTCTTCTTGTTTTTTTTTTCTTGGAGAGGATTGTTTCTTCGTAGCCAGTATACAAAGGTTCGACGCAGTGAGCGTAAGCTTACCAGGCATCGTTGTACGGACAGAGTGGCGCGGTTGGGTGGGAGGCCACCACCCGTGCTGGGAAAAGGCCGGGCCGCGGGTGTTACCTAGCTTTGATGGGCCACACGTCTCCTCCAGCCACGCTTCCCCTCTTCTTTTTGTTAATTTATAATATTTTCTCAAAAAAAAAATAATATTTGCATGGAGCGGCTGAAGCTACAATTTTCAAAGAATGGAAAGTATAATATAAGCTTGATTATACTTTCACTTTAAATTCTCTATTTTACACATAATTTTGGACATTCATGAATTAATTCTGAGTGTAAATTGTTCTGCATGGAACTGCAATTTGAAGTTTGAAATTAGTCCTATATAAATTATACCTAAAATAAGTGTTCGCATATCATGGTTACAAAACTTATTTTCAGTTTTTAAACCTATAACACTTAATTTCAAACTTTCTACAGATTAGGTAAGGAAACACATGTATATATCTTGTTTATCCTCAATAATGTCTCCCTCCATGAACAAGAACATGAGGAATGTCAAGTTAATGTCCTTACAAAAGGAATGTGAAATGGGACTACTACACTATCCAAAGCCCATAGCCTCACTACTCTTCACCTTTAATCCTCACCCACGACACAAAACTTGAGCATGCAACCAGATTACTAGTGGAGTAGAAAGTTCCTTAATAATGTGAATTGTTTGACATGACAGTACAGGATCCCTCGTGGTACCCACAGGGGCACAGACAAGGCACGATGTGCTAACTGATTGCAAACCATCAGATGTGCCACAAACAACTTTCTCCAAGGAAAGAAGACACTCAGACATGCCACATGAATCATGTTCAGAGTTGACAGGAGGGCTTTGTATGATCTTGGCAAGACAGGGAAGACACTGAAATACAGATTAACATGCTAGTGAGAGAGAGAGTGTGTCAGCCAGAGGATTTAGTGCAAATTAAGACTCATCAACTGAAAAAAGCTCCCCATTTCCAATATAGTGGGACCTGTGAGTCTATGGCACTGAAATATACAACAAAGAAATTATTATTTCTCAACAGAAAAGACAAAGTAGTGTTTCAGTCCTTTTAAGAAAAAAAAATTATATTTGGTTTTGGTTTGTTTTGCATGACTAAGATCTCTTAGATTCAAGAGATTGATGGATGAATTGCGGTTGTTCGGAAATTGCATGCATCAGTTGGTCTGTTCAACTTTCTTCTATAACAGTATACAAGCATTCCTAATTAAAATTTGTTACTACATGCTTTCACTTTTGGTTAACTGTGATGAAATGAAAAGGGTCAAGGTGACCTCACTCTAGTCAAAGATTTCAACAATTTTTGCAGGCTGCTGTGGCCTGTGGGGCCGGAGCACGAGTTTGTTGTACCTCTTTTTACTACATTCCATGTAAGGCCAGTGTCAGAGTCCATTTTGTTGTGCGGCAATCATCCAAGCTAAACTGGACTTCACTTTCAATCTCCTCTTACTTTTTTCCAGTGCTCAGGAAATTGTTTGCCATGCCATCTAACCCTTTCACATCATGCTGGAGTTTATTCGAGCTATCAGGAAAACGAGGTTTCGGGATATGACTGTCATGGTGTCTACCTAATTTTCAATTAATCCATGCACTTATTTTCCATGGCTGTTACTACATTGTTAAGCCCACCAGCTAATGAATGTGTCATAAAAATTCCACTAGCTAATGTATGTACTCATCCCAAGCCAAAACAAGTATTGTTCTAGTCAAGTTTTTTCAACTTTGATTTATGAATATACACGAAGTATTTAAACTTTTTGCTTTTGAGATAAAACATTCAAATCAACCACATGAAAATGACATGAGCAGAATCACCATCAAAAATATTTTTTATGGTTTTTGTTAGCAATTCTTCTTTTGCACTTGGGGTTTAGATCCGAGAGAGTAGGGGAGAGGAAGAGTGGTGTGATTGGTACCGTCAAAGCCGGCCGCCGGAGTCGTCGATGTCCCGGCCATCCCGCTCCTTTGGTTGGGGTAGTCTGCGCTAGGCAGCGACGTTCGGTGGAGAAGGAGCGGCGTCTCCCTGGTGGCGGCGTGTTCTCGGCGGCGTGGTCTGACGGCCGGTGGATGTTTCCCGTCGCTGGAGCGCCCCCTCAGATCGGGTTTTAGGGTTTGTTGGTGGGGAAGGTGGCGGCACGGTGAACCTCGTCGTTCGTGCCGCCCCGGCCCCCACCTCTCTTTTATATGGCGCTGGCGACAGGGGCCCACCAGCCTATTGGGCTGGGCGCCCCCGATCAGGGCGCGAGCAAGGGGAGGGTATTTGGCCGTTGGGCCAAATGCCCTGCTGAGATCATTCTAACATTCTCCCCCTTGATCTCAACCTATACTTTATTTTTAATTACTTTTTGACTTTACACATTCCATCATAGATTAGTGCATAGAACATGTCTCATCGTCACGGTCAATCGCCGATAGATTCAACAGCTACAATACACCTCTCTGTTCTGAAATAGTTACTTTAAACTTTTGGGCCATCTTTTAGTCCAAGAATCATAGGCTTTCCCTTAAACCCATGCCGGCTACATGTTCTCTGAACACGTTGGGTGGTAAGCCTTTAGTAAGCGGATCCGCTAACATCTTTGCGGTACTTATGTGCTCAAGACTTATAATTTGATCCCGAACTTTATCTTTCACAACATAGTACTTTATGTCAATGTGTTTGGCAGCACCACTTGACTTATTGTTGTGGGCATACGTTACTGCGGGTTCATTATCGCAGTACAACTTAAGTGGTCTATTGATGTCGTCAACCACTTTTAAACCGGGTATGAACTTCTTTAGCCAGTTCACCTGCCCCGTAGCCTCATAACATGCTACAAACTCGGCATACATTGTGGACGATGTAGTGACGGTTTGTTTTGAGCTTTTCCACGATATAGCTCCTTTAGCGAGAGTGAACACATATCCGGATGTAAACTTTCTATCATCTCCCGCAAAATCAGAATCTGTATACCCCACTATATGGAGTGAATCTGATCTTCTGTATGTCATCATGAGGCCTTTTGTTCCTTGCAAATAACGCAAGACTTTCTTTATCAATTTCCAATGTTCTATTCCAGGATTGCTCTGGAATCTGCCAAGTAACCCGGTAACAAATGTTAAGTCAGGGCGTGTGCACACTTGAGCATACTGTAAGCTTCCGACAGCTGAAGCATATGGAACCGCTTTCATTTAATCGAGCTCGTATTGGTTCCTAGGGCATTGAAAATCCCCATATCTGTCGCCCTTGACTATAGGTGCAGGTGAAGGACTACTTTTATGCATACCAAATTTCTTTAATACTTTCTCTGTGTATGCCTTTTGTGACAGTCCCAATATCCCCTTGTTTCTATCTCGGTGAATTTCGATCCCTAGAACGAATGAAGCTTCACCAAGATCTTTCATATCGAAGTTTGAGGACAAAAACTTCTTTGTCTCCAGTAGTAGACTAACATCACTACTAGCTAGTAGGATATCATCCACATACAGGATTAGGAAGATAAACTTCCCATCTTTAAACTTTGCATAAACACAGTTGTCCTCAACATTCTCTTTAAACCCAAATTTTCTTATTGTACTGTCAAACTTCAAGTACCACTATCTTGAAGCTTGCTTTAACCCATAAATTGATTTCTTTAGGCAGCATCCCATTCTTTCATTTTCTTCCACGACAAAACCTTTCGGTTGTGCCATGTAAACATTTTCCTCCAAATTCCCATTAAGAAATACCGTCTTTACATCCATCTGATGTAACTCTAAATCATAATGTGCTACTAATACCATTATGATTCTGAAGGAATCTTTACATGAGACTGGAGAAAAGGTCTCATTGTAATCAATCCCTTCTCTTTGCGTAAATCCTTTTGCCACAAGTCGCGCTTTGTATCTTTCTACATTCCCTTGGGAGTCATGCTTTGTCTTGTAGACCCATTTACAGCCTACTGTTTTGGCTCCTTTAGGAATAATTTCCAAGTCCCTGATTTTATTAGTCTTCATGGACCTCATCTCCTCTTCCATGGCCTCAAGCCATTTGGAGGAATTTTCGCTTCCCATGGCTTCTTCAAATGAGGTGGGATCATCCTCCATTTGAAATTCCTCTGTATGATAAATCTGATAATCATCAGAAATAGCTAATCTTCTTACTCTTTGAGACCTCCTCAGGGCCTCCTCATTTGGTACATCTACTGTTTGAGGCTGCTGTTGCTCCCCCTCATCTGTGGCAATAGGTTCTATATGATCCTGAAGAACAGGTTCTTCATTCTCATTCATTGTTGCCACGGGAGGAACAATAACAGGTGCTGGCACCACAGTGTCTTGCACCGTCGGTGCAGCGACAGCAGGTAGTGTGAAGAATGGCTCTTGAATCATCGGAGTGGGCGCATACACCCGCTTCTCTTCAAGGTCAATCTCTCGAGCTACCATGCTCCCCCTCATCATTTCATCCTCTAAGAAGACAGCGTGTCTCGTTTCTACAAACTTTGTATATCTGTCTGGACAGTAGAAACGATAACCTTTTGACTTTTTAGGGTAGCCAATGAAATGACAACTTACTGTTTTGGGATCAAACTTCCCAAGGTTTGGGTTAAATACTTTAGTCTCAGCAGGACTCCCCCACACACGGAAGTCGTTTAGTGAGGGAACTCTTCCTGTCCACAACTCGTACGGTGTTTTGGGCACCGACTTACTAGGCACTCTGTTGAGAATATGAATGGCGGTTTTCAACGCCTCCATCCATAAACTCAATGGGAGTGTGGAGTAGCTCATCATACTTCGCACCATATCCATCAGGGTACGGTTGCGTCTTTCAGCTACTCCATTTTGTTGAGGTTCGCCCGGCATGGAATACTGGGCCACTATGCCATTTTCCTGTAAAAAACCTTGCAAAAGGTCCAGGAACTTGTCCATATGGGGTAAGTCGACCGTAGTACTCCCCCCACGATCAGATCGGACTATCTTAATCTTTAAATCGTGTTGGTTTTCAATTTCAGCCTTAAATATCTTGAATTTATCCAAGGCTTCATTTCTTTCTTTGATTGGATAAATATATCCATAACGGGAGTAATCATCCGTGAATGTTATGAACGAGTCATAACCATCCACACTTTTCACAGGAAAAGGACCACAAATATCTGTGTGAATAATTTGTAGAACTTCTGTGCTTCTTTTGGCGTCTTTCTTAATTTTCTTTACATGCATTCTCTGCATTGTATTGAGTCTGAGAACTCTAATGGAGGAAGAATATCATTCTTAACTAGTCTTTCTATTCTCCCCCTCGAAATATGGCCTAAACGACAGTGCCATAATTTCGACGACGCATCTAGAGTTCTCTTTCGTTTCCTGTTTACATTCGTAGACGAGGATTTATTCACTTCTCGCACGCGATGTTCCCATTATCGCATACGACATTCACATCAATGTTCTCACTTTTCTTTGCCATTATCATCTTTAAGTAATCAGGACAGTTCTTCTTGTAGTGTCCCGTCTTTTAATAGTGAAGACACTGATCTTTGTCTACTGCAAACTTATTCTGTTGAGGCTGATAGACAGGGGCTTTTCCCTTGTTCTTTGAGAAGGAGTTACTGTTGAAGTTCTTTTCTTGTTGTCCTTCACATAGTTGATAGAACCACCATGTGAGGTTTTAATACTTTCCTCCTCTTGCACACACATAGCTATGCACTTTTCTATGTCCCATTTTTCGGTCTATCAATGTTGTAGTTGACAACAAAGGTGTCAAACTCTTTTGGCAAGGAAGCAAAAACCAAGTGAATAAGGAACTCATCCTTGAGAGCCAAAACCATTGGTTTAAGTTTAGATGCCAAGTTGCTCATCCTAAGAATGTGCTCTCTTTCTGTCTTTCTGTTACCAGCTGCTTAATTAGCTGTGTAGCATAATTCTTTGAAGAGCCAGTGAACTGACTCTTTATTTTATCAAGGTACTCTGTGACAGTGTCACACTCTGCGATTGAGCCCACAATTGCAGGCTCAATCGTGTTCTTTATCACAGCCAAACATTTCTTGTTGGCAGTGACCCACTTTTTATGATCAAGATCATATGATATTTTTTATGGGAGCAAAGTCCCTCTGTCTGGTCTGCCAAACAGCATCAGCCTCATTTTCATCCCTCACCGGTGCCACAGGCTCTGTGGGACACGGTGTGGTGACACAATTCATATACAATGAGAACAATTAAACATAATAACAACAACTGCATGCCTTGTTTTCAACGTTGGTTAAAATTAAAACATACAGTTGTTTACACATTAAATCTACATCACCGTTGGGCAGAAATAGAAATAATGCATAAAATCATCAATTAAAATTATAATACTGTTAACAGCAAAATTATATGCCTTATTTCCAACATTGGTCAAAATACGACATACAATTTAAATCAATTTTATCTATACATTAAATCTACATCACCGTTGGGCAGAAATAGAAATAATGCATAAAAAACATCAATTAAAAATTATAACATTGTTATTATCAACGTTGGTCAGAAAATAACAATATCATAATTATCTGGGATTTATATCTATTTTTCCAAAATTAAATTCTCCCGTTGGTTCGAATTTAATAATGAAAATCAATCAGTAATATCTTTTGCAGCGGAAACTGTAAATAATTCATTATTCAGAAGCATTATACTGTACACTTTTAATCTCTGAAAAAATAACACGTTGGTGCAAAAATTTACAGAGATTTTGGATCATATTTCATTCAAATTCATGCTTCTGAAAACAATTAAATTCATTTAACAAAACACTGTTCAAACGGCCTATTTGGCCCAATCTTTCGGCCGCGGCCCAGCCGGCCCGCTCAGCGCGCGCCGCACGCGCGCGGCCCATCTGTCTCAGCCGGCCCATCAGACAGCCACCGGCCCATCAATTCTTCCCCAAAAACCAACATTCCGCCGGCCCAGCCCGCAGCCCTGCTTTTCATCACGCCCGTCCATCAGATCGGACGGCGCAGAGCAATTTGCGCCCGATCAAAACCGCCCCCACCCCAAAAACCCTAACCCTAGAGGCACAAGCGTCGGCTTGACCCGGAAAAAGCGGATCGGGAGGGAGCTGTGGCGGCGCGTGGGCGGAGCGGCAAGCGGGTGCTCGCGTGGGGCGGCGCCGCGGCCAGGTGCTCGCGCGGGAGGCAGCAGCGGCGGGGCGGCCACGGGCGGAGCGCGGCAGCGGCCGAGCGCGGCGCGGCGCAGGGCGGCGGCGGCCCCAACGGCCCACAGCGGAGCACGGCGGCCGGGCGTCCGCGCGGGCAGAGCGGCGGCTCTGGAGCGCTGCGCGACGACGGCAGCGGGGCAGCGCGGCAACGCCCGTGCTCGGGAGGGGGCGGCGGCCTCCGAAGCGGCGACCCGGGAGGGCGACGGCGCCATGGGAGGCGCGCAGCAGCGGCGACCGGAGCGCAGCGCGGCGCACGGCGGCGGCGGCCGGGCGGCGCAACCGGTAAGGCTCTGATACCATTGTTGGGTTCTTCTTTTCCGCACCTGGGGATTCTAGATCTGAGGGAGAGAGAGGAAGAGGTAGGGGCACTGACCGTCCGACGGCGTGGAGGAGGAGGTGGCCATCTCGGGTTCGTCGATGAGGTCTGCGCACGGGCAGCGACGGTCGGGGAAGAACGGCGTCTCCCGGTGAGCGGCGACGGTGGCGGCACGGTGGAGCTTCCCGTCGCTGGAGCGCCCCCTCAACAGATCGGGTTAGGGTTTGTCGGTGGGTCTGGCGGCGGCACAGTGAACCTCGTCGTTCGTGCCGCCCCGGCCCCCACCTCTCTTTTATATGGCGCTGACGATAGGGGCCCACCAGCCTATTGGGCTGGGCGCCCCCGATCAGGGCGCGAGCAAGGGGAGGGTATTTGGCCGTTGGGCCAAATGCCTTGCTGAGATCATTCTAACAGTTTTTTCTTTTATCAGGGTAGTAGAACTTGTAAACCGAAGTGTAGATTAGATAATTAAGTGCCCTGTTATATAGGATGAATCTTACTCCAAAATTTTTAACTTCAGAAATCATCCTATGAATCAGTTGGTCAAGACCATTTATTACAACACGAGGGAGTCATATATGAATATAACACTCTTTTAAAAGATACAATAAAGGATTTCCCATAAAAAAATATCTGAGAATTTAAGCTGTAAATACTTCACCTCATGGCAAAACCAAGAGAATGGATAATGCGACTTTTGCTTTTCACGTTTTGCAAAAGTGAGGGAGGGAGGGAGGGAGGGAGGGGAGGGGTGGAGGATGGCTTACATGCGATGGGTCGTCCGATTAGACCCGTATCCCATTGGATGGCTGGATCATATCCTGTTGGGTGCGATCTTGATAGTATAGCGCCAGATAGCTGCGTCCCAATAAGATGAATCAAGACACCTCATTACTAGGGTCAAACGCTTATCCAACGTTGCTACTGTGTTAGCCGCATAGAGCAATTGTGAACAACATATTGTTCTTGGCGTTTTGCTAGCTTGAAATCCAAGAAAAGATAGTTGCATACTTGCATGAGAGGATGCTTTTCCTCCACAATTGCTAATTTTCTAGTGTAAATTGCACACAAGACAGTGATGGCAATTTCAAGTTCTTTTGCAAACATTCTTAAAAAAAATAAAAGTTCTTTTGCAAACGTTTTATATTTTGAAACTAAGTTGACTAGCTAGAACCGCACCTATGGTTTGAAATTTATGTGCATGACATGCCCTACACCAGTCCAATGGTTTGTGTGTGTATGTATGTATATGTGTATATATGCGTATATATATATGTATGTATATGCATATGTATATATGTGTATGTGTATGTGTGTGTGTGTGTGTGTGTGTGTGTGTGTGTGTGTGTGTGTGTGTGTGTGTGTGTGTGTGTATATATATATATATATATGTATGTATGTATATATTACATATATATGTATGTATATATATACACACACTATAACATACCCGTGTTTATATACCATAAACCATAGTCATGTTGCACTTTACCCCAATTAATTTGTCTCCCAAAATATTAAAAACAGCAATGTTAGGTATGTCGGATGCGACGACTCCAAATCATATATACATTGTAAACGACAATGTTTGTGTCAATTTTACAATCTAACATGTCTGTTTTGCAAAAGGTCGAGATTACTTTACATTTCTTTTCATTCGTCGTATTATTATATAAACCGGGCGAGTTTTTGGCGTGCCTAATAGGAGACGTCCATGTCCATGGCCATTCGGATCACCACACCAGCCTCATCCTGTTCGCTGAAACGGACGGCAGGATCCCATATAAGTGCAGCGAGTCATCATGTTAAGCACCCAAGGATGCCATGGAGGTCAAGAGATCGTTGAGACGTCACGACCTGAATAAAGCCAGTCGTCGATATGGGCCCGGCTCTGAAAGAAAACCTCAACGGCCATGTTTTCTTTTAGACTTGCTCTTGTGTTTTGGATTCTCCAAAAGTCAAAACAAATGGTGTAGCTTTTTGGAGAGTATTTTTCGAATGACTTCCTGAGCTTAAAATTATGTGTACCATCTGCGTCGGTGTCTTTGCTATCCGCTGTTGTCTTAAAACATGTAAACAAAAGTTATCAACCCACAGTCCAAAAGAACAGTGCCTACATCTTTGGGGGTGCACAACTTGGATGGGTTGGGGTTCTCTGGATGATGAGATTGATCATTGATGATGGGGGAGACATGGCACCTAGGTTATGAGGAGAGATCTTTGGGGGACTTTGAGATGCAGATCTCCACTGCTTTTGCTTGCATTCTGATGAAGCCATAGATGGAGGGGTGGTTACATTGAACATGCAAGGCAGCGCAGTAAGTCAACAGGCACTACAACAAAATGAACATATTAAGACGTTTTGTTTAAGACGCTTTGAATCATGTCTCTCTTTTTAGAACCACAATTGAAATAGAGACGCAGTTTGAGACGCTCTAAAGGGTTGCACGCTATTAAATTCTATTAAAACGGCTGCTGAGACGTTTTGGAGTATGTCTCATGTATAGAGACGAAATTTTAGATGTCTTATTTATCATTTGAGACGTCTTATCTATTATCTCCATATAAGAATATTAAAAAAACAAAATGGTGTTAGTAACAGTATATATATAAAACATAAAAAATATCAATCTCTGACATGCGTCATTTTTACATACATTTATCTGTCATTTTACTCTCATATTTTTCATATTTTGAGATCATTTATCATCATTTACACGTTTTCCTATAATTAATTGTTCAATTTGCACTATTTTACATTTTTTTTGTGCTTTTTCCGCAAGCTGGCACAATCGAGGCGCATAAATGACAAAATTGGCATTCCAGGACCGCTCTGTACAAATGTGCGCATCGTCACGGACGCGTAGGACCTTTTCACGAAGAAATCAGAGTTTCTGAGGGCCAAAACAGAAGAAAATACTATTGGGGAAGGACCTCCTTGTAAACCCTAGAATCTTTTAGGGCTAATCTGCAATATGCCAAAATCCCCTAATTTCCATCAAAAGCCGCCGCCGCCTGTGGAGAGAGCTCGAGCCTGGCACTTCCTTCTACCTTCGCCCCGTTTGCTTCCTCCCCCCTTCTTCTCCAGCCACGGCACCGGCGAGGCCGGGCCATCTCGCCGGCGGCCACCACATCACTGCGCCACCCTGCTCCACATCTCTCCTCCGCCGACCTTCCTCACCTCTCCCTTGCCGCCTTCTGCTCCACAGCGCAGCCGCCTTTCCTCTCCACCAGCCCTCTTCTCCGCCTTCTCACCCGGCACCTCCCACCAAAGCGTCGCCCCTCCAGATCTGTCGGCGCCTCCCTTTTCCTCTACTCCACCCGATCCATCAGCGCAGCCATCCCGATCCACCGCCATCTGTGCGCCGCCGCGCCCACAGCATCCACCGCCACCCTCTCCGGCCGCCGCTCCAAACCCTGCTGCCTCTCCTCTCCTCCCTCCTTCTCTACCTCCGGTCGGCGTCGCCGCCCCATCTACCGATCCGAGCCCACTTCTTCTCTTCACCCGAACGCCGCCCCTACGCCATCATTGTCGGCCAACCGTGCCACCAAGCGCCGGGCCGCCGCGACTTCTTCACCCCACCACTGCTTCTACTACTCCATCGCCACCGACGCCGGCGATCTCCGACAGCAATTTCTTCCACCGACCGCCCTGCTTCCTCTTCACCGAGCTGGACGGCATCGACGGCCACTGCTTCCTCTACGGCGCTGCCTCCAATCTCTCCTCTGCTACTTCTACCCCCATTAGGTTGAATCCTTCCCAAATCTTCTATTCTGATTACTGTTGATGTTGATTATCCTGTTCATTACAGACTGTTAGTGTCTGCTTGTCTGTGATCAGTTCCTGTGTAGGGTTTGCCCTGTGTTAGTGTAGTTGTTATTGTTAATTTGTATTAGTGTTAGTTGTGTTCCTGTGTAGCTTAATTGTATTTTGGGCATAGGCATAATTTGGTAGGTGTCTTAATTTGCGGCTTGCTATATTGGACATAGGTAGTTAAATACCTCAATTTGGTATAGTATTTGGCTCATCCTATTTTATAAGAATTATGGACTTTTAGCTTGATTACCAATCTCTTTAGAAGGAAGTAGAAACACTGATTTTTAGTGTTACAACAGCTTGTGTGCCTTTGCCACAATCAATCACCTCCCCTTCCAGGTACTTTTCATCGAGTCAGAAAATACTTCCCGTTGGCCATTGCAGTAACGATGCAGTGAAGACGATAAATTTCCACACTATCTGATTTTTCAGAAAATACTTGTACCGTAAGATTTTTCATGATTGCTCATATCTGATATTTTGTTGTTAATATTGCTATGTTTGCAGGATATGGAGGACTATAAAAAGAAATGCAGAGTGGAAGACCTGATGCACAATTTTCTGATTGAAGAAATAGACCTGATGATTTATTATAGCAGTTTAAAAAAAGATGTGTGTCAAATTGGAGGATGTTTTACCGACATGTGTTTATCGCATATTAGATTTTTATTTAGTTGTGAACTCTGTTGATTTAAATGGATGCTATAATTATTTGTAAACCTCTCTTATGTAAACTTCTTTGGGGTTTGGAGGGTGCAATGGTGACGAATGTCAATTGCCAATGGTTTGCCCGGGGTGTGGCTTGGTTCCAGTTATAGTTGGTTTGCTTTTCTTATAACAGTATATCTGTTGTGCTACGCCCATTCCTTATATTTTATAAAATATGTACTCAATATTATGGTACTGCCTATAAAATTATTATATATACATGTATATATAATAAATATATGGAATACTATATTCTCATACGGATACGTATTTGTGTGTATAAAAGAAAATATATACCAATCAAAATAAAAATACATACTACATAGGACATCTTGAGACGGCACATAACGTCTCAACGCACGTGCCTATATTAATTGAGACGTGGTGCAGCCGTTTTTATAAAAGCGTCTCTAACTTTATAGGGATACAGTGCAGATGTCTCTAATGAACGTCTCAAATAATATAGGCACGCCTTAGAGAGCGTCTCTTTGAGACGGTTCATGTAGAGACGTTTCTATGACGTTTTATAAAAGCGCCTCAGTTGTCTGTGGGAGACGAAACAAAACGTCTCTAACTTACAAATATGATGTCTCCCTACGGATGTTTTGTTGTAGTGAGGAGTGCCTTTAGTTAAGGATTTGTTTAGAACACATTAATTATTTGAGATTCATGTAGGAATTGAATTGTTTCCTTCGTTCCAAACAGGTCCTGCAAGGAAGGTGGGGAGGTAATTGGCTAGTGGTAAGAAGTTACTGCTAAAGTGACTGGTGACCAAATCTCTCTAATTGTGGGAGTAAACTCTTGTATGAAGACAAATTTGCATGGTTTGTGAGAAGAAAGAGCTGCTCTTGCCCTTCCGGAATGTTAGTAAGGACCACCCTGACTCAAGTCAACTCTCGAGCAAACAGTGATTTTCCAACACTTCGATTCTTGTCTCAACTCTCAAAAGTTCATTGCAGACTAGGCCAAGAAGCATAACATATGACAACACCTTGTCCGGAACAATTTTTCGTCCAACGAAATGACAAAACATCAAGAACAATATTACATCTATGAAACTAATAAAATTCCCACTAGCTAGATTGATGCTTGTAGTGGATAAGTGCCTGACTGAACTCAGAAACAGGAAATCCATGTCAAGAGTCAACAGCAAAGTAAGCCTAATGCACCTCTTTTCCATATAAAATACTAAATGTGTGGCCAAAATATTTGACACTCTTCACATTAACCAAACAAACTAATGTGCAAGTATCTTTTGCTGAGTAGGATCCGATGCAAAAAGAGGACACTTGCCTTAACCTGGTTTGTTAGGCCAAAGAGAGAGCACTTTTTGTCACAGTCGTAATTAATAGCAACACAGTAGCAACTCCTAAAAGCTAATGGCCACTCCACAACAATATTGGAACCCTTGTAACAAGCAGGTCGTAAAGCTAAATCATTTCAGGTTCAAATGACCTACCCAGACAGACATGTCTACCTGATGGGGCCAAGCATATATATGCATCCCCATCACAACATTCAGCTGTGGCCTCTGTGTAATGTGCTATCCTGCTTAGTAGGATCTCTGGAGTAAGAAGACTACAAATATTTTGTTCAGGTCTGTCAACCCCCTATATGTACCAAAAAGGAAAAACATAAAATGGTGTACGGAAATTCATGAGGAAAAGATAACAGTTCTCAAAGGCTAATGGCCACTCAACTCAACAATATTGGAACCCATATAACAACCAGGCCTTAAAGCCTAATTATTTCGGATGCAAATGACCTACCAAAACAGACAGGTGTACCATATAGAAACAATCATAACAGATGTACCATAACAGACAGGTGGCCTGTTCTTTTTAGCTGCGGCTTGTGGTTTTTGGCTGCGGTTTGTGACTTTTGGGCTGTTTATATGAGAGATTACAGAGTAATAGAAACTCACATGCGATTTTTGCCGATATAAATGAAGTTAGTAAAGTATGTACTACAATTAACTAGTAGACTCTATCTTGAAAAAATACTCCATTTAAAAGTTAGTTACTGTAGAAAAGCCGAAAAGCAGCTTTTTAGAAACTGAAAAAAACAGGGCCTGCGCTGTACTGCGCTGTCCTGCATTGTAGGACAACGTCCGACCGCGTGTACTGCGCTGTCCTGCATTGTAGGATAAGTTCATGCGGAGTAGGAATATTCCAAATATTCTCTTCACATAAGCTCCCTATGCGGCTTTGACCATACAGGAAAAAGCTTAAGATTTGTTAGAAATTCAGGAGAATGGAATTTGCATACTTCCTCAATAAATCAAAGTCAATGATTTGTTGCCACTATATTTTATTATTTGGATTTGATTGAGAAGCATAGAGGGAAAAAAAAAGCAAAAACAGTGCTCTCACATTAATCACCTATATCTAAGAAACTGGCTTGAACAGGGAAAAACTGGAATTCTAAGAAAATTGTCAACAAGTTAATCTGCATTTTGTTATATTCTGGAGGATGGAGAATATCTTGAGAAAATCTCCAAATAACTCTCATAAAGAAACATCAAATTTTTTGCTGATTGCTGTCAAATTCCAAATATAAACTAACATTTGTTAAACTAAAGAGAAGACATCAACCATCAATTGATCACCGGCCTACGGCCTACTCAACCCAAGTAGTTTTCTGAACCCCGATGATCAACACTATGTAAAAGTAATCAAAACAAAACTCCTTAATTTCAGCTTATGGCTTCCTCCAAACAAATAAACGAGATGACTTCTCCTTAATTTCAGCTTAGGACCAAAATGTAATATTCTGATTTAAGCCCTCCTACGGACCTTTGCACAAATAGAGAAAAGGGAAGTCGGCCTAGCCGTTCCGAGGCTGACTCGTTGGAGGAAGTAATGGACTTGGCGTCAATGCTGCGTCGTGTGCCATTTTAAAAGGAGGCCAAAGGGAGGGCTAATCCCATCAACCCTAGCCGCCTCCTATTCTCCCCTCTTTGCACTGCTACTCTAGCAAGCCGCCGCCGCTAGAGGGACTACTGCACCGCACTGGAAGGTGAGCCACGCCGCACCAAAGGGAGGCCGCGCCGTGCCAGAGGAGGTCGGGGGTGTGCCTGGGTGCGTCCATTACCATTCATGTCGGGACCGGATTTCCGAATCCGAACCCTCTGTGTATTACAATAAAAGTTAGTCTTAAATCAAAACTAGTGCACACAATCATACAGTGATGATTACACAACCAACAATACTTTATTATAATAAAAGTGAGTACATGCCTTGTGGCCAATTTATTACAACTGAGGTTGCAAAACCTCTCAGACTTACAAAACATAGCGGAAGCAAAATAAACTCTGACGATGGCCCATCAATACGCCACATGCAATTGACTAGGGAAGCACAATCTAGTACTCCGAAATGCCTTCGTCGAATCCACATGCGGAGTAGTCGTAGTCTCATTCTTGAGCATCATAATCCTCTGAGAGCTGTTTTGAATGTAGCATGTGAGTACATAAAGTATTCTGCAAGTCTTGGAAAAATGCAATATATGTAAGGCTTAACAAGGAAGGATAACATGGCTCTTTTGCACAAAGCAGAATTTTTATTTGAATTACCATTATATGTTTTTGAAAACATCAATTTAACAAAATAATTGCAATAATTGAAACTATCATATATTTCTTTTCTAGTGAAGGTTTCTACCACCAATACAGTAGACAGGCTGTAGCCGCTAAGGTTCAAGGCTACAGATTCCATCTACCTGCACTAGCTCTATCCGCCAGGACACTCTCCTGAGAGTTCCATCCACTCCCGGGTTCCCAAAACTTTTACTTTAAAATCAAAACCAAAGATCTACCATGTGAAAGCGCAAATCGTCCGCCTTTGATCGTGGGCATGGCTATTCGAATAGTTTTATACTCTGCAGAGGTTGTACAATTTTACCCACAAGAGATAAGTCATCTTAATAGCCAACATGCTTCCTTAGACATGAGACCTAGATAATTTATCACAAACATTTACCTTACTCCGATCTAGCTAGACACCACCCGCTGAGGTTTCACCACTGAAGCGTTAAATCCACCACAATTAGAAGCACCCTCTTGCACCATATGAGTACAGTAAATCCATGTGCCCCACTGTGAGTAAACCAGTAAATCTCTGGTACCCACTTACCACTGGTGATATCTAAACTAAACCTAAGTTAATCAGTTAGGTCGTACCCATTTAGACTTGTTGTTGTACGGTAGTGCTCAGTTTGGACAATCATAAGCATCAACCCTTAATTGACTCGGGCGGAACATTCACAATACAAGTTCTCGTGCTAAATCCGCACCAACTCAATCTTACCATCTGCCCAAGTTTAAAATCAATTTTCACCATTTTATTTTATTTTAAAAAAGCAATGGTATCACTTATTGCCAAACACTTGATAAAAACAATTGTTTAGAGATTTGATAACATTATTTCCGCTCATAGGGTTATAAAACCGACTAACTTGTCTAAGCAGTTACTACTGTTCTAAAATTATCAAGTAACATTATAATCTCAATACTGAGACAAGAGAAGCCTAAGGTGACAAAGGTACATGGATGTCAACGTCAAAGGAGCATATAACAATTATTGGCTTAACTATCCTTATGACAGAAATTAACATTTTATGTATCATAGCAATGCAATTAAATTTGAAATATTAAAATGATTTTAGGAAAATATAGGTACAAAATGATCAAAGAAGACTTGCCTTCTTGCACGCAGTCTGGACCTTCTTGTTACGGATCGAAAAATTCTTTGGCGACGTTGGGTTCTACACGCGAAACGACCAATATAAATAAATAAATGCAAATAAAATCACAAAAAATGCTAAATATATACTGGAAGGAAGATATTGAATTTAGAAACTCGAATCACTGGATTCGGAGTTTGGACAACGGACAACGAGCTTTCGGAAGACTGACAGAGGAGAAAAGGCTCAAAATAGAAACGGAGAGAATACTCTAAGGAATATTCTGTTCGGTGTGGAAAAAACAGCAAAGGGCTGATTTGTGGGGCCATCATGTAAGAAAGAGAGAGAAAATGAAGAGCAAAGCTTCAAGGCAGAGCATTCCAACATAGAGTAGGTGCGCAAGGAGATGACCATGGCGCTGGCGAGGGAAAGATAGGGAGACACGAGAGAATAAAACTTGTTATGTCCTATAAAAGATTAAAGCCCTATGTGGCAATGGTATTGTAATAATATTATATCGTCTCTAGCTATTATTCTACCGTAACACTCTGATGTAGCTGTTATTCGATGAAACAAGAATTTATTCGGCTTTGTTGTGTAATAATCGCATACTAGTACCATTACCTAAGTTAGTGATGGTATGGGTTGTCACAACATGCATGCATGCAGCGGCAACCATATGTAGCACATGGGGAAGGACTAGAAGTAGCTACATCGCATGGCAACAACCACGGCAGTAGGGCTAGGCAAGCAGCAGCAGTTAGCAAGGCAATGTATAGCCGCTTGATGCCACGATTTGCTCGGCGGCGGCGGCCTTGGCCAGTTAAGGTGGAGGTGGAGCTGTTCCGAACGATGTAAGATCTTCCAGATCAATTCCGTACTCACTCGTAGCAAATTTGTCAAAATGCTCCATGAAGAAATTGGGAAATGCGGAAAACTGCAAAATACAAATACAAAATTAAACTAGTACCTATTTTATATCACAATAAAGAGAAATAAGAACAATATAACAACATAAAAATTAATATTATTACCTCTTTACTTGAATGCACGTCGAATTTTGAATTTTCAAAACTTTTGCAAAATTATTTTGAATTTTGCCAAATTACCACAAAGAGCTTCGAAATTTTCATAAGAGAGTGAGGAGAGGAGAATGCTGGTTTGTGTGCGGGTTGATGAAGGAGTATGCTGGCTATTTATAGAAAAAAATTCAAATTTTTGAATTTTTTATGCTTTTAAACTCACAAACAATCTCAAAATGACTATATTTTTTTTGGAAAAATCGATGGTTATCATGCTAAATGAGTTAAACGGGTTAAATGGGCATCCTGCCATGCCCTTGCCCAACGACTGACAACGATCGGTTTTCATGCCAAATAGATTATGCCCACAAGCCACACTTGTTAAACGGGCCACATCGTATCTATGGGCTATACCATATTGTGAGTCGTGTCTATAGTAACGGACTGGGCCGGCCAGTTGGACGCGACCCATTGAGACACTTATAATAAAATCAGCCGGGACGGGTCCGATCGAAAATCCCAGACCAAACATATCAAACTCCAATCCGACCCGAACAGTACTGGGACACTTCGAATCTCGAACCCACCACCAAACCCTAGCTCTAGCGCCAGCCATGGTGCCGACGGCGGCGGCGGCGGGGCCCAGCGACGATGGGCTCCGGAAGCTGGAGTACCTATCGCTGGTCTCCAAGGTGTGCTCGGAGCTGGAGACGCACATCGGTGTCGGCGACAAGGTGCTGGCCGAGTTCATCACCGAGCTCGGCCGCGACTCCGCCTCCGTCGCCGACTTCGACGCCAAGCTCAAAGCCAACGGCGCCGACCTCCCCGACTACTTCGTCCGCACGCTCCTCACCATCATCCACGCCATCCTCCCGCCGCCATCCCAGAACCCTAGCTCCGCCCTGTCGCAGTCCAACGCCGGTAACTCCAAGTTCCCCGCGCTCTCCCGCCCCGACGACCCCGACCGCGCCCGCAACCTCCGCCTCGAGCTTGAGCGTGACGCCGATGTGGCGGCGGCCGCCGCCGCCCCAGCACCCGCTAGGGACGACCGCGACCGCCGCCGCGATGACCGCGGCCGGGACGGCGACCATGACCGTGGCCGCGACCGAGACCGAGAACGTGACCGCGGCCGCGACAGGGAGCGAGACCGTGGCCGTGACAGGGATCGAGACCGTGGCCATGACTATGGCCGCGATAGAGACCGGGAGAGAGATCGGGATGGTGACAGGCGGAGGGACCGTGACCGCCACCGTGAAAGGGACAGAGATATGGACAGGGATACAGACAGGGACCACAGGAGGAGCAGGAGGTATGAGGATGAGGGGGAAGAGCAGGACAGATATGGAGGAAGGAGGGAGGGTGCTGTTGCGAATTCCAGTGGGGAGCCGGAGCTATACCAGGTGTACCGGGGGAGGGTGACCCGGGTGATGGACACCGGTTGCTTTGTCAGGCTTGAAGATGTGCGTGGCGGCTGTGAGGGGCTTGTTCACGTCTCGCAGATGGCAAGCAAGCGGGTGGCCAATGCAAAGGAGGTGGTAAAGCGTGATCAGGAGGTGTATGTGAAAGTGGTTTCAGTGAAGGGGCAGAAGTTGAGTTTGTCAATGAGGGATGTTGATCAGGATACTGGAAGGGACCTCCTGCCGATGCAGCGTGGCGGGGATGATACACCAAGGGTGAACCCATCAGGTGGTGGTGGCAGTGGTGCTGGGTCTGGCAGGAGGTTGGGTCTGTCTGGGATTATGATTACGGAGGAGGATGAGACTGCACCCATGTCGCGGCGGCCGCTCAAGCGGATGAGCTCACCGGAGAGGTGGGAGGCGAAACAGCTGATTGCTTCGGGTGTTCTGGATGTGAGGGATTACCCAATGTTTGATGAGGATGGGGATGGTATGATGTACCAGGAGGAAGGTGCAGAGGAGGAGCTGGAGATTGAGCTTAATGAGGATGAACCAGCATTCTTGCAGGGACAGAGCAGATTCTCAATTGACATGTCACCTGTTAAGATTTTCAAGAATCCAGAAGGTTCATTGAGCCGAGCAGCAGCTCTCCAGACTGCCCTCATAAAAGAGCGGCGTGAGGTTCGGGAACAGGAGCAGAGAGCAATGCTGGACTCAATCCCCAAGGATCTGAATCGGCCATGGGAGGACCCAATGCCTGATACAGGCGAGCGACACCTTGCGCAGGAGCTGAGAGGTGTTGGGCTATCAGCGTATGACATGCCGGAATGGAAGAAGGAGGCCTATGGAAAGGCTTTAACTTTTGGGCAAAGGTCAAAGCTTTCAATACAGGAGCAGAGGCAAAGTCTTCCAATATACAAGTTGAAGAAAGAGCTGATACAAGCTGTGCATGATAATCAAGTTTTGGTTGTTATTGGAGAGACTGGCTCTGGGAAGACAACACAGGTGACACAATATTTGGCTGAGGCAGGTTATACCACAAGGGGTAAAATTGGTTGTACTCAACCTCGTAGGGTGGCTGCAATGTCTGTTGCAAAGAGAGTGGCAGAAGAATTTGGCTGTCGATTGGGAGAGGAAGTTGGTTATGCCATCCGCTTTGAGGATTGCACTGGGCCAGACACGGTGATAAAATACATGACCGATGGTATGCTTCTGCGTGAGATTCTAGTTGATGAGAACCTTTCCCAGTATTCGGTAATCATGCTTGATGAAGCACATGAAAGGACCATCCACACAGATGTTCTCTTTGGTCTGCTGAAGCAGCTTATTAAGCGCAGATCTGACATGAGGCTTATTGTTACTTCTGCTACCCTGGATGCCGAGAAGTTCTCTGGCTATTTCTTTAATTGTAACATCTTCACAATTCCTGGAAGAACGTACCCGGTAGAGATACTCTACACCAAACAACCAGAAAGTGACTACTTGGATGCTGCATTGATCACCGTGATGCAGATTCATTTGACAGAGCCAGAAGGTGATATCCTTCTTTTCTTGACAGGTCAAGAGGAGATTGATCATTCCTGTCAATGTCTATATGAGAGGATGAAAGGGTTAGGAAAGGATGTTCCAGAGCTCATAATTTTGCCAGTGTATAGTGCTCTGCCCAGTGAAATGCAATCAAAGATCTTTGAGCCAGCTCCACCTGGGAAGAGGAAGGTGGTCGTGGCTACCAATATTGCTGAAGCTTCTTTGACCATTGATGGCATTTATTATGTTGTTGATCCTGGTTTTGCCAAAATTAATGTTTATAATTCAAAACAAGGGCTTGATTCATTGGTCATCACACCAATCTCACAAGCATCAGCGAAGCAAAGAGCGGGGCGTGCTGGGCGTACTGGGCCCGGCAAATGCTATCGTCTATACACTGAAAGTGCCTACCGCAATGAGATGTCCCCCACAACGATTCCAGAAATTCAGAGGATCAATTTGGGGTCTACAGTTCTTAATATGAAGGCGATGGGAATAAATGACCTATTATCCTTTGATTTTATGGACCCCCCAGCACCTCAAGCGCTCATCTATGCTATGGAACAGTTGTACAGCCTTGGTGCCCTTGATGAGGAGGGCCTTCTCACCAAATTGGGGAGAAAAATGGCTGAATTTCCATTGGAACCACCACTTTCAAAGATGCTACTAGCTAGCGTGGACCTTGGATGCAGCGATGAGATACTGACGATCATAGCAATGATTCAAACTGGGAATATTTTCTATAGGCCAAGAGAGAAACAAGCTCAAGCTGATCAAAAGCGAGCCAAATTTTTCCAGCC
Source organism: Dendrocalamus latiflorus (assembly GCA_017311315.1). Taxonomy (NCBI): domain Eukaryota; kingdom Viridiplantae; phylum Streptophyta; class Magnoliopsida; order Poales; family Poaceae; genus Dendrocalamus; species Dendrocalamus latiflorus. The sequence continues at coordinate 29,675,073 of CM029634.1, forward strand.
AGAGGGGGATCATCTTACTCTGCTTGCTGTATATGAGGCTTGGAAGGCGAAGAACTTTTCAGGGCCCTGGTGCTTTGAGAACTTTGTTCAGTCAAGATCTTTGAGGAGAGCGCAAGATGTGAGGAAACAGCTTCTCACTATCATGGACAGGTAACTATTTGATTTTCAATTGTTTGGACTAACAGCCTCTACTTCAAATATGCATTCTTATGTTTTGCTTGTAAGTAACTGTTCCTGGCATGCTTTCCCTTGTGTTATTTGTAGTTTTGCCTTATATCTAGGTCAGTTTCTTACCTTGCATATATCGTAAACTTGTTTTGCCTTTAGATGCTCCTGGGCAGTCCCAACCAAGGTTTGAAAACCCGGTTCCGGAGAGAATCCCGGTCGCCGGGCGGTACCGGTAACCGGCCGGTTACCGCCCGGTAACCGGAAATCCCGGGTTTAAACCGGTTGAAATTCGTCAAACTTTTTTTTTGTCGGGGCGGGAGGCGGCCGGTAACCGGCCGGTAACCGGGCCGGTTACCGGTTTTACCGGTCAAAACCCGGGAAAAACCGGGCTGCTTCTTTGCTTGCTGCGTGCTGCTGCAATTGCTGGCTGCTCTCTGCTACCAAGCACTCAATAATGTAGCCTGGGAGCTCCCAAATGCTGCTGCCAGCAGGCTGCCCCCTCCCCTTTTGTCTCCCACATGCAAAAAGTGAGAAAACAACAAGCAAAAGCAAAACCAACAGCCCCATGGACCCCATATGCCCCCAAACTGACTATTAAGCATCCAATGGAGGCTACAGTGCATCTACAAATTCAAATTTTCGAATTTCAAATTTTGGCCGGTTTTTAAACTACCGGTTGCGGGCGGTAAATCCGGTTACTGGCGGTTACCGGCCGGTAACCGCCGGTAACCCGAACCCTGGTCCCAACTTACATCGCCGATATTTATGTCAGCAATTGCCTGCTTAATCATTTCAGCATTTTCCTTATGTCTTGGTTCAGTTGAGCTTTCCCTTAGTTTAATATTTTTTACTAACCAACCTTGTCTGTGTGGTATATGTAGCAGGACTTTGCAGTTCCTTCCAAGACATATATAGCAGCACTTAGCACATGAAAATCCAACTATTATTTATACCTAATATATACGCAGAAGGTTATGAAGAGATACATACTGAAGACATGGCAAAAATCAGTTGTGTAGTGTGGATGTTCACTAATTTTTAGAAGTGTTAATTTTAAGAATATTAAAGAAGTCTATTAACTCCATACTGTTAGATATTAAATTGGGTTGCAAAATCTGAACATTTTGGCGTCTACACAGGATTTACTTGGTAGTGTGTTGATATTGAATTGAAATCAGTACCTGGTTTCCGTGGATGCACTAGACTAAAGCAATATTGTGGACTGCTCTGTGATTTGAATCTATAGTACATAGGCTGTGCATCCGTCTTTATCTACTGTGAGCATGCTTAGTAGATCTATTTTTATATTGTTCAGACAACTAGTATTGTTTTATTAGTTTCATCTATATGCGAACTAGTATTGTTTTATTAGTTACATCTATATGCTAACTTGCTGTTGTCTGCAGATATAAACTGGATGTTGTCGCTGCCGGTAAGAATTTCACAAAAATAAGGAAAGCGATCACTGCTGGCTTCTTTTTTCACGCTGCCAGGAAGGATCCCCAGGAGGGGTATAGAACCTTGGTAGAAAACCAGCCAGTGTACATTCACCCAAGCAGTGCATTGTTCCAACGGCAGCCAGATTGGGTCATCTACCACGAGCTTGTGATGACGACGAAGGAGTATATGAGGGAGGTGACCGTGATCGACCCAAAATGGTTGATCGAGCTGGCGCCGAGGTTCTACAAGGGGGCTGACCCAACCAAGATGAGCAAAAGGAAGCGTCAGGAGAGGATTGAACCTCTCTACGACAGATACCATGAGCCCAACTCATGGCGTCTCAGCAAGCGCCGAGCTTGATGGTACCTGTACGAGATACTGTATGTTTTTGGCGCTGGTCGATCAAATCCGAACCGGAAACTTTGGTGTTACTGTAAATATTTAGATGCTATCTTTTCTTGTGTGTGGTTCTACGCTTTTCTTTTCACTTGACCGCTAGTCCGCAAATGTTAAATAATTATGAAGTGATTCAGTTCTTTCTAGCTGAGATAATTCAGATCTGCTATTTTTGACTAATTGCCGATTGCTAATGAAGTGAATTCGTATGTTGCTGCGTATTGTAACGTCAGGCGCTCTGAATTTGCTCTCACCTTTTAAGCTCATTCTGTTGTGTTCTTGTTTGTCGTTTTGAAAGGTCTCCTGTCGTTATTTCCAGTTCTGACTTGATTTAATGATCTTGGTTTTACTTAATGTTCTGCATCATCACGTAGACAAGGCGACGCTATGGTTTTTCTATATCCACCAATCCGGAAGTCAGTCAGTGAAAGAATTTGTGTAAATTTTCCCTTAAAAGTATCTGTATAAAGTGCCAGCAAATACTTCGATCCAAAGTCGCTTCATCTCAACAAATGGAGAACGATATATTGCACTGTATCCAGAGCTGCCAGCAAAACTGGCACCTCCAGAAAATGCCTTCCAAGTGTGCAAAAAGAAGTGATCACGCCATGAAACTTCATAGGTACGAACCGAAACAGAAAACAACCATATTTATGTTTATGGTGGTCATGACTGAGGTGAACTCGAGTCTCTCAAAAAGCAGCAAATAGTATAGAAACCTAGTCGGAGTCTGGGTCTGCGTCAACGATATCTGGCATTGAGTCTTCTGACTCCGCATCAGACAAGTCGGTCTTGCTCAGCTGGGTCGAAGAGCCCTCTGGTGCTTGATGGCTGCTTGAAGCACCACCACCTGGAGCAATTGGAGGTTCACCTGAGGAGGTTTCAGGATTGCTGGATGACGCATTGACAGCTGGGTTTTTGTTCTGAAGATGACCAGCATGGTCAGTGCGCTTCTCCTCAGAAACTGGGGCAACCGCAGGTTTCTGGGGATCCGGTGGCATCGTGTAGACTGGTGTTGAAGCGGCATTGGAGCTACAAGGATTAACCACTGTGTTTAGCTTGGCAGTTTCTTCTGCGGCCTCGTCCACCATTTTGACATCACTCTTGCCGGACGTTGGAACATCTTGTACCGCCTCAGGAATGCTAGCTGAACCAATTTGAGGATCTTCTTTTATGAGAGTGCTTTGGTTTTCATCCTGTGACATCTCGATTGCTGCATCTTTTCCTACAGGACCATCTTTCACCAGAGCCTCTGTTGGCTCATCGTCCTTGGTGGATGCCAACCAATTATCATACATGTCTTCATCCTCCATAGCCTGATGCTGGCCTCCAGATGGTGAAAACTTGTATTTTCCAGCACCAAAAACAGCCTTTTCGGGCGCACCATAATTCAGTCCATGGCCTAAAGGACCTGCTCTTTCTAGAGAAAGGGATCGAGGGTGCGAAAGAACATCCAAAGCCAGCAAAGCATGCGAACAAAACTCTGCAAGCCTAGTGCCTATCTCTAGCTTCCCTGCAATGAACAAAAGATAAAAGTAATTACATAAATGGATATTTGGAAACCCCTACCCAATCCCTCCCACTCGGAACATAGAAACAACAGAAAAAGATCAAAGACCATGGGTTCAAGTGTGCGGGCATGTGTGTACCAACACTAATTAATTATTGTTTTGTTTGCAAACTGTATCATGTCAAAAAGTTAAGGGTACAAGATAATTTCTTGTCAGCTTATATTTTTCAGTGCAAAACCATTGCAGCAAAACCTCTAATATTTTCTTTCAATCAGCTATACATTAATTAGGAGACAAATGAAATACTCCATATGTGACCACTAAACAACATGCTAAGAAATTTTACCTCTTCTGAAGAGTTCAATTCCTTGGGCTAAATAAGGAGGGCGGGCATGAGAAGAAAGAAAAGATGCCAGCAGTGCCTTCAATGAAGCAAGTTGGAAGTCTGATATGCTTGGCTCCCCAACTGTGTGGGGTTTTTGCTCATACCGCCCTCCTGTGTCACAAGCACTTCTAGCTATGTTAATTAGGAGCAAGTCCACTTCCACCCTCCAATGATCTGTCCTCAAGGAACCCCCCTGATTGAGGTGATAAATGAATATCACATTTAACTGTTGTATTTATGCAGTATATACATGAGAGACACTAATGTAAATGCAAACGATTTAGGTCCAGTCGACATAGTACCAATTGGATAACATGACAATGACTAGAAATGCTATTGAAAATAATAGGGCGCATTGTCAATAAATCATGAGAAGAATACTATATCCAGTATAAAAATAATATATTTTGTCACTTGCCACAGTATCCAAAGAAACCCATAAGAGTTAATGTTTATTGTTATATCCCAACAAAAATATATAATTTCAATTCGGGAGGTGCTTCTATGCTCCACCAACATGATATGATTGAAATAACACCAAAGATGTTATTTAAATTACCAATTCATGCAGCATGAGTATAATTTTCTTCCTATTTAAATCACTATATGTAAGTCTCCATACTTTTGTTATCAAACATGATTTGATCACTTCCTAGTTCCTACTACCAGACTTTCATATCTCATAGTAACTAGTGTTTCAACCATGGTCTAAAAACACATATATGACTATATGAGCACCTAGAGTTTCCACAGTATTGGATTCATTGGGTTCTAAAAGCATGTAAGACTAATGTACGGTAGGGGGGCAAACGGAGCGGATATTTTCTGACCGTTCATCCGTCCGAATTAATTCGGATACAATTCGAAGCATTTTCGGATATCCGGAGGTATTTTCCGGATACGGAAATGGAGTCAGATATTTTTCCCGGATACGGAAACGGATTCGAAAAAGACATTATCTGGCCAGGAGGTCAAGACTCAAGAGGCTGCTGAGAGGGAGGCTGGAAATTTCACTAAACAAGATCAGTGGAGAACAAAACTCTGTGACCGATGAACTATCACAAGAAGGCAGAAGAACAGGGAATTGTGCTGTCTGTTTGTGGCACACCTCTGGCTTTGTTTATTTGATGAGAACAGTTGGGGAGAGCCCTACTGGAGAAACGTCTCTGGCTTTGTACCACAGTTGATCTGTGATGATTGTACTCTCTCCTATACTGATCAAATAAAGATCTCCTTCCTCCACTGAAAAAAAGTCAGGTTTTGGGAAGCTGGAACTGGCCCTAAAACTAGACCCAGCCAGTTCAAGGTTTTTGCCCAGAAATAAGGCAGTTTCCTGCCCAAAATCTGGTCCGGTTTTTGCTGCAAATTCTGTTTTCGAGTTTTTCAAATCCTGCTTAGATCTAATCTAACAAGCAATACATATTTTCCACACAAAATAGGGATCAGTGGTAGTTTAGGGCCTGAAACTGTCATCTAAAAAAAAATCCAAACCAGGCAGGTTTTCGATTGACCAGCCAGTTACTGGCATTTTCCAAACCATGCTTAAAATAGTGATATTCCAACCAATATATCAGATGAAAAAAAATTGTTTCCCTTGGATGTCTACATATATAGAAAAAATTGTTTCTCTTGGATGTCTACATATATAGAAAAAAAATTGTTTCTCTTGGATGTCTACATATATAGAAAAAAATTGTTTCTCTTGGATGTCTACATATATAGAGAACAAAGACTAACAAGAAAAACGAAAGACAAGAAAGAGTAAAAAGAAAAACAGTCGACGAAAGGGAGAAAGATTATAGGCATACCACATTCAGAAGAATTTCCAATGTTTCTAATGCAGCTATTTTGACAGAGAGTGGAGTCAACATTCTACCATCTGCGATTGTTTCAGAAGTCATTCCCTTTGATGTGGTTGGTATGGAAGAACTTTTCCTTTTCTTTGGGTTGATTGCAGCCTTCTCTGAACCTGACGCATGTGAATTTTGCATTTGTGATTCTTGCTTCCTCTTCTTGGTGTAACTTTTTGATGATGATTCATTTGTCACTTTTGATGGATTTGTGCTGAATAAAGTCACATCGTTTTCACAACTATCATCCAGATCACCAACTGCATTGCTGACTATTACCTCAAGCAAATGCATAGACATCCCTGATAACAAAGACACCTATTCAGCAATGGGTGCAACTGGAAATTGACTAAGGCTTCATTTGGCATTGTGGTGGATTATGCTAATCTTGTTTGGCAGTGACACTTTTAGATACTCGGGTGTTTGGCTAGCTGTTTTTTTTCTTAATTACATTGCAAACGATATTTTATTGTGTTCCAGAACTTATGAGATGAAATGTGAGAGGACAACCATTGGATAACAGAAATAATATAACTAATCTGATTTATCAAACAGAGTAATAGACTTTTCACAATTTCTTTTTCACAGCAGTTTTAAAAGCAAGCACAGCACAAACTACAAATTGAGCCTAAAAGACGACCAAGGCTAAGAACCAAACATGAAGATGGATGCAGCTGGAAGTATGACAGTCATTCCACAAAGAAAAGCGTCAAATGGACCAATCCTGGAGGGAATGCGAATGTAAAGTTACGGATTTCAAGTTTTAAAGACATGGGAGAATGGTTAAATCATAGCCAAATCATAGCCCCTTGTACGCAACATGGGAGATATCTCCAGGATCTAGCCTGTTAGAAACTCCAACAAATACCCTGAGGATGCTGAATTTGAGGTTCACTATAAACTATATCCCTCTAATCAGTGACAGTTATTACAAATTTGCTATTGCAACATGCCAAAGAGAAGATATTTGAAGAATGACACATTTCAAAATTATGTGTTCAAAATGGCAGTGTGAAAAAAGAAAGAATGGATGCTGTATGCCTGTATCTCCACATTTTAGAAAACTCAACCACTTTTCTTGTTACTAATTCTGAAAACAGGCATTCCATAATACATCTCTAGTCTGAGATACTATCATAGTATTACCATGACAAAAACTAATGACTATAACAACTTATCGTCACTTGTATTCAATTACAAGCTAACATCATACAACTGTAAACAAATACACAGAAAATAAAGAATCACCTACCAACACCCATGGAGGTCAGCAATAGCTGCACAATGCTGTAAACTTTTGTCCTCATAGTAGGCAACTTCGCTATTTTGAAGTACTCAGTTATAAGCCGTACAATGTTAGCAGCATGTGGTAAAAGTTGGCTGCAGGATGGTAAGCATAAATTAGATACTCCTTTTCCATTAATCAGCTCAAATTCAAACCAATATTAAAATAGAAGTTCTATAGAAAACTCAAACTGTCTCCATTCTCCAAAATTATTTAGAATTCAAATATTATAATTGCTTGTGTATCGTCTGTATTTTCTTCACTTATGCTTCGATCTTGTGATAAATGTACACGATATATGTCTTAAATAATAATAACAAGAGCTAATATGCATGTTACCTTCGCATTCCTTTAATAGTTGCACTAAGCAAATCCAAGAAAGTCGAATGCAATGACGGAAGCTCAAAACAAATAAGCTCTTGGTGCAAGGAAGTTGTTGAAGGGAACAGCTTTTTATGCAATGACCCATCAACTAACAGCACTCTTCGTATCAAAGCTATCAAAGCACGCACTGGAACATGGACCTTTTGACAAGCAAAACAATAGAGCTTAGAACAAAATTGTATTATATATAGTGGCTTATAAGTGCCACTAGGTAATAATGATAATGCACAGAAATTCTGCTTTGGACAAACCTGAACTGGATAATAACTAGTCAGCATCACACAAAAGCAATGGACAAGGGCTGAAATTGTAGGAACAGTATAGACACGAAATTTCTTCGTCACATGCACATTTCCTCTGGACCTTATTTGATCTCCCAACATTGGTGGAGGATCACTTCCACGTGGAACTAGTAACATCATAATCTCATGGCCATTCTTTTCTACAAAAGTAATGGTTAGAAATCACCCTGAAATGGTAGAACTGAAATAAGAATAGCAGATAAATGCCACATCTTACCTTCTTCCAGCCCAAGAAAAGCTTCATTCAAAAGATTGTTTACCACAATTAATATCTTTTGAATCATCAGTGACCAACTGTCCTTGGATACTCGAACAGAAGGTAACAATGCTAAGGCTTTTGCGAATTTCTGGAGGATTGGAAGAGCAGAGGCCGGTCAAACCACAGGGAAATTTCATGACAAGGAATGACAAAGGAAAGAAAACAAAAATGGTGAGAATGAAGCACATAAGTTTATGTCTGCTCAGCCTTCAGATCATATTACTTCAATAATAAAGAGTGAAGGCATGCACTGCTTACCTCTGATGGTTTTACATTGACATCTGTATTCATAACCTTTGCTGCAATGGCAGATTCAACCTGAAATTTTTAAACATAAGTACAAAAACTTTAAGAAATAGGGTGTGTTCTTTTCAGATGCGGCTTATAGCTTATAGCTGTAACTTATGTCTTTTGGCCCTAATGCGAGCACTCCTGCAAACGAACCAAAAGTCAATAAGTTGATAAGCCGTTTCTAAAAGGCTATTCTGATAAGGCACTTTGAAACGACGGTGAAGCTGTCCCATTTATTTGTTTGAAGAAAGTCATAAGTTATAAGCTATAAGCTATAAGTTGAAAAGAAAAGGAGGTGGAATAGGCATGTCAATAGTAACAGAAAAATAGAACAGGCAGGACATAGGAACTGTGATTACAAAAAATACGGCTACATATGTATTTCTAGTGATGCTAGTGAACTTCTGGAAGCTCTGCCATCATATCTCACTCTCGTACTCTCCTACAAACAATTTCTATAGAACTACATGTGATTGGGAGTGTTTTGAGTACAAAAACTTAAGTAACACCCCTTGCAAACTTATGTAACAAAGCAAGGGGCACAGCTGTGCGTTGGGGGTAACTTCAAAAAAAATTCAAAAGCTTAAGGAGTGTGTAACCACAGTAGCCAGAAGAATTTGTGGTTTGTTGGGTGCATTGTCTTACGTAAAAACTAATGAGAAATGACAACAAGAAAAAGGAATACATGACAAGGGAGCCTAAAGAAGAACAAGTTACAGAACATAATAACTCTTGCATCCCCAGTTACTCCACATTTGAAAATTTGAATAGTAATAGACAAATAATAAGAGTAGCTCAGGTAAAATATCTAGAGCTCCTACAGTCATTCAATGCTTCAGTCCATACATACCAAGAAAATCATAATGAAACATCTTATAAAATTTCAACTCTTACAAACCTACATCTATCCAGAAAACAAAAACGAAAAAATATTTTAAATTCACTTAAGTTTTCATTTAAAGCTATTCTCACAGAAATTTCGTTTTATTTTTCTTCTGGATACTGAGCAGTGAGCACTACATATTTAGCCAGAACAAGAAATAGATTATAACAGAAAAAAGTCATACTCTATTGTAGTGTCGATTTACAGATGACGGGAACAATTTAATAACTATCCTGAGCAAATCAACTGCTTCGTCCTGCAAACATAGACATAATCAAAAATGTTCTTCCTGAGTGCTTGAAATAAAACAGATAAGCATCTGGATGAAAAGACCATACAGCCACTGGACCATTTTCATTTAAGAGCAGCAACACTGGTTCGACAACTCTTCCAGCAAAGGATGACGCCTCTTTCTTTAAGTTCAAAAACTTCGCCAATCTAATCAAACAACAAATCATTTTGCTTTCTACTGAACAAAATAGTCACATGCAGAAGAAAATGCAATGAATAAACTGTCAAGCTAACATTTTAAGTAATCACATTTGCGATACTGTAGAGTGGCCAAGCAACAAAGCCACCACCTTTTCAATTGAGACAGATTGGTATAGTACATCAACCACTTAAAACATAGGATTTGATATAGCATACGAAACATAAGAAATGAATTTGCATGAACGCAGCCTAAAAACAAAGCAGACAAGAAGGCATCCTGGTCCTGGAGAATGTTTAGTTTTCAATCTTGTTGATGGTTGCAGGACACTGGCAGAAGCCAAGCCAAGTTATACATAACCGATTCTGTATAATCATGTATTGATTAACAGTAGAAAACTAAATTACAGAAATATCGACAAACCAATTATATGCATGACTTGACAGCTTGAGCTAATAAAAGAAAATTAAGATCCCATTACATACCTCACAAACAAATCAGACATGGAAGTACAAGAGACCACAGTAACAAGTTGCAAGCTAGATGGTTCCTGGTAAGAGGAAAAGAGAACATACCAGCTTAATAATAATCTATGATGATGTACATCTATTTAAAGAAAAGAATTATCTCTTCAGGCATGCAAAGAATATGGATTAAATCAACTCCTGAGAAGTATTATATAAAAAAACTCGACCCGCGGGGGGTAAGACGACCCCCGGGCGTTAAATTAAGAAGAAGATCTTCTCACGCAGATTGAGAAAACCCCCGAACCCCTGCTCCACCCTAACACAGCAGCATCATTGCCCGTGAGAACGACCCTAGCAGGCGAGGGGATTTTTTCCCCCAGCCTGAAATTCGCTCCCACTGGGAGTCGAACTCAGGACCTGGGGGGTGCTACTAGAGCGCTCTAACCATCAGGCTAGAGGCCCGTTCGCGAGAAGTATTATATAAGATTTTCAATATTTTTTCATTTGCTAATCAGTCACCCTCCATGTGGTTTGTTGACGTACATTATACTCGATCTTATTACTGCATAACACCAATGTTAGCTCGCATAATGGTAACTGGTACTACACACTTTTCACATGCAAAATATACAATGGAACAGGTAAAACAAAGACAAAATTGCTATGACCGGCAATTTCTGATTTAGAAAAAAATTCAAACTGTAGTCTTAGATCGATACTGAATGCCATGGATGACACTACATAACAGGCCATAATTTCTAATTGATCGGTTGTGGTTTATGCACATAAAACAATAGTATCTTAACATCAATGAAACAAATGATCAATTTGCAGAGAATTGAAGTAGTGAATACATAAAGTTTTTATGAGATTGAAGTTTGGTCTGTGGATTGTAGAAAGACCAGGACCAGATAGGTTGGGAATTGTACTCCTTGGATTTAGATCTAGAAGAAAGATAATGCTCACTGGCATTTCCTGCTTCGGCTTAGGTTGGACTTCAAAAAGAGCACAAGTAACACCCCCACCCCCAAAAAAAAAAGAGCAGAAAAATTAGTAACATGTACACAATGGAATGTTCTGAACAACAAAGGCCCAAACACTCAAAGGATGCACCAAGCAAACAGAATTAAGTTAGCTGGAGTTACATTAAATTCGAGATGAATGTCACTCTCAAGGAGAGCAGAACTACGCAGAGGACAAACTTCTCGATTTGTTTTCTAGGTACAGTAAATCTCAAGATTTTGTTGGCATCATCTTATTCCTGAAGTAGTTCAATCAACTAGTATGACATCAAATACAATTCCTGTCAAGGTAAAATAATGTCTGCAATATCGCTATACTTTGTAAAGACTTTATCATTACTTTCATGGCCTATAATCCTCTTGAAATTTAATTACATCAACCAATTATATGAAGCTAAATGCATCTTTGATTAAGACAATAAAGGCATTCTTCAGATATTAAAACAGTGAAAAAAAGGAAGTGAAACACACTCTCATAACAAAAACAAAATAAAAAAACAGTGAAACATAAAGTTCTATGTACAACTGAAGGAAATGGCATGCATTACCTGCAAGTTACGCAGAATTTTCTCAAACCAATTGGAGTATGATACTGCAAAGCGCACATTGCTGCAGTCTTGGAATGTCACACCGAGAAAGCAAGTACCCAACCAACAACTATATGGCTAAAGTGTTGTCAAAAAGAAAGGTGAAAATATTAGCAAAACATCTCTTATACATTTTCTTTTACATCAAAGCATAAAAGATGTGAAGGTAACAGAACAGTAGTTAAAGATCTCAACAAAAAAAGTCTACAGATAAATGACACTAACCAATATAAAACTATTTAATCTGATACAATGTTTCATAGTTGCTGTTCATTCTTGGTGATAACTTTTACAGGAGGGCAGTGACAAGGGGGACTGAGAGAACATTACAGAATTGAAGTTTCAGTGATTTAGCAACAACTAGCTCAAAACTACACAACTAGCCACATTAGGTTTGGTACAACCGCAACACCAGTTAAGTCAACAACTAGCTCAAAACTACACAACTAGCCACATTAGGTTTGGTACAACCGCAACACCAGTTAAGTACTATGACGATGTCAATACTCAATATGCAGGAGAATTAACGTTATTTAAGAAATGCTGAAGAAGATCTTAGAGTAAAACACTTGTTAAAGTTTAGGAACGCTGAAGATAATGCATTTATGATTCATCAGTACTTCTAGCTAGATTATGTGTCACACCACTAGATAACAGTCCACTTGGCAATGTCTTCTAAAACAGAAGTTTTATTCTAAACATTTCTGCAACTAAAATCCAGTCCTTCAAAATTACTTTTTTAGTAAAGTGCACCAGGAGGTCCTCAAACCAGAAAAGAAAGACCCTTGAACTTGCTTAATTCTCATAAATGATTCATCCAGCAGTTGTGACATGTGACAGAAAAACAATGTCGATGGTGAGGTCCTTAAACTTTTTTAATTGTGAGATTTAGGTCCTTGGACTTTCTTAATTGTGCCACATGAATCCCTACCACATCATTTTACCCATCATTTAATTGGCGAATGGACCAAAGTAGCGCAATTAAGTAAAATTAACTTTCAGAGACTTTCCAGGATGAACCTGAACTTTAAGAATCTAAGTGACAGTGTGATACAAACAAATTTCAGGACCAATCATTTAGTTTACCCTTTGTCCAATGTAAACCACCGCAAGATTCAAAACAGAGACAAGTCCTACAACCTGAAATTGATCAAAATTTCTGTCTAAACGTACCCTCTAGACTTCAATTTCACACGTATCACATTCTGAATCACTTCCTTACGAAATTTCGAACGGCCACTAGAAACCCCTTTTTAAGGCACTGTAAAAAATTTTGCTCAAACAATCTTAGAGGATTTCTCTCTATAAAGACAACCTTTCTAAAGAAATTTACTGCACAGTCCGCCAAATCATTCGAAAAGGAGTGCAAATTTCGGCCCAAATCAACGAAGTAAGGAGCAGAGGGATCAGGGGGGCAACATACCGAGTCACTCTCCACGAGCTCGCCGACGCGCTCGACCCAGGCGTCCACGGCGGCGCGCCACGCCTCGGCAAGCTTCGAATCCGGCGGGTCCGGGAGGCTCTCGGTGAGGAGGCCGTGCGTGCGCACCGCGTCGAGGATGGAAGCGAGCTCCGCCGGCGGGACGTCGCTCCCCGGCTGCGGCAGCCGCTCGCCGACCACCACCCGGAGCAGCCGCGGCTTAAGCCAGTGGTCATTCACGTCGGCGAGGAAGCCGCCGGCGCCGGCCATCGCTGGTGTTAGGGTGGGGTTTGGGAGGCGGCTGGAGGACGGCCGTTACTTGTTTGCCTGTGTCGCGCTGCGTGCGGAAAGGTTTAGCTAGGGTTTAAAGGGAACTAGTTGGAATGGCGTGCAAGGTTTCTCGGCCGCCTGATTAAGAAATGCACGGTTTGGATGGATTTTGGGTGAATTCTTTTGGGCTGTGATTTATAGTTTATAGCTAAATTTTTGAATCTGTTCACAAGAGACAGTACAGAAAGAAAAATAGTCACATGCGATTTTAACCGATACAGTTGAATTCAATACACTTTTTACTACAATATTACTATTGACCCATCTTCAAAAAATGCATCGTTTGAAATCTTGTTACTGTAGCATAAGCCACAAGCTATAAGTGGAAAAAAAAGGAGCACTGGGACCAACAATGCGACAGACCGTACAACTGAATAAGCCTACCTAGAGCACTAGTTGAGATGAAGGGCATATTCTTTTAAACTACGATTTATGGCTTTAAGTTGTGACTTATTAGTCTAATAAATAATAATTGTTGAAAGAAACTAAGGCCAAAAGCTAGCTAAAAGCCAAAAAGAACGGGTCTAAAAAAGGGAAAGAGCGAGCACAAAGAGGGATGGCACAATAAGCATGGGTTCAATATTCAGCATGGGTTCAATATTCTAGTGGTGCTATCTCAACCTGTAAGAAGAAAAAGGACATGATGGATCCATAATGAAAATAAGAAAATCTTTTCTTTTCTAGTGAATGTGGTCATTGTGATGGGTCGAAATAGTTGGAAATGCATTTAAGGTCTTAATCAAGGTGAGATGTTTCTTGGGGCTACCATATGTTTGATAGAATATATTGTTTTGTTAAGATTTTGACCATGTTCCAAATTGTTTTTGACTTTTGACTTTTAAAAGACAGCTTTTGAATAAAATGGCTTTTCAAGGTGGTTTCTATGAACCGTTTGTAGGAATCACTGCAGGAGCCGTTTTGAACGGAGTGGCTTCTCAATGCGGGTGTTCTTTACTCTCTTAATCTCTCTCGTAATTAACCAAAAGCCACGATACTTATATACAGAACCTTTGTCTATGTTGCAACACATTGTGCAAAAAAGTGGGGTAGGGTGCAACACATCTTTACTATTATAAAAGGAGTTGGTGGTTGGTCTGGCCTCTCCCACCCCTTCTCAGAAAAAAACTGCGCTGACATGTGGGCCCAACTGACAAAACACCTGCTTCTCTCCTTCCGCCGATCTTCTCCCCCGTTTCCCCCACGTTCTCCGCGTGACCGCATCTTCCCCACGTTCTCCGCGCCGCCGTTCTCTGCTACTCTGCCCTCGCCTCTTCCCCTCCCTCCGCCGCCGCTCCACCCTCGCTTCCTCCTCTCCACCCCGCGCCGCCGCCGCGTCCTCCTGCCCCTACTCCTCCGCTGCGCTGCGCTGCCGCCTCCTCCCCCAACCCTCCGCTCCGCCGCCGCCTCCTCCTCCGCTCCCCCACTCCGCTCTCGCCTCCTCCTCCCCACTCCGCGCCGCCGCCTCCTCCCCCGCTCCTCCACTCCACCGCCGCCTCCTCCTCCTCCTCCCCACCCCGCGCCGCTGCCACCGCCTCCTCCTCCCCTCACCCCTCCGCTCCGCCGCCGCCTCCTCCTCCCTACTCTGTCGCTTTGCCTGCCGATCGCCTTCTCCAGCCCACCCCGCGCCTTTCCTTCATCGCGCCACTGCCGAATTGGCCGGTCGGCCACGCGCCTGGGGTGCGTCGGTTGATCCGCACGCCTGCAGCGGCGAGGATCAAAAAGTTTGGTCAGTCTGGCCTTCCATTTATGTGATCTCTTTCCCTTTATTTGCTCCTCAATTTTTACTTCCCGCTTACTTTTGCAGACCAAAGGTGGTTTGGTGTCATGCATGCCATGTGTTCGAAGAAATGCCTAGGAGAAACAGCACTGGCATGGGATCATTTCAACTCAAGCTCATTCTGATTTTATTTTCACAAGTTATATACCTGACTTTCGGTTGAATTTCATTCAAAATTCAATGGTTATTTGAATGATCTGAACGAAATTTCCACCGAACTACCAAAATTTTGGTAGTTTTGTCTCTTTCGCCGACCAACGAACTTTTTTCCAAAACAAAAGGTTTTTCACTGCTTCCCTGCTTCTCTACTACAATTGAACTTGCACAAACCTTGGAACAAATCAAATGATAGGCAGGTGATAACCACCATTCATCCATGCTTTAAGGGCATGTTCTTTTTAGCTGCGGCTTATGGCTTTTGGCTGAAATTTTTGAATTTTGGCTGTTTACGGTACAGATTACGGAGAGATCGATACTCACTTGTGATTTTGGATGGTACAGATGTTAGGCTTTTAACGTGTACTACGTTTAACTTGTAGGCCCCTTCTTGAGAAAATACTCCATTTAAAAGTTAGGTACTGTAGCGGCTGCGAAAAGCCGGCCGGCTTCCTCACTGCCGAATAGGCCCTAAAACTGGAAGTGTATGCCAATGCTTGGCTAGGTTGCTGAAATAATGGCATGTGATAGGGTGCATTTCCTAGGGGAGGAGCATAGAATCACCTCCCTTTCATGTTGAATTTGACTCATGCCTGATTTGGAGGATTTCCATCCACAATTTGTTCAAAGATGTAATGACAATATTACCATTTTCCTCAAAATAAGTAGGCTATAGTCCGCAAATGAGGTTGAAGTTTGAAATCCAATGTTAATGGAAAGGTTTGAAATATAGCCAAATAAATTATGGGACTATCTCTTAATCTCTTGGCTTTAGTATGTCTTATTGAACTGACTACCATTTTTTTAGGGAAAACTCCCACTGCTATTGAATATCACTACCTTACTTTTCCTGTTGTCTTCCTCAGTATTCAACACATCAAGAATGCATGGCATAGATGCACTGTTCATTTTACTTAGTGTAATGATCAGGATTCCATTGCTAATCCAGTGTCCTTAATAAATAGTTGAATGTTGGACTGCTGCCATCATAGCTATTCAAGCAGCAGAGATTGAGAGCGTACTTTCTCGATTGTGATTGGTGCAATCCTACATTTCCAAGGAGCAAAAAGAGACATGTGCCTTGCAATATTTTCATGAGAACTTCCCAACTTATCAGTTATCTGGAACAAAAAGCAGAATGAGCTTGAGTTGAAATGGAAAGACTGGGACACTTGCATAATTGGAGACCAGAGGGATGATGAGATTGGTTGAGCTTCAATTGCGTCATTACGAATTATTGGTGATCTTCAATTCTCACGGATTCAGGTTCAAGCGTGCTCTCTACCTATTGATGCTTTACTTTTATAGGCAACAAACAATAAGCAGCTGAATTAAATGATTTTGTCACCTTATGCGATGTGTGCAGTGCAGACTGGGGACTCCTAATTGTGCAGACTTATTAGTTATTTGTCACATCTACAATTCATAAATACCCCATTCCACTTTTTTTTCTTTTGGGTTATGGGTATGCCATGGAAAATGTATTCAGCTAAGGGAAAACAAGACCAATATTTAGAACAGGAATCGGTGAAGTGGCCTCACTTTAGAAGAGAGGTTGCAGTGCAGACTGGGGATTCCTAATTTTGGTTCTTTTTGTGCATATTTTCCTGTTATGTTAACCCCTTTTTGACTGCTGTCTGGGTCTCTTGTGATCTTCTTCACTGCATTGACCTACCAACTTGACCAAATAGGCATTAAGTCATGTCTGGCATCAAAATGTTTATTGTGCTTTAGTTGTTCTGTTGTTTAGGAGTGTATCCGTGGTGGTAGTCCACATTCTTTTTCACTGATCTCATTAACATACGTCTATCTTTCTATTTTAAAAGTGCGGGCCATATTCAGGTTGATTTATAATTGCTAGGCTTCATTGTCCAATGGAATTATTGCAGTTGATTTATAATTGCTAGCCTTCATTACTCAATGGAATTAGTGTAGTTGATTTGGATCAAATCCACTGTCAAAAAGGCCCCATTTTGTGCATGTATGACTCATGGAGTCTGCTTGAAGTTGTATTTGCTGGAATCATACTGTTCTTTTATTCCCTATGAGATTATATACAGAAGAATTTTTTTATTAACCTCACAAACTCTCCTATGTTTCATGTAACTTCTCATTTTTCATGGATTCTGATTTTCGATTGTATTTTTAGGGGCTTTTTAATTCCATTGCTTATGGGTTGAACTCTTTAGTGCGCAGAGCAATTGCAGAAAGAATTGACATGTGAGTTATTTTCTGTACACTAAGGACCTGTTTGGTTGCCTGCATGAGCTGATGCAGGCTGCATGAGCGTGGCCAGGCTGAGGAGGGAAGCTCCTCAGCCGCGTTCCTCCTCAGTCTGGCTCCAGTTGTTTTTTTGCATCCGCTCGTGCAGGCTCTCTCCTCTCCGCAGCCAACCAAACACTATCTCCCTGCATGCGCTGGTGTGAGCCACCCGCATGCAGGCAACCAAACAGGCCCTAAAGATTCACAACCATATGTTCCTCCAGTTTTGTACTTTTTCTATTTACCATGCACTATTCCTGTTATAATTGGTAGCCATTATTAATTCTTTTTTCTAAAATTTTCAAGTTTCTACCCGAGAGACTAAAAAGGAGCCTTCTTACTTTGTCAAGATTGAAAAGTCAACAAGAAAATGAACTAACCTCTCTTATCGTTGAGAGTAATAGGTACGATACTACAAGTAATATCTAGGAGTTTTTCGAGCAAAGTTTGTTCATATCTTTTGGGTTCTTCATTTAGGAAAGGGTGTGTTACATCACTGTAGAAGAAGATGTTTAGCATTGACCATTGGTGTGTATGTTGCGGTCCATTGTTGATTGCCTTGAGCACGAGCATTGTCTTGAGGTTCTCTTGTCCAAAGTACATAAGAGCATAGGAGGTAGCCACGCTCGGTAGATACTCTGATGTGCATCTATAGCCTGTAGGTAAATTTGTCATATTGTCGTTCTTTTAATCCCTCCCCCTTGTATTTCTTGAAAACTAGCTGAATGCCCGTATGTTGCTACGAATTTAAAAAAAATTTAGAACATGTTTGTATGCATGTGTTTGTATGCATGTTTTAAAAATTTTTACCACCCATGAGTTTCAGAACTTGTACTGTGATAAAATTTTAAAATCCATAGCAATGCACGCGCATTCAGCTAGTTGTTCAAGAAAGTGGAGTGGAGGGCATGATTTGGGTCTCCTTTTGTTGACACATGAGACAAGTATGTGTGTGGGCACACATGTGAGGTTTTTAAGGAAAAAAGTGGGAGAATGAATGGTTTATAAGTTTTCTAATTAATGGTGAGAATGGTTTGGATGAACCATACTCTCTTGAATTGGAAGTGGCACACGACACACGATGCTGGGTTTGTAGCCCTAGCATTATGGGTCTAGTTGGATGAAAAAGTGGGGGGGGGCGGGGAGGGGAGAGGATGACATTGGTGTGAAGGGAGGGGAAGCAACTGTTGCACAAAGGGTGTGATAGTGTCTGTGATGAGAATCACACATGATTTTTGGTAGGTGGAAAGAGGATGCAGTGGATTTATGGTAAAACAGCAAATCATTTCTGCTAATGTAGTGTGTTAGGGCAAAATTGTTGAAGATACCTCAAGAGGTTGGATTAAGCTGTATTGTTCGACCCGGCAAGTGTGTGTAGTGCAACTCTATATGTTTGGTATGATATGTTATTTTTGAGCGCACACTTGGGGCCCTCTTTTGTTCACATATGAGAAAATGGGAGTGCACTTGGGGCCCTCGTTCACACTAGGTAAGTGGTGTGTTCGTTTGGGAGATTTTTATGAAAGAAAGTGTTGGGAGAGCGAAGGGTTTCTAAATCGTCTAATTGAGAAATCGATGGCTTGGATGAGGCACTCCCCTAGAATTGAAAACAATGCTTGCTATACAATATTAGGCTGGTAAGCCTGACCCTATGGGTGCACTCGGACGAAAAAATGGGACAAAGGGCATGACATCGATATGAAGGCAATGGAAGCCTACAATCATGCAAAGGGAGTTAAAGAGTGGTTGTAGTCAGCTTCATGCATACTTAGCTTTTTGATAGGTGGGAGTGATGATGCAGTGGGTGCCACAATAAACAATAGGGATTTGGTTACTTGCACAACCCCTACACAGGGATGCTTGAAGCAAAATCATCATGTCCATCCTTTCCGCCTCCTAATCACCCCCCATTACCTCTCCTCTATTCCACCTCTCTTCATCTCATCCCTTCCACCTCCATTGCTTCTTGTCAGACTATAGTCTGTGAGTAGTAAACAAAGCATCTATTTCTACTTCACACACAATGATATATTTGGATCATTTCTCTCTCTCATGGTACATCATGAAGTACCCTCAATTTTTGTTATTTTTTCCTTGACGGTCGCTAATGGTAAGATGTGTTAGAGTGTTTTACTTAGATATCCAATGCTGGTAACATTTTATTTGTGATTTTACTCCACCGTTTACTTGGATGTGCCCTTTTCCCTATATATTCATGCCATAATGTGTTCTTACAACTAAATTCATGCCAAATATATGCGACGAGACACACCCTTAATTCTTCTTGCGAGTGTGGCTGGTTGAAACGGTTAAAGATACCTTACGACGTTGGATTAAGCAAAGCTGTTTGGCACATGGGTGGGTCATGGGACCTCCATGTGTTTGATAGATACATTTTTCTAAGAAGATTTTGCCTGTATCGCAATACATTGTTGGAGTTTGAGGATGTGGTGGATGCACGCTTAAGGGATTCTTTTGTCCATAAATGGGAAAGTGGTGGACGCATGCTTAGGAACATTTTAGGGAAGAAAGCGAGGTAAAGTGAATAGCCTTTAAGACATCTAACTAAGAAATGGAAGGTTTGGAAGGATTTGAATTCAGAATAGTGAACCGTACATGGCATATCCAACGAGTTGGTAAGGTTGATGCTAGTGGTGGTTGTAGCACCAAAGGAAAAAGTGGGACATGTGACTCCAATGACCTTCGGCTTAAACCCGTGGCGACATTCCATGTATATTGAAGATGACCCTAATTGTCTAAGTGAGATTAGTATACTGTGAACCCGATGGCTCATTTTTTTTATCCACCCCTGTTAGCAGGTACTTCTTAGGGATAAGTACCAGCGAAGATTGTGCGAGTTCCCAACAACTCCAAAGCTAATCATGGAACATATGTAGGAGACATGGATTCGTTTTGTTACTGTTCTTCAACTTGAATCATATTTGAATTTTGAATTCTTTTTTGCTGGTTTAAATTCAGTTACTGTCAGTTTTCATTGAGAAACAAGAACCACCCTATGGCTGGATTGATTTCTAGAGCTAGAACTTGTGCTCTGTTGTCACATGTCCCTACCTAATCCTAGCTAGTGACTAGTGGACATGTCTCTTCCCTAGTAGCCTAGTGGATTCTATATCCCAAACTAGCTAGCGTTTATGAGTATACATTTAAGGATGTGCCATGGCGGTGGCGTGCATATATATTGTTTACATTATGTTAGGGGATTTATACATGGCTTAGTATGGATTATATTAATTGCAAAAATGACCTATAGAAGATGATTAACATCTTTATCAAATTGTTATTCGTATTTTAGTAATTCAACCTTTGAAGGATGGAAACACATAAAAATCAATACCAAATTCGACTAAATTTTGTACCATACTGGAAA
Organism: Dendrocalamus latiflorus; assembly: GCA_017311315.1. Lineage (NCBI taxonomy): Eukaryota > Viridiplantae > Streptophyta > Magnoliopsida > Poales > Poaceae > Dendrocalamus > Dendrocalamus latiflorus. The sequence continues at coordinate 29,696,066 of CM029634.1, forward strand.
CAAAACAAACCAATATAGGGCCTATTCATATTGGCTAGTAGAAGCCAATGCTTCTATAAGCCGCTTCTACCAGCTACTACTATTTATCAACCACTACTTTTCGCTTTTACATATTATAACATACTTTGTATTTTATTAGATCACAATTTTGTAAGTTGCATGGCGGTCCGAATATTGTAATGCCTTTTGTTGCACCGTCTTTTTTACATAATGTACTACTATTCATCAGCCGCATCTATCAGCTAGTTCTATCAGCCAATACTATTTATCAACTGCAGCCAAAAGCCATCAGCAAAAACCAATATGAATAGGCCCTAGTTAGTTTTATTGAACAAAGCAATCTACTGTATCATGCTAATATTGTTGGTTTTTGATTTGTGTGGTGCTTCCGTCATAAAATTTTGGTCCATGGTACTAAGATGTTATTTAATTAGGTCAATCAACAAAGCTAACAAGACAAAAAAAAAAGACTCGAATAGACGATTGAACATGTGTTGCCAGTACCTTTCTGTTTGAGCAAATATATCTATTCTTGAAGGGGAATTAGTTCACACGTTTCAACTAAACTAACATACGATGATCCTAATGTAGTTGCATTTATTGTGGATATTTCGGGATTTAATCTCGTGATTTCATCCTTAAAGATGACTATGATAACCACCTACACGCCTTTGGGAAAACCAAATATAGAAGACACCAACGCCAATGTGCCATAGTGTGTCAGTGAAATATAGGAGTTCCAATATCCAACTACAGTTGTTGATTTTCAATCATGAATAAGTTGAGGACGTAATGGGTATTAGCAAGATTATTAGCATCCTGTGATCTCATGTAGAACTTTAACTTGGAAGAACCATATAAAATAATGGTGCAGACATTATAATACTCATAATCACAACTTTTAATATATAAACAATCTTAATTTTTCGGTCCTTGTAAACATGACAATAATTCTTGACACTAATAATGTCGGATCCTGGATTTGTAATTTGAAACCATCTGTGTTTACAGTGCATTATTTTTAAGATTAGTAGCTAGTGCACACAGATTCATTTATATTATACACATACATCGTATTGAACCATACCAGACATTTATATTATATATCAGAGTTCAAATAACACATATCGGGTAGAGTTTTTACAAAATGGACTGATTAGGCCAAATGATACATTACAAATAACAAAAAGCAGAAGCAAAAATGAAAAGCAAAAGGTGAGGCAACACCTTACCATAGGCAAGCGACTGAGGGTAAAGCATGGACAACAAATACAATCCAAGATTTGGATAATAGATGTGAACACAATCAACCATCCAAAGTCTGCCCAACAAGGGTAAAAATGAGAGACTGCAAGAATTGTCTAAACTCCTCCATCTTCTTCGTTGTCTTGCCCAGATGTGGCATAGTAGGTATAGTGGTCTTGATCCACAGGTTTTGATTTATTTTAGTGAGTAAGGGTGAGTACAAATAATCGTGCTTTGCGAGCCAATACACAGAATGCAATATTATAGATATAAGGCTTAACAAGTAAGGCTCAGGTTCTTTTATTTATGAAATGCTATAGCTGAATTACAATAAATACAAATCTTAAGACTTAGAATTTTTAACTAAACTATATTTCTAAACAATGTGAAAGTATGCAATAGTAATAGTAGTATAGGTTCTATTGTAGGGATGGCCCCCACCTAAGCCTAGCAAGCCTGTTAGAAGGTTGTAAGGCCCAAAGTGGGACATATGTAATGACATAAGTGCCCCTGAGGGAGATATTCAGATGTAAGGGTACTACTGTAAAGACACTCTCCATGTGGATATATGTATACGATACCAGCTATGGGGAGAACCCAAAGCTCTTGCTCACCTAACTCTCCACTACCATACTCTCTATCTCTGTTTGGTCTGTAGCCACAACAGTTGGCGCCGTCCGTGGGGATGACAAGAGTAAGCCGCAAGATCCGAAGAAGGATGGCACCGAAAAAAGCTTCATCGTCGGCGGCGAAGAAGAAGAAGGTGGGCGCGACGGAACCTCGCGTCAGCACTAGGGCTTCAGTGTCGGCAGCTGCAGGCATGGGCGGCGATGCGGGCGCGACGGTTGCGAGCACCGGCGTGCACGACGCGACGCTCGACCCCGCCACCACTGCCGCGACGACCGACCCCGCCACCACTGCCGCGACGACCGACCCTACCACCACCGCCACGACGGTCGAGACCGCTCTGCGCGCGGCGGGTAACCCCACCGCGGGCATCGCGACAATCGCCGGCAGCGCCGATCGGGTGGCTAGGGGCGGTAGTGCTGGTGCCCACACTGGCACGACGGCTGTTCCCCCACCCGGTGCAGGAGCGGTGAGCAGTTCCGATGGCAACGCGGGCCTCGCCACCGACTCCGGAGTCCATCACACTAGCGCAACAGGCAGCCCAAGAGCACAGGTCGTGGTCGCCGCTGTTCCGGCCGTGCGGCTAGGTGCGTCGATGGCCCCAGCCACGTCTACGGCGGAGAACGCCCTGCTGGTGGCCCTCAGCACGTTCCAGTGGGAGTTGGCGGATCTCCGCGGGGCCGTGCGGGATATGCAGGAGGCTCGGAGCCAGCAGACCCCGCCGACGGTCGCGCCGGAGCCCATGCTGGAGCGGGCGGACAGCCGCGACGCCCTCACGTCCAGTCGGGTCCCGCTGCGATGCATGGACCCAGAGTCCCCGCTCTCTGCAGGCCTACAGCAGGCGGCATGGCCAGAGGACTTCAAGTTCCCCAGCGCCATCGAGTCGTACAAAGGCGATACGGACCCTCGGGAGTTCGTGCGCGTGTACGAGACCGCCATCGAAGCCGCTGGCGGAGATGACACCACAAAGGTGAAGGGGTTCCCCCTCGCGCTGCAGGGAGTGGCGCTCTCTTGGTTTTTCACCATCGAGCCGAACTCCATCTACGCATGGGAGCAGATCTGCGACCGGCTCTACAACAACTTCCAGGGGAACTACGTCGAGCGTGTCGACGCGGATCAGCTCTTCGTGGTCAAGCAAAAACCCTCGGAGAAGCTCCGAGAGTATTTCAAGCGCTTCGCGAAGGTACACTGCCAAGTCAAGGATGTCAACGAGACAACTATCATCAATGCAGCGGTGCAGGGCCTCCGCCCGGGGTCGTTGGCCGAGTACAACGCTCGCAAACCAATCAAGACAGTTGCGAAGCTCTTCGACAAGATGGAAGAGTATGTGCGGGCGGAGGAGGATGCGCGAAGACGCGAAGGCGACGACTCCGACCCTATTCAAGCGGAGGGGTCGTCGCAAAACGGAAACGCGGGGAGCGATTCCCCAAAACGAGGACGCAAGCAAGAGTGGTGCGAGGTGCGTGGCTACGGTGACCACATCACGCGGGCGTGCATCGCGGTCATGGAGCTGCGACAAGCAACCGCCAGAACCCGATCCTTGGCAGCACGGCCCCACGCAAGCCCATGTACAGCAGCCGCAGGGAAGCCCCCTGCGAGCCGTAGTCATAGAGGGAGTCCAGCGCCGTATCATTAGCGTCATCTCCGGAGGCTCCCTGCCGGGGACTTCCTCGGCGCAACCACCCCCGAAGATGCCGCACTGCGATATCACCTTCACGTCAGCCGACGCCCAGGGCGTGGAGTTCCCCCACCAAGACCCCTTGGTCGTCCAGGCCGACATCGCAACCTGCGATGTCAGGCGCATCCCCATCGACGGGGGAAGCTCCACAAACATTCTGTTCGTGGAGGCCCTCGACCGCATGGGGATTCCCCGGAGTCGTCTGGGACCGTCGGGAACCCCGCTCCAGGGTTTCGGGGGTCAGCCGCTGAAGGCCCTGGGTCAGGTATGTCTCTGAGTTACCTTGCGCCAGGTAGACAATGCTAGGAGCGAGGACATCGTCTTCGACGTAGTAGACATCCTGCACCCATACAATGCAATACTGGGCCGACCCGCCATCAACTCCTTCGAGGCAGTTCCACACCATGCCTTCTTGTGTATGAAGCTCCCGGGCCCGCAGGGTGTTATCACCGTCTTTGGTGACCAAGACCTCGCCAGGCGCGTAGAGGCTGGTGCCAGGAGTCCGCATCGCAAGGTGCACGTCCTCGCTGACAAACTCAAGGTGGACATGCCGTCCGCTCTGGGGTGGACGCCTAAGCCCTAGCCACAGGGCGAAGTCAAAAAGGTGTCTCTCCAAGCGGATGGGCAATTTGTGTCCATTGGCGAAGGCCTCCCCCGGAGGTGGAGTAGGACCTGATCCAGGTTCTCCGGAGCAACGTCGACGTCTTCGCATGGTCACCGAAGGATATCAAGGGCGTGGACCGCGCCCTCATCGAGCACAACCTGGCAATCCGCCCCGACGCCAAGCCGGTCAAACAAAAGCTTCGCCGTATGTCCATGGATCGGCAGCAAGTGGCCAAGGTGGAGGTAGCGAAGCTTCTCCAGGCCGAGGTTATCCGCGAAGTCCAGCATCCGGATTGGCTTGTCAACCCGGTGTTGGTCAAAAAGGCTAGCGGTGCCTGGCGTATGTGCATCGACTTCACTACCCTCAACAAGGTGTGCCCAAAGGATGATTACCCTTTGCCGCGCATAGACCAACTGGTCGATGCCACCACGGGGTGCGAGCTCATGAGTTTCTTGGATGCTTACTCTGGTTACTATCAGATCTACATGGCCAAGGACGACGAGGACAATACCAGCTTCATTACGCTGGTTGGGACTTTCTGCTTCGTCAGGATGCCCTTCGGTTTGAAGAACGCGAGCGCAACATTCACCCGCCTCATCGCGTTGGCTTTCGCCACTCAGCTCAGGAGGAACGTGGAGGCCTACGTCGATGACGTAGTAGTAAAAACCAGACAGCTTGCCCTGCACGGTTAGGATCTCCAAAAGACTTTCGACAACCTCAGGAAGACGGGCATCAAGCTTAACTCAGACAAGTGTGTCTTCGGCGTGCAAGCAGGCAAGCTCCTGGACTTCCTCGTGTCTGGACGAGGTATCCAGGCGAACCCCGATAAAGTCAACGCCATCCTGGATATGGAGCCGCCCAAGACGACACGGGAGGTCCAGAGGCTGGCCGATCGCATGGCTGCGTTGAGCCGTTTCCTGTCCAGGGGAGCAGAGCGGAGCTTGCCTTTTTTCAAGACTCTCCGCGGTTGCGATGGGTTTCATTGGGATGACGATTGTGCAAAGGCCTTCGACGACCTCAAGAGACACCTAGCAAGCCTTCCCACTCTGGTCGCTCCAACGCTAGAGGCTCCCCTCCTGCTCTACCTCGCCGCTTCAACGACAACGGTCAGCGCCGTCCTTGTCCTTGAAGAAGGCGCTCTCCAATGCCCCGTATACTTCATCTCTGAAGCCCTCCAGGGCGCTAAGACGCGATATACGGAGCTTGAGAAGCTCGCTTACGCGCTGGTCATGGCCTCAAGAAAGCTCTGACACTATTTCCTAACCCATCCGATTACGGTGCCCTCCTCGTTCCCCCTGGCGGAGATGTTGCACAATAAGGAGTCCACAAGGTGCATCGGCAAGTGGGCAGTCGAGCTCGCCCCGTTCTCCTTAACGTTGCCTCGCAGACAGCGATCAAGTCCCAAGTTCTTGCGGACTTCCTCGCGGAATGGACCCCGCCGGCTCAGCCCATCCAGCAGCCAGAGGACCCAGTGTGGATGCTCAGCACTGACGGAGCCTACGGCATTGTAGGCGCAGGCGTAGGTGCAGTGATTACCACACCGGAGGGGCATTGCCTGTTGTACTCGGCGCGCCTTGCGTTTCCGGCCACTAACAACACGGCCGAATACGAGGCGTTGCTTTTCGGCCTCACAAAGCTCAAGGCGCTTGGCGCGCGCCGAGTGCTCGTTTGCACTGACTCGCACCTGGTGGCAGGCCACGTGGACAAGTCATACCAGGGCAAGGACCCTGAGTTGGCTAAGTACCTAGCAGCCGTAAGAGCGAAGGAAAGGCACTTCTTGGGTGTCACGGTCAAGGCCATCCCGCGGGCGGACAACGAGCAAGTCGACGCATTCGCGAAGGCTGCCAGCCAACAGCTGCCACCCCCCGAGGGAGCATTCTACGAAGTCCTATCAGCGGTGGCCATCGCACAGGACAACCGGGACACGGCCCTCGTCCACCAGATTACCCAGCAGGGTGACTGGCGGGAGCCCATCTTCGGTTTCCTGCAAGGCATCGCCAGGTCCTTCCAGGTGCTCGATGGAATACTCTACAAGAGAGAAGTCTGCGCGCCGCTCCTGCGGTGCCTCTCACGCGAGGAAGGAAGGCAACTCCTTGCGGAAATTCATGCGGGACTCTGCGGTTCGCACCTCGCGCCGAGGTCGCTAGTCGGCAAGGCGTTCAGGCGTCGTCGACGCCCAAGACCTCATGCGCCGGTGTCAAGGTTGCCAATGGATGGGACGCGTCATTCGTAGGCCTCCGATGAGCCTCAACCCCATTCCCCCGGTATGGCCGCTGGCACGGTGCGGTGTCGACGTTGTGGGACCACTTCCCCGAGCCCCAAGCGACCTGCGATTCGCAGTGGTTGCTTTGGAGTATTTTTCAGGTGGCCAGAGGTTGTAGCTCTAGCTAAGATAACCTCGGCGGCCATGCAGCGCTTTTTTTGGCAAAACATCATATGTCGCTTTGGCGTGCCCAGGGAGCTCACCGTCGACAACGGCCTGCAGTTCGACGCGGCCCCATTCAAAGAGTTCTGCGACAGCATGGGCATCACACTTCGGTTCACTTCGGTCGGACACCCACAGTCCAATGGAGCAGTCGAGCGGACGAACGGTACCATTTTCGCCGCAGTTAAAAAGCGTCTTGTCGGGCTACCAAAGGGCAAGTGGCCGAGCGAGCTTCACAGTGTCCTCTGGTCCCTCCGCACGACGGTGACGCGCCTGACGGGATTCACGCCATTCAAGCTCCTCTTCGGCTACGAGGCAGTGACGCCCGAGGAAATCAAGGCTGGCTCGAGAAGGGTCCTCGTCCAGGCGCCGGAAGAAGAGTGGCGATTGTCCATAGACCTCCTTGATGGAGAGCGAGTAAGCGCAACCCAGCACGTCATAAAATACGCAAGGCAGATGGTGCGCACTCGGGGTCGCTCCATATACCCACGAGAATTTCAGCCGGGGGACCTTGTCCTCAAAATGACGCTCCATGCGGAGACGGTCGGCAAGCTGGAATCCAAGTGGGAAGGCCCATACATCATCGCAGAAGCTCTGCAAAAGGGAGCGTACCGTCTTGCTACGCTAGAAGGGCGGGCGCTTCGCCACACGTGGAACGCGGACAGGTTGCGGTGGTACTATGCCTAGAACAAAAAGGAAGCACGTAGCAACATCGTCACCTTACCCATTGTAAGACGCAGCCCGCTCAAACGGGAAATTAATAAAGCTGATCCTTTGTCAGGCCTTCATCTCGGTCTACCACCCGCAACGCGCGGAGGCTTGCCCCCGTGCACAGTCTACGGACTCTAAGTAAGACGTAGCGTCGAGGTCCGCCTCCGCACGCACCCTCACCGCCCGCAACGCGCGGAGGCTTGCCCCCGCGCGCAGTCTACGAACTCTAAATAAGACGTAGCGTCGAGGTCCGCCTCCGCACGCACTCTACGGAGTATAAATAAGATGTAGCATCGAGGTCCGTCTCCGCACGCACCCTCACCGCCCGCAATGCGCGGAGGCTTGCCCCCGCGCGCAGTCTACGAACTCTAAATAAGACGTAGCGTCGAGGTCCGCCTCCGCACACACTCTACGGAGTATAAATAAGACGTAGCGTCGAGGTCCGCCTCCGCACGCACCCTCACCGCCTGCAACGCGCGAAGGCTTGCCCCGCACGCAATCTACAGACTCTAAATAAGACGTAACGTCGAGGTCCGCCTCCGCACGCACTCTACGGAGTATAAATAAGATGTAGCGTCGAGGTCCGCCTCCGCATGCACCCTCACTGCCCGCAACGTGCGGAGGCTTGCCCCCGTGCGCAGTCTACGGACTCTAAATAAGACGTAGCGTCGAGGCCCGCCTCCGCACGCACTCTACGGAGTATAAATAAGATGTAGCGTCGAGGTCCACCTCCGCACGCACTCTACGGAGTATAAATAAGACGCAGCAGGGGGACGCCTTCGCGCGCACTCTATGGAGTATAAATAAGACGCAGCATCGAGGCATACCTCCGTGTGCACTCTACTGAGTATAAACAAGACACGGATGTCCCCGCGCTCGCGCGTCTACTTTGACTAGGCGCCAGCTCCGCTGCCACCCCTTCGAAAGGTAGGGGACGGAGCGCTCGCGTGTCTACTTCGACTAGGCGCCAGCTCTGCTGCCACCCCTTCGAGAGGTAGGGGACGGAGCGCTCGCGCGTCTACTTCGACTAGGTGCCAGCTCTGCCGCCACCCCTTCGAAAGGTAGGGGACGGAGTGCTCGCGCGTTTACTTCGACTAGGCGCTAGCTCCGCCGCCACCCCTTCGAAAGGTAGGGGACGGAGTGCCCGCGCGTCTACTTCGACTAGGCGCCAGCTCCGCTGCCGCACTTTCGAAAAAAATGGGACGAGGCGTTCGCGTGTCTACTTCGGCCACCACTGGAACCTTACACAGGCGGCCAGCAATTTGCATCTGGAGCAGCTTCTCCGCACACGCCCTGCTCTCATTCCCAGACTTTCTTGCATCCGTCAGCTCGACCTGATCATCCGCCATCGACGGAGGCATCTCGCTGCCGCTCAAGAAAGGGAAACAGCCCTTACCCTGGTTCTTCTCCACAATGTGCGCAAAGCGGAAGAAGCTCTACACGCATTGGAGAGACAGATGGATAGCCTTGCCGATCAAGCAGAAACGGTAGATTCTGAGGAATCTTTTCATGCTATCCTCTACGACATTACGGGCTATGCTACTGATTATTTGCCCAGGCTAGAGGAGGAAGTGCTGAGGACAAGGACAATCTTAACGGCGTTCGAGAAGTCAGTGGCTGATCCTCCAAGTCCCAAAGTCGAAGAAGAAGCGTACGAAGCCCAAAAGATTACAATCTGGGAAACTCTGTACCTGTGCGACTTTTGTAGTAAATTTGCCTCTAATTGAAACTAATAAATTTGCCTTTAATTTGTGATCTCTTGTCTCAGTAGTTCTGTAGTTAAGTTATTAGAAGCAATGTGTAATTATATATTAACCTCTGATCATGAACAGAATATGACAGACAAAGGGACATCACAGACGGTTCTTGTTAAAAACCGTCTGTGAACATTAACAGACGGTTCTTAACAACAACCGTCTGTGATAGTCTACACAACACAGACGGTTTTTAATAAAAAAACCGTCTGTGATAATCCCAGATTATCACATACGGTTTTTAATAAAAACCGTCTGTGATACTTTAGTATCACAGACGGTTCATCGGTAAGAACCGTCTGTGATACTCGTTTTATCCGACGCCACTAACACAGACGGTGTCCAAATTAAAACCGTCTGTGTTAGTGTCAATCACAGACGGTTTGACAAAACCGTCTGTGATTGGCCGTCTAGTATTAGGCTTTCTATAGTAGTGACTCCTAGCTCGTGTGATCTATTGCATATGTTGGCTTATTAAAAACCTTCGTTTAAGAAAAATCTATTGGGCTAAAACGATTTATATTTGCAATTGGAGGAGATAGTTACGCATGTTAAATTTTTAATAAATCTTATGTACAATTGTTGAGTCCTTCCAGTTAACCGGAGGATTTGGTATAAAGAAACAGCCACATCTTCAAGGCGACATGACAAATGAGCAGGCCGAACTTTTGAGTGATCAAGGAGTACTTGGCATGGAAATTGGTGGGCGCAGATAGTTCACTTGGAGAGTAGGCTTGCGGAGGCTCTGTCGAAGGGGTAGCACAAAGGGTGCTCAAGTGCACCTTCTTTTCTTCGCTCTAGTTCATTTTCTCCGTCTTGCGTGTCCCTGTATCACTGATGCATAGGCGTTTTCTTTTTGGTCAGGAAATTCACCCGGTATCACTGATGTAAAGTTGTTTCTACCGTTTCTTAATGCACATGATTTGCTGTTCCCCTGTGGCCATGGTGCTATAAAAAATGTAACTCAGAATTAACCTCATCGTCATTGCCAGCCAGGGATGAGTGTCGCCCTATCCTCGGCCCTTGATACAACAACACAAATGACAAGTGGATGGTGGCGCCAATAGACTTTTTGTCATATATAGTACAGTTTGTAACCATAATTATAAAAATAGTCATATACATGTTGTATTAGCAAAAATAACATTTTTACCACTCGGTGGCCTAGCGGCGGCACGGTAGAACTAACGTGTGTAACCTGCCGCCCTGCCACCGGGCACCAAGTTGCCTTAATTATTCTTTGTATACTACTTGTTTGAATTTTTAAATATTGTAAATGAGCTTCAAAAATTACAAAATTTATGTACAGTCTTCTGACACAACATACTTAATTGTATAATTTTTTAACAATTTTATCCACTATGAATTTTGCTCAAAAATTCGTATGATTATGATATTTTTTAGGAGTTATTACGAAATTTTACATATAGCCTCGCAATATAGTGAACCTAGTTGTGCAATTTTTTGGAAATTTTACATACTCCGAATTTACCATGTTAATTTAATCGTAATTAACAATATATGATGCTCATTTAAGTAGCATGCGTGATTACAGTTGATTTATAAATTATAAATTGAGGTAATGGTTTGTAATGGTTCAATTTAGTTTGGACTTGATTTATAGATTTGGAATATTAGTTTTTGGTGGTAAGATGGTAACAAAGAGACTTCCTTTTGAAGAATTAAATGCGACAAGACGATGACATTTGATGTTGTGAATTAAAATAGATTTTATAATAAAGCTGAAAATAACATGACGTAAAGGATTTGGTTACGTGCATAAGAAATAGCATCATACACGATGAAACAAATCGAAGTACTCATGATAGAACAAATCAAAGTACTCCTACGATACATATGTGTCTTTTTGGAATAGAAATAAATTCGATTTTTGGGGGACTAGTTTAGAATGGTCAACCTACTGTGTGGACCAGGGCTATTTTTCTTCCTTGCGAGCTCGGTGTTGAACTCCTCAGCGGCCTCTTTGGCCTTGACCACCATTTCCTTCTTTTTCTCGCGCTTCATCACTAGCCTCACACTCCCTGTGCGTGCATGTCTCAAGATAAGCTTTCGTCTCCTGATGTATATGCTCAGTTTGCTCATCGTTGTGGTGCTCCTCCTCCCGGATCTCGTAGGCCCTTTTAACATTCCACTCCTCGTAGTCGAGAGTCCACTGGTCATGTGGGTGGATCTCTATGTCAATCCACTTGCAGTAGCCACATAGATGTTCTACGGACTGCGGGTGTTAACTTTGATCCTAGAGAAAACGCACACATCGCAAATAAACTGAGAGAACACACGAGAATCTCTATTATCTTACATGCTCCCCCTGTTTCTTTCTTTTCTCTTGCTTACAAAACTGGGTACAAGCCTCCTCAATATATAGGCTAATAATCTTCTACTTGTATACGTATTCGGACTTCAAGTTGGACACAACTTCAACTTGAGTTACACACGGAGACAGACTCTACTATGTCTTGGACTTGAAGTCAAGATTATTTCTAACAATCTCCCCCTTAATCTTGACTTGACATACTCTAGTTTTAGTCTCAATGCATTATGAACTACCAGCCAGACCTCCACATGAAGCGTTCTACATGCAAGCTACATGTAGGAACTCAACTTAACTGGTACGGGTCCATCCAGATGCAAAGATTATAAAACATTGAGGCAGCCGGTCTTAATTATGACTTACTAAATTCATACCTTGACACGGAACGGTGACACATCTTCTCAACGTTCTGATTTCTTACTTGAATTTGGACGGCGACACATCTTCTCAACGTCCCTGACTCAACTTATCATCAGAGCACTGTTGATTCATCATCGCTGAGCGCTTTAGCAAGAAACGCTTTCTCCATCTTCGGCTTGGGGCATTCTGAAGCAAAGTGTCCATAATCGTTACAATTATAACACCTCACTTTTGCTTTATCAAACTTCCGATTCTGACAGCCTTGTCCACCATCGCTAAAAGTGTTCTTGCCTTCACGCTTTGATGATCGGATCTCCCACTCGGCAAGGGTCAACAAGAGCTGCCTGTCGCTTTTGTTTCTATTGTCATAGATGTGTTCCTCATACGCCTTAAGACAACCGATGACCTCCTCCATGGTCATTGTCTTTAGGTCTCCAAATTACTCTATGACCGAAGCAATCGGGAGAAACTATGAGAGAACAGCACGAAGAAATTTCTTTACCACGTACAACTCTTCCACCTTCTCGCCAAGGGCCCGAATCTTGTTGATGATGACCGTCAACCGGACGGCAAAGTCATTGATCGACTCCGTTTCCTTCATACGCAGCACCTCGAACTTAGTCTTGAGAGTTCGTACCTTTGCTTCCTTCACACGATTGGCGCCAAGATGCATCATCTTCAATGCCTCCCACGCGGCTTTGGCCACTTTCTTTTTGGCTAGTAGGAAGAGCGTCTCCTCTTGGATGCCCTGATAGATGGCCGCCAATGCCATCTGATCCTTGCGCACATCGACATTGCCGTTCTCGATCGCGTTCCACACTCCTTGAGCCTTCATGTACACCTTTATCTTGATTGCCCATGCTGCATAATTTCTCGTCGTGAGCATCAGATAATGCAGTGAGACAGTGGAACTCTCCTTCGCCATCATATTAGGTAATACCTTGTCATCGGTGACACCACTTCCCGGAGAACGCGATATGATCTTGAGCACGGATCAAGAACTTGGGCTACTTTGAAGTGGCTCTTGGACTTGCTCTATGTTGCTTCTTTGCTCTCCTCGGGCTAGTTTTTATTGTGTTGTTGTCTACCTCCGACTCGAAAACGTATTTGTTATCCTCTGCGTTTTGGAGACGGCGAAACGCTCTGGGAGAACACGTCAGAACAGGGCGCCAAGACTGTGTGCGATACCTCAGGAGCGCTGCACGGCTCTAATACCACTTATTAACTTTGATCCCGGAGAAAACACACACATCGCAAATAAACTAAGAGAACACACGAGAATTTCTTTATTCTCATACTTGCTCCCCCTTTTTCTTTCTTTTCTCTTGCTTACAAAACTAGGTACAAGCCTCCTCAATATATAGGCTAATAATCTTCTACTTGCATACATATTTGGACTTCAAGTTGGACACAACTTCAACTTGAGTTACACACGGAGACGGACTCTACTATGTCTTGGACTCGAAGTCAAGATTATTTCTAACAGTGGGTAGACGAGAGAGACTATTAGTGCATACTTTGAAAGAGAAATACTAGCGGGGAACACACTGTAACTAGTCCTTACCGGTTGCCAATAGCTACTTGTGTAGTCACAAGAGGAGTTCACGCAACCCCAGTAACGCATGCCCAGGCTGAGCCGCTACATAGATTTGAAGAACTTGTATATGTTCCTGTACTAACAAAGGGACGACGTCTTCTCCTCGGGCGAGTGTTGTGACGAACGCTCAGTTGGAATGTTCAGGATAGACATACTCCTACGGGGGGTGTCACTGTGGGGAGGTGACCTCTCGACACGCTTCACTTGTTTGTCCCATGCTGCAACAGTCCTTGCTTATTTGTCGCGGGCCGCAATAGGCCTTGCTAGTTCACGGTCTCCTGCCACTGCTTCATCATCTTGTCCCATTGCTTCTTCTGCTTCTTGTCCATCCTGACGTGGTGAAGGAAACTCTAGTGTAGTGTTAGGTTTAGTTGTGTAGTATTCTCTCCCAGATCTCTTCCACCTCCTTTTATAAACCAAAGAGTTGACATGGTGTGGTTAATTGCATATCACTACCCTGTGAGGCAGAGTGTTGCGCTGTGTCCGTGCCGTCCACCCTCGCTCACTCCCTCTGCGCATACATGTCTGTGTGTCCCTACCGTCCCCCTCGCCCGCTCTCTCGTGCGCACACTTGTCACTCTGTCCATGTCGTCCCCTGGCCTGCTCCCCCGTGCACACACTTGTCACTCTGTCCGTGCCGTCCCCTCTCACTCATTCCCTTGTGCGCACACTTGTCCATGTATCCATGTCGTTCCCCCTTGCTCGCTCCCTCATGCGCACACCTTTCACTCTGTATGTGTCGTCCCCCCTCGCTTGCTCCCTCATGCACACATGTGGAGATGCTTGTACCACGATTGTCCCTTGTTGTAACTAAATGGTTGATGTGTCATTGCGGAATTGATACGAACATGAATTAATTTGATAAATAGAAAGGTACATGAAATCATGATATAAAATGGTGACCAGACGAGCTCAGTCTGTTAGGCCAATCTCTCATTTAGTGCCCATAGGTCTTACCTTGTTCGACGCCCCGTCATTCTGCACCCTCTTCGTCCATATGTCTCACGTAGTTGTAATTCCCTAAAGACATGTGTATTGTTAGGTTGCATGCCATGTAACCCTCTTCATTTGTATGATCTACGTTTGTTCAATACATATGGACGCCACTAGGTTAATGCACACGGCGCAGTGCTGAAATAGTCAACATGCAATCATCTACTACGGTATAAGCATGGACATGCATTAGACATACATAAATGATACAAAGCATCGCAGGTAACAACGCGAATGAAAACAACACTCGCAATACTATACCTTCAAGATAACAACGAAGATAAGAAAAAATAGCATACAATATTAAGTTAATCTTCCATTCAAGTCTATCAAAGCGATGCTGCATCTCCACCATTTCAGTACCCCCCTGTCACAACTCTCATTTCATTCTCCCACACCCAGAATCGGCAACCGCTTGGGCCATCCTATAATTCAATCAAAAAAATGTTTTGTAACATCTGGTGAACGATTGGAACCAACCTAAAATAAGCTGACTCACCAAGTGAAAAAAGGTCTTGTAGTAGTGTCGTCCAGAATTCACGTTCATCTGTGAGGTCTTACTCTAACAAGCGTGTTGCACTTAGGGAAATCACTGTGGGTGCCATTGAAGAGGCGCTCAGTTGGCTCATCTCAACATCCGGGGGAGGGAGAAGCAAACCAACATACAGAGAATGGAGACGAATACTTGAGGATGTGAAGGAGAATAATGTAGGGGGATTGTGGGAACTCTGTATTTGAGGCCGAGGGAAAATAGAACCCGGTGCGTTGCCATAGGAAATTACGGACTCATTGTTGACACGCAGCATTGTAGGTGAGGAGGACGGCATGGATACACTGACATTTGTGCATGCGAGGTAGCTAGAAAGGGTGGATGGCATGGACGAGCCAACACATGTCTAAAGGAGGGGCGGGCAAAGGGGACAGCGGTAAGGGGGTGGCAAATGTGTGAAGTAGGGATGTCGCCTCCTTGGTGCTGCCCCCTTGCCCACACAAATGTCAAGCTGTCCATACCATCCCCCCTTGTCTGCTCTCTCCTTTGGACATGTGTTGGTCATCATAATTCCATCCTCACATTGTCCGTGTCATAGAGAAGGGAGCATTTTCCTAATTTAGGAGCGTGCCAACAAAGCCACTCCGAGAAACTTATGGCGCCACGGGGTTGCTCTCCCTCTGTAGTTCGCCTTTCTAGCTCTGTCCAGATGAACTCAAACTTTCACCTCTAGCTTTGTAGACACAATACCTTAAACGTCTTCAGAACTTTCTAGCTGCAGAACCATGTGAACAAGTTAGATGCAAGATGCCTCATGTACCACCAAATTCGCACGTCGTTCTACTACTAAGGGGGTTCAGTCCCATGCTGCATGGTGTTCAGTGTGGCCATCAACCCAGCATTGTGATCCGGGATGACACAAACGTCGGGTCAGTCGTCAACCACCGCTTGCTTCATGTTCGCTAAGAACCAAAGCCAACTGGATGTATTCTCGCTCTCCACAATGGCAAATGCCACTGGGAGAAGCTGATCATTCACATCGACTGCCACCGCAGTGAGAATGGTTCCCTTGTACCTCCCTGTTTGAAAAGTGCCATCCATCGTGAGCACAGAATAACAAAACTTCAACCCTCAATGGCCTGAGTGAAAGCTTAGAATAACTGGTCCAGTATGAAGCAATTTGGCCCTCCATCTGCATCTAGATGCTCAAGCTTATTTATGTATGTGCCGATGTTTGATTCGGATATCTAGTGAAGCAATCTCAACACAAGGTTGTACGCCTCTTCATACGTCCCATACATAGACACCATGACCTTTTGTTTGCCTCATCGGACCTTACTATAGCTGACTAGACAGCCAACCACATTAGCAACTTCCGACATGAGCATCTTCGGGGAGACAGACACGTCCGCCACAACTAGGTGGGTGATGATGCTTGCCACATATGCGGAAGTCACGTTCTGATGATGCCGCAGGGGCTCGTTGAGCATGCAAGTATGGTCGATCATCATCTTAATCGAGAAGACCAAGCAAAAACTCTTGGCTTGTTGAGCGCTGACCTTTGCAGGGCAGCTTTTCACTACGCACTTCACTACGTAATTGGCTAGGTTGGGCCGGTATAGTCGGTACACACGACTGATAGATAAGGCGCACCGTGCAATAGCTTGTTGCACAGCCGCCTTGCTAGGGAAGCACTGCCCAACTAGGAGGGTGACTGCTTGAAACCCCTACTGGGATCCATCTTCTTGCGGCAGTACGAGGGAATACACCACAACATCATTGAGTCTTAGAGGACACATAGGGCACCTTCGATGACATAATTCTGCTGGGTGGACCAGCTGTCTACTGTGCGTCCTTGTCAGTATCATCGGAGCCTGGGTCGATGTCCTCGTTGGTTCTAACCCAAGGGCTTGGTCTAGTAGATACTCGTGGCAGTCAATGCGAGCTGACCACCACATGCCCACCTTGTCATTTCGCACAAAATCAAGGGTGAGTTTTCCTTTCGATACAACACATTCAGTGGTATCATCTTGAAGCTCCGCTTGTGATTCCCCAGGTGGCGAGGGGCCAGGCTCATCAATGGATTTCAACGCTCGGCGCACGAAACTCAGGTACACTATCGACCTCTCATAAATGGCCGCCTCAGGTTGGGAGCAATTTGCACGTACTACCTCCATGCTACAGTGCCATTCACCTTCACGAGCTCCCACACGCCATTCGTGCAGGTGATCCCCTTCGTGGTGAACTCCCTCCGGATACAGTTTCATAGCTCCTGAATATTCATTATGCCAAAACCCCTTGCCCTAGAGCACCTTGTATTAGCATGTCGATAGGTCCAACACATTGGATCCAGCCCATACAAGACCATCGACGTAAAACATTGTCAAGTGTTCTATGTCTACGACTACCGGAAGCCACAACAACCAGATCCGCAGTAAGCATTACAACAAAAAATGATGACAAGCAGCATGCAAGTTAGTGATTACATGCGTATAACTACATACGAATAATTCATTAATTACCGACAATTTGATTACCCGTCCAAAAAATTACGAGTGATTCATTACCATCGTCCTTAGCACTTAATTACTTAGCACTAACTCATTACTTAACCCTAACTAATTTTCACTACAGTAATTATGACGTTTAATTACATACTACCATATAATAACAAAGTATGGGTACCGTACATACACAAAAATAATAAAAACTATGTCTAAATTACTACGATCTACTTACTTCATAATACAAATTACATTAATTACGACAAACTAAATAACACTAATTAACTAAGACTACGGGAATAACATCGAAAGCATGTGATAAAAATTATCTGTCTTTCGGGAGAAGCAATCAGTACTACCGCGTCCTTAATGAGCTATACATTGGCTTCTCAAAATAATTAGCTATGCACTCTTAATTTTGAGCGACAACCGCGAGAATGAGCTTCCGCGATGAGCGACTTACATGACTAATGACTAACTGTGAGAGGTTCGCATTTATAACTGAGCGAAAAGAGAACCCGGTGCGCTCACCCTGCAAATTAAGAATTCCTTATCGACGCACGACACTTCGGGCGAGGGAGGATGGCATGGTAACACTAACAAATGTGAAGATGAGGGAGCAGGTAAGGGGGACGGCATGGGCATAACGACATCAGTGCGAACGAGGGAGCGCGCGAGGGGGAACGATAGGGACAGAGTGATAATTGTGCGAAGGATGCAGCATGAAAGGAAAGATAGCAGCAACGGACAAACGTATGTCCGAAGGACAGAGGTCACACACTGCAAAAGATGCCTGAGTATCGTATATTACTAATTACGATTAAATTTATATGAATTAACATGGTAAATTCGGAGCACATAAAATTTCTAAAAAATTACAAAATTAGGTTGACTATATCAGAAGGTTGCACGTAAAGTTTCATAATTTTTGGAGCTCGTTTGCTATATGTAATAACTCCTACAAATATTATAATCGTACGAATTTTTTAGCAACATTCACGGTGGATAAAATTGTCAAAAAAATTATACAATTAAGTACATTATGTCACAAGGCTACACATAAAAATTTGTAATTTTTGGAGCTCATTTGTTATATTTAAAATTTTGAACAATTAGTAATAAAAAATAATTAAGACAGGTAATTAAGTTGGCTAATTAGCTGATTACATGCGTCAGCCCTACGGTGTCATCGCCACCGAATGACAAAAATACTATTTTTGCTGATACAACACATATACAACTATTTTTATAATTTCGGTTACAAACAATACTATATACCAAAAGTCCTCACAAGCACAGGAAGCCTGCGCCGCACAGGCAATGCCCCAAACTTTACATCACTCCATGCAAACTGCTACGTCCGCGCCGCGTCAGCTTCCCCACCAGCCTCGTCGGCGCCGCGCTGGTCTGCAAACTCTGGCTCCGCATCGCCTCCGACATGGCCATCCTCCGCCGCTTCCCCGCGCTCCACCAGCCCCGCCTCCTCGGCTTCTGCGTGGACCTCCCGTGCCCACGGTTCGTGCCCGTCCCTCAGGAGAAAATTGATAAAATGCCAAATGCCACCCTCTACATGACAATTGTTAAAATACCACCCAATATATGATTAACTCTATGATTTGCCCTTTTAGGGGATTTAGCTATTTATTTTTTGTTTTTTATTTTTTTCCACCAAAATTGTATACAAAATTACCCTAATACCCTTCTCAAAATACGGGGATTTGCCGCCGCACGCCCGGGCCGCCGCCGGCTGAACTCGCGCGTCGGGAAGCTCCGCATGGAGAACGCCCGCCTCAAGGAAGAGGTAATTACCAATGAGCTACCTGTTTGATGCATCGCGCTTGCCCGGTGTATATGGGGTGTGGGTGTGTGTCTATGTCTGAGGATGTTGTTCTTGGTTGCGCGGCGCAGCTCGACCGCGTGTCGAACCTGACGTCCAAGTACCTCGGCCGGCCCTTCACGCAGATGCCGCCGGTGACGCCGATGTCCGTCTCGTCGCTGGACCTGTCCGTCGGCGGGATGGGAGGGCCGGCGCTCGGTGGCCCGTCGCTGGATCTCGACCTCCTCAGCGGGGGCTCGTCCATGTCCGACATGGCCACGCGGGCCATGGACGAGCTGATCCGGCTCGCGCAGGCCGGCGACCACGTCTGGGTCAAGAGCCCCGGCGGCGACGGGCGGGAGACGCTCAATGTCGACACCTACGACAGCATCTTCTCCAAGCCCGGCAGCTCGTTCCGCGGTCCCGACATCAACGTCGAGGGATCCCGGGACTCGGGGCTCGTATTCATAAGTGCCGTCGCCCTCGTCGACGTGTTCATGGACTCGGTGAGCCATCCTCGCTTCTAAGCATTCGATTGATTGCTCCCGTCCATGACGTGCAAGCCGTGCTGATTGATTGCTGTCGCAGAGCAAGTGGATGGGGTTCTTCCCTAGCATCGTGTCCAAGGCTCGCACAATTGATGTCCTTGTGAATAGCATGACTGGGAGGAGCGAGTCTCTGATTCTGGTAATGCCATCGAATCAATCGAGCAAATACTTCTTGTTTGCATTTTGGTTGCTTTTACGTGAGATCCTTACTAGAAACTACAAGCAATCTAATGGTGTTGTTGTGCAGATGTACGAGGAGCTGCACATCATGTCGCCGGTCGTCCCGACGTGCGAGTTCAGCCGGCGGCGGCCCGGGCGTGCGGCGGCAAATCCCCGTATTTTGAGAAGGGTATTAGGGTAATTTTGTATACAATTTTGGTGGAAAAAAATAAAAAACAAAAAACAAATGGCTAAATCCCCTAAAAGGGTAAATCATA
This sequence comes from Dendrocalamus latiflorus, assembly GCA_017311315.1. Classification (NCBI taxonomy): domain Eukaryota; kingdom Viridiplantae; phylum Streptophyta; class Magnoliopsida; order Poales; family Poaceae; genus Dendrocalamus; species Dendrocalamus latiflorus. The sequence continues at coordinate 29,716,187 of CM029634.1, forward strand.
GAGTTACTCATATATTAAGTGGTATTTTAACAATTGCCATGTAAAGAGTGACATGGAGTGGCATTTTATCAATTTGCTCGTCCCTCAGTTCCCAGAGCTCGTCTCCGCCGTCCGCTGCGCCAGGGACCGCTGCTTCGGCGCCTACGGGTACGTCGCCAGCCACCGCCCGAGCCTCGCCAACTGCCCGGAACGGCCGCCTCCTCGTCGACTCCCCCAAGACAGCGACGCGGCTGGGCGCCGTCACCACGCCTTACCGATACGCCGTGCCCGTGCTCAACCCGCTGCATGACGATGGCCTGGCCTGGCATCTTCCCACCACTGGACGAGGAAGGACATGATCAAGAGAAGTCTAATTATAAAAACGTCGAAAGAAAAGGGTCTCTGTATATGACCATTTTGTTGTAGTGTGATATCCCACACCATTTGCCTTAATATGAGTGATCTTTAATTTATGATGGTGTGCTCAATTTGCTGCTGCGATGAGGCAACGCAAATGGATGAGGAATTGAAAAAACAAATCAGTGAATATGATGATCAGGTCTCTTGGAAAAAGCGTGTGCCGTTTTAGTACTTTGTGTAATTCCTTTCTGCTTGAGCTAGAACCTTTCTTATGTCACTCATTCCTCTCAAACAGTATGTATAAGCCTGTCTGCTACTGCAATTCAGCGCTACAAAACAATAGGCTGACAGTCGTACAAGTTGAATTTTAAGAAGTTGTCTTCATTTCACTCTTCAGAAAACTGAAGTCCTCCATATGTCAATGTGATGGGACTCGAGTGCTTTTGTTTGCACAGAATGGGATGCATGTAGCCAGATCCAGCAGAACGGCACTGCATCTCCAGAAGTACAAACGCTTTGCAAGCCTAAAACAAGTTCAAAACCAGGTGACATGCATGCTACCAGTCTGTGAAGCTCCGTCAGGCTAAGCATCGCTCCACTTATATTGCAATGCAGCTGAATTTGTTCTCTCTTTAATGGCATCCAGCAGCAAAACTCACCACGCTTGCCTCTCAATACCAGGACCCAAATACACCAAAGTACAGATGTAGGGGAACAGTCGAAAAACAGTGAGGCACTGCACTTTCCTGGGCATACAAGCATTCTAATGTTTTCAACATAACTAGCAAATGGTACTACACATGATTTTTCATGTATGTATGCTGGCGTCCAATGCTTGCTCTGAATCACCAAGCCATTTTCTGGACGTGAAACACACAGAAGTAAAGAAGCAGAGCAGGTACTGAAAACAGCAGTATAAATGCTAAAGCTGGTGTGTGTTCAGAAATTTTGCCCCAACACGTACTAGGAAGTAGGAAACGATCTGAGTATGTTGGCAGGTGCAATGTTTTCAATGATTTTGCCCAGCAACCACCTACTTATCCTCCGAGCACAAGGGTGAGCTAGTTGGTCACTTGGACTTCAATCCAGCTCGAAGTTCGGCCTGTCCAGTTTTATCGACAGTTTTTGCTCAGGCCCAATGCTAGTGTTGAGCATGGCAAAAATATTTTCCATCTTCCTTGGAATTTATGACAAATATGGAGCTTTCCCTTTTAATTAACCAAAACACCCTCTGTTGCTAATTATGCTTAGGCTCGATAACAAAATCTTAAATCTAATTATTTGAGGGCATAACTGACTGTCACACATAAGGAAGGGGGAGGTGGAGGTGTGCCACGGGGCACAGAGAAGGCGGCTGTTAACATATCTCCTCTATTGGCAACATATTTCTGCCATAGTTAGAATCTTTGTATAGATAGAAAGCCTGATGTAAATATAGAATGAGATAACTCAATATCGGTATGTACTATTCATGGTATGGCTATTGTCATCAATATATATATGAGACAGAGCAGCCTGGTTCGGCATTGAGCCAATCAATCAAATCTCTCCTTTGTTTTCTATTTTCACATGGTATCAGAGCCATCCTCTCCTTGGTAACATGAGTTCGTCGAGTAGCACCTCCTCTTCCAACATGGTGTCTTCCATGTCGACGGCAGCCGGCGGAATCATCCCCACACCGGCGTTTGGTCATCTCATCACCATCAAATTAACACAGGAGAATTATCTCTTGTGGAAGGCGCAAATTATTCCCTATTTGCGCAGCCAATAATTGCTTGGCTATGTGGACGGCACTGCTCAGGCTCCGGCTCCGACCATCACAGAGACGACGGCAGAAGGTGCAAATCAGGTGGCTAACCCAGAGTATCGAACCTGAGTGCAGCAGGATCAACTTGTGCTAAGTTCTCTCCTGTCCTCCCTCTCTCCTGAAGTACTGGCACAAGTATTGCTCCTACGCACTGCGAAGGATGTCTGGACTGCTCTAGAACATATGTTCTCTTCGCAGTCCAGAGCTAGAATCATGCAGATATGGCTGCTTCTCTCCAACACCAAGAAGAAGGAACTCTCGGTTGCCGAGTATTTCCGGAAGATGAAATCCTTGGCTGATACCATGGCTTCGGCTGGAAAACCGCTGGAGCAAGATGAGTTTATCTCCTATGTGCTTGCTGGACTTGATTCAGAGTACAATCCGTTGGTGACTTCTATCACTACAAGAACAGATCCTATCAGTACCACTGATCTTTATGCACATCTTCTGAATTTTGAGATGATGCTTGAATGTCAGGGACTGGGTGTGCTTCAGAATTCCAATGCACAACAGTTCTCTGGTTCCTCTGCAAACGCAGCAATGCGTGGTGGAGGTCGAGGCAACCGTGGGCGAGGCCGATCGTCAGGAGGACGGCAAGGTGATTATGGTGGCCAGATGAAGCAAGAAGATGGCAATAAGAAGCACTTCAACACAGGTTCAGGAGGAAACCGACCCACATGTCAAGTGTGTGGAAAAATAGGCCATAGCGCCCTAAAGTGCTATTATCGTTTTGATCATGCTTATCAAAGCGAGGAACCTCGTGTAGCAGCAATGGCAAATACTGGTTCTGGTGGCACTGGTGGCTTCTATAATGTCGACATAAATTGGTATGCGGATACGGGAGCTTCGGATCACATTACTAATGACCTTGACAGACTCACCATGCGTGAGAAATATCAAGGAAATGATCAGGTGCACACAGCTAGTGGCTCAGGTATGCATATTAGTCATATTGGTCAATCCATAATCCCTACTTCCAGTAGAACCTGTTAGAAATTGGCCCAATGAGGAAGGCCCATTTCGCGAATCCCAAAGCATGCATGTTTAGTACCATATTGCTAAGGCAGGGTGAGGAAGACCGATTTATAAGGTGGAGTCCTCTCCACTCCTTGAATATGGAAAGGGATGGTATGGGGATGGCTCTGTCTAGTCACACACGCGCGCACGCACGCGCGCGCGCGTACTCGCGTATTTTCGCGTGAAAATCGCGTGACTTGTGACTTGTGACTTGCGACCGTGTCGTGACGTGGTGCGCCGCGTGGCAGACTCAGTCCATCTTTATTTTTGCTAAACTCTGCACCACTCTCTCTCTCCTTGTGTTTGAATGAGATTCAAACGTTTGAATTAGAGGCTTTACTGGGGTTTTGATGATAGGCAGTTACTAGTGTAAATGACTGGTTGAATGTGTCAGTTACCAGTGGGTAAATGGCTGTTTTAATCATGTCAGTTACTAGTCTGTCTATTTATATGCCTGGAGACGTCCAGAGTATGAGTGAGAACCTGACTGCCTCCATTCTCTTCCTCCAAACTTTGTGTGCTGTTGTGCTGCGCCGTCTGAACTTCGTCGACTCTTCTTCCCGGCGTGCACCGCGAAGAAGAGGAGCAGTATCTCCGGACCGTTGCTGCCGTGAAGACCTGCACGGGGGCGGCAATAAGGTTTCTGGGCAGCGCATCTGCGCGACCGCTCACTGCACTGCGACACCTTCGCTCCTGCACTGCATCATCTGCGTACTGCACTGCGTCAAGCCTGCGCGGCTTCCTGTTCTTCATCAGGCTAACAAGTAAGTCGTTCGTGTGCACGTTCGACTCTGTTATTATATTAAATTTTCTTGCGTATATTCTGAAGTATGTTGAGTAGCCTACTGTTAGTAGCTAGTTTTGCATCTCTAGTTTATTGTATTTGCCTCATAGTAAAATTTGGAATTAAATTATTGCCCACGTTTCCAACAGAACCATACACCTGAAAAACATTCTTCATGTCCCTCAAGCTGCTAAGAATCTCCTCTCTGTTCATCGACTTACTTCAGATAATAATGCCTTTCTTGAGTTTTATCCTAACCATTTTTCTCTCAAGGATCAGTCCACGGGGAAAACTCTGCTGCAAGGCAGATGTGAGCAAGGCCTGTACCCTCTTCAGCCTATTGTCGGTCTTCAGTCCTCCCAAGCCTGCATCTCCTCCAAGCAAATGCTGGCTACCTCCAGACCGACACAAAAGGAGTGGCACAACCGTTTGGGGCATCCTTCTTTTTCATGTGTTCAGCAAGTCATTAAGGAGAATAAACTTCCTTGTTCTAGGTTGTCCAAAGAAGTCTCGGTGTGTGATGCCTGCCAACAGGCAAAGAGTCGTCAACTCCCTTTTGCTCGCTCAAATAGAATTGTGTCCACCCCTCTAGAACTCATCCATTCGGATGTTTGGGGACCTGCCCCTGCTTCTGTAAGTGGATACAAATACTATGTGAGCTTTGTTGATGCTTTTAGTAGATTCACTTGGATCTACTTAATAAAGAATAAATCAGATGTCTTTGGCATATTCTCTCAATTCCAGAACCATGTTGAACGTCTTTTGAGCAAGAAAATAATCTCTGTCCAAACAGACTGGGGGGGAGTATCAAAGGCTGAACTCTTTGGACAACTAGGAATTTCACATCGGGTGTCTTGTCGTCATACGCACCAACAAAATGGTTTTGCTGAACGAAAACATCGCCACATTGTTGAATTAGGCTTAGCTTTGTTGGCTCATGCGCGCATGCCCTTGAGATTTTGGGATGAAGCTTTCTTAACTTCCACCTTTCTTATCAATCGCATTCCAACACCAGTTCTTCAAGGATTGACTCCAATTAGGAAACTTTTTGGCACTTCCCCAGACTACTCCTTCCTTCGAACCTTTGGATGCGCATGTTGGCCTAATCTTCGCCCCTACAATGCTCACAAATTGGATTTTCGATCCAAACAATGTGTTTTCCTTGGATACAGTAGTCTTCACAAAGGCTACAAATGCCTTCACATCTCCACTGGTAGAGTATATGTTTCTAGAGATGTGGCGTTTGATGAGGGTGTTTTCCCTTTCTCCAAAAATCAGTCCACTCCTACTAAATCAAATTCGGAAGATATTGTCATACTCCCTCATGCCTCAGTTGACCAATTGACTAATGTGCACAAATTTCCTGAAGCATCTAATGTGTCTTCTCAGTCTGAACAGGATCAACCTGGAACGACAGATATGTCTTTGGTGCAGAATGAAGAGGTCACCTCTGCATCAGTAGGTGCTAGTTCAAACTCATCTGACGGTGCTGTCTCAAGCTCTTCGGATGTGTCCAGTTCTTCGGCTCAAAATACTCTAGCACCAAGACGACCTGTCACCCGACTCCAAAACAACATCCGTCAGCCAAAAGAGTTCAAAGATGGGACAGTCAGGTATGCATGTACTGCTGAGACTGCTGAACCAAGCTCTTATGTGGATGCCTTAACAGATCCTAAATGGAAACGTGCAATGGATGAAGAGATTTCAGCTCTCAACAGGAACAATACATGGCGCCTAGTTCCTTATATCCCTGGTAAGAATCTTATTGAATGCAAATGGGTATACAAAGTCAAAAGGAAAGCTGATGGCTCAGTTGACAGATACAAAGCGAGGTTAGTGGCAAAAGGATTCAAACAAAGATATGGCATCGATTATGAGGATACTTTTAGTCCTGTTGTTAAGCCTGCCACTATACGTCTTGTTTTATCCATTGCAGTCTCTCGTGGATGGATTACTCGACAACTCGATGTTCAGAATGCGTTTCTCCATGGCATTCTAGAAGAGGAAGTTTATATGAAGCAACCACTGGGTTATGAAAAAAAGGATTGTCCACATTATGTTTGTCAGTTGGACAAGGCATTATATGGATTAAAGCAGGCACCTCGAGCATGGTTTTCTCGATTGAGTTCAAAGTTGCAAGGGCTAGGCTTCCAGCCATCAAGAGCAGATGCATCTTTGTTTGTTTACCAAAACAATGGTGTCATTATATATTTTCTTATTTATGTGGACGACATCATTGTTACAGGCTCCTCCACTGCTGCGGTGCATTCACTAATGAAGAACCTGCAAGAAGATTTTGCTCTTAAAGATCTCGGTGAGTTGCATTTCTTCTTGGGCATAGAAGTTTCCAGGAAAGATGATGGACTGGTTTTGTCTCAAGGAAGATATATTTCTGATCTCCTTACTCGTGTCGGAATGAAACACTGCAAGTCTGTATCCACTCCCTTGTCAGTTTCAGATAAGTTGTCGGCTCATATGGGAGAAGACCTGCAGCCAGAGGAGGCAACAAATTACAGGAGTATTGTAGGAACACTACAATACCTCACGTTGACAAGGCCAGATATCTCCTTCTCTGTCAACAAGGTATGCCAGTATCTACACAAGCCTACCACCCAACATTGGTCAGCAGTAAACGCATACTCAGATATTTGAGTTATACCTCTACTGTCGGCCTGAAGATTCAGAAGTCTGGTTCAGACCTTGTGAGTGCCTTTTCGGATGCCGATTGGGCTGGTTCATCTGAAGATCGACGATCCACCGGAGGTTTTGTAGTGTTTTTCGGACCTAATCTAATCTCCTGGAGTGCTAGAAAGCAGCAAACAGTGTCCAGATCGAGTACCGAAGCTGAATACAAAGCCTTAGCCAACGCTACTGCTGAGATTATATGGCTGCAGTCTATTCTGCGTGAACTGGGCATTTTTCAATCAAGAGCTCCTTGCTTGTGGTGTGACAATATTGGTGCTACATACCTCTCAGCCAATCCGATTTTTCATGCCCGAACGAAACACATTGAAGTGGATTTTCATTTTGTTCGAGAGCGAGTTGCACAGAAAACACTTGACATCCGATTTATTTCATCACAGGACCAGGTAGCGGATGGCTTTACTAAAGCTCTTCCTCAAGCTTTGATGGAGAAGTTCAGAATCAATCTTAACCTTGTACGGTTATGATTGAGGGGGGCTGTTAACATATCTCCTCTATTGGCAACATATTTCTGCCATAGTTAGAATCTTTGTATAGATAGAAAGCCTGATGTAAATATAGAATGAGATAACTCAATATCGGTATGTACTATTCATGGTATGGCTATTGTCATCAATATATATATGAGACAGAGCAGCCTGGTTCGGCATTGAGCCAATCAATCAAATCTCTCCTTTGTTTTCTATTTTCACAGCGGCGACATTAGAGGGGAAGGAGGTGCACGGGGGACAACCAAGGCAATGGTGTAGGTGGGCATGGCCCTCACGTGCGTCATTGTCCTCGTCGGTGCTAGTGTGGCTGCCTGTCATCCTCCGCAGCAACGGCCTCTTTGAAATCCTCAGTGAGTTCCAACCTTCTAGGTGCGTGGCGTGTGGAGTGGAGTTATCTAGACTGTTCCTCGTGGCTCTTTCTTTTTTAACGGTCTCTGCGGTCCAACTAAATATCTGCCACACATCGGGAGATCAAACGGACGACAATTTAATGGCGACATTGATGAAAGCTGGAAATGCACCTATCTAAGGGTCTATTATTTTGAGCTGATGGTTTTTGGATGCTACTACGTTACGCGTGTGCATTTTTTGAGGTTTTCATATGCACATCCACCCCAAATAATTAGACAACAAAAATATACAAAAATATACGTTTCTATCACCTTTACGTTTTGTCCAGCAACCCCATGCCAAATAAAAAGGCATACTTTGGTGGCAGCAACTGTGCAATGTAGCAAATCAGTATAATTCTGAGAGCAAATTCAATATAATTCTGAGAGCAAATTCAATATAATTTCAAAAGCAAATTCAGCATAATTTTGAGAGCAAATCCACCTCATCATGGACCCAAGTGGGACGTAGACCGTTTAGTGGTCACCTCGTTTGGAACAAAGTATACTTTGCTGGCTGGAGCTGTACAGTCTAAGTCTGTTAGAGCAAATCAGCATAATTCTGAAAGTAAATTCAATATAATTTTGAAAGCACATTCAGCATAATTTTGCATCAACCTTATTGTGGACCCAAGTAGGATGTAGACCGTATAGTGGTCACCCGTGCCCACCTCTGGACTCCCCGCGTCTCCCTCTCTCTTTTGCGCCCATCGCCGCTCGCCGCCGGCCACCGGAGCGCCGCCGCCGTGCACCTCCGGCCGGCGCAACCTCGGGTGCTGGCGTGGCAACCATGTGGCGCCACGTCAGTGCCACCTAGGCCCCTCCAGCCCAGTCAGCGCCACTCCCCCCTCCCCGTGCCACCTCAGCCGCCGCTTCCACCCGTGGACCTGGTCCATGGACCGAGGGCCCACCTGTCAGTCAAACCCCCCTCAGGCTGATGTCATGCTGACGCAGTAAGCCGGATTTTTCAGTTGGAAAATAATTCGGCCGAAAGTAAATTCACTGCTGACGCAATAATTCAGATTTTCCTTTAGGAAAATAATTCCAACAATCCTGATTTTCATTTTCCCTCTTTTCCAAATTCCCGGAGCCCGTTCTCCTTCATTTTAACTCCGTTTGAGCCCATTCAAATTTCTAAATTCATAAAAAATTCCAAACTATCCATTTCTTTCATCCTTTCAAATATTTGAAATTTATTTGATATTTCAAATATTTAAATTTCAAATCCCAATGCCTAGTTTAAATTCAAAGCCTCAGTTCCATTCCAAATTTCCTGTGCACTTTCAAAATTCAAATTCAAATCTTGCAAAATATCCATAAAATCCATTCTATCTTTCTTAGTCCAAATATTGTCTCAGTAATTTCTTTTCCCAACCAATCTTTCAGATATTCGTTCTCCCTCGTGTGAACCCCAAATCCGCTGAATCTTTCTCCTAAAGTCCTCTAAAATCATAATCTATCCAAATATGACCTCTATTTGAGTTTTTGATTTTATTTGAATTTTGTTTGTATTTATTTTCCTTGTTTGTATCGTCTTTTCTCGCGTAGATTCCAACGTTGTCGAAGACCTCTCCACTCCGCAGCAGGAAGACCTCGAGAGCCTGCAAGAAGGCAAGTCTCCTTTGATCATCTCGAACATATGATTTTGAAATGTTTTAGTTATTTTAAATTATGTGCATTGCTATTTATATACAAGATTAGTTCAAATCTTAAGATATTAGTTACCCCAATTTTGTTATGCCCTCAGTTGAAATTGAATGTCATGTACCCTTGTCTCCTTAGGATTTCCTTTGGCTCTTTAATGAGATTATTATATTCAGTTGTGAATATTAGAATGGTAGTACAATGCTTAGCCATGCTATTGAATACCTCATAAATCTTGCAAATGGGAAATTATGAATTATTGTAATACCCTTGTGTTTCTAAAGTCTAGTGGTGATTGGAGTTGCCACTAATCCTTTAAAAATAAAACAAAATGTGGAAATTGGTTTAGATTAGTGTGGATGGTTGGTTTGGTTTGGTGCAGCAAGCACGAGATCTTGTAAAGTGTATGTTCCACCCTAGTCAATTAAGGACCGACGCTTGTGTTTGTCCAGACTGAGCATTAACCGTACAACCACAAGTCTATATGGGTACGACCTAGCTGACTAACTTATGATAGTCTAGTTTAGGTGCCACCAGTGGAAAGTGGGTGCCAGGGATGGACTGGTTATTCACAGTGAGGGACAGGGATTTACTGTACTCATATGGCGCAAGAGGGGGCTTCAGATTGGGCGGATTTAACCCTTCTGCGGTGAAACCTCAGCGGGTGGTATCTAGCTAGATTAGAGTAAGGTAAAGGCTTTGTGATATTTTATCTGGGTCTCATGCCAAAGGAAGCGTGTTGACTTTTAGGATAATTTATCTCTTGTGGGTAAAGTTGTACAACCTCTGCAGAGTGTAAAACTATTTGAATAGCCGTGCCCACGGTCAAGGGCGGGCAAGGAATGCATTCACATGGTAGATTTCTGGTTTTGTTTTAAAATCAAAAGTTTTGTATTCCGAGAGTGGAGGGAACTCTCGGAAGGGTATCCTGGCGGTTGGAGCCAGAGAGGGTGGATGTAACCCGCAGTAAGTAACTTGATCAAATTGATTAATCTAGTGTTGGTAGATGGAACCTTCACTAGGGAATAATTGTTAGTTCTGTTAAAATCATTTACTTTATTCAATGGATGCCTTCGAAAATAATTAGTAGTAATTGAATGAAAATGTTGCTTTGTGCAAAAGAACCATATAGCCTTCCTTTGTCAATCCTTGCATCTATGCATTTTTCCCAAGACTTGCGGAGTACTTTATGTACTCACATGCTACACTCAAAAACAAATCTCAGAGGAAGTTGAAGCTCAAGAAGGTGACTACGGCTACTGCTTCGCTTGTGGCTGTGATGGATTCTTCCCGGAGGACTAGGTCGCGCTTCCCCAGTCAATTGCCTGTGGCGTATTGATGGGTCTTCATCGAGTTTATCTTTTGCTTCCGCTGTGTTTCGTGTGTGCGAGGTCTTGAAACCTCATTGTAATAATGAGACCGTTCGGTCAGTACTCTCTATTATTGTAATAAATCGTGATTGGTGATGTAATCATTCCTGTTTAACTGTGTGCACTAGTCTTGATCTGGGACTAGTGCAGTTATACACAGAGGGTCCGGGTTTGGAAATCCGGGGTCCCGACATTGGTGGCTACAGCTGTGTAGTCTAAGTCTGTTAGAGCAAATCAGCATAATTCTGAGAGTAATTTCAATATAATTTTGAAAGAAAATTTAGTATAATTTTGAGAGCAAATAGCGTGCATGCACGCGAGTGACCTCATCCATCCAGCTACTATACATACCATACGTTCAATAACATAATCGGACGCACACGTGGAAAATGGATTTTCCAATATGAATAAGGTAAGACATAGATAAATACAAGGGATGGTCTAGAGACGTCGATTGCTGGGATGTTCATCTACTTTCTACAGATGTTCCCTATAATAGAGTGAGTTAATCTATTTCTTTGTGCAAATAAAACCCCATTAAGCACAAATCTTTGTCACCCACGAGCTGCATCACAAACACCCTAGTCCTTGCACTTCTATCTGACGGTTATGGAGATCGTGCAGACGAATGAACCATCGTGCGTGCACATGGAATAAGGCATTAGCGATGGCTTTTTGTTACGGTTGATGGTTTTAATTTGCACATTTTAAGACGATAGTGGCGGTGAAGACGTTGACGTGGATGGTGTACACTATTTTGACCTCAAGAAGCTGTTTAGATAATCTGCTTTAAGAAGCATTCTCATTTATTTGATCTTTCGGAAAAGCCCAAAAGAACAAGGCCATAATATATAGGCCCCATTCAAAATAACTTTTGGTTTCAAACTTTCAGAAATCTAAAGTCATTTTAAACGTGTTGACTTCTTAACGCTGTTTTTTTTCCTTTGTATTGTCTGTGGAGATATATGGTTTTTTATTTTCTTTAATTGAATGCCTCAACTAAAAGGTAATAGTCACTATAGTGTCCATTTCAGCTAAAAATCAATGGTTGTAGCCAAAAGTTATCAACAAAAAGTCGTTTTGAACAGAAGCATAGAATTCTAATTCCTACACTCTGGCTCTGGGTGTTGATTTTCTTAGAAATTTACTGCCAATGCAGATTCACCTACTAAAATTCCTCTCCTTTTTTCCCCTCAGACACAAACTCAAACTTTGGCTCCACATTTTCTCACCATTCAATCCGTTCCTCCACCATTCCTCGATGAGTTCTAGCCTTCCATTCTAGGTGTGTCGTGTGTGGAGTGGAGTTATCTGGAGTGTTCTTCGCTGCCTGTTCTTTCTTAACAGCCCATCTGCGATTGAACTAAATATCTGCCACACATTGAAAGATTGAATAGATGACAATTTAATGATGACATGGACGAATGAGGTAACACACATCGAAATGCACCCATCTATCTATACATATATAGAATTCTGACTCCTATTCTTTGGCTCTAATTTTCTCAAAATTTTACTGCCAATGCGGATTCAACTGTTGAGGAACCGTCACTGGCGACCAGTCCGATCGATTCCTCTACTAATGTAAAACCAGATCAATCATAGAAGACAGAGAATAGTAGATTGAAAACACAGAGAGGTAGAGAGAACTCCTGGTCTTTCTTTATTGCTTTCTTTCTGATTCCGTATACAAAATAACCAATAGTACTACCTATTTATGGCCTAATGGTGAGGTGTCCACCATGGGCCAAGACTTCAAGCCCAGCCCTAAGTTTCATAATACTCCCCCTTGGACACTCATCCGACACGTTCATGTATTGTCAAAACTCCATAAAACTTAGTGGGAAAAATTTAGAGAAAGAGTACATTATACATGTTATGCTACGTTGCACAAATTGCCTCATTAAAAACCTTGGCCGAGAAACTTCAGGAAAACTCATCAAGGAAAAAAGAGTACAATCCACCCAATTTCGTTCAATCTTGTAACATCCTGATTTTCAGAGCCATTTTGAAGTTTTAAAAATAAAATTCACCATTTGGATTTTTCTGGAATTAATTAAAGCTTAATTGGAATTTCTAGCAATTAAAAAGAGTTAATATGATTAAACTGATAGACCATGTGGAGGTGACCCCGTATGTGTGATGAGTAATTGACATCTGTTTTAGGAAAGTCAAGTTTGGTTTGTGTGGTTCATGCCTTATCGTTGTGTGGTGCAATCGGTTTGGTCGGACTTGGTCAATTCTGGTCGTCTGAGCTTAGGATGCTTATTCCTCCTGTTTCGACAGATTTTGGCTTTTTCGTGATTAAGACATCTCTATTGTGATTGATTGTTATACTTTATCGTGCGGTGCTATGTGATGTGTTTCTTATCTGTGATGGCTGCAGGACGTTCGAGGCGGAGTCGTGGCGAGGCACGGGATAATCGTACTAGGCGCAGGTGGTGCCGAGGTCAGAACGGTCGAGGTGTGCCGAAGACGGCGAGGGCTCGAGGTAGCTGCGATGCTTGGAAGATAAGGAATAAGGAAGCTTCCCAGAAGGTGCAGGAGGGGCGTTTTGGTGAATACGCAAAGCTGCACTAAAGGAAGTGGATTTGGGTAAAGCACAAAAGCTTAATGGGCAAAGCATGTGGTGAACCCATTAAGCAAGGCTATAAATAGGTGCATGTCTCCTGGTTGTTGGCATGGCTTGTGGTGAGAGTTAGGGTTTTGCTTTTAGTCAAATGACCTTTAGAGATGTTGTTTTGCTTTAAACTTTAGTTGTTGAAAGGATGAAAGGGTAGCAGATGGTGTCTCCTGTAGCTTCTCTGTTCTTGAGTTCCTTCTTGTGTGTGTTCTTCTTGAGAGCTCAAGTGGAAGCATGTACGGTGATTCCCATGTATTAATCGCGTATGGGGACTCCATGTAATCATTCCTCTGTACTCAATCATTCATGGGGATGAATCAATTTCATTTGAGTTGCTCCTGTTTCCTGTTCGTTTCTTCGTGTTCTGTGTGATTTTTGAGCTTTTGCGTTTTGGTGTTGTTTCTTGTTGTGAAGGTGAAAAATGGATTGCTCTGTGATAGGGTTATGATTCTAGACCATTTGGTCAGCTAAAATCCTAGAGCCAAGTGTTTGAATCCAAGATTTTCTTCTGTGTTCTGTTCGTTCCCTGTTTTGCTTTTCTAGGGTTTTGATGAAGTTTCAGTTTTGCTCCAAAAGGATGTGACTTGATTTGCGTTTCTGAGTCCTGAGGTTATTGCTTAGCTACTCTCACGGTTTCATGCTCAAAGAATCAAAGATTTGCAGGGAATTTGAGTTTTAGTGCAGCTCTCTGTGTCTTTTCAGATTTTAGTGAAAATCCTAAATTCTTGGTCTTGAGAAAGGTTCTCTTGGTTCCCTTGGCTCCTCTTGCTATTTAGAACCTGTTCTTGATCTCTTGGCCTGAGGAAAACAGAACTATTTCACCAGATTCCTTGCATTCGGCCAGACTCTGAATTTCCAGTTTTTCAATTGGCTGTCTGCTGAGCATTGCCCCTGTCTGCTCGAGGGCCGGTCAGACCGGTGGTGCCTTGGCGGTCAGACCGGTCCTGTCATGGCGGTCAGACCGGTTGCCATAGCGGTCAGACCGGCTGAGGATGGGCGGTCTGACCGGCCTTGAGGCAACGGTGAGACCGGCGACCAGGCAACGGTCAGACCGACCCATGACCTACGGTCTGACCGCCCGGCTGTTTCTTGATTGCTAAGTTTCCTTTCCTTTGTTTGCTGCCATGCATGCTCTGCTCTGTTCTCATATTTGTTTAATTGAGTTTCCAGTGTGCTTCCAAACCCTTCTTCATAGCTTAGTAGCCATCCTGGACTCCTCACCGACCGGGTATAAAAGGGGCCCGACCCCCGGGGTCTCCTCCGTCCCGCAGCCGCCGCCTTCTCCGCCGCTAGCCGTCGTGCGCCGTCGCCCTAGCCACCGTGCGCCGTCGCCCTCGCCGCCGGAGCTCGACGCCGCCGTCTTCGCCTCCGTCGCCCTCGCCGCCGGAGCTCGACGCCGTTGTCTTCGCAGTCGTCGTCCGCCGCCGTCTGCCACTGCCGGTGAGCCCCGCCGCCGTCCCAAGTCGCCGCCGGCCAGGACCGCCGCTCGATCGCCTCGCCTCGGCCGCGCCCGCGTCGCCTCGTGCCCCGCACCTACGTGCGTCAGCGCTGACGCCAGCCGCGCCCCGCCGCTTCGCCTTTCCGTGCACCCAGTCTGTCATGCGTCGCGCCGCTGCCATGTGGGCCCCGCATGTCGGCCATGAACCCGTAGACTCGTGCACCGTTGAGCTGAGTCAGCCGCCACGCAAGCCCTCCACGTCAGCCCTAAATCCGACATGGCATGCCACGTCGGTGCCACCTGTCAGCCACATCAGCAACCGAGGTCACCCAGGTGCCACGTCAGCATGCCACGTCACCCTGCCATGTCAGCATGCCACGTCAGCCATCTGTGCACACGTGGCCGCCACGCCAGCAGGCCGGTCAGTCCGCACTACCTGTTTCAGCCTACCGTGCACCGAGTCCACAACACAGTGTCATTTTCCAATTTTCAGCCTTTTCCCAAATTAGATTTTTCCAAAGGCCCGTTCTCCCTCGTCCGAACTCCGATTGACCCGATTCTTTTTCCTAAATTCATATAAAATTGAACTCTACCTTTTGGTTCAGGTTTGAGAGTTTTTGGAGTTCATTTGAATTTTATTTGAATTTATTTTGTGTTTCGATTTGCTTTCTCTCTCATTAGATCACGCGTTCGAGGGAGCTGAAGTTGGATTCGAGGATCAAGAGCTATCAACTGAGCAAGGCCAAGGCAAGTCGTGTCCTTTGATCATATTGAACCTAGTTTTTAAATCTATTATGGGGATGTTCAGATCTGGTATGCCCTTTTCTGAATGTGTCATACTAATGCCAGGTCTCAACTGGCTCCCCTTCTGGTTCTAGAGAATTTCAGTGATCGACTGTGTCAAGTCCTCCTTATCCTTCTTCACCAGGCGTCCCCGGTTACTTAGGATTCGAGGGGCCGGTGTTCTCGTCCTTTTATTCTGAGGACTCTGGATGGGATAGGGATACCTTCTATTTTCTTTTTTATTTCAACCCTCTCCCGTGCATTGCGTGCAGGCACATGCGACTTGGTCACGCTCTTCAACTCACTAAAGTGGTCAAGCAGTTGATTTGCTAATACTTGCAAATCAATGATTTTCTGGACTTCTCTATTTGCTTCACTAGTGCACGGGTCATATGCATAGATTCCCGTGGCTTGCTACATAATTTCTAAACATTTTTCATCAATGGGTTGGTTTCCTCCCCCCTAATGTTGGGAAATTATCCTCATCAAATATGCAATCAGCGAAGCGGGCGGTATGCAAATCTCCTGTCATGGGTTCTAAATACCTAATTATGGATGATGTCTCATAACCAACGTATTTTCTATTCTTTCGGAGAAGATCCATTGCAGTATGCTATGGAGGGGGTATAGGTACATAAACCTTGCATCCAAACCTACTGAGATGATAAATTTTTAGTGATGACCCTTGCGCTAGTTGCATAGGTGAATGGATGTTGTAGGCCGATGGTCTAAAGTTAATGAGATTTGCTGCATGGAGGACTGCATGTCCTCAACATGTAGCTGGCAAATTACAATCTACAAAAGAAGTCGGGCAATAAATTTAATTCTCTTGATTAATGCCTCTACTAAACCATTCTGGGTGTGGACATGCGGTACAGAATATTCAACTGTAATTTCCATTGCCATGCAATAATCATGAAATGCCTTTGAAGTAAATTCTCTGGCGTTGTCCATTCTGATGGACTTTATGTGATGGTCAGGGAAAATATTTCTGATGCGAATTATCTGCAAGATCAGTTTTGCGAAAACATGGTTTCTCATAGATAATAAACATACGTGTGACCATTTCGAGGAAGCATCGATGAGCACTATGAACATTTTAAATGGGCCTAAAAGTGGTTGAATAGGACCACAATGTCTCCTTGGACGCATTTCAGGAATACATGGGCTTCATCCTTCACTTTCATAGTAGAATGCCTAATAATTAATTTCCTAGTGGCACATGTAGAGACACAAAATCTTCATGATTCGGGAAATTCTTTACATTAATATTATGTCCTTGTGAATTGTTAATTATATTTCTCATCATCTTAAGACCTGGTTGGCCTAATCTGTCATGCTAGAGACATAAAAGTTTAGAGTTTCTAAATACTGTCTTCAGGGTAGTATAGGCTGTAGGTGCCTTAATGATGGTGTAATATAGCCTAGTTTCTAATGAAGCAAGTTTTTCTAATACTCTTTTTTCATTTGCTTCGCGCTTCGTAATGAGCAGGTATTCTTTACTGTACTCTTCTTCAGTTTCAACGTGAAAACCGTTGGTGCGAATATTCTTAAAACTTAGGAGAGTTCTAGTCGATTCTGGGTATAATAAGATTTCTTGAATGATCAAAGTTGTGCCCATTGAGAGCATAATTATGGCTCTTCCTGAACCTATCATACAAGCATCACTACCGGCGATTGTTGTAAGGCTGCCAGCATTCTTACTAATCGAGTGAAAATAGTTTGTCTCTCTTAAGATGGTATTCGTTGTGCCGCGGTCGGCTAAGCACACTTCCTCCATAAGGCGCCACACGTGTTCTTCGATTCACCGGAGCGATTCGTGCTGATAACGTGTTGAGGAGCCGTCGCTGGCGATCAGTCCGATCGATTCCTCTGCTAATGCAAAACCAGATCAATGACAGAAGACAGAGAATAGTAGATTGAAAACACAAAGAGGTAGAGAGAACTCCTGGTCTTTCTTTATTGCTTTTTTCTGATTCTATATACACAATAACCAATAATACTACCTATTTATAGACTATGATGAGGTACCCACCATAAGCCAAGACTTTAAGGTCCTGCTCGGTTGGGCAGAAAAGCTGTGGCTTATGACTGAAATTGCACTGTAGCCGAATGTGGATTATTTAGCGTAATTAAATTTAAAAAATTTAAAAATAGAAAAAATATATTAGCTCATTATGGACAACACGAACGAATACAGAAAAAAAGAACCGACAAAAAAACTAAAAAAAACCAAAAGTTTAAAAAAGACGAAATTAATAAATAGTAAAAAATAAGTCAGAAACGAGAAGCTGAAATGAATGGGGCCTAAATCTAAACCCAGATTTCCTAACATCAACTACTAAAATCTAACTCAAACTTGGGCTCCAAATTTTCTTACCGTTCGAACCCCTTCCCCCACCGCTCCACCGGCACAATGAACGAACCTCACCAACCCGTACCCTCCCATGAACTTCAAACTCTATCACACTGACGTCTGGGACCCCGTCCCACCATATCCCACAAGTCATCCAGTAAAGTCCCCGCACCAGCCACTTACCAGAAGCACCACCAGCGACTGGAAAAGCACCACTGCCCCCGTGTCTCACTCCCCAACGGCTATATTCCGCACGTACGTACACTGACACGTGGGGCCTGGAGATCTCCCCACTCGCTTTCTTCCCCACCCATGCCCTTGACCTCTTAAAAACTTGAACCCCCGGACCAAAGCGTCCTAAACGACGAGACCCAAACACACGCCGACCGAAGCGAAGCGTCGAACGCATGGCGGCCATGGCCATGGACCCCTCCTCCCCGGCGCCGGATGCGAAGCTCCCAGCGCCTCCGTACCACCATTCCCCTGCAGCGGCGGCCGAGGAGGCCGCGACGCCGCCGCCGAAGCCAGCGGGGCAGAGGTCGCCTGTGCCGTCGCCGCTGCAGCTGTCCGGGTACTCGCTCCACGACCTGCTCCTTCTGTCCCCGCCCCCGAGCTCCCGCCGCAACCGCTCGAGGCAGCGGGCCTCGGTGGGCACGGGCGTGGACGAGAGCCTAGAGATGGCGGGGACGCCGCCGAGGCGGAGGCGGCGCGGGGCCGGCGAGCAGCGCGCGGCGCCCACGGGGGCGTCGCCGAGGAACGCGCGGCGGGCGAGGCGGAGGCTGGAGAAGGAGATCGAGGCGGAGGAGGACGCCGCCAGGAGGGCGCGCAGGAGGAAGTCCACCAGGGCGGCGCCGAAGCCCGCACCGGTGGTGGCTGCAGACAAGGTGGCGCCGGCGGCGGCGGAGAAGGAGGAGGACATGAGCTTGGCTTTGGTTCCGGCTCGCGATGCTGCTACTCACGGTGAGCGAAACTAATCTCCTGTTTGTTCTTGCTAATTACTGATTTGACGAAATAACTGCTCTGAGTGTTCCCTTGTTCTTCGTGCCTGGGGAATTTTTTATGCATTCCGTTCTAAATGTTCTTGTTTTGAGTCACAGGAAATGACGTTGTGCAGCAGTCTGGGTGGAAAGGTCTCTGGGAAAGGATCGTCGAGTTGGTGATGTGGAAGAACGTCGCGAAATCGGCGCTCTGGTTCGGGCTGGGATCCATGTTATTCTTCTCTTGCTCCTTTTCAAGAGAGATCACCTTCAGGCATGCACAACCTGCTAGTATTTTACCTGAGATTCCTGCTTTGCTCTATGATTTTGTTGTTGTTGTAATCTCGTATTGAGTTTCGGGTGATTATTTGCAGTCCAATCTCGGCCCTTTCTCACCTCGGTGTTATGATCTTGGGTCTAGCCTTCTTCAAAGATTCCGTGCCTCAGAGGTATGAGCCAGTGGTAATCGATTTGCTGATCCATTTGAACCGAAGCAAGTAAGTTGAGTTTGCATTTGTAACAGGCAGCAGGTTGCGAGGGGGAGGAGCTTCCAGTTGACCGAAGAGGATGTTCTCCGTGCTGCCCGTGCTGTGTTGCCGATTGCCAACTCCATGATATCCACGGCACAAGTTATCTTCTCTGGTGATCCGTCGATGACTCTCAAAGTATGCCTAAAATTTGGTTCGTGATGTGACATTCTTGCCAAAGAACAATGTTCCCTGGGTAATTGAAATCTGTAATTGCTGAAATCTTAGGTATTGCCTGTTCTTCTGTTCGGTGCCAAATATGGTAGTATGGTTACGGTATGGAGGCTTCTAGCCACAGGTACAATTGAATGCCCAGAACTAGCAAATCAATCTTCGCATGGCTGCACTGTTAATTCATGTTCTGGTTAATGAAACTTTGCAGGGTTTTTCACCAGTTTTACACTCCCAACGCTTTACATCTGCTATTCGAGTCAAATTCATAGGGGAGGTATAATTTACTTGTCCCTACTGAGATTGCCTTCTTTGTTATGTACGGCTATTGTTCAGAGCATATGCCCAATTCACCCCCCCCCCCCCTTGTTTCCTCAGTTGAGATTTTGAGAGATCGGGCTCTAGAAGCGTGGAAGTCTTGCCCCCGCAAGAAACTCGTTGCGGCCACAGCAGTGACAATGTGCTGGAACTTGTTTAGTGTTAAGACACGCGTCATAGCAGGTAGCTATGCTGACATGATCATACATTTGAGATAACTTATTATGTCAATCTCTTTAGACATAATGCAGTGTTTATGAAAATAAGATTTATTCATTAGTTAATGATAAATATTTTAACAGATGTTCATTGATTTGCATCATGGAAAATATTGTTAAAGTTTCCAAATCTGTATGGAGCCAATTTCTGTTAAACCGTTAGTACTGTTTTTTTGAGTAACGAATTTGGAGCAATCTTGGACCCAGATCCCCAGTATAACCTAGTCAGGAATTTAGTGAAAATTTTTTCAAGAAACCAGATGGTTTTCAAGCCTACAAGTTGTTTTCACTTTTTGAAATAGTATTGTAAAATGTGAAGTTTATATTGAAAAATAGTGCTAAACCTATTTAAGCCCCGGGTGAATAAGTTAAATCTCATGCAGTTTCAAAATGTCAATCCATGTAACACTCTAGTTAATATGGAGTAGCTGCTTGAAAAAGCATTTCACCTACTTTTTAGTAATCATCTTCTTAATGTTGATGTTTTTCTTAGACCGGTCATTTCAGTATGCTTATGGTATAAATTGGAAATAGTGAAACGAAATGTCATTTTAGGAAACATGGACATGGAAATCTTACAGATCCACCAAAGTTAACAATCTAACTGTAGGTGATGGAAGATACGTGACATTATCTTCATTACTCTTCTGTATATGCGCTTTGATGCCAAAATACAGCAATCTTCTGAAGGGTTTTGGTGTCACCTCCTAAATTTTGTGATGAAACATATGGCTACTATTTAGTGAAGAATAAACTGAAAGTCAGCTGCTTGTACTGTCTTCCCTATTTGCTTAAATGAACATCGAGCCTCCATAAGAAATTAACAAGATTGGTGTAATGGTCTTATTTGATATTGAACACATGCTTCGAAGATTGATGAACTGACAACATATGCAACACAAATGTTTTTTAGTTCTTTGTAATTTGTAATATGAGATACGAGTAGTGTTTGTTGGTTATTGATATGGAAAGTGTTAGCAGCTTATGTGGGCACAGTTGGAGGCACAACCATTCCATTTCATTATGATTTGGACTGCATTCAAATTCAATTTGACACATGCACAACTTGTTCTCTTATTCAGACATTACCAAATAGATTAATATGAGATAGGAGTAGTGTTTGTTGGTTTTTGATATGCAAAGTGTTAGCACCTTATGTGGGCACAGTTGCAGGCAAAACCATTCCATTTCATTATGATTTGGATTGCCTTCAAATTCAATTTAACACATGCACAAACTGCGCTATAATCAGACATTACCAAATCGATTAACATGGTAGTACATTTCGTGCAGCCTTCATTTCGGTTGTGATACTGCGCTATAATCATCAGTACCGCAAGGCTGATGTGACAACCCCAGAAGGTGAAAGTTGCCAAGATGATCAAGGGCAGAAGATGTAGAAGAGTGAAGTTGCACTTGCACCATAGTCTTCTTACCTATGGAAGCTTGTGACCTGCTATGAAGAGAATTTAGTATTTCTGTACAATAATCGTTTGTTCCACGTCTAGTGGTTTTACCAGCTGTGGCTGGCTACCTCCTAGCTGCAATGTACTTGCAGCAGAGGCAAGAAAATGTTGCAGTTTTATTTTTTTGAAATATTCTGTGTGTTTAGATTTAGTCTCACACTCTTCGATCTATCTGGTTAATAATTTGATGACGAGAATCAACATTGTGTTCGTGTGCAAAACCGTGCCGACGCGGTGTGTAGCTGCCCCCCGTTCATTTTAGTTTGACATTTTGGCTTTTAGTTTATTTTTCATTATTTCTAAATTTTATCTTTTTCTGACTTTTTGATTTTTTTTTTGAACTTTTTTGTTGATTCTTTTTTTCTGCATTTGTTTGCATTATCTGTGATAGGCTAACATATTTTTTATTTTTAAATTTTTTAAATTTAGTTATATCAAATAAGTTACTGTCACTGTAAAGTTACAATATAATTTTAGTCAACTACAATACAGTGTCAGTCATAAGAGTTATTTCAGTCCAAGCGAGCGGCCTCCAAGTTTTATAGCGCCCAGCCGTCAGTCAAACGGGCCTCAATCATGAATCATCAATAGCCTGTAACTTAAGAAGCAGCAAATTGGCTTAGGGCTCGCCGCGCCCTATCAACCCATCTGAACCCACCTGTCAGTGACAACGTAATATTGTGTAATAGCATCATCACTTTTTTTTTAAGAACGAGAAGAGACGAGTAGTCCGCCGCAATTGCGCCGCTAGTAGAACAATACTTTTATAGCTTAGAATTTTGATCAGCAGGCTTTAATTGATTTTTTTATACTACATGACAGTAGAATATACACAGACAAATTGATTGGGGGATAATATTACCCACTTATTCCTTTTTTTGTCATAAATTCTTGTGGATTAGTCTTTGTGCATGATGTGTACTACAAGAGTCTAGTGGACATCTTTCTCATGCGCGAACAACATACGTGTAAGAGCTTTCTTAATTATCTCCGCTTGATTAGTGCGACAACGAATAAATTATGGACCACATTCATCTTTGGCATCGCATTGTTGGAGTTGGATGATCCTAGGATGTGAGTGTACATTGATATTGGGCATCACCATGTGTGATATGCACGTTATGATCAGTGTACACATGCGCCTTGTAGTTTTATCAATTTCTCATTGTTAATCACGTCTTCTTGCTATATTTCTCTTTCGCGTCCACTGCCATCTCTAGCACTTGCATTAGACCTCTAGCTAAAATACCGTGTGCCATTGTTCCTAGGTGCTACAATACATATATATTCAGCTGTAGCTACGTGCTACAATGGCACAACAAATGAACGGTGGGAATCTGGCATGTGGCTAGATAGCTAGGCCTGCGGGTGCACATCCAGCCTTCCAGGGTTCAAGTCTTAGACTTGATGTTGGTGTCCATCAGTTTTAGGAGTATTTATACACGTGTGTGTTCAATGAAAAAACATGTACCCACACTTTGACACTACTACAGAGAATGTTATAACAGGTCATTACTGACGGTTTTCGAACCGTCTGTGATACTTACTATCACAGACGGTTATTAACTTGTTTTAACCGTCTATGATAGTTAAATATCATATATGGTTTGTAGTTAAAACCGTATGTAACTAATAAGATATCACAAATAGTTTCTACTACAAACCGTCTAAGATAGTCAACTATCATATATGGTTATGAGTTAATAACCTCCGTGATATTCTTTTTTATTCCTAAATATATTTATGTTTGTTGGCTAGCCTCAGGAAATGCTAGCCATGCCCTCTGAAACAAACAAAAACACAACAAGTATATATACATCCAATCCACATTCATTTGAGAAACAAGAACATTCATTTCACAAATCAATTAACTCAAAAAAAAATAAATTAAGAGTTTCGTGCAAAATTTTCTAGGAAGCTAGCATGTTTGGAGGCTAGAGCAAGTGCTCAGCTAATTACAGATTACCCCTATTATTGTGGAAGTTAGTCTACATCACCGTTGGAGTAGCTACTCATCCACACACCAATCTAACTAAATCAACACCTGACTTCGGCTTCGGATCTAGACGCAGGCTCCCCTTATCCCACATGTAAGAGTTAGGGGGGAAGAGATAAGGCTTTGGCTGGGCTCGGCCGGTTCGGATCTGGACGCGGTCTCCCCTTATCCTTTCTCCTCCTCTGAACTCTCGGGCGGCAAGACCGGCTCTGCCATTTCTTGACCTGGCCGTATCTCCACCGATGCATCGGGCTTCCTCCTCCTACTAATCCCAGATGAGAGGGCTCGGGCGGCAAGACCGGCTCCATCGTTTCTTGACCTGCCCGTATCTCCACTGATGCGTCAGGGCTTCCTCCTCTTAATCCAGATGAGGGCTCGGCAAGGCAGGCGAATCTGAGAACTCATCAGCCGATTCATACTCTCACATTGGGGATTTGTCTTCTTGGTCGATTTGGGGATTTACGGCAATCTTGAGCTTGCAAGCTCGTCGGGTTGTGAAGTTCCTGGTCTCGGCTACTCTGATTCGAGCTCTATGCCATTTAGTCGCCCTCTGATTTGTGGCTGTGGTGTCTGGTTGTGTGAGGAGGGAGAAGAACATCTTCTTCCTGCGGTTTTGTGTAGTGTCGACTTGTTCCTTGGCTTCTTGATTTAGTGAGCGTTGAATTGAGAAGTTGAACTTTGTATCTACGATTGCCTCTCCGGTGATTCTCTGGTATTCATCGGTGATTGATTTTCTGGGACATTGTCTCTGACGAGCCTAGCCCCTTTTGCCATCACGATGGCTTGGAGTGCCACTGCTCTGTGAGCTTGCTCTCTACTCTGTCTATTATCTATTGTGCATTGTTAGCCGTGCTAGTATATATTTCTGAAATTTGGGTAAGATCTAGCACTGGGAGGACCTTTGCGTGATAATATGTGGTCTTGTGAATTGCTGAATGAAATCTCTGACTAGTTGAAATCACAGTGACAATTTAGACTCTTCTACTAGTGTGATCTCTCATATGTTAGATGATTATCTCTGTTGAGTGTAGTTGATAGCTTTATCAATCGCATTGATACTGCCTCTGCTTGGTCTTGCTTATTGTCTTACTTTGGTTTTGCCGGGAAAATACATATCTGTGCTGGTTTTGCATTGCCGAATATTCATGTTCTTTCTGCAGTGGCATTACTCTGTTATATGTGAAAGATTTCGGTTGAAATCTGCTATATCTGTATGATCTTGACTTAGATACTGCACTGAGGTAATATTTTCTTGATCAAACTAGTAGAAATTTAAGGAATTGTCACTGTGTTTGTAAAATACCGACAAGAGTGGTAGAAGGCCAAGTTTCTTTTGAACTTGTTCAACTCCTCCCTGAGAGCAATACTTCAAATGTCAAATTTGTGCATTATGTAGATTTTAAATGCTTACATGTGTCTTCTATTGAATATATTATAATATGTTAATGTTCTAAATTATATATCTGCTTTGAGAGATAATACATGTACTTCCATGTCATTTTCATATTACTGTATATATGCTTCTTGTGCTTAATCACAATTAGAATTAAAATAGAAATATTGCTAAATCCGCTTAATTTCCAACAACAACAACGCACGCTTCTCTAGTGCCTAATGGGAACAGGTACCAATTCTTTATGCTGATGCATGAATAAATCAAGTCTGTGCTGTGTCACACAGTGCAACAACGCATCATGAATGCCCTGCCATATGGTGCTGATTGGGAAACAAGATTGCAAGGCAACCTTCTGCTTGAGGAGTCAGGTTCAGAAAATATGATCCCAGTAACAGATCTATTGAATTTCTGGGGTACTACCGGAATACAGAAGCGTATAGGATGGATAGGCACGGCAAACGATTGATGTACACCCCAGATGACTTCGAACAGATCTTTGTGGTTTCCTTCCCAATGTACCTACCGGTCATGCAACAAGAGCTTGAGAAGGAAAGTCAACCGAGAGGTGTGAAGCTTCATCTTCTATTTCCAGACTCCAGATGATGTGCTGCACGCTGGAAACTTCAAATGATCGGGCCTGTTTGATATGGCTACGGCTTATGGCTTTTGACTAAATTTTTTAAATTTTGGCTATTTGCGGCAGAGATTACGGAGAGAGAGATACTCGTTTGCGATTTTAGTTTATGCAGATATTGGGTTTTTAACATGTACTACAATTAACTTGTAGATCCCGTCTTAAGAAAATACTCCGTTTGAAAGTTAGGTTCTGTAGCAAAAGCTAAAAGCCGCTTTTAGAAGCCGTAAAGAACAGACACAGATATACTTTGTAGTGCAAGTTAGTCTTTCAGTAGTGTAGTCCTGTTGTCTGCAGAGGAGCATGGATTGATTTTCTACAGTTATGTACACGACACAATTTTAAACAATCTGTAAGTAATTTGTTTCATATCTGAAACTTCAATCACCATTTCTGGTAATGTAACATTTGAGAATACTCTTGTAAAATTTGGTTACAGCCTTGAGAGTATGTCGTTTAAGCCATCCTTCGGGGATAAACCTTCAACACGACTAACAGAGTGTGTTACAAAGTTTTCTAGCAGATTTTAGCTTTTGATGTTGATACTTAGGCCCCGTTTGTTTAGGCTTGAGTTTTTGGCTTTCAGCTTATTTTTTATAATTCCGAAATTTCATTTTTTCTGACTTTTTGGATTTTTTGAGTTTTTTGCCAGTTCTATTTTCCTGTATTCGTTTGTATGATACGTGCTGGGCTAATCTGTTTTTTTATTTTTTACTTTTTTAAAATTTAATTATACCAAATAAACCACTTTCAGTTATAGTGTAATTTCAATCAGCTACAGTGAAAATTCAGTCATAAGCTACAAAAATTCAGCCTAACTAAGCACCACCTTAGTTTTGATTGCTACTTACTGCTTGTCCTTCCTGTCATCTCGAGGGAAGTGCCTACAAGCCCTCACCGCCACGAGAGACCCTTCTACGGAGCTCATTATTTTAGATCCTGTATTTTTAGGTTGTGGCTGATGGTTTATGACTATGATTGATGAATCCAATGTTACTTTGAAAAGACTATCTCAATAAGCTATTTTGAAAAGATAGCGAAAAATGCAGCGAAAACCTTGTCTGTTTATTTGTGGGAGAAATCATGCCCTGAGAATTTATTTTCAATCGAATTATTTTTCTATTGGAAAATGGGATTATGACATCATGCTTACGTCAGCCCTGAGTGGATTTTCGGACAAAAGGCTGACATGTGGGCCCTGATTTATGTGGACCAAGTCCACAGAATAGAGGAAAGGCTGAGGTGGCAAGGGTGCTGACATTGCGCTGAGGTGTTAGCTAACTGGGCCATTTTGCTGACGAGGCAGCCACGTGGTGATGACGTGGCTGACACATGGCTTGGGAGGCTCTCGGTGCTGACGTGGCAGTACATATGGCTGCCACGTGGGCTTGAATGTTGATGTGGCAACCAGGTGGCGCACATGTGTTTGCCACGTGGGCCGAGCAAGGGGTGTGGTGCTGACGCGGCACTGTCCGTGCGGACAGTGCTGGCGTGGGCTGTCCGAGCGGGGAAGAGCTGAGGTGGCGTGCCACCGTGTGCCATGTGGCATGCCACAGAAGCCGGGGCAGCCGCCGTGGCTCACTGGCTGGGAGGCGCTCGGGAACAGGGAGCTCGCCGGAGCTCCGGTGGACGATGGCAGCCAGCGAGAGGCGGAGGAGGGAGAGGAGGCTGAGGGGAACTTGGGGGTACCTGGCGTGGCGCTCGACGAGCACGGGAGGCAGCCGGCGACGAGCGAGGAGTGGCGGTGCAGCTCGGGCTTTGGTGCGGCGACGGTGGGACACTCGGGAGGAAAAGAAGAGTGGAGGGGGAGGTGGTGCGGAGAGAGGGGATGCTCGAGGGAGGGTTTAAATAGGGTTGGGAAGGGAAGGGGCGTGGGGAAGTGGTCGCCGGAGTTGGCGCGGGTGGCGGCGACCGTTGCGGGAAGAGGGAAGTGGGGAGGTGGGGGAAGTGGGGGAAGGTGGGTGCGGGGATGGCGGGGAGACGTTGTGGGGATGGCGGCACACGAAGGGAGGGAGGTGGGCGGCGCTCGCACGGGAAGGGAGCGGCGGTTTTGGCGGCGGGCGTGGGGGGAAGAAGGAGGCGCAGGGGGAAGGGATGACAGGTGGGGCCAGCCGGCAGTGAGAGAGAGGGAGGAGAGGGCAGCTGACATGTAGGGCCGTGGAGAGAGAAAGAGAGGGGAGGGAGCGGGCTGCGGGGATTGGTGACACGTGGCCTAGGAAAGAAATCGGGCAGCCGGGGGGTTAAGTGGGAGGGGACGGTGGGATGGGCTCGGGCGGCGATGTGCGCGAAATCGGGCCGCACACGTGTCGCACGGAGAGGGAGGGAAGGCGAGTTGAGCGGGTGGTCGGATGGCGGTGACATGGGTGCATCTGGGCCATCCACGCATCGGCCGGAGGGAAGGAGAGGATATTTAAAATTTTATTTTCGATTTTGATATTCAGAAAAGCCGAGGAAATTCATAAAGGCTTAAAAAAATACCAAATAAATTCAAAAAATTTCAGAAAAATTCATAGAAGCTCCTGGAACCATTTTGTACTTAGTTAAATTATTTCCAACTAAAGTTGGTGTTATATTTCCATACTAAAAATACTTTATAATTTCAAAATAGATTTTGAAACTCTAGAAAAACTGAGAAAATCCAAATAAAAGCCAAATAAATTGTAATTATTAATTTGACATAGTAGTTTTTTAATAGAAAATCAAAATATCATTTTATTTAATAATATTTTTAGGTTTTTACTTAAATTACTTTTCAAATCCAGCCTTTTTAAAACAGAAATTCAGGCAAATCCAAAATAAAAATTAGGTGACAAAATACTTATTTTTATTTTAAACCAAATTAATGTAATTTAATTTTTTAAAAAATTTGAAATAAACAGCTGGGATGTTACAAACTACCCCCCTTAAAAAGAATCTTGTCTCCGAGATTCGGGTTGGCTTGCAAGGAAATGGATTTGGATCTTACTCTACATGGCTTGAGCTGATATCTAATTCAGGTGTCCTTTCATGAACTTCTTTGGCCTTCTATTTGCTACCTGAAGGTTGTTGGTTGTTGCTTCAGGGGTACCATTCTTCACTACCTGTTACTTCTTGGGGCAGTTGTTAGCATAATGCCCTGTCTCATGGCAGTTGAAACAAGTAAATCTTGCTGCAAGGTTCGGGTCCTTCAAGACCTTGTTATCTTCAGTATTGGGGGAGGTGTCAGCGGGGACTAGCTCTCCTGTTGATGACGATGGCTGGAATTTGTTGGCCTGAGGTGGAGCTCTTCTAGCTTTGGGAAAGCTTTCGGTGTTCATGTGCTGAGCATTCATACGTCTTTTCCGATTCTCCATCTCCTGGTGCTTGGACTCTTGGCGAATCGCCTTGCTGACGAGTTGGTGGAAATCAGCGTAGTTGTTGGAGAGAAGTTAAACCGATAGGTCATCATTGAGTCCTTCTAGGAACCTTTCCTGTTTGGCTTCGTCTGTAGCGACGTCTTTAGATGCATAACATGCCAACTAGTTGAACTTCTGCATGTACTCGTTTGTGGAGCAGTGCTCAAAATTTCCTCTTCTTGAGAGTGATGGTGCTAGTGGGAACATGAGCTTTGCGGAAGTTCTGTATAAACTCATTCCAAGTGATGGCTTGAACATTGGCGTGTGCGGCGGTGTAAGTGTCCCACCATTCTGAAGCTGGTCCGCTCAGCTGATGCGAAGCGAACAAAACTCTTTCCCAATCACTGCATTGGATAGTGTCCAGCTTCTTTCCCATGACTCTTGGCCAATCATCTGCGTCCATGGGGTCAGTGCTGCTGGAGAAGGTTGGGGGACGCACCCTCATAAATTATGATAGTCTTGATTGTGGAGCTTGAGCTGGTATTAGCAGAGCTGGTTGTGCAGGGTTGTTGGTGGTCTACGCTAATAGTTGAATAAGTTGATTTTGGTTTGCCATCATCTGAGCCCAATCAGGTTCACTTGCTGGCAAAGGAGTGGGAACAGGCTGACTTCCTTGTGTCCCATTAAGGTTGTCGTTGCTGTTGTTCCTTGTGCTCACCATCTGCTTAAGAATTAGGAGAGAGAAGACTCAAGGAAAAAGGGAGAAAGAGGGGACGTTTTCCACAACCCAAAAACAAAATTCCAACTTAGCAAAACTTTTATTAATCTCATAATAGGTACTAGTTACGGCTGCTGACAGAAGAGGTAACTGACAGCTCATAACAATGTTCCTTAACTAGCCTAACAACCTATCCTAAAGGGGTAAGGGTCATCTTGGAGTCATCCTTCGTGGCTCTCAAGGCACAAAACATGACCCTTCGATGTGAAGACGGAAATGGCGGCAGAGACGAAGAACTCTTTACGAGCGGCTTCTTGTCTAGCTCTTTCAAACGAGTAACCATTTCCCTTGAAGTAGTAATGAAGACTTCCTTGTCCAGTTCGCTTGGTAATGAGTAGAGTGAAGTGATGTCCCATCGTCTGATCTCCATGGCGGTCTTCTTTGTGCAAGTAGATAGCTCGGCGTTGGAAACCCAAACGACGAAGTAGTCGATGAAGGCCTATACTCTATCCATCATTTGGTGCAACTTGATAAGTGTTCATCTATAATTGTTTGAAGAAGAAAGAAGTTAGAAATATGTTTTTGAATGATAACAATAAAGATGAGGAAGAGTTGAGGGATGAGAGAAAGCAAAGATTGAGGGGTAAGGATAAGCATTACACACACACACACACACACACACACACACACACACATATATATATATATATATATTTGAAATTACTGTTCATTAAAGATAAGTTCTTAGGGTCTGACCATTCTATTCTACCTACGGTCACGTCTTAGAGTTGTTATGGTTCTGATACCACCTTTGTCGGAACCCGGAGCAACAACTCCTAGATCCTCTGTGTAAATCGCACTAGTCCAGGAACTGCTAGTGCACACAGTAGAACAAAGGTACATATCAAGCACAAATGACCAATTATATTAAATAAAAGAGTACGGCCTTATGGCCAAGTCTTACATCAATGCTCATTGGCAACAACAATAAAGCAAATAACTGCGGAAGCAAACTAATTAAAAGCGAATTCCAAGCAACGATAGTAAGACGCGGTCTACTCGTCCAAGTCCTCACCGTTGTCGAAGTCGTCTTCCTCTGTGTAGAGATAGCAAGGTGAGTACAAACTTGTACTCTGTAAATCACACAGAGAAATGCAACATAATGATAAGGCGTCAATGGAAGGCTTATAGGGTTAGTTTGAGCATAAAACATCATTTTAAAAAAAATACAATAATAGATTAAAATTATTGAATTTAATACAGTAAGTAAAACATTACATATAATTGAAAATAATACCGTTAGTGCAGGCTCCGACCAAACACTAACCTAACCACGGGCATCCCACCCGGACCATCCTTTCCAAAAAGATCTCGTATGTATTCCATCCATCCACATGTTTTCAACCACTTATGGATTCCATCCATCCACAAGCTTTCAATCTCTCATGAATTCCATCCATCCACAAGGTTTTCGAAAACCGTTTTTGAAATACAAAGTCTAATCCATGAAAAACTTTTACTCAGCATGCCTATGACCGTGGATTAACTAAAAAGGTTTTCGAAAACCGTTTTTGAAATACAAACTCTAATCCATGCTGAGTAAAACTCTAATCCATGATCATGTCAATGGAGGAATTAAAAAGTAGGCAATAACTAAATTAAAACTGAATTGAGATACATTGAATAAAATTAAGCATGCAATGTAATTTAAATCAAAATAATTTTATTTGCAAACTAGGTACAACATGGTCAAGGAGTATAACTTGCCCTGCTCCACGGATGGGTGTGAATCGTCGTCGTAGAATTCTCCCGAATCGTCGTAGTCTACACATGAAGATAACGCACTAAATTCAAATAAACTCTAAATATTTAAATTGAGGGCAGAAATGGATAGAGGGAAATTTTTGATGAATTTAGAAATTTGAATGGGCTCAATCGGAGTTAGGACGAAGGAGAACGGGCTCTCGGAAGTTTAAAATTAGAGAAAAAGTATAAACTGGATTTTTGGAATTATTTTTTCAAAAGAAAAATAGGAATTATGACGTCAGCCCTGAGAATTTATTTTCGGCCAAATTATTTTTCTATTGGAAAATGGGATTATGACATCATGCTGACGTCAGCCCTGAGTGGATTTTCGGACAAGAGGCTGACATGTGGGCCCTGATCTATGTGGATCGTGTCCACAGACTCGAGGAAAGGCTGAGGTTGCAAGGGTGCTGACATGGCACTGAGGTGTCAGCTGACTAGGCCATTTTGCTAACGAGGCAGCCATGTGGCGATGACGTGGCTGGCACGTGGCTTGGGAGGCTCTTGGTGCTGATGTGGCAATACATGTGGCTGCCACATGGGCTTGAATGCTGATGTGGTGGCCAGGTGGTGCACACATGTTTGCCACGTGGGCCGAGGAAGGGGTGTGGTGCTGACACGGTGCTGTTCGTACGGATGGTGCTGGCGTGGCACTGTCCGAGCAGGGAAGAGCCGAGGTGGCACGCCACCGTGCACCATGTGGCGTGCCACGGAAGCTGGGGCTGCTACCATGGCTCACCGGCCGGGAGGAGCTTGGGAACCGGGAGCTCGCCGGAGCTCTGGTGGACGGCGGCGGCCGACGAGAGGCGGAGGAGGGAGAGGAGGTCGAGGGGAACTCGGGGGTACCTGGCACGGCACTCGGTGAGCACAGGAGGCGGCCGACGACGGGGCACGGGGAATTGGTAGCCGGAGTTGGCGCGGGTGGCGGCGGCCGTTGCGGGAAGAGGGGAGTGGGGAGGTAGGGGAAGGTGGGCGCGGGGATGGCAGGGAGACGTTGCAGGGATGGCGACGCAGAAGGGAGGGAGGTGGGTGGCGCTCGCGCGGGGAAGGGAGCGGCGGTTTCGGCGGCGGGCGTGGGAGGAAGAAGAAGGAGGCGCGAGGAAAGGGATGACAGGTGGGGTTGGCCGGCAGTGAGAGAGGGAGGAGAGAGCGGCTAACGGGTGGGGCCGTGGAGAGAGAAAGATAGGGGAGGGAGCGGGCCGCGGGGATTGGTGACACGTGGCCAGGGAAAGAAATCGAGCGGCCGGGGGGTTAAGTGGGAGGGGACAGCGGGATGGGCTCGGGTGGCGACGTGCGCGGAATTGGGCCGCACTCGTGTCATATGGAGAGGGAGGGAAGGCGGGTTGAGCGGGCGGTCGGAAGGCAGTGATGTGGGTGCATCTAGGCTGTCCACGCGTCAGCTGGAGGAAACTCATAAAGGCTTAGAAAAATACCAAATAAATTTCACAAATTCTAAGAAAATTTATAGAAGCTCCTGGAACCATTTGGACTTAGTTAAATTATTTCCAACTAAAGTTGGTATTATATTTCCATACTAAAAATACTTTATAATTTTAAAAGAGATTTTGAAACTCCAGAAAAAACTTAGGAAATCCAAATAAAAGCCAAATAAATCCAAATAATTATTTTGACATAGTATTTTTACAGTAAATCAATATATCATTTTATTTTATAATATTTTTAGGTTTTTACTTAAATTACTTTTCAAATCCAGCCTTTTTAAAATAGAAATTCAGGGCAAATCCAAAATAAAATTTAGGCAATATAATACTTATACTTATTTTGAACCAAATTAATTTAATTTATTTTTTCTTAAAAATATGACATAAACAGCTGGGCTGTTACAACCTCCCAGATCGCTCAATTGACTCAATCGTTATAAATACCTAGGCATGCTTTAGATGTCTTCGCCTCACTCCAATGCCCCTGTCGCTGCAAGGAATCATTCCCTAATAGCCCGTTGCTTGCCAGAGGCTCCTTCTTCTTCAACTCTAGCCATTCAGAGATCGGCAAATAGGAGATTTCCTTGGCCAATTCCGCTCGGTTGAAGCTTCACCGCACCCTCCTCACCCTGTCCCCATCACCAATTCGGGCTGCCACTACCTATGCAACACTGTTACCATGCTCCTCTTCGCACCTCCGCTGGTCCACACCATACCATCTTGGCCTTCCTCGAGCCCACCTAACTACTCAGGTAGGCTTCTAATAGCTCGTAGATGCTTTCTATTCAGGGAATTGGTTCAATTCCTCTCTGTTTGTTGTAGCATCGTACGTCCTGTTCTGCCGCTACTTGGGCTCGTCGTTGGCTACCACACTGATCAAATTGAGTCGGGAGTTTTGGCTAGTAGGTGCGCGGATCTCGATGAACCCATTTTGAGTATGCTCATTGATCACCATGCTATCCCGTGATGAACTACTGTAGCTTGGTGGTTAATTAATGGCCATGATCAGTCGATCGCTAATCCTACTAACATGCGGGCCCTCTTAGTTTAATTAGCGCATGGTATCAATGACATGTGGGTCCTCTACAGTTTAAAAACTCTTTTAAAAATCAGTTAAGTAACCAAGAACCACTAATATATGGGCCCTATTCGCAGTGGCTACTGTATGAGAGCCCCACCTATCAGTCACAGTGACATTTTCCAATTAAAAGATAATTTGGAAAGAAATTAAAATCAATGGGCCCCACCTATCATACACAGTAGCTTTTTCAATTATAAAATAAATAGAAAATGAAATTGAAAACCCCAGCGGGACCCACCTGTCAGAGAGAAACTCTCCCCCTTTTTAATTTCTGGAATTAAATTTAAAACCAAATTTCAAATGGCTTGTTCTCTTCCACCCTAAGTCCAAATTTAGTAAAATTTGTTTCTGAATTAATAAAAATCAAGACATTTCCAATGGAACTAGAATCTTGAACTTTGGAGTTCATTTAAATTTCTATTTGAATCTATTTCCGTTTGCAAGTATTTATTTGAGTTTATGCATATTCGTTTACATAGCGTACGAGGAACAAGCAGATGAAGAACCTGAGGCAAGCCAAGATCTGCAAGACCAATCAACCTGTGAACAAGGTAAGTCAATACTTTGATCAAATTGTATCTACATTTTATGTGACTTATTTTAGTTTATGTTCGCCTTAAGAATTTAGATACGTGCCTATGATACATAGTGATTCCATTATATTCCATTCCTTGAAATAATTGAACACTAAGCCCTTGTCACCCTAGAAACTAGACATTAGCTATAAGTCATATTTAAAGCATCATGCTTAGTCTTGCTTAGACACTCGGGGGTATTAATTTGCCCTGATATCATTTTTACAAGAAAACTTGATTTGGGCAATCATTGGTAGAAAGTGGCTGGTATGTTGTAATATGGTTATTTTATGATTCCAAAAACCTCAACTTGCTTAAATATCTAGGCGGATGGTATGGGAGGCTACTGCAGTGGATGCACGAGAGTGTTAGATTGTGTTAGAATCGCCCAAATAACTCTAAGGACTGAATCTTGTATGACCTCCCAGTGTAAAACAGTGCGACCACAAGTTTATAATGGGTACGACCTGGCTAATTAATTTGTATCGATCCAGTGTGGGTTGCACCATAGGTGTGATCACATGCAAGGGGATGGAAGTATCCCTTTGATGTGATGATGCAAGAGAGGGCTTCTGGAGGGATGATCATATCCCACAGTGGTGGAAACCTTAGTGAGTATGGTGTCACTAGGAAGATACTTCGTAAAGGCCTTGAGGTGATCTTGATCTGCTTGTCTAAGGATACAGGTGGAACAGACAAGCTAGTTGCCTCTTCTGGGTAAAGTGTGTGACCTTTGCAGAATAAAAACTGTTTGAACAGCCGTGCCCATGGTCATGAGCAGGCGTTGGGAACCTATAGGAGTTAGTGTCTATTTATAAAAACTTTGTGGGTAGAATGAAAGTTGGTTTGTGTTGCCCTAGGTGGTCGGTCCCAGTGATGATATTAGGGGAGTATAACGCTAAAGAGCTTACATTGGATGCTGGAAGCCATGTAATGGTTGATGGATCCTGCATTATTATTAATATTGCAATCTTTTATGTATTCTAGAAAATCAACTTTAGTTAAAATTGCTAAGTCATAGGGATTTCTATTATTCATATTTGTCAACTAAGGCATTTAGCAAAAGAACCACATCCAACCTTGCTCAAACATGAATCTATAATAATGCATTTTGTGTATTAGCTCATGAAGCATGGTTGATTGTGCTCACCCTCGCTGACTCAATTAACTCAGAAGTGGAGGAGTAAGACCCTTATGCACACCACAATGCACTAGGTCTAGAAGGTGAAGAGGACAAAGGGACTAGAGAAATAATTAGCATGACAACTTTTGCCCCCCAGTCACTTGCTAGTGGGGAGCTTATGGCCTCGCTTTTGTTAATCTATCTTGTTTCCGCATTTGCATTGTAAGTATTTGGCCTAAGTGCTCCCTTTATGTAAACTCCGAGGGTAATATTATGGAATGGTATGGTCTAAGCGTGCATGAAATGATTTAGCAATGTATTTGTGAGCATTATCTACTGATCTAGTGAATAGTGTGATGGAATCATAGAGCTGTCTAGATTATAAAATCTGGGTCTGACAAATCTCATTCAAATAGGGAGAGAAAGAAAAAGATGCATGGTTCAGCAAAAAAATAAGTAGACTTAGTCTGCCAAGTGGCGTGCCATGTCACGGCACGGTCGCACATCACAGGTCATAAGTCACTCAATTTTCCAAGCAAAAGTATGCAAATACGCATGTGCGTGTGCATGTGTGTTTAGCCAAGCTCTTCTCATGCCATCCCATCCATGTGTCATACGATTTAAGGAGTGGCAAGGACTCCACCTTATAAATTGATCTCGTTCATTTTGCCTTAGCAATAGGTACTAAACCATTCATGCTTCGAAATTATAAAAAATGGGCCTCACTCATATGGGCCTATTTCTAACAATCCCCCACCAATTCTAAAGCAAGTAGCAAAAAGATGTCAAATATATCGTACTAAATGTAAGTCCCGTATGGGTTAACTTACATTTAGATTGGCAAGATTCATCTTCTCACAGCTAATAAATGGACTACGCCTTGAATTCACAACTTTTTATTGTCAGACTCCACTTGAAATCTCAACTGATACTAGGCTACCAATGAACCATATCTAAACAGAGTGTTATATGGTTATACTCCCTTATCTGCTTATGAGCTTTCTAGAGAATGCCCTATTCTCGTGAACTGTGACCACACAGTTAGGCTCAAGTAGTTGTATTTCTTTCTAGGTATCCTGCAGGCTAATATCTTTTTCTCATTTGGACAATAGAATACATTAAGGCTTTATGCCAACTTTCCATACAGTCGAGAGTACTTTGTTTATTATGACATTGGTACAATGAATATGTACTCTCTTGTTACAACATCAACTTGCTTTTCCCATTACTTAATTCACAGGATCTCCGATCAAGAAGGTATGGGTTATTATTGTGATGTAACTCAAATAGGTTTTATTCCCATATCGATAGATACAACATAAATCATTTTTCATGCTAACCCCTTTGTAAAAGGGTCTACCAGATTTTTCTCAGTGCGAATATAGTTCATAGTAATCACTCTAGAGTTTCTTAGGTTTCTGACAGATTTAAGCTTATGCTTCACATGTCTAGAGAACTTCATATTATCCTTAGTACTTGTGACTTTAGCCAACACTCTTTGATTATCGCGGTGAATCAGGATTGCTTGTATTGGTTTCTCAACCAATGGCAAGTCCAACAGAAGCTCTCTCAGCCATTTAGCATCAACAGTGGCTATGTCAAATGTTAAAAGTTCTACTTTCATTGTTGACCTCGTTAATATGGTATGTTTGCAAGATCTCCATGGAACTGCAGAACCAGCTAAAGTAAACACATAGCCACTTGTAGGTTTGATCTCATCCACATTAGAGATCCAATTGGAGTCATTGTATCCTTCTAATATAGAAGGGTATTCAGCACAATGAATTCCAAAAGTTCTTATGCCTCTCAAGTAGCGCAACACACTTTCAAATATCTCCCAGTAATCATCTCCTGGGTTAGAAGTAAACAAACTTAATTTGCTCATAGCAAATAAAATGTGAGGTCTTATGGCACTAGCTAAATACATGAGTGACCCAATAATTTGTGAATATCTCAATTGATCTTTTTCTAGCTCTTGGTTCTTTCGAATCTTAATGCTTGCCTCATAGGGCATTGGAGGAATTTTGCAGTTTTCAAAACCGAACCAGCTTAATATTTTCTCAGTAGAATGGGATTGGTTCAAAGTGATCCTATCCTCGTTCTTAATCAATTTAATATTCAGAATGACATCTGCCTCTCTCAAGTCTTTCATATCAAAGCATCAAGATACATAATTGCCATATTTATCAAGTGCCACCTGCTTCATATCGATACAAACACATCGGCCAAATATGTTACTTTGTTATTTCTAGATAATACACATGATGCATATACTCTCGATATATATGAATATTGATATATCATATATATCGAGAGTGTATGCGTCATGTGTATTATACAAAAATAATAAAGTAACATATGCACAGCTTGCACTATGTAATTTATCAAAATAAATAGTGCACAGTCAGCTTGCATATTTTCTGGAAGCAAATTGCAGAAAAGCTCTAGATAAGTTTGCACCAAATTAATAACAATTACCAGTGAATAAGAGTGTTCATGCATTTTAAAAGAATGCAACAAATGTATAAGGGGGCATTCTGTGGTTGCTGAGGGATATATGCATATCCCTTTAGAGAAGAGCACTAGATAACTTGTAACAAATTAAGAGCAATCAAGTGTGATTAGTGGGCAGATAGATATGTTCATGCATCCTAAAAAGTATGGTGGTTGAGATATGCATATGCACCTTACAAGCCATTGAGATGTATCTCGTAATAATTGAATAAAATTATACAGGATCGGCCCTCACCTTACTAGACTCAAGCTGTATGTATTCGGATGCAGATCGCTGTGTTACCTCGTAAATATAGACCGTTGCCTTTTTCTGAGGTATAGGTTAAGCCAAACCAACCTCCTTCACATTACAACTTCTCTAGCCATTCAGCTTTGAACTGGTCCAAATACTTCTTCAAAGCGACTATGTAAATCAAGGCGTGAATGCTGTTGAGGAACCGTCGCTGGCGACCAGTCCGAGCGATTCCTCTGCTTAGAACAAGAACGAATCAATCACAGAAGACAGAATAATGGATTGAACACAGAGAGAGGTAGAGAGAACTCCTGGTCTTTCTTTATTGCTTTCAATTGCATTGGTGTACATAATAAGTTGGTATGGCTCTCTATTTATAGTCTACGGTGGGGTGCCCATAATGGGCCAGGACTCCTGGCCTGGGCCCAGGTTTCTCAACACTCCCCCTTGGGCACTCATCCAACACGTTCATACCTCACTAAAACTCCATAAAACCCAGTGGAAAAAATTTTGAGAAAGTGCACATGATACATGTCATGCTGCGATGCATGAGTTGCCTCATTAAAAACCTTGGTCGAGAAACTTCATGGAAAACTCGTCAAGAGAAAAAGAGTACAATCCACCCAATTTCATTTGGTCTTTAAAACTTTATTCTTTTGGGTACTTGATCTTCATGATCAAGATTTATTAGCGGGCTTGAGAGAATTCTCACCCTGAATTCTACACTTCTCTAAGTCTCATCATTCCAATCCCCCGCACGCACCTTTTAAAGCTAGATGCGGGGAGTGACTTAGTGAACAAATCTGCTAGATTTTCACAAGACTTAGTATGCAGTACTTTGATCTCGTCCATCTTTTGCAATTCATGTGCATAGAAGAACTTCGAGTTGATATGCTTGGTGAGATGACTCTTCACATAACCTGTTTACACTTGTGCAACGTAAGCGGCATTATCTTCATAGATAATTGTGGGGGTTTGCACAATGTTCATCCCACACGACTGCTAGATGTGGTGAACCATTCGGCGGAGCCAAGCGTAATCTCGTGCGGCTTCATACAGTGCTATAATTTCTGAGTGGTTCGTCGAAGTAGCTACAAGGCTTTGCTTAGACGATTTCCATGAAATTACAGTTCCACCACACAGGAATACATAACCTGTTTGTGACTTTGCGGTATGCGGGTCCGACAAGTACCCAGCATCTGCATAGCCAATCAAGTTCAGATCTTGATTCTTTCTGTAAAACAATCCAAGGTCCTTACTTTCTTGGAGATATCAGAAGATGTCCTTTATGCCCTGCCAATGCTTTTTGGTGGGCTCTGCACTGTATCTTGCTAACAGGTTCACGGCAAATGCAATGTCCGGTCTAGTGCAGTTTACTAAGTACATGAGTGCTCCCACTGCACTCAAGTATGGGCATTCTGGTCCTAGGACTTCCTCCCCCTCTTCCCTAGGTCAGAAAGGATATTTTTCTTGCTACAAAGGCCTACCGATCATTGGTACTTTCGATGGGAATGCCTTCTCAAAGCCAAACCTTTCAATTACCTTCTGAGTGTAGGTCGACTGATGTACCAAAATTCCTTCAGGGACATGCTCAAGCTGCAGGCCTAAGCAGAACTTGGTCTTACCCAAATCTTTCATTTCAAATTCTGACTCCAACTAGGAGCTTGCTTCTTTTATGTCTTCGACTGTCCTGATGATATTCAGATCATATACATACACAGAGATTATACAAAATCCATTATGGGATCGTCGTATAAATACACAAGGACAGTCTTCATTGTTCGTGTAGCCTTTCTTGCAGGGAAAGTCACTCAAGCGATTATACCACATTCTTCCAGATTGCTTCAGTCCATACAATGACTTTCTGAGTTTCACACTGTACAGATATCTATTTGCTCTGTCTTGGCTCGGGAGAGGGATTCCTTCAGGGACTTCCATATAAATCTCCGAATCCAAGTTACCATAAAGGTATGCAGTCACAACATCCATCAATTTCATTTCTAGGTTCAAGTTTACTGCCATTGAGATCAAATATCTAAAGGTAATTCCACTCATGACTGGGGAGTAGGTTTCTTCATAATCAACTCCAGGACATTGAGTGAAACCTTGTGCTATTAGCCTTGCTTTGTATCTCACTACTTCGTTTCTTTCATCTCTTGTGCCCTACGGGGTGCACATGGGGAGGCGTGCGGCATACGGGCCCAAACACCTCTCTTTTGTTTAGAGATAGCAATTCAGGTGCTATTGCCTTCTTCCAATCTTCCTAATCAATGATCTTTTCTGTGTGATGCCATGCATAAACCGAACAGGAAGGAAACAATGCAAAAAAATTTCCCCCTTTTTTTGATTTATAATCTACGATGCAATCAACATCTACCCCTTTTCGCAATCTACCGATCGACATTGTGCCGGCGACTTCAGGTCTGCTCATGGTAGATTATGGCGGATTTGCATCGTTTTTCTTTTCCAATCTACAGTGCAATCAACATCTACCCTTTGATGCAATCTACCGATCGACATTGTGCCAGCGACTTCAGGTCTACTCGTGGTAGATTAGGGCGGATTTGCACCGTGGAGATTCAATCTAGAACACGAAAGAAAATGCGAATTCAAAGCGATCTCTAGAAAATTCAATCTGTGCTTCGATGATTACCTTCGTCCACCGAAGCAAAGTCTTGCTGATAACGTGTTGAGGAACCGTCGCTGGCGACCGGTCCGAGCGATTCCTCTACTTAGAACAAGAACGAATCAATCACAGAAGACAGAATAATAGATTGAACACAAGGAGAGGTAGAGAGAACTCCTGGTCTTTCTTTATTGCTTTCAATTGCATTGGTGTACATAATGAGTTGGTATGGCTCTCTATTTATTGTCTACGGTGGGGTGCCCATAATGGGCCAGGACTCCTGGCTTGGGCCTAGGTTTCTCAACAAATGCATTGCATCGTGGTGTTGTTGAACCGCATCTTCCCGGCAACAGGAGGTGGCATCGCCCTGAGGCAACACCGCGGCAGAACAAATAGCAATTAGGGAATCTATTTTTTCTAGGAACCTACGATGGTACAAGTTGGCAGCACCGTGGCAGCAAAATGATGGGTGTCTGATCAAGGGGCTTTAGTGTGCCTTCACTACTATAGAGTCATCCTATATGTCTCATCATAGACGATTCAACATAAATCATCAGTGATAAAATTACCAAAGACAGTTTTTATTCTAAACCGTCCGTAATATTATCACAGACGGTTCAAAACAAAAACCATCTGTGATGCTTATCACGGACGGTTTTTGTTTTGAACCATTGGTGATATTATCATAGACAATTAGGATTAATAACCATCTGTGATGTCGGCATATGTCACAAATGGTTTTTTATTTAAACCATCTGTAATATGTTTCCCACAACTCTCTAAAATTTCATAATCTCCCACCTGAGACCGAGTAGGATTTCGTTTTGAGATACCTTTAGTAAATGGGAATAACTTTTGTATACAATGTCCATTTTCAATGTTCGTGTACTCGTTGGAAAGCTAACGACAAGTTTGATAAAAAAAATGCGACATGCTTGCGCTAGTTGCCCTTTAAGACCCCCAAAATCAGCCATCTTTAGCCTCAAATTTGTGTCGCAAGTTTTTGGTTTCTATTTTTACCAAACTGATCGATCTTTCGTTCGGAATTTGGAGTTTGTCTTGACTGTAAAGTTGTAGATTTC
Organism: Dendrocalamus latiflorus; assembly: GCA_017311315.1. Lineage (NCBI taxonomy): Eukaryota > Viridiplantae > Streptophyta > Magnoliopsida > Poales > Poaceae > Dendrocalamus > Dendrocalamus latiflorus. Next base: position 29,758,147 of record CM029634.1, read on the forward strand.
ATCAAAACCTTTCAAATGAGCGTATATAAGCCATATAGAACTTTACTACTTTACCTTTTGAGACTAGCTATTTATATTGCACTAGTATATATGTATACATTGTCTTTGATAATTATGTATCACAGACAGTTTGTGGTTCAAACTGTCTGTGATAATTATGTATCGCTGATCGCTGGGCCCGTCAATCCTCTCCAACCCAATCCTAACCAATAGAAACCCACTAACCTCCACCCCACAGATTGTAGCTCCACCTCTTCGTCGCCTCGCCCATTTCACCAAAAAAATTTCTGCTTCCGCCTCTCCCTCCCCTATACATACTCACCTAAACCCATCCTTTACCGCGCTCAAAATCTCTCTAGCCTTCTCACCATCCTCCTCCTCGACCCCGACCCTAATGGCCCTTATGAAATAGACGACACGCAAGTCTACGGGCAGCAAGATGCCATAGAATCAGCTAGCTACCAACATGGCGCTCAAGTCAGCGCCGACGACAACAGGCGTCAATGACATCCAGCTCGCGTGCTGCATCAGGGGCGAGAGAGCCTAGGCATAGAGGTCTTATTGGTGCAGTTGAGCTTCAACTGTTTGTTAGGATCTTTACTTTTTCTATGTTCTTATCATGTTTAAGAGTTGGGTTTGTAGGATTATGAGATATTTTCTTACCATGTTCTTTCTGTGTTAGAAGGGTAATTTACTAGTTATCTTGCTATGCTGTAATAATGGATTCTAATCTTAATGGAGATGGAATGTATTGTTGTATTTGCTATCATATTTGCTTGTTTTCAAATGGCATAGCTAACATTTCTTGAAGCTAGACAAAAAAAAGAAAAAATTTAGCTATAGAATGAACTATCGTAAACGGTTTTGTGGTATAAACTGTCTATGAAGGATTATCACAAACGGCTCGAGCCAAAAACCGTCTCTGATACTTGCACATCATAGACGGTTCTAGTTACCAACTGTCTGTGATGCAAAAATGTCACAGACGATTTTATATACCAACCGTGTGTGATACTCATCCATCACAGATAGTTGGTAGCTAGAACCGTCTGTGATGTGCGAGTATCACATAAGGTTTTTGGTTTGAGCCATCTGTGAAGTGTTCTTTACAGACGGTTCTAGTTACAAACCATCTGTGCTGTATTTATCACAAATGGCTCATAAATCGTCTGTGATAATGTAACAGCCCAGCTGTTGCTTGATCGTGCAAAAATAGCACACCCGCAAGTGCACGGGTTGCCACTGAAATAGCGGCGAGTGTCGTGTTCTCCACAGGGACTAGACTGAGGCTACCGGTGCTCAGCTAAAGCTAGGTCAAACAAAACGGGGGAGAACTAAGCCTAAAACGAGTACAAAATCGACCAAACAAACTATCAAACAACGACGAAACGAACGAAATAAATGACAGACGACAAAACGATCGACCGTACGAAAGGACGTCGTACGACCGACCAAACTACAACGACGACTAACGAACGACACACTACTGAACAATGACACTACTACCGTCCGACGACCTAATTAACTACCGATCGCTAGACAGAAAGAGGAAGGCGAGAAGCACGGAGGGAGTCTAGAAGCAGGGGGAGAGTCGAGAGAGAACGAGGGGGAAGACGATCGTTCGCTAACTAGACGACGACGGCAGGACAACACCAAACACAGAATTAAGAACGCACGCACGACTTAACTACCGACCGACCACGGAAAGAAGAAAAGAGGGAGGTCGTGAAGCACACGGGAGTCGAGACAGCAAGGAGAAGGGAAATAGTCGCCGGCTAGCTAAATCTCGCACACAAACATAACAGAAACTAACACAGATCCTAATTAACAATGGCAACTACACTAAACACAGGACATAGCCTACACTTGCACTGATCACAAATACACACCACAGATCAGAACATTCACAGTGCAATAACGAGACACAGTATAGAACAATTCACATCCACAGACAAAAATAACAATGCTGTCCAAACATTCATAGTTCACAAAGCAGTAATGAACAGGCATATAGTATCAGTAATAGTCACTGAGAACAGAAGATTCAGGAAAAGGATCAACCGAGATGTTAATGAAGCCGTAGGAGTTGTAGAACCAGCAGCAGATGAGCAGTGTCAGGGACGTAGAAGAGGAGGCCGTGGAGTAGATGAAGTCGAGGAGGAAGAAGTCGTCGCCGTCGGTGTCGGATGCAGGCGGCTCCGTAGAGGAAGCTGATGAAGCCGTCGGCGTGGTTGGTGAAGTAGAGGCCGCAGTGGAGATGTCGCCGGCGTTGGCGTCGGGATGGCGGCTCGGATGGAAGGTGCGGCGGTTGGAGAAGGGGGGCGACCGGAGCTAGAGAAGAGAGGAGGGAGAGCAAGCGGCGGCCGGAGTAGAGAGAGGTGGCGGCGCCGAGGTAGGAGAGGAAGGGGGAGGAAGCAAGGGGAATAGCGGCGCCGGTGAGATGGTGATGCGGTGTTGGCGCGGTGGAGCAAGGCGGATTAGAGGCGGCGGCCGGAGAGTAGGAAGGAGCTGCGGATGCGGCGGTGGAAGGCGGAGAGGCGAGCCGAGAAGGGAGGCGGCGGAGAAGAAGTGAGGTGCGGCGGCGAGAAGAAAATGGAGGGGCAGCCGGAGAAGAGGGTTGAGATCGGGATGGAGGCGTGCGGGTGGAGTGAGGAGGATGTGGGGAAGAAGCCGGAGAGATGGCGCGGTAGAGGAGCAGTGGGGGCGCAGAGGAGGCACGGGGGAGTAGGCGGCGGTGGATGGAGAGCAGAGGGGCGCGCGGGTGGAGAAGAAGAGGAAGCGGCGGCGGAGATATGGCGCACGGGAGCGGAAGGTGGAGAAGAAGGGAGTAGGGAGGAGAGGCGGCGGGAGAGGAAGCTGGTGGCGCGCCGGCGAGCTACGGCCCAGCGCTCGCCGGTAGCCGGTTTTGGAGGAGAACGGGGGGGAAGAAGAAGGCCAAGGGGGGATTGAGAAGAAGGACCGGGCTCGGTTTCTCCCAGGCGGCGGCTGGGATTTTTGGGGAGATTAGCGTTTTCGGCAATTTGCGATTTAGTCCTCGTGATTTCTGGAATTTGCAATGAAGTCCTTCCCCATTTGATTTCTTCTGAATTAGACCTCCGGAGCTCCGTTTTCATCGTGAAAAGATCCTACGCACTCGTGTCGACGCGTACAACTATACGGAGCTGTCCCAGAATGCCGAATTTGTCGTTTATGCGCCTAGATCGCGCCGGCCTGTGGAAAAGCACAAAAAAGTGTAAAATAGTCCATTTCGAGCAATTAAATATAGAAAAGCGTGTAAATAACGATAAATGGTCCCAAAATGCGAAAATATGAGGGTAAAATGACATGTAAAAATATGTAAAAATGACGCATGTCATACCCCCAAGCTTTAAACGTTTACTTGTCCTCAAGTAAATGGTATGTCATTATCGAACCCGGACAACAAGTAATCATGGTAAAAGACTAGTTACATGCATGTGATAAGCCAAGAAGCATATAGCAATGTAAAATGAGATTGTCTAACTCGAGTTTTGAGGACCATCCAAGATGAGAATGAATATTCAAGCAAAGATGCCAAAGTGATAATTATAGCATTTGACCAAATCAAGTTACAAGTATCGAAATGCACTAAGTGATCACATGAATTCAACCAAAATTGTAAGGCATCGGAACTAGGAATAACATCTAGAATGAGCATAGCAAAGGATCATGCTAAGGCATATGCTATTTGAGACAAAGAGACTAGTACTTGCATGAAATTTATGAAAAAGCCCACACTTGAGCCATGATACCTAATTTTTGTTGATTTTTAGCAAATTTAAAACACATTGGGCACTTGTGCCACTTATTCAAAGCTTTGGGCAAACTTGCCGCTTATTCACACTCACACTTCACTTGGGCAAAACTTGCCACTTATTCAACACATTTCCGAACCAATGTGATATAGTCACTTATTCCACACACACATTGCAAAACAATTTTTTTTCTTTTCTTATGATTAAGCATCTTTAACCGGTTTTCATTAATGTTAAGTACACGTGTCCCGAGACATGAATACCTAGATAAGTCAACCAAGTTATTGGCTCAAGATAGGACTACCCCTTTCACAAAATTTTCATTCAAGCAAAGTATCAATATCTAAAATAACATATGCCAAACCATGAAACTAGGATATAATCATTCAAGAGGCTATGACTAGAACCAATTCAATCCGCAAATGGTTAAAACACATGTGTAACTCGCAATGAATTAAATGCTATAGAATCACAAGGTTTCTAAGCACATCAAGGATAATAAACAATACTCAAGCTTTTATATGATGCCAAGTGACTTAAGACATACAAGGAACTAGTGACAATATAGCTCAATTAAGAAAATTTCGACATGACCTTTCTTGAATAAACATGGCATGGGCTCACATGGCCAAGATGTGCAATAAACATAACATGAGAGCAAATAGTAAAGGTCATATATCATCAACATAAGCACATATAAAGCATACGAATGACCATATATCATCAACTACACGGCAATAAGCTCAAATGCTCACAAATATAATACAAACATGCTAGAACATCATCCATACACATACAAGTCCTCCCCCAAGCTTAAATTGAGCAATGAATCAAGAATGTGCATAAAGGGGTAAGAAACAGCTCGCCGGGTATATATGATGTAGTGGAAGTAGACTAATCATCCCATGACTTCTCGCACGTACAAGGATGAAGATCTAGCACGGGACCTGAAATAAAAAGAAAGAAAAGAAAAGAGGAGAAACTAACAAACAAAATGGAAATAAAAGGAAAAAAGAGAAGCTCATTTGGATGTAGCGGGAGGAGAGCCAAGGACGGGACATGGAAAAGGCACATGTCCGCCCTCCTCATGAAATAGCATGCCTTGAAATCCACCTGGATCCCAAGGGATGTCGACTCAAGCCATGTCCGCTCGTAGTCGATGGTACACAAGTGAAACCCTACAAGTAAACTCAAAAACATGGCAAGTATGTGTGATAGGGTTGACACCCTCCAAGTCATCAATCGAATATCCAATCACATAGCCATATCGATAAAGCACATAATGAGGACTATAAGTGAGATGAGCACAATTAGCAATAGAGGATGTCTCGTCAGAGCCAAGGAAATCAAACCTGAGGTGATCGAGGAAGAGTTTCCATACTACCTGAAGTGTAGGTGAAGGAGAGCATACGGTAGTAGAAACCTCAAGAGGGGCGATGTCGACGAAAGAAGTAGCTGGTGGTGGATCAATAGAAATATGCTCCTCCTCGACATCGGAAGCAGCCCCCTCGTAATCAATAATGAATATCTCCATCTTAGACTCACAGATCGAATAATCATCTAAGTGGCCCACATCCTCAAAGGTGAATCTCTCCATATCGGTCTCAAGAAGCACAGGATCGAGGTCAAAGCAGTGAGAGTCTGCCACATCAAATCTCTGAGTCTCAAGCTCGGGCTCATCAATACAAGTATCAAGGTCCATATATGGTGAGTCCATGGCATCAAAAGTGACTAACTCTAGCTCAGGTCCATCAATAGAAGGATTATCATCAAAGTAAGGCACCTCTAAAGGGATCGGGAGTATCTCAGCGGCACTAAATGAAGACTGTGGTGTGGCATGATTGTCCAAGCAACTACTCAATGACTGAAGTGAATGTCTATGATCATCCACTTCTGAAATCAATATGCTCAATGCACTCAACTGGTTTTTTATGTCACTAAACTGAGTGTCCACCCTAGTAATATATGATGCCAACATCTCCTCCATCTTGGACATACGATCAGATTGAGGGGTAGGAGGCGGATGCTGAGGTACAGGATAGTGCTGGTGTGACCAATGAGAAATATCCTGATCTCTATATCCAAAACCCTGCAATGGTATACTAGAAGAAAATGATGAGATATCAGGGTTGTTGTTTCCATATGACAGACTCGAGTGCTCAGGCCATCCAGGGTGATAAGTGTCAAGGTATGGCCCACTCGGCTGAGCAAAGCTCATCCCATAACACTCTGGAGTGGACAAATAACCACGCTGGCACTCAGCGGGTGAATGGCCCTGAAAACCACAAGTCTAGCATATAGGAACAACTGGAGAGCGAACATCTGATAAAGAACTGTACTGATCATGCCCGCTCTCTAACACAACTCCTCGCTCTAGAGCATAGCGTTCTAACTGACGAGACAATAGATTTACCTGTTCTTGAATAGTATCATAAGTGCTAGGGGTGCTCATAAATCCATAAGAATCATAATAGTAAGCCATAGCCTCAATAAGTACCAATATCAATCAACTTGCGAGAATGGATACGAAAATCGCGAAAGAGAGAAGTAACTAGAGAAAGGGTTAGGGATTAGCAATATATCACAAATATGAACAATAACGAAAAGAAAGACAAGTCAGCACAAACACAAAACAAGCTAAAGAAAACAAACGACCTAGTCTATAGCCTAACACTGTCGCTCTAAGCTAATCCCCGGCAACGGCGCCAAAATGCTTGATCGTGCAAAAATAGCACACCCGCAAGTGCACAGGTTGCCACTGAAATAGCGGCGAGTGTCGTGTCCTCCACAGGGACTAGACTGAGGCTACCGGTGCTCAGCTAAAGCTAGGTCAAACAAAACGGGGGAGAACTAAGCCTAAAACGAGTACAAAATCGACCAAACAAACTATCAAACAACGACGAAATGAACGAAATAAATGACAGACGACAAAACGATCGACCGTACGAAAGGACGCCGTACGACCGACCAAACTACAACGACGACTAATGAACGACACACTACTGAACAATGACACTACTACCGTCCGACGACCTAATTAACTACCGATCACTAGACAGAAAGAGGAAGGCGAGAAGTACGGAGGGAGTCTAGAAGCAGGGGGAGAGTCGAGAGAGAACGAGGGGGAAGACGATCGTTCGCTAACTAGACGACGACGGCAGGACAACACCAAACACAGAATTAAGAACGCACGCACGACTTAACTACCGACCGACCACGGAAAGAAGAAAAGAGGGAGGTCGTGAAGCACAAGGGAGTCGAGACAGCAAGGAGAAGGGAAATAGTCGCCGGCTAGCTAAATCTCGCACACAAACATAACAGAAACTAACACAGATCCTAATTAACAATGGCAACTACACTAAACACAGGACATAGCCTACACTTGCACTGATCACAAATACACACCACAGATCAGAACATTCACAGTGCAATAACGAGACACAGTATAGAACAATTCACATCCACAGACAAAAATAACAATGCTGTCCAAACATTCATAGTTCACAAAGCAGTAATGAACAGGCATATAGTATCAGTAATAGTCACTGAGAACAGAAGATTCAGGAAAAGGATCAACCGAGATGTTAATGAAGCCGTAGGAGTTGTAGAACCAGCAGCAGATGAGCAGTGTCAGGGACGTAGAAGAGGAGGCCGTGGAGTAGATGAAGTCGAGGAGGAAGAAGTCGTCGCCGTCGGTGTCGGATGCAGGCAGCTCCGTAGAGGAAGCTGATGAAGCCGTCGGCGTGGTTGGTGAAGTAGAGGCCGCAGTGGAGATGTCGCCGGCGTTGGCGTCGGGATGGCGGCTCGGATGGAAGGTGCGGCGGTTGGAGAAGGGGGGCGACCGGAGCTAGAGAAGAGAGGAGGGAGAGCAAGCGGCGGCCGGAGTAGAGAGAGGTGGCGGCGCCGAGGTAGGAGAGGAAGGGGGAGGAAGCAAGGGGAATAGCGGCGCCGGTGAGATGGTGATGCGGTGTTGGCGCGGTGGAGCAAGGCGGATTAGAGGCGGCGGCCGGAGAGTAGGAAGGAGCTGCGGATGCGGCGGTGGAAGGCGGAGAGGCGAGCCGAGAAGGGAGGCGGCGGAGAAGAAGTGAGGTGCGGCGGCGAGAAGAAAATGGAGGGGCAGCCGGAGAAGAGGGTTGAGATCGGGATGGAGGCGTGCGGGTGGAGTGAGGAGGATGTGGGGAAGAAGCTGGAGAGATGGCGCGGTAGAGGAGCAGTGGGGGCGCAGAGGAGGCACGGGGGAGTAGGCGGCGGTGGATGGAGAGCAGAGGGGCGCGCGGGTGGAGAAGAAGAGGAAGCGGCGGCGGAGATATGGCGCACGGGAGCGGAAGGTGGAGAAGAAGGGAGTAGGGAGGAGAGGCGGCGGGAGAGGAAGCTGGTGGCGCGCCGGCGAGCTACGGCCCAGCGCTCGCCGGTAGCCGGTTTTGGAGGAGAACGGGGGGGAAGAAGAAGGCCAAGGGGGGATTGAGAAGAAGGACCGGGCTCGGTTTCTCCCAGGCGGCGGCTGGGATTTTTGGGGAGATTAGCGTTTTCGGCAATTTGCGATTTAGTCCTCGTGATTTCTGGAATTTGCAATGAAGTCCTTCCCCATTTGATTTCTTCTGAATTAGACCTCCGGAGCTCCGTTTTCATCGCGAAAAGATCCTACGCACTCGTGTCGACGCGTACAACTATACGGAGCTGTCCCAGAATGCCGAATTTGTCGTTTATGCGCCTAGATCGCGCCGGCCTGTGGAAAAGCACAAAAAAGTGTAAAATAGTCCATTTCGAGCAATTAAATATAGAAAAGCGTGTAAATGACGATAAATAGTCCCAAAATGGAAAAATATGAGGGTAAAATGACATGTAAAAATATGTAAAAATGACGCATGTCAGCTGTTTATTTCAAAATTTTATAGTGAAAAAAATAAATTAAATTAATTTGGTTCAAAATAAAAACATGTGTTATGGGTGCCTAGATTTTAATTTTGGATTTGCCCTGAATTTCTGTTTTTTAAAAGGCTGGATTTGAAAAGTATTTTAGGTAAAAACCTAGAACTATTACTAAATAAAGTGATATGTTGATTTTTAGTAAAAATCCTAATTCAAATTAATTACTTGGATTTATTTGGCTTTATTTGCTTTTCTGAGTTTTCTTGGAGTTTAAAAATCTATTTTGAAATTAAAAGGGTATTTTAAATATAAAAGTATAATACCAACATTAGTTGGAAATATTTTTATTTAAGTCCAAAATATCTCTAGGAACTTCTATGAATTTTTCTGGAAATTTTGGAATTTATTTCATATTTTTCTGAGCTTTATTGAATTTCCTAGGCTTTTCTGAAAATCCAAAATCAGAAAATAAAAATTAAAACCCCGCCCCCCTCCGGCTGCCACGTGGACAGCCAGATCCTGCCCACGTCGCCCGCCCGGATCCCACCTTCCCCTCTCCCCTGCCCGACACGTGTGTGGCCCCGATACCCACCATGTTGCGTCTCGGCCCATCTACCTGTCCACTCCTTCCTCCCCTCTCAGTCGTCCGATCCTCATCCCCGCCGTCCCATCCACTTAACTCCCGCAGCCGCTTGATCCTTATCCGGCCGCTCCCGCCCCCTCCCCTCTCTCTCACCCGGCCCACCCGTCAGCCACTCGCTTCCCTCTCTCCCTCTTTCCTGCTGCCAGTAGACCCCACCCATCAGCTTCGTCTCCCCCGCGCGCCTCTTCTTCCTCCCGTGCACACCGCCACAACCGCCGCCCCCGCCCATCCCACGCGAGCCGCCCGACGTCGCCTCCTTATGCGCGCCATTCGGTCTCCTCCCCCGCACGCTCCGTGCCCCCCTTCCCTCCTTCTCGCGCCCGTCACCCACATCCCACTCCCCCATTTCTCCCGCAATGGCCGCTGCCCACCTCCTCCTCTCCGGCGATCGATTCCCGCGCACCTCCCCTCCCCCGACCCTATAAAACCCATCCCGAGCACCCCCGTTCCTCACTCCACCTCCGGCCGCCCTCAATTCCTCCTCTCCACTGCCCGAGCTCCCTCGCGTCGTGCTCGCTCTTCCCGAGTGCCGTCGGCTGCTCCGACGAGCAATTGGTGCCAGCTCGGGCCACATCTCGCCTCGCCGTCCCCACCACCGCCTTCCCCGTGCCTCAGCGATCACCGGCCACCCCTCAACTGAGCAACTCCACCGCTGGAGTGCCGTCCCCGCCGTCACCCGAGCGCCGCCGCCGCTCTTTCCTCGTCGCCGACCACCTCCCGTGCCCACCGAGCTCCGCGCGAAGGTAAAACGGATTCCCCGTGCGCTCCTCTCCCTCCCCCGCCCCTCGCCGCTAGCCGTCGTGCGCCGTCGCCAGCGTGCCCGAGCGCCGCCTCCGGCCGGCGCTGCCTCGGGTGCCTACGTGGCAGGTGAGGTGGCGCCACCTCAGTGCCACCTCGACAACCCCCAGCCCTATCAGTGCCACGCCCGCACCAGTCACCACTCGTGCCACCTCAGCGCTCTATTTGGTCCATGGGCCCGGTCCATAGACCCGGGCCCACTGGTCAGTGAACTGTCCGAATATTCCCCAGGGCTGACGTCATGCTGGCGTCATTAATCCGATTTTCCCATAGAAAAATTATTCGGCCGAAAATAAAATACCTGCTGATGTCATAATTCCCATTTTCCTTTAGAAAAATAATTCTAGAAATCCAGTTTATTTATTTTCTCTGATTTTAAACTTCGGAGAGCCCGTTCTTCTTCATCCCAACTCCGATTGAGCCCATTCAAATTTCTAAATTCATCAAAAATTCTCCTCTATCCATTCCTAGCCATAATTTGAATTTTGAAGTTTATTTGATTTTATTTTGAATCTGGTGGGTTATTTTCACGTGTAGACTACAACGATTCCGAAGATTTCCCCGACGACGGATCTCCCCAATTTGTGGAGCAAGGCAAGTCACACTCCTTAACCATGTTGTACCCAGTTTGCAAATAAAATTATTTTGTTTTAAATTACATTGCATGCTTAATTTTATTCCAAGTACTTTAAATTCTGTTTTAATTCTAGTTATTGCCTACTTAAGATTTACTACGTTGATATTGAATCCCTTGACACCTTGTAACCCTAGAACAAAACTCTAGTTAGTTCACTAGAATGGCTAGATAATTTTTTGTAGCAAATGCTTAGCCTTGCATAGATATAACTTAGGCTTGGGACACCTTTTTCACATGAAATCACAAGTTTATGGAGAGTATTCTTAACTTCGGTGAGTCAAGAAAGGTTATAAAATCTGGTTTAGACTTAGGCAATTGGTTAGGTGGTGGGTGCAGGCATGCCCTGTTGTTCAGAGATACAGGGTTGATTGTCGGGGCGCGAGGGTATGTGGTTGGGCCTAAGTCAATTAAGGACCGGTCTGTGAACTACCACAAGGCTGGTATGGGACAGCCCTAGTTGAATAATTTGTAGAGTCCCAACCTGAGTTAAGTTGTAGGTTGAGCTGAGCGTGGTCGGTGCCATGAGAAGTCTCACTTGGCTCAAGAGGGGGTCCCGATCTGGTGGATTCCTTATTTGGGTGAAACCTTAGAGGTGGCTTGACTAGGTTGAAGGTTTAGCATTGTAAAGACCTTGTCATAATCTCCTCGCCGCACACCTAAGGAAGTGTGTAACTCGCGTGGCAATCCGGGATGATCATGTCTTGTGGGTAAAGCTGTACAACCTCTGCAGAGTGTATAATCTATTCTGGATAGCCGTGCCCACGGTCATAGGCATGCTGAGTAAAAGTTTTTTATGGATTAGACTTTGTTTTTCAAAACGATTTTTGAAAACCTTGTGGATGGATGGAATCCATGAGAGATTGAAAGCTTGTGGATGGATGGAATCCATGAGTGATTGAAAGCTTGTGGATGGATGGAATCCGGAAAAGATGGTCCGGGTGGGATGCCCGTAAATAGGTTGGTGTTTGGTCGGAGCCTGCACTGACGGTATTATTTTCGATTACAAGTATTGTTTTTACTTACTATATTAAATTCAGCAATTTCAAATAATTTACTGTATTTCCTTAAATGTTATTTTATGCAAACTAACCCTATAAGCCTTCTATTGATGCCTTTATCTTTATGATGCATTTCTCCGTGTGATTTGCAGAGTACAAATTTGTACTCATCTTGCTATCTCCACACAGAGGAAGATAACGTCGACTATGGTGAAGATCTGGATGAGTAGGCCGCATCTTACAGTCATTTGCCTGTGGGCAGGCTCAGTGGGTGTCTTCCGCTTTGGTGTTTTTCTTCCGCTGCTATTATTTAATTTTGGCTTATGTGTCGTTGATGTAAACTTTGGCAATTCTGCCCATATTTAGTTAATAAATGTCTTTATGGTTGATATTTATCTTTGTTGTACGCTGTGTGCACTAGCTGATTCTGGACTAGTGCAATTTATACAGAGGATGCAGGAGTCGTTGTTCCGGGTTCCGATAGATAACCTCCGATTATTACTGATTTATAAATTCAGACGATTTAGAAAATCATCTATGCTGATAGTTTCAAACTATCTGTGATGATCTTTTTGTAGTAGTGTGCAGCGAGTACATGGAAGCAACTTTTTACACCGTTGTTTATATTTTCTTTTGTTGATGTGCAATACGGTTCTCTCGCTGATCTTATTGTATTCAGTGCAAAACTGTAAGTCTTTAAAAAATGTACAAATTGTAAAAGGACTACCTATTGTCCTGGTGTTTTGCAGAATTAAGAAATATTTCTTTCTAATGGCTGGTTTTGTGGGAAAGTAGAAAGAAGATAAGAAAGAAATTTTATTTAAAATTCTAGTCACTAAAATGCCATCCAAAATGTTAATAACTATATAATTAATTCAATTCTCTATCTGGGTGCTGCTAAATTAATTTCATCCCGTCCAAAGGAGTCTTAACCATCAACTATGAAAAACATTATATATGTCGATACACATTGTCCACGACGCTTGCAAACAAACTGCAGATAGACTAAAGATCTCATTTCAAATGACTCAATAAGCACCATTGCATTAGTTGCTGTTATTACTTGAGCAGCGAATATAAAGTGCTGCGCACATGCATCCTATCTTAGCTGGTGATCAGTTCGTTGTTGCTGTGGAGGCAGTTGCAGGATAGCAGAACGTGCACATGCATTTTCTAGGAGGGACGCACTGGGGATTAGTGCCCATCATTTTGTGACATGCAAACTCGCATGGCTCGGGAAAACACAGGTCACCCTCCCCGATATCGTCTCTCGTGCAATCCTCAGCTGGTACGACGCTGCTCGCCTTTGCTTCCCCATCTGCAAATCTCAGCAAGAAAAATTAAGATAGCATCAAAACAACACCAAAGTTTGTAACACTGTTATCATATACTGTAATTAGCTGCGGACGTAGAGACGTACAAGACGATAGCACCAGGACGGCAAGGGTCAGGAGCAGCATTTGTCTAGCCCTCATCTTGGCTTGTTACAGATGTGAGAAGTTGTGGTGTTGATGGCTATCTGACTTGTGGGAGAGATTAGAGCAAATGAAAATGGCAACGGTTTTTATAGTGGGTGCTGTATGCTCGTTATTCTCTGGACTCGCGATGCAATATAGGTCGGTAATTAAGTCGTACATGCGTTCTAAAAAATGCATTCCATGTACCAGGAAATACTCTATGGCTATTGAGATATGCATATCGCTACAGTGGCACTAGATAAGCATCTCCAATGGGTCTATAGCAGTTATCTACAAGAGAGTCCATGTCATCAACTGTCCTACGTGGAAGATATTAAATGAAGAAAGAGAACGCAGCTCTCTACAGCTCTAGAGATAGTCTATAGCGCCAAACGAGGCAGCCTCCATAAATTCTGTGTGTGCATGTAAACATCAAATAGCTATCCTTATAGATAGTTCTTTAGAATGCTAACTCTATATAGATGATGTGGAGCATCTCCAATGAGTCTATAGCAGCTATCTACAAGAGAATCCATGTCATCAACTGTCCTACGTGGAAGATATTAAATGAAGAAAGAGAACGCAACTCTCTACAGCTCTAGAGATAGTCTATAGCGCCAAACGAGGCAGCCTCCATAAATTCTGTGTGTGCATGTAAGCATCAAATAGCTATCCTTATAGATAGTTCTTTAGAATGCTAACTTTAGTGTGTACTATATAGATGATGTGGAAGTCTTATAGTTAGTTGCTAGCTATAACCATTGGAGATGCCATAGTTAGTTGCTAGCTATAACCATTGGAGATGCCCAAGTTAAGAACAATTAATTAGGTGCCATTAATGTGCACGAAGATATGTACATGCATGGTAAAAAAATGTACGCTGTGTGTACGGCGCCTTCTATTCACGGTTGTTGAGACCTGCGGATATAGCCCTTTACAATAGAGTACTCTAAGTTTATAGAACGTAATTTTTAAATAATTTTATCTATAAATATATAGCGTATTTTATGATTTAATATAAAATTACTGTGATGTTCTTTATATAGTCCTAATAAATATCCAGCTTTACTTGATATTTTCTATATGCATGCATTAGATATAGTGCTTATAAATAATAATTAGGGACGGAGGAAGTAGATAAGTTTCAACAAATTAAGATCAATTAAATGTGATTAATTTGCACATATATAGATATATGATCTTGGGTAAACAATGTGGCCTGCGTTAATGGCACTACTACAGAGAGGCTAATAGTAGACGCCAAATCACAGACGGTTTTGTGAAACCGTCTGTAATGTACACTATTACAGATGGTTTTAATTAGAAGGCCGTCTGTGGTATTTGTGGCGGGAAAAAGGAGTATCACAGACGGTTCTTACCGCTGAACCGTCTGTGATACTGGAATATCACTGACGGTTTTTATTAAAAACCGTCTGTAATAATCTGGGATTATCACAGACGGTTTTTTTATTTAAAACCGTCTGTGTTGTGTCGACTATCACAGACGGTTGTTGTTAAGAACCGTCACCGTCTGTGATGTCCCTTTGTCTGTCATATTCTAGATCAGAGGTTAATATATAAGTACACATTGCTTCTAATAACTTAACTACAGAACTACTGAGACAAGAGATCACAAATTAAAGGCAAATTTATTAATTTCAATTAGAGGCAAATTTATTACAAAAGTCGCACAGGTAAAGAGTTTCCCAGATTGTAATCTTTTGGGCTTCGTACGCTTCTTCTTCGACTTGGGGACTTGGAGGATCAGCCGCTAAATTCTCAAACGCCGTTAAGATTGCCCTTGTCCTCAGCACTTCCTCCTCCAGCCTGGGCAAATGATCAGCAGCATCCATAATGTCGTAGAGGATAGCATGAAAAGATTTCTCAGAATCTGCTGTGTATTTGCTTGATCGGCAAGGCTATCCATCAGTCTCTCCAATGCGTGCAGAGGTTCTTCCGCTTTGCGCACATTGTGGAGAAGAACCAGGGTGAGGGCTGTTTCCCTTTCTTGAGCGGCAGCGAGACGCCTCCGTCGACGGCGGAGGATCAAGTCAAGCTAACGGATGCAAGAAAGTCGGGGAAGGAGAGCAGGGCGGGTGCGGAGAAGCTGCTCCAGATGCAAATTGCTGGCCGCCTATGTAAGGTTCCGGCCGAACAATTCTTGATGAACAGATGAGAGGAAGGAGATGATCACAAGAACAGTAGAAGCCATGTTGTATTGTATATTGTATTGTACGTACGTAGAAGAGACCTGGATTAGGTGCGCATATTTAACCTTTAGCACAGACGGTTCGTATACCCAAACATTAATGATATAGACGCTTCGTATAACGATCGAGAGACGTTAATTAGACGATCGAAACACGAAGCGTTCTGGCATCGAAACACGCGCGAAGCGTTCTGGTATGAAGCTTATGACAGACGATTTTTTATGAAAAAGCCGTCTGTGATAATATTTATCACAGACGGTTTTAATAAAAAACCGTCTGTGATAAGCTGGTTATCATAGACGGTTTTTTAGTTAAAAAACCGTCTGTGATAATGACTAAGGCATTTATTGCGCTGCTCAGACCGCATCTGTCTTCATTTCGATCCAGATCTAGCCACTCCTGCGCACTTTTTCACTCGGGAGGAACCCTCGTCGGCCGCCTCCCCGAGCCCCTCACCGGCCGCCTCCGTCGAGCCCGTCGTCGCGCCCGCCTCCCCGAACCCTCGTCGGCCGCCTCCCCAAGCCCCTCGCCGGCCGCCTCCATCGAGCCCGTCGTCGCGTCCGCCTCCCCGAACCCTCGTCGGCCGCCTCCCCGAGCCCCTCGCCGGCCGCCTCCGTTGAGCCCGTCGTCGGCCGCCTCCCCGAACCCTCGTCGGCCGCCTCCCTGAACCCTCGCCGGCCGCCTCCCCCGAGCCCCTCGCGGGCCACCTCCCCTCGATTACCGTCTGCATTGTGAGCACTTTTTGTGATGGACTAGGGTTTTGAGTATTGTGAGCAGTTTCTGTAGCACATACTACATTGGTACACTGTTTACTGCAGTAGATTAATTAGTTTGCTATTTGGTACATATTACATTGGTACATTGTTTACTGCAGTAGCTTAATTAGTTTGCTATTTGGTACATTGTTTACTGCAGTAGCTTAATTAGTTTGCTATTTGGTACATACTACATTGGTACATTGTTTACTGCAGTAGCTTAATTAGTTTGCTATTTGGTACATACTACATTGGTACATTGTTTACTGCAGTTGCTTGTTGTGTTACTATATAGTATTATAGTATATAGTATAGGCACATAACCCCTCTCTCTGTCCACATCACCCCCTCCCTTCTCCCCCTTCCCTCTACTCCTCTCCTCTCTTCCTAACATTGAGCATCATGTTTCACTTTTCTTGCTTCCTCATCTTATCATGTTTCACTTTTCTTACTTCCTCATTTAGTAGCGGGACGACCAAGATTAATCTTGTGCAACCCTACAATTTGAGAGAACAAATTAACCAATCAAGGACCACTCTAGTGTATATGCCACATAGACCTTCAAGGGGCATGAAGCAAATGACACACTCTAGTGTTCCCGTTCAATGAACCGGATACACTAGTTTGTGTCATTTGCTTCATAGAACTTTGTTTAGAGACCTTGTAGTAATGATTCAGAATCATCGCTACTGGCGTACGTGATCCAGAGACCAGAGATGAAGAAAAGAAGTGGGAAGAAGCAGAAGGATAGTCGCTCACCGAAGAAGTCGGCTATGTCGGCTGCTCACCGAATAATATAAGAATGTCTTTTTTTTGCACTTTTGTAATAAAATTGCCTTGAATTTTGCGGGAAAAAGAAGGATTGTCGGAGTGGAGAATGTTGTGGATGAGGTTCCCAGATAAAGAAATCTTGCGATTGTTGCAAAAGATACATGGACCATTTGGGTGGAAAGATGAACTGTTTCGTCAGGCGCATGACGAAACAATTCATCTTTCCACCCAAATGCTCCATGTATCTAGCCAAAAAACAGCAAATGAAGCAAGTGATCTACTCTAGTGACCACCGCCGCTGCTATGCTAGCTAGCCCGCAGCTACCTGCACCGGTGCTATCTCCACGGGTGCTATTCTCGCCAGAGCAACTTGCACCATCTATACCATTACTTGCACGAAGCTCAGGAATGTGTCTTCGCGGTGACCTTTGACGATATATTTGAACTTTTCACGCTCAACGCTCTGACGCCTCACTCGTTCGATGCTGGATGTTGTAAGTCTGTACAATCACAGTCTCTGTTCAACAAACACGTGACTCGACAACATGGGCCAAGCCCTTGAAACATGATCGCAAGTTTCGGGTATTCGCTAGCTACACATTAATTAATCATATACAACACACAGTAGTAATGCCACTTGATTTAACACATTCTATTTTTTGCAGTGCCACCAGCAGCAGCCAGGCAACACGTGTGGATACTACATGTGCCACCATATGAGACTACTCCTCGATTCCACCAAGATCACCAATTCTAAGGTTTGTCAATCTTCCCACATTTATTTCATACATGTCAAGTTTTATATATGCGCGCGTTGATATTCCTATCGACAGGCTGCGTCCATCTCTACATCTGCATTGAAACAGCAGGATTTTGCAAAAATTCGAGGAGAGTTCATTTGGTTTTTGTGGACAAAAGTCGTAAGATCAAATGGAGAGTTCCACTGCCCAGAATGATTTTTTTATTGTAATTCTAAGTGCAAATGCAGTGTAGATCTTTTACAATTGTGTATTTGTTAATGGATATTTTATTTCAATTCAATGAATTGATTTGCGAAATGGATGCTTTATGTTTGTGAAATGAAGTGTGTTGTCAATTGGATGTTTTATGTCTGTGAAATGAATTGAGATGTGAAATGTATCTGAAATGAAATGAGATGTGTCAATTGTATATGTTTTATGTCTGTCATTATCTGCTTGTTTCAGAGGGTATGACTAGCATTTCCTGAGGCTAGCCAATAAACAGAAATATATTTAGGGGTTGAAGGGAATATCACAGACGGTTTTGAGTTAAAACCCGTCTGCGATACTGATAATCATAGACGGTTTTTACTTAAAAACCGTCTGTGATGATCAGTATCACAGACGATTTTTAATTAAAACCGTCTGTGATTATCAGTATCACAGACGGTTTTTAACAAAAAAAACCGTCTGTGATGACCTTCGATTATCACTGACCTATAAATACAGACGGTTCACAAAACCGTCTGTGATGACGATTTCGAATCGTCTGTGATAACCTTTTCTGTAGTAGTGTGGGGGGCTTCTATATATGGTTGTTGAGATATGCATATCTTCCAATAGGAAAACAAATTTTGAGGAAATTGGCTGAAAGAAAAAGTTCATCCATTGTCGCTCAATTTATCACGTGGTTTAATTTTTATCCTTTCCTTAGCACCAGGACGGCAAGGGTAAGGAGCAGCATTTGTCTAGACCTCATCTTGGCTTGTTACAGATGTGAGAAGTTGTGGTGTTGTTGGCTCTCTGACTTGTGGGAGAGAGCAAATGAAATGGCAACGGTTCTATAGTGGGTGCCGTATGCTCGTTATTTTCTGCACTCGCAATGCAATATAGGTAGGTAATTAAGTCGTACATGCGTTCTAAAAAAATGCATTCCATGTACCAGGAAATATTCTATGGCTATTGAGATATGCATATCGCTACAGTGGCACTAGATAAGTAGCAAGTTAAGAACAATTAATTAGGTGCCATTAATGTGCACGAAGATATGTACATGCACGCTAAAAAATGCAAGCTGTGTGTACGGCGCCTTCTATATATGGTTTAGCAAGCTGTGTGTACGGCGCCTTCTATATATGGTTGCTTAGACCTGCGGATCGATATAGCGCTTTACAACAGTGTACTTAAGTTTACAGAGCATAATTTTTAAATAATTTTATCTGTAAATATATAGCGTATTTTATGATATAATACAAAATTAATGTGATGTTCTCTATATAGCCCTGATAAATATTCAGCTTTACTTGATATTTTCTATATGCTTGCATTGGATATAGTGCTTATAGATAATAATTATAGGTAATATAGTCATTTTTAATATCTCTTTGGTCTATACACTACTACAGAAAAGGTCATCACAGACGGTTCGGAAACGTCATCACAGACGGTTTTCTGAATCGTCTGAATTTATGGGTCAGTGATAATCGAAGGTTATCACAGACGGTTATCGAACCGTCGACGGTTTTTAGTTAAAAACCGTCTGTGATAGCTGCTTATCACAGACGGTTTTTAACTTAAAAACCGTCTGTGATAGGTGATTATCACAGATGGTTTTTAGGTAAAAACCGTCTGTAGCAATATGAAGCAGCAAGCAACAAGCATCAATAATAGAATCAATAACATTCTAAACATGAATATGTATGACAATGTAAAAGGCATGTATCAATTAAGACTAGCAACAAGCTCAAGTTTTAATTGATTAATTTGTGCTCTCAAATTGTAGGATTGCACAAGATTAATCTTGGCCGTCCCGCTACTAAATCATATACTCTTCCTTGGTTGGTTATGCCAAATAATGAATTCAGTCATTTGAGCTCTAGATACAAACTCTACAATCTCAAGATCAATATATCCAGCATGCATATATTCAGACAGCAGTATTTAATGAAGCAAATCCATCCAAATACAAGTTAACTTTCACTCAATGAATTAGTCTTTAACTTGTCAAAATTAATTCCTAACAGATCAGTACATGGATTTGCTATAATATGAAAACAGCAAGAACCAAATGGCACAAGAACAATATATCAATGTCTAGAGAATGTCTTCCAGAGTACAAACTTAATTGTGATAACAGAGTTGACAGTAATTAGAGCTCAAAGACTAATTTAACCAATCTCAGTATATGATTTATATCATCATCGAGCAACAACCAATCCCACAAGCAATCTATGTTTCCCAGTGCACAGCCCACACAGATTTCATACAAAAATCACAGACTCACTCACAAGACCGGTGATATTCAAAATCACCAGAAGAACAGGGGCTCGGGGAGGCGGCGGTGACGACGGGCTCGGGGAGGCGACGGCCCGGGGAGGCGGCGACGACGGGCTCCGGGAGGCGGCGGCAGCGGGCTCGGGGAGGCGGCAGCGACGACAGGCTCGGGGAGGCGACGGCCCGGGGAGGCGGCGGCGACGGGCTCGGGGAGGCGGCGGCGACGACGGGCTCGGGGAGGCGACGGCCCAGGGAGGCGGCGACGACGGGCTCCGGGAGGCGGCGACGACGGGCTCCGGGAGGCGACGGCCCGGGGAGGCGACGGCGAGGGCTCGGGGAGGCAAATCGGGATTTAGATATAGAATAACTGCAGAATACACAGAAAACCCTAGCCAGAGGGTATATATAGGGGATTATCACAGACGGTTCTAAGTTTAGAACCGTCTGTGATAAGCCTACTATCTCAGACGGTTCTAAACTCAGAACCGTCTGTGATAAGGCAGTTTACGAACAGTCTGTGATATTAATGTATGAGACGGCGGTTATATACGAAGCGTCACGGTCATGTGATATTAATGTAAGAGACGGCAGTTCTATACGAAGCGTCATTGGTGGTACGAATATGAACCGTTTGTGATAATGCTTATATTTGCACGCACTATTCCATTTCTTCGATCTAAACTGTCCTCTCCCTCATCTTCTTCTATCATCACCACATTTCTCAACAATGACATCTAAAATTTTGTTCATCTCCTTCCTCTCATCTATCCATCATGAGTTGTTCGGCCGCAACCTTACACAGGCAGCCAACAATTTACGTCTGGAGCAGCTCCTCTGCTCACGCCCTGCGCTCCTTCCTCGACTCGCTTCCAATATCGTCCGTCAACTAGACCTCATCATCTGACGTCGACGGAGGTGTCTCATTGCTGCTCACGAAAAGAAAACCGCACTCAGCCTTGTTCTTCTCTACAATGTCCACAAAGTGGAGGAAGCTCTTGCGGAAGTGCAGAGTGTGATAGATAACCTTTCCGATCAAGCAGAATCGGCCGATTATGTTGAAGTTTTTCATGGCATCCTCTTTGAAATTATGGGCCATGCTAATGATTTACCCAGGCTAGAGGAGGAAGTGGAGAGGGCAAGGACAATCTTCACGACATTCGAGAACTCAGCGGTTGATCCTCCAACTCCAGAAGTTGAAGAAGAAGCATATGAAGCCCAGAAGATTAAAATCTGGGAATCTCTTTTTCTCTTAGATTTGTAATAAATTAAATTTGCCTTGAATTAAAATATGGGAATCTATGTTTGTCGAACTTTTGTAATGAATTAAATCTGTCTTGAATTAAAATCTGGGAATCTCTGTTTGTCGGACTTTTAATTTGGAGGCCGTCTGTGGTGTTTGTGGCTGGAAAAAGGAGTATCATAGACGTTTTATGTTTAAAAACCGTCTGTGATAATTTGGAATATCACAGACGGTTTTATAATAAAAAACCGTCTGTGATATTCCATTATCACAGACGGTTCAGCGGTAAGAACCGTCTGTGATACTCCTTTTTCCAACCAAAAACACCACAGACGGCCTCCAAATTAAAACTGTCTGTGATAGTGTACGTCACAGACGGTTTCACAAAACCGTCTGTGATTTGACGTCTAGTATTAGGCTTTCTGTAGTAGTGATATGTTAAGAGAAAATACATCCTATAAACTTGAACGGAGGAAGTAGATATGTTTCAACAAATTAAGAGCAATTAAATGTGATTAATTTGCACATATATAGATACATGATCTTGTGTAAACAATGCGGCGGGCTTCTATACATGGTTGTTGAGATATGCATACTTCCGATAGGAAAATAAATATTGAGGAAATTGGCTGAAAGAAAAAGTTCATCCATTGTCGCTCAATTTATCACGTGGTTTAATTCTTATCCTTTCCTTCTGCCCAATATAGTTTAGAATTCATCTCGCAACTAGCAAAATCAAAGAAAGTCACGTCCAAAGCTGGTTTTATAGGTGGTTTTAGGTGACGTGATGCTGACTGATATCCCGTTGGCATATTATCGGCCAGTAGATATTGGTCCCACGTGTTAGCGACAAAAAATCCCCTCTTCTCCCCTTCATCTTCTTCCTCCTCTCCTCTTCATCTGATAGCTATAATTTTCCTTAATTTCTTGCATTTTGGAGCAGCTAAACAACAAGCAGCACCAGCGAGCCGGACTGATGGCTAGAGATTGCTGGCATGCTCCTTGCCGCCTGTGACCTAGTCAGCTACAAGCGCATCGTGGAGAACACGGTGGACACCCACCCCGCCTCCTCGCCTCCCAGCACCTGCTCCCCTCTGCCCGCCACAATCCCCTCACCGTTCTCTTGCTCTAGCCTAGCCCCAACCCCTTTGATGTCAATCAGTCCTTTTTTCATCTCACCATCCTCCTCTCCTTCCCACACAATCCCCGCCCTTACACACCAATAACACCATCGCCCACAGGAGAAAACGGGAACTCCACACAGGAGGCCACGGTCCTTGACTGGACCTCATCGTCGCCACTGTCATTCTCACTATTCTGCCATGCTCTGGACTCCGCCATGAACTACTGGTACCTATTGCTAGCTGTCTACCTCAATGGTGATGGAGATGTACCAGTAGGTCGTTGTTGGAGAGTAATCTTGACTTGATTGATTTACGATTGCATGACATGTATAACACTATCTATTTTGGTAGTAAATATCATATTATGGTAGAGAAATAAAGAAAAGAGCAAGAGAATAGAGAAATTCAGAAAACTCGGCTACGCAGTTGTGGCTGGGGCAATTCTCCTATGTTCTTCTATGTTTATTCTTATTCCACCATAATTCGTAAGTATGAGTTTTTGCCAGGAGCTGGGTTAACAATTGGTATCAGAGCTTGAGTTCTTGATCCATGTATGCCTAAGATCATGACGTGCTCTTTGGGAATTAGTGTCACTAGTGACAATGCAACATTGGGTGTGATGGCAAAGTAGAGTTCCACTGTCTCGTTGTAGTATCCAATGCTCACGATGAGCAATTATGTAGCCTGGATAATCACGATGAAGGTATACATGAGGGCTCAAGAAGTGTGGGATGTGGTCAAGAATGACAACATTGATGAGTGTAAGGACTGATGGCATTGGTGGCCATCTATCAGGGCATCTCAAAGGAGAAGTTTTTCCTACTAGCCGAAAAAAAGATGACCAAAGATGCTTGGGTGGTGTTGAAGACAATGCATCTTGGCGCCGATCGTGTGAAGGAAGTAAAAGTGCAAACTCTCAAGTGTGAGTTGGAGGCATTGTGTATGAAGGAGATGGAGTCGATCAATAACTTCACCATCCAGTTGATAACCATCGTCTATAAGATTTGGGCCCTTGGTGAGAAGGTGGAAGAGCTGTACGCAGTGAAGAAATTCCTTTGTGCCATCCCATCAAAGTTCCTTCCAATTGTCTCAATCATAGAGTAATTTGGAGACCTAAAGACAATGATCATGGAGGAGGTCATTGGTCATCTCAAGAGGTATGAGGAACGCATGCGCGACAATAGTGACAATGACGATGAACAGGCCCTGCTGACCCACACCGAGTGGGAGGCCTAATAATCGAAGCACAAAGGCGAGGATAGCTCTAGTGGTGCTGGCCAACGCCATAGAAATCAGAAGTTTGACAAGGCAAAAGTGAGATGCCATAATTGTAACGATAATGGACAATTCGCTTTGGAATGCCACAACCGTAGAAGGAGGAGAAATCGCTTCTTGCTAAAGCTCTCAGTGATTATGAACCGATGACCCTATTATGATGATGCTGAGTTGAGTCTGGGGTGTTGAGGAGATGTGTTTGTTGTTCTAAGTAGAGTAAGTAGAGTTGAGTCCAGGGCATTGAAGAGATGTGTTCAATGTCATGTGTCAAGTATAAGATGGGCAAGTTCTAGTTAGGACCGACTGCCACAATGAGTTAAGAGTATTTGCTTGTATATGGACGTGCACTAGTTGAGTTGAGTTCCTGCATGCAGCTATATATTTAGTTTGCATGTAGATCGCTTCATGTAGAGGCATAATTGGTAGTTCAGAACATACATTGATTTTAAATTAGAAGAAGGCAAGTCTAGATTATGGGGAAGTTGTTGGAAAGTGATCTTGCCTTGATTAATTTAGGATTTCATGACATGTATAGCACTACCTATTTTGGTAGTAAATATTAGATTATGGTAGAGAAAATAAAGAAAAGAGTAAGAGAATAGAGAAATTCGAAAAACTCTACTACGTAGTTGCGGTGGGGCAATTCTCCTATGTTCTTCTCTGTTTATTCTTCTGCCACCAAAAATTCATATGTGTGAGTTTCTCCATAGGCTAGGCCAACAACATGCTCGCAGCTCTCAGCACAGATCCGACATTGGAGGTCCTGAGACACGAGGATTTGGTGGGCACTAGATATTGGGGCATGGTGGTGGACGTCACCATAGTCATTTAGGATATGGGTGTCACCAAACAAGAACCCTGTACCTCCAGAGGTGCAAATGATGAAAGTGATTGTTGGCTTGTTGCTTATCGGTGGCATTGGTATGATCCCCTCTCCAGTGAACGATTTTTAGTTCCAACGAGGTAAGAATGCATGGGGATAGCCGCATAGGGGAAGAAAACAATTGCGATGCTTTAAGATTGGTCGAAACATGAAGGGAGAGGTGCAACATCAATGTGAAGCACCACGTGGAAGCCACATCAACCAGCAAAATCCCAATTGGATGTTGTCGATGTTTTAGTATCAATCTTACGTATGATTTATTTGGGTTGGGGGAACTCTAGAAGACCTGGCTATGATCACCCAGAGAAAAGACACAAGGATTTTTATACGAGTTTGGGCCTTCTACTGAAAGAATAACAACCCTACTCTACTTCTATTCTCCCTTGGGTTTGTCCCCAATCCTCCTCTTTCTTCTTCCTGACGTCCACCTTTATATAGCTTGCATGGCGAAGATAGTTTCTCCTTGCGAAGAGATGCCTTAATGTTTTGAATAATAACCGTCCGACGAGAGTTATTAGAGACATGGTATCTCACTCATCGTATGGCGGTTTCTACCAGGGAAACGTTATGTGCACTTATTCCAGAGAATAAATACACATGCTAACCACCTTGTTAGATAGACCTATGATGTAATGGGTTGTCATATACAGGTCAGTCAGAGTTTGGCTTAGTCGTAGGAGGATCTACGACCACAAGGTGGTCGCAAGATAAATTACGACTATGTCATGGTCATAGGAGAACTTATGACTATGAGGTGATCATAGGAAAGGCTTACTACCAAGAAGTGGTTGTTATAGAAGAACTTACGACTAAGAAATTATCGTAGAAAAGCTTATGACTAAGGAGTTATTGTAGAAGAGCTTATGACTAAAGAGTTGTTGTAGAAGAGCTTATAACTAAAGGGTAATAATAGGAGAGCTTACGGCCACCTTATGAATTCTCTTCCTCATAGATAAGGGGTATATTTAAGGTGTATAATGACATAACCATATCATGTACAGATAAATAATAATTTAAGGATTGATTATATCCTCGTCATCTAGCCCCCCAACTTCAAGTAAATATAATTTACTTGAGAAAGAGTGGTCATAGACAAACGAAGATCTAAAGCAGAATCTTTTTGATCTAATTCGACCAAAAGTGAACTTGGTCAAAAAGGTAATTTTGCTTGAGTTTTAAAGACATGTCGATTTCGAACAGGGGAATTTTAAAACTCCAATCGAATCTCGTTGATTTGTCCGTTTGGCGCAATTCCCGAAGAGGTAGCAACCATTGGGTTCCCAAGATTGGTAACTGACCCAATGGTTATAAAAACTTACCACGAGATAATCTTTTGGGCTTCTTACTTTCCCTTTCTGCTCCAATCTCGTTTGAGTTTTTCGCCACCGACTAAGCCTTCTTCTTCCCCCAATTTCTTCCATATCCAAACTGATCACATAAGAAAAATGATGAAATCTTCTTCCAATTGACCAGTGTTAGAGATGGATGTCATGAAGATGAAAGCTTTGGTCAAAGCTGAGAAGATACCTTCAAGGCAATATGTGAAGTCAATTGAAGCTGCTAGACAACATTGGCCAAAGAGGGAGATTGGGCAAATCTCAGTTTTCCAAGCCTACTGTGAGTGCAGACTTCGACTTCTTGCTCACCCCTTTCTTACAGTCGTACTCGAGCACTTGGGGGTGGGATGATGAGAACATGTACTCTATGGATATAACCTTATTTGCTATGCTTGTTGTTCCAATTACAAGAACTCCTACGCATCACTTAAATTATCAGGTGAGTTCGTTTCAAACAGGTTTCACTTTGTTTGACAAAGAACTTATGATATTACATAATGAGAGTTTGCTGCGTCTATTGTTATATACTGAGATTTATGATCAAGATCATGCAATACGTGAGGCTACACATTTGTTAAGAAGGGGAGGATGATGTGACCACGCCACAAACACATACGACAATAGCGCCTAATATCAAGATTGAACTAAAGGTGAATTCGTTTGTTCAGCCTCAACATATTTTAAATGAGAATATGATGCTACCTAATGATGAAAATATATATTTTTACAGCACCACGTCACTTTTACACCAATTCAAGCAAGAGTTCAAGATGGACACGTCTTGGAGATGGACACGTTTTGGAATCCAATTCGGCCTCCAGATCAATTCGGATTCAGCTTGACAGGCCAACTCAAATGTGCATAACTTTCACATATGAAGTCCGTTTAAGGTCCACGAGTACTTGTTGGAAAGCTTTTCTCATCCTCTTTCTAATGGATCTAGTATCACCTCTAAATTCCTTCTGTGTGCACTGCAATCATCAAAAGAGTTCGTGTTGGGCACATACTGGAATCGGATTCGGACTACTGCAATGGTGCAAGTTTAAACGAGCATAACTTCCTCATACGGATTCCGTTTGGGACGTTATTGTACTTCATGGAAAGCTTATCAAGTCTACTTTCCAACGGATCCAACCTCATCTTCAAATTTCATCTGAGCCGGCCGAAATCATCAAAACAATCCACGTTGGTTTCTGAATCCGAGTTAAAAGGGTGCTGCGCCACCACCACTTGGGCCCATGGGCCTTGTAACCCTAGGGGCGTGAACTTTGGACGCCACCCCTGGTCGTTCTCCCTATATAAGAGCCGTCGCCTCCTTTGCTAGGACTTAGATTTTGTTTAGATCAGTTTAGCCCCATGTGCAAACTCCACGTTGTCTCTTGTGTCGACTAGACCAACAGATTCGTGTTACAGAACCTCAACTATCCTTGTGCGACTTTTATATCTAGCAATTTACAGGTTGCTCACTATCCTTGTTCTTGCGTGTTCTTCGGTTGCATGCAGGAATAGACCTTCGTGGTCAGGTCAACCGCGTTCTTGGCACGGTTGATAACGACTTGGAGTGTGGTTCAGCGATTGATAAGGTGCAAGCATCGTCGTACGGTTGTAGTCGGATCGTGAGAGTCACCTCCACCGAAATCGATAGTTATCATCCTATCGGAAGATCGGGACCCCATCGCCTCATCAATTGGTGAACCCAATTCTTAATTTGATCACCATGTTAAGTGTGTTCGTGTACCTATGTGAAGCCTATCTAGGGATTCCTCTAGATCTGGAGCTCTTTCGGTACTACTATGAAATGAGCAGACAAGGTGGGGTTGTCAAGAGTTGTGGCCTGAAGCTTCATGACGGCAAGACAGAAGATTACATCTAGATGTTCACTTGGTCTTCATGGTTGAAAGGCTTACAACCAAGGAGTGATTGTCGTAAAAGAGCTTACGACTAAGGAGTTGTTGTAGAAGAGCTTACAACTAAGGAGTTGTCGTAGAAGAGCTTACGACTAAAGTGTAGTCATAGAAGGGCTTATGACTACCTTGTGAAATTTCTTCCTCATAGATAAGAGGTATACTCAAGGTGTATAATGATGTAACCATATCATTTACAGATAAATAATAAGTTAAGGATTGATTATATCCTCATCAAATGCCAATGGGACCATGTTGGTCGAAACAGGTTTATTTGATATTGCTTTGCCAATGCGATACATATTCTTAATGGTACTGGACATAAATAACAAAAAACTATACCACACCGAGGGCTTGTTTGTGAGGACCATTCCGAACTAGGATCCTAGCCCAACCCATGTGTGTTCCGCCATAGGGGGAATTTCCGCTAGCCACCCTAAGCCAATGTTTGGATGAGCAAGGACGAGATTTTCCCGGCCCAATCCACGCGATTCCCTAGGATAGGGAACCACACCTCCTCACACATGATTTTTTTCCCGTCTTCTCGAATGATAATAGTGCCACTTTCCTCTCCTTCACATTTTGTCAGCCTGAGCCGATGTTTGGACCACACTGCTAGCCACTACGGGGTCTCCTCCACATCTTCTCCTTGCACTTCCTAGCCAATTGCGTCGTTGCCACCCCTACTGTCAACTCTCTTCCTCACCTCTTCTTCCATGCGCCACACCATCTCACCATCTCCGTACATTGCCTCCATCACGCTGACTCTAGTCTCCACCTCTGGCCACCGCACCACCTCTGCAATCTAGATCTTATGGTGACGAACTTGATGTCGTCCATGCGATGTGGTATGACAGCTGGCAAGGAAGAAGATGGTGTGGGATTTCTAGCCTGTCGCTACCATCATCCGCCTGATTCCATCCGCTGCTGACATTGTTGCCTCCCATGCCCCTCAATTTATCCTTTTTTTTAGTTTTGTAATGCTTTTTGTTGAATTTCTAAATTTTTGGATTTGATTTGGAATTCCTACCTTCGAGGGTTTTTCATTCCCACCTCTCCCAAATGAGTACAAGGATCATTACTCGGGAGGTTGAATTCCACACGGGTCTCAAGAGCCTAAAAAATCCATGTAGGGATTATTCATTGTTGAGATTTTGCTCCTTGATTCCCAAACAAGGCCTAAGAGTTGCTGATGCAGATAACACTAGCACTAACCCATTTTCTTTTTCATCAAGTATAACACGAAGCATACAAGCAATAATTTTTCCAAATATACAAACTTCCATTGAATCAATCACAAGAGCGAGAGCTAAAATACCTAATCAACATATTTGAAAAGGAAGAAGCATTGGAGACCAAGGAGAGCCTGATCCAAGAGAAAGAATTTGAGAGCATGGTCAGAAAGAACAAAATGCAATTTCTCTTTAAAAGTGCCAATATATATCATTATAGCCACAGAAAATCGTGTAGCCACAGAAGATCATCATGAATGTGATGTAAGTGCATATGTCGTCATAGCCACAGAAGATCATGTAGTCATAGAAGATTATCATGAATGTGATCTAAGCGCATATATCATCATAGCCACAGAAGATTGTATAGCCACAAAAGATCGTATAGCTACAAAAGATCGTGCAACCACGATGTAAGCGTTTACATCATTTCTTTCTTAGGCCTCAAGCCATGTAACCATATAAATAGGGGGCACCCCCGTGTATTAGATAAGTCATGCTTGGAGTTTTTTAGTAGAACACCTGTTCCTCTTTGTGTGTGAGTCATTTCCACCACCAATAGGGATTGAGTGTTATTTTTGAGTTGCACTTCGTTGTTCTTGTGATTCTTTGGGATTGCTCGAGCATGTCTGCTCCATGATAGTGAATAAATAAAGGTCATAGCGTGTGCTGCAGATTGTCGTATAGAAACGGTGGTTGGCCGCATTAATTGCTAGATTGCACAGGCTAGTTATCTATAATCCTACGTCGTGAAGATCAGGTCACCCCTCCCCGCATTAGCAAGTAAGCAAGGTTCTAATAGATCAAAACCTAACATAACTTACCAAAATTTTCAATTAAAACTATGCAAAGAACAATATTTTTGTGTGGCTTTTTCTAAATAGGAAAGAAAATAACAAATATAGTAGCTACGGGTAAAATCTTACCATATCAACCTTGAGCTCTGATACCAACTGATGCGGGGAGGGGTGGCCCAATCTTCACAATGTAGGATTATGGATAACTAGCTCGTGCAACCTAACAATTGACGTGGCCAACCACCGTCTCTATACGGTAACCTGTAGCACTCAAATTACTCAACCACATGCTACAGCCTTTGTCTACTCGCTATCGTGGAGCAGACACATTCAAGCAATCCCAAAGAATCATAAGAACAACTGAGTGGCAACTTAGAAATAACACTAATCCCTATTGGTTGTGAAAATGACTCACACACAAAAAAGAACAAGTGTTCTACTAAAAAACTCCAAGCACAACTTATCTAATACAAGGCGGGTGCCTCCCTATTTATAGAGTTACATTGTTTGAGGCCTAAGAAAGAAATGATGTAAATGTTTGCATCGTGGTTGCACGATCTTCTATGGCTATACAATTTTCTGTGGCTATGATGGTATGTGCGCTTACATCACATTGATGATGATCTTCTATGGCTACACGATCTTCTGTGGCTATGATGACATATGCGCTTACATCACATTCATGATGATTTTCTGTAGCTACACGATCTTCTGTGGCTATGATGATATATGTTGACACTTAAAGGGAAAATGCATTTTGGTTTCTCTGACCATGCTCTCGGATTCTTTTTCTTAGATCATGCTCTCTTTGGTCTCTAATGCTTTTTCCTTTTTAAATTTGTTGATTAGGTATTTTAGCTCTTACTCTTGTTATTGATCCAATCATAATTTGTATATTTGAAAAAAATTATTGCTTGCATATTTTATGTTATACTTGATGAAAAAAAGTTAATACTAGGGTTATTCGCATCAGTTTGCAGGAACATGGATGCACTTTTTCCATGACTGAAACATTCCAGAATGAAAACTTTTACCCATAGCACGTATGAAAGTAGGGATGGCAATCGAACGCGGCGGGTACGGGTAGTGCTCGCCCATACCCGTACCCGCGACCCCGATTTACGCCCACGGGTATACCCGCGAAGGACGATGGGTGAAAAACCTCGCCCATACCCGTCGCCTGTGGGCATACCCATTTACCCGCGAACTGAGAGTCACCATCTGAGAGTTGAACTAATGACAGGTACATATAAGCAACAACTGTTGCTAGGAAATATAATAGCTATCAAAAAAGTTTATAACAATCAATAGCAATTAGAGATATGGAAATGTTTATAACACTCAATAGTAATTAGAGATATTGTTATGACTACGCTACCTGTCAATCTATATTGCGGGTAAACGGGTGGGACGGGTACAGGTGGAGCTTACCCATACCTGTGCCCGTTTACCCGACGGGTGGAGTGTCCCCCCCCCCATTTACATACCCGTGGGTAAAGAAAATATTCCATATCTGGCTCCATTTGGGTATTTACCCACGGATATATAGGTAAACGGGCACAATTGCCATCCCTATATGAAAGCACAGGTGTGTAGGCCCAGGCCGTATTTTTATTGTAAAAACTCACAAACAATATCACTTTTTGTTATTTACTGTTATGCTGGATACTTTCCTAAAAATGACAAAATGTAGGGGAAAATAAAAAATGGCTTTAACAAAGAAAAATTGGATTCTGGTCGTGTTATGCGACTATCTGAAATTAATAAGGATATGCTCATATTTTTTATGGTAAGCACTGTCGTATTACATTAAACGTACAACAAAGAAATACGCTACTCCGTAGTTTTTTGGGTATCTATCCAATAACCATATGCACACTGATCAACGAAGCACAAAACCTCAGTAATAGTTGATCCAATTGGATGATGTGATGGAAATATGGGCAATATTTTAATTTTAGATTTTACTAGAAGATAAATATCGTAAATAACTAATGATGCATAAATTAGTACTAACAGCAGACAACTTATTGTACTTCGAAATATATGTAAAAACAGAATGTAAACAAGTCGATGGTCATACGAATGACTTACAATTTAGTCTGATGAAGAATAGGAAACAACGCAGACTCGATACAGTGCAAAACGTAGATGAAGCAACGAAGTGAGTGCCCTGCAGATGTGCACTGCCTAGAAACCATATTGCCGCCCCTCGTGTAGGTCGTCATGGCAGCAACAGTTCAGAGATACCACTCCCCTTCTTCATGGTGCACACCGAGAAGAAGAGTCGACGAGATTTAGACAGCGCAACACAATAGCATAAGTTTGCAGAGGAAGAAATGGAGGTAGTGATTCTTAGCACTATACTCTAGACATCTCCAGGCATATGTATAGATGCAGACTATGAATTGACATGACTAAACAGTCATTTACCCACTAGTAACTGGTATATTTAACTAGTTATTTACCCACTGGTAACTGTTTGTCATCAAAACCGAATAAAACCTCAAATTTAAACATTTGAATATTATTCAAACAAAGAGAGAGATGCATGGTTCAGCAAAAAAATAAGGTGAACTTGGTCACAAGTCTCAAGATTTTTCATGCAAAAATACATGAATACGCACGTGCGCAGGTGTGTGTGTGTCTAACCAAAGAGCTCTTTATGCTATCTCCATTCATGTGTTATGTGATTCAGGAAGTGACAAGGGCTTCACCTTATAAATTGGCCTATTAAACTTTGTCTTAGTCATATGTACTAAATCATGTATACTTTAAAATTATAAAAAATAGGACTCACTTATATAGGCTTATTTCTAACATATGTTTACCCCTACAAAACGACTAATAGTAGGGGTACAGGATGGACAAAGTGTAATAACTATGTGCTCCTGATTCTGTCAATATTCCGTTTCACAATATTGATCAAGTTTATTGAAATCCAGTGATTCCTAGCTGATGGCCTTGTATTAGATGAGCCCTGAATCTTATGAACTGTGTCATGATTTTTAAATTCTACGTACGCTAGTTAGGAAACATACATTTACAGTGATTACAAACCATTCATTTTGTATGGATAATTCAGTAGTCTTCAGATAATTCTTCCAAACATGGAGGAAAGTTCAATCAGAAAGCAAATTGACACATATCTCCGAGGCTCAACTGTCCACCCACTTCTCTTGAACCTTACCCCATCATAATATACCGTGGTGATAGCTAATGCAATGATGAACCACAGTTTTAATTGAGCTGCTTATACCATGATGAGAAGAACATCAGTTTTAATTGTGCTGCTTATACCATGATGAGAAGATTTGCAGTGCTTTCAACAAGTTTCATGCTACCGGTGTTCTCACTACGTAGAAAATGGTTCAAATGGTTATGAAAAATTCTGAAAAATTTGCATAAATAGGGTACAATATAATCTACCATTCCAGAAAATTTCAAATGTCACTTCGATCTACATATTGAGAAACAAAAAGACAAATTCTGCTGAAAAGAAAATTCAAAATAAAAAAAGGAAAAGATAAAGCTACTATTCACTCAAATTTATTTTTCATTTTTAAAAATGTAGATCGAATTTATATTTGAAATTTTACTGAATGGTAGATTATACTCCCAGCGTGTTGGCTTGGGCTCGCTGGCCCTGTCACATGTACACAACAGGTAACATGGGCTACGGACTCGTTTGGCAATGTGCGCTGCATGTCGGGCTTGCCGCCTCACAAGCTACATCCTGCATTTTCGGGTCAACCTCTGATAGGTATAGAAAGTAAACGTAACGTTATATAGATGGCAATAGTTAAATTTAGATTCTTGGGTGTGCGTATAACAGGGGCACCATGGTGTCCAGACTTTATGATTGAGATTTTTCATCTATGATTAAGATTTTCTATAAATCAATTATTTCCTTTCCAAACGATGCCTTATAAATCAATTATTTCCTTTCCAAGCGATGCCTTTTCGAATTAATGAATGTTAACGAGTTTGCCTGATATATTATATACCATTGCACTAGCATGCATTTAAAAGCAATCCAAAGGCAGGGAATGCCTTATTTCAGCGTCCTATATGGTGTCTAGATACCAAGCCTCCCTACCTTTGGATTACTTTTAGATACGTGCAAGTGCAATAATATATAATATATCAGGATAGAAAGTCTTAATCATGAATGGAAAGTCTCAATCACGGAGCCTGAGCACCATGGTGCCCCTGTTATTTATACTATATGTTGTGGCTACAGACTAAACAGAGAGAGAGTATGGTAGTGGAGAGTTAGGTGAGCAATGCTTGGGGTTCCCCCCATGGCCTGTATCGTATATATATATCCACATGGGGAGTGTTTTTACAACCTTGCCCTTACACCTGAGTAACCCCCTCAAGGGTATTTATGTCATTATACATGTCTCATTTGGGCCTTACAACCTTCTATAGGCCGGCTGGGCTTAGGTGGGGGCCACCCCTACAACAGGAGCCTCTCATGGTGAAGGGCTTCACGGGCCGAACCCATGTTGCCGAGCCATTTGGCCCCCTCCGTCCCTGCGGCCTGTGACCTTCAATGATCTTGGACAGAACCGTTTCTTGCCGATGCAGCCTGCCGTCGCACGAGTATATGGAGCCGGACCTACTGTCGAAGGTGTTTTCGGCCTTGGACATGTTTGGCCGCGGAGTCAAAGGTGCCGGCGGAGTTGAAGTCAAGGCGGAGATAGGCTCATGCCGCGGACACCCCTGGGTGCGAGGTAAGCGAGGCTCCCGCGCGTCGCATCAGGAAGTCGAGCGGGGGGAGGGGGCTCCGCCCGTTCTGACGTCGACATGGCCCGACAACTTCGCGGTCCGAAAATTTCATCTTAATGACAGCGAGAATCGCGCCGACCCCTGAATTGTCAGGGGTGGGCTGCTGCAGGCGTACGCGCTATCCCGATGGGAAGGTACACGAGGCGAGACGCGATTGGCGCGTCGTGGGCTGCCAGTGGTCGCATGACCAGGGTCGCGTGCCCCCTCCCGAGGGAAGCGGGACGCGTGGCGGGACGCTACTGGCGCGTCGTGCGCTATCCGGCCGCCTGCCGCTGCGTGCCCCCAGCTATCAACGGTTACGCTTCCCGATCGTGGGGAGCTGAACCGCTAGGCTCCCGCCGGTTGTGTTTCCGATCGTGAGGGAGGTGAGTGGGCTTTATAAGGTGTCACCACCGGCATGCGAACGTTCCTCTTGGCTGCTCGCTTCCCGTTGCTTTGCTATCTTCTTCCTCGTTCTTTCGTGCAATCTGCCGTTACTCCTGCCTCTTCACCTCGTCAGAGGATGGCTCATCGCGAAGACCCCACTCGCCGGCTCAGTGGGAGCGCCTCATCGAGCCAGCGCTGTTTGTCGCCACCGCCGGCAGAATACCTTTGGTGCTTCGCGATCAGCCGCAGGTCAACAAGCGGTGGGATGCCATGAAGAAGTCGGGAGGTCGCTGCTCCCGTGTGCTGGGACAGAGTCGCATTACGGAGGAGATGATCCAGACCCTTGTCCGGGAGAAAAAACTGGAGGAGCGTGCAGGGGCTCGCCTGCCCGGCCCCGACGAGACGGAGCCACAGCCAGCGAAGACAAAGGCGATTGTCTTCGTTGCGTTTTTTTATGCCGGGCTCCGAATGCCTTCGACGCTCTTCGTCGGCGAGGTCCTGCGGGCCTACGGGTTGGAGCTGGCACAACTGACCCCAAATGCGATAGTTCGCCTGGCTATTTACGCTTGGGCGGCACGAACAGAAGGTGTCCATCCCAGCGCAAGCCTGTTCGCCATTCTACACGACGCGCACTGCCAACCGAAGAAGGTCGGAGGAGGGGCACTGTCGAACTTCGGCAGCGTCAACTTCGTGTTGAGGACGCAATGTACGAAGCTCTTCCCTGCGTTGGCTACGCGAGGGAAGTGGGAGTCCGGTTGGATGCGACGGTGGTTCTACTACCACGTGACGAGCACAAGCGGTCTGCTGTGCCAGGGACAGCCGATATCGTTCAACAGCTCACCGGACGTGAAGCCAAAGGTCGACGACGAGCAGAAGGCGCGGAGGCTTGCCGGTGTTGCCCTCCGGTTCAACATGCGTGACCTCGCTGAAGAGTTCACCATGTACGGGGTGACGCTACTTTCCAGCCGGTGGAAGTACGAGCGGCCAGGCCGCACCTGGAAGGATGGCACCCACCCGACAGTATCTTCCTTTCTAAAACCCTCCTCTCCTTGTAAGTCCTTCAGCCCTGGGCTGTGTGCCTGCGCATGTACACGTGCGACCCTTTATGAATGATGCCCCACTTTTGTGTGCAGTGCCCCAGCTGGAGGATGTGGAGCGCGCGGTAGTTGCGCTCCTTGGGCCATACACGGCCAAGGAGCATAAGCTGCGCGAAGCCGCGACCGCCTCGGCGAAGCAGGGGCGGATAAATCGGGTATGTGAGGCCCTGGAGATTCCCGTGCCCGAACGCACGATGCCGGTGGAGGTCCAGAGCCGCCGCCGCGATGGCGACGGCAAGGTGGGGGCGCCGTCCTCTCTGCGCAGGGCCCGATCTAACACCGCCGCATCCAGCCCGTCGGCCGTATCACCGGTCGGTACCGTCGAGACGGAGGGTACGATCGGCGCTGGCTCCGAACACGCTGGTTCGGGGGGCACACTGCCCCTAACAAGGAGGCCTTAGGCGGCGGTAGGGCAACGGGCCCCGGTACCGATGCCCTCGAAGACGAGGCCTCGTCGCCTGCAGCGGCCACCGAGGACCTGCCGCCCGCGCCAGTTATTACGGCCACTAGAGCGGCTGGTGGAGCGTCGCCCACATCCCCAAGAGCGAAGCGCCCCTAGATACGGTCGCCTCCGCCCTCGAGGAGGCAATTCAATGTGGTGGGTGTGGTCACCGGGGTCCTGGAGTCCGACGGGGGAGCCGTCAAGGCTGAGGAAGAAGTCGTCGCTTCTCGGGCCGATGAAGCCCCCACGCCCTAGATGGAGGTTGAGCGGACACCTCTCGTTGGCAGCCCAACGAGACGCTTCTTGACTCCGGCGGAGATGGCGCCGTTCGCCCGCTCGACTGCTCCATTAGACTGTGGGTGCCCGACTGAAGTGAATCGGAGCGCGATGCCCATGCTGTCGCAGAACTTCTTGAACGGGGCAGAGTCGAACTGCAAACAATTATCGACAGTGATCTCTGTGGGAACCCTGAAGCAGCATATAATGTTCTGCCAGAGAAAACGCTGCATGGCCTCCGAGGTAATCTTAGCTAGAGCCACAGCCTCTGGCCACCTGAAGAAATATTCCAAGGCGACCACTGCGAACCGCAGGTCTCCTGGTGCCCCGGGAAGTGGTCCCACAACATCGATGCCCCACCGCGCCAGCGGCCATACTGGCGGAATGGGGTTGAGGCTCGTGGGGGTCTACGAGTGATCCGCCCCATCCATTGGCAGCCTTGACATCGGCGCACGAGGTCTTGGGCATCGGCAACGGCGGTTGGCCAGTAGAAGCCTTGCCTGAACGCCTTGCCAACTAGCAACCTCGGCGCGAGGTGCGAGCCACAGAGTCCGGCGTGAATTTCTGTGAGGAGGCGCTTTCCCTCTTCGCGCGAAAGACACCGTAGAAGCGGTGCGCAGACTCCCTTCTTGTAGAGTACTCCGTCAAGCACCTAAAAGGACCTGGCACGATACTGCAGGTGCCTGAGCTCGACGGGGTCGTCCGGCTCCGTGATGCTTTGCAAGAAACCAAAGATGGGCTCCCGCCAGTCACCCTGCTGGGTAATCTGGTAGATGAGGGCTACGTCGCGGCTGTCTTGCGCGATGGCCGCCGCTGGTAGGACCTCGTAGAATGCCCCTCGGGAGTTGGGAGCTGTTGGCTAGCGGCCTTCGCAAGGACGTCGGCTTGCTCGTTGTCCGCCCGAGGGATGGCCTTGACCGTGACACCCAAGAAGTGTCGCTCCTTTGCTCTTACGGATGCCAGGTACTTAGCCAACTCAGGGTCCTTGGCCTGGTATGACTTGTCCACATGGCCCGCCACTAGCCGTGAGTCAGTGCGGACGAGAACTCGCCGCGCGCCAAGCGCTTTAAGCTTCGCGAGGCCAAAGAGTAACACCTCGTACTCGGTCGTGTTGTTAGTGGCGGGAAATGCGAGACGCGCCGAGTACAACAGGCGGTGACCCTCTGGCGTGGTAACCACTGCTCCTACGCCTGCACCGGCAACGCTGTAGGCTCCGTCGGTGTTGAGCATCCACACCGGGTCCTCTGGCTGCCGGGCGGGCTGGGCCGGCAGCATCCACTTCGCGAGGAAGTCCGCGAGGACTTGGGACTTGATCGCTGTTCGCGAGGCATACGTTAAGAAGAACGGGGCGAGCTCGGCTGCCCACTTGCCGATGCGCCCTGTGAACTCCTTATTGTGCAGCATTTCCGCCAGGGGGAACGAGGATGGCACCGTGATTGGATGGGGTAGGAAATAGTGTCGAAGCTTCCTCGAGGCCATGACCAGCGCGTAGGCGAGATTCTCAAGCTCCGTATACCGCGTCTTGGCGCCCTGAAGAGCTTCGGAGATGAAGTATACGGGGCGCTGAAGAGCGCCCTCCTCAAGGACAAGGACAGCG
Source organism: Dendrocalamus latiflorus (assembly GCA_017311315.1). NCBI lineage: Eukaryota > Viridiplantae > Streptophyta > Magnoliopsida > Poales > Poaceae > Dendrocalamus > Dendrocalamus latiflorus. The sequence continues at coordinate 29,796,655 of CM029634.1, forward strand.
CTAACCGCTGCCGCCGAAGCAGCGAAATAAAGCAGGAGGGGAGCCTCTAGCACCGGAGCAACCAAAGTGGGGAGACTTGCGAGATGCCTTTTGAGGTCATCGAAGGCCCTCGCACAATCGCCGTCCCAATGAAAACCGTCGCAACCGCGAAGGGTCTTGAAAAATGGCAAGCCCCGCTCCACTGCCCTAGACAGGAAGCGGCTCAATGCAGCCATGCGACCAGCAAGCCTCTGGACCTCCCTTGTCGTCTTTGGCGGCTCCATGGCGAGGATCGCGTCGACTTTGTCGAGGTTCGCCTGGATGCCTCGTCCGGACACAAGGAAGCCCAAGAACTTGCCCGCTTGCACGCCGAAGACACACTTGTCTAGGTTGAGCTTAATGCCCGCCTTCCTAAGGTTGTCAAAGGTCTCCTAGAGGTCCTGACCGTGAGAGGCAAGCTGTCTGGTTTTGACAACTACGTCATCAACATAGGCTTCCACATTCCTCCCGAGCTGAGCGGCCAGCGCTAGCGTGATGAGGCGGGTGAAGGTTGCGCCCCTATTCTTCAAACCGAAGGGCATCCTGACGAAGCAGTATGTCCCAATCGGCGTAATAAAGCTGGTCTTGTCCTCGTCGCCCCTGGCCATGTAGATCTGGTGGTAGCCGGAGTAGGCGTCCAAGAAGCTCATGAGCTCACACCCCATAGTGGCATCGACCAGTTGATCTATGCGCGGCAAGGGGTAGTCGTCCTTCGGGCATGCCTTGTTGAGGGCGATGAAGTCGATGCACATACGCCAGGCGCCGCTGGCCTTCTTTACCAACACCGGATTGGCAAGCCAATCTGAGTGTTGGACTTCGCGGATGACTCCGGCCTGGAGGAGCTTCACAACCTCCACCTTGGCCGCTTGCTGCCGGTCCATGGACATACGTCGAAGCTTCTGTTTGAACAGCTTGGCTTCCGAGCAGACTGCTAGGTTGTGCTCAATGAGGGCGCGGTCCATGCCTTTGATGTCCTCCGGGGATCACGCAAAGACATCCACGTTGCTCCGGAGAACCTGGAGCAAGTCCTGCTCCACCTCCGGAGGAAGGCCCTCACCGATGGACACGAACTGCCCTTCAGCTTGGAGGGGCACCCTCTTGACTCCGCCCTCCGGCTAGGGCTTAGGCGTCCATCCTGGAGCGAACGGCGTGTCCGTCTTTAGCTTGTCAGTGAGGACGTGCACCTTGCGGTGCGGGCTCCTGGAGCCGGCTTCCACATGCCGGGCGAGATCCTGGTCACCGAAGATGGTGATGACACCCCGTGGGCCTGGTAGCTTCATACACAAGAAGCCGTGGTGCGGGACTGCCCCAAAGGAGTTGATGAGAGGGCGGCCCAGTATAGCGTTGTACGGGTGCAGGATGTCCACAACGTCGAAGACGGCGTCCTCGCTCCTGGCATTATCACCCTGACAAAAGGAGACTCAGAGGCATACCTGACCCACGGCCTTCAGCGGATGGCCCCTGAAACCTTGGAGCGGGGTCCCTAACGGTCCCAAATGACCCCGGGGGATCCCCATGCGGTCGAGTGCCTCCGCAAACAGAATGTTCGCGGAGCTGCCCCCGTCAATGAGGACGCGCCTAACGTAGCAACCTGCAATGTCAGCTGGATGACCAAGGGATCTTGGTGGGGGAACTCCACACCCTGGGCGTCAGCTATCGTGAAGGCGATTTCGCGGTGTGCTGCTCCCGCAGGTGGTTGTGCCGAGGAGGTCCCCGATGAGGATCCTCCGGAGATGACGCTAATGACTCGGCGTTGGGCCCCGTCTGAGGGCCCAGCTCCCTGCAGCTGCTGCACGTGGGCCACAACGGGGGGCGGCGCTTCCGAGGCCCGAGTCGTACCGGTTGCCTGCCGCAGCGCCACGACTGCTGAGCATTCCCTCGTGAGGTGGTCACCATAGCCATGCACTTCGCACCACCTACCGTAGTCTTGGATTTCCTGCTCCGCGCGCGGTCTTTCGTCGTGAGCCCTCCCGCGCCCCCATCCCCGGCCTCCCCGGTTCCTCCCACGGAACGCGGGAGGAGAGTCCCGGGGAGCGTCCTCTATGCCGAGGACATGATGAGCTTTTTGGGGTCGGCGCTGGTTGCGCTTAGGCTTGTGCCTACCGCTTGACGAATTCTGATGCACCTCAGCATCATTGTGCTCAGGGGCATCTCCCGCAGACCCTTGCTTGCGTTTTCCTTTCGGGGAGTTATTCCCCATGCTTCCTTTTTGCAACAACCCCTCCGCCTGAATGGGGTCGGAGTCGTCGCCCTTGTGTCTCCGCGCATCCTCCTCTGCCCGCGCGAGCTTCACAACCGTCTTGATTGGTTTGTGAGCGTTGTACTCGGCCAACGGCCCCGGGCAGAGACGCTGTACCGCTGTGTTGATGATGGTTGTCTCGTTGACATCCTTGACCTGGCAGCAGACCATCGCGGAGCGTCTGAAGTATTCCCGGAGCTCCTCCGAGGGTTTTTGCCTGACCGCGAAGAGCTGATCCGCGTCGACGCGCTCGACGTAGTTCCCTTGGAAGTTGTTGTAGAGGCGATCGCGGATCTGCTCCCATGCGCAGATGGAGTTTGGCTCGATGGTGAAAAACCAAAAGAGCGCCACTCTCTGTAACGCAAGGGGGAGTTCCTTCACCTTCGTGGTGTCGTCTCCGCCGGCGGCTTCGATGGCGGTCTCGTACACGCGCACGAACTCCCTAGGGTCTGTGTCGCCCTTGTACGGCTCGATGGCGCTGGGGAACTTAAAGTCCTCCGGGCATGCCGACTGCTGCAGGCTCGCGAAGAGTGGGGACTCTGGGTCCACGTGTCGCAGCGGGACGCGGCTGGACGTGGGGGCGTCGCGGCTATCTGCCCGCTCTGGCGTGGGCTCCGGCACGACCACCGGTGGGGTCTGCTGACTCCGAGCCTCTTGCATATCCCGCACGGCTCCACGGAGATCCGCTAACTCCCGCTGGAGCATGCCGATGGCTGTCAGTAGGGCGTTCCCCACTGCTAGCGCAGCCGGGGCCGCCGGCGCCCCCGGTCGTGCTACCGGGACAGCAGCGATCATAGCCCGCGCTCCCGGGTTTCCCGATGCGCTGGTGCGGTAGACTCCGGAGTCGGCGACGAGGCCAGCATTGCCGCCGGAACCGCTCGGCGCTCCCGCACCAGGTGTAGGAGCGGCGGTCAGGCCAGCATGGGCGTTGACGTTGCCACTCCCGACTACCCGGTCGATGCTGCCAGTGTTGATCGTCACGCCGGCGGTGGGGTGATCGTCACGCGCGGTGCGGTGTCGGCCGTCATGGCTGCGGTAGCGGGGTCAATCGTCGCGCGCGGGGTGGTGTCGGTCGTCGTGGCAACGGTAGCGGGGTCGATTGTCACGCCCTGAGCGTCAACGTTCGTGGCTGCCGCACCCGTGTCGCCGTTCACACCCGTGACTGCCGACGCTGGGGCCCTGGTGTTGACGCGGGACTCTGTCGTGCTCCCCTTCTTCTTCTTCGCCGCCGACGATGAAGCTTTCTTCGGTGCCATCCTTCTTCGGATCTTGAGGCTTGCTCCTGTCCTCCCCACGGACGGCGCCAACTGTTGTGGTACAGACCAAATAGAGAGAGAGAGAGAGAGAGTATGGTAGTGGAGAGTTAGGTGAGCAATGCTTGGGATTCCCCCTATGGCCTGTATCGTATATATATATATATCCAAATGGGGAGTGTTTTTACAACCTTGCCCTTACACCTGAGTAACCCCTCAAGGGTATTTATGTCATTATACATGTCCTATTTGGGCCTTACAACCTTCTAACAGGCCGGCTGGGCTTAGGTGGGGGCCACCCCCTACAACACTATACATATATAGTATAAATTACAGGGGCACCATCGTGTCCAGACTCTATGATTAAGATTTTCCATCCATAATTAAGACTTTCCATCCATGATTGAGACTTTCTATCCATGATTAAGACTTTCTATCCTAATATATTACATATCATTGCATTTACACGCATCTAGAAACAATCCAAAAGCAGAGAGACTTGGTACCCAGATACCATGGTGCCCTATTTATATATATATATATATATATATATATATATATACCCTACTCTATAATACACCCAAATTTTCTTTACTAAATCCACCCCCCTCAACCACCCCCACAGTCATGCCTAATCTAAGTCCACCCAGATTTGTGTACCAAAGTAATCCAACTTCATACAAATGAATGGCCTGGATCTCTCCTCAAGCCTTCTTCTCTTACTCATTGAAGATCCTAAGGCTAAAATTATTTGGATCATGCACATAATTGAACCGCTGCCTCCACCCCGCCCCGCGATCACGCCCCCGACGATTCGGATCTAAGTCCTGAACGACAACTTTGGGGGAGGCCAAGCACTCGTCGGACGAGGCACTGGGCCGATGGCGCAAGGTCGTCGGCGTCGTCAAGAACCCCAAGCGCCGCTTCACCGCCAACCTCGACAAGCGCTCCAAGGCCGCCGCCATGAAGCGATCCAACCAGGTACGTACCGCCTCCCTCCATGTGCCCCTCTGCCCTTCGTGTTTTCCCGTTCCATGCGGCGTTTCTTGTTCCCACAACTGCTCGTTAAATCGGCTGGATAGCACTAGCAGAGAGGCTAGATTGGAACGGCAATAGGCAGACAGATACGCGATGAAATTTTCCCGTTCGTATCTTGAATCAGCGTCGTGCTTGCCAATGTCAGCGTTTTCTTTCACCTTTCTTGGCATACATAGGAAGCGCAGATTGCACATGCGAAATTGTAGAACAGTAGATTGCAACACATCAAATTGTCAAGTATAAAGTCTTTATCGGGCTATCAGGCCTTCCTTGCAATCTGTTTACATAAAAATAAGTATTGGACGATGAAAGTAAACATCTGAGATGCTAAAGTACAGGTGTTGATCTCTAATTTACTAATTGTAGATTACGATCACGGCAATTCTACTGTAGACAGGGTCGAAAGGTGTTCGACCACGGCGGAAGCAGAAGACGGTGAGGTCGAGAAGAGATACGACCACTTCTCAGAGAAATCGAAGGTAATCTGAGAAGTTACGACTGCAACAAAGTTTGTACGTGATCGTAAGGAGACTACGACCACGTTGTAAGACGGGTTGCGATCACGTTGAAGGCTACGACCACGGCGTAATTGATCGTAAGGAGAAGCGACTTCAGCGGGAAGATCTGAGCGGTCGTAAACGTGGTCGTAAGGACTTACGACCACGGCAAAGCTACAGTAACTTTGCATGATGGTCGTAAGGAGGAAGATCGTGGTCGTAAAGCTAGCAGGCGTGGTCGAAAGGCGGTCGACCACGGCAGAATCGAAAGCAGGTGTGATTGGGAGCATCTACAACCACGAACACACAAAGTCGAAGTTGGTCTGAAGACGTACGACTGCTAGCGTATTCTAATGTGAACCACATAAAAAAATTGCAAGGGAGTCCATAGTTTTTAGCGTATTTTGTAAATACCTTTATATACATACATAAAAAAGGAGTATGTTAAAAAAAATGTACATACCACCTCTGAAAAATTGTTCATACCACCTATATGATCTTAAATACTCGTATACTACATGTGCATACCCCTCGTTACGCAAGATACTCCCTACGTTGTGAGATACGACCTACGTTGTGAGATACGACATAGGGTGTAATTCACCCGGGAGTAGAAAAGAGGCTTCCTATATATATATAAATATAAAAATATATATATATATACCTCTTTTCTACTCCCGGGTGTAATTACACCCTATGTCGTATCTCACAACATAGGTAGTATCTCGCGTAACGGAGAGTATGTACGTGTAGTGTACGAGTATTTAAGACTATATAGGTGGTATGCACAATTTTTCAGATGTGGTATGCATATTTTTTTTGACATACTCCTTTTTTATGTACGTATATAAAGGTATTTATAAAATATGCTAAAAACTATGGATTTCCTTACAATTTTTTCGTGTGGTTCATATTGGAGTATCTTATAATTAGTATATGAGTATACCTAAAGTGATAAAGGAGTATTTCAAATTTGTTTAGGTGGTATATTAGAGGTGGATGTAATTACACCTGGGAGTAAAAAGTATTTTTCATATATATATATATATATATATATATATATATATATATATATATATATATATATATATATATATATATATATATATATTTCAAATTTGTTTAGGTGGTATATTAGAGGTGGATGTAATTACACCTGGGAGTAAAAAGTATTTTTCATATATATATATATATATATATATATATATATATATATATATATATATATATATATATATATATATATATATATATATATATATATATATATATAACGATACACGACAAGTCTTATTAAAAACACAATGTACTCAACCTTACTTAAATTATTGTTGTTCAAAAAATGAGGAAGAAACCATACCAGACGTCACGTATTTTGCATCCTCATCCAATATCAGGGAATACGCTAATGGGTCTTTCTAGGATCTAATTCTAGTCAGTTTTCTATGGGATATGGTAGCATACCCGCTGGACTGCGCTGTTGATATCCACTGCAGGTTCTCTACCGTGACTCGCTCTTTTTTTCTGGAGGTATCTGTATTATGGCAGGCCGCAGAATATGGAGCTTATACTTGCTGAAGAACTCTTGCCACCATCACTTTCTCCCAAAGAAAGAACCCTTCAATTCACTGGATTTAGTTCTCTCATGAGAAGCGCGGCCCTGTGCTACCATTGCTCAGACAAAACAAAAAACAGGTATTCTTTGCCCCGTTTAATCGTCAGCAATATCATTTCATAGTTAGCCTATTGATCCATGGCTTACATTATCAACTGAGAATAGGAAGAAGACATTTCCTACATGCGCTATTGACTATTGACTAATTTGTGTGTGTAACACTCTTAGGGCCTGTTTGTTTCAGCTTCTGGCAGCTGCAGCTACTCTCAGAATCTGCAGCTCCCCCAAACAGTCCAGATTTACATTCAGATTCTAAGTAGCCAGAAACTACAGAATCCAAAAAATGAACTAGTAGCCAGAAGTTGGGGTTATCCAGCTTCTCCAGATTCTGACTAGCTGGATACTCACTAGCTACTTCTCAGAATCTACAGCTGAAACAAACAGGCCCTTAGTTAATACTATCATTTCTTAATCAGCTTAGTTGGCTATCGACACAAATAAATCAACAGTCAATGCTATCGTTGCTTAGTTTCCCTATTGATCCCTGGCTTATATTGTCAATTGAGGACATTTTCTTTGCCCTCTTTTAATCAACAGCACTATCGTTTCTTAATTGGCCTTTTGGCACACAACTTTCCTTTTTCTCAGATAATATTTGTTTATACCCTCAAAGAACTTACTCAGAAACTCATTTCATCTGCCATCTTGTCTCCTCTTATCTGCTTCTTCTCTAAATCCTCTCTATTGTTCTCTAATTCGTCCAAATTTCCTGTAGTTACTTGTGTAATCTGTGTTCATCAACCAAGGCCGAAACTCATTTCTTCTCTGCCATCTTGTCTCCTCTTCTCTGCTGCTTCTCCAAATCCTCTCTATTATTCTCTAATTCCTCCTAATTTCCTGTAGTTACCTGTGTAATCTGTATTTATCAACATAGGCGGAGCCAATGGGTGTCCGGTATACATGGGCACCTCTAAAATTTTTAAAAATTATGTATATATATCCTTTTTGTTATATGTTTTAATTAAAGTTGGATTTAATTACAATTTGATAATGCTCGAGAGAATTAGATACAAATTGTATTATACCCTCTTTCAAGTTTCGTAGATAGCCCAACACCTATTTTTTCTTTACCTACGTGGCAGCATGTGAATGATATGAAAGTGCTTTATTTTGTTTTTTATTACAAGAAAGACTCACACACCACTATGCACACACGCACAAGTATGCTCTCTTAGTACAAACTAATAAAGACGCAAGCCGAGATAAATCTATAATCTTATAAAATTCCTACTTAAACCCTAATAGGTTTAAGTTGTACATTCATAACTCTACCACACCATCAAGATGTATGGTTTACTCAGCACTAACATTTTATTACTCCATCCATTCTTTTTAAGTGATTTTTTTTATTTTTTACGGTCTACGAGACGTGACTTCCATTATTACTATTTATAATTATCTTATTGTATACTAATAAAATTGTAATATTATAAAAAGTATTGTTAGCGATAAATCTAGATAATTTCAAACATATTAGCATGACATCAGTTAAAAAAATTGTGTCAAGAGTTGCGCGGGCATGCATCCAACAAAGTGTGGCACGATTGTTGAGGGTACATCCAAGGAGGTACGGCATGCGCAATATGCACATTTAATAAAGTTTTTCTAGCTGTTACTGTTCATCAAGCAAGCACGGTAATGGCAGGGATGGATAGAGAAGGGGGGGATAAAAGAGGAGTCATTATTACCACGTCGGGTCAAAATGACCTTTTCCATTACAAAAATTAGTTCGGTCCAAAGCTCATAGCTCTAGCAAAAACCCAAAATACAGCCCGGCCCACATGGGGCAGGCCATAGCCACGTTCAGTCCAACTCCACCTCCAACCCGCCGCCGCCTCCTACCTGACCTGACCCCCGCGAGGAACCAAAACCTCGCCGCCCAAAACAGCAGCCCCCAGGTCCCGAAAAAGAGCGGAGGCTGCCCGAGCGCCGTCGTCGAAGATGAGCGACGATGTGGTATGTGTAACATCCCAAATAGGGAATTACTGTAATTGCGAAAAGTGTAAAATCTTTTAATCGTTTTCTTGGGTATTTCAAAAATCTTTGTCATTGCTCGAATCTCTCAAATTGGATTTTTCTTGCCAAGCGCCCAATTAATAAAATTCAAAATCTTGGGATCAAGAACCAAGTTTGAAAATCTAACGGAGAAAAAAACAAATCTTCTTGGAAGACTTAATTTCAAGTTTGAATCAAAATCTGGAGATCTAAAACCAAGGTTAAAATTTAAAACCAATATAAAATCCTTCCCTCCAACTTACATATCCGGAAAATTCAAATTCTAAGAATTTAAAAGATTTGTTTCTCCGAAACCTGATAAAGTTTAAAGTTAAATTGTAAACACTAGAATTTGAACCAAGATTCCAAATTCAAAACCTAATTACAAATCTAATTTTGAAAAATTAAAAATTCAGAAAATATTATAATCCCCAAAATCTTTCTTGGGCCCGGGCCATTTTCTCTCCTTTCCCCGGCCCGTTCCTTTCTTTTCTCCTGGCCGTTGGCCCACCCGCAAGCCAACGCTCGGTTATCTTCTTCCTCCCCCATTTCTTCCTCCTGCTCCCCTCTGTTCCTGGCGTCGCTGGCCCGGCCCCTTGCTCCGGCCGCGCCCACCAGCTACAGCCGCCGGTCACCTCGCCTCCGTACGCGCCTCCATGCCCCTACCACCGGCCTACCCCGGGCGCCATACCCCTACTCCACGCAGCTGCGCCATGCCGCCGGACGAGCAGCGCCATGCCGAAGTACGCTCGCCATACCGTGCACTGCTCCCAGGTCTCCGGCAACAGCTCCGCCACAGGAACGCCTTTCCGCAGCTATAAGAACCGAGCTCGCCTTCTCCCCATTCCCCATTTCCTCTTCTTCCACCTCTAAGCCGAGCAGCCGCTCTGCGCTCGCGTCGGCCACCGTCGTTCGTGCCGTTCCGCCGCTCCGGCCATCCCCTCCACGATTGGACCGCGTCACGGCGTGCGCCCGAACATCCTCTGCCTCTCCTTCCACTTAATCGAAGAATCGACGCCCGAGAGCGCCACGCCCGCTCCTCCTCCGTCTCCGACCGGCCGTCACCATTTCCGCCGTCGCCTCCTCGTCGATTGGTCCCCGGCCAATTCGTCACGGTGGGAGCATCTCCCTGGTGCCCAGAGGCCTTCCCCACCGTCGGCCGACTCCCTCCGCCGCCCGAGCCCTCCCGCCACGGAGCCCTCCCCGCGCCGCCGCCTGAGCTCGACGCCAGCCTTCCTCGGCCTCTCTCCGGCTCCACCAAGCCTTTGGGTGAGTTCCTCGTGCCTCACTCCTGCTTACGCGCACCTCCATTCTTTCCCCCTCTCCTCCGGCCGCCGGCGCCCATTTCCTCCTCACCGCCGGCCGCCTAAGGCCGCCGCCCACCCGCCTTGGAGCCACCTCGGCCGAAGCGACCACCTACCCGAGCTCCCTCATCGCCGGGGAAACCCATTTCGCCAGTCGCCACCTCCTCCCCGGCCGCTCCTCGCCGGCGTCGCCGCCGCCAAGTCCCGACGCCTCCCTCCTCTGTTTCAGCCCCCTGCTCTGCTCTCTCTACCGACCCGGCTCCTTTTTCCCTCCATCTCACTCTGTATGACCTGTGGGCCCAGCAAGAAAGTGGACTAGCTCACGTATATCACTGGCATCCCAATCTTAGAGCATGAGATGTAACTAAAAATGGGGACCAGAATCTAATGGTGAGACTAAACTAAAAGGATTATGAAAGTAAGGTAACAATTTAACTCTAGTTAATTGCATGAAAATAGAAAGTAATGAACTAATCCTCATATAGGATTAATAAGGTAAGATTATGCCATGAACTATTTCCCTTAGGACAAGTAATTATCTTGGACTAAATGTTAATATTAACAAGTAAGATATAAAACTAATGAAAAGATTCCCTTTTACCAATTGAATGTATTAGAAGTTGATCCTAAATAACTAAAGTCGCTTGGTTGAAGCTCTATAGGAATAATATCAATGCGTTCAAACTTTACTCTAGAAGCCCGAATAGTAACTTGAATACTATCTCAAGTGGTTTAGATACTATCCTTCATCCGTCGATCTAAATATATTTAAACAAATTAAGTAAATCAATTTAACATGATTTTTCCACATAAAATATTAACCATAAATCGCTCATCTCAAGAATCATGTCATCTCACTCATTAGTACTTAAAATAGTCATTGCCTCACATCCGAACCTCCACTCATTATCTCATAAATTCAAATGTAATAGTTGAAAATAACTAATACCAAAAGAAATAGCTTCATCGAGGTAATCCATATTGATTCATGACTCATTCACTCACTAACAGGCAGGCCGTGGATAACAGTTGGTTAAATGAATAACCCCATATAGATATTCAGTTGCAAATTTCGGATAAGTATTATCACATGAAATATCCAAGTAACACTGAGTATTTAAAATTATACTCTTCTCATGCAAAGCCCCGCCTCCTAGCATTACACAGCCCTGTCCCTCTTTGCTAGCTTTGCTAAACTCCTTTATCTGTGCATAAGTCTTGCTTGCCTCATGGAACTTCCTTGATAAATGTAAATCAATTAAAAGAAAGTCATCAAGCAAAAGGTCAAGCCTCGCTTTTCCCCCATCGGCCATGTCTGGCCACCTTCTTTTCCCAAAAGCAGATAATCCCTGTAGGTACATCTTCACCTTCCGATCCCTCGTTCTCCTAAAATTTTCCCTCACGGTAAAGCTACTTAGAGAATTCATTCTCCTGCTCAATTCATCTACCGCTGTGTTTACAACACACCAATCCGAATCATCCTTCTATTCTCAACTCATAATAAATGTATAATTTAAATTGGGCCTTTAAAGTATTTGGATTTATTTGGTCTTTCTTTTCTTTGCCGCGTATTAGAATCTGAAGGCTCAACGAGGCGACAGATTTGAACAAGATCAAGACTCGGGTAAAAGCGACGACTAGGAAGTTAAGATCGCTGACTGAGCGGGCTTTGACCTAGGTCAATCAAGGCCATGATACTCCAAGCAAGGCAAGTCATCACTTTGATCATATTGATCCTACATTTTATGCAAAATTATGTTCTTTTAAACTATCAACTTGCATGCCTAATTTATTATGCAAATATATGTTAAAGCTTAAGGTAGCTACATGCCCACTTGATGTTGTATTAAAATTATTATGCCATCCTTTGATACTTGAATCACCTGATCCTTGTCACCATAGATATTCATGATAACTTTACTAGCTATAAGTCATATTAAATGCCATGCTAGTCTTGTCAAGTCCAGGGCGCTAGTTGCCCTGATCATCAATCTTCATAAACATGAGAACTTGTTTTGGGCAGTCATGGGATGTACGTGGCTGAATACTTTGTGACTACTTATTTTATGCTTCTCAAAACCCTCAAAACATGCTATACCTGTTTGGGCGGGTGGTAAGAGTGGTTGGTGTGGAAGTAGCACATTGGGTCGTGGACTGAACCGCCCGGACGCACTAAGGACTTAATCCTGTGATGACTTCTCCGTGTAAAATAGTACAGCCACAAGTCTGCAAAGTGCAACTTGGCTAAGTAAATCTATCGGACCCCCGGAACTCATCTCACTGGTAGGGGAAAGGAGGATGCTATAAGGGCAAGAGAAGGCCTAAAGGGACACCGAGTGCAGGGTGAAGTTTCCAGCCGTGCTAGCGTTGTGGAGAGTTGCAGTCCGAATGCGCTAGTTTCCGTGGTTACATCCCGTGCAAAGTATGGGACCCATCGCAAGTGGGAGCAGCCCATAAAGTGAGATGACAAAAGGGGCTCGATATTTTGAACAGTTATTGTGATGATCCACTCAACCGCATGACTAAGGAATCGTGTGGGGAAACGAGCGGATCGTCTCTTGTGGTGAAAGTGTACAAACTCTACAGAGTCAAAACTATTCGAATAGCCGTGCCCACGGTCAAGGGCGGACATGGGATTCTCCTCGAGTTAGTTCTATTTCCAAAAACATTTGTGGGTGGGATAAAACCTGTCAGAGAGATGTACTCTGACCATGAACTTTTCCTGGAGAGATGTACTCCAGCGACGAAAACTAGCATTGGTGGAGGTAGCCATGCACTTTAAAAGGTGGATGTAACCTACACTACAATTATAATCGCATTCTCACTATCAATTTCATAAAACATGTTTCAGTTAAAATTGCTATGTCTCAGGGGATTTTTCTTACTTATTGTAATTCCAAAACAATGCTTTTAGCAAATAAAAGAAACTCAAGCCTCCCTTGACAGCTTGCATCTATTATTACTGCATCCTGTGTGGTGGCTTGCTGAGTATCATCGTACTCATTCTGGTTTAATTGCCATCATTCAGTCAGAAAGGAAATACAAGCCCTGCGATGCCTGAAAGGAGTCGACAGAGCTGGAAGACGAAGATGCCATGGACTAGGTCGCGAACCCCAGTTGGCTGCCTGTGGGCAAGTCCTGTGGGTCCCACCTGTGTGAAGTTTCCGCTGCTGCATTTTATTGTTTTCGGCCCAATCCGCCCATGAGTAAGTATTACTGTATTATTTACACTTTCGCATGGTATGTTTTCGATATACAGTAATGTATCTGTGAGCACTATCTACTGATCCAGGGAATAGTGCGGTGGAATCACAGAGAATCTGAGTTTGCTAACCCGAGGTTCTCTACCCGCTGGACTGCGCTGTTGATATCCACTGCAGGTTCTCTACCGTGACTCGCTCTTTTTTTCTGGAGGTATCTGTATTATGGCAGGCCGCAGAATATGGAGCTTATACTTGCTGAAGAACTCTTGCCACCATCACTTTCTCCCAAAGAAAGAACCCTTCAATTCACTGGATTTAGTTCTCTCATGAGAAGCGCGGCCCTGTGCTACCATTGCTCAGACAAAACAAAAAACAGGTATTCTTTGCCCCGTTTAATCGTCAGCAATATCATTTCATAGTTAGCCTATTGATCCATGGCTTACATTATCAACTGAGAATAGGAAGAAGACATTTCCTACATGCGCTATTGACTATTGACTAATTTGTGTGTGTAACACTCTTAGGGCCTGTTTGTTTCAGCTTCTGGCAGCTGCAGCTACTCTCAGAATCTGCAGCTCCCCCCAAACAGTCCAGATTTACATTCAGATTCTAAGTAGCCAGAAACTACAGAATCCAAAAAATGAACTAGTAGCCAGAAGTTGGGGTTATCCAGCTTCTCCAGATTCTGACTAGCTGGATACTCACTAGCTACTTCTCAGAATCTACAGCTGAAACAAACAGGCCCTTAGTTAATACTATCATTTCTTAATCAGCTTAGTTGGCTATCGACACAAATAAATCAACAGTCAATGCTATCGTTGCTTAGTTTCCCTATTGATCCCTGGCTTATATTGTCAATTGAGGACATTTTCTTTGCCCTCTTTTAATCAACAGCACTATCGTTTCTTAATTGGCCTTTTGGCACACAACTTTCCTTTTTCTCAGATAATATTTGTTTATACCCTCAAAGAACTTACTCAGAAACTCATTTCATCTGCCATCTTGTCTCCTCTTATCTGCTTCTTCTCTAAATCCTCTCTATTGTTCTCTAATTCGTCCAAATTTCCTGTAGTTACTTGTGTAATCTGTGTTCATCAACCAAGGCCGAAACTCATTTCTTCTCTGCCATCTTGTCTCCTCTTCTCTGCTGCTTCTCCAAATCCTCTCTATTATTCTCTAATTCCTCCTAATTTCCTGTAGTTACCTGTGTAATCTGTATTTATCAACATGGGCGGAGCCAATGGGTGTCCGGTATACATGGGCACCTCTAAAATTTTTAAAAATTATGTATATATATCCTTTTTGTTATATGTTTTAATTAAAGTTGGATTTAATTACAATTTGATAATGCTCGAGAGAATTAGATACAAATTGTATTATACCCTCTTTCAAGTTTCGTAGATAGCCCAACACCTATTTTTTCTTTACCTACGTGGCAGCATGTGAATGATATGAAAGTGCTTTATTTTGTTTTTTATTACAAGAAAGACTCACACATCACTATGCACACACGCACAAGTATGCTCTCTTAGTACAAACTAATAAAGACGCAAGCCGAGATAAATCTATAATCTTATAAAATTCCTACTTAAACCCTAATAGGTTTAAGTTGTACATTCATAACTCTACCACACCATCAAGATGTATGGTTTACTCAGCACTAACATTTTATTACTCCATCCATTCTTTTTAAGTGATTTTTTTTATTTTTTACGGTCTACGAGACGTGACTTCCATTATTACTATTTATAATTATCTTATTGTATACTAATAAAATTGTAATATTATAAAAAGTATTGTTAGCGATAAATCTAGATAATTTCAAACATATTAGCATGACATCAGTTAAAAAAATTGTGTCAAGAGTTGCGCGGGCATGCATCCAACAAAGTGTGGCACGATTGTTAAGGGTACATCCAAGGAGGTACGGCATGCGCAATATGCACATTTAATAAAGTTTTTCTAGCTGTTACTGTTCATCAAGCAAGCACGGTAATGGCAGGGATGGATAGAGAAGGGGGGATAAAAGAGGAGTCATTATTACCACGTCGGGTCAAAATGACCTTTTCCATTACAAAAATTAGTCCGGTCCAAAGCTCATAGCTCTAGCAAAAACCCAAAATACAGCCCGGCCCACATGGGGCAGGCCATAGCCACGTTCAGTCCAACTCCACCTCCAACCCGCCGCCGCCTCCTACCTGACCTGACCCGCGCGAGGAACCAAAACCTCGCCGCCCAAAACAGCAGCCCCCAGGTCCCGAAAAAGAGCGGAGGCTGCCCGAGCGCCGTCGTCGAAGATGAGCGACGATGTGGTATGGCATTGCATCCGCCACGGCCACTGCAGCTTCATGGCCAAGTACGGCAGCAATCGCCGTCTCTTCTTGCCTTTTGTTTTTAGATCTTTTTTTGTGGCGCCTCTTCTGATGCTAAAGCGGCGGCTGTGTTGGTGGTTTGCGCAGGATCACGACGGGGATCTTCTGCCGGAACCCCTACAACGCCACGGGCATCTGCAACCGGAGCTCCTGCCCACTTGCCAACAGCCGCTACGCGACCATCCGAGACCACGATGGTGAGTGCTCACCATGCGCTCTTCCCTCCTGGCTCCATTTTTTTTCTATAACAAGTATAAATTGGATTATTTTTTAATCGAATTGCCCACTGATTGTTCGATGCTGGGATTTAATTTATATGCTTCGGTCGCAAAGGTTTACTTTGGGGTTGTACTCGCAGCGTTCGAACGCCCCATCGCTAGCCCTATACACTCTTTATCATAGCAATTTGCACTATGAGGATATGTTGGATGGAGCGAATGGCCTGAAAACCATGACGGGTTGGAGTCTTTGACACCGGCAGGATGTGGATTTTGGTTCTGTGGTTAACGAATACAGCGATGCTCATTTATCGTCATAGTCTTTCGGTTATATTGCCTTTCTTATTTTTGCCCCCCCCCCCCCCCCCCCCCAACTGGTCATGCAGGTATTTTTTACTTGTATATGAAAACTGCTGAAAGAGCTCACATGCCAAACAAATTATGGGAGAGGGTTAAGCTGCCCAAGAATTACGAGAAGGCTATGGAAGTAATCAACAAGCATCTGGTATGGATCTCTACCTGATGTACTTTATCAAGCCATAATTCCATGTTAACCTAAAATCAGTCTATTCTGGTGAGTGGTGACATGCTTTCTTTCTGTAGGAGTTTTGGCCCAAGCTACTTGTGCACAAGATCAAGCAACGCCTCACAAAAATGACGCAGTATCGGATACGGATGAGGAAACTTCAACTGAAAGTGAGGTAGGATTTGGTCTATCGATTTGCAGTTCTTTTTTTTTTTGGAGGGGGTTGGGGGGATCCATAAACACCCCCGTAAGTCACTTACTTTTTTAATTTGCCCCTCATATGTAATTATCCTTTACTTTGCCCTCCATAAGTTAATTTGGCATGAAATACCCCCCAGGCTGCATGTTAGCACTATTTTTCGTGGTTTTTGTTATCTTTGGCACTTGTTATACTGGTGCCAATACTTGTTTCAATAATGCTAATATTTATTTCAATTATTTGGGTGATTTTGGTGCTTGTAATGCACCATTTCATTACTAATGTTTTAGTGCTAAAATCGTGTATTACAAATACCGAAATCACTCAAATCATTGATATAAGTATTGATATCACTTGCATAATTGCTAAAATTATTGAAACAAGTGGCAAAGATAATTAAACCACGATAAAATAGTGCGAACATGCGACCTATAGGGGTATTTGCAAGCCTACTTAACTTATGGGGGCAAAGTAAGTGAAAATGAGATATGTGGGACAAATTGAAAAGGCATGTCACTTATGGGGGTGTTTATGGATTTTCCCCCTTTTTTGTTATATTATTTTATGTTCATGAGTGGGGATGTGGATATTTTGATTGAACACTGCAGTATACAATTGCTGAAAGATAGCTTATTGTTAAATTAATTTGCAATTATATCTGGGAGGGAGGGAATGGAACTTAAGGGCAGCTTGCTCACTTTTTTAAAATGAATAAATACATTGGATTATAAATGAGTAGATCAACTGTACAAATTTTCATATCCGCTGAACACCAATATTTTGTTAGACAGAAAGAGTAAACAAACATATGACCCACTTAGAAGTTTCTAAAGTTTACCTGTTTAGCTCACAATCTTACATATGATTCACTTAGAATTTTCTAAAGTTTAGCTCACAATCTTACAAAAGAGGATCCTCAAGGGGAGAATTATTGCAAGGTTGGCCCTGTTGGACACGTATATTGTTCTGTTGGAACAATATTTCTACTGGCAGCAACCTATAGGGTAAATTTTTCATAAATTTGAGTGATTTTTCAAATGCTCAGAGTTCCTGTACAGACTTTCACATTCTATGCAATAGTGGTACCGTGGCAGGTTAACTCACCTAGAATGTATGTGAAAGTACTAAAGTTTAATTGTTGGAATGGTCAAATTGTTATCTGGTGTGAAGAATGAGATGAGATGCAGCTGAATGCTGAGTTGTTGACCAGTAGTGGTTGTGTAGATGGTCCAAGCTCAAATTTAATAAGACTTCTAGGCACCAACCCTGAATCCTTAAGGGTGAGTTGTGAAGCATGCTCTATTTTCACATTGCACTGGACCTTGGGGTCAAAACACAAGCTGTGGTTTGGTGACTGAATTTTTTTTGGTAACAATATTTCAAAATAGAGAATGAACCTTAATTGGAACTAATATTTTTGGTGATATGATGTGTGCACTATTTATGTGTAATTAAGTTTCATCGAAACCTGATTCATTTGTTGATATGTTGGCTTTTTTTATATTAGCTTCCCTAGTGCATGAAAAAGTTTGTGAACATCTTCCTTCAATCTTTTAGGGAGAAGATAATGACAGTGCCTAGGAAGAAGACACAGCGTGATCTCAGGAGAATGGAAAAAGCTGAAAAGGCTGCGCTAGTAGATAAGGTTATTTTTTCTGATAATCGTTTGCAAGTGTCGACTATCAATTGCCACATTCTGACATGTTGCTGTTATGATGCAGAATATTACAAGTGAACTGTTGGAACGTCTGAACAAAGGTGTGTATGGTGATATCTACAATATCCCCTTCAAACCATTCAACGAAATTCTTGACTTGGACAAGGATAATGTCGCTCCTGAGTTTGAGGAGGAAGTAAGCATTGTGCTGGCAAGCTCATTTTTGTTCTGATAACACTGCTCACAGCTTTCTCATATTGTGGCCTGGCTTGCCAATTCAGGAAGATGAGATAGAGTATGTTGAAGGTGATGAGATCGAAGAGGAGATGGGAGACATGGAAGATATCGAAGATTCTGAAGGCTTCTCTAATGGTGATGGTAAAGATTCCTCTTTGTTCTGTTGTTCTTACTTTGGCATTTTGCGGGAGCGCTGTGCCTTGCAAATGTGCTTCTCCTATGTTCTGGGTTCAGTAGTTGCTGTGGGAGCATGAATTTCTACTTTGTGACCTACAGGCTTTAATACTCTATTATAATCTTTGTCTTGGCCTGCTAATATGTTGTCAGATGCGAGATTGCTTATTGGGCTCAAAAAGGGTAATTTCAGAAGTTAAATCTTTGAACGTTATAAAATGATTGCAGGTGACATAGATGAAGATGTTATGGATCAGCCAGTTGCAAAGAAACAAAAGGGGTCGGGTTCTGATTCCAGATCAAAAATTGGGAGAAGGTCTAGGAAGGTTATCACTGAGGTAAAGCACGCCATCTCTCTCTCTCTCTCTCTTGAGAGGATGAACATTCTTCATTTAATTGCCTCAATAACACCTACTTCTTTCATTGAAACAACCCCTAATTGTTTTCTTACTTGCATCTCCACTCTAGTATTGTGATATGAGTGAAAAGCTTGCACTGGGTACTTGGGTGCATATGACTGCATTTTTCTTTCCAGAATGAAGTCAATGTTTTTGAAGTTAGTGTAGCCCAATTCCTGGCTCAGCATGATTTACTTCTTGTCTGTCGGGCAGGTTGAGAAAGATGAAGACACGAACCGAAGGCAAAGGGCAATTGTGTGAATCCAGCAGCCATAAATGATTATGACTACATCAATCATGTGCTTGGTTTTGATGGCCATTTTTGTTGTACTTTAGGTCATTTTGTTTACCCCTTAATTCATTTTTGTTGTACTTTAGGTCATTTTGTTTACCCCTTAATTCATTTTTGTTGTACTTTAGGTCATCTTGGTTTTGATTCTCTTCGGGGTTTTCGCCATGATTTGAGTCTACCTCAGCATGCTGAGGGTTAGCATGAGCCCGAGATCGGGTAACTCTTGGACTGGCCATCTGCAGCTATAGCTTCATAACTTAGTACTAACACTACCCTTGAGAAAAAAAAGGAAGGGTATCAACCCTCTTTGCAAAAAGAATCATAAGATAAACGACAAAAGAACATTCAACATAAGGCCTTATACCAGGCCATTTATTATCATACAAGCATTCAAATAGCCAGCCTTTAGGCTGGACTTTGCGGTTACACAATATACTACGGTTTGATATGATGACGACTACAGTATTAAAGGACTAGTACCTCATCCTATATTACAGGAACTAGTAACTGCACCACGCATGGTAAGTACGGCACTACTCTACCTACTCCTTCATCAGTAGACTTGAGCTTATGGTGAATGGGCTGATCCTTGTAGTTTAAATAGTGCAAGAGCTTGCGTAGTACGCTAGCAAACTTCACTTCGTGAACTCCATAGGCCAGGTAGCTCAGTTGCCCTTATCGCCAATTCCTGCCATCTGTAAATTAAATTACTAGGGCTAGAAATTTTCCAAAATAATTAATGAAAGGTAGAGTAGAACAGATCTAAGAGGGATACGGATAGAAATAGTATGCTATATTTTTCATAAATGCTTTTTGTGTATATATATATATATATATATATATATATTTTATTCACCACCCTAAGGCTTTTCTAATGACCATTCTACGGCTTGTACCCTGCAGTCGTATGCTCTGATACCCACCTGTCAGCAGGGGGCTCAGTGCAGTCGTGCCACTGACCGGTGGGACCCCTGGGTCAGCGGGCTGCTCCGGCTGTACTGGCCGACAGGCGGGGCCCACCTGTCAGTAAGGAAAATAAAAGAAATCGCTCAACCGCGCGCGCGGAGTCGGACTCGAACGCGCGACGCGGGAGCAGGGGGAAAGGGGAGGATAGCGCTGAAAGCCACTCGGACGACCGAGCGTTGCTTACCATATAAGGGTAAGTATACCTCTTGAGTCAGCTCGCCGAGGGGTCGGGCTGAGGGAGAAGAAGGCGACGGCGCCGGCGGCGAGTGGTGGCCGGAGAGGGCTGGGAGCTGCGTGATATGTAATCCTTGCGCGATGGGGAAGCTCCTGGTGTAGGCGTCTGGGGTGGAGGAGCACGGTGGCGGGCCGGCGGCGTGCGACGGCGGAGGCTCGGGAGGGGCTCCGATGACGGCGAGCCACGAGCTTCGGGAGGTGCGGGGGAGGCCGGGGTTAGCTTCACCGCTCTCCCGCGAAGCTCCAGGAGCTTGGGCTGGCTTCGGGGCGGCCGGAATCGGCGGCGGCTCGGTCGCCGGTCGTGGGGAAGAAGGAGGGGCCGGTGGGAAACTAGGGGCGCTACGGCTAAATTGCAGGCAGAGGAGGGGAGGAGAGGGTAGTGCGGCGCAGTTGAGATCCTCAGGCGGGCTTTTATAGCCGGGGGAGGGGGACGCGCGGCGGGGCAGCGGCGATCTCCGCCCTGTTCCGCTGGCGGGGGGGGGGGGGATGAACGGGATCTTCCCCGAGATCGCGCGGTAGAGAGAGAATGGGATACTTTGAATCTTGCCGCGGGATGAGAGAGTGAGGAAGGCGGATTTGCTGCGGCCGGCTCGAGAGGAAGCTGCGCGAGGGAGAGAGCGGCGCTGCAGGCGCGTGGAGAAGAAGGAGGGAGGAAGAAGAAAGAGAGGAGCGCGAGCGCGGCGGTCCACCGGTCAGAGGGAGAGGGTTCTGGCGCGTGGGGCCGTGCGGCAGCGAGGCGCGGGGCGCGGGCCACCGTCAGCGGGAGCGGCGCGCGCGGGAGCGGGGCAGCGGGGTGCTGGGCCGCGCGCGTGCTGGCCCACGCGGGCGCGCTGGCCGCGTGCGGAGAGGAGCTGGGCCGGGGTAACGGCCGGCCCGGCTGCTTCATTTTCTATTTCTTTTTCCTTTTTCTTTTCTCATTCCTTTCATTTCTATTTTTATTTTAAAAATTGCATGTATATACATTTTCATTTCTCTCTGGTTTTTGGTGTATATACACATATATTTATTTATTTACTCTTTCACATATTATACATGTGTATATATATATACGGCTGTATATACATTGTTATTCACATGTTTTTGCTTATATGTATAAATACTAACCTCTTATTTGTTTGCCAAAATTTTTAGAGATGACATTTCATGCTTATCTGCATTTCTCCTTTGCTATTTTATGGATCATCTTTTCAGATTCTTTATTTGATGTGTAGGTTTTATCATTTTATGTGTTGATTCCTTCCCTCTTTTTTTTTTTTGAAATTCCTTGATATTTAAAAAGCCAATAAACTCCAAATTCAAATGCAAAGCAAATAAAAAAAATCCAAAAGTCTATCAAATTACTACTTATATTTTTCAGGATGTTACAAATCTACCCCCCTTAAAAAGAATCTCGACCCCGAGATTCAGACTAACTAGTGAATAGGTCGGGGTAATCTCGTCGCAGTTTATTTTCTCGTTCCTAGGTAGTTCTCTTTCCTGGTACGATGGTTTCTATTGAGCCCAATTTTTAGTGGGTGGTCTGATTCCCAACATTCTTTATTAGTAAAATCTTGATAGGCCATTTCCCACGGGTCTCAAGTCACACTTAGGCTCGACTGCTTTCTAAGGGTTTGATCTTTCTGATATTTGTGGACAGGTCTTGGGCTTGGATACATGGAATACATGGTGCCCATCTGCTAGACTTGCAGGCAGTTCTAGTTGGTAAGTTACTCCTCCTAGTGGTGTAGTCTAATATTCCTTTGGTGCCTTGTTAGCCAGTCTATTACAATTATGATGTCCGGGGTCTGGGTGGGCTACACTGTTAAGGGTTGGTTACCCTAGCAGGCGAGTTAAGTGCTTGTAGTTTCTAAAAGTTATGTGGATAACCTAAGCTTATTCACGAATCTTTTGGCTCTAAAGGATGAAATACCCTGATTGTGTAAAGAACATGCGCTGCTATTAAATTGACAAAGAACGTACCCATAAGAATTCTGGCGGCCTCCTGAGCTTCCTCAGCTGTGATGTGATTAACTTGGCCGCGGTTTGGCGCTGAGGTGTTCCTGCTGGCTTGCGAGCTCTGATTCCCTTTGCTGGGTACCAAGGCTTGACTGCGGGTAGCGGGAGGCCCTAAATTGATTCTCACTGGATTTGTCTGCCGTTGCGGGCACTGGCTGACAAAGTGTCCCTTCTCTCCACACCCGAAACAGCTCCTGGTGGTGACAGGGTGCGCCCCAGTGGACTGGTTTGCTGAGCGTGGCGTCTGGAGGGAGCCACCACTGGAACGGGGTGCTGGAGATGAAGCATTGGATTGGTTAGGCTGTGAAAAGGAAGGTTTGTTCAAGAATCCCTGAATGAACCTTCCTTGAGGTTGTGGAGTTGTCATCTTGCGCTTACGACTGGCCTCAAGAATCTTCTTCTCATTTTCCAAGGCCAATGCCTTGCTTACCAGCTGGTGAAAGCTGGCGAAGTCCTGGGTGATTAGCTGTACTCTTAGTTCATCCTTCAATCCTTCAAAGAATCTGTCAATCTTTTCTTCTTCTTCTTCGATATCCTTCTGAGCATACCGGGCTAGCTGCGTAAATTTTGTAAGATATTCATTGACGGATAAGTTCCCTTGCTTGAGATTGCGGAACTCATTCTTCTTTATCCGCATTATTCCGGCTGGAATGAAGTTGTCCTTGAAAGCCTTCTTGAACTCTGTCCATGGGATAGCTTCGGTGTCACCTCCGGTGGTATCATCTTCCTGACCTCTAGCAGCTACAAAATTTTCCCACCATGCTGCGGCAGCTCCTTGAAGTAGGTGGGTGGCAAATATGACCTTATCCTCTTCTGCGCATTTGATTAAGCGCAGCTTTCTTTCCACATCTCGAAGCCAATCTTCGGCTTCAAGTGGTTCTTCTGCCGAAGTGAATGTACTTGGTCTTGTCCTTTGGAAGTCTCCTAGATCAGCTCTGTGTCCGCCAGAGCTTCCTTGCTGTCCAGCATAAATGGCTTGCAGAATCTGGGTTTGTTGTGCCATTACTTGGGCCATTGTGGGATTAACTGGAGGGTTTGGGAGGTCAGCATCTTGGTTTTGATTCTCTTCGGGGTTTTCGCCATGATTTGAGTCTACCTCAGCATGCTGAGGGTTAGCATGAGCCCGAGATCGGGTAACTCTTGGACTGGCCATCTGCAGCTATAGCTTCATAACTTAGTACTAACACTACCCTTGAGAAAAAAAAGGAAGGGTATCAACCCTCTTTGCAAAAAGAATCATAAGATAAACGACAAAAGAACATTCAACATAAGGCCTTATACCAGGCCATTTATTATCATACAAGCATTCAAATAGCCAGCCTTTAGGCTGGACTTTGCGGTTACACAATATACTACGGTTTGATATGATGACGACTACAGTATTAAAGGACTAGTACCTCATCCTATATTACAGGAACTAGTAATTGCACCACGCATGGTAAGTACGGCACTACTCTACCTACTCCTTCATCAGTAGACTTGAGCTTATGGTGAATGGGCTGATCCTTGTAGTTTAAATAGTGCAAGAGCTTGCGTAGTACGCTAGCAAACTTCACTTCGTGAACTCCATAGGCCAGGTAGCTCAGTTGCCCTTATCGCCAATTCCTGCCATCTGTAAATTAAATTACTAGGGCTAGAAATTTTCCAAAATAATTAATGAAAGGTAGAGTAGAACAGATCTAAGAGGGATACGGATAGAAATAGTATGCTATATTTTTCATAAATGCTTTTTGTGTATATATATATATATATATATATATTTTATTCACCACCCTAAGGCTTTTCTAATGACCATTCTACGGCTTGTACCCTGCAGTCGTATGCTCTGATACCAGCGCTGTCAGACCCAGATTTTTTAACCTGAATCTTACTGTGTTTCACTGCACTAATCCCTGGATCAGTAGTTAGTGCACACAGGAACATTGCTGAATCATTTCATACATCGCATAATCATTCATTATATTACATAGAATGAAATACACCACGTCGGGTGATAGAGTTTACAAAAGGGGCCGACTAGGCCAAATGTCATTATTACAAACACGCACAGCGGAATTATAGCAAAAGTAAACCCAAATCCACAGGCAAGCGACTGGAAGGTACTGTGTGCATTATATGTCACCAGCTAACTAGTAACATACGTGCACACAACGCCGGATGTCCACTTGTCCATGTCTAATCAACGAGGCCTACGCCTTAGTTTCCTTCGTCATTCTTCTCCTCCGTAGCGGGAGCTTCCTCGTAGGCGTAGTGGTCTTGCGCTCCTGGTTCTGGATTTTTGCCGCAAAGCGAGCGTGAGCACTCCGACCCCGTGCTCAGCGAGCCAACACACAGAATGCAGTATATAACATGTATGGCTAATCAAAGGATGGCTAAGGTTTATTTTATTTTTGCGAAGAGTGCTTTTGAATACAATTATATAAAAATTCCCTAAGACCTAGCATTTTGATTACATGTATATGTTGAATGCAGTAATAATAGTGATTCAGATTCCATCCACCATTACATGGCATCTGCACCATATAGTAATTCTTCAGCGTTATAGCCGCTTAACTTACCACTGGGACGACACCCAGGACAATTTCAAACTAGGGCCTTACACTGCCCTTCCACTTTTCCATTCCCATCCACAAAGCATTTTGAAATAGAACTATATCTGGTTAAGTTCCCATGTCTGCCCTTGACCGTGGGCACGGCTATTCGAATAGTTTTAGACTCTGCAGAGTTTGTACACTTTCACCACAAGAGACAATCAACTCATTGCCCCACATGATTCCTTAGTCATGTGGTTGAGCAGACCATCACAGTAACTTTTCAAAGTACCTCGCCCCTTCCATCATTTCACCCTATGGGTCGTTCCCACTTGCGGTGGGTCCCATACGTTGTGCGGGATGTCCTCCTTCTGAACGTCTAGCAGCTGGCTCCCCGCCCCTGCTAGCCCGCCACAGCAGAACTTCACCTTTCACGGGTGTCCCATTCAAGCCGTCTCATAGACCGCCACTTGCACATCCTCACACCACCTCCTGGAAGGATGACTTTCAGGGTCCGGCACATTTACTAAGCCAAGCTATACTTTACAGACTTGTGGTTGTACTGTTTTACACGGGTTGGCATGACAAGATTCAGTCCTTAGTGGTATCTGGGCGGTCTATCACTAACCACTTTGTGCTTCCACCGCACCACACTGTGCTTCCATTGCACCACACTCTCACACCATCGAACCAATCCGCCCAGATATTAAAGCATGTTGGGGTTTTTGGAAACATACGATAATCATATTCATCATTTATCAGTCATTACCACCATGACTGCCCGAACAAATTTTCTCATGCATAAATGTGATGCTCGGGACAATTTCTTGCCCCGGATTCCTATTCAATGCTAAGCATGGCATATGGTTACGGACTTATTTTCGAAATGTTACTATTATATTTTTGCTAGGGCGACAAGGTTCACACATTCAAATACTCAAGGAGGGGGTAATATTATTCAAGGTAAACAACGGTATATAACTAGAATATCAAATTTAGCATGCATTTTCATAAAACTAACAGCAATGCAATTTGTTAATTTAAAACAAAGTAATTTGCAGAAATGTAGGTTCAACATGATCAAAGTATTGACTCGCCTGGGTTACAGTGGTCGGGTGCTGGATTATCCGGATCTCCTAGTGCTGCTGCCTCGAATTCTTCCTCCTGAGCCTCGTATGCTATTTAATCGTGCGAAATACCCAAATAAAAGAAAAGCAATCAATCACTCAAAAAAATCACCAAAAATTCATATGAACTCTAAAAATTATGATTTCAGTTCCATCGGACAGATCTTGATTTTAGATGAATTTAGAAATTTGTCCCACTTAATTTGGAGTTAAAATGTAGAAGTTATGATCATTCAAAGTTCTCAGTTCAGTTAATTCCAAATATTCTCAAATTTCTGACAGTGGGTCCCACTGGCATTTTCAGATTTATTTTTAATTTTCCTTTTTATTTACGTTCTGTGCTATTGACATGTGGGTCCGGTTACTGTTCATGGGGTCCACCTGTCAGCAGGGGGCTCAGTGCAGTCGTGCCACTGACCGGTGGGACCCCTGGGTCAGCGGGCTGCTCCGGCTGTACTGGCCGACAGGCGGGGCCCACCTGTCAGCAGGGGGCTCAGTGCAGTCGTGCCACTGACCGGTGGGACCCCTGGGTCAGCGGGCTGCTCCGGCTGTACTGGCCGACAGGCGGGGCCCACCTGTCAGTAAGGAAAATAAAAGAAATCGCTCAACCGCGCGCGCGGAGTCGGACTCGAACGCGCGACGCGGGAGCAGGGGGAAAGGGGAGGATAGCGCTGAAAGCCACTCGGACGACCGAGCGTTGCTTACCATATAAGGGTAAGTATACCTCTTGAGTCAGCTCGCCGAGGGGTCGGGCTGAGGGAGAAGAAGGCGACGGCGCCGGCGGCGAGTGGTGGCCGGAGAGGGCTGGGAGCTGCGTGATATGTAATCCTTGCGCGATGGGGAAGCTCCTGGTGTAGGCGTCTGGGGTGGAGGAGCACGGTGGCGGGCCGGCGGCGTGCGACGGCGGAGGCTCGGGAGGGGCTCCGATGACGGCGAGCCACGAGCTTCGGGAGGTGCGGGGGAGGCCGGGGTTAGCTTCACCGCTCTCCCGCGAAGCTCCAGGAGCTTGGGCTGGCTTCGGGGCGGCCGGAATCGGCGGCGGCTCGGTCGCCGGTCGTGGGGAAGAAGGAGGGGCCGGTGGGAAACTAGGGGCGCTACGGCTAAATTGCAGGCAGAGGAGGGGAGGAGAGGGTAGTGCGGCGCAGTTGAGATCCTCAGGCGGGCTTTTATAGCCGGGGGAGGGGGACGCGCGGCGGGGCAGCGGCGATCTCCGCCCTGTTCCGCTGGCGGGGGGGGGGGGATGAACGGGATCTTCCCCGAGATCGCGCGGTAGAGAGAGAATGGGATACTTTGAATCTTGCCGCGGGATGAGAGAGTGAGGAAGGCGGATTTGCTGCGGCCGGCTCGAGAGGAAGCTGCGCGAGGGAGAGAGCGGCGCTGCAGGCGCGTGGAGAAGGAGGGAGGAAGAAGAAAGAGAGGAGCGCGAGCGCGGCGGTCCACCGGTCAGAGGGAGAGGGTTCTGGCGCGTGGGGCCGTGCGGCAGCGAGGCGCGGGGCGCGGGCCACCGTCAGCGGGAGCGGCGCGCGCGGGAGCGGGGCAGCGGGGTGCTGGGCCGCGCGCGTGCTGGCCCACGCGGGCGCGCTGGCCGCGTGCGGAGAGGAGCTGGGCCGGGGTAACGGCCGGCCCGGCTGCTTCATTTTCTATTTCTTTTTCCTTTTTCTTTTCTCATTCCTTTCATTTCTATTTTTATTTTAAAAATTGCATGTATATACATTTTCATTTCTCTCTGGTTTTTGGTGTATATACACATATATTTATTTATTTACTCTTTCACATATTATACATGTGTATATATATATACGGCTGTATATACATTGTTATTCACATGTTTTTGCTTATATGTATAAATACTAACCTCTTATTTGTTTGCCAAAATTTTTAGAGATGACATTTCATGCTTATTTGCATTTCTCCTTTGCTATTTTATGGATCATCTTTTCAGATTCTTTATTTGATGTGTAGGTTTTATCATTTTATGTGTTGATTCCTTCCCTCTTTTTATTTTTTTTGAAATTCCTTGATATTTAAAAAGCCAATAAACTCCAAATTCAAATGCAAAGCAAATAAAAAAAATCCAAAAGTCTTTCAAATTACTACTTATATTTTTCAGGATGTTACAATATGTAATGAAATAACATTTGTATAGCAGTTAATAATAGTAATCACTTTCATTCGTAGCCCTCCTTGGTTGCGATTATCGAACAATTCTCACTCATGGCATGGCACACACGACACGTAGATGTCATCCCAACTTTTCCAAGGAAACAGTTTTAGAAAATAAAAGCTATGCCCATTATAACTTCATCTAAGCATACTCATGACTACGAACATGGCTATTTAAATAGTTTTTAACACTCTCGAGAGGCTGTACAACTTTATCTACATGAGATAATCAAATACACTGTCAACAAATTCACGCTTCCTTGGACGTGTGATAATGTTGATTATCATATAGTCTTTACATCACCTAGTCCTAATCTTGTACCAGCCCGATGAATGTTGAATCCCACTTAAGTCCATCCCCTAAGTGTGCATTCGAACCCTCACTTAGGTCCGTCTTCTCAAGTGGACATTCACCATTATCTTAGCAAGCTTTGGCCCCAATACTTTAATAAAAGAAGCCCCTTACGAGAAAACTTTTCTGGAATGCCCTCACTACTTTGCCTACCAAAATGTAAAGCTGGACATAGACAACTTAATCAGCTAAAACTAGAGCTTATATAGCATATGTGGTTGTACGATTTGACTTAGATATGTGGTAATAGTGTTTGGTCCTTAATTGACCCAAGCGAGAATCTCCTATATCTACATGCGGTATCCCTTCTCACATTTGACGATTCCTAATATAACTCGCTCATATCTAAATCTAGGGTTTTTTATTTTATTATATACCAAATTAATAGAGCTTCCTCGTCTGATCCAACATTTTGAAATAACCTGTGTCCATACGTAAATTTTTTCGAATATACCCAAAAGGAAATTAGCTACTATCTAAACTATAACCTAAAGGTTACAACAGTGAGGATATCAAATTTGTAGAGATTCAGTGCATACAAGTGGATATAACTACCGTTACATATAATATAGTAATTTTAATGAAACATACACTATGCATAATAGATTTTGTAAATAATACACAATAATTAAAATATTAGAATCAATATGGGCAAAGAGGATACTTGCTTTGCTCTTGTTGCTCAGAGAATGATTCAGAAGTGTTCTCGAAATTATCCGACACGACGACGTCTATTTGATAAAATTCAGATAAATATAAATAAGTGTTAAATGAATGTAAATAGAGTAAAAACTTAAATATTTTTGCATTGGATAGATCATGATTTTAAAAAAGTTTAGAGACAAAAATTACTAAATTGAAATTCATACGCAAAAGTTACCACTTGAATTTTATTTGGTTTCAAAAATACTGAGAAAATGAGAAATATCAATGTACATGAATTTTGATTTTGATTTATATTTTTTTCTAAAGAAAACTTGGATTTATTGTACCATGAGACTGACATGTGGGGTCCATTTGTTAGAGTTTTATTAATTTCCGAATTAACTGAGAGGTGGGCCATACATATCAGCCTTGTATGGTTTAAATCATGTTTTAATTATTGTTTACCGTGTGGCTCCCATGTGTCAGTGACTTATATATTAGTTTTCGGTTTAATTAAAATTCCTTAATTGATTTTGACTAGACCCACTTGTCATAGACTCATTAGATTCAAAGTTGTTATTAAATTTAATTAACATTCTTATAGGTGCATCCTACTTATCATATTTGCATGTTTTAAAACCTTATCTGATGTGGATTCTACATGTCATACTCACGATCTTTAACACATGGTTTTAAATGTAAATCCAATTGATTAATTAACTCGGGCCCACATGTCACTCACACATTAGATTCAAACATGTCAGTAGTGCTAAGCTAATCCATCCTACCAGGTGGGGCCCACTGTCAGTGAGAGGAAGAGCATAGCCGAGCGGAGTTATGCTCCAGTGAGCTCGTTGGTGGTGAGGGAGGCTACAGCTTGGCATTAGCATGGGCAAAATGGGTTGTACCAAGCCTCACGAAGCCAAGGGCAGGGTCCGATGAGACCAAATGGTCACTAGAGAGCGTCAACGGTGACCAAGGCGGCGATGCTAGGTGGAGCTACAGTGAAGACCATGCTACGGTGGGGTATTCCTGAATTGAATGAACACACGAGCATCTAGAGGCTACCAGGAGACTTCCGAGGGGGTTGGCGACGTCGGAGAGGCGACAGAGTGACTGGTCAACGCTGAGCAGTGGCAGCACAGATGATGTCCACAACGTGGGGACTCCTCGGCCAGGGAGAGATGCAAGAGAGGGTTGTGTGAGCTCAGTGAAGAGTCGAGGATGCTCTGGGAGGAATGGATGTTATGAAGACAATTGTTCAATGCTAATGAGCATCTGAATGATTCACAAAATTTTATGAGGGGGACAGCTCTAGGGGATATGAAACACAAGATGATGTGGTTATAGACGCAAGGGCTCCGCTGGAGAGCTTGTGCCACAGTGGAACTCGGCGGAGTATGCTCACCGATGCTGAGGAAGACAACGCGATCCGGGTGAAAGGATGAGCTAGAGGTTTAGGTTTTCATGAAAATAGAGGAAGGGTGAGATGAGGAAGAGGATGGCGTGGTAGGAAGGTTTATAGGCACGAGATGGCCAACTGTTGCTTCGCGAGTTCTTGTGAGCAAGGCGGTGTTGCGTGACTTGGTTCGTCTCGGCAGTGTACGACACGCAAAAGGGACAAGGTAGGAGGGAACTTGGCATGTCGATGCGATGGACAGTTGAGGCTAGGCAGGTGAGCAGGGAAACCATGGGGATAGCGTTAGCGTGACCACGGCGGAGCAGGCGCGGCGCGTGAAGGTGGAAGACAAAGTCTGCCACTGGGCCAGGCTCGCCAGCAAGTGGAGGTAAGGTGACCTGACGGGTGGGTCTGGTCCCACTCGTCAATGTTGGGATTTAAGTGACAGAGAGGTGGCTTGACGTGTGGGCCCCACATGGTAGTGTGAGAGAGAGTTAAGTGAGCTAATGGTTTGGGGAATTTTTAGACGTATCAGATGAGCTCCAAAATTTATGAAAATATTTGTCAATGCTTCTGACATAGTGCAGATTATTGTGTAAAATTTTTAAAATTTTATATCTGGATTTTCTCAAAAAAATCTTGAAAAGCTATTGTTATGTATTATTTTGATTTAAATAAATTCTTGAAAGACTGTTGTTGTGTGTATTATATATTATTTTGATTTAAATAAATTCAAGAACATGCTCAAACATGTTCAAAACTTTATTTCCAGTGCCATGAATATATCTGTAGTTTTTAAATTGTTTTTAACTGTAAATTCTCCTAGTCATTTTAGGATCATCTTTTCAGATTCGATTTTAAATTCAAATTGAATTCTCTCAGATGTACATTTCTTTTCAAAAATTTGTGTTTGCAAATTACTTTTTCAAAGAAATTCCAATAAAAGTCGAGGAAATAATATGGACGCAAAAAGTTTTAAATTTTCTTCATTTTTATATTCCCTAGAATCTGGGATGTTACACTATGTGTGCGTTCTTTTCAGTTGCAGCTGATGTATTATGGCTGTGATTGATGGTTTTTGGTTCTAGTACGAGCGCTTGTATGAATAAACTGAATACCAATAAAATGCTCAAAAGTATGTTTGGATAAGCTATTTTCAAATGGCGGCGGAGAAACATTATGTTTGTTTTTTTTTGGAAAAAGTCATAAATCATATGTTTGAAAAGAACGAGACTTAAATCTATTTCCAAGGGGTAACATAGAACCAGACCAATTCGTTTCTCCGGCGGTCTTTCGTGTGGAATAGATGCTCTGCTCCGCTCCACTTGCGCCCGACTCCGCTCTGCCTCTGCCAGTTAGCCACCTCTCCCATCCGATGGGAGCCCTTCCAGCGGCGTAATCTCTACGGCTGTGGTGGCGTGGAGCTCGGTGATGGCACAATGATGTTTCGCGGCGACGACGGCAGCGAGGTGGCGGCGGCTTGGGGGAGACCTTGCAGGCGTGCAGGTTGAGAAGCCCTGCGAGAGGAAGCTCTACCCTGTCTCCTCTCTGGATGACTTGCTTCCCTTGTGCTGAATAGGGATGTTTTACAGAATGCTAGAACAGATCTGTTGCTTCCAAGTGAGTGATTTGATTTTTCGAAGTTAATTTTGTGCTTGATTCGAGGATCTCTGCCTGCACGTAGTTGGTTTCTTGATGGGGGATCTATGCCACAGGAGTAACGAAGGGAGGGGCAATGAGCTGCAGGACATCAAGAACGTCATCACCGGCGTGTTAATGGCCTCTCGCATTTGGCATGCAGAAGCAAGACAATGAACCATCGGAAGAGATGGCCATGCATTACCGGCAGTGGCGGCTCACGCATCGCCTTCCACCCTTCGTTGATTAATTTGTGATTTGGTGGTTGCATGTTTCGTGCCTGACCGGAAGCTTCACGAATTGGAGTGTCAGAGAAGTTCTGAGGTTGATGTCAAAGAAAAAGAGAATGTTCTAATTCCAATGGACGACCAAACAGGAAAAATGGAACTGTAATTGACGTCAATCAAATTCCAATTCACTTGGAAGAGACATTGGAATACGAATGCATGAATCAAATTCAAATCTTGGGAGCCAAACGGGGTGTCCATGAAGAGAATATGAAAAAATTGGATTTTTGCCATCCGAAACATTGGGCTTCGCAGTTTTGCCATCCCAAACATTAGTTTCGCAAATATGCCAGCCAAAATATGTGCTTCTTGATTCCTTTGCCATTTCTGACTTTTCTGTCCTGCTCTAGGGGCAGAAAAGTCAGAAATGGCAAAAGAATCAAGAAGCATATGTTTTGGTTGACATATTTGTGAAATCAATATTTGGGATGGCAAAACTGCGAAGCCCAATATTTCGGATGGCAAAAATCCAATTTTCTCAGAGAATATGAGCAAGGCCCGTGGGCCAGCTAGCCAGCCCAATTGACATCCCCTCCCCTAGGCCTTCGTACCCACCCACCAAAGCCCTACGCTCGCCGTCGCCGTCCCTCGGGAAAGGAGATGTCGACCCCAGCGGCGCCGCAGCTGCCGCGGACGGAGTCGCGGGCGCTGTCGGGGCACGAGGGCGCGGTGCTGGCCGTGCGCTTCAACCGGGACGGCAACTACTGTCTGAGCTGCGGCAAGGACCGCACCCTCCGCCTCTGGAACCCCCACACCGGTGCGCACGTCAAGACCTACAAGTCCCACGCCCGCGAGGTCCGCGACGTCCACTCCTCCTCGTAAGCACCCGCGCGCCCACCCTATCCTGTCCCCCGTCCGATTCCGTCCCCATCGTCCTATCTGATTTGGTGGTGCGCGGCTAGGGAATTTAACGAGTGCTTCCTGCCGTTTATTTCTTGGTTCTTGGGGTGGTTGGTGCGCAGGGACAACGCGAAGCTGGTGTCGTGCGGCGGGGACAGGCAGATCTTCTACTGGGACGTCGCCTCCGGCCGCGTCATCCGCAAGTTCCGCGGCCACAACAGCGAGGTATGGATCAATCATCAGTGGATGGAATAGTGCAATGCGATACTGATGCCCACGCTAGTGCTATTAGTTTGTGATTGTAATTGGAACTTGGGAACTGAGCAGTCCACATCACACAATTGTGATTACTAATTAAGCAATTTGGATGTCATAATATCGGTGTTGTTTTTAGCTCTAAGCCTCAAACAGTAGCTTGTGATAGTGATCAGAAAAGAGCTCCGGTACTATTGACCAGATAAGAACAAATTCTATGTAGAGAACTACTAGTAGTTTGTGATTGTGATCGAAAAAATGCAGTTCGCACTCTTGTAATCAGACAATGTCAATGCCATAGTGGTACTACGTTTAACATTAGTATTTGTACACTGGATGGTGTTTTTAGGTCTGTTCATTGGTATCAATTCTATGTGGTGAATGTCATGAGATCAGTACTCTAAATTCTTTAAGTAGTGATCTAGTAGCAAGCGTCCAAATGCTGAATTGTGTACATCGCTGTAATACTACTTGTTTCCAAAGCAGTGTGCAACCATACTTCTGTAATGGCATTCTTGTGGTGTTGTGTGGTAGTTCCATTTACATGTAGAACTACACATCGGCAATTTGATTATAATTAGGCCCATTGGTGGTACTAAAAAACAGACAAAGAATAGCTTTGATGACAGATGTTTGATTCTTTATTATTTGCCATTTTGCTTAGATATCTCCATTCTGCTTTCGGTAGGTCAATTCAGTGAAGTTTAATGAGTTCAACGCGGTTGTAGTGTCAGCTGGTTATGACCGTACAGTGCGTGCATTTGACTGCAGGTCACAAAGCAATGATCCAATTCAGGTAATTTTCCATTGTTAAGTAACAAATGGATTCATTGATTGTAGCAGTAGTTTTTTTTCATAATTTCTCACATACTTGGTTTTGTTGTGAATGTTCTCTCCTGGTGCAGACAATTGATACTTTTCAAGATAGTGTAATGTCAGTTAACCTAACCAACACAGAAATAATCGCTGGCAGTGTTGATGGTACAGTCCGGACATTTGACATTCGCATGGGTAGGTAAGTGCTTGCGTCATGCCACTCTCAAGTCTTAACTAATTCGAATATGTGCTCTTTGGTTTCGTAATGGAAACTTTGGGTGCTCCACATCTCAATTGATTCTATATGGTTTGATGGTTTTGTTTCCTTCTCTCTGTTAACAGGGAGACTGTTGACAACCTGGGGCATCCTGTCAACTGTATATCTTTGTCAAATGACCGCAATTGCCTTTTGGCTAACTGTTTAGATTCTACTGTAAGGCTTCTAGACAAGTAAGCACTCTTCGCAAGCTGCTGAGCCGTTTATATTTCAGCATGGACAAAATTGCAGTGCAGGCCCCTCTACTAAGCACTTTGGAGCAATTAAGCCCTACTTTTAAGCAATTTGACCCCCTCTACTTCATAGAAAGATGAAACCTCAGCCTTTCGTTAGTTTTCATTGGAAAGATAACATGGCCGGTAATTTATGCCAACATGTACTTCCACATCAGAGTTAATAATGGCATATGTGGACCAGAGAGGGAGTACACTCCTTCACTTGACATAGCTGCCAATCCCATTTCCCATCTTGAATCGGTAGATCCATGGGGCCCTTCTTGCTCGACTCTGATCCACAGCTGGCCTACTGTCTTCCTCTTCATCAAGCCATCGGAGCTCTCGCTGTCCAAATCTGTCAAGCAATTGATTTATATCCAAATCTGTCAAGCAATTGATTTATACTTGCAGCTGTGGTGAGCCGTTGTTGGTGCTGTGGAGGCGCTTTAGACTTGCAGCTGCAGTCTCCTCTCCAGCTTTTGAGAATTTGTAGTGCAGAATTTGGGCAGGCTCCATTTTTCTTTTATATGCACAACGAAGCTTCAAGTTAACTTAATAAATGGAGCTGGGAACCTTCTTGGGCAGTTAGCTAGTCAAACGGTCTGTTTTTTCCTTGGTCTTTGCGACGAGCTAATTGGACTTAATGTGGTATTGTTGTGCATCAGAACATATTTGTGGAAAAATCCTTTTTCAAATCATAATTTAGGAGACATCTTGAAGTTTCGGTCCAGATGGCTACTACGAATGATTTTGCTGTGCTTTTAGTGTCTGCATTATAATGGCTCTGTCTCTCATTCATCAGCAACACTTGCTGCTGTATGGGGAGAAAAGGGAACATGTGAGGTTAGGGTCATAAATGGAGGTTTTCTTTTCTACTTTTCTTCTTTTTGTAGCAAGTCTAATAGTGCATCGATAACTCTGATGTAGCAGTACATGTAAGCACAATTTTCCATTATAAAAACTGACGTAAGGGTGTGCTTTCGCCACTCTGTGGAGTAGAGGGGTCTCATCGATCCAAGGTGCAAAACAGAAGGGCCTCATTGCAATTTTGCCTTCAGCATGGGTTTTTTTTTTTGTGATTGAACCTTTTGGCTTTTGTACATTCATTAGGTCCACGGGAGAACTGTTACAAGAGTACAAGGGTCATATATGCAAGGTATCACTCGTATAAGCTTTGATGGCATTGGTGATATTTCACAGTCATGACTTCTGGATTCTTACATAGATTGTTACACTTTAAGTTCAACTTGATCTAACAATTTATGCTTATGAATGAAAGAAATAGCTATTAGCTGTAAAATAATGAGTCATCATTTTTCATTAGTGTACAACAGAAATTTGGTTCATCTTCATTCTTCAGTTATTGATCTTTTCATGTTTCCAGTCCTTCAAGATGGATTGCTGCCTGACCAATGACGATGCATTTGTTGTTGGTGGATCTGAGGATGGTTTCGTTTTCTTCTGGGAGTTAGTGGATGCACCAGTTGTTGCAAGCTTCCGAGCACATAGTTCTGTGGTATTAATTTCTTTCAGAATTCCATCTTATGCTGCATTAATACTTCTTTGTTTCGCATAAATCTGACTTATCCATTATTGTTGGTTAACTGCCATTTCCTTTCTAATTTAATTTTTTTATGCTGTTCTTTGTTTTGGCAGGTGACCAGCGTCAGTTATCACCCAACAAAGGCCTGCATGTTGACGTCTTCTGTCGATGGCACTGTTCGTGTTTGGACTTGAAGATGGAAATAGCTGATTTGTCAGATTCATATCTTGATATGTTCTCTCTGCTAAATGTGCCACTGGCAGTATTGTCCAAATCATAACATTTGCCATGTAGCAAGTATTCTGAAGGATAAAAGATGTATGCAAGTTCTAACCTAATGGGATTTCTGCTACGAGGGCTAGCATTTTTAGCTCTAGCAATCTCTAATTGCTTAGGATGAGTAGGAAGACTTAATTGCAATTTTTTATTATCAGTCTTGGAATTTTCAAATTGCTCTAGCAAAGATAACCTAGAAGATCTCAATTTATCAATTTCAGGATGGAAACAAGGCAAGGGCTACAGCTATCACATCAGAATAAGAGATCTAAGTAGCTATCATCATCAGAATAAGAGATCTCAGTCTATCAATTTCATTATTCAAGATATCATTTTTGCAACACATATTTTCAAATCCAAGTTATATGTCACAAAGGAATTATGCATGAGTTACAACTATTTTCAAAACATATTAAAAAATACTAGTATATGTCACGAAGAGCTAGAACAAGCAAATAAAATAAAATCCGAAGGCAAATTAAATAACATCAAAAGCAAAGGAATACTAAATTTCGTATTCAAATAATTGAAACAAGATTTGCTTTGGAAATCCAAATTTGAGTTAAAAATTCAAAACAAAAATGCAAAATTTGAATTTGGCTTAAGCCTTTCTTTCTCTCTTTTTCTTTCTTCTCCTTTTCTCCTCTGTTCTTCCCTTTCTTTCTCCTTTCTTGCTCTCCTTGCCAAGTGGCCCAGCATCTCTCTTCTTTCTTCCTCCCCCACTGGTTGCTTTCCCCTACACCGCACATGGCCGCTCTCGGTCGTGAGCTTGTGCCCCCACGTCTTTCACACGTTCGTGCCTCTGCCCCGCGCCAACCATTCCCATCACATCGCCATCACCTCCTCTACCATTGCCCATGCCCTGCACTATCGGCCGATCGACGCCAATAGTGCCGCCACAGAGCCCACTACGTGCAGCATGCCGCCCGGCCTCGTCTCCTGCATGCACGACGCCATCACCTTACATTGTAGCACGTCACCTTGCCATGCCCCCTCCATACCCTGGCAAAGCCAATGCCCTGTGACGCTTGCTCCCATCGCGTGACCATACCGTTGGCCATACCGGAGCACATATCGAACAGCTCGGGGCACACCGCCTCCTGTGGCTCAATCTCCGGCCACAGCAATCACATGATGTCTCCCTCTGTGGAAGTAGCCCCTCCTATGCCCTCTCATTTCTCTCTCCTTTCCTAGAGCCAAGGCTCACTCCTCCGCTGCCTTGCCCGCGCACCGCCGGCGCTCCCATGCCGTTCCAGCCACCACGACCAGTCTTTCCCCAAGCTGATTATGTCACTTCGTGTTCCCGCTCCCCTCCCCTGCCCCTCTGGGTTAATTGAAGTTTTGTGGGCGAAGGAAGCCGCAACGACCATCTTCCTCACCGCCGGTCGACACCACCTCTACCGTCGCTATTGCCACCGCGCCTCCTCCCTAGTGCATGCTACACCGATTCCTCCCTCCAGCGGCACGACCACAGCGCCCCCATCATCCCCTACCTCCAATTTGGGCCAACTTTTGCCTCAGCTTGCCGGTGTCATGCGCATGCCCGTGCCGCCATAGGCCACCGCCATAGGCCCTCCACGACCCCATTTGGCTCGGCCAACGCACGATGAGCTTCCCTCAACCTCTCTTCAACTCATGCGCTTCTCCCTTTCTTCTCCCCACCGCCATTGCGCCATCGCCATGTTTCTCCTCCATGGCCAGCCGCCCGAAGCTGCCACCGGCCCTCCTTGTTGCCGCTTCGGCTGACGCATTGCCTCCCCTAGCTCCTCTTCCACCCCTACATCCCATTTTTAGGTCACCGCCACACCTCCAGCCTCCCCTCGTCAGCGCCCTTGCCGCCCAGCTCTGGCGCCGCCTTCCTCTGTTTTGCCCATGCCCCTTGCCTCACTATAGATTTGACCTAACTCATGAAACTTTCTTAATAAATATAAAATTATAAAAGAAATTATTAAATTAAAGATCGAGCCATGGTGCTCAACTGCTAGTTAAGCCTAGCCTTCTTTAAACCCGAAGCGGAATATTCTCGTGAATATCCCTTCACCATGAACCTTTCTTGACATCCGTCTCAGCAGATTTCCTCCATCATTTCCCCACTTCGCTCAAACCCCTTTTGACTTCGTGAACACCCTGCACACCCTAAAGCTTTGCCTCAAATCACCCGCATAATCTTAATAAAACTCAATTAAATTCATTTAGATTTATTTGGGCCTTTTTAGTTATTTGCATTTATTGGATTCAGTTGTTTAGCACATACTTAGAAATTGAAATCCTGAAGAGTCATGGATCAAGCGAGACCAAGATCTAGATAA
This sequence comes from Dendrocalamus latiflorus, assembly GCA_017311315.1. Lineage (NCBI taxonomy): Eukaryota > Viridiplantae > Streptophyta > Magnoliopsida > Poales > Poaceae > Dendrocalamus > Dendrocalamus latiflorus. The sequence goes on from CM029634.1 coordinate 29,835,818, forward strand.
AGATGAAGACTAGGTGCTCAAGACCATCAAACAAGAAAGCGTCAAGTAAGATCAAGACTGTGGTAAATTTAGTAATGCGAGTCAACACTTTAATCATATTGAACCTATATTTTATGCAAGTTATTGCTGTTTAAATTATCAAATTGCATGCTGTTATTTTATATGCAAATCTATGATTATTTAAGATTCTAGTTACATGCCCATTATTCAATTTATTAGTATTACAACCCTCGAAACATTTGAGCATTCGAGCCTTGTCACCCTAGGAAAAACTATAATGGTGACCTTCTGGAAAATAAGTCTACTTTTATACGCTGCTTAGTACTGCTTATATATTCGAGTGTAATATTCCGATCCGCATATGGGGGATTTGGTGTTTTGAAAAGAGAGGAAATCAATGGAATTCAAGAAGTAAAATTTTCTAAAGTTTGAAAAGGGGAAAATCTAGAATGTTTTGAGAGGGTTTTAGGTCGTGGGCCTTCAGACCCACGGCAGTTAGGCCCATTAGGGCTGTCGGCCACCCCTTATAATCCCCCTAACCCTAGCCACTTCCTTTCCCCCTAGCCAGCCGCCCCCCTGTGCACCTCCCCCTCTGCCCTGTGCAGCAGCATCTCCCTCCCCTCTCCTCTACCAATTCCCTACAATAGCCCCTTTTGCTGCTCCCTGTTGCCAACTCCTTTCTTCCCTTGTAGCCGATCTAGGGAGAAGAGAGAAGCCAAGAAGGAGAAGGGAAAGGGGAGAAGGAAGGAAGAAAGGGGAGCTTCGCTAGGTTTCCAGAGGTCCTCGTTGTAATCTCCAAGGGTGACGAATAATTTCCTACCACTTTTATTCTTAGCAATTTCCTGTTCGGGTTAGATTTTGGTTATTCGTTCGATCTGCGTAGTTTGCTGTGATATGCAATTTAGGGTTCCTTGGGTGCGAAATCTGAGAACTTTGTCTCTTAGTGAGTTGTAGAGGACTTTATTAGCTTTCTTTATAGTATTCGTTCATGTTGATCCGATCAACGGTTTGGGAGATACAAATTTACCATGCTACTGCTCGTTCTGTCTATTGGGTTTCGGTGGATAGTATTAAACAACAGATTAAAATTAGAAGATGAACCCTAGTGGAAATTTGATCAAATTTCTTAAGGTTTCCAAAGAGTATAAAAATGAATTTTAGATGGGCGGTTTAGAAGTTATGAAATTTTTAGTGCTACTATCCAGAGTTGGGTGACTGCTGGACCAACCGAGGAAAAGTGATGAGTTGACCAAGTAAATAGCAGAACTAAAAGTTATAGCAAAAGAGGTGAAAAATGCAATCCATAGAAGGATTTGGCACCACTCACTAAATTCTGTGGTAACTCAATTTCCCTCGAGTCAGTGTCACAAACTGAGATTAACCAAACTTGCCTAATGTTGAGGCAATCAAGAAATGATGTTATTGTTGCTGTAATGAAAGAAGCAGTGCCCAAAATACCTCTAGAAAGATAAGACAGAAGTAAGACGAGCTGTAATTGTACATATATGGCCATTGATTGAGCTTCCGCAGAAAGTGATTGGTGGGTGTGGAAATTCTTTTTTTTCAGTTGATGTTAAAGTTTCATAGCTAGTTAGACTAAAAGCAAAGAGCATAGTGCTAGAGCCAACAGGCATTAAGGCCCCGTTTGGCACAGCTCTAGCTCCGAGATCTATGCTGGATCTGTAGTTTGTTGACTAAATTAAAGTGATTTAAATATTTTTATTTAATATATAATATAAATGAAATGAGTCATGTAAATGCACTTAACATGCCTGCAACTCTAGATCCAGGATTTCTTAGAGCTACAGCTGACCAGCTCTAGGAAATCTACATATTTCCTAGAGCTAGAGCTCTGCCAAACGGGGCCTAAACAGGCATCAAGGAAAAGGGTGCTATAAGAGCTAAAGTAAAGCATAGTGCGAAGGACTGTAGATTTTAAAAATATCATTGTTTACTATATTTGCACTTATAGATTAAAAGATACAAAATTTATAAGTCGGTTGTCCAAGCAATGACAGATCAGTTTCCCAGGTTAAGTTTGGGGATTCAGATGAGTTAATCTGAGGATTGTGCCAACTAAGAAAATATGGGTAATTTTGTGTAGATTTCAGTGATCGTATGGTTTACTATTTTTAGATGGGGAATTGAATGTTGTGGCATTTTTAATACCGGGACACAAGGGGACTACCCGGTAAAGAGAGGGAATAGTTGTGGTTTTGGGAGCGTGTAGGTGAGTTGCCATTCAGATGTGTTTTGTAATATATTTTAGGCTTGTTTTTTTAGATTGAATAACCTACTGTAGGAGAAGTAGCTTCGGGAGTAAGGTCATCTTCCAACCTTCCCGGCTATCTCGAGTAAAGTGAAAGGCAAGTGCATGATAGAATGGAATCGATTGTTTGAAATGGTTTTTTTTCTTCAATGAATAATTGGGGTGAAAATGTATATGGTTATGTTTGCTTATTGTTGCTCACATATTTATGACAATTTGATGATGATGAATAGAGAGAAATGTTGATTATATCAGTTGTTAATGAGGAAAGATATTCACCATTGCATTGCATGTGAGCATTCGTGATTATATTAATTGGTTAATTGGTAGACTACCCTTAACTTCTTATAGATAGTAATGTTGCTTGTGGGTGCTTTGTTTAGTTTAGACTTTTTTATAATGTTCTTGGTTATTGTTGAGTTCGTAGTAAGTTAAATTTGTGGCTTACCATGTTGTTGAAATTTAGGATTAATATTCTTGAGAAATGCCATTTTAGATAGTTAGATGTTATTATTACTTGTTTAGTGGTTTATTTTAGTAGTGATGGCGATTGTAGGTGACATCTTAGGCTTTTGTTAAGCCGGGGTGTTACATCGAGGGCATTACTTTTCCCCATCATCATTTCAATATGAAACATGAATTTGGGTGGTTATCAGTAGAAAATGGCTGGTATATTGTAAACTGGTTATTTTATACTACCAAAAACCCCAACTTGCTTAAATATCTGGACGGATGGTATGGGAGTCTAGTGCAATGGATGCATGAGATATGGTTTGTGTTAGAACCGCCCAGATATCCCTAAGTACTGAATCTTATCATGACCTCTTATGTAAAATAAATACAACCATAAGTCTGTAAAGTACAACTAGGCCTAGTAAGATGTATTAAACCCTAGAGTCATCTTGTTGGTGGGGGAGTGGTGTAGTGCAATTGCTGAATCCGTTTTAGCTTTGAATGGGACACTTGCTGAGAGTGAAGTTTGCCGTGGCATTAGTCGGTGCGGGTAGTCCAGTTGGGCTAGTCTCTGTGGGTAGAACATCCTTTCCTATACCATTACCCCCTATTTATATAGCAAGGATGAAGGGTGGTTCATGAAGAGAAGTTATAGTAACTTCTCACTTTGAATTTCTTTTCCTAATTTTATTTTTTGCTATTGCTACCGAAGCCTCTACCTTCAAGCTACACACGCACAAGCATGCAAACATGTGGGCTAACGTGCTGCTGGACGTGGGCTTAGTGGTTGTGATCAAGCCCTCCTAATTCATGCATGCACACGCTCAAGGGATTCATGCATGCATACACACGATGGGTAGTTGAAGCTCCCAATTCATGGCTACCTTCCATTTTCTTATTATTTTGCATTTCTACGTATACAGTGGTTGTACAGTGGGGCCAAAATAATTCTTTCATGAGAAGAGGTTTAATTCTTGCACCCATGCAGTCATGCACCATTTTTTTATCACATGCATTGATTAATCAATTAACTCTTTCTTTTTATGGAAGTTAATCAATTAGCTAATTAATAATGCAGCCAACCATTTTATGTGCGCGTTTACGCTGACCGGGGCCACTATACATTTTTTTAAGGTGACATGTGCGGCAAAATATCTCTTTTCTCTATAATTTTCTTTTCTCTAGTATTGCTTTGTGTACGCCGTCTGGCTATATCAATTTATATAAGTGAGCATATGTTCTTCGAATGAGCTAATAATTAAACACGAGACTTTCACTTGCACCACAAGTATGCCATAAAAATTCACCACTCGATTGTAATATGTAGCACACACAAAAAAATTCTGGAAGGTGGACTTGTGCTTTGCGTACGTCATCCGGCCGTGTTATCCTATTTGAGTGAGCATATGTGCACCGAATGAGCTGAAAATTAAACACGAGACTTTCACTTGCACCACAAACATGCCATAAAAATTCGCCCCTAGATTGTATTATGTAGCACACAAAAAAAATCCTGGAAGGTGGACTTGTGCTTTGCGTACGTCATCCGGCCGTATTATCCTATTCGAGTGAGCATATATGCTCTGAATGAGCTGAAAATTAAACACGAGACTTTCACTTGCACCACAAACATGCCATAAAAATTCTCCACTCGATTGTAATATGTAGCACACAAAAAAATACTGGAAGGTGGACTTGTGCTTTGCGTACGTCATCCGGTCGTATTATCTTATTCGAGTGAGCATATGTGCTCCGAATGAGCTGAAAATTTGAGATAAACTTTTCACTTGCCCTACAAACATATCGTAAAAATTCACCACTCAAATGTAATATGTACGGTACGCAAAAAAATCTTGGAAGGTAACATGCCGCAAAAATTTCGGACAAAATTGGTGTCAACAAATGCCCCCTTGAGGTTCGGGTGCAAAAGTATTTGTTTTTGCATTTGGAACTGGACACGCATCATGTGTGTGTATACATACATACATACATACATACATGCATACATACATACACACACACACACACATATATATACACACACACACACACACACACACACACACACACACACACACACACACACACACACACACACACACACACACACACACACACATATATATATATATATATATATATATATATATATATATATATATATATATATATATATATATATATATATATATATATATTGGGTGTATTTGGAGGTGTATTTACTTGGACGTGCTCAAGTTAAGCAATTTGGACGTGCTCGCTACGAAGGCATTTTTAGAACGTGCATATGCATGCAGCGTTGCATGTGTTATGTATGCAGCCTTGCATGTGTTAGCCGTTTGTTAGCTTTGAAGAACAAGCCTCATATCTACAGCTAACTGACGCCACCTAACTAATTCCGCTCTTCACAGGATCTATCTGGTTTAAACACACACCTAGCTTTCCTCTTCCGTGATCATCCGCTCTCTCCTTTTGCTTTCTCTTCCTGCGTCCTTTGGCTTCCATGGTTCTCTATTCCTCCCTTTAGATTTCTTCCGGCGTCCAGTACTACTCAGAGTCAACTTCTTCTTTACTTGGTATGTATGATTATCACTTATTGAATTCTGCTCCCTCTTCTTTTTTACCGAGGCATCTTTCAATAACAACTGAGTAATGATCCTTTTCCGCTCTTTCTTTTGGAGGCAGCGGACACTACGCGGCGTCAACGAATTGGCATACTCCCTAATTGAATTTTAGTGTGTCTGCTTCTCTTTAAAAGGTGAGATTTTCCATCCTCTCTATTTTTATCAGATTGCATTATACTTTCGTAGGCTGCATGATACATTATCTCGGATCAAGAATATTTGTTTTCGGATCCGGAGCTTGACATGTATATACGCATTATGCGTATTTTTGATACATCCGCCGTATGTTTTTTTTGCTGTGGATGAACTCACGTCACATACATTAGCTATACAACCCTGCATGTATTAGCTTTGGTCGTTAAACCACAAACAATGTCAACACATTATTATTCAACTTTCTTTTTTTATGGTGCCATAACAAGAAAACTAACCTCTGAGAACATCTCAACTGATGAACCACATCCTGTCATTATCTTGCTCAGAGCAACCGGAACATTTATATTACAATCTTTACATTCTACAACATGGCATTGAAATTTCTGGAGTGTTTATCTAGCATGCAAAATTAACAAATGAACCCATGTGCTTCATTTACATTAAATTTAAAATTGAGAAAGGTTACATGCAATCGGACTCCCACTAAACAAGTAGCAATATATATATGTTTGTGTCAAAGTTCCTAGGAATGTTGGAATATGTTAATGAAACCTATGTTGAAATGAAACCTGCTCAGTGTATTTGCAAAGGTCCAGAGTTGATGATGCATATGTTTGCAGCATAGCTGTAGCTCAGGGCATGTAGTTCACAATTGTCTAAATCATCTGATCAATCATTAGTGCAGTATCCTATAATCTACATACGCCACAGCCTGACAACCATATGTACACCCGCCTAAAGTTTTCATTACTCGCTTGCATATCAAGCCAGCTAATTTGCATAAGTGGTTAGTGGTCCAGTGAATGTTCGCTAACCACTATTTAGCGCAGGAATTGGGTTGCTTCATATCTATGTTGAAAGCACTAACACCAGAGAATGTAATGCATGATTAAGTTTTAGCGGTAACACGTTATAAAGATCATACATAGCGGCAACATATTGTGTGAACGGCCCCTATGTCATTAGTGATTATCTTCATTAAACCGCTCTTATCTTTTAGTGCCAGATAAGCTGATCTGTAGGCGACCTGCTCTGATAACATTTTGAGGCTATTTTCTTTTATTTCATCCAATCATTTCTTTTAACCGCACTACATCTATTATTTATTTATTATTTTTTAGATGGTGCGAGATCAACAGTTCTTTTTGTCCTACTCGATGTCACTTTCACGGGTGGCAAGAAGGCAACTTTTTGAACCTAATCTTGATGAGGTTGTCAACCCCATTATAAAAGAACAGGAGATGCCCCAGGGGATTATCGATCTTAGCCATCGTGGGTGGAAATCAGGTTCTTCATTTCTAGGACTTTGCTATTATCCTCCGGCACCTTTGCCCAGACTTGACAAGGCTATGACCCTAGGAACCAAGATGGTTGAAGAAGGACTTGGTTGGGAAAATCATGATATCAAATACATTTCATCTCCAACTGGGTATGTTGAATGGGCAACAGAAGTCCTAAGAAACCATTCTCTAGTTCTAAAAGGGGGAGAGGATGATGCCGATTACATTTACGGCGCCATCTATTGCTCTTTGGGTGAATATTCCGTTTCCCCTTCTTTGCTGAGGTCCTTACTAGAAAAATGGAACTCAAACACCAACACTTTTCTATTCCAATGTGGCAAGCGCACCATTACCCTTCTTGACATGCATCAAATGGCCAGATTGCCTTTGGACGGAGACATATATGAAGACTATATGCCACCGACCCATGAGCTTGACCCATCTTTACTACTATATCCCAACTTCTTGTCCTATCTTTTAGATGTATGGAACAATCTCGCCGTAGGCGGTAAAGTTTCCTTCCAAGAGTGGTGTGACTATTTTCATAACAGTAGGGATGGTTCTTTATCATTCCCTTCCCTTCGAGATAGGCGCGTCTATACGGCGGCTTTTCTTGCTCTGTGGCTCTGTCGTTTCGTGGTTGTTGGAGGTGGACCCTACATCTTCCAAGGTGTATTGGTAATGGTGTCTTGGATATCATTAGGGCACCAAATTTCCCTAGCTCCACCTGCCTTATGTTCCTTGTACTATTCTTTGTGGTTGATCAACACTCATCCAATCGGTCCCTCCTACACAAAGCGACCTTGGCCGATCCATTTTGTTATTGGCTGGATGGGTGTGTATTTAAAAAGGATATTTGGCAATAAGGTGAGAACACCCTATTTCCCTAATTATAAGCATACAGTGCAGAAGCCAGCCATGGCGAACACTATGTTTAGGACCCCCAATCACTTTTGTCCTGAAGATGCACATGATTTTTTTTTGAAATTTTCTAATATTTCATGGCATCCTTATGATTTGACAAAACTTAGAGGTGCAAGTCACCGAAGAAAGGCCTTCTTGATTTCTGTTCGCCGTGGTATGCTTCCATGGAGGCGTGCCACTATATCCATTGATTTATGTATCATTGAGCCATACCATCCCAACCGTGTGGTTCGACAGTTCAGATTCGATCAAGTTGTCCCTTTCCCACCCCTGCTGAATTTATATACAAGGGATTATGTCGGGATTGCATATGCTCATTGGGCACATTTACTCCGTCCGGGACAAGCAAAATTATATCATGTCCTAGATGACTCTCGTGATGGCAGCTCTTCATTGGCTTGGGCTAGGTGGTGGCGTGAATTTATATAGCCCTTCACTTCAGTATTGGGCAAACTTCGTAATGGCAGTGCACTTGGTCGAGTCCCATATGAGGGGAGGAGGATGAATAATCCTGAACAGTATGGCCATATTCTTGCACGCAAGCTCTCCTATGAAGATTTTATCGTGGTAAAAAAAGGTGCATGTTGATTGCCAAGATCAACACGTAGCGGCCATCAGAAGAAAGGAAACAATGACTAAGGATCACTGGAGATAGGTCCTACATACTTATCTCTCTGATGGCCAGGTTGTTGAGTCTCCAAGACAATGTGTCGTGGTAAGATGATATATATTTTTTTGTTTAGTATTTCTATAATAATGTCTCCTAGCCTGTAACGATTTACTTAGCTTCTCTCTTTCTTTTTGTTTGTTTTTTTTTGCAGAAGCAAAAGAGTAGCTCATCTAAAGACAAAGCAGAAGACTCTCCACTTAATTTTTTACCAACAGAGAGTTTGCCAGTGCATGCTGTGTGAGAAAATTTAGAACTAATTAATGTTGATGTAGGGAGGAAAGGAAAGCGTAGACCACCTCCAATCATTCCCATTGAGAGTGAGAAAGGCCCAAAAGCCAAACACAAGCTCGACTTTGAAAATGAGAAATTTTTTTTTGATCCCATATCCTCATTGGACATCCCTAGTATTGAGGATTTGGTAAGTAGCGAGGAGCTCGATCGCATGCTTATAGGTGAAAGTGATCATGATCTCGGTGAATTCTTCAATATATCGGTTGAAGATTTTGACGTAACCAGACCAAGCATCGACCATCCAATTTCTTTTCCAGCCTTGGCTCGCAATCTGCCCCCAGACTCTGAGTCGTTCGATACCTTAGCTTCTTCCACTCATGGTAGCCTCATATGCATTGCATACGTGTTAATGTACGCAAATTTTCTTGTTCTATCTCTTTTAAGTTTGCTTACGTAAACTTCCTCTTGTTTCATTTTTTTAGGTTGTGAACAAGGACCTCACCAACCAAAAAGTAGCGAAATGTCACAACCAAGCATGGACCTCTCACATGTTGAGAAAGCATTTATGGATGCCACTGATATGGTGTTAACAATAGCTCTTGAAGGATTAGATGCTGCTTCATTAAGCGATCCAACTCGCCGTGCCTTCTTGGAAACTATTTTTCGCAACTCCCTACTCATATACCAGGGGTTTCTAGAGCTAAGGAAATATTGATCCAGCTTGTCAATGTTTCAAATCAACTGCACCAAGCACATTTAGATTTTGAACACAACTCTGGGCAAAAAGGGCGAATTGCTGTTGAAGCAAAACGTGAGCTTGCATCTCGTGAAGAAGCTATCAAGAGTATCTCTCAAGAGATAATATTTGTAGATGAAAAGTGTTCTGAGGGAGCTCCGGCAAAATAAAGAACGGTTTCAACAAACACATTCTAGCTAGGACTTAGAAGTGCAAAAATGGAGCAACATTCTTCTAGATGCTACTCAAGGACTTGATCAAGGGACCCAGGCTCTCTAAGAGAAAACAACCACCTTGGGGCAAGACGCTGAGCAACTCTTCAAGGCCTTAAAGAATTGGCGCTCTGGACCAAACTAGGAGTCCTTTACTCGATTTTCTTATGCTGTGATTTACTTTTAGATATTTTAGTTAAACTTGTAAGCTTTAAATTATTTCATATTTAGCACTTTTGTATTGAGCCTATCCGTGTTAACATGTATTGGAGCTCATCTATCTATGTTACGGAAGTTCTTACTAACTAAGAACTAGTTAGTTATTATTCAACTTGTAGTATTGTCTTTTACTTTGTAAGCGAGACGCCAACGTGAAGCATTAAAGTATTGTCTTTTATTTTGTGAGCAAGATGCCAACATGAAGCATTGATGCTTTATTTACTCACTTACAATTTATGATCTAAAAGTTTCAGATCTCTATTATTTATTTATTTTCGTGCTATTGTCATCAGTTTAGGCTCGTTTTGAAGTGCTTATTCATTTTTTTACGCCACAGTTTAGGCTCATAAGACGTTGGAGCGCTTATTATTGTTTTGCGCCACAGTTTAGGCTCGTAAGGCGTTAGAGCACTTATTATTGTTTTGCGCCACAGTTTAGGCTCGTAAGGCGTTGGAGCGCTTATTATTGTTTTGCACCACAGTTTAGACTCGTAAAGGCGTTGGAGCGCTTATTATTGTTTTGCACCACAGTTTAGGCTCGTAAGGCGTTGGAGCGCTTATTATTGTTTTGCGCCACAGTTTAGGCTCGTAAGGCATCGGAGCGCTTATTATTGTTTTGCGCCACAGTTTAGGCTCGTAAGGCGTTGGAGCACTTATTATTGTTTTACGCGTAGTAACGCTTTAGAAATTTCCCATTTATCGGCGGTGGAGAATATTCACCATCTGGGGAAATAAGTTTATATGCGCCACTAGAATATACTTCTTTTATGATGTAAGTGCCTTCCCATTTAGGCTCAAATTTTCCGTGCATCCGATGTGTAATATTCGTGGGGCAAATAACAGCGAGAACTAAATCTCCCTCTTTAAATGACCTCCTTTTGAGGCGCTTATCAAAAGCTCGTGACATTCTTGCCTGGTACGCTTCTAAGTTTTGTAATGCTTGAAGACGTTTCCCTTCAAGACATTCTAATTCCTCTAACCGCATTTTAGCGGCCTCCTCTTTTAAGAGTTTCTCATGCATAGCGACTCTCAAAGAATTAATTTGTACTTCCAACGGTAAGACCGCCTCTCCTCCATACACCAGGGAGTAAGGAGTCATTCCAGTTGGTGTGCGTATCGTGGTCCTATACGCCCACAAGGCTTCGAGCAGTTTTTCATGCCAATCTCGCTTATTCTTTGAGACCACCTTCTTTAATAATTTGCACAGGGTTTTATTAAATGCCTCAGCTTGTCCATTGGCATTTGCATTATATGCCGTAGAAAAATGATGTTTTATTTTAAATTTTGCGCACAACTTTTCCATTTGTCTATTTTTGAATGGTGACTAGTTGTCAGATATAATAAGCGAAGGGACGCCAAAGCGATATGTAAGATGAGTTCTTATAAAATTTTCTACATTTTCTGCCTTAACTTCTCTTAATGGAATGACTTCCGCCCATTTAGAGAAATAGTCAGTCGCTGCAAGAATGAATTTATGACCTTGGGATGATGGCAGTTGAATTAGTCCGACTATATCCATTCCCCACATTTCAAAGGACCAGGACATGGTGGGGTGCAGTGGCTCATGTGGTTGATGGATGAAGTCAGCATGTACCTGACACTCATGACACTTTTTTTTGCAAATTTCATAGCATCTTTGAACATTGTAGGCCAATAATAGCCCAAATGCTTTAATTGGTAATGTAGTTTGGGACCAGATTGGTGTGCACCGCAAACTCCAGCATGCACTTCGCTCAATGCTTCCATCACCTCATTTCCAGCGAGGCAACGCAGCAGGATACCATCATACGAACGTCTATAAAGCGTATCATTTATACATGTGTAGTGGACTGACCTTCTTCGGATTCTAGTCCTTTCGCAAGAATCGAGAGGTAGATAACCGTGGAGTAAATATTTGAGGAATGGAGTCCGCCAATCTCCTACTTCAATTTCACAAATATCCGCTGTCAATGTTGTTTCACCCTCCTTGGCGAGTATTGGCAGGACTCTCCATTCCTCTGTGCGCACATCCATTATTTCATAAGAATTTATTGACATGCTAGCTGCCAAACTTGCCAGCGCATCAGCCAAATCATTTTGGCTTCTAACGATATGTTGTATACTTAAGTTAGTGAACATAGACATAAGCTCTTTTGCTCTCAGAAAATATGGCATTAATTCCTCTTTCTTTACCATGTAAATCCCTAAAAGTTGGTTAATAACTAATTGGGAATCACCATACACTGACAGTGTGTTCAATCCCATATTTAAGGCTATTTCCAGCCCTATAATTAAAGCTTCATACTCAGCAGAATATTTTGAAACCGCCGAGGTTAAAGTGAATGAATATGGAATTATTTCTCTACTAGGCGTAACAAAGATGATGCCAGCGCCCGCTCCCGATCGCCGAGAAGCACCATCAAAATATATTTGCCATGTTGAATTGGTGATCGATGTGACAAATATCTCTTTATTTGGTAAATCATCATCGATAGGAAAATCGTCAGGAATAGGGTGTGCAGCTAGAAAGTCTGCCAAAGCTTGCCCTTTCATAGCTTTTTGTGGTACAAACACAATGTCAAATTGTGACAGGAACATCGCCCATTTAGCTAATCTCCCTGAAAGAACCATTTTATTTAAGATGTATCAGAATGGACTGCTCTCGAAATGAGGTGCACAGTGTGCTCTAGCATATAGTGGCGTAATTTTTGTGCCGCAAATACCAGTGCTAAACATATTTTCTTCATGTCTGGATAATTACATTCTGCCCCCACAAGGGTGCGACTAAGATAATATAAGGACATTTCTTTTCCTTCATCATTATTCTGCGCCAAAAGAGCACCTAATGATGTTGGCATGGCTGCCGTATAAAGAATTAATGGTCGTCCTTTAATTGGCGCACTCAAGACAGGGGGATTTATTAAATACTTCTTTATATCTAAGAATGCATTTTGGCATGCTTGATCCCATTTGGAAAGGAACACCTTTTCTCATAAGCCGAGAAAAAGGTTTGCATCTCCGGATGAATTTGAGATAAATCTTCTAATATATGCTAAATGACCTTGGAGGCTCTTCAATTTATGAAGGTTTTTAGGTGGTGACATTTTAACAATTGCCTCTATTTTAGTTGGGTCAATTTCGATTCCACGCTTTGTAACTATAAAACCCAGAAATTTTCCAGAAGAGTCCCCAACGGCACATTTCATTGGGTTCATTTTCAAATTATGTTGTCTAAGGCGTTCAAAAACCATAGAGAGATGCTTTAAGTGATCTCTTTCATGTTTTGATTTTACAATAATGTCATCTATGTAGCACTCAACGATGATGTGCAATAGTCCATCAAAGACAATTGTCATGGCACGTTGATATGTTGCACGGGCATTTTTAAGTCCAAAAGGCATAATCCTATAACAGAATATACCTTTGGGTGTTCAGAATGCTGTTAACTCCTCATCTTCTGGTGCCATTTTTATTTGATTGTAACCCGAAAAGCCATCCATAAATGAAAATATTTCATATCCCATAGTAGCATCAATAAGTATTTCAGAGATAGGTATTGGAAAATCATCTTTAGGGCATGTCCTATTCAAATCTCTAAAATCTACACATACACGAATTTGCCCATTCTTCTTCTTGATAGGAACAATGTTGGAAAGCCACTTAGGATATTTGACTTCCCGAATAAACCCAGCTGTTATGAGTTTATCAACTTCAGCTTCTATTTTTGGGAGTATATCTGGTCGAAACCTCCGTTGTGGTTGCTTGACCGGTGGAATGTCTTCTTGTACAGCGAGTCGATGTACTGCCACTGCTGGATCCAACCCTGGCATTTCTTCATATGTCCAAGCGAACACATCCCTATTTGTCGAAAGAAATTTATGATATTCTTCTTTACTTTCCTTAGCTGATATAAACTGGACGAGGCTCATCGAGTGTCCTAATATTGATTTCTTCCAATTCATCAATGGTGGGTTGATTTCCATCCTACATTTGTGGAGCCGCTGCTGTTGTGTCTATAAATTCAGCCGAGGTCATACAAACATCATAACCTAACCCATATCTCTTTTCCTTTAATGTTTGATCTTTGTGTAGGGCTTCAAGTTGTGCCTGGGACAACGCCTTTTCAAATGGTGCAAGCTGCCCCCGGCCGTTGCATAGAGAAGGGCCTTTAATGATATCATAACCCATTTTCTGCATCATATAAAGAACCTTATTGTCATATAAAGAAATAGGTAATGATTCATCATCCTTATTTGACAGAGTTATTTGAGCAACTACTCTATTCTTATTTTTGTTCGTGCTAGAGTTGTGCAATTGATTTTGAGCTTGTTTTATTTTATGTCGTACCAAAGGAGGTAAGGGTGTTAGAAACTCAATACCTTTATTAGAGGATGATTTATTCACGACACGGAATATTGGATCTCCTTTCTTCCTTTGGTCAGTTGGTATATATTGATATATCTTCGCTGTTGATGAGGAGTCCTCAATATCTTTCTTTGTAAAATTTGACTCTAGTACAAACACTGACTTTGGCTTACACACTTTATCAACGGGTTCGAAGTAGAATTTTGCATCAGCATAGAAGGATTCAACTACTATGAATGGCTTTTTATCAGCAAATATCCGTATTGTCTCCCCTAATTGATCTTTGTATTTGATGCATTGATGAAGCGTAGATGGTATGACTTGATTTTCATGCAACCATGGGCGGCCAAGCAGGGCATTATATGAGGTAGCCACATCGATCACGTGAAAGTTCACATATGTGCATAGTGTTTCCAACTTTAAAACCAATGATATGTTACCCATAGCTTCCTGACTAGATTGATTGAAGCCATGAATAACCACATTAGATCGGCTCAAGTCCTTTTTGGAATATCCAATCCTTTTTAAGGTACGCAAAGGTAATTAATTTATGGCAGATCCGCCATATATCATTATGCGATTTATGGGCAACTCATCAATTTCACCGAACATGAGAAGCGGCCTGTTGTGCTTCTTAGAACCTAATAGCATGTCCTCTTCAGTGAACGTCATATGTAAAATCTTAGCTACTTCTGTCTCTGTTTGTGACACTTCTACTCTATAATCTTCAGGAAAAGAAAGTGCTGTAACAAAAGCCTTGCGCAAATTAGACGAAAGACACAAAGCATCATACACAGAAAGCATAGCTGGTATTTTCTTCAAGTGAGAGATTACATCATACTTGACTGACATATTAGTAGAAATGTCGGCCATTTAATTTGGGGTTACATTTTTGTTTTTGGGCTCCCTTCCAACTGGAAGATGAGGATCAGCTAGCTGGCGACTTGATCTAAGTTGAATTTGGTCAACTTCTGGAGATTCTTCTTCAGGGAAATGAAGAGGACCCTCATAATCCTCAAAGACACCAATGGTGAGGACATTGAATTCTTCATGAGGACTGCTCACACGCTTTGTCAATCTTTGCGCTATTCTTGACGTGGAGCGTGGATCCTCACCATGTACTATTACTTGTCGCAGCATGCGGCCTCCTAGCCGCCACTGCCCCTATGTTGGCCACTTCGAAAAGTCGATGGGTCGAGCTTTGTGGCATGGATCCATCGATGAAAAGCCTCTCTTTTAAGTTGACAGCTACATCTTTGTTGCCGACCATAGTACGATGCATGGCCTGAGGAAACCATTGGAATAAACTCAGACGTTAAGACCAGCATTCTTTTATCATAAGATGATGTCATATTATCAATTGGTGTCATATTCGAAGATGCGGAACTCACCAAGTCATCTTGAAAGGTGGCGACATTTGCTGCAACCATTTTCTTGCCTTTCTTGAAGCTTTTAAGGAGGTCTGCATCAACTGTTCCTTCATCAATCATTTTTTGGATAATATCCTTTACCACAAGCAATCTTTAAGCGTATGCCCTAAGACACGATGATAGTGGAAATAATTTGGTTCATTGAACTTGAAAGCTTCTTCAGTCCTTTTTGGCTTAGGGAGCTCTATGAGATTCAACTCCCGTAAGCCCATAAATAAGTCATCGACCTCCTCATTTGAAAATATATATTCTCTGTTTTGTCGCTCACTAATGGTTGGCCTCCTGCGAGTTTGCATTCCCTTTTGCTCTTGATTTCTTGTGGTGGCTCCCCTGGACTGCAACTGTGGAATCACCGCTGTCGCCTCCATTGTTTGCACTTACTTTGGCTTGGCAGGCAACTTATCATGTTGGCCGCCTTTCTCTACAGGCTTGGTGAATGTCTTTGTTTGACGTGCGACATGTTGCATGTAATTAATATCTGTAGCTTTAGAGGCGAGCTCTTCAAAAGTGACAGGCCGTACACCTTGCAAATAAACAGCCATGTCAGGGCACAGATTATTCATGCAAACCCGCACCGCTTTTGGCTCGGTAATTGGCTGTGGGCAATGGAGGCTTAAATTTATCCATCTGTTAATAAAATCAGCAGCCCTTTCATTTGTTCTTTTGAGAGACCATGTGGTTGTGATCCCATGTGTGCGATGAGTAATTGACATCGGTTTAGGAAAGTTGAGTTTGGTTTGTGTGGTCGGACCATGTCGTTGCATGGTGCAGCGGACTCAGTCGGACTTGGTCAAACCTGGTCAAAGTGGTTAGGATGCATACTCTGATGATTCGACAGGTTTGGGCTTTTTCATGCGTAAGTATGATTTGTTGATGCTATTATGCTTTCATGTATCGAACGGTGCTATTTGATGCGTTTCTTGTTTGTGATGGCTGCAGGATGTCGAGGCGGAGTCGTGGCGAGACACGAGGTGACTGGACTAGGCGCAGGTGGCGCTGAGGTCAAAATGGTCGGGATGTGTCGAAAACGACGGAGACTCGAGGTGGTTGCGAGGATTGGACGACAAGAGATGCGGAAGCTTCCCGGAAGGTGCAGGAGGGGCGAATTGGTAATTTCGCGAGGCTGCACAAGTGGGAGCGGGTTCCGTTGGATTTAGCGGGTCTAACGGGTTAGTGACCCATTAGCCAAGGGCTATAAATAGGTGAGAGTGGCTGCATGTATCCATATGGCTTTGGGAGAGAGTTAGGGTTTGCTTTAGTCAAAAGAGCCTTTGAGAGGTGGTTTGGCTTTAGGCTTTAGTGGTTGAGAGGGATGCAGAGTTTTGTTCTTCTTGTCCCCTTCGTTGTCTCCTCTCCAAGAAGCATGTAGAGAGTGGGTGTGTTCTTGTGTTTGGGAGAGGGAGAGGATGGATTGATAAGTTTGTAATCATCCCTTGTTCTAATGTCCATGCATATGGGGACTCATCTGTAATCCTTGTTGATTTGGAAATGAAATCTCTGAGTTTTCTCCAGTGCTCTCTGTTTTTCCCTTCGATGCTTTCTCTGTGTGATTCTTGAGTTTTTCGATTTCTTGTTGTTTCTTGCTGAGGAGTTGTAAAATGGATTGCTCTATGTTGGGATAGTGCCTCAAAGTCATTTGATCCAGTTTTCCCAGAGCAAATCAAGTTGAAACTCAGTTTTGCCGTGTGAGCTCCTCTATTCTTGTTCTTGTTTCTAGGGTTTTGATGAGAATCTTGATTCCCTTCATGAGATGGCATGAAACTTGGCAAGCTAAGTCCTGAGGCTATTAAGTAGCTATCCTCAAAGTTTCGTGGCCAGAGGATCAAAGATCAAATGGGAATTTAAGTTTTTGTTGCTGCTCATTGTTATTTTCAGTTTTTGGGTCAAATCCCAAATTCTTGTTTTTGAGTTGAGTTTTCTTGTTTCCTAGGCTCCTCTGGCTATTTTAGTTGTAGTCTTGTCTTTCTGGGCAGAGAAATCGAAGGAAAAATTCTCAATTGCTCTGCTGTGACAAGATCTGAATTTTTGCTGTCTAAAAATCCCTGTCTGCAGCCTGCTGTGCCTGAGGGCCGGTCTGACCGGAGCTTCAATGGCGGTCAAACCGGGCTTAGAAGGGCGGTCAGACCGGCATGGCTCGGGCGGTCTGACCGCTGGCCAGGGAGCGGTCAGACCGGCCTGATGCCTGCGGTCTGACTGGCCTCCCCTGCAGCATTTGTGTTGCTTGTTTTTTCTTTGTGAGTTTCTGGCCCCTTTTGGTTTCTCTGTTTGTAGTGTTTATTTCCTCTGAGTGCTCAAGTTTCCAGAGAGCATTACTCACCTTCTTCTTCATAGCACTTGTTTCTATCGGAGAAGAACGTGTTTAAGTGGATACTTGTGTTGGGGGACAAATTTTTGAGAGCGACATTCACCCCCCTCTGTCGCTATTTCGGTCCAACTTATAGTACCATGTGAAGGCTGGACCAGACAATGTCTGCACAAATTGTCGTAAGAGAAGTGCTCCGTTATGGGCTGTATCTTGACAGTCTGCAAGAAAATGAGCTATATGCTCATGAGGAGACCCGGTTCCATTGAATTTGCTGAATTGCGGCTGGCGGTAATTGCTTGGGAAAATCACTCTTGATTTACCCCAATACTGAGACTTTACTCTCTTGTTGACTCAGGTTCGCCGGGCAAGGAAGAAAAAGGTTTGGCTCGTAGACTCCGGGTGTTCACGACACATGACCGGAGACTACCATTGGTTTTCTTCCCTTGCCCGTGCTCCAGGTGATGAGATGATCACCTTCGGAGATGCTTCATCTGGGCGCGTCATCGCCAAAGGTACAGTGCGTGTTAATGAGTCTTTTATTTTGAAAGATGTTGCCTTGGTTACTAAGCTGCAGTATAATTTGCTTTCAGTCTCTCAGCTTACCGATGACGGTTTCGAGGTGAGCTTTAAGAAAAATAGTTGCAAAATTCTTGATTCTTTGGGTAGTCTGGTTTGCGGGATTTCTCGTTATGGGAGGATCTTTCGTGCTGATTTTTCTGAGTCTTCTGGTGATCCTCTCCGATGTTTAGTTGCTTTAGAGTCACGTGACCTTACTTTCTGGCATAGAAGACATGGTCATATTGGATTTGACCATTTGACCCGAGTTAGCGGCCACGATCTCATTCGTGGTCTGCCGAAACTCAAGATGGTCAAAGATATTATTTGTGCTCCTTGCCGGCACGGCAAGATAGTTGCCGCTTCTCACCCTCCGGTCACAGTGACTGTGACTGATGCACCGGGACAGCAGCTCCACATGGACACAGTTGGACCAGCTCGAGTGCAGTCAGCAGGAGGGAAGTGATATGTTCTTGTCATGGTCGATGACTTCTCGAGGTTTTCTTGGGTGTTTTTCTTAGCCTCGAAGGATGAGGCGTTTACACATTTCCGAGGTCTTTTTAGTAGGCTTTCTGTTGAGCTCCCGGGTGCCTTACGAGCGATCCGCAGTGACAATGGCACAAAGTTCAAGAATTCCTATTTTGAGAGGTTTTGTGATGAGACGGGTGTAGAGCACCAATTCTCTTCTCCGCACGTCCCACAGCAAAATGGCGTCGTGGAGAGGAAGAACCGTACCTTGGTCGAGATAGCCAGGACGATGCTTGATGAGTATTCTACACCTATGAAGTTTTGGGCTGAGGCTATTGCGATTGCGTGCCATGTTTTCAATCGAGTTTTTCTGAAGGCACACTTGCACCGCACTTCTTATGAGCTGAGATATGGGCGAAAGCCCAGTATCTCTCATTTTCGTGTGTTTGGTTGCAAGTGCTTTATTCTGAAGTCTGCGAACTTGGATAAGTTCGAGTCACGTTCTTGTGATGGTATCTTTCTAGGTTACTCGGCTTTTTCGCAGGCGTATAGGGTTTGGAACCGCGAGTCTAGCAAGTTGGTAGAGACCTGTGAGGTGACCTTCGACGAGGCCAGTCCAGGGACTAGGCCCGATATCTCAGGTTCTTTAGAGCAGTCAGAGCCCATCTCAGGTTCCTCATCCTCCACTCGAGGTGTCGTCTTCCACCGCACCTCGAGGCGATCAGCCCATGCCTTCTACTTCTTCTGGAGCTAGTGGCTCTGTTCCTATCTCGTCAGCTCACGAGGTAGAGGCCACTTCTTCTTCTCATCCAGGACCTCCTAGACACATCCAAAAAGACCATCCTTCTAAGCAGATTATTGGAGACCTTTTTGAGCGAGTCACCCGCTCAAGATCTGGCATGTCTCATTTCTGTCTCCATTCTGCCTTTGTTGCCTACTTTGAGCCCAAGGATATTTGTCATGCTTTCTCTGACGAGTCTTGGGTCAATGCCATGCATGAGGAGCTAGAGAATTTCGAGAGAAACAAGGTCTGGTCGCTTGTTGAGCCCCCTCGAGGTCACAATATCATTGGGACTAAGTGGGTGTTCAAGAACAAGAAGAGTGAGGATGGGGTAGTCATTCGAAACAAGGCTAGACTGGTAGCTCAGAACTTTTCTCAGGTTGAGGGTCTAGATTTCGAGGAGACCTTTGCCCCTGTAGCTAGACTTGAGGCCATTAGAATCATGCTTGCCTTTGCAGCTTCTAAGGGTTTCAAGCTCTACCAGATGGATGTCAAGAGTGCCTTCCTTAATGGCTTTATTTTGAAGAAGTCTATGTGAGAGCCTCCAGGTTTCGAGAACCCCAAATACCTAAACCATGTCTTCAAGCTTTCTAAAGCGTTGTATGGACTTGAGCAGGCCCCTAGAGCTTGGTATGAGAGGCTTAAGTCCTACTTGTTGAGCCATGGATTTGAGATGGGTAAGGTAGACAAGACCTTGTTTATTCGCCGGCATGGCACTGATCTTCTGCTTGTCCAGATTTATGTGGATGACATCATCTTTGGCGGTTTCACAGTTCTCAGATGTCATGAGCACCGAGTTTGAGATGAGTATGATGGGCGAGTTGACCTTCTTCCTTGGCTTCCAGATCAAGCAGACTCGGGAGGGTACTTTCTTGCATCAAAGCAAGTACACTCGTGACCTCCTGAGACGCTTTGACATGAGTGATGGTAAGCCCGTGTCAAATCCCATGGCATCTTCCGCCACACTCGACCCAGATGAGGACGGCGAGCTAGTTGATCAGAAGGAGTATCGCAACATGATTGGCTTCCTCTTGTACCTCACTGCCTCGAGACCGGACATACACTTTGCTGTGTGTCTATGTGCTCGCTTTTAGGCTTCTCCTCGCGTATCTCACCGCCAGGCGGTGAAGCGCATTCTTCGGTACCTTTGAGCTACCATTGACTATGGTATCTGGTACTCTTCCTCATCCTTTCTTTCCTTGAGAGCCTTTTCGGATGCAGACTTTGCTGGCTGTAGGATAGATAGGAAGATCACTTCGGGCACCTGCCAGTTCATTGGCACTTCTCTCATTTTGTGGTCTTCTAGGAAGCAGTCCGGTGTTGCACAGTCCACTGCAGAGGCCGAGTACGTTGCTGCAGCAGTTGCTGTAGCCAGGTGCTCTGGATGGTCTCGACCCTGCGGGACTATGGGTTAGTTATCGACAGTGTTCCACTCTTTTGTGATAACACTTCTGCGATTAACATTGCTAAGAATCCAGTGCAGCATTCTCGGACCAAGCATATCGATATTCGCTATCACTTCCTTAGAGACCATGTGGAGAAGGGTGACATAGTGCTCCAGTTTGTGGAGAGTGACTACCAGTTGGCTGATATCTTCACCAAGCCATTGGATAGCTCTAGGTTTTCAGCTCTGCGGGGAGAGCTTGGGATGGTTTGTCCTTATGGACTGTTGTGAGGGGGAGCTTTGTGCTTTACTGCTTTATCTTATTTATTATGCTCTTACTCCTTTCTGTTGCATTGCATACGGGTGCATTGGGTTAGTCCTCCTAACATAGATTAGAGTGCTTCTCTTGTCTAGTTGTTTAGACTTCTTACTCTTATCTTGTGATTCTAGGATGTTGCTTATTAGCCGTTCTCTTCTCACTAGGTTGAGCTCACTCACTTCTTATAGGTTCTAGCGAGGGTTGGGCCACCCTCGGGTAGACAGGGTACGTGTTTGCTCCTTAGTGTGTTAGATGACCAGTTGATAGTCCTAGATTCATATGGGGTAGATGAGAGTCAGTCTGAGCCATAGTATCTTCTATATCTTATCTATGCTTTAAGGACTGCCCTTTCGGATTTTCTTTGCCAGCTTCTCGATTTTATTGCTTTGGTTCAGGGGGAGTTCATTTGGGAGCTTCTGGAGCTTAATATTGACATAACTCAACTTGAACTAAAAGTTGCATCTCATGTTGAGGGGGAGCTGGATTTTCTTGCATGTCATTCTGCATTGTAATATAACTGCATGGAGCCTTGATTATTATCCCTTCATGACATGTTTACAGTGCATTACACCTTGCCATGACTTGTGCTTATTCGCTAGATTTATCATGACTTCATATGTGTAGACTAGCTTTTTCCATGATGAGTTAATTAAAATTGCTCAACTTGAATTGAAATTTGTCATGTTAGTTCTCGAGACTAGTCTTTCTTTAGTTATCATTTTATGATTCATGCCATGTCAAATAGGCTGAGTTGAGTCTTGAATCTTTGTTGAGCTTTAGATTGAGCTATTCTAGTTTCTTGATGACACATGAGTTAGTACAAGTCTTATGTTCATGAGAATGCGAAAAGATCTCTTGTGTGCGAAAAAACGGATTTCACCAATTCTTTCTCATGAGACGGCTTGCCATTGCACAAGGCATGAACTCAGGGGGAGTTTTGGATGACCTAGACCATCTTCTTAAGTTTCTTGCTTGGAGTGGTCGCATAAGGCTTGAGATCTAGCACATGACTAAAACGAAAAATCTGGTTGGAAACAATCATGTGATTTCTAAAGTAAAATTATGTCACTTGTGCTCAATTTGCTAAAATTTACAAGTACTTCAACAAATGTCTCATTCTAGAACTTGTAGCACTCTAAGATTGATTCAATTCTAGCTTCTTGGTTCCGCTTAGCTTATTGACATGGTTTGCATTATCCTTGGATACCTCTAGCTAGACTATGATCATGAATGACTTGACATGCTAAGAATTTGCACTAAAATTTTAGATTGTGACTTCATTGGTTTAGTTAGCTTATATATATCTTGTCATGATCTAGATAGCATGTTTATGTGTTATGGCTTGATGTAATTCTCATATGGTCATTTTGGATAATCTTCATGGCTCTAAATGCTTAAAATAAATAAACTTCAGTCATTTCATCCTTTCTTATGACCTTTATTCTCTCTTTTGCATCCTTGATGTGTTTATTGCCAAAAGGGGGAGAATAGTGGGAGAAAAAACCTTTTTGGGAGCTTTGAGGAAAACTTGCTCTTTCGTTTGCTCCTTGTGTCAACATGGTCATTAGCATCATTTTCTTCCTTTGGACCATGTTTGACTTCCATTTCAAATTCAACTTTACGCTTTTTCTGGGTTTGTCAATATAATCATCAAGGGGGAGATTGAGAGACCATGTGGTTGTGACCCCATGTGTGTGATGAGTAATTGACATCGGTTTAGGAAAGTCGAGTTTGGTTTGTGTGGTCGGACCATGTCGTTGCATGGTGCAACAGACTCAGTCGGACATGGTCAAACCTGGTCAAAGTGGTTAGGATGCATACTCTGATGATTCGACAGGTTTGGGCTTTTTCATGCGTAAGTATGATTTGTTGATGCTATTATGCTTTCATGTATCGAACGGTGCTATTTGATGTGTTTCTTATTTGTGAAGGCTGCAGGACGTCGAGGCGGAGTCGTGGCGAGACACAAGGTGACCGGACTAGGCGCAGGTGGCGCTGAGGTCAGAACGGTCGGGATGTGTCGAAGACGACAGAGACTCGAGGTGGTTGCGAGGCTTGGACGACAAGATACGCGGAAGCTTCCCGGAAGGTGCAGGAGGGGCGAATTGGTAATTTCACGAGGCTGCACAAGCGGGAGCGGGTTCCGTTGGATTTAGCGGGTCTAACGGGTTAGTGACCCGTTAGCCAAGGGCTATAAGTAGGTGAGAGTGGCTGCATGTATCCATATGGCTTTGGGAGAGAGTTAGGGTTTGCTTTAGTCAAAAGAGCCTTTGAGAGGTGGTTTGGCTTTAGGCTTTAGTGGTTGAGAGGGATGCAAAGTTTTGTTCTTCTTGTCCCCTTCGTTGTCTCCTCTCCAAGAAGCATGTAGAGAGTGGGTGTGTTCTTGTGTTTGGGAGAGGGAGAGGATGGATTGATAAGCTTGTAATCATCCCTTGTTCTAATGTCCATGCGTATGGGGACTCATCTGTAATCCTTGTTGATTTGGAAATGAAATCTCTGAGTTTTCTCTAGTGCTCTCTGTTTTTCCCTTCGATGCTTTCTCTGTGTGATTCTTGAGTTTTTCGATTTCTTGTTGTTTCTTACTGAGGAGTACTAAAATGGATTGCTCTATGTTGGGATAGTGCCTCAAGGTCATTTGATCCAAATTTCCTAAGAGTAAATCAAGTTTAATATCAGTTTTTGCAGTGTGAGCTCCTCTGTTCTTGTTCTTGTTTCTAGGGTTTTGATGAGAATCTTGATTCCCTTCATGAGATGGCATGAAACTTGGCAAGCTAAGTCCTGAGGCTATTAAGTAGCTATCCTCAAAGTTTCGTGGCCAGAGGATCAAAGATCAAATGGGAATTTAAGTTTTTGTTGCTGCTCATTGTTATTTTCAGTTTTTGGGTCAAATCCCAAATTCTTGTTTTTGGGTTGAGTTTTCTTGTTTCCCTAGGCTCCTATGGCTATTTTGGTTGTAGTCTTGTCTTTCTGGGCAGAGAAATCCAAGGGAAAATTCTCAATTGCTCTGCTGTGAGAAGATCTGAATTTTTGCTGTCTAAAAATCCCTGTTTGCAGCCTGCTGTGCCCGAGGGCCAGTCTGACCGGAGCTTCAATGGCGGTCAGACCGGGCTTAGAAGGGCGGTCAGACCGGCATGGCTCGGGCGGTCTGACCGCTGGCCAGGGAGCGGTCAGACCGGCCTGATGCCTGCGGTCTAATCGGCCTCCCCTGCAGCATTTGTGTTGCTTGTTTTTCCTTTGTGAGTTTTTGCCCCTTTTGATTTCTCTGTTTGTAGTGCTTATTTCGTCTGAGTGCTCAAGTTTCCAAAGAGCATTACTCACCTTCTTCTTCATAGCACTTGTTGCTATCGGAGAAGAACGTGTTTAAGTGGATACTTGTGTGGGGGGACGAATTGTTGAGAGCGACATTCACCCCCCTCTATCGCCATTTTGGTCCAACTTACAGTACCATGTGAAGGCTGGACCAGACAACGTCTGCACAAATTGTCGTAAGAGAAGTGCTCCGTTATGGGCTGTATCTTGACAGTCTGCAAGAAAATGAGCTATATGCTCATGAGGAGACTCGGTTCCATTTAATTTGTTGAATTGCGGCTGGCGGTAATTGCTTGGGAAAGACACCATGTCAACGTCCAGTGGGTATAGCTTAACATACCCCGGACGCATCGAGTAGTGAGTTTGCATATACTGGGCTTTAACCCCCTCAGCAATCATCTTTTGGATCGCCTCATGGCTAATTGCAGGTGATGATTGATGACTATGATGACTTACAGTAGCATGTATGTCATTATCCCGGCTTGTATTATTAGCTATTTGGTTGCGTAGAGCAGCCAACTCATCATCTTCTTTTTGCTAAAGTGCAGCTGTAAGTTGGGCTAACTGCTCCTCAACTGAACGTGTTTCATTTGCCACAAGAACTTGTTCCGCGTAGCTTGGTTCAAAAACTATGGGAACGCAGTTCATAAGCGTTTATATCATGTTGGGGATCATTTTCAGGAGAGGAAGAGGAATTACTATGGAGGGGATTATGAGACCCTGAGTAATTCGAATCATGCTCTTCATTACCCGAATTTGCTTGACTACGAGTTACAGGACGATGACCCATTACAACATTCTTTCGGGCTTTCTTTCTTTTGAAGTGTGTTGATGTTGAAGATGCTTCCCTGGTATCATCCGCCACCTCTGTGACTCTGACCAGCATCGCAAGAAGTACCTCAACTGCATTTTTTTAGGCCCTCTTTCGAGTTGGCCAAGGAGCCATCATTGTTGCCGCCTTCTTGGGTGTGCTTGCTAGCTTCTTCACCACTTGGGTATTGCCACCATAACTTGATGGAGAGTTTGCCCCTTGAATTTTGCTAGATTTAGAGTCAGCTCACATTGCCAACTCCCTCTGCTTGTAGGCTTCTCGTTTTGCACGTGCACGGGCAGCCTGGGTGACATAGTTTTGTCACCGAGGGTCTTGCTCAATGAATTCTTGGTACTCTGGCCATTTAGTGAAGGCCTCTGCTCGCAGCATAATAGCACCTCCAACATCATTTGCGGATGCGGATGCGCCTGGAAGCATCTCCCTCAGGATTTGGCAGATACTCCGTGTTATATATTGTAACATCCTGAAAAATATAAATATTAAATTATGAAGCTTTTGAATTATTTTTATTCGTTCTTTATTTTGAATTTGGAGTTTGTGGTGTTTTTCTGAATAATTTAATGAAAGATCCAAAAATGGTAACAAGACCAAAGGGAAACAAGCATGTCTAAATATTAGAAAATTTAAAATTTAAGTAAGAATCTGAAAGGATGATCCAGAGAATAATGGGGGAAATTTTTGGTTTAAACACAAAGCTCTCATTTTTAAATAATGGCGTGGATAATAAGGAAAGTAAGTAAAATTTAATATCAACAATAGTTGAAAATATTTTTGTTAAATCCAGAATGTCCTCATGAACTTCTGTAAATTTTTCTGAAATTTTTAGAGGTATTTCCATATTTTTTTGAGCTTAATTAGATTTTCTGGCAATTTCTAAAAGCTAAAATCAAATTAAAGAAAACTTAAAAGCTCAACTCACCCTCCGGCCGCCACCTGGACGGCCGAGATCAACCCACGTTGCCCGAGCGATCCCGCCTTTCCCCTTTCCCTGCTCGCCGCGTGGTCGGCCGCGATCTCTCTTCCCCACGCCCCAGCCCATCCGGTCGCCCGCCTCTCGTCCTTGCTCGGCCGTCCGATGCGCGTCCAGCCCATCCGGCCCGTTCGCTTCCCGTGTGCGTCCGCCCCCCCCCCCCCCCGCTGACCGGTGGCCCGCCCCGCCCGCGCTTCTCCCGCTGGCCGGTGGACCCGAGCTGTCAGCTCCTTCTTCCTCCCCCTTTCTTCCTCCACGCGCCCGCAGCGCCAGCTTCGCCTCGCCTCTGCTCTCTCTCGCGTTAGCCGCAGCCAATCCCCTCCCTCTCTCTCTCATACCTCGCGGGCAGATTCAAAGTATCCCGTTCTCTCTCTCCCGCGCGATCTCGGGGAAGATCCCGTTCATTCCCCCCGCCAGCGGAACAGGGCGGAGGTCGCCGCTACCCCGCCGCGCGTCCCCCTCTCCTGGCTATAAAAGCCGTGTCTGTGAGCTTCAAACACACCGCGTTACCCTCTACTTCCCTCCCCTGGCCGCAATTTAGCCATAGCATCCCGAATCGCCACCGGCTCCCTCCTTCTTCCCCAGCTCCGGCGACCAAGCCGCCGCCGCTTCCGGCCGCCTCCGGGCACATCCCAGCTCCCAGAGCATCGGGGAGGCAAGGCGAAGCCATCCCCGGTCTTCCTCGCGCCTCCCGTGGTCTCCACCTCGCCGTCACCGGAGCTCCTTCCTGAACCTCCGCCGTCACACGCCGCCGGCCCGCCACCGTGCTCCTCCATCCCCGCTGACATCACCAGGAGCTTCACCACCACGCGAAGTTTATATATCACGAAGCCCCCGAGCCTCTCCGACCACCGCTCGCCGCCGGCGCCACCGCCTTCTTCTTCCTCTGCTCGGCCTCCTCCGCGAGCTGACTCAAAGGGGTTTATTACCCATATAGGGTAAGCATCGCTCGGCTCGGCCGAGTGGCTTCCAGCGTTACTCCTTCCCTCCCCTCGCTCCCGCGGCGCGCGTTCGAGCCCCAGCTCCGCACCTGCGGTCGAGCGTTTCTTTTCATTTTCCCTACTGACAGGTGGGCCCCACCTGTCAGCATCCGTGACCAGAGCGACCCGCTGACTGCTGGGCCCCACTGGTCAGTGGAACTCATCCACCGAACCCCTGCTGACATGTGGACCCCATGAACAGTAGCTGGGCCCCACTGGCCATAGAGACAAGGAAAGTAGTAAAAGAAAAGAATAAAAAAAATTAAAATATGACATATGGGACCCACATGTCAGAGATTTCATATTTTCCAGAATTAATTCAAACGGAGAACTTCAAATAGTCATAACTTATTCATTTTAACTCCAAATTAAGTGGGACAAATTTCTAAATTCATCTAAAATCAAGATCTATCCAATGGAACTGAAATCATAATTTTTAGAGTTCATTTGAATTTCTGGTGTTATTTGGTTTGATTTGCTGCTTTTTCTTTTTATACAAATCTTGGCGCACGCTAAAATAGCTTACGAGGCACAAGAAGAAGAGATCGAGGCAGCGACACTAGAAGCACCAGAGAATCCGGATCCCGACCACTGTGACCAAGGTGAGTCAATACTTTGATCATGTTGAACCTACATTTCATGCAAATTACTTTGTTTTAAATTAACAAATTGCATGCTGTATGTTATATGCAAATTCATGTTCAATTTAATACTCTAGTTATATGCCGTGGTTTACCTTGAATAATAATACCCCCTCCACTGAAATGATTGAAGTTATGAACCTTGTCGCCCTAGTAAAATTATACCAGTAACATTTCGAAAATAAGTCCCTAGTGATATGCTACGCTTAGTACTGCATAGTTATACACGGGGCGCTGAAATGCCCAAGTTTCATTGTTACTTTTAATCGTAAGAACTGGTTTGGGCAGTCATGGTGATAATGACTGATATACTTGATATACCTATTTTACACACCCCAATATTCTCAACTTGCTTAAATATCTGGGCGGATTGGTTCGAGGGTGTGTATGTGTGGTGCAGTGGATGCACAGTGTGGTGCAGTGGATGCACAAAGTGGGCTAGTGATAAGACCGCCCAGATGCCACTAAGGACTGAATCTTGTCATGTCAACCCGTGTGAAACCGTACAACCACAAGTCTATAAATTACAACTTGGCTAAGTAAATTTATCGAAACTCCGGACTCATCTCACGGGTAGGGGTGTGAAGGGGTTATGCTATGGCAAGGGGGCCTGAAGGGACACCAGTGGAGGGTGAAGTTTCCCAGCTGTCCTACGTTGCGGAGAGGTAGAAGTCCGGCTGCGTAGTGGCTGGGGGAAACATCCCGCGCACAGATGGGACCCACCGCAAGTGGGCAGTCTCCCATAAAAGTGAGATGACAAAAGGGTCTAGATACTTTGAAAAGTTACTGTGATGGTCTGCTCAACCACACGTCTAAGGAATCGTGTGGGGCAACGAGTTGATTGTCTCTTGTGGTGAAAGTGTACAAACTCTGCAGAGTCAAAACTATTCGAATAGCCGTGCCCACGGTAAAGGGCGGACATGGGAACTTAACTAGATATAGTTCTGTTTTAAAAATATTGAAAAACTGGGAATGGAAAAGTGAAAGGGCGATGGACTGCCCTGGTTTGGAATTGTCCTGGGTGTCGTCCCAGTGGTAAGTTAAGCGGCTATAACGCTGAAGAATTGCTATATGGTGCAGATGCCATGTAATGGTGGATGGAATCTGAATTACTATTATTACTGCATTCAACATATACGTGTGTTCAAAATGCTAGGTCTTAAGGAATTTTTATATAATTGTATTCAAAAGCACTCTTCGCAAAAGAAAATAAACTTAAGCCATCCTTGATTAGCCATACATGTTATATACTGCATTCTGTGTGTTGATTCGCTGAGCACGGGGTCGGAGTGCTCACGCTCGCTTTGCGGCAAAAATCCAGAAACAGGAGCGCAAGACCACTACGCCTACGAGGAAGCTCCCGCTACGGAGGAGAAGAACGACGAAGAAAACTAAGGCGTAGGCTTCGTTGTTTAGTCATGGACAAGTAGACATATGGCGTTGTGTGCACGTATGTTACTAGTTAGCTGGTGACATATAATGCACACAGTACCTTTCAGTCGCTTGCCTGTGGATTTGGGTTTGCTTTTGCTATGATTCCGCTGTGTGTGTTTGTAATAAAGACATTGGCCTGATCGGCCCCTTTTGTAAACTTTATCACCCGACGTGGTGTATTTTAGTTTATGTAATATAATGATTGATTATGCGATGTATGAAATGATTCAGCAATGTACCTGTGTGCACTAACTACTGATCCAGGGATTAGTGCAGTGAAACACAGTAAGATTCGGATTGAAAAATCCGGGTCTGACAGCGCTGGTATCAGAGCATACGACTGCAGGGTAAAAGCCGTAGAATGGTCGTTAGAAGAACCTTAGGGTGGTAATTTCTAAATATACAAAAAGCATTTATAAAAATATAACGTATTATTGCTACTCGTACCCTTCCTAGTTCTGCGCCCCTTTACTTTTTCAGTTGATTATTTTTAAACATTACTAACGCAAAGTAATTACCTTTACAGATGGCGGATAACTGGGATTACGTCGCTCATGGAGTTTATGAGGGCGTGTTCGCAAGAATCCTGCGCAAGCTCCTCCACTACCTAGAGTACCCGGAGCAGCCCATTTATCGTGGGCGCCAGACATCTGCAGGAGGGGTGTACTGCTGGATGTTTGAAGTGTTCATCTACCCGAAGAGCGAACATGACCCACCCCACGTCTTCCAGACAGAACACCCAAGAAGCACCCGGTCTGCCGCACTTCAGGATGCTGCTCGTCTCGCCGCCGCCCGACTTTGTGACATCTACCAGATCTCCCTGCGCCGCACACCCTTCTGCTTCTACCCTTCACGCAGGGAGGGAGTACGCCATAATGAGACCTACCTGCTAGTAGATGAGGATGATCCAAGGCTCACCCACCAAGTTGATCTTACCAGAGCCATGGGGGCAGCCCATACGACTGCGCTGGAAGAAATGACTGCCCTACGGATGCACCTAGTCGCCCGGCACACCGAGGTGGCAACCCTTCGTGACCAGCTTGCCCAATGCCAGCAGGCACTGGCAGCCGCCAAGGCAGAGGCCGCAACAGCTCAGGCACAGCTCCGTCAACCTCTCGCTCCGTTGGCAGCACCGGCACCTCCTTCAGTGGGATCAGGCCCCCGCACCCGGCTGACTGCGCGCAAGAGCGTGCGACCTCCGAGTCTCCAGTCTGCACTTCGACGGAGAAGGCCTCCACCAAGCCGCAGCCCCCCACGTGCTCCCACGGACTCTGATGGTTCCGACCCATCGGAGTTTAGTGGCAGTCGATCCCGCTCCAGATCGCCAAATTACGACCCCTCCGTCAGTGGTGATCGCTACGCGGTGTAGGAGTGGAAGTGTCGTTGTGCTAGTACCGTGCTTGTATCTTAGATGTTGCATCAACCCTGTTATATTGTAGTTGCGGTAATGTAAACTTTAATTACTATGTTGTTGTAAGCCCAGCCTGGGAGGCTGGCTATGTGAATGCTTGTATGATAATGAATGGCCCGGCATAAGGCCTTATGATGGATGTTCTTTGTCGTTTATCTTGTTGGTTCTTTTCGCAACAAGGGTTGATACCCTTCCTTTTTCTCAAGGGTAGTGTTAGTACTAAGTTATGAAGCCGTAACTGCAGATGTCCAGTCAAAGGGTTACACGATCTCGAGCCCATACTGACCCTCATCATGCTGAGGTAGACTCAAACCATGGCGCCAACCCCGAAGAAAATCAGAACCAAGATGCTGACCTCCCAAATCCCCCAGTTAATCCCACAATGGCCCAAGTAATGGCACAACAAACCCAGATTCTGCAAGCCATTTATGCTGGACAGCAAGGAAGCTCTGGTGGACACAGAGCTGACTTAGGAGATTTCCAGAGGACCAGACCAATTACATTCACATCAGAAGAAGAACCACTGGAAGCAGAAGATTGGCTTCGAGATACGGAAAGGAAGCTGCGCTTAGCCAAATGCGCAGAGGAGGATAAAGTTATATTTGCCACCCACCTATTGCAAGGAGCCGCAGCAGCATGGTGGGAAAATGTTGTAGCTGCTAGAGGTCAGGAAGATGCTACCACCGGAGGCGACACCGAAGCTATCCCATGGTCAGAATTCAAGAAGGCTTTCAAAGACAACTTTATTCCAGCAGGGATAATGCGGATAAAGAAGAATGAGTTCCACAATCTCAAGCAAGGGAACTTATCCGTCAATGAATATCTGACAAAATTCACACAGTTAGCCCGGTATGCTCAGAAGGATATAGAAGAAGAGGAAGAAAAGATTGACAGATTCTTCGAAGGGCTGAAAGATGAACTGAGAGTGCAGCTGATCACCCAGGACTTCACCAGCTTTCATCAGTTGGTAAACAAGGCATTGGCCTTGGAAAATGAGAAGAAGATTCTTGAAGCCAGCCGTAAGCGCAAGATGACAACTCAACGGCCACAAGGAAGATTTATCCAGAAATTCTTCAAACCCTCATTCTCAAGGTCCAATCAATCCAGTGGGTCAGCTCCAGCCTTTAGACCTGGTGGAAGTATGTCCCAAGCATCACGCCCGGGAGGACAGTTTGGTGGTACAAACCCCGCAGCAAATCTTAATTGCTATAGCTGTGGGGAGAAGGGTCACTTTGCCAATAGATGCCCACATAAGCAGAATGTCCCTGTCCGTAGTCAAGCTTCAGCTCCTGGCAGGGGACAGCAGAGCTCTCAAGCTAGCAAGAACACTTCAGCACCAAACCGAGGCAGAGTCAACCATATTACAGTTGAAGAAGCTCAAGAAGCCGATGGAGTTCTCATGGGTACGTTTTCTGTCAAGACTATACCAGCACAAGTATTGTTTGATTCAGGAGCTTCACATTCATTTATATCTAAGGGGTATGCTGATAAGTTGGGATTACCTATTTATACCCTTAAGAAGCCATTGGTACTTAACTCACCAGCTGGACCAATTACTGCCACACTAGTATGCCCAGAGGTGACCATTACCATGGAAAGGTGTGATTTCCTAGCTGACATGATAGTGCTAAGCTCCCAGACCTTGGATGTTATATTAGGAATGGATTGGTTAGCTAGATACCAGGGAGTTATAGAATGTGCCACCAGAACAGTGAGATTAACCAAGTATCCTGGTATGACCATAATTGTAAAAGTGGACAGACCATACCGGTGGGGACGTGCAATCTATCATTGTGAGGACGTACCCCTAGAAGGAATGATAGTAGTGCAAGACTATCCCGAAGTATTTCCCGAAGAACTGCCAGGCATGCCCCCAGATAGAGACATGGAATTTGTAATTAACCTAAAACCGGGTGCTGCCCCAATCTCCAAAAGACCCTATAGGATGACTGTGGAAGAATTGGAAGAACTGAAGAAACAACTCCAAGAGTTACAAGAGAAGGGATTCATTAGACCTAGCTCATCGCCATGGGGATCTCCAGTATTATTTGTGAAGAAAAAGGATGGCACAGCCAGGATGTGTGTAGACTACCGTGATTTAAATGAAATGACCATCAAGAACAAGTACCCCCTTCCAAGGATTGATGATCTATTTGATCAGCTCGGTGGAGCCACGGTATTCTCTAAAATTGACCTGAGATCGGGTTATCATCAGTTGAAGATCAGGCCAGAAGATATACCCAAAACAGCCTTTACCACTAGATATGGACTATATGAATTTCTGGTCATGTCTTTTGGATTAACCAATGCCCCAGCTTATTTTATGAATCTGATGAATAAGGTATTCATGGAGTATTTGGACAAGTTTGTCGTGGTCTTCATAGACGACATCCTTATATACTCCAAGAATGCAGAAGAACATGCGGAACATCTGCGCCTAGTGTTGGAGAAGCTAAAAGAGCACCAGTTGTATGCCAAATTCAGCAAGTGTGAATTTTGGCTGAAGGATATCAGTTTCTTAGGACACATAGTGTCAGCAGGAGGAATATCTGTTGACCCCGCCAAGATTGCAGCTGTCACAGAATGGAAGCAGCCTACGTCTGTCACTGAAGTGAGGAGTTTTCTCGGTTTGGCTGGATACTACAGAAGGTTCATAGAAGGATTTTCCCGAATTGCCAGGCCAATGACCCAATTACTCAAGAAAGAGAAGAAGTTTGAATGGACCAAGTCATGTGAAGAAAGTTTCCAAGAATTGAAGAAGAGATTGACCACCACCCCTGTGTTAGTTCTACCAGATGTACGCAAAGATTTCGAGGTATATTGTGATGCCTCACACCAAGGACTTGGATGCGTACTAATGCAAGAAGGCAAGGTTGTGTCATATGCATCTAGACAACTTCGTCCCCATGAAGCTAACTACCCCACTCATGATCTAGAGTTAGCCTCAGTGATTCATGCATTAAAGATTTGGCGGCATTACTTGATCGGTAACCATTGTGATGTGTATACAGATCACAAGAGCCTCAAGTATTTCTTCACACAAGCTCACCTTAATTTAAGGCAGAGAAGATGGCTAGAATTAATCAAGGATTATGATTTGAGTGTACACTACCACCCTGGAAAGGCCAATGTGGTAGCAGATGCATTGAGCCGTAAGGCTTATTGCAATAATCTCATGGTACGGGAACATCAACCCGAGCTCTACAAGGAATTGAAAGCTTTGAATTTGGAAATAGTGGAGCCAGGCACTTTAGCCGCCCTGGAAATTCAATCAAGTATAGAAGAAATGATTATGGTAGCACAACAAGATGATCCAGCCATTTTGAAATGGAAGAAATTAATGGAAGAAGGGAAGGCACCCAACATGAAAATTGACCATGAGGGTACTCTACGATATGGAACACGTATCGTAGTCCCACATCACAAGGATCTTAAGAATCTGATATTGAGGGAAGCACATAGCTCTCCGTATTCCCTCCACCCCGGGAGCACTAAGATGTATCAAGGTATGAAACACTTTTGTTGGTGGCCCCGTATGAAAAGAGACATTGCTGAGCATGTAGCTTGCTGTGATGTGTGTCAAAGAGTGAAAGCAGAGCATCAGAGACCTGCAGGACTATTACAGCCATTGCAGATACCCCAGTGGAAGTGGGAAGAAGTCGGAATGGATTTCATCACTGGATTCCCACGAACCAAGTCAGGATATGACTCTGTATGGGTTATAATTGATAGGTTGACCAAAGTCGCCCACTTTATTCCGGTCAAGACAACCTACAAGGGAGACAAGTTAGCAGAACTGTATATGTCCCGCATCGTGTGCTTGCACGGTGTGCCAAAAAGGATAGTCTCAGATCGAGGTTCTCAATTTACCTCGCATTTCTGGGATAGACTACATGAAGCTCTTGGCACTCACCTGGATTTCAGCACCGCCTATCACCCTCAGACGGATGGACAAACAGAAAGAGTGAACCAGATACTAGAAGATATGCTCAGAGCCTGTGCCTTGGATTTCTCTAAAGACTGGGATAAATGCTTGCCCTATGCTGAATTTGCCTACAACAATAGCTATCAGACCAGTCTACAGATGTCACCTTTTGAGGCTTTATATGGAAGGAAGTGCAGAACCCCACTATATTGGTCAGAAGTGGGGGAGAACATTATATTTGGACCTGACATCCTCAAACAAGCTGAAGAGAAGGTTCGTTTAATCAGAGATCGATTACAGGCAGCCTAGTCTAGGCAAAAGAGTTATGCAGACAAAAGAAGAAGACCGCTGACATTTGAGGTTGGAGATTACGTCTACCTGAAGGTTTCACCTCTACGAGGAGTTAAGAGGTTTAAAGTTAAAGGCAAGCTTACCCCTCGCTATGTGGGACCATTTCCCATTTTGGCCAAGAAAGGAGAAGTTGCCTATCAGTTAGAATTACCCCAAAATCTATCTGATATACATAATGTCTTCCATGTATCCCAACTCAAGAAATGTCTACGAGTACCAGAAGATCAAACTCCACTTGAAGCTATTGAGCTTGAAGAAGATTTAACCTACAAGGAACGCCCCATCAAAATATTAGATACTGTGGAGAAAAAGACAAGGACTCAAATCATTCGCATGTGCAGAGTGCAATGGAGTCACCATTCCAAGAAGGAAGCTACATGGGAAAGAGAAGATAAACTGCGCCAAGATTACCCCGACCTATTCACTAGTTAGGCTGAATCTCGGGGTCGAGATTCTTTTTAAGGGGGGTAGATTTGTAACATCCTGAAAAATATAAATATTAAATTATGAAGCTTTTGAATTATTTTTATTCGTTCTTTATTTTGAATTTGGAGTTTGTGGTGTTTTTCTGAATAATTTAATGAAAGATCCAAAAATGGTAACAAGACCAAAGGGAAACAATCATGTCTAAATATTAGAAAATTTAAAATTTAAGTAAGAATCTGAAAGGATGATCCAGAGAATAATGGGGGAAATTTTTGGTTTAAACACAAAGCTCTCATTTTTAAATAATGGCGTGGATAATAAGGAAAGTAAGTAAAATTTAATATCAACAATAGTTGAAAATATTTTTGTTAAATCCAGAATGTCCTCATGAACTTCTGTAAATTTTTTTGAAATTTTTAGAGGTATTTCCATATTTTTTTGAGCTTAATTAGATTTTCTGGCAATTTCTAAAAGCTAAAATCAAATTAAAGAAAACTTAAAAGCTCAACTCACCCTCCGGCCGCCACCTGGACGGCCGGGATCAACCCACGTTGCCCGAGCGATCCCGCCTTTCCCCTTTCCCTGCTCGCCGCGTGGTCGGCCGCGATCTCTCTTCCCCACGCCCCAGCCCATCCGGTCGCCCGCCTCTCGTCCTTGCTCGGCCGTCCGATGCGCGTCCAGCCCATCCGGCCCGTTCGCTTCCCGCGTGCGTCCGCCCCCCTGCTGACCGGTGGCCCGCCCCGCCCGCGCTTCTCCCGCTGGCCGGTGGACCCGAGCTGTCAGCTCCTTCTTCCTCCCCCTTTCTTCCTCCACGCGCCCGCAGCGCCAGCTTCGCCTCGCCTCTGCTCTCTCTCGCGTTAGCCGCAGCCAATCCCCTCCCTCTCTCTTTCATACCTCGCGGGCAGATTCAAAGTATCCCGTTCTCTCTCTCCCGCGCGATCTCGGGGAAGATCCCGTTCATTCCCCCCGCCAGCGGAACAGGGCGGAGGTCGCCGCTACCCCGCCGCGCGTCCCCCTCTCCCAGCTATAAAAGCCGTGTCTGTGAGCTTCAAACACACCGCGTTACCCTCTACTTCCCTCCCCTAGCCGCAATTTAGCCGTAGCATCCCGAATCGCCACCGGCTCCCTCCTTGTTCCCCAGCTCCGGCGACCAAGCCGCCGCCGCTTCCGGCCGCCTCCGGGCACATCCCAGCTCCCAGAGCATCGGGGAGGCAAGGCGAAGCCATCCCCGGTCTTCCTCGCGCCTCCCGTGGTCTCCACCTCGTCGTCACCGGAGCTCCTTCCCGAACGTCCGCCGTCACACGCCGCCGGCCCGCCACCGTGCTCCTCCATCCCCGCTGACATCACCAGGAGCTTCACCACCACGCGAAGTTTATATATCACGAAGCCCCCGAGCCTCTCCGACCACCGCTCGCCGCCGGCGCCACCGCCTTCTTCTTCCTCTGCTCGGCCTCCTCCGCGAGCTGACTCAAAGGGGTTTATTACCCATATAGGGTAAGCATCGCTCGGCTCGGCCGAGTGGCTTCCAGCGTTACTCCTTCCCTCCCCTCGCTCCCGCGGCGCGCGTTCGAGCCCCAGCTCCGCGCCTGCGGTCGAGCGTTTCTTTTCATTTTCCCTACTGACAGGTGGGCCCCACCTGTCAGCCTCCGTGACCAGAGCGACCCGCTGACTGCTGGGCCCCACTGGTCAGTGGAACTCATCCACCGAACCCCTGCTGACATGTGGACCCCATGAACAGTAGCTGGGCCCCACTGGCCATAGAGACAAGGAAAGTAGTAAAAGAAAAGAATAAAAAAAATTAAAATATGACATATGGGACCCACATGTCAGAGATTTCATATTTTCCAGAATTAATTCAAACGGAGAACTTCAAATAGTCATAACTTATTCATTTTAACTCCAAATTAAGTGGGACAAATTTCTAAATTCATCTAAAATCAAGATCTATCCAATGGAACTGAAATCATAATTTTTAGAGTTCATTTGAATTTCTGGTGTTATTTGGTTTGATTTGCTGCTTTTTCTTTTTATACAAATCTTGGCGCACGCTAAAATAGCTTACGAGGCACAAGAAGAAGAGATCGAGGCAGCGACACTAGAAGCACCAGAGAATCCGGATCCCGACCACTGTGACCAAGGTGAGTCAATACTTTGATCATGTTGAACCTACATTTCATGCAAATTACTTTGTTTTAAATTAACAAATTGCATGCTGTATGTTATATGCAAATTCATGTTCAATTTAATACTCTAGTTATATGCCGTGGTTTACCTTGAATAATAATACCCCCTCCATTGAAATGATTGAAGGTATGAACCTTGTCGCCCTAGTAAAATTATACCAGTAACATTTCGAAAATAAGTCCCTAGTGATATGCTACGCTTAGTACTGCATAGTTATACACGGGGCGCTGAAATGCCCAAGTTTCATTGTTACTTTTAATCGTAAGAACTGGTTTGGGCAGTCATGGTGATAATGACTGATATACTTGATATACCTATTTTACACACCCCAATATTCTCAACTTGCTTAAATATCTGGGCGGATTGGTTCGAGGGTGTGTATGTGTGGTGCAGTGGATGCACAGTGTGGTGCAGTGGATGCACAAAGTGGGCTAGTGATAAGACCGCCCAGATGCCACTAAGGACTGAATCTTGTCATGTCAACCCGTGTGAAACCGTACAACCACAAGTCTGTAAATTACAACTTGGCTAAGTAAATTTATCGAAACTCCGGACTCATCTCACGGGTAGGGGTGTGAAGGGGTTATGCTATGGCAAGGGGGCCTGAAGGGACACCAGTGGAGGGTGAAGTTTCCCAGCTGTCCTACGTTGCGGAGAGGTAGAAGTCCAGCTGCGTAGTGGCTGGGGGAAACATCCCGCGCACAGATGGGACCCACCGCAAGTGGGCAGTCTCCCATAAAAGTGAGATGACAAAAGGGTCTAGATACTTTGAAAAGTTACTGTGATGGTCTGCTCAACCACACGTCTAAGGAATCGTGTGGGGCAACGAGTTGATTGTCTCTTGTGGTGAAAGTGTACAAACTCTGCAGAGTCAAAACTATTCGAATAGTCGTGCCCACGGTAAAGGGCGGACATGGGAACTTAACTAGATATAGTTCTGTTTTAAAAATATTGAAAAACTGGGAATGGAAAAGTGAAAGGGCGATGGACTGCCCTGGTTTGGAATTGTCCTGGGTGTCGTCCCAGTGGTAAGCTAAGTGGCTATAACGCTGAAGAATTGCTATATGGTGCAGATGCCATGTAATGGTGGATGGAATCTGAATTACTATTATTACTGCATTCAACATATACGTGTGTTTAAAATGCTAGGTCTTAAGGAATTTTTATATAATTGTATTCAAAAGCACTCTTCGCAAAAGAAAATAAACTTAAGCCATCCTTGATTAGCCATACATGTTATATACTGCATTCTGTGTGTTGATTCGCTGAGCACGGGGTCGGAGTGCTCACGCTCGCTTTGCGGCAAAAATCCAGAAACAGGAGCGCAAGACCACTACACCTACGAGGAAGCTCCCGCTACGGAGGAGAAGAACGACGAAGAAAACTAAGGCGTAGGCTTCGTTGTTTAGTCATGGACAAGTAGACATATGGCGTTGTGTGCACGTATGTTACTAGTTAGCTGGTGACATATAATGCACACAGTACCTTCCAGTCGCTTGCCTGTGGATTTGGGTTTGCTTTTGCTATGATTCCGTTGTGTGTGTTTGTAATAAAGACATTGGCCTGATCGGCCCCTTTTGTAAACTTTATCACCCGACGTGGTGTATTTTAGTTTATGTAATATAATGATTGATTATGCGATGTATGAAATGATTCAGCAATGTACCTGTGTGCACTAACTACTGATCCAGGGATTAGTGCAGTGAAACACAGTAAGATTCGGATTGAAAAATCCAGGTCTGACATATATGAATCCAGGGCAGGATTCATTCTTCCTCGAATCCTCAGTCGGTTCTTCCTTACCCTATTCCAAATGGTGGTGCCCACTTGCTCACGTTGATGTCTTGCCATGATAGGGTCAATTGCCACAGGGAAATCAACCCACGCACGCCGAGAATTGCGTTGACGACGACGATGCCGTGACGGAGAAAATGAGCCATCAAAGGAAGGTCGTGGAATTGGCGTAGATGACGATAAAGGATCTGAGATTGTAGCCGTTGGATTCATGTGACCCATCTTGATGTCACTAGGAGTGAGGTACACTCCTTGCAACCGGAGCGTACGCTTGTGTTTCGGTTTAGGCATGGACCTACTGGGTTTGTTGGCCAGCGAAGGGATGAACTCCAGTGCATCAGCTCGGAGTTGAGTT
This sequence comes from Dendrocalamus latiflorus, assembly GCA_017311315.1. Classification (NCBI taxonomy): domain Eukaryota; kingdom Viridiplantae; phylum Streptophyta; class Magnoliopsida; order Poales; family Poaceae; genus Dendrocalamus; species Dendrocalamus latiflorus. Next base: position 29,875,789 of record CM029634.1, read on the forward strand.
TGTGCATGACATGGCCCTCCTTCGGACGCAGCATGCTCTGTTATTGCAACCTTCCCTTTGTTCATGAGCTGCTGGTGGTAATGTTCATCCACCAACACAACCTTTCCTTTACCGCTTGGCTGTGGACAATGGGGTTGGTCCAGCATCATCGCCTTTTCTTTTGGCGTTGGTGACATAGCCATAGCTGCAGTCCGAGAAGGAGCCACCCCTTCTATGCTTAGGGCATGCTTTGACGAGCTCGCCCCCAACAGCTTATGAGAAATCTGGGATGGGCTTGTGCTCAATGTTGATGAAGCATTTGCCCTCAATACTGGGTGCGCATTTGCCCCCTGTATTGTAGACAGTGTTGACGGAGAAGCCACTCCCTTGATTTAGTAGTTGTTGGGGAAGAAGTCGCAGCTTGTCTGTGCAGCGTCATTTTTGATGAACCCATCTGCTTCGCACGGATAGGCCACTCATCAAGTGTTGCACGACAAAACTTTGATGATGACTCATGGCTTCCAGACCTGGCGCGTGCTTCTTTAGAAAAGCCCACAGGAACCAAGTCAAAGGGACCGACCTCACATATGTTGATATGCTGATCATGTGAGGTGGCTCCTGAAGCCTTTACTGTTGCCCTCATCCTCCTTTTGGCTGACTTGGACAAGATAGGAATGAACCCATCCTGACGTGCAGAAGTCACTTCATGCTCGTGGTTTGCTGTAGCCGGGGACGCATATGTGGTTTGCAGTGAACTTGCACTAGTGGTAGCTTGAAAAGGCCCCACCGGCACGTCTAGCCACAGCGACCCAAAGCGCAGCGGGACAAATTGTTGAACCCACCCCGCCATCCCTTCATATAAAGAAAACCATATATTAACCTTCTTGCACACACACACACACACACACATATATGTATATGTATATGTATATGTATATGTATATGTATATGTATATGTATATGTATATGTATATGTATATGTATATGTATATGTATATGTATATGTATATGTATATATCAGCGACATGATCAATTTAAACGTCATATGTTGCACTTTGATGTTGGAATTCAAAGATGAGGGGAAAAGTGGGTCCCACTGAGCATGCCAAAATCTGATGACGGGAAAATGGGCGTGAACCCGCGTCCGCGTCATTAGAGACAAGTTAATTAAATTTAATTGAAAATGAGACAAAGGAATTAGGTATTGTGGGTCCATTACTTTCAGAATTAATGCATTTACATAAAAATTCTGTTAATTACATCTCTTTGCGAGAAAACCCCTGATTAAGAATTCCAACATAAACATTACAACAAATTACAACATATGACTATTACAAAAATATAAAAGAAAAGGTCTTCAATCTTGGCGTCGCTGATGGATGCTTGTGCGAGGGTATTTTAGCTGCATTTATATTATTTTGCTAACATGGCATATGATTTTATTTTTTTAGTGAACCTATGCATGTAGCATGATTGAAGTTTAATTATTTCAGTTTTTTATTATTATTTTGCTTCATCTTGTAACATTGTATAGCGCTTGCAAATATTACGCGCTCGCATGTAGCATAACTGAAGCGAAGATTGTTTTAAATATTTCTATTACTACTAGCATGACACGGATTTTATGCATGTAGTGTAATAGAGATATTTCATTATTTTATTTTTCATTGTTTTACTCGCATGTATTACTACTAGCGTTGCATAACGCTTGCGAATATTGAGCGCTTGCATATAGCGTAACCGAAGCGAAGGTTGTTTCTTAATATTTTTATTACTACTAGCGCGCCATGGATTTTATGCACGTAGTGTATGAAAGTTTAGAACTAATTATTTTATTGTTTTGCCCCGCCTTGTATTACTACTAGCATTGCATAGCGCTTGCAAATGTCGAGCGCTTGCATGTAGCGTAACCGAGACGAAGTTTGTTGTTTTAATATTTATATTACTACTAACATGCCATAGATTTTGAGTATGTCGTGTAATAGAAATTAAGTGTTTTGCTCCACCTTGTATTACCACTAGCATGTAGCTAACTGAGGCAAAGGTTTTTTTTTGACATTTGTTCATGCATTTTTATTATTTTTTGCAGCATACATCCACCCCTAATTCGTGTCCATTTGAGGGGACCGAATTGAGGCAATGGGGTTTTCAATCTTCTCACTCTCGGTTTGTATCCATTTGTAGGGGACCGAATCTAAGAGACGAGGGATCGAGCCCTTGTTCTTTGGGTTTGTATCCACCTAACGGGACCGAACCGAGAAGATAAGGTCTTCATGCCTCGCCTTGATTTGTATCCATTTGTTGGGGATCGAACCTAAGAGATAAGAGATCAATCACTCGTTCTTTGGGTTTGTATCCGCCTAACGGGACCGAACCAAGGGAGCAAAAGCATAAAAGAAGAAAACAAATGAAGCACCTTGATTCGTACCGCAATGGCCGAATCTAAGGGCAAAAGAGAGACAGAGAGAGAAGAAGAGCAAGAATTTCACCTTTGCTTGTGTAGCCCTCCCTCTCTAAAAGCTCTCTCTATTTCTCTATAGTTTATCCTCTCTTGTGTTGTGTATACTTCCTTTTCTCTCCAAATGGCCAGGTCTCCTCCCTTTCATCCTCCAAAAAGATTCTCCTTTTCTATACCATTACCCCTATTTATAGAGCAAGGATGAGGGGTGGTTCATGAAGAGAAGTTATAGTAACTTCTCACTTTGATTTTCTTTTCCTAATTTTATTTTTTTCTATTGCTACCGAAGCCTTTACCTTCAAGCTAAACACGCACAAGCATGCAAATATGTGGGCTAACGTGCTGCTGGACGTGGGCTTAGTGGCTGTGATCAGGTCCTCCTAATTCATGCATGCATGCACACGTTCAAGGGATTCATGCATGCATGCACACGATGGGTAGTTAAAGCTCCCAATTCATGGCTACCTCCCATTTTCTTATAACTTTGCATTTCTACGTATACAGTGGTTGTACATTGGGGTCAAAATAATTCTTTCTTGAGAAGAGGTTTAATTCTTGGACGCATGCAGTCATGCGCCATTTTTTATCACGTGCATTGATTAATCAATTAACTCTTTCTTTTTATGGAACTTAATCAATTAGCTAATTAATAATGCATGCCAACCATTTTATGTGCGTGTTTACGCTGACCGGGGCCGCTATACATTTTTTTAAGGTGACGTGTGGCAAAATATCTCTTTTCTCTATAATTTTCTTTTCTCTAGTATTGCTTTTGTGTACGCCGTTCGGCTATATCAATTTATATAAGTGAGCATATGTTCTCTGAATGAGCTGAAAATTAAACACGAGACTTTTACTCGCACCACAAACATGCCATAAAAATTCGACACTCGATTGGAATATGTAGCACACACAAAAAAATCCTGGAATGTGGACTTGTGCTTTGCGTACGTCATCCGGCCGTATTATCCTATTCGAGTGAGCATATGTGCTCTGAATGAGCTGAAAATTAAACACAAGACTTTCACTTGCACCACAAATATGCCATAAAAGTTCGCCACTCGATTGTAATATGTAGCACACACAAAAAATCCTGGAAGGTGGACTTGTGCTTTGCGTACATCATCCGGTCGTATTATCCTATTGGAGTGAGCATATGTGCTCCGAATGAGCTGAAAATTAAACACGAGATTTTCACTTGCACCACAAACATGCCATAAAAATTCACCACTCGATTGTAATATGTAGCACACAAAAAAATCCTAGAAGGTGCACTTGTGCTTTGCGTACGTCATCCGGCCATATTATCCTATTCGAGTGAGCATATGTGCTCCGATTGAGCTAAAAATTTGACATAAATTTTTCACTTGCCCTACAAACATACCGTAAAAATTCGCCACTCAAATGTAATATGTACGGTATGCAAAAAATCTTGGAAGTTAATGTGCCGTAAAAATTTCGAATAAAATTGGTGTCAACAGTGGGATTGGAAAAGTGTCAGGCAGTAATAGTCCTAATTTGTGTTGTCCGAGGATGTCGATCCTAGTGATGGAATTAAGCGAATGTAACACTAGAAAAATTAGCATGATGTGCAGAGACCATGTAACAATGGATGGATTATGTGTCACTTTTATTATTGCATTCCTTCACACATTTAGAAAATTTGTTTTGGTTAAATTTGCTAAGTCTTAGGAATTTCTATTTGTTGTAAATTTTTAAGGCAATTGGCAAATAAAAATAGTCCGAGCCTTCCTTTGACAAGCCATGCATTTACATAATTGCATATTGTGTGTTAGCTCGCAAAACACGGTGGTTTGTGCTCACCCTCGTTCACTCAATTAATCCAGAATTAGAAGAGTCAGATCACTAACACTTCAGGATGCACCTGGTAAAGAAGATGAAGATGCCAAGAACTAGATTGTGAATCCCAGTTGGCTACCTGTGGGCATGTTCTGAGGGTCCCACCTGTGAGGAGTTTTCATTTTCGCTACAATTTGTTAATGATTTCGGCCTGATCGACCCATATGTAAGTTAATACTGTATTGATTACGCTTCTGCATGATATGTACTTTGATGTTCAGTAATGTCTCTGTGAGCACTATCTACTAATTCGAAAAATAGTGTGATGGAATCACAGAGGATTCTAGATTATAAAACCTGAGTCTGACAGCACGTGAAGTGGTGAGGTTGATGTGGCTAGTGCAAGATGCCAAGAGAAGTACTACTCCCATGAGGTTTAGAGTTCGAGTACCAACCTTTGCAAGAGTCCACATATTTTTTAGATTTTATTTTCTATGGTACACTATAGTAGTGACACAATTTAACACCACTATGAAATGCCTTTATTCCTTTAGAGGCACAATGAATCACCTCTATAAATTGTTGATGTATTTCCCCTTTCCTTTTGTTCGTGTTTTATTTGCAAATATTGTAGCTCTATAGTATTATTATTTGGCTTTATTCATGTGTGTACGCTAGATTACAGAGAAGCCCCAGGGACAACTGGAACTAGAAATGATGACTTCGAAGCCTATGAAAGAGTGAGCGATAACAATGAGTCGCAAGGTAAACTATGATCCTTGATTATGTTGAATTCCTATTAGTTGGGTTATATTATGTATGAGTTAATTTCTATATTATTTATTTGTCGATGTTAATTATTATCAATTACTTTTGAATGATCCTGCTTAAGTAGTTAATACCTTTAATTATGCTGTCTACATTCTATCCTTGATAATAATTTGATCTGATTTTCCTTGATGAACATAGAAGTAGTATATCATACTTTAGATTAACATAGTAGTGAACATGGACAACAATAATCTCATTACACTGTGGTTCGCCGTCACGAGTTAACCGTTGGAATTTATGACTATTATGGTATGATGAATAAAAATATTGAATCACTCACCTGGAGTGAATTTTGTGGGAAATGCTAGCTGAGGGCAGAGATGGGTGTGTAGTTTGGAGGTGACTATGTGCATATGCTACCCGGTGGTTGTGTGCACAAGTCTTTGCCGGAAAGGTGGTTCCACTCAAGCATATAAGAAGTTAACTTGTGCTATGAGAAGAGATATAATTACCGCCCATCCACATGATTGATTACTCGAACTTGATTCAAACTATATTAGTTTCATTAGTATTACAATGGGGTAGGTTCGGTGTTGGCATGGATCACAGACCAGTCTATGTCACAGTATGACCCCTAGGAGCAGCGGAGTAGCCACCCTATACCTAGGCCTGGTAAGGGACCCACTGCTGAGAGGGACCTGCTCTGTACTGGGTAGTACTAATATTGCAAATCAATGATGAATTATGTTATCCCATCTTTGATCAAGTCATGGATATCGTGTGGGTAAAATTGGGCACTCTCTGTAGAGATGAAATCAAATTATTCGAATGTATTGTACTTCCGGTTAATGAAGTTGTGTCAAAAGGATGATTCCTAGATCAAGGCATAAAGAATATTATTGATTAAAATGGTGGTAACTTGGAAATGAGATAATTTGTTAATAGACAACGCTTTTAACAAAATCTTTTTTATTAACTTGTTTTGATTTAAGTCAAATGTTTACAAATAAAATTGTATAGGTACTAGTGATGATAGGTTCAAGACAAACCCTCTTTGATAGATATTTCCCTTGAAATCCTCAATTGCATTATAAGACTTTTACCACCGTAGCTTGTTAAGTACGAATGTACTTATTCTTACATATTTTGGTTCAGACAATAAACAATATGAAGAGGACATGTCAGCAGATGACGAGTACTACAATGGTGAAGGCCATATGTTCTAGGTCGACACTACACTCAAGCGTAGTCTGTGGTGTGACCGCATTTTGTCATTTTTTATCCGTAATATAAGTAAGTTTGGTTTAGAAGTCTGAAAACTCTGTAACCGACAGATATGTCATATTTTATGTCAGACTTCTGTTATGGTATTATAATCGTAAGTAACCTGTTAATCAATATACGAGTAACTAAAATTCTAGATAATTGCATGAGTGAGGAGATTTTTGAAAAATCCAAATGTCCCGCGATTGGCACGTGGCATTGGTAACGAATTGATGGGAACCAAGACATTCCCATTGAGCTTTTTATCCTAGAGAATCTGTAGAGCTACAAATATCCTTGACATCACAAGTACCAAAAATACCTGTTGTTGGATGCATAGTGCTCCCTCCAATAGGATTCCATGCTCGCTAAATTTGGAAATGCATTTATTAGTCATGCAGCATCCGGCACAAAGCATGCCAGTACAATACAAGTAGTACTAGTATTTGCCAAGCTTGGGAATAAATTACGAAGTACAACCAAACATGTTACCGAGTACACAGGGCCTGTGCTACTAGGGAGCCTTCACACGGAAGCATGACGATTGGATTTAATTAGCGGGCTAAACTAGAGGTGGGAGCGTTAAAAATTTAACGTCACTGTCATGAAATGGTTTAGTATTTGGGATCATCCAAAGAACCTATCAGATTTTGACTTGAAAATTGAGTTAGCATCAGCTACAAAAGAATGGTTAGCACTTTAATCCGGGCAAGCAATGCCAACGGACGCAAATTCTTAGACTCCAATACGGCAAGTTCGGGGAAGTGGGGTTGGCTCCAAGGATTTTCTGCGGTTGATTTCGTGGTGATCCGACTCAGCAACTGCCATGCAATGTAAGCCGGACATTTCTAGTCTAACTGGGAAAACACGTGCCACAGCCCTCCCCTTTGCAGCCGCAAGAAAAAGCCTGCGATAGAAGATCCAAGGAGGTTGGTGGAATATCCCTCGCCTCACTTCCGTCTCCTCAGCCTTCCTCTCTCTCTCTCTCTCTCTCTCTCTCTCTGCTCCTCCCCCTCGCGCCTCCCGGCTTGCCCGCCGCGCCCGTGCCGACCCGACCCGCGGAGTTACAGTCTTGGGCGTCTTGAGGAGAGCGTGGGAGTGGTGCGGCGAGGCGGCGACCACGCCATTGCGGGGGTGGCGCACGCCCAGGTCGCCTCTGGAACGGATTCTTTGGAGCGCAGAGCCAGGAGTGGAAGCAGGAGCAGCCTAAGGAGCTCTCGGCTTGTGTGGAGTGGGGATTCATCCGGGCTTCGATTAATTTCTTTTCTTGGTAAGCTCCGACTTGGGTAATGGTTGGCATCACTTTCCCCTAATTTGTTCGTTCTTTGCTATGACTGGGGTACCCACTTTTGCAAGTATTGATTTATTATTTGATTACGGTCTGTCCATTGTGATAAGAAAACATCCGGTTTATTTTAGATGAGGTGATTAATAGGTCAGTAATGAAACATACATTTGAAGGGAACATGATGGCTCCAATATACACTCACGTGTAATGTAAATTTGTTTGTTTCATGTAGAAATAGCAAAGGGTTTTATTCCAAAATAAATTTGAAACTGATTTATACGTTTGAGAAATGAGGTTTTGATTATTTGGACTCCATACGTATCAACTGTGGTTTTGTGATTCTATTCCGTACCTGAGCATGTCTTGGTTTCATTATTAGTAGTAGTGGGACTGAGGTGGTTGTGGCCCTGTTGTTCTAAAATGGTATGCTACAAAGTTTGCATTCAAAAAAAAAAAAGCTTGGAAAGGTACTCCTCTTTTGCCTGAAGAAGTGTATATTTCTTTGCTTTCTGACTATATTACTGTTGGGTGAGTGCTTACTTATCGGAGAGAAAACTACTGTCTTTCCTTATTAATTTCTAGGAGTTGGTTTGTTTTTATAGGGTGCCATTAGGCGTAATTATGTTTGTTTGTTGTACATCAACATTGATAATGGTTTCAAAATTTTCAGTACTGATGTAATGGAGCAGCCCAAGGATAATGCAAAATTATCAGGTACTGTAATGCCAGTATGCCACTAATATTGATGAAACCTTGCTAGATTCTAATCAGATTCATATTTGTGATGTTCCACAGAACCTGCAAATATTCCATCCAAAAAGACTCATCAGATGAGAAACATATGGGCATGGGGAGTTCCTTCGGAAATTAAAATTAATGGATCTAGTGATGCTGTCTTATTCTCCAGCTCATTGCCATCAGCTCTCCCATTTGGGAAATGTACGAAAATGTGCTTCTGTGTTAACCTGTGATTAATTCCCATATGGGAACTCACTTTCTGTGTCTCATGCAGTACCAGGTAAAGAAAGGGGGCAACTTGCTCAACCAATAGATGATATATTTCCCATAACAAGGCGGCTCGACACTAGTACGAGAGAGACAGATCCCATGGATGATGTTGCCCAGCACTTGATTGGAGACTTGTTACCTGATGATGAAGAAGAGCTCCTAGCTGGAGTAATAAATGATTTTGATCATGTTAAACTGCAAATCCAAGCTGAGGAATTGGAAGAATATGATGTTTTCCGTAATAGTGGGGGTATGGAGCTGGATGTTGACCCTCTGGAAAGCATCACCTTTGGTGCTGCAAAGGCTAGTCTCATCAATGGCACTGGAAGTAGCAGTAGTCAATACAGCCTCAAAAATGGTGTTGGGACAGTGACTGGCGAGCATCCATATGGTGAACACCCCTCCAGGACTTTGTTTGTGCGGAACATCAATAGTAATGTTGAAGACTCAGAGTTGCGCTCATTGTTTGAGGTATGTACTTAATTCCATTCAGGTTTGATTCTGTTGTTGCTTGCTCTTTTTCATGATTTTAACTAGATTTAGTCAGGTAGAGCCTTCTTGAAATCTAGATGGTTAACAACTTAACATATTCCCACTTCCTCTTGGTTGTTGCTGATGTACTGAAATTTAAATGAAGAAATGTATAATGTAAAATTATTGAAGAACAATGTTTTTCTGCTGCAAATCTTATAAATTTTATTACTGTAAATCATGGATCTTCTGTCATTGCTAGCAGATATTACAAGCCACATGAGAGATGAGACACCTTGAAGATAAAATATTGCTGCATTAGCAGGGACTTTACGATAATCATGCCATGCAACTATGCATTTAGCTATAGGGATTGTACCACAAACATGTGGACTATATGTTATTATGCATGCAGATACTGTGGATCAAAAACCCAGACAGCTATTCAGTCAACAATCGTATGGTGGAGCCTCCTTTGATTGTCAATTTGTTATGAACTGTGAACCTTTACCCATGCATGTCTTACAGCACTATTTGCTGAGGACCAAATGCCATGTTACTGAACTGAGAAGAGAAGACATTTAATCATGCCTCACAGTATATAAGATTGTGTTTGTGTTCCACAGGGCATAAATCTAGCTAAGTTCAACTTGGACTCAAGTTCACAAGTTGCATTGAAGCCTTATGGGCTATGCATGTTCAGCACATGTTGTCTAATTAAAGCTTAATATTAATGCTTTATGAGATTCTTGCATGGGAATTTGTAAGTCTGACATGTAAACATGTAGACATACTGGCACACTGCTAGTCTGCTACTCTATCACAGCCCGATACGTTGCATATCTGCAGGTTATTAGATTGGTATATTTTGTGCTTAAGGTTAAAATGCAATGTAATGAGATTTAGCTCTTTTGTTTGGCCCTTCATACTTGTGGGTGGATGCTCCTGGTTTAGTTAAGTTTGAACATTAGCTATTGTTTTTGCTGTGAAGCTGAGGACTAGAGGTGCAAAAACGGTTGGTTCTATCATTTTTCAAATCTGCTGGATCAAGCATGAAATTTGGCTAATGCATTTTGTTTCAGAAGTGAATAATTCAAAAGCAATGTTTTTAAGTGATGTGTAGCGGAAGCATAGCACCAATGCATTTTTACAGTGAATCTGCGGTTTAGAGAGCATAACGTGCTCAGTCATATTTGAATAACTACGAAGTTAATCAATCCCAAAGTTAAACATTCAAAATATAAAAGCCAATGGCTTTGTCAAAGATTTAAAATAACATCAAAACATAAAGGACAGCATAATAATTTTGTCAATTGATCTTCATCCTCCGATGATGATGAACCCAAACAATCATTCCTCCTGTTCTGTCCAATTGAAGAGTCTGAGCTTCCAACTTTTTTTTGTTTCTTCTTTGACAACACAAGTGATGAACTATTTCAACAAATGAGGAAACTTTTGTTTGGCTTTGTTGATGCACATATTGTAGGTCTTGGAGAATTTGTCCGACATGGCTGATAGAAAATAACCAGGAAGAAAGTGCTGGAATTTGAAAAGTAAAGGCAAATTTAGTACAAGAGTGAAATAATAAATCCTTGGGAAAATTGAATACAGAATAAATGACTCACATGCAAACAATATAAGAAAAGCACCATTGCGCGCTACACACTATATCCACCCACTACGGTGCCACAACTGTAGAGAGATGCTAGAACAATAAGAGCACCTAGTCCATTATAGCAGTTCTATCTAAATAGTGCACTCCGTTATCCTTGTCTACGTGCTTAGGGTTGTGCCTTAGCTTACTGCTATTTGTGTCAAAGCGAGCTATAATGGCCTTATAGTGGACAAGGGACCATGGCTGTTGGGGTGCCTTCTTAAAGTTGTGGCACCATGCCGCACACTACAGCTACTTTAGTGTGTTGGCCTGTTGGGTAACTTCAGTACAAAGATGTTTTATGCATCCATGTGAATCATTTATTACATCTTCCATCTTTCTAGTAATTTGTCATTGTGGTTTCTTTTTACTAAGAGCAACTAATATATGCAAGCATGCTAATTGTGCCTTGGCATTCTATATTTGTTCATCTATCTCTTAATTACTTCCTTATCTAGCCATCAACATTTTGAATTTTCTCCAAAAAGTTAGGCATTCACATGATAAACAACAAAACCTAACACAAGTTCCATGCGTTATTTGTTTGGTTCATCATTTATGTTAGCAAACAAGAAATTAAGAACAAGTTGCAAGCCCGGATTCTCCAGATGGGCACAAAAAAAAGGAGAAATGATTTTGTTTGGTTTATCCACGTCATCAGAGGATCAGTATTGATTAATGAAATCATTATCTAGCCTTGTATGCTCCAGTCTTATTTTAGATATTTGTCATGACCATATAGTATCTATATTTTGGATGTTTTCTCTAGGAGTGATAGATCAACTTCATATTTTGCAAATATAGCTGAGCATGTTGCACTCGATACATTGCTGATATACACTATTAAAACACTTGGTCACTGAGCTTCCATTATGTGCTATTTAAAATATTGTTTTCACTTTTCACATAGTTTTGAAACAGAGTTACACACATGCATACAGACAGCTTCAAAACAATACAGTAGGGATGCTGGTCAGTCTACATTTTGTCAGTAATCATAATATGGCTGTTGAAATGCAGCATAAAATAGCTTTTACTTGAATTTATATTACTTAAAAGAAACTTAACTATGCCCTTCGGACTTTTTTTTTTGTCTATGACAACAACTGATACTGCAAATGAAAACACATTTTTCATTCAAGTGTACACTGTACCAGTGCTGTTATGTCTAGTCACAAAAAATTGCTGCTTGTGCCAAACAAATTGGCATAAAAACTTGTCGCTTCACAGTATCTACGTATGTTTTTTCCTAGACAGTTGCTATTATGTACATCTGACTCGATTAAATTTGCAGTTTCACCTTCTGTAAGAAAGCTTCCACATTTCATTTCTGTCAGGCCTATATATCATGTATAGTTGTATACTCATTATTATGGCATTGCTAACCATGCTTCCTTTCAGCCATTTGGGGACATTCGGTCTATGTACACTGCAACAAAACACAGAGGATTCGTTATGATATCTTACTATGATATTCGTCATGCACGAACTGCGATGCAGACATTGCAAAATAAACCTTTAAGGAGGAGGAAGCTTGACATTCACTTCTCGATTCCCAAGGTCAATACTTCTGTCAGCTATTTGCATTGCTACTCTTCTCAACATCATCGTCGTTTGATGATTTGTTTGATTTTTCTTTACAGGAGAATCCATCAGATAAAGATATGAACCAAGGAACCCTTGTGATTTTTAATTTGGAACCAGCAGTTTCAAATGAGGAACTCCTTCGAATTTTTGGTGCATTTGGTGAAGTGAGGGAGGTAAGTAATGCTACTTTCTAACTCATCGAATCATTATGTACTAATATGTGATTATCATAATCATAATAAACAGCACTTTACTGGTAAAAGTATTAGGGGACTGACCTAGTTAGTATTTAATTTATCCTTCTACAAAAAGTAATTAATTTATTAAAGTTATGTTGAACCCATATTTTACTTAATTTCATTCTTTCCATTCGTGCAGATAAGAGAGACACCACAAAAGCGACACCATAGATTTATCGAGTTCTATGATGTCAGGGCTGCAGAAGCCGCCCTTCGGTCACTAAACAAAAGTGATATTGCAGGAAAACGGGTAAAGTTGGAACCTAGCCGTCCTGGTGGAGCTCGTCGAAGGTCTGTATTGTTGCGCATCATGAGCCCTTTGTGTCCTAAATAACAGTATAACTGTAGTTGTTCCAATCTCAAAACACTATAAAATTAATAATTAACCAAACCAACAAATTGATTAAGCTTGGTTGCAACCTGTCATGTTCATTGCTGAGATGTTAATTTCATGGCCACATAGTTTTCTTTGTTCAGTTACTGTTAAAATTCTAGATTAACTTCTTTCTATGATGTTGTACTTTGTTTTTCACTGTTCATTTGGCATAATGAATATTGGATATAGCATAGTTGATTCCAATCTCTGAAGTCCTCCTTTATACAGTTATTCAATCTGTTTTCTAAGGCCTTTTCACCATCAATTGAACCTTTCTACTTGAAAAGTTCCAGTCATTTGTCCGGTTTTTTGGAGCTGTCTTTGCCTTACAGTAGAGCAGCCTTGACATGATCCCCTGCTTTATATGTTATAACTCTTAAACATTGATTTTTTTTATCACCCCATGATTTCCATCTAGAACAATGCATTTGCTAACTGTGTCAATTTCCTGATGAAGTTTGTGTTAGAATGTAGCACTCTTGACTATTTTTCACAAATGGCCATGGTGGTATGATTTATCTAAGAAAAAGAAAATTCCGAATATGGAATCCTCTATGCTATCCTTTTTCTTCTGCATTCAGGCATTCATTATTTTCCTTGGCTGTCTACACTCTCAAAGTTCTGTTTCTTATTCTGCAGTTTCGTACAGCAATTCAACCATGACTTTGAGCAAGATGAGACAAGACATAATACTTTCCATCTTGGTTCACCTTCTGCCAACTCTCCACCAAGTATTACTAGTATTTTTTAGCCCTGGCTCTACATCATTTAGTTCCTTATTCTTGTTCTCCTACATTGTTGTTAATACCAGAGCAATAACTTTGGAGTGTTCCAATCTGTTGGCAGGTTTGTGGTCCCAACTTGGAAGCCCAACAGAACACAATCAATTGAATGCACTCAATGAAACTGCGTTTAGTGGAGGGATGAGTCCTTTGGGCGGTAACCATCTTCCTGGGTTTTCTTCAGGATATCCTCCCATGAAGTCACCCATTGGGAAGAGCTCCTACAGGAATAACCATGCTGATAATATGTTTCATGGGTCCCCCACCGTTCATAACTCACATTCGTTTCCAGAACATCATGGTGGAATTGTGAGTGCAAGCCCGCTTATGTCTTCCACAGCTTCGTCGGCTTCTACTGCATCTGGTCTCACAATGATAACTGGAACACCATTTCTTTGGGGTAATAAGAATACCATGAATGAGCATTGTCAGCCTTCAGCCTTCCATTCTCCACCTCTTAGCAATTCACTTTTTCCCAATAACCACACACAACACCAGGGTAGTATGTATTGGAACCTTCGTGGTTCCTTTGGGCCATCGGAGCACTTCTCCCAGCATCATGTTGGGTCTGCCCCATCTGTTTTGCCCTTGGAGAGTAACTTTGGCTATTATCCTGAGTCCTCAGACACGTCTTACATGAGACAGGGTAAATTTGGCAGCATGGATCCCAGCCATGTTGGTGGAGGCCTTATGACAAACTTTGGTGCGCATTCTCGCATTAATGTTCTGTCCATGCAAAATGGTAATAAATATTAGAGTTCTTAGTTTTTGAACGATAACAATGATTTCATGAGAATTCATTTCTTTGTAAATCCTCCCTTTGATGATCCAGGTTTCGTTGGTTTTGAGAATCTTCTTGAGCGTTGCCGAAATCAGGCACTTGGAAACTCTGGTGGTCAGGAAGATAGCAGGATGCAGTATCAACTAGATTTGGAGAAGATCATTACTGGAAAAGATACTCGGACAACATTGATGATAAAGAACATACCAAACAAGTAAGTTACTTGAATTACCTGGCAGTTAGTTCTGTTATTACTTTTACAATGTCATGTTCATCTGCTTTTATTGCTCACGATTTACTTTTATCTTTAGGTATACATCGAATATGCTTTTAGAAGTAATAGATGAAACTCATGAAGGGACCTATGATTTCTTCTACTTGCCTATTGATTTCAAGGTAACACTTTTTGCTTGATAAATAGCACACTATTCTGACAGGGTAATATTTTTATCTACAGCTGATTTTAAGCTTCAATTTCTGCAGAATAAATGCAATGTTGGCTATGCCTTCATCAATATGGCATCTCCTGTTTATATTGTATCGTTCTATCAGGTTGTTTCCTTAGTCCGACCTCTTTATATTGTGTTTGTGGCTTTGTGATATTTACTAGAAAGATGGCACATGTTCTAAAAACCTCATAATTGTTTGCTTGAAATATTTTAGTTTTCTTATGGTTCAGATTCTGATGTTTACCTGTACAGGTCTACCCTTTGTAATATTTGTGAAGGTCCATCTGAATATTTTTCTCGAACACGCAGGAGAGCTGCGTATCTTTGTATTAAGAAAGGAAAGAGCATAAAGCAGAAACCTTACAGACCCAACAAACAAAAAACGCACCCAAAACCACACACCACAAAAGGTCTAGGGAACTAGCCTATGGTACAGAAACAAGATCGACCTCGACCAAAGGGGATCTAAACCAAGACCTGCGGCGGGGCAGATAGGTATGAGATACCCTTTGCTCCGGCCAGACTCCAAATCCTCATCTCCTCATTGACAAAAGACAAGAGGGTCCTAACACCTGGCACAGCCCCATCAAAGACGCAGCGATTGCGAAGATTCCAAAGAGACCAAGCCCCCAAAATGATGATGGAGTTAAGGCCATGACCAAGGTCCATCTTGGTTCTTCTGAATATAGAAGAACATATTCAAGAGGAAGCTTTTGATCTTATAAAAAATAGTGATATAGAGAACATGACCAAGGCAAAGCTTACAATTCTATATAAACTAAGGATATTCCTAATTTTGTAGCTTTTTGTTACTTATGTTGCTAAGAATTGCTCAATTAAATGCCTTAATTATAACTGCCAGGACATGGATAATAAACCTAAATAATGTCAGGTGGAAACTGATAAGCTACTTAATTTTGTTGCTAAAGTTGGCACAGCGTTTAGGGAATGATAAAAATTAACAATTACAAAAGCTTCTAACCATTCAGCATTTACTTTTGCAGGCTTTTGCTGGTCGGAAATGGGAAAAATTTAATAGTGAGAAAGTAGTCTCACTGGCATATGCTCGGATACAGGGGAAAGCTGCACTTATAAATCACTTTCAGAATTCAAGCTTGACAAGTGAAGACAAGCGATGCCGTCCTATGCTATTTGATCCCAAGCATACGGAAAGTGGTAATCAGGTAAAACATAGTGTTTCAATTTTGTATCATTAATTCTATGGAATGTCAGTTGGATATTTAAGTCTCAGATGTTTGTTTTATAAAATAGTTTGTTTTGGGTCATTTGTGAAGCTTTCCCACTCGACAATCTTTTTAGAGTCACAACACATAAAATACCATTTCACTGTGATGTAAAAGATGTTACAGTGCCTTGCCTCCTAACACATAAAATACCGATCTTTTTAGGCAGCTTGCCTGCCTGTGTATTCTTCAGGTACGTATGACCACTGAAGAAGTGCATAAGATGAGCATTTCTTTTTTTTATTGGAACTAACTAGTATTAGGAAACAAACTATTGGGATTGATGAATCAAACAAATGGTAGGTGCATCAGTCAATGGTTTCAAAATGAAGGAATGTCTATTTTCCGCTTTGAAAAAACAAATAAGGGAAATTCAATGAGAAATGAGCATCCATAAACAAGATCACTATTACTAGCTCACCACTATGCTGCTGCTACTAGGTCATGTTCTCAACTGTCAAAATATAAATACTGTGCATTTCAAATAACTTGTTGGGATTGTTTTTAGGGCAATGAATGCCATTTTAGGAGCTCAATGTAATTCAAGAAATGACATATCCTTCAATTTCTCTTACTGATCAATGCTGTTGTTGGCCACAACCGTACACATTGTTTTTCCGTTTGTGTTGGCTCGTTCTTTGCTCTTTTGTTCAACATGGGGTATTCCGTTTTTTCCTTTGAATTTATTATGTTGTTCAACTAGCTATGCCTTATTTGTCTACTTATCCATTCTTTGAGCAGATCCTATTGAATGGCACAAACATCTCTATGACCCAGCAACACGGCACACTGGAAGGACGTAACCTTCCTGAGAACACAAAGGATAGTTTCAGCAAGACGAGTGAAATGATTGGCATTCCTGGAAATTTCTCAGGAGGAGGTTAATTTATCTGCAGTAGATGCTGACTCTTTCCATAGATTGTCAAGTGTACAAAACAGAGGACATAACTTGATGCCGCATTTTGTTGGATTGCGTCGATTGTCATGCAATGGATGCAGAAGAAAACTCCCTGATGATTGCGGGTGCAAAATCTTTTTCTTTTGTGTATATAATCCTAATGACAGTGAAAAGGTTAGGTTTATGAAAGAAAAAAGGTTAGGTTGAAGGGCAGCAAAAGGCTTACTGTAGTTATGAACAGAAAGGCAGAAAAGGCTTCCTTTCTGTGCAATGTTGTAGCCATTACCTTGTCTTTCTACGAACTCTTGTGTCTGTTAATGTGTGCAAAAAAAGGGCTCTCAGTGTTTATGTACGTGCGTAATACCCCGGTCCGTTCGTAACTTGGTTCATGAGGAGGATGGTGGGAGTAGTCTCATATTACTTCTCAAAAGTAAGTTGTGTTAATATGTAATGTCTGTTGTGTTTAAATGTAGCATCTTTGGGTTAATTTTTTTACACTAAGTGAGGACAAAAGTGTACGTGTGGTGCTACGTATATGTGGGTTTATCCACAGTAGGCTGGGAATTGAGCAAATTTTAGACTAAGTTGGTGTATATGGTATTAAAATATTAACCCTCAAGTACGTGTGCGTGTGAGCCCACTAGTGGGTACCTATGGCACAGAGATTGCATTGAGAGGTGGTTTTGGGAATTTATTATGTATACGGTATGATGTTGAGGGCGTCAAGTCTTTAAGGAGGGTGAGTGTAATACTTTGGTCTGTTCATAGTGTGGTCTACGTAAAGTTGTGATGGTCGGATTAGTCTCATATCTATTAATATAATATGGGAGTTTGTCTGTTCACCTCTCTCCCCTTCTAGTCCAGCGACACTGCCTTCAAGCACAAGGTGCCTCACGCCGCTCCCGCAAAAGAACTGACTCTTATAAAAACCAAAACCGACTAACATATGGACTCCTTTTATGCCACCCCTCCCACCACTCTAGTCTCTCTTAAGAAACCGTTACCTTCCCACGCAAAAAGCCGACTCCACCCACGATTCTGCACCCTCCTGTAGTCCTCCCTTGTGCTCCTTGTGCATTGTCAACCTGTCGTCGCCATCTCCTCTTGTCCCCCAACCCCATGGCGCCATCTCGCCCCTCTAGTATGGTGGCTATGTGCGCAAATGAGGTAGAGTGCGGGTAGAGGCCGCGCGGTCCCTAAGCCGAGGAAGATGGCAGACCTAGAGATCGGAGGCAACGAAGACGCCAGATTCGGTCATCTCCTGTCGCACCGCCACAGATCCGACCTCAGGGATGGTGGATCTGGTAGCGATGAGCCCGGTGATGCATGGCTCTGGTGGCGATGCTCTTGGTCACGATGGATCCAGTAGGGACGACCGCCTTCTTCTTCGTCACCAAGTGGCGCACTACCTTCTTCTACATCACCGACACCCACGCCTCATTCTTCTTCATCGCCAACTGTCATGCATCCTTCCCGATAGATTTTGCACTCATCACATCCCCTCTTTTCCCAATGCGTCGACTCGATCGCCACCTTCTGCTCTGGGGAGGTGGTGCCTGAGCGGAGGAAGTGGAGAGTGCTTGCCCTTGGGGGTGCGTGGGTGTGGCTGAAGTAGAGTCAGTGGCTTGCCAGAGTCAGAAGAGGCAGAATTGTTCTTTCTAGGCTCGGATTGGTCCCATAGACACCACATTCCAGCAACAAACCTTCTCCAACTCGGAGGCACCGTGCAAGAGCACCATTGTCATCTTGCAGGGCCGCATTTCATCCTGTGCATTTTCTTTTCAGTGTGCTTTTATTCTTTGTCATTGAGTGCTAACTCCTATTATTTTCTACGAGTTTGTGATTCACCGCAGTCTGCTGGTATGCCATCGGAGGATCGATGCTTGATTCCACTACCTGATGCCCTGAATCCTTATCACATGCGTATTTTTGCTTGCATTAGTTCCCTTTTGTTGTCTTGCCCTTTTCACTAGCCAATTTCTCTATTGTTGGTTCACCAAATATTGGGGAAAACTGCAGGCTAATTGAGGATGGAGCTTGCGGGGATTTAGGTGTTCGGTGTCCCTGTTCTATCTGTTATTTATCGATTTTCACCTTGTAACTTTACCACTTGTAATTTTGTTTGCGTCTTACTTTTCAAGAGTAGTACCAAAGCTATTTGCAAATCCTTGCTTGATTTGCTGTAACAACCCAATTTTTTTATAAAAAACTAATAGTAAAACAATAATTTAAAACAAAAATAAGTGTTTTGATTACATGAGTTTTAATTTTGTTTGCCCTGATTTTTAGCTTTTAAAAGGCTAGATTTGAAAAGTAATTTAAGTAAAAACCTAAAAATATTATTAAATAAAAGGATATTTTGATTTTTATAAAAAATCCTAATTCAAATTAACTACTTAGATTTATTTGGCTTTTATCTGGATTTTTTGTGATTCTCTGGAGTGTAAAATCTAATTTTAAAATTAAAAAGTATTTTTAGTATAAAAATATAATATCAACTTAAGTCAAAAATATTTTTCGTAAGTCTAAAACATCTCAAGGAATTTTTGTGAATTTGTCTGGAATTTTTAGACTTTATTTGCTATTTTTAAAGTGTTTTTGAAGCTCCCTAGTTTTATGAAAATCTAAAACAAAATTTAAAACACAAACTCTCCTCGGGCTGACACATGTCAATCCTAGATCAAATCTGTCCCTACCGATTTAATCTCGGCCATTCGTTGCCACTTACCCCTTCGTTCCTTAACCGACGGCTTGAGTTTAATCCATCGCCGCCTGATCTAATCTCGGTCATCCATCTTCATTTAATCGTGCTGACGACCGAGATCCCTTCTTTGGCTACTTGGCATACATCTGATTGTCCGTACCCTCTATCATCGCTCTCGCCGACAGGTGGCCCCCACCTGTCAGGCCTTCTTCCCTGCGCCCTTCTTCTTCCTTGTGCAGCAATCACCGCCACCATCACCGCCGCCCTTCCCGCGCCTTCCCTTCTCTCCCGAGAGACCGCTGTCGCCTTCTCTTTCGTCCCCCACAAGTCACGTGCTTGCCTCCTCGCCTATTTCCATGCCTACCTCCTCCCTCTTCCCACAATCACCAGCGCCGCCCCTTCGCACCTATTTAAAGGCACCCCCGAGCACCCCCATTCCCCACCTCTCTCCCTACTCTTCTTCCTCTCTCGAGCTTCGAGGCACCCCTGCACCGCGCCACTCTCTCTGTAAGCCACGGACACCCTCCGGCGAGCAATCGCCAGCCACTCAAGCCTCCTCGAGCCAAGCCGACGCCACCTCGAGCTTCATCGCACCACGCTGATCCTTCTACACCCCTCCGCAGGGCTCGAGCGCTGCTCGATGCCATCCCCGCCGAAGACCCTCGCGCGCCATTGCTTCACCTCGCCGCCGGCCGTCATCGCTGGTTGCCAAGCACCGCCAAAAGTATCCTTGAACTCCCCATGACTCCCTCTCATTTTTGCGCTTCTTACTGGCCGTCGCCGCTCACTGGAACACTAGCGACCCTTGGGCCCCGAGCGTCGCCTCCGGCGGGCGCGACACGTCAGTACCCGTGCTTGTGTGGCAGTTGCGTGGCAGCCACGTGGTGCCACAGCTTAGTCACATCGGTGATTGACTGCCCACGCCAGCCCATGTGCCACCTCAGCTGTCTCCCTGGTCCATGAATCCAGTCCACCAAAAGCCGGGCCCACCTGTCAGTGCAATAAAGTCCTTTTCCTTTACAAAAATAAATTGGGCGAAAACCAAAAATCCAATGCTGGCATCATAAATCAAATTTCCCGTACAAAAATAATTGCAAAAATTCTAGTTTGTTCTTTTTCTCTGATTTCAATCTTCCAAGAGTCCGTTCTCCTTCATCCTAACTCCGATTGAGTCCA
This sequence comes from Dendrocalamus latiflorus, assembly GCA_017311315.1. Taxonomy (NCBI): domain Eukaryota; kingdom Viridiplantae; phylum Streptophyta; class Magnoliopsida; order Poales; family Poaceae; genus Dendrocalamus; species Dendrocalamus latiflorus. The sequence goes on from CM029634.1 coordinate 29,896,717, forward strand.
TTCAAATTCCTCAATTCATCAAAAATTATAATCTATCCATTTCTACCCTCCTCTTAATTAATTAGAGTTTATTTAAATTTATTTAGATTTTATTTGAGTTTGCTTGGATATTTTCACGTGTAGACTGCAACGATTCGGAAGAATTCTTCGACGACGACTCGCACAAGGCTACAAAGCAAGGCAAGCCACACTCCTTAATCATATTGATCCCAGTTTGCAAAATAAAATTATATTGTTTTAAATTATACTGCTAGCTTAATTTTATTCAATGTATTTCAATTTCAGTTTTAAATTTAGTTATTGCCTACTTGTTAATTCCTCCATTGACATTGAATTCTCTGATACCATGTCACCCTAGAATAAAACTCTAGTTAGTACACTAGTACAGCTAGAGAATTTTTGTAGTAAATGCTTAGACCTGCATAGATATAACTCTAGGTTGGGATACTCTTTTTCACATAAAATGATAAAGTTTCAAATGTATTCTTGACTTTGGTGAGTTAAGAAGGATTATGAAATATTTTGAAATAAAATATAAAATCTGGTTTAGACTTAGGCTAATGGTTAGGTGGTGGGTGCAAGCATGCACTGTTGTTCCTTGACACAGTGTTGATTGTCGGGCATAAGGGGTATGTGTTTTGAGCCTAAGTCAAGTTAAGGACCGGTCTGTGAGCTATTGTTGCAAAGCCCTATCATCATTTCTATTCGGGTACAAATGTGTGCCTTTTTAGTAGGAAAGTGCGTCTCTCCATTCTGTAAGATCTTATGTTTTTCTAAAAATTCTCAATATTCCGTGAAATCTCCCTATTATAAAACAAGTTATACTAGACGTTTCATCACAGATGGTTTATAGGTAACCATATGTATTGTAATAGCTATACTAGACACCTCATCACAGATGGTTCATGACGAACCATCTGTATTGTAATTATCATAGATGATTTTACAAGCATGACCGTCTATATTACTAACGATGGCTAGAACTGTCTGCGATACGCAATTATCATAGATGATTCTTGTTAATAACCGTTTATGATAGTTAACAAACGGTTATTAAAAAGAACTATATGTGATAATTGCACACATCACATATGGTTTTTAATTAGAACCGTATGTGATATTACCACATATGCTTATTAATATGAACTGTCTATAATAATTAGGTATCACAGACGGTTTGTAATTGTAATCGTCTGTGATATGCAACTCTTGTATGCATGAATGGTGCTTCGGCTCCCCGATACGTCTCATCTCATGAGCCGAATTTATTCCTTGTTTTATAAAAATGATCATCCCCCATGCACCAAAGATGAATCCCTACATCGCTGATCTACCCTCAAGCACAAACAAATGGCTGCGACCTCTTCCTTGTCATCGGCATTGATGGCCTACCTGACCATCCTTATGAGCATCTCGGTGACTGTACGCTGGTGGACGCTATGAAAAGACATTGTGCCAATAGTGACCTCCTTCTTATGTTCAAGGATTTGCTGGAGCAGGTGACAGCTACCTTCCGCCGTCTTGACATCCCACTCTGCCGCGTCTTTCGGTTGGTCTCCCACTTCTAGCGAGCTAACCTCGTCATCAACATGGTCCTCCGCAATGATGTTACATGTCTCCAAAGGCTTGCTATCGCTTAGACTACATAGTCGAGGTGGTGGGCAATCGAGTCAACCTTGCCGAGACCCCTCAAGCAAGGGAAGAGAGCCTATGAGCTCAATTCGACTCGATTCATCAGTCAGAGGGTCTTTAAGAGGCACTCGAACGAGCGCGTCAGTGGATGGATGCATTTCGGGCTTCGTTCGCTGATGACCCCAAACCGTCTGGTGCCGACGACGTCGCCTACGAACTTTTGAAGGTGAATATAGCATGCTACCTTCGCCACTAGATCAAAACTTTGATTATTTAGGTTTCTACTTTTTAATCTTTGTAAGAAGCGACTGGCCACACTACTTGGCTATATGTAAATACACAAATAAAAAACTAGTTGAATTTGTATTTATTATCTTCTATATATGTAAACGGTCTCGGTATAATGACATGATAGAATTACCGACCGGTAAAAAATAATTAAGTAATACATATTTACTCCTGAGGCATTACTGAATTTGCATTTATATATATATATATATATATATATGAATTTGCATTTATGTATATTAGAATGCATTTAGAGCCATATGTGATATGTATTATCACAGACGGTTCTACTTTAGAACTATCTGTGATGTGTATTTATCACAGATGGTTTTACTTTAGAACCATCTGTGATGTGTATTTATCACATATAATTCTCATTTGCAACTGTTTTTGATGTTTATTATTACAGACGGTTATAATTTAGAACCATATGTCATGTCCATTCTATTTATATTTGGACTTTAGAATTTGTTCTCGCTCCCACTCAAACACTTAATATTGTCTAACTCTTCCCGAGCACGAGCCGCCACCTCCTCCTTGAGCACGAGCCTCCGCCTCCTCCTCGGTGCACCTCCTCCTCGAGCAAACTGCCTCCTCCCTGAGCATGTTGCCTCCTCTCCGAGCATGCCGCCTTCTCCCTGCCACGCTCGTCCCTGAGCACACCGTATGTAACATTCTTCTTTCCTATGTATGATATGGCAATAAACAATGTATCATTATGGTTACCAATTATCTCTTTTGCTCTATTGTTGTTTCATCAATACACATCCTGAGGATGAATTCCTGGACTTAAGTTTCAATTATGCCCTTTTGATGTCAATATCCCGAAGATAAATTGCTAATGCTCTTAAGCATCAATTTCTTGAATAAAAGGTAAGTCATATTTCAGTTCTCTTCTGTCCAAATAAAAATAAAAGCAATTATACAGTAACCATTGAATCTGATAGTACTCATATTCACACCAATGATATATATATATATATATATATATATATATATATATATATATATATATATATATATATATATATCATTTGTTATATACTTCATAGAAAGCTGTTGTTATATATAAATCTTCCATAACTTGCATAATTATAATTAAATAAAGTTGCACATGATTTTCTATAGCTATGCAAAATATGTTAAGTTTGATATCGTTGTCATCTGAGGAATGGAGTAGAAATGAGTTATACCATCACCTTATGATGAGTGCACCCACTCGCCCGATGGCCTCCCACCCGTCGAGGTTCACAATTTTATAATCCTAACGATTTCATATCCCATACTAAATGATTCATAAGTTAAATTAGTACTGCTAGCACACTTATGATGGTTCTAATCCACAGTGACCAAGAACTCCAATTTCCTCTACCATATTCCTCGCCCCCAAGGGTGCCTTCATCACCAAGGTAAGAATATATCTACAAAAGGGCACATTTTAAGACGTAATTGTTGCATTGTTGAATACTTATTAATTTGCTATGGCTTTCTTAGTAATTGAGTATGATGTATTTGTTTTGCAAGGCAATTGTTTTGCAATACTTATTAATACTTTCTACCACTTTAGCTTCCCAATCTGTATTAATTCATTCCTTATTATATAAGATATACTTGGTATGTGCTGTGTAAAATTATTTTTTCTACTTTAGATATCACTAACTCGCAGACGATTGTCATAGACAAACTTTGAACAACCTCCGCTAAGAAACCATCTATTACCATTACTAATCATCATTTTGGTTTTTCATATATTTCCCATTCATTGGAAACAATACATATAAATTTCATGGTAATACTAACATATGCAGCCTTGCAAACCATATAATTTAAATGAGCTACAGACAAATTCAGATCCCATATCACACTTAGGCTTCAAAGAGAATGAAGCAAATCACACACTGGATCCAAAGAGGAGCACGGGGGTGCACAGGACACCAGGTCTAGTTTTGTTTTTCCTATTATAGCCAGTGTAAATTTAGGTGTGAATTTATTTTTTGTTGTACAGCCCATGTAAATTTAGGTGTGAACCCCTCGGCCCAAATCGAAGGACACTTGGCTAACCCAAAGATTGAAACTCTCAGCTTTCCGGCTCCCGCTATTCCACTCAGTGCTCCTGCAGCTAGGTGCAAGACGACGCCAATTGAGGTCTAGGACATGCGACCTAGCATACACATGTGCAGCCTAGTTGACACAAGTATAGGCCAAGGCACTCGGCCAGCCAAGCCACTCTACGAAGGGAAGATAGCAGCTGAGACTGCATCGCATGCATATCACATTGCCCTAGTCACTCACATCTCATTCCCTTTCTCAATTAGTCTCGTTTCATGTGAAAGCAAAATTCACCCTCTCGCTTGGTCGCAGGATCACAACTGTCGGTTGCCAGAGCCTAGAGGCGTAGGATGCAACTGCTGGCTGTCGCGTCTCCTGATTGCATCACCCATTGATCATCTCATGTAGCACTTGGCAGCATGGATTAAGTCTGAATCGATGTATGGTATTATTAAATTTCTGGTGATTCTTTTGATTTCTTTAAGAAAATAGACTGAATTTATGAGTTATGGTTTGAATGTTATGATTATTGGTTGGTTTTTTCATTAAATTGTAGGGTTCAAAATTACTATTTCAATTTGGGTTTTTGAAAATTAGAATACCTACCTACTTCGTTGTAAATCGGAGATAAAATTATATATGTAATTATATGTAAATCGGATGATAGTGGTTGGATCTTCATCCAAGGGCTAAGAAATGTGATTGAAATTTAACAAGATGTCAATCACCTAATGAATAGACAACCCATATATATTTTATCCCCTCCCAAAATATTTGTGCATGCATATGTTTATTTGTTTATGTTTATACATTATGGTCTTCTCTCCCATTTTTGAAACAATATTTGTTATATATTATGTATGACAGATTTAGAGAAACTTGGACGTGTGCCTCTTAATTGGCCAACTCGCTACAAAATAATATACGGTATTTGTGATGGCTTGCAATACCTCCATGAGTTCTCCCAACGTAAGATTCTGCATATGGACATCAAGCCCAACAACATCTTATTGGACGAGGAGAACTCAAAGCCAAAAATAGCCAATTTTGGTCTATCATTTTGGATTTCATTTTGTGTGTGTGCCATTCAAGAATCCATATTTTGTATGCACCATCAAAAAGGGTTAGCCTGATACTAAGTGCCATTTTATACCCGCTAAAGCAGTCAACAATGAAGAGACAAACTAAAACGATGATACCATTCTTGCCACCATACCCAAATTAAGAGATAAACCTTTGCTTACACTTGACAAATTCCAACCTACAACCATCTCCATTTCACACAAGGTAACAAAATTTGCAACAAGATCAATATTGAGGGTATTTCTAGTGGAAGACATTGCTATGTTATGTCTATGTTATCCATGTAATCTAAAATCAATGCTAAACAATCCTTTCAATGCATAGTATTTATCAATTGATCCAAATAATAAATTACATGCCCTCCCTCCCCCTCTCTCCCTCCCTCTCCCTTCCATGTTCTCTCTCCTCACCGGTGCTCCACTTACTATTGACCACCCACATCGCCCAACTAGCACCGGTGGCCCTGACTACCTCGGTCTCCCTTCCAATGGCTCCTCCCAAATCCAACTAGATCTACACCCAGAGCATAAGAGGCTAGAGGCAGAGGGAAGTGAAGAGTATCCAGGGGCAACGATGGATTCAGCTGGGGGTGACGGTCGACGGTGAATCCAATTGGGGCAACGGTGGATTCGGTTGAGGGCAACGACGAATTCGGCTGGGTGCAATCATCGACAGTGAATCTGGCTAGAAGCAACAACGAGGAGTTGGATTTGGCTGGGGGCTTGACCGCTACAGGAGGTAAGGAGGCATTTATAATATATATCATAGATGGTTCCATGAAAGAACCGTCTGTGATATATACCACATCACAGACAGTTTGTGCCACTAAATGGCTTGTGATAGTTCCTTCTATATGTAGCTACAACATATTATGTTTTTTGGCTAGCCTTAGGAAATGGTAGCATGCCCTCTAAAAATAAGTAAGCAGATACAATCACAGATAGAATTATTTATTAATTACTGAATTACAATAGAATAATTCCTTAATTACATACCAAGTTTCTTAATTACGTTGGAATAATTTCCAAATAGGTGTTTGCCATATGGGATCATTCCACTTGGCTATTTTCTTTTAGAAAAAGCCCTTCACAATGATCGACACGTATATAGCTAGCATCATCACTTGGTTCTTCCTTGATCCTGATGCCGGTAACTCATCAAATTGATTGTACTCTTCCTCATCCACGACATTCTCAACTCCGACAATCCTTCATTTTCTATGAAAAACTACGTGGTGCTTCTTATTTGCTGGGCCAGTTACATAAAAAACTTGAACAACTTACCTCGCGAGTAAGAATGGTTCATTTTTGTATCCTACACGTTCGAGGTCCATAATAGTAATGTCATACTTGTTGACCTTTACACCCTGTGGGAGTTGGACCCAACGACATTGAAATAGAGAGAGCTTGAAAAGTACACAGTCGAGCTCCCAAATTTCTTCTAGAAGCCCATAGTAGGAGCTTGGACTAGCGGTACTGAACTGCTCATGAAATGCATCTATGATGACACTTGAGTTCTAGACAATGGTCTTTCTATACTGATCTATTGTATAAAATGTGTACCCATTTATGTTATATCCTTGCCATGTCATAATTGTAAATGTTCGCTCTTTTGCCAACCATTGCAGCGTTTCACTTGATGACGTCTCAGTGAATTACACTTTTAACCATTCATTAAATTGACGGTTGTGTTGTCTCATGATCCAAATCTCCGACGTAGCATGTTCTTGTGCTCGTCGATATACGGGAACACTTCAGTCATGCATTGCAAAACCATGAAATGGCCTTGAACATGCATATCTAGATCAGGAGCTATTGCTTTTCATCCGATGGTCCTGATACCCTCTAGCCTCCCCTCGTGACGAGATAGAGGCACCTATCGGTTTGACTTGAGCCATGTAATTGATGCATAACCTTCGATGATACTGCCCTCCGGCCGAGATCGATTCCGTACATAGGACTTGAGAATTTCCATGTACCTCTCGAACGGGTACATATGATGTAAAAACATGGGGCCGCATATCTTTATCTCTTTCACAAGGTAGACAATGAGATGGACCATGGTATCAAAAAATGATGGAGAGATATACATCTCAATATAACATAGAGTCGTGACCACCTCAGCCTATAGAGCATCTAGTCCATTGGGATCGATGACCTTATGAGCAATTGAATTAAAGAAATAATATAGCCTCATGATTGTCACTCAAATCTTATTTGGCAAAATACTTCTAATTGCAATAGGAAACAATTGTGTCATTAGCACATGACAGTCATGAGACTTCATGTCAATTAATTTCAAATCTTCTATGGAAACAAGTTTCTTCATGCTGACGGAGTAACCGAACGGAACTTTGACACTATGCAAGCACTAACACAGTTCAGTTGTCTTGGCCTTAGATACAGTATTACAAGCTATGGGAAGGTGTATCCAGGCTTTATCTATCTCTATCGGTGCTAACTTGATCCTGATGTTCATAGTGACAAAGTCACACCGTGCATTCACACCATCCTTTGTTTTGTCATGAATGTTCAATAAGAGATCAATCAAGCTATCACATGCATTCTTCTCTATGTGTATGATGTCGATGTGATTGCAAACTTCTAAGTTCTCCCAATAAGGCAAGTCCTAAAATATTGATTTCTTCTTTCACATGTTCTTTTGACGGGTCTTCAACTTCCGTCCCATTCTAATATAACATTGATATCCTTAACCATATCGTAGATCTCTTTCCTACTAAAAGGCCTTGGAGCTGAGTTGTCCTCTTTTTTCTATCAAATTATTTTTTTTTATCTTGTGATACAGGTGATACCTTGGAAGGAATCTATGGTGACGCATGTACATAATTTTGCACGAGTTGTTTAACCACACACTATCAATATAATCTAAGGAGTGAGGACAAGCTTTCACTCCTTTTGTACTCAACCCTGACAGGTTACCAAGGGCATGAAAATCATTGTTGATGCAGAATAACATCACATGTAGAGTGAAATTCTCTCATTTATCCACATCTCATACCTATACCTTTCGTTCTACAGTGTCACAAGATCTTCCACCAATGGTGCTAAGTACACATCAATATCGTTCCTAGATTGCTTCAGCCCTTAGATAAGCAGTGACATCAAAATGTACTTTCGCTTCATACACAGCCAAGTAGGAAGGTTGTACATGCATACATTCAAAGGCTAGGTACTATGTTAGCTACTCATGTTATCGAAAGGATTCATTCTATCAGTACTCAACCCAATCTTATGTTCCTCGGTTCCGCACCAAAGTCTACAAATATCCTATCGATGTTCCTTCACTAGGCAAAATCAGCGGCGTGTCTTATCTTTCCATCTTTCTTATGCTCCTCTGAGTGCTAACACAACAATCTTACACCCTTTTGGTTAACAAATAAATGTTTCAAACGAGGAATTATAGGCATATAACACAACACCTTTGTAGGATGTCCTTGTTTCACCTCAATGCCCTCGCCATCATTGGAGTCATTCGTACATTTGTATCAGGATACCTTGCACACCGGACAAGCATGTAAGTTTGTATATTCTTTACGGTAGAGGATACAATCATTCGGACATGCATGACATCCTATCGATGTTCCTTCACTAGGCAAAATCAGCAGCATGTCTTATATTTCCATTTTTCTTATGCTCCTCTGAGTGCTAACACAACAATCTTGCATCCTTTTAAATAAATGCTTCAAATGAGGAATCATAGGCAGATACCACAACAGCTTAGCAGGATGTCCTTGTCTCACCTCGATGCCCTTGCCATCATCGGAGTCATTCTTATGCTTGTATCGGGATACTTTGCACATTGGACAAACATGTAAGTTTGCATACTCTTTAGGTAGAGGATACAATCCTTCATACATGCATGTGTTCTTTCTACTTTTATTCTCAATAGACAAAGAACCTCTTGACTTGGTAGATGGTTCTCAGCAACTCATTTCAATCCAAAAAGATGTTCGCTAGGAGACCTAACAACACCATGAAACTCTTGTCAGACCAAACATTGCTTGCCTTTAACTTCTGTAGTTCAAGAATGGATGACAACCTTGTGTATTGCAGCTTGCAGCTCAGGAACAAAAGTTTCTCTGAGTCCTCCATCAAGCCCTCGAATTTACCAAACTCTCTCTCACTATAGAATCCCTTCTACATCGTGTACCATCTAATCCAGATTGTCATCGTGTGACCTATCCTCATCGAAAGCACAGTCCACAACTAGCATATCGTTGTCTCCCTTGATGATGTTATAACTACCTTCATGTATAATATTCTCTTCACCGTGACTGGTCTAAGATGTATACCTCTTTTTGAAACCCCTTAGAATCAAGTGAGTTTTGATCTATACTAAGTTGGTAAATATCTTCAGATTATCGCAATCAATATATGGACAGTACATGTACTCCATCCCCTTCTCCAACATATCCTGCTCGGCCGCTCTTCTAAAAGTAGACACGCCATCAATGTACTCTTCATTCACACGGTTCTCAATATACATCCAGTTTCAGTCCATCTACACTACGCATGTAATAAATTAGTGTCAAATTAGATTAATGCTGCTATAGCTAGCTAGCCTAATACATACACATAATTGTCATTCACCTTAATAGATTGTCCATCTAAAGTAGCTAGCTACGTACTATTCATGAAGCAATATATATATCAAGCAAGAATATATTGAAGTAAGCTAGGAGTAGTAACCCATTCTTAAATTGGAGCAAACTACCAAGTTAGGTCTAAACCTAGCTATCATCTTTGTTTATTACAAAGCATATAATTAGAAGCAAATACTAATATCAAATCACTAAGAATAAATTGATCTACAAGAGGTATGCTTTCACCAAACTCTCTAAAGCAGGTCGCCTCCTTCAAAGTAGCGCAATGAAGACAGATATATCAGAATCGGTCTGGCTAGGTATTTAAGATGTGGCGTATCACAGACACGTCCAACCATGAACTTCCTAGGTGTAGAATACTTATCGAGCATCGTCCTGGCCATCTCGATCAAGGTACAGTTCTTTCTCTCCACGACGCTATTTTGCAGTGGGACGTGCGGAGAAGAGAACTGGTGCTCTACACCTGTCTCATCGCAAAACCTCTTAAAGTAGGAATTCTTGAACTCCGTGCCATTGTCACTGCAGATCGCTCGTAAGGCACCTGGAAGCTCAACAGAAAGCCTACTAAAAAGACCTCAAAAATGTGTAAACGTCTCATCCTTCGAGGCTAAGAAAAACACCCAAGAGTACCTCGAGAAGTCATCGACCACGGCAAGAACATACCACTTCCCTCCCGCTGACTGCACTCGAGCTGGTCCAATTGTGTCCATGTGGAGCAGCTATCCCGGTGCATCGGTCATAGTCACTGTGACCAGAGAGTGAGAAGCGGCAACCATCTTGCCATGCCGGCAAGGAGTGCAAACAAGATCTTTGACCATCTTGAGTTTAGGCAGACCACGAATGAGATCATGGCCGCTAACTCGGGTCAAATGGTCAAATCCAATATGACCAAGTCTCCTATGCCAGAAGGTAAGGTCACGGGACTCAGAAGCAACTAAACACCTGAGAGGATCACCAGAAGACTCAACGAAATCAGCACGAAAGATCCTCCCATATCTAGAAATCCCACAAACCAGACTCCCCGAAGAATCAAGAATTTTGCAAGCGTTTTTCTTAAAGCTCACATCAAAACCGTCATCGGTAAGCTGAGAAACAGAAAGCAAATTATACTGCAGCTTACTAACCAAGGCAACATCTTTTAAAATGAAAGACTCATTAACACGCACTGTACCTTTGGCGATGACACACCCAGAAGAAGCGTCTCCGAAGGTGATCGTCTCATCACCTGGAACTCGGGCTAGGGAAGAGAACCAACGAGAATCTCCGGTCATGTGTCGAGAACACCCGGAGTCTACAAGCCAAACCTCTTCCTTCCCCGCCCGGCGAACTTGAGTCAAACAGAGAGTGAAGGCTCAGTACTGGGATAAATCAAAAGAGATTTTGGAACCCAATACTGAGTAACACGTCGAGCAGAAGAGGTAGCCACACACGACTTACCTCTAGCTACCCTACGCTCTATGTCGCTCAAAGAAGCAGAAGGTCTGTGTCCAGACCTGAAGCTGTTGCTGGGTCCGACTGCTATGGGAGAGCGAATCGGAGTACCAACAACACGCTGATCTCGCTGCAGGTAGCCATCTCGATGGGGGAAACGAGATCTGTCCTCAGAACGGCGGAAGTCACAACCAGAGGCATATCGAGGACGAAAGCCAGAAAACTCAGAAAATCCAAGTCCTCGATGATGCCCAAACCCGTCAAGCTGAATAGTCCTAGATCTCGTGTTAGTCTTAGGTGCACTCAAGTCTGGGGCTGACCTGAATACGCCTAAGAGCCTCAACACGGTCTCTACGCGCGATCTTGGCGCGCCTGAAGCATCGCTCGATCATATGTCCATCCTTCTGAAAGAAGGTACAATGAAACTTCGCCTTCTAAGAAGTCGAAGCACCAGGTGTTACCACCTTACTGTCAGATATCCCTTGGACAAAGCCTGCAGATTTGAACTCAACCTTTTGGTTTTTGGGCTTGATCTCGATCACACCTGCTGCTATGGGTCTGAGAACAGCAGGTTGATGCTTCCTCATATCCTCAGAAAAATCGTATCCTAGATCTTGATTAAATTTACAAATCTTAGATTGGTCTAGAATAAGATTTAGCTTCTTCTTGCCTCCTACAAATCTCTCGAGAGTGTTCATAAGATACTGACACTCCCGAAAGAGAGAGGTGCAAGAAGAGCAAGGGAAGAGGAGACAGCAGAAGGAGAAGAAGAAGAACCAACAGCAGAAGAAGGAATGGCATGTGCACGCACAGCCGCCTCAACATTGAGGTCTTCGCAAGGACTAGGAGGGACAATCCTACCTCTAGCTGTTTGGTCATCGTGTCTAAGCGTCTCTACTCCTTCAGGCTTCTTCCCCACACCAACACACACAGTACAAGGAGATTGTGACTTCTCTAGTAGGTCCTTAGTTAGCTTCACACATTTGTCATCTAAAGCAATCAACTCAGATTTTAGTTTTTCACAATTGTTACATGGTGAGCTAACAGGGTCCTTAGAAGCATATTGAGCCATTTTCTTGTTTTGATCAACCATTTCTTGAAATTGTTTAGAAACTGATTCAAGCTCAAAGGTATTTTTAGGACAATTGGTACAAGAAACAATGGGCTCAAACAAAGAAGCATGCAATTCAGCAATTTTCACATGTTTCTGGCAAATCAAGGAGCATAGTATAAAGACCTCTAAATGTATTGTCCTTATCCTCGCATGAGGTGCAAGAAGTAGTCTCAACAACAGTAGATGAAAGGGCAGTTACCCTACTCATTTCTAGTTCAGCAAGCAGACTAACATTCTCCACCTTAACAATGTCCAATTCAGAAGTCAGACTATCATAAGAGGTCCTTAGTTTCTCCATATCTCCAAGCAGGGAAGAACACATGTCACATTCATCACAGGAGGGAGCAGATATAAGTGAACTAAGCTCCCATGACAGTCTATCTACTTCCTTCTCAAGATCCACAACCCTAGCTCTAGATCTAGCATAGAATCTTCCTAGCTTAAGGAATGCATCTTTGAGCTGTTCATAGGAGAGATCTACCTCATCGGTGTCGGTGTAGAGCTCGCGTCGCTGACGTCGCCCTCATGGGCCATGAAGCACATCCCGATGAAGTCGTCGCCATCCTTGGGATCTTGATCCTCCTTGCCGTCGTCGTCGCTCCACCCCTCCATGTCGCTGATGTCGATGTCGTCGAAGGCGGTGAGGACGCGGTGGAAGAGCTTCTTGGCTTTGCCAAGATTGCGGAACTTCTTCTTACCTTGGGCATGAGCTGGGGGCTTCTTGTTGCAGTTCTTGTCGATGTAGTCATTCTTGCTCACGCCGCCGTAGTCGCCCTTGCTCTTCTCCAACTTGAGGCAATTCGCCCGAATGTGGTTGGGGCCACCACACTCGAAGCAAATTATCGGCCCTCCTCTCTTTCTGTCCCTCACTCTCTTGTATGCGTGGGAAAACTTTCTGGCTAGAAGTGCTAACTGGTCCTCTGGTAGCTGCTCCAATTGATCCTCAGTTACGTCACAGAGAGCAGCTAGAGAGAATCCACAAATCAAGTCAGAAGAAGATCCATAAGCTGAATTGGGATCGGTGACTATGGCCATCGACTGCGACTTCGACCGACGAGAGACTATGTCAATCTTGTGAGTCTTGAGGCGTGAGTACAACGCATCAAGAGTCAGGGTCGAAAGATCGGTCGTGTCTTTAATTGTGGTCACCTTCATCTCCCACACACGCAAATCCAAAGCAGAGAGCATCTGTCGAGCGTTGTCCGAGTCAGGGTATGTGAGACCGACCGCTCGGAGGTTGCTCAGAATTTTGTGAAATCTCGCAAAACACTCATCAAGGGACTCGCCAGCGAGCATTTCAAACTTGTTGTAATCTCGCTTGAACTAGTCCTGTTGTACCGTCTTGATCTGGGTGGTGCCCTCATGGTATGCATCGAGGGTCACCCAGATGTCGAAGGCCGACGTCAGATGAGAGATGCGATCAAATTTGCTTCTGCTCAGACCCTGAATTATGATATTCCTCGCCTTAGCATTCGCCTCAACATCAGCCATGTTTCCGGTATTGATATTCTCATCGGCAGAAACAACATACCGGGTCTTGACCTTTCACCAGATGGCGTAGCCCTGAGCCTGGATGTAGGTCTCCATCCGACTCTTCCAGAAGGGATAGTCGATCCCATCGAAGATCGGGGGCTTGGTGGAATACTTGTCTGTTGCCATGGCTCTAGAGACCGGTTAAGATCTACGAGGAAGAGCTAACCGGCTCTGATACCAGTTGTAGGACCAGAAACGGCAACAGAGGGGCGTGAATGGTGCCTTTTAAAAATCGCCCCCAAAGTATTCGCAAAAATCAACTCTCCGTTAGCTATAAAAGCTACGAAGAAGATTATTCAAGCTTTCTGGAAATTGCAATTAGATCAACAAGAAAATTGACTCAGGCCTGGCAAAAGATAGCAAAGAGCCAATAAGATTCGAGAGCTCAACGGAAGAACCAATGCCAAAAACCAGAACTATAAAAGATCCTGCTGAGAAAATAAATAGATCAAGTAATTCAGGCAAGATCTAAACCTGAAAACTCAGACTGAGGATTACTTTCTCACCCAAACTGTCTGCAAAGAGATCACTTGGTCAGACAACAAGTAGTACTCATGTCTGATCAGTTTTAGGAAACTGACGGCTAGCAGAGCAGACCAACAAAGATTTGTTCAGTTCAGCAGTAAAAGCTTTTTGACTGTAAACATACATCACTGCAAGTCATTTGGCTGAAATAATGCAGAACCAAATTGCCGGCCGAGAAGAGCTTTGAGCAATAGCACAAAAACACCATACGAACTGCAGACAGACAGACCGAGAAATTTACTGCTGAAAATAATATGCAGACTGCAGCAGCTTGCTGGCCAAATAGAGAATAGAAACTGCACTAGATTTCAACCGAAAGGCACAAAGGAGAAGCAATACAGAGAAATAAACGCACAGCCATTCCTATTCTTGACAAAACTAGAACTGGACAAGAGACAAAGAGATCAAGTGCTTGCTGCCCGTACAGAATTAAAAAAATAGCAAACTGAACACATTAGCTTGCTGCCCGTACAGAATTAAAAAACAGCAAACTGAACACTTAACTGCAGAAATCACAGACCATTCTTGACCGAAAGCAGCAAGGATTAACTGAAAATATAAATGGAACAGTAACTACTATAGTAGCCGAACTGAATCAAAGCAGGAGAAAAGAAACGAGACAAAATTCTGCCTACAAGAGGTAACTGCGGGCTGCAAACATTAAACCCAAAAACAGAAAATACTGAGTACAATCCTCAACATGGAAATTCAGAGAGTTTGCTGCTTTCTTTTAGGATGACTTAACAGGACTTTAAGCTAAACACCCAAGCTGATCTCTGGGAGATGAACTCACAAACAGAAAATCAAAGAATCAGATAAAATCGATTTCCATACGCATATACAAAAGGGAAATCCAAGAACTCACGCAAGAGACATGGAGGAAGAAGCCAGAACACCCTCTGCTCTCCCTCACCTACTCTCCAACAGAAAGCAAAAGAGACACAAAGCCAAAGCTAATACTCAGAGTCCTTCCCTACATGCAGGAGACACTCCTCCTTTTATATAGCCTCCCACTAATGGGTTTGCATCTCCCTTTACCCGCTAAGCCCAACAAACCAGCGCTTTATCCGTTAAACTCGAACCGCATCCGCTTCCGCGAGCCTGAGTCAATTTTACCGAATTGCCCCTCTCGCTCCTTTCCGGAAGTTTCCTGTTTTCTTGCTGTCCATGCCTCGCAATCACTTCGAGTCCTCGCCGTCTTCGGCACATCTCAACCGCTCCGACCTCAGCACCACCTGCGCCTAGTCCGGTCATCCCGTGCCTCACCACGACTCCGCCTCGATGTCCTGCAGTCATCACAGACAAGAAACACATCACATAGTACCGCTCGAGATAATGTAATCACACATTCGCATTAGTAATATTCAAACACGAACAAACCCAAACCGGTCGAGAAGAATAAACGACTTAAGCACGTTCGACCTAGTTCGGCCAGGTCTGACCGAAGCCGACTGCACCACGCAACGACATGGTATGAACCACACAAATCAAACTCACACTTTCCAGAACACGTGTCAATTACTCATCACAAACATGGGGTCACATCTACATGGTCTCTCAACAACCATCTGTGATACATATCACAGACGGTTTGTTCTACCAAACCACCTTTGATAGTTCCTTATATAGACAAAAAATATTCTATTTTTTGGCTAGCCTCAGGAGTAAATATATATTACTTAATTGTATTTTTCTAGTCAGTAATACCATCATGTCATTATACTACGACTGACTACATATATAGAAGACAGTAAATACAAATTCAACTATTTTTTTATTTTGTATTTACACATGGCCAAACAAATGGTCAATCACTTCTTACAAAGATTAAAAAAAGTAGAAACCTAAATAATCAAAGTTTTCTTAGTGGCGGAGGTAGCATGCTATCTTTATCTTCAAAACTTCGCAGGCGGCAACGTCGGCATCGGACGGTTAGGGATCATTAACGAACGAAGCCCAAAATATGTCCACATGTTGACGTGCTCGTTCGAGTGTCTCATGAAGACCCTTCGACTGATGAATCAAGTCAAATTGAGCCCATAGGCTCTCTTTCCTTGCTTGAGAGGTCTCGGCAAGGTTGACTCGATCGCCCGCCGTCTTGACTAAGTAGTCCAAGTGATGACAAGCCTTCTAGAAATGTGCAACATCATTATGGAGGACCACGTCGATGGCGAGGTTAACTCACCGGAAGTGGGGGACCAACTGGAAGATGTGGCAGAGGAGGATGTTAGGATGGTGGAAGGTGGCCATCACCTACTCCGGTAAATCCTTGAATATAGGAGGGAGGACACTATTGGCACAATATTCTTTTGCAGCATCTACCAATGTACAGCCAGCAATGTGCTCGTACAGGATGTCCAAGTAGGCCATCAATACTGGTGACAAGGAAGAGTAGGGAGCTATTTATTTGTGCTTGAGAGTAGATCAGTGATGTGGGGATTAGTCTTCTATGGCAGATGATCATTTTTATACAACAAGGAATAAATTCAGTGCATGAGACAAAGAGGCGCATCAGGGAGCCAAAACGATCGATGATACATGCGCATCAGGGAGCTGAAGTGCCATTCATGTGTATAAGAGATACATATCACAGACACTTCCAATCATAAACCATCTATGATACGTAATTATCATAGATGATTCATATTAATAACCATCTGTGGTAATATCACATACAGTTCTAATTAAAAACTATCTACAATTATCATAGACAATTCTTATTAATAACCGTCTATGAACTATCACATACGATTATTAACAAGAATCGTCTGTGATAGTTACGTATCACATATGGTAGTTGGTCACGTTTGTAAAATCGTCTATGATAATTACAGCACAGACGGTTCCCCATGCACCGTCTGTGATGAGGTATCCAATATAGCTTTTTTTATAGTAGTGTAAGTTGATTGAAGGCTGCACAGGCTGTTAGGGCATTGCACAAGGATTGCTAAATGAGAGGAGTCCGTGGCATGTGGGGCACCTATGGGAGATCTCCTACTATCCTAGGACTTTCCATAACTTTCACAAACAAAGTCCATTTTGGATGTGTGGGCAGTTATTGGAAAACTTATTCCGAGGCCCACATGAAAGATGAAGTACTAACATTAGATTCTATGCATATGCACTGCCATAGTAGAAAGAAACCAATGGTTGTAAAGTTTGTGTTTTTTTTTTTGCTTTTATTGGAGTCTAAGTCTATTTTAGATGTCTTAGGAGGGCAATATAAGCTATTGTATTATGTCCATATAATTTAGACTAAGTGTAATTCAAAACATAGATTGTTTTTGCATCTACACGGTGCCTGTATAACTTAAACTATGTTTAATTTAGAAAATAGATTGTTTTCGCATCTATATGGCTTTTCATGCTCATTCTTCCAATTTGCTTGGTACAGCCACAACATAGAGGGGAATAGGGTGTTCTTCTAACAAAGATCATTATGTCTTTTCACTGGAAATTGAGAGATCGATATAATCCACTCGATGGCCTTATGGAGTTATCATCGCGTGTGTGATTAGATGAATTAAAGAGTTGCAAGTTGCATCTGGCAGTAGTAGAGCAACTACAATTCATCGACACACAAGTTATCTTTGATTCTATGCTAAGAAGATCGGATGCCCCTATAACATCTTGGCATGAGAGCCAGGTTCACTTAGTAGGATCTTTATCCTTAGCTACATATTTCTTTTTTTCTTTCCTATGCACAAAAACACTAAAAATTTCTTTAGTTTGTAGTTTCATATGTTATTTTAGTGACTTTGGATAGATTTTAGTGCATTAGAAGCTTTGTTCTAGTTGCTGGTTGAGTTCCTTTGCGTCCCTTGAATTTTGTTCATTCAATTTGTGCATTGTTCTATAATTCCATCGTAAATTTTGCTTCTGAAGTTCGATTTAGGCGATCTTGGATTCATTGGAAAGATTACAACGAGACCACATGTATTGATAATTTCATATTGCTATTTGCATCTACTAGCATTCAATGTTGTTCTTCCAAGTTGTCTAGCATATAGCCAACACTTGAGGGGAATTAGGCGTTCTTCCAAGATCGTTCTTGCTTTTGCACTGGGAATTGAGGGTTTGATATCATCCAATCGGTGGTTGGTGCATTTATCCTCAAGCGTGTGGTTGGGAGAATTTAAAGAGTTGAAAGTCCATTGCGTTTGGCAGCGGGTGAGCAACTATGAATCATCAGGTCACACAAGTTATATCTTTGATCCTACAAAGATTGGGCACCCCATATCATCTTCCATTCTCATTGTTTTGATCACTTTGATATGAAACCAATTAAATGTGCTTATTGTTTTGAAAGAGATCTGCTGCCTACTAGTTCATTTGTTGCATGTAAATCACCTATTGAATAATCACAGTAGCGTAGTGGAAGTATGGAAGCCACCAAAAAAATTTCATGCACATTGGAAGAGTTTTGTCTTAGGGAGATCAATTTGGTTCATTTGTTCACTTTGGAACCAAGTTTGAAACTATTCACATGTAACTTGACTCTATTCTTAGAAAAGTCGATGACAATTTTTTCTCATGGGAGAGGGAATGATGTGAATAAAAGGAGGCTGCAATTTATACACTATAGATCCTATGGCTGCTCTTGTGCCAAATGCATTGTGCAAGGCAACGACAATGACAAAATAATTTATTCATACATATGACATGTATATACATTGTTTTTGTTATTTAGTACACTTTTAGGTTATCAAAAGCAAAGTATGGTTTTTCTTGAAGGAGAGAATGATGCAGACATTTTTATTTCTACTATTCCATGTAGTGTTTTCAATCCCTCAAGTACCTTAGAACAACATGAACTCACTAAAAGAGCCGAAGAGCAAGAGAAACTTAATGAACAGGTGAATCTGCTCCATAATGAGTTTCCTTTTAATTTTAATGAGAGTTTTATACTGCCTAATAGTGGATCACTGCTTGTTGTTAGGTATGGAGGAGGTTCATGTGAAGATGAAAGATGCAATGCTTCTTGATGTCTTTTGAAGCGCACAACATAGCATGCAGCCTGTGGGAGGCAGGGGCACATGAGAGGAACCAAAGATGGCATAGCAGTACTATCCATGAAGTTCTTGACGATATCTGCAGCAACTTGGAAGGAACATCATGTACAATGCATATATTTGGAAATATTATCAAGTCTAATTTCCAATGGATCAAACGACACATGATTTAAAACTTTCTATACAAAGTTATGGCAAGTTGATTGGAGGTTGAACAGGCTGTCAGGGCGTCATGCGAGGATTGCTAAACAAGAGTAGTTTGTGGCTTGTGGGACACCTATGGGAGATCTCCTACTACCCTAGGAGTTCCTAAAAATTTAAAAGGCTTCCTTTTACATATCTCTCATGGATTAAGTGTCTTTAGACAAGAAAATTGAAGGTAAGAAAGATTGGATCTGATTCGACTTTGGCTAATTATAGTCAGAAGGGAGTTGCATTAAAAAGTCCATAACTTTCACAAACGGAGTCCATTTTTGGACATGTGAGTACTTATTGGAAAGCTTATTCCGATGCCCATGTGAAATATGAAGTGCTAACATCAGATTCTATGTGTATGTGCCACCATAATAGAAACAAACCAACAGTTGTAAAGTTTTTGTTTCCTTTTTGCTTGTATTGTAGTCCATGTCTATTTTAGATGTCTTAGGAGGGCTATTGTCGGACCCTGGATTTAGCAAACCCAGAATCCTCTGTGATACCACTGCACTATTCCCTGGATTAGTAAATAGTGCTCACAGATATATTGTTGAATCGTCTCATACACGGTATAGACCATATTATTACAATACCAGAGTTCAGATGTTCTACATAGGGATAAGTTTTACAAAAGGGACCATTAGGCCAAACGAGATCATTACACAAATATGAAAGCGACAGCGGAAGCAAAAGGAGGGGCTCATCTCCTCACAGGCAAGCGATCGGAACAACCTAGGAGCAATTAATATTACCCACAAGCCTGGCTAATATTAAATGCACCCACCAGTTAGCTTGGTCAGCTAAACTGTAAGGAGATGCTGGAACACTAGGTCCTATTCTAATTACCACTGTCTTCACCGCCCTCGTCACCTTGGTCCTACTAGTAAGCATACTGATCTTGATTCGCAAACTTTGAAGGGGAGGGTTGAGAGCGAGGGTAAGCACACACAACCGTGCTCCACGAAGCAACACACAGAATGCAAATAATCATATATGCAAGGCTAAAACAAGGGTGACTCGATGGGTCCACATGATCCCTTTGTTATGTAGATCGAGAGATCGTCACGAGGCCTTTACAATACCTCGCCTTATCGTCCTCTCACCCTTATGGGCTTATCCCTCACGTACAATGTCCCATAAGTTATGCAGGAAGTTCCACCACAACATCTAGCGTAGCTGGACTTCTATCTCCACAACATCTAGCGTAGCTGGCGAACATCACCTGTAATTGGTGTCCCGTTTAGGTCGGATTTTTATTCCTCCTGCACTATCCCTTCTTTTCCCTACCTAGTAAATTATTCAGCCAAGCCTATAGTTTGCCAGCTTTTGGTTGTACTGTTTCACATGAGGAGGTCATCACAGGATTAAGTTCTTAATTTGTCTAGATGGTTCATACCAAAACCCACAATTCCTCGTGCTACATCGGCACTATCCACTCTTACCACCCGCCCAGACAGGTATAGCAATTTTTAGGGTTTGGAGAAGCATAAATTAAGTTGTCACAATATGCAACCACTTACATCCCATGACTATTCCGAAGCAAGTTTTCATGTTTGAAGAGTGATGATCAGGGCAATTAGTGCCCTGGACTTGACAAGACTAGCACGACATTTATCTAAGATTCATTGCTATTCTAGTTATTAATAGTATCTATGGTGGCAAGGTACATGGATTTTCAAGTTTCAAGTATGGCATATATATATATAGGACGAGTGTTTCAAGCACCCAGGTGCCTAGGCACCCATATCAATACCCGTTGATTTGCTTTGAGATTCGCAACGTTTGATGTGGATATCTTCATATACCCATAAAAAAGTATATTTGAGATGTCAAACTCCGAAAAAAATTAAATTCAACTTCAGTTTAATTAGTTTGAACTATTTTTATGGTATATATTCACTGTAGTCACATCAAACTCAAAAGTAGTTCAAACTAGTTTGAACTGAGTTCAAAACTAACTTACCATAAATATATCAAGGGTATAAAACATTTCATACCCAAACTCAAAAAAAATATCAATCATACACGTGTATCGGACGGTTCTTGATGTGGGTGCCTAGGCACCCAGGTGCCTTATGTAATTTTCCTATATATATACATACATATATATATATATATACATATACACACACACACAAATATATATATATATATATATATATATATATATATATATATATATATATATATATATATATATATATTGCTAGACTTTTAAGTGGGTGGTAGCTACCTTACAAGTAACATATATTTATACACGAAATAAAGCATGCAATTTGGATAATTTAAATAAAGGTAATTTGCATGAAACATGGGATCAAAATGTTGACTAGCCTGGGTTAGAGGTTGGGGATCTTGCTGGTCCTGGGGCATGTCGACTTGCGGCTTTGTCGCGTCTTCAAATTCTACTCAGATGGGAAATGCCAAATAGCAAATAATAGGCAAAAAGAGCAAATAAATCTCAAATAATAATCAAATGAACTCAAAATTAAATCAAACTAGAACCAACAGAAAGAGTTTGAATTTAGAAAATTCTAGAAACAAGTTTCACTAAATTCGGAGCTACGACGAGGAAGAATGAGCTCTCCAAAGTTTTATTTTTAGGAAAATCCCAAAAATAAAAAGAGGAGAGAGAGTTCTCTCTCTGACATGTGGGTCCCACCAGTTTAAATTTATTTTTTAAATAAATTTGAAATTCACAGACGCACAGAGTATGACATGTGGGGCCCACGGGTATTTTAATTAAAGAAAAAGAAAGAAAATCATTTTATTTTTTGGAAATGGCCAGAGGTTGACATGTGGGGCCTCGAAATTGTGTAAACAGTTTTTTGGACCCACATGTCAGTGGCCCAGATTTATAATTAGGTTTTAATCATATTTTTAACTGAGGTGGGCCCATGCGTCAATCTAATGAAGGATTTAAACCGGCTTGGGG
Organism: Dendrocalamus latiflorus; assembly: GCA_017311315.1. Lineage (NCBI taxonomy): Eukaryota > Viridiplantae > Streptophyta > Magnoliopsida > Poales > Poaceae > Dendrocalamus > Dendrocalamus latiflorus. The sequence continues at coordinate 29,919,138 of CM029634.1, forward strand.
CCCACCGGTTAGTGGCTTATTAACATCTACTAAGCATGGTCATTAACTACTAATGATAAAGCTTAACTTAATTAAGCAGGAACAAAGCCCTTCCTGGCTGAACAGCAGCAAGGGAGGCCGCAAACATACGGGGAAATTTCCAAAACGAAAAGCTTGGCTCCGTGCGCACCTCTCGACGGGTTGAATTGGACTGACACGGACTAGAGGGACACCAGCGGCGAGCCAAGTGGTGGCGGAAACAGGGGATGGTCGCGATGGCAATTCCGGCAATAAGAAGCTAATTAAACAGAACGGGAGCTACTGGGAACATCAGAAGCTCACCAGGGTGAGAGGAAGAGCTCGGGGAGGCCTGGAGCAGGCTGGTGACGGAGAGCTCGAACGACGGAGGTGGGCGGTCGGCGCTGGGGAAGACAAGGTGGCGAAGTTTCAAATTGATGGCACAGATAGCTTCACAGGACGGCACGGGTGCTCTAACCATAAGGAATCGGGCGGCGGAGTCCGAGATCAGCGGCTAGTGGAGGTGGCCGGAGTTGGAGAAGAACTGGCCGTCAGTGAGCTACAAAGAAGAGGGAGCCAATTAGGCTTGCTGGGAGAAACGGGGGGGGAAAGAAGCTTGAGGAAAGGGGCAATGCTGCTTGCGGTTCTCTGGGATGAGCTGGCGACGGTAGTGGCCGAAGAAGCTTCTAGCGGCAGTTATTTTGAGTTTGAGAGTTAGAGCGGGAGATGGGAGAGGAGTATTCGTCTATTGGTTGAAATGTTTATAGTCGGGGAAGTGAGTGGGGAGCGTTGGGCGAGTTATGGCGCACGTAGTGGCTTCCCTGTAGTGCACTCGAGTGGGGGGAGAAGACGTGGTCGAAGCTAGTGCTGAGCTAGGCGGAGAGGAGGGGAATGCACTAGGCGCACTCACGGCTCACTGAGGAGTCAATGCACGCGGGAAAGAGGTGAGATCGACCAGGCATTTGCCGCTTGCGTACGGTGGCGCGGCAGCGAGGCCACGAAGCGAGTCTACGTGTGAGGGCGATGCAAGGCTAGGCGGGAGGAGTAACGTGAGCTCAGCGCAGGCAATTCAAGGAGGTGAGGCATCAATGCCACAGATAGCACGCGCTGGCCCAGAGGTGACCGCAAAACCGGGGGTGGCTTCAGCGGGTGGCCACGGCGGAGAGCGGAGGGGCGACGCACGGAGGAGCTAAGGTGCGGGGCGAGCATCTAGGCCTGGGGGAGCAGTTCGGGGGAACGACGGAGCTGCCGTGGGGAGGGTTCAATGCCTGGAGAGGAGGGAAAGCCGGGGTAGCGTCGCTGCGCGGATGGCACAGGGCGCTCGGGCGGCGACAGAGTAGAGTAGGGGAGGAGCGAAGAAGGGGAAGGGGCTGGCTGGGCTGGCCGAAAGGCCCAAAATTCAGGAAAAAGAAAAAGGCCGAGCAGCCTGCTGGGCCGAAAAGGAAAAGGGGGCCGGCCCACTCAGAAAAAAAATCCTTTTGGTGGGAGAGAGGAAATTATGCAAGGCAAAAGAAACTAGGAACTGAAATTAAACCCAGGCTTTTGAACTTTAAACATCAATTCTAGCAAATAACATCAAATTACAACACAAAGTAACAAACCTGAAATTGGGATGTTACAGCTATATAAGCTATTGTACTATATCCATGTAACTTATACCACATTTAATTAAAAAAAATAGATTGCTTTTGCAACTACATAGTGTTTCACACTTGTTCATCCTATTTGCTTGGCACAATGCAACATAGAGGGGAATATGGCATTTTATACCAAAGATTGTTTGTCTTTCTGCTAGAAATTGAGAGATGGATATCGTCCACTTGGTGGTCTCGTGGAGGTATCATCACATGTGTGATTAAGTGAATTAAAGAGTCGCAAGTTCATTGTGTCTGGCAGCAGGTGAGCAGCTGCGATTCGTCGAGTTTTGCATAGGTTATCTTCGATCCTCCGTAGGTACAGAAAACAAGCACCAGTATCAATTAGGTGGAGATTTTGTCTATTCCTAAGCATGTTGGTGGTATTGGGATTAAAGATATTGAGCTGATGAACAGTTGCTTACTTGTTTAGCGGATAGGAAAAAATATCATTTTTGGAAAGGAATGTCACAAACTATGGTTTCATGTATTACGGAAGCAAACAACATAAATTGACTCAAAACTTGTGGAAATGTTTATTAAAGCAGATGAAACTAATGAATGAAAATATGATGGAAGATATTAAGAATGGTAAAGATATCGATTCTGATGGGATGTCTAGTTAGCTAACTAGCATTGTTTCCTAACTCTTTAAAGCATATATGAATAATAATGATAAGCTTAAGTACCAAAATTATAGGTCATATGTTATATATCGAAGTGTTTTGTCCAGGTTGTGACTGCCGAGGTAGATACTTGAAATTGATGCTGCATTGGCTCCAGGCTGTGACTGCAGTTTGTTGCTCCAAACCCCAAGTATTGAGGTTCTTAAATATGACATATCACTCCCAAGTGCTCATGGGTAGAGACTCTCAAAGCATGTAAAAAATTAAATAATTCCGTCAAAGCAATCTACAGCAGATAACTAATAAACTAAATTACTATTATGGTATTACCACTAACAAAACGAGAAATAGAGAATGCGAATATGTGAGAGATTGCGGTAATAGTTCATGGTCATCATCGTGATTAATCATCACAGTTTGACACAAGTGCGCATCAACTAATCATGCTTGGATTAGAAAAGATTTTTGGTTGAAATAAACGTTGTTACACACTACACAGAGCATGGAATAGCCTCCATTGGCAGCATGCCAGCATCCTGCTATGTTCTTCTTGTTTGACAGTGATATTAGCTAAATAAAGAAACATAGGACAAATCTAACATTAAAAGTTGGGTAAACATAAAAAAAATCAAGTAGCTTGGAATGAGCATAAAATCTAGAGTCTAGCCCACTCATCTCATATTTTTCTACGTTGCAGCTCTAAAAAATAAGAAGTGTGTATGTATAAGTGTAAAATCCAATATGATGTTGGGTTAATGAGTTAGCCTATATAAGTGGTTGGAACCTAATTAGAGGGCTAGCTAGTTAGGGTTTCTTGTGAGCCTCCTTCTATAAAGAGAGAGTGGTGTTGGCTTAGGGTGAAGTTTTGGAGAAGTTGTGCGAGGGCAACTCGTGGATATTAGGGTTCTTAGAAAAAAAAAAACCTTTGATACATGAGTTGTACCTCTTTGTCTTGAGCTTTTTGTCATCCTTAGCCTTTGTGATTGGCTAGGGAGTGACTATAAAAATTTATCTCTAAGTATCAATAGATATCAAAATTCGTCCAAATCTTTCTCCTCTTTGATCAAGTATTGAATTCTTGATTTGGCTTAGTTTTGGTTTTTTTTTCCTTCTCCCCACTTGATCTTGTTATGATCCATGACGAATAAGAGACACTAGAAGATCCTGGTTGATCAATTGTTGTTTATCTAGATCACTTCCATAGCAAGATTCAAGATTAGGCCCGGTTTGTTTTGTTCTTGGCTAAATTTTGGGTTTTTGTGGTCAAGATAGTTTTATCCTCGATCCATGTGTAGATTAGCTTGCTATAACATGCAGGAGTAGAAATAGATCATCCTCTTGATTAGAAACTTCTCGAGTAAGAGCTAATTTGGATATTAGGGTTTTGAGTGTGATTTGCTTCTAATCAGTGAACCTGAGCCCAAGAACATTGTGATTCTTGATTAGTTTAGATTTCTAATATTTTGAATAAGTCTCGTACAAAACTTGAGGATATTTAGATTAGATTTGAGTTTTGACTCAAGTAGTCTTTTCAGTCTGGGAATAGGGGACTGGTCAGACTGGCCCCAGACCTGCAGTCAGTCTGGTGACTCGTCAAACCGGCCCTAGACCAGCGGTCAGACCACCTAGCCCGGTCAAACCGGTCTTAAACTAGCGGTCAAACTGGCCGAGTGAGGTTTCGGCCCGCTCGTTACTTCTTCTGTTTCGTTGACTTGTTGGCTTCTATTTTGTCCCTTTTTCCGTTGTACTTATTAGGTTCTTATAGCTAATTGAATGAAGAAACCAATGAGGGTCGATTTTATTGAAGTTGAAAAGAGGCAATGATCATTCGCCTCCCCTCTGACCATCCGCCATCGGTACTACACATGACTACAATACAAATTGTGGAATTTGGTAAGCTAGACATTTTTTCCCCAGCCAGAAATCCATACCTCATCAAATCTTATAAGAGTTACAAATAGGCGAACATCTGCTTCTGTCAGTTGATTGCCGCATATATAACGCTGCTTGCTTAGAATTTCCTCACATCTATCCAGGGCCTCATATAATCTCGTGACAGCCTACATATGTGGAACAAAAGAATGATTGGTCAAACATGGCCACATGGGAACTATCCTATTTGACCCAAGCCTGTTTCAAAGAAATCGTGAACAGAGGCACACATTAGCATCAATTTACCTCATCATATGGCCCCTGTTTCTTGGCAAAGCCGCATTTGTACTCACCGTTGTTTATCGCGTCATAAACCAAGTCATTGATCTCATCTATGGAGGCCTGTAAATGAACCGGGTAGAGATCCAATCCAGGATTTTCTGCGATCGCGTTGAACTCGGTGTTGAGCATTCGGATTATTTCCGAGCTCTCGTTGTTCACCACGGTCTTCAGCTGCTTATCCCACAGAACCTGCAATACAAATTGGCACAGAACCTGCTTATCCCAATTGTTCAACAGGAAAGAAGCAGAAGAAATTGTTCCTCAGATTCGGGACTCACAGGAACACTTGGTTTCCCGGCGTAGTTTGGGCTAGCAATCTCATAGAGCTCCCTGACGCTCTTGGCACCGTTGAAAGGATCGGACTCGGCGCCGGGCTCCTCGTCTCCGGAGGCGGGGAACACCCACCCCAGATGATCATCGGTTTCCTTCGTCCTCTCAAAGATCGGCTTCACAGCCTACGATTCACATACACGACACACACAACCAGGAATTTCCACGCAGAAATCAATGGATGCTCCTATATGTATGAGCTGCCAAATCGATCGTCAGAGGTGGTTTGCTTACGGTGACGCCGATGACGTTGTCGAGGCCCTTGAGCTTCAAGTAGGCGAGGCACCTGGACGCCCAGGGGCACGCGTAGGAGACGTAGAGGTGGTACCTCCCCGGCACGGCGGGGAACCGGGCGGAGCTGTCCCTGGACACGAAGCTCCGGAAGGTGGACGGCGACCGGTCGAAGGCACCGGAGTCGGTGACCTCGTCGAGCGCCGACCGCGCCATCTGACGCATCAAACAAAAGCAGAACACCGAGCGAACGGTTCCAAGGCAAACCAGCTTATCAAGAAGACCGCTGAACAAACCAAAGCAGCCTCACGATCGAACGAACGATTTACCGAGCACGGCAGGTTACCTTGACGGCGGCGGGGGTGGACAGGTGGAGCCGGGCGGCGACGAGGCGGCTGGCGCAGAGGCAGGAGGAGGGGACAAGAGCGAGCATGCGACTGGTACCAGCGCGGTGGTGGTGGGAGGATATTAAATTATACTCTACTGGTGCTGGAAAGCGGGCCGGTGTGATGTGAGTTATTTTAAGATATCATCATCATCATCATCATCATCATCATCATCATCATTATTATTATTATTATTATTATAAAAGGATAAATTGGTGATTGTATGTTGATTCTTCTCTAACCGCTTTATTTTCTTAACTTCTCACCATTCTCCACTTTCTAACCGATCAGAATAACTATAGCATAATTATCTATACATTCAATGAATTCCGTTGCAACGTACAGGTACGTAACTATTAATTTATATTTTATAGTTTGAATTTTAAATTATAGTTATTCATAAGAGATGGTATGTAAAGAAAAATAATTGTATGTGATTTTAGATGATATAGCTAAATTTAATATATTTTTTACTATAATTTTTATATTAACTCTATCAAAAAAATACTATTTAAAAACTAATCACTGTAAGCATGACCAATAAGCCCGACCGAACTATCGGGGACGAACCTGGTGCAGAATAGTGGGAACGGGGGTTTCCTATTTTAAAAATGGTTGCTTTGATATGCTTTACCGGCATGTGTAAGAGCAAGGTTAATAATACAGCCTTCAGCTGACTGTATGAACACTTACAGTCCACTTATCAGCCCATTCATATAGTAGTTTACAGCCAGCTGAAGGCTGTATGACCCACCCCTTTCTCTCACAAAGTTTCTTGGTTCTTGTGGTTCAGCTGGCTGTAAACTTACAGCCCACCTCTCTTCTCTCTCCTCCTCTCTCTCCTCCACCTCAGCATACAACCCACTAACAGCCTCTTATTATACTTGCTCTAATGGGACGATGACAGCATGGCTTGATGTGACAACGGCAGCTACGGACTCCACCGCTTTGGACATTTCTCGTTGACTAACTGAATTTGGGGAAGGAGGGGCTGCATCTCTATGGTTTTTCTTTTTAAAAAAGGCTACTTCTACATGTTTGACCGTGTCCAAATCTTTCTCTTTTTAAAATTTAATTATGCTAAATAAGCCTCTGTCAGCTACGATGTCTTTTCAACCAGCTACAGTGCTTTTCAGCCATAAGCCACTCAAAAAAGCCCAAATAATCACCACCTAAAGCTAAGTATAAAACAAGCTCATATGTTACGCCACATCAAGGTTACTGTGACCGCTAGCTTGACCACATGATGCCATTCCAATAGATAAATATTTCCAAATTTACACTGAGGCCGAAACTTGGTCGCACCTGGGCTTGGGTAGGCTAGGCCTGACCTAGGTTAGGCTAGGCCGGGGGGCTTAGATTCAGATCGAGTTTATTCTAGGATGGGTTTAAGGTATCCTGAGTTTGACCATATTAGGTTGGGAATAAATGAACATGTTCTTCTCATATTGTGTGCAATTAAACTCTTTTTCAATTTTCTTATTTGGATAATGATATTTTTATGCTTCATATCCTTCCATATGCTATTGAAAAAAAATAAAAAACACAAATTTAACTTTATAAATTATAATTATATACTAGAAATTCTATTTTATGCCCATTGGATACAAATATACCTGAAAATAACACTTACACATGATATTTATAAAAGTCGTCATTCTGAATCCTCCACAAGCTTCTAAGTAATAGAACACCTACCACTTCGATTAAACATGGAAGTAAGTTAGCTGTAATTGTTGCACTTACATGGACAAGGCTAGGTGGGAAATAGTGAGAAAAATAGAGTAACTCTTTATACTTTGCACATCATTCTCTATATAAACATATAAACAACATCACATACACCAGTCATCCATTTCTTCTTTAAACAATCCAAATTCCCAATTACAAGGTAACCATTTCTAGCCAATTGAAATGAAGAGTTAGGACCAAGCTCATCTTTTCTACAAAATTTGCACTGTAAGATAAGAAATCAAATCTAACAATAGAATTAAAAAACAAGTGACACAGTTCTTTAAAAATGTTCTAGAAGATTGAACAAATGCATTAGGTTAGTATTCTAAGAAGAATTAGAAACATAATATTGGCATGATATGAAATATTTGAATATGACATAGGTATATGGGCACATAAGCAATTTTTTAGAATTAAGATGGTTTAGCGCTTCTAGAGATCGCATGATACGTGTAAATATTTTTTTTCTATGTCGAGCTTCAATCTTTCCAAATGACAAAAATCCCATGTTATCTGTAGATAAGATGAAGTGAGAGGGAATCTTGTGTCATCATTACCATGTCTTGATATTATCACTATGTCATTTTTATCGTGAATATTTAATCTAATTGTTTGAAAATAACTTGTACATGTTTCGATTATCAAGTTGGAAAAATGCATAATAAAACCAACCCATTTTGAAAGCGGCAATTTTTCCCAATTCCTATAGAAATTATGTGCAAAACTCATGTGAAATCTCTACGTCTCAAGCAAAGATTTAATGAGAAGGAAATAACAAAATACACCATCATTAAAATGAGGAAAAATTGTATTAAAATGTACCAAAATTAATTAATTGTCAGGATCCAAGATTGTTAAATTCTAAATCTACATGTGTTTATTATGCTAGTCCCATGATTAGCAGTTAGCACGCACATTCAACAACATTCATATCATATCTATACATGAATAAATAAAATAGAGTAATACAATATAAATAAACAGCCTCAATTAAGTCATATGCGACCAAGTTTACAATATATGGGCTGACTGGCTAAATATTTCACATAGCATAAAAGTTTGTAGCACAAAAATGATAAAAGAGGCATAAAAAGCAAGCAAGAATGCCTCAACCCTATCAGATCCCGAAGCAACACCTCTGGATCCTCTATGTAAATTGCACTAGTCCAGGAAAAGCTAGTGCACATAGTGGTAACAGGGATACATATCATGCATCACAACAACATTATTAAATAAAGAGTACAAGCCTTATAGCTAAGTTTTGCATCATCACTGCTCATTGCCCAAAAGTAAAGGTAAATAACAGCGAAAACAAAGTAAATAAAGCTGTGAAGCCAACAGCCTGCCCATAGGCAAACGATAGTAAAACAGGGCCTACTTATCCTGATCCTCACCGTAGTCAAAATTTTCCTCCTTTGAGCAACAGAATTAAGCAAGGGTGAACACATAAAATATACTCCGCAAGTTACACGGGAATGTGCATTATTAATGTAAAGGCAACAAGTGATGGCATATAGGGTTATTTGAGCGTAAAGCAGAATTTAAAGAAATATAGTAAATAGATATGAAATTATTGAATTTAATACAATAAGTAAAAATAGTAATGTCAATATTTTAATATCGATCTTATGTATGATTTGTTTGGATTCGGGAAAACTCTTAGAAGACTCGGCGTATGCGGCTACAAAGTAGAGACACGGAAAACTTTATCCTAATTCAGACCTTCTCCAAAGAGAATAACAACCCTACGTCCAGTATGATTGCTAGTTACTAGAAAAATGATTACAGCAAAGAGTTACACAACTGGCTAGTGCTATCTTGCGTGAATGATTCACTGAATTGTCCTCCTCTCTCCCTTTGATGTTAACCTTTAAATAGCCGGTGAAGCGACGACAGTTGTCTTGCACCGGAAGACGCCTTGACACTTTGGATAATAACGACCTGACGGAAGTTACTATAAGAGGCAGTTCACCATGAAGCAGTTGTTGTTAGAGAGAGAGATCATGTGCGGTTAATGGACTAACACACGTTCTAACCGTCTTGTTAGGCGAACCAACAATGTAGTTCATTGTCATAAATAAGACGGTTGGAGATAGACTTGTCGTAGGAATTCCCATGACCACAGAGTGGTCGTAGTAAGACTTACGACTACATGGTCATAGAAAGATTTACGACCATGAGATAGTCGTAGTAAGACTTAAGAATATGTGGTCATAGAAGGATTTACGACTATATGGATAGTCGCAATAGGACTTATGACTATATAGCCGTAGAAGGTCTTACGACTATATAGTCGTGGAAGTGCTTATGATCATTCTACCATATTTACCTCTTATTGGTAAAGGGTATATTCAAGGAATATAATGACATAATAATTTGAGGATTATTCTATCCTCGTCATCTAGCTCTCCAACTTCAAGCAAAAATAACTTATTCGACTAAGCATGGTCGTAGATAAAGAGCAGTCAAAAGTAAAGACCTTCTTGACCCTTATCGACTAGGAATTGGTTTAGTCGACTTGGTAATTTTACTTGAGTTGTGAAGATAGAAAGACATCGGATAGAGAAAATACAATCGATTCCCCTCGAGCTGTCCATTGAATTAGTTCCCAAAGCAAACATTCGATTCTCGAAGCAAAATTTAGTTCCTGAGATAAGTTCCCGGGGGTGACTTTTGGTTTTCACTTTCCCTATTTGCTCCAACTTGTTCGAGCTCTCCGCCTCCAATCAATCTCCAATCTCGCACAAATCTCTTCCAATCTCTCGAAAGATTGATGAAGTCTTCTTCGACTTGAGCTAAATCGGAGATGGATCATGCCAAGACGAAGGCATTGGAGACTGCGGAGAAGATTCTGTCGTGGCAATTCATTAGATGGATCAAAGCCACTGGGTAACGCTAGCCATCTGGACAGATTAGAGAGATTCTAGTCTTCCAGGCATACTGTGAGTGTGGCCTTCGTCTTCCTACTCATCCCTTCTTGATGGCTGTTCTCGAGTATTTCAGGGTCGAGTTGGTGAACTTGGTTCCCAATTTGATCATGATGCTCGGCGTCTTCGTATACCTCTGTGAGGCATATCTGGGTATCCTAATAGATCTGAAGCTCTTTCGGTTCTATTACAAGATGAGCCGACAAGCGGGGATTGTTTGAAGTTGCAGATTGAAACTCCACAATAAGAAGACAGAGCTTTATATCCCTATGTTCACCCATTCTTCATGCCGGGGTAGAACAAGAGGTGGTTCTACTGGGAAACGACCAGTGAAGATAGCCTCTCCTTTATCGAGAAGGCCGTGGAGAAGAATAGTCTTTGGAACTCAGCCTTAAAAACATTACAAGAATAGCCATCAAGGAGCTGAGGGACAAAGGGCTTACGAGCTGGTATGTGGTGAAGGACTTCATTACACGTCTCATTATCCATTGAAACATCGAGCACATCCCATGTGGATGTACTTGGGAGTCTCGGATTCGACCCAGGACTACGAGAATGGTAAGTGATATTAGTACTTGTATTTGTAACTAGGTTTCATTTTCTGAATACTTCTTATCGACTACCATGTTTATCTGTACAGACCTAGATTTGGAGGAAATCAATTCTCGAGTCAAGGTTATTTGTGAGAAGGCTCCATCGCTTGAGGTGAAGGCTTCTCGTATCTTGGTGGACATTTCTACCGAGGAGATGGAAGGACGCATGTGCCCCACAGATGCCCCATGTATGGCCTAAAAGAGTTTTAATCCTTCTTTCTGTGATATGCATCGCATGAGAACTCCCTGAGTACCCCTTTTATAGAGTACTCTGTGGACCAAGGTATACATCTTGGCATTGTGAGCAAGATGATTTGCTACGGCATCGTCGTCTGGTATCGAACCCTTCTGAAGGTAGTCGTAGATGGGGGCCATCCACATCTCTTCGTACTCTAGAGAGATTGTCTCATTCGGGATTGTCTCCGGTACTTCGACCAAAGAAGGCTTCTGGAATTGTTCTAAGAAGACCCTCAGCAGTACTTATAATCGGGAAGAAGCTATCTGAGCCAACTGGTCTGCAAGAAAGTTATCTTTTGAGGGATATACTGTAACTCAAAACCAAAAAAAATGCTTTTCAAGCTTGTGTACTTTTGACAAGTACTAAGACATGGTCGTACTCGAGCATTGATACTCTTTTCCGACTTGCATCACGACTAGCTGAGAGTCTCCTCTCATGAGTAGTCATCAAATCCCAAGCACTTTAGCGCCTGGTATGCCAGCCTACAAACCTTCATACTAAGCAACATTGTTAGTCGCCAGAAAGAGCAATTGGATAGCACACTTTAAGGTCTCTTCCACGGGACATTCTAGGACCACCCCTGTAATAGCCCAGCTGTTTATTTCAATTTTTTTTGAGTGAAAAAAAAATATTAAACAAAATTAATTTGGTTATAAAAATAAGTGTTTTGGTGCCTAACTTTTTAAATTTTGAATTGCCCTGATTTTCTGTTTTAGAAAGACTTCATTTGAAAAGTAATTTAAGTAAAAACATAGAAATATTATTAAATAAGATGATATTTTGATTTTTTTTATAAAAATCCTATTTCAAATTAAGTATTTGGATTTATTTGGTTTTCTGGTTTTTTGGGAGTCTAAAATCTATTTTGAAATTAAAAAGAATTTTAAGTATAAAAATATAATACCAATATAAGTGACCCATTGAAATACATCATCCATAAGTCGTGGGAATTATACTGTTGGGGATCCTGAACAGGTTCAGAATTTATCCATTCAACGACAAAGTCTGCCAAGATCTAGGATTTAATTTCCATTCAGGACACAAAATAGAGGTCGAACGTCCCAAGTTCGACCGACCATTTGGCCATGCATCCCGCTATTTCCTTATTTTAGAGGATCTCTCCTAAAAGAAACTCAGACGACACAATTATCTTGTGCACCTAAAAATAATGTCTCAACTTCCTTACAGCCATGAAGAGGGCATAGAGATGTTTTTTGGACCTGAGTGTAGCACTCCTTAGGACCGTGTAAAACTTCACTTACATAGTATACTAGTCTTTGAACACCCTCGTGCTTAGCAACCAGTACAACACTTACTGCATGTGGCGTGGTGGATAGATACACTAGGAGTGCCTCGCCTGTTTTTGGAGAAACTAGGACAGGAGAACTCGTAAGATATCTCTTGATATCCTCGAAAGCGTCATTGGCCTCTTTCGACCACTTGAACCCTCATGTTTTCTCAAAAGCTTAAAGAAATGAAGACCTTTTTTCACCTAGTAGTGTGATGAAACGACTTAAAACTACCATGCACCCAGTGAGTTTTTGGACCCCTTTCTTCGCGGTCAGAGGGCGCATCTATTCGATGGCCTTGATCTTCTCAGGATTAGCTTCGATACTTCTTACCAAAACAAGGAATCCGAGTAGTTTTTCTGAGGAAACTCTGAACACATACTTTTGAGGATTGAGTTTCATGTAATGCTTTCTCAGATTGTCGAAGGTCTCCTACAAGTCTAAAATTTAATTAAGTCGTTTGATACTTTTGACGACCATATCATCGACATATACTTCCAAGTTTTGACCTATTTGATTTATGAAGGTTAATTGTGTCAAACATTGAAAAGTTGGACCAGTGTTTTCAAACTGAATGGCATTTTGACATAGCAAAATACTCCAAATGGAGTGATAAACACGGTCTTCTCTTTATCTTCTGAGGACATACTAATCTGGTGATAATCAGAGTGTGCATCTAGAAAACTTAACATTTCACATCCAGTAGTATAATCTACCAATTGATCAATACGAGAAAGTAGAAAGTCATCTTTTGGACAAGCTTTATTTAAATCAGTATAGTCTATACATATACGCCACATACCATTAGACTTTTTTTTTACCATTACAGGGTTAGCCAACCACTCTGAGTGATTGACTTCTCTTATAAAGCCTACTTTCAGTAGCTTGTCTAATTCTGACTTGATAGCTTCTTGTCGATCTGGTGTGAATCTCCATAATTTTTGTTTTACGGGGTTTTTATTAGGCCGTAGAGCTAGCCTGTGCTCGATCACTTCCCTAGGGACCCTAGGCATATCGGATGGTTGCCACACGAATGCATTGCGTTTGCCCAGAGGAAAGCAATGAGGGCAACTTCCTATGCAAGGTCAGACGTGACCTCGATACGAACTGTCTGCGAAATTGTGTGGGGGCAATGCCGTGGGACTCGAACACTTGGGGATGGACCCATTGTCACGCTACAAGCCCTCATCATGGTCGGATTGACCCTTGCTGCTTGGTTGAGATGAGTACTCTATTGGGTGTACTGCTATGGGGATTTTGATCCCTCATCAGTCTTTCTGATGGCGTCATCTCTAGGATCCCCAGAGGAATCTCTAGGGAGACATTCACTATCGAAAGCAGGCAAGACCTGCTCGTAGTCATAAAAGGCCTCCATGTCGATACTCGTGTAGTCGGCCAAGTTGAATCAGTTCTCCTCATTCCATTCATCTACCATGAGGACATCAGGAGGAAAAAGAGAAACTTGCGGACAAGGAAATTACCAGAGTCTTGGAAGAAGAATCCCCACAGATGGCACCAACTGTCGATGTTTTAATATCGATCTTATGTATGATTTGTTTGGATTTGGGAAAACTCTTAGAAGACTCAGCGTATGCGGCTGCAAAGTAGAGACACGAGAAACTTTATCCTGGTTTGGGCCTTCTCCTATGAGAATGACAACCCTACGTCCAACATGATTGCTAGTTGCTAGAAATTGGATTACAACAGAAAGTTACATGAATGGCTAGTGCTATCTTGCATGAATGATTCACTGAATTGTTCTCCCATCTCCCTTTGGCGTTAACCTTTAAATAGTTGGTGAAGCGATGGCAATTGTCCCACACTGGAAGACGCCTTGACGCTAAAGACGATAACCGCCTGATGGAAGTTACTGTAAGAGGTAGTTCACCGTGAAGTGGTTGTTATCAGAAAGAGATTGTGTGCGGTTAGTGGACTAATGCGCATTCCAACCACCTTGTTAGATGAACCGACAATGTAGTTCATCATCATCAATAAGACGGTTGGAGATAGACTTGTCGTAGGAATTCCCATGACCATAAAGTGGTCGCAGTAAGACTTGCGACTACATAGTCATAGAAAGATTTACGACCATGAGATAGTCGCAGTAAGACTTACGACTATGTGATCGTAGAAGGACTTACGACTATATAGGTATTCGTAGTAGGACTTACGACTATGTGGCCGTAGAAGGTCTTACGGCTATATGGTCATAGAAATGCTTACGACTATTCTGCCATATTTACCTCTTATCGATAAAGGGTATATTCAAGGAATATGATGACGTAATAATTTGAGGATTATTCTATCCTTATCAAGTAATATAAATAATTTAGTGCTATTAGTGCAGGCACTGACCTGACATTAACCTAACTACGGGTATCCACCCAGACCATCTTTTTCAAAAAGGTTCCAACAATTCTACTTAAACCAGTTTTTAAAAATAAAGTCTAATACATGAAAAACTTTACTCAGTATGCCCATGACCTTGGACACGGCTATTCGGGATAGTTTATACACTTTGCAGAGGTGGTGCAACTTTACCTATAAGATATATATAATTAACTCATAATGTCGGCCCAGGGCCGTCCCGGCCAAAACCGAGGCCCTGTGCAAAGTCTAAAACGGGGCCTCGTAGGCTAGCAAAATAGGACCATAAATAATATATAAACAATAATTTATTACATTAAAATGTAATATGTTATGAATTGTACCTATTCAACCCTTCGTCGCATAATGTTTACTTGAATATCATCATTCTTTTGGTGTTCTTCGAAATGAAATCTTCAATAATAGACTTATAGTCAATCTTGTCCAGCATGTCGCCCTCAAGTGCTATTGTAGCCAAATCAGTAAGCCTTTCTTGCGTCATTGTAGAACGCAAATAATTCTTCAATAACTTCAATTTTGAAAAGCTTCGTTCTGCTGATGCAACAGTCACAGGAATGGTCAACAAAACTCTATATGCAATAGTTGCATTGGGGAAACAGTCATGTCGCTTCAAGAACTTTAGAATATCAACAGGGCCCATATCTTCTTTTGGAATAAAATCTTGAAGAAACCTCAGCTCCACATACAGTTCATTAGCATCAATATCTGATTTTCCATCTCTTTTAAGAGCGGCCTCAAGATTATCACAGGAAGATCTCAAGCTATTATTATCCAATGACTGCAATATATCGGAAGTAAATAAGAAACCAAAAATTCTCTGGTAACCTTGATACTGTTCAAATATTGTTGTTAGTGAAGAAATAGCTTGATCAACAATAGGTATAAAATAGTTGATTCTAAATGATTCCTCTGCAGACTGTGTGGCAACATTTGTGTCATCTGGGTTCTCATCAAATTGCCTCTTTCTTTTAATTTCTCTGCTTTTATGAAATGTTGTACCAATATCCATCTCGAGTGCAATTCCTTTAGCTATTTCTAGTGCATTTAAGAAACCGGTTTCCTTGTACCAAAAAATAGAGACCAGGCCTATATAGTATTGGGCTGTACACAAGATATTGGGGGCCCCTGGAAATTGAGGGCCCTGTGCGGTCGCACAGGCCGCACTTGCCCAGGGACGGGCCTGTGTCGGCCACTACCCGCTTCCATAGGTGTGCGACAGAGTAATCATAACAAGGCTTTTACAATGCAAAGCCATCAACTTGGCTATACATCCACTAAGATTTCACCCCCAATAAAGAATACACTAAATAGAGGCCCCCTCTTATGCCATGTAAGACTTTTCGCAGTCTATTGGATCGCGAAGCAATGCCTCTAGATCGTATGTGTAAATTGCACTAGTCTAGGAAAATCTAGTGCACACAGTGGTAATAGGGATGCATATCATGCATAACGATAACTTTATTAAATAAAGAGTACCTGCCTTATAGCCAAGTTTTACATCATCCCTGCTCATTGGCTAAAAGTAAAGGTAAATAATAGCGGAAACAAAGTAAATAAAGTGGTGAAGACTGTCAGACCCAGATTTTACAATCCGGAATCTACTGTGTTTAATTGCACTATTCCCTGGATCAGTAGATAGTGCACACAGTTACAGTTCTGAATATCAAAGTACATATCATGCGGAAACGTAATTAAAATAATAAACTTACACATGGGCCGATTAGGCCGAAATCAATAAATTGCAGCAGCGGAAGAACGAAGCACACGGGTGGGACCTTCAGGACATGCCCACAGGCAGCCAACTGGAGGTTCGCGACCTAGCCCTTGACATCTTCATCTTCATCTTATCTGCCAGCTTGTCCACTCTTGTTGCTGAGGCGAGGTGACTTGACTCTTGATTCTGAATTTTGCCGCAAAAGCGAGCGTGAGCACTCCGACCCCGTGCTCAGCGAGTCAACACACAGAATGCAGTATATATAACATGTATGGCTAATCAAGGATGGCTTAAGTTTATTTTCTTTTGCGAAGAGTGCTTTTGAATACAATTATATAAAAATTCCTTAAGACCTAGCATTTTGAACACACGTATATGTTGAATGCAGTAATAATAGTGATTCAGATTCCATCCACCATTACATGGCATCTGCACCATATAGCAATTCTTCAGCGTTATAGCCGCTTAACTTACCACTGGGACGACACCCAGGACAATTCCAAACTAGGGCCTTACACTGCCCTCCACTTTTCCATTCCCATCCACAAAGCATTTTGAAATAGAACTATATCTGGTTAAGTTCCCATGTCTGCCCTTGACCGTGGGCACGGCTATTCGAATAGTTTTGACTCTGCAGAGTTTGTACACTTTCACCACAAGAGACAATCAACTCGTTGCCCCACACGATTCCGTAGTCATGTGGTTGAGCAGACCATCACAGTAACTTTTCAAAGTACCTCGCCCCTTCCATCATTTCACCCTATGGGTCGTTCCCACTTGCGGTGAGTCTCATACGTTGTGCGGGATGTCCTCCTTCTGAACGTCTAGCAGCTGGCTACTCCCCTGCTAGCCCGCCACAGCAGAACTTCACTCCCTATGAGTGTCCCATTCAAGCCGTCTCACAGACCGCCGTTTGCACTACTCCAACACCCACTCCTGGAAGGATGACTTTCAGGGTCCGGCACATCTACTAAGCCAAGTTGTAATTTACGGACTTGTGGTTGTACTGTTTTACACGGGTTGACATGACAAGATTCAGTCCTTAGTGGTATCTGGGCGGTCTATCACTAACCACTTTGTGCTTCCACTACACCACACTCTCACACCATCGAACCAATCCGCCCAGATATTAAAGCATGTTGGGGTTTTTGGGAGCATAAAATATCCATAACCAAATATACCAGTCATTTCCACCATGACTGCCCAAACCAGTTTCTCATGAATAAAAGTGATGCTTGGGACAATTTCTTGCCCCGAGTTCCTAATCAATGCTAAGCATGGCATACGGTTACGGACTTATTTTCGAAATGTTACTATTATATTTTTGCTAGGGCGACAAGGTTCACACATTCAAATACTCAAAGGAGGGGGTAATATTATTCAAGGTAAACAACGGCATATAACTAGAATATCAAATTTAGCATGCATTTGCATAAAACTAACAACAATGCAATTTGTTAATTTAAAACAAAGTAATTTGCAGAAATGTAGGTTCAACATGATCAAAGTATTGACTCGCCTTGCGCGGTTTACCGCGGTCTTGAGTTCACACAATGCTCCCTCTTGAGCTTCCAGTCCTTATCTTCGCTTTGCTCTTGATCTTGCTTGATCCATTGATTCTTCGGGACTCCAGTTTCTAACTACGCGGCAAGCGACTGATTCCAAATAAAAGCAAATAACTCAGAAGATCCAAATAAATCCGAACAACTTCAACTTTTGTTTTATTATGGGTTATCGGGTGATTTGGATTATTTGAGGCATGGCTAGTGATGAATCGATCTTTTATTAACAGTTTCTTTTATTACTTGTATATTTATCAAGGAAGTTTCATGAGTTAAGACATATATATATATATATATATATATATATATATATATATATATATATATATATATATATATATATATGTATGAATTTAGCCGAACATTATTTTATCGAGGTCAGCATTTATGAATTAAAGTATGTGTTATATGCGCACTGCATATATTTGTCGATTTATTAGGTTGGCTTTATAGTCTACTTATATTTTTAGCAAAGGAAAAACATTCTATTTTATGTGGGCCTAATATCAACTTGTTTACTAAAGGGCAGGTTAACAAGATCATTTTTAACAAGCGGTATATTAGGTGTATAATTACTACTTCTGGAAATGAACATATTTTACCACATAAAATATCATTAGAAATTTAATTGAACTCTAAAATTTATGGTTTCAGTTCCCCTGGACAGATCTTGAATTTATATGAATTTAGAAATTTGTCTCACTTAATTTGGAGTTAAAATGAATAAGTTATGTTCATTTGAAGTTCTCAGATTGAAGTAATTCCACAAAATGTAAAATATCTGACAGTGGGACCCACATGTCATTTTTTTAATTTTTATCCTTTTCTTTTATCGTTTTTCCCTGTCTCTATGACCAGTGGGGCCCATATGTCAGCGTGTCCGGTCGCTGACATGTGGGACCCACTTGTCAGTGGTCACGGCGGTGCTGAGTCACTGGCAGGTGGGACCCAGCTGTCAGGGATGCATTTTAAAAGAAATGCTCGACCGCAGGCGCGGAGCGGGGCTCGAACGCGCGCCGCGGGAGCGAGGGGGAGGGAGGAGTAACGCTGGAAGCCACTCGGCCGAGCCGAGCGATGCTTACCCATATAGGGTAATAATACCTTTTGAAGTAGCTCTGGGAGGAAGCCGAGTAGAGGAAGAAGAGGACGGCGACGCCGGCGGCGAGCGGTGGCCGGAGGGGTCCGGGTCGTGCGTGATATATCAACTCCGCGTGATGGCAAAGCTTTTGGCGAAGTCGGTAGAGACGGAGGGGCACGGTGGCGGGCCGGCGGCGTGCGACGGCGGTGGTTCAGGGAGGCTGCCGTCGCCGGCGGTGCTCAGGCGACGGAAGGCCTGGAGAAGGTGGGGGTTGGCGTTGCCTTGCTCTGGAGATGGTTCCAGAGCATGGAATCGAGCTCGGGTGGCTCGGTGTGGTGGGTGGGTGTTCGCCGGAGTTCGGGAAGACGAGGGAGCCGACGGCGATTGGAGGGCTCTACGGCTGAACTGCGGCCAGGGGAAGGAGGAGGAAGGTCTTGCGGCGTCAAAGCAGCTCACGGGAGGGCTTTTTATAGCCGGGAGAGGTGCGCACGGCGAGGGTGGCACCTGGCTCCGCCCTGTGCATGCTGGCGAGGGGGAATGGAGGCAATCTTCGCCGAGATCTCGTAGGAGAGAGGTGGCGGGAGATTCTTTGAACCTGGCCTTGAGATGTAAGGGAGAGAGAGAGGGAGATTTGCTGCGGCCGTTGCGGGAGAGAGAGCAAGCGCGAGCAACGCGGCCGCGTGGAGAAGAAGGGCCGGCGGGGAATGCACTCAATCTCCTTGAGATTTTGTGGAAGAGAGAGGTAGCGAGGTTCTCTGCATTTGCCCGCGAGGTGAGAGAGGGAGGGAAAAAGATCAGCTGCGGCCAGCGCGAGAGAGAGCTGGCGAGAGAGGGAGAGCAGCGCTGCGGGCGCGTGGAGAAGAAGAGGGAGGAGGAAGAAGAGAGCAGGCGGGCGGGGGTCCACCGGCCAGAGACGTTGCGCGCGCGAGGGGACGGGCCCAGGCGGCAGCGAGGCGCGGGGCGAGGCGGGCCACCGTCAGCGAGGAGAGGCGCGGGAGAGCGGGCCCGCTTGGCAGTGGGGAAAAAGAAACGGGCGCGCGCTGCTGGTGGCGAGCTGGGCCGCGCGAGCGTGCCGACCGCACGAGGAGAGAAGGCTGGGCCGGGGTGATGGCCGGCCCGGCTGTGTTATTTTTATTTTTCTTTTCTTTTGTTTTTGCAATTGAATTTTACATGTATATACATTTGCACATACATCTTGGGTATATACCTATATATATTTTCCTTTCCTTCCCTGATTTTTGTGCATAATGTATATATTTATTTATTTATTCTTTCGCATAGTATACATGTACATATATACATATATATATTTGTTAACATAACATTTTTATTTTGTATACTCCTTTACTATTTATTCCATTATTTTTAGAGGTGAGATTTTATGGTTAACCAAATATTCTCCCTTGAAATTTTATAGATCATCTTTTCAAATTCTTTATTTAGATTTTAACTCTCTACTATTTAAACATGTTTATTTCTTATTTAACTTTTGGAATTTCCATCAACTTTTTCTTAGAAAATTTCCATAAACTCCAAATCCAAATGGAAAACAAATAAAATAATTCAAAAACTCATCAATTTAATATTTATATTTTTCAGGATGTTACAAAGACAAAAACCTGCTTACAAGCAAACGACAGTAAGACACGACCTACTAGTTCTAATCCTCACCGTAGTCAAAGTTGTTGTCCTTTGAGCAATAGAATTAAGTAAGGGTGAGCACATAAAATATACTTCGTAAGTTACACGAAAAATACATTATTAATGTAAGGGCAACAAGTGATGGCATACAAGGTTATTTGAGCATAAAGCAGAATTTAAAAGATATATAGTAAGTAGATAGAAAATTCCTAAATTTAATTCGTTCACACAAGCGCTCACGTTAGAGGCAAAAACCATAAACCACAGCCAAAAAGAACCCACCCCTTGTGTGCTGATATGAAATGTTTGAGGGGCCAATGTACAAAATGTGGAGGGGTTCGGTGTCCCACATCCTATCCCTCCATTTCAGATCTGACGCCCAGATGGACAGGAAACAATATGGCACCCTAAGCTTAAGGTGCCATTTGGATTAGAGGAATTTCGAATAAAAGTATATGAATGTAAAATAGAAGAAAGTCACATGAATTTGATGTTTGGAATGGAGGATCGAGCAAACCAATTCCTATGGAATACTGTTGCCTACCCATGATTTCATGGGAAAATAAGCATCCACCTAAATCTCTTTGTAAACTTTCCTACGATTTGGGAAGCAAGCAAGAAGGGAGAAAGAGGGAGAGGAACCTACCTCGCACAGAACTCAACCTGGTCCACCGACTCTGTGGCCCCTTCATTTGCCCATCATGCATGACCCACGTGCTTGATGTTGCTACTATCGCTGCCCTAGCCCGCATGGCCCTCCTAAGTAGGATCGCGGCTGTCGCCACCTCATGGCCCTCCCGAGCAGACCACCCTTGGCTCCTGAGCCTCCAGGTCTGCCACCGTTGCCACGCTTAGTCCGCATGGCCCTCCCAACAAGCCCCAACGCCGTCCTACTTGAAGGGCCCACCACAGCTGTTGCCTCCTTAGGCCGTACAACCTTCCTAGCTGGCTTGCCGCTATCCAACCTGAGTCCACCGACCCTCTCGTGGAGATAGGACAAGAGCAGCTGGGAGAATGAGAGCAATAGGATAAGAGGTATGCATGTTAGTTACAGAACGGTGGGACCTCTGATTTATTTGGCCCATCTGTCAGTGAGTCTAAATAGAGATACCTTAGTACTAGTGTTTTTATATCATTCCTATATGTTCTTATTCCTATGTTATATCACTCCTACGTTTTTTCTGTGTTCCAAACACATTTTTCTGTATTTTTCATTTCTCTATTTTGCCACTGTGTTCCTATACATTTTCTGTATTTTTTCCCATTCCTCTGTTTTCTATTCTACGTTCCAAACACTTGTGTACTTCTTCGGGTGTAAGTTACGATAGATGCTTTCTTTTTTTTTGCCGCCATCAGAACAAGTGCAATTTTCAATTTTGATACATTTCACAAGCATGCATGCACAATACTATCTTGTCCTTCCATCGGACAAAGAACGGTCAAGATCATTATATGCACGGTTAGATCAACCGACTCGCACGCGCACAGAACTCAACTCGTAGTTGTGCTGCTTTCACCCACGTGTGCGTACACACGCGGGGCGCCAGTTGCCACAACGGATCCGTCCAAAATCAGATCCAACCGCAGCGATTCAAGCGCGCCCTCCTCAATGCAACCGCCCTGCCGCCAGGTAAGCGCGCGCGCGCGTGTGAACACGTTCGGCCTCCTACGGGCGCTCCAAACCGTCGCGTCCGAACGCTTCGAACTGACGCCCTTTCGCGCCGTATTTATACCCCTTCTCCCCCGTCCCTGTCCAGTGCCAGGAGTCGCGCCACTGCACTAGCTCACCACTCAACACACATACTTTCCACCAGCCTCCTCCGTGCCCCCGTCAATCCCGGCGTCGACGCTTCGTCCTCCCCTCCCACACAGCAGCCGCCCGGCCGGCCACTATCCTACGACGCCGAGTTACCATACCTTCGCCATGGATCCCAGGTACCCGCAGTTCGCCGCTCCGGAGAGCTCGCCTGTCGTCTCGGCGCCTGAGGCCGAGAACCTGATTCCTGCTGCGGCCCCACCAGCACCGGCGCAAGCGCCTGTGCTGCAAGGCCCGCAGCAACTGCTTATGCCGGCAGCGGAAAGTAGCGAGGCTCCGCTCGCCGACGCTCCTCCGGCCGAGAGCCAGATGACGTTGCTAGAGGGCTTCGTGAACACGAGGGAGCTAACCGAAGAGGACATTGCTGCTATCTTTGAGAGCTTGGAACAGTCCGACACGGCGCAGGACGTCCCCGTGGACGACGAGCCTTTGTTCGAGCCGTTCAAAGCAAAAAATATGGATTGCACTGACTGCTCTGTGCTTAGAGAGGTAGCACACGCGCGTGGTACGTACGTGAGCATGTAAATACCATCTATATTTTGTGTAGTGGCCTGTACCACTAGACCCTCCTTAGTTTGCACTTACTAGACTGATCACACATATTGCTAGCTCCTTAATAAATCTGTTCAAATTGACGCATACATGCAGAGTCTCGCCAGATGAAAATCATGATCCATAGCTGCGACCCTGGGACCTATGATCACGCTGTAGTCGAGGTCACATACGCTGGGTTCGCTGGACAGGACCCAACAGTGCAACTCTATTATGTCGAGTAAGCGAGCTGCTCACTCACTACAGTTTTCGTCGGTTGTATATGTAGCATACAGCCATACACTCCCCCTAGCGCTCTTTAGCTGCGTTGCATTCTCGATTTTGTTTCAGGCTTTTTCAGCGGACGCACGAGTGGGTTGAAAGCTTCATCGCGGATCTGCTCGACGGGATGCGCAGTGGCACTAGCGCGCAGATGGACGGTCTGAGCAGAATACTCGCATCACCAACACAACAGCGTAAGTAACGACCGATTGAATCATATCCATCTTGTTTGTCGATAAGCATAATAGTAATACTTTTCGACTAAACAATACTTCAAGCGCCATTATCACTTTTAATGGTACTGTGTTTACAAACGTGTGTGCACGCAGGCGCTGCCGCACCACCGACGGCGACGCGGCTGCCTGCTGGAAACCCGGCCTTGGCCGGTAATGTACCGTCTCCTCGAGCACCGGCGATCCTTGCGTCAAGCGCCAGTACCGCGGGTGGAAAGAGCAAGCAAGCACAGCAAAGAGATCGAGTGGCGAAAATGTCCATCGAGGAGGCCGCACCATACCTTCACATGCGAAAAGCCGATGCCGCAAAAAATCTCCGAATCTCCTCCACAACTTTAATGCGCATATGTCGAAAGCACAAACTCTTCCGCTGGCCGGCTCGAAGGGTATGCGAAAATTTTTGTACATGAATGTAATGTATGATTGATCATGCGCACTCGATACTTGTTTCGCGTGTGATTATTGTCTTGTCACTGCAGGTTCAGTCGCTGAACAAGCAGATACAGAAGCTTGAGGAGAAAGCAATGAAGGAACAAAAATTGCTCAAAATTAAGGATAAAATAGATGAGAAGAAAGCTGAAAGGGCCAGAATTTACGCTAAACTCAAAAAACTAATAATAGACATCGTCGATGAATTTACATCTCCAGGAGGTGGCTACAATGGCGGTCCTCCCTCTCCGGATGGCGGCAACACCGGCGCTCTTCCTGTCAACTAGCCAGGCTAGATCGATACATATGCGTGCGTGTCATGCTGCAGATCTGCTATGTACGTACTAGCCGAATAGAATGTTGGCAATACAACTACGTATTCCATTCATTGCTGTATTGATGTGATTGTTATTTGGAATTGTCTAATATTCAAGTCATTGAAATTTTATTGCGTTACCAAAATGAAAAATACTTCTCAATCTGTGAGCAGACATAAGTCTTATTAGTTTTGTGCATATTAGTGGTCATAATTAAAAAAATGACTAGACGCATTTTATACCTAGAGAAAATTATGTGAGTAAGCGAGCGGGTCACTCCTACAACTGCTTGATTAGAAAAATGATTACGCAGCTCAAGCTGCAGTTTCCAATGTACTTTAGTTCTGGTCATGTACACGTGCTTTCTTTCTTTAATAAATTAAACAATGCTCCTGCCCTTTGCTTTCAAAACAAAAAAGAAGATTACTTTCTTGATCTTGTTTCAAAATTTCTTTTGGACGAACCGCGAATCGACGAGCTGTGTAGTAATCTTAGCGGCCAAATGGCAATGTTTAGTCTCAATCAACGTTATGAACTTATGATAACCGGTTGCAAAAATTTAGCAGGGCAGAGGCGGGTAACGCCGATGGAACCAATTATTGGTTCATTTTTTGGTCCAAAATTTTCAAATAAATTTGAATTTTAAAAATCGACCAAAATTTGAAAAATATCGATTTTTGGGCTAAAAATTTCAAAGCAAATCGGTATAACTCGACGTAACTTTAAATCTTCAGTTTTGATATTGCACAGGCGACTGAAATTTTTTTATGTTTCAGTCACCTGAAATTGCACTCTTAATGAACTAAAATTGCAGCCCCCCTAAAAAAACTTGTAACTTTAGGTATTTCAGAGTGCAACTTCAGGTAACCTGAAATTGCACTCTCAATCAACTAAAATTGCAGCCCCCCTCTAAAAAAACATGTACAACTTCAGATGATTCAAAGTGCAACTTTAGGTGACTGAAAGATAAAAAAATTTCAGTCGCCTGTGCAATAGTCACTCCCTTAAATTTTTACTATTATAAAAAAAGGAATTGGTAGTTGGTACGGCCTCTCCCGTCCCTTTTCTCCACTCCACGCCTTGCTCCTCGCGTAACCAACCACACAACGCACCATCACGTTGCCAAAACCAACCGCGCGTCTCCCCCCACGCCATTCCCCTATCCCAGCCGCCGCCGACGCTCCTCCCTCCTCCCCTCGCATCCGTGCTGTCGTTCGCCTTCCGTCCTCCCTTCTATTCGCGCCGCCGCTCCTCCCTTCTCCCCTCAAATCTGCGCCGCCACTTGCTGTCTCTCCTCCATTCGCATCCATGCCGCCACTTCTCCCTCCTCCCCTCCTGTTTCTTTCCCACGGCGGCTCCGGTTCCGGCGGCTGCGGAGGCCATGGTCGCGACAGGGCCGAGGCCGGCTCTGGGGCACACCGTGGTGAACGCGGTGATGGAGAAGGAGGACAGGGCCGAGTGCCGGTGCGGCCAGCCGGCCACACGCTCACGGTGGTGCCGGTCGTCGGGGAGGAGGGCTCGCCGGACTACATCGGTCCGCGGCTAATCCTGTTTGGCGGCGCTACGACGCTCGAGGGCAACTCCGCCACGCCACCCTCTTCGGCAGGCAGCGCTGGGATTGTATGCCTTTTATCTCGTGTCTTGTAATTTATGATGGTCTCGAGTGTCGATTGGTGGCTTAGGGTTGTTTTGGACCAGTCTAATAGCGGATGCTCTGGGGTGATGTCTAGATATGGTGGTAACCTTGAGCAATTTTTGGTTTATAAAGTTCGAGATTTCATTTTTGAAATGAATTTCCGGGCTACAGGTGATTTACTGAGAATGCATGCTATTTTGTGGTTAAAGTCGGTCTGATAGCTAATTGGCACCAGGAAGCTGAAAGATGGTGAATTTCAGATACCAATCCTACTTAGAAAACAAATTTGAGCTATTTTGAGGAATTGAATTTTGTCGGCCAAAACGTTGAATGTAAATGCTGTTGGCTGGCTCCTGATGCCAAATTAGTTCTGTGAGCTGGAATGCTCAATGCTGTTTCAGGTAGCAGTTAAATTGAGTACTACTATATTCTACTTTTTGAACAAATCACCTATTCCCTGGGCAACTTTGCTTTTAACACTGCCATCTAAAGTCGCCAAATGTCTATAGGATTATGATTGATTGGTTGGAAGGAATGTTTTACTGTCTCAAATTGGGGATGAGGCTGAATTTTTTGTTACCATTTTATGCCTATTCTATCACTATTGGAGGAACCATTTTTGGGGGTAAGTTAGGAGGTTAATGGAACTTCTTCAAGACTTGACATTTTGAAATTACAGGCTTTCTTCTTTGGGGTACCATTTTTTTTCATGGATAGAAACCTTTTGCAACATATAAGACAAATTTAGTTGCTCCAATGTCCAAACCATACATGGAAATGAAAACGTAGATGGTCTTATCTGGTGTGAAATGCTAATTTTATTTCTCAGTCAAACACAAAGGTGGATTTCTCATTGATCTCCTTGGTTGCAGGTCTTGCTGGCGCGACAGCAGATGTCCACTGTTATGATGTGTTATCAAATAAGTGGAGCAGGTAGGGTATTCTATAAATGGTTTCCAATTTTCTTTTTCAGCATTTAATACTTGGGCTGCTACTTCAGTTAAGTTTACCGACTTGTGTCTTTTTGGGTAGCATACTAGCATGTTAATTGTATTGTTAGCACAAAGGAAATCTTTTTTGACTACAACACTACTTTGGTGAGCCTCCTTCACCAAGAGCTGCACATGTAGCAAGAGCAGTTGGAACCATGGTTGTCATTCAGGTATTTCTGTTTTTTACCAGTGGTTGCACCAATTTTGTGATCAGACTGGAATAAGTTACTGGAATCTTGGTGGGACCAGGATTTTTGAGAAAAACTGGAAATTTGATCCTTGCTTAAAACCTTGTTTCTGAAGGGTGTTTTCCATACAAGTCTAGAGCTCCTCTATGCTCTCCAATGTGTAAAAGTCGAGTGGTTTAGCATGATACTGCTTTCTGTTGTTCTCATGAATGTTCCGTAATCAATGTATGCTCTATCAATCTGTGCACTTTTATACTGTGTGAAACTTTTTCCTTGGCAGGTGAACATGTCAGAAGAGGATAAAATTGAGTCAAAAAGTATTTTTGAAAGGTTTGGTTGATAAGGTGAGCAGCATTGATGTTGAGGTGCATGTCTTGGAAGAAGAGTATCACAAAGAATTGCTTGATCATGATAAGGTTTTGCTTGATCATGATAAGGTTTGTCTCTATCCTTCACCAAAATACCACATTATGAACTCTTCCAAGCGCAGAGCAATTGCAGAAATAATTAACATGTGAGTTATTTTCTGTACACTAAAGTTTCACAACCATATGTTACCACCAGTCCTGTACTTTTTCTATTTACTATGCACTATTCCTGTTATAATTGATAGCCATTATTAATTCTTTTTCCTAAATTTTTCAGGTTTCTACCCGAGAGACTAAAAAGGATCCTTCTACTTTGTCAAGATTGAGAAGTCAACAAGAAAATGAATTGACCTCACTTATCGTTGAGAGTAACAAATACGATAATGCAAGTAATACCTTCCTACATATCGTTTTGTTATGCAAGATTGGAACTACCTTCGGCGATAGAATTTTTCATGAATTTTTATCAGGATGTAAATGGCTCCAAGTCAATCTTCTTAGTTATGTTTCTTTCCTTCATATCTGATCAAAAGAGCTTCAAAATGATTTATTTGACTTGCTTCTATGGTTTGGATTTGCGTTGCAACGCACGAGCACAGAACTAATATGATGCTTGATTTATTTACAAATATGAATATGTATACTTTGTTTGATACATGATGACGTAAGATAAAATTAATATTCATTGTTCAGTTTGAGATCATGTTTGATAGTATGTATTACTTTTATTTGGTACTCCGTTGCAACGCACGGGCACCGTACTAGTTTAATCAAAATATTTGAGACAGGTATGATCTACTAGGAGTGTCCGATAGAACAGATTTTTTCAAAAATCAGCTGGTTATCATAACCCTGGTCTCCATGGCCTGAGCAAAATATTTGCTTCACCAACAATACAACGTAAGTAACGATCAATTGGATTATCATAACCATGTATGTCAAGCAAAAACTGGACTGCAACTCTGCTAGAGCCATCGTCAAATTTTAAATGGATTTGTGTTTATATACATATGTGCATGCAGCCGATGCCGCACTAACCACGGCGTCGCCGTTAGCTGCCTGCCGGGAACGCCGGCTTCGCCGGCAATGTACCGCCTCCAGCACCGGCCTTGCGTCAAGCGCTTGTGCCGCGGGTGGAAAAAAGCAAGCATGCGCAGCAAAGAGATGGAGTGGCGAAGATGTCCATCGATGAGGAGGCTGCGGCCTTCACTTGCGGAAAGCCGATGCCGCAAAAAAGCTTCGAATCTCCCGCCCACGATTTTGATGTGCATGCGCCGAAAGCACAACCTCTTCCCCTTGCCGGCTGGCATGCAAGGTTATTAAGTGGTAAAGTCAAGTCAAGTCGCTATGCTACTAACTTGCCGACTAACCTATTACTATATGCCGGCTACTTCTACTACTTGCTGCCTTCTACTGCTACACTACTACTTGTTGTTGCTACTGCTATAAGAGCAAAAACAGAGTGAAGGGGGGAGATTAGGTAAAAAAAGGATATGAAGGAAGAGGGGGAAAAGAGGGAAGAACCTCGAGGTGCAAGTGATGCTTGCCGACGGCGGGGAGCCAAGGACGAGGGAGTCATCGCCATCAATAACCCCATCTACAGCCCTATGTAGTTCCGTCTTGAACTCCTCCTCCTCCTGCTACGTGACAAGAGCACATCAGCAGAGTAGGGGGAGGAAGGAGAGAAGAGTAGAGCAGGGAAGGAGAGAAGAGGGAGGAAGGCGAGAGAATGGGGGCTGCACTGACCACTAGAGGCAGAGGATGCGGCGGCGGAGAACGCTAGAGGCAGAGTAGCTTGGTTACCTATCTAAAATGGAGCTTCAAGCGGCGTGGCTCCCAGGATGGCTGGTACCTGAACCTACCTGCCGGATCCCAACACCCATGGCGAGAGGGATGGAAGGGGCGCACACGTGTGAAGCTTGAGTAGCACTGGATAGGGTAGGGTTGGAGTCAGAGTCAGAGTTAGAGAGAGGGGAGACGAGACGACGGTCGAGGAGGAGGAGGAGGCGGCCACTAGAGAAGATGGCACAGTGATGACCACTGGAGAAGGAGGCAGCCCGCTGCGGCTACTGCTTCGCTCATGTCATTGTGTGTGGCAGCTCGCACTGGACGAGAACCAGACTCCAGAGAATGAGGATCTAGGGTTACTCCAGAGGATGAGAATGAGACATCGCATGTGGTGTGTAGTCTTCACTCTTATCCACTCATTGGTATTTACTCTCAGTCGGTCCGAACCTCTCCTAGTGGGCCTCAAACTAAAATTGATCTGGTGGGCCACCTAGTAGGGCGGCTAAACATGGCCGGCTGGTCGCGGCTGGTTGCTGACTAGTCGTCCAGCCACCTGACTAGTCGCTCTAGTCGAGTCAGTCTCCCTAGTCGTCCGCTGTGTGCCGACTCGATGACTAGTTGTGGATTAGTCACCGATTAGTCGATGACTTAATAACATTGCTTGCAGGGCACAAACTTGATCATGTTGTAGCGCTGCTATGTACTAGTGAATATTCCGTTCGTTGATGTGAGTGGTAAACATTTAACTGTACACATTTTATAAGGTGAAGTGGTCGAGAGAATATTGTTAAAATCGTATAACGTCAAAGGGGGAAATTGCATAAATATATATTCTACTCCAAAATTGTGCTTTGATGAAACAACATACTAAAAATCTTCTTTTATGACACCAGGTAGCTTATACTAGTGGAATTTTACACTTTAGTTTATTTTACAGCCCATCTAACAGAGAGATATGTGCCACTCAGTTTATTTTTGTAAGGTGTAATTTGACTTGCATTGTCTCCAAAATTGTATTTTAAACGCTAATTTATCTTACTATGCTGTTAATAACTGCAAAATATCATATGAAAATATTTTCAGATATGAATCTCATTATGTCACTAAAACTATATATTATTAGACTAGCTAGTGGAATTGCCCGTGCAATTTTGCGAAGCTAGATACTACAATACATATATTTAATATTTGAAATGAGAGTGGCTATGATATATATTTATGTGTTTTACATATATTTTTTTCACCATCCACTAATTACCATCCGAAAAGTGGGAATGGTGGAGAGTGAAAAAATGTTAGAAAAAATTTAAAACCTTTTTAACTAAAACTGTTGAGTACTGTGCCATAGTCATCCCTTTGAAATTAGAGTTGCATTGTTAAAAATATATATTTGCAACTTTGTGCTTCATACCATTCGGTATTTCTTGTTAGTAATCAAAATATATGAAGCGAATATTTTTTTTCTGCAATTCAAGTGACTAAAATATGCATGGAAATATTAGTAGATTTAATGGAGAAATCAAACGGTAGATGGAAAGGTTCAACTCTCCTGTTTTTCCTTGTGACATACTTTCACATATGATCCCCAGAGTTTTGAATCTTTATTTACTTACGATGACGATGTGAATGTGCTTCTATACTCTCTGCTTTAGGATTTCGAAGCTTCTAGTGAAGTTGTAGGTGGGTGGGGGGGGGGGGGGAGCTTCTAGCGCCAGCCAGCCAAACTCATTACTGAGTGCATCTTTAGCACTTCCAAATGTGCATCCACTTTTGTGCCTAAAGTGGGATATACTGAAGAACTATATTAATAACATTGATAAATGGCTCATATAGTTATAATTATATTAGAATAAGCTGAAAACAAGAAACAATTAAGCACAATAATTAAACTTGAACCAAGCTGATATAAAAATCGTTGCCATACATGCTCCAGATCCCTCTTCGATCTTGTTATTTGATTGTATACATCACCGTCTATAACAAACTTGCTGTTGCATCTTTTTGGAGTTTATTCTTGATTAGCCTTCAGTATTTATCCTGATTAATGCCGAGAGGACTGTCTTGCTGTATACGCTTTCAATTTTTTATTGGCTAAAGAGCAGTCGATAAGCAAGACTACCCGGCCAAGCGACACATCCATGGCGCCGCTAGCTCCAACCGCTGGCGCCTCCGCATGGCAACTTGTCCATGTTAGAAAACAATACACTTTAGTAACTAATTTAAACCTATAAACAATAAAAAATTTAAATTATAGATTGCAAATATATATGTACTACGAGTTTATAATAGATTACCAAACAACAAGAACAATAGCATGATAATCTTCAATATATCAGACAACACGAGTAAAAATGACATTCAACTTACAGTAGTGCTGGGATCAGTTGAATGGTTACAGGAAACAGCAAGTAGTTGCACGAAGCACTTCCCAAAAACCTAATTTGCCCCTTCTCATGCAGGACTCAAGTGGTGACGGTTTCGGAAACACTGCTCTTCCCATGCAGGTGCACGTCAACGTAGGAATGGAGAAACCAAAAGCAACTGAGTGCAAAAACAGTGAAAATGAGGGAGAGAGTAGAAGATGGTGCAATTTCCTGGTCACCACCTCCCTTTTAATCATGAACTAGTAATGACACATTATATTAAACTCAATTTACTCTGTAAGTAGCTGGGCCTAAAATCGTAGCACCATTCATGCGCACGACGCACACAAACGGGTGATGGCGTGGCGAGGTGAGGTGAGCGAGCGTGTGCGTGCGTGCGGTCTTGCTTTGCTTTTCTTTACCATAGCCATACCAATTATTCCTTATAAATGCGTGTGACTCTTTTGGTGAACAATATGGGACCATTAGTCCCACCATTTGCCATGCATGAGTGAGCCTTTGTGATTTATAGGAATTATTATTTGGGTTGGGCCCCCAAATACTCTAACAATCCCTCACCAGATCTCAAAGATACCCAGAGATTTCACACTGAGTTAAATCACTTTTAATATATCAGTTTTTGGGTGGAGACCTAATTAGGGTTGAATATTCACCTAGAATCCCAAGCTACACTTATCCACAACTGCATAATGGACTAGGTCTCGAATTGAGAGTTTTGTGCAGATAGATTTCACTTAGGACCTAATCTGATACTTGGCCGCTAATAGGTGTAGTATCAAGGATAACCGACTAGATGGGGGTAAATATGAAATTTTAAAAATTTGTTCCTTACGTACAATAAAGTTTATCAGAGTAAGCCATATGAGGACTTCGTACAATATAAGAGCAAATTTATATGGCACCACAAGAGATATCTCTACCAAATATAATTCTTAGCTTCACAAGACATCAATTGAATTCACTTTAATAGTTAAGAATATAAATGCGAAAGAGTAGAGACAAAGACATAACTGATATGGAGACAAACAATATTTTTGTCATGGTATCGAAGACTTGCCGGTCTTCATTAGTCCACGTTAAGGAAAATCCAAACGGATTAGATCAGCTCCACAAACTAAGCCTCAAATCCACTAAGGTTGTTCTTCCTCTACTCCCAAGATGTCGAACACCAAGCCACTCACAAACATCACCGGGCCTCTTCACACCTTCTTGAAGAGATCATCGTGCAAACTTCCTCTAAGACATCTAGGTGTCGGCAAACACCAACAGTAACAAATCACGAGCTTCGCTTGAAGGAATTCAAGTGCTAAGGATTAACTAAATGAATGAATACACTTGAATAGCTCTCAACCACCTCAAATGTATGCAATGGAAATAAATGAGGTGAAGAGAGTGAACCACTAGCTCAATTGTATTCAATGAAGTGTCTCCTATTTGTCCAAGAGCTGGTGAGGGGTTATTTATACCCCTCACCTTCAAATTCGACCATTTGAGGATAGATTGGAGAAAAATCAGCAAATACAGTAGTACCACCATGTATTGGCCGGTACTATCGCACCTAGTTTTCAACGGCTATTTTGTGTATAATAAATGCTTTTGAATTAGCGGTTAATAGTTGGTGCAGAACTACTACCCTCACAGGGCCCGGTACTACCGAAATGTGGTAGTACCATTTCCTAAGAGAAGTACTATCGTTTTCCTGGAGAGCAAAAATGTTGTAAAATGCACCTCTCTAGAAATAATGTATTGCCAACTAATTTTTGGTCATACTGGGGTGTGGTACTACCGCATTTTTCTTGTGGTCATACCACAGGGGCGATAGTACCGTCTCTGAACTACGGTCATACCGTTTTTCCTGAGAATGCACAGTTGGCTTCAGAATCTAAATTCAAATACATGCATGACCTTTAATTGATCCAATGGCACAACAATGTGCTTTCAAGCTATTGACCATGATCCCTCTTCATAGTATGGCATCTAGCATAAAATTTGGTCTTTCAACCAATCTCCAAAGACCAGTAAAATGTAAAAGGATTCTAGGCTACTTATATCTTCATCTTAAGCCACTTCAATCTTATTTTCATATACTGCATGCCTTTGCAAGTTGCCAATCGAGTTTTAGGACTAAACCTTTCAATTAACTTGACAAACATGTTAGTCCCTATAGCAAACATTATCATTAATTACCAAAACATTTTTAGAGTCCTAGATGCTTTTAATCTCCCTCCTTTTGGTAATTGATGACAACCCAAATAGCGTAAGAGAATTGAAAGAGTATGAATATACCACTTGTCGTGAGACGAGTCATATATATTTATTGCGACTTTTGGTAAGTAATTCTTGAGATGAGCTCAAAGGAATTGAAAATTAGTTGCTTTCAAAGTCAGTAAATGAATAAACAAAAGGCTCCCACTAAACATGCGCATGTGGATTTAAGAGATGATTTGTAAGCACATGTATAGATTTTAGAAAACTTTGGTGGAATTTCATTTATTTGTTGAACTTGAGGAAACATTGTAAACATGAATAATAAGCATGAATATGTGAAACCATGATATTAGTAACAACCATAGTGACAAATTCATTCAACAAGTATCAAAGTAGCACTAGTTCAAGCACATAGACTCGACTTCAAAACACAAGTCCAGATAGCAAATATAGGTAATTAAACTAGCTTCTTTTTTGCTTTTGTTCTTCTTGCCCTCCCTCATGCTACTTCATACTTCTTCCCCTTTGGCATCAATACCAAAAAAAGTCACTCCTGAGGGGAAGGATCACGACGGCGATGATGGCCATAGTGAATGGGAGATGGAGGTGTCGCCACAACACGTTCAAAGAGAATTCAGTCTATTAGTGATAGAAGCTAGCTGTGAGTTCATCTCCAACTGACTATCTCAGATCTGGAGGACGATAGAGTAAATCTGAGAAAAAGAGACGACATCGGCAGCTGCGTCTTAAGGAGCTTGGACTTCTTCTTGGGCATGTGGAGGAGTAGCCGAGGGGATAGAGCGCCTTCTCTAGGCTTGTAAGGCTTATGCACTGCAGCCCTTTCACCACGGTAGCTGGTCTTCCTAATAACGAGGGCCATTATGTAAGGTGAATAGTAAATCCTTTTGAACCGGTCATTCTTGGATTTGACTATTTCTTAAATGATTAAGTATACCACATTAAACTTCCTTCCATTCATGATGCTATCTATGATGTTCCATGCATGTCCTCGGATAGCATCAAAGTTTCTACTCTTAGGAAAAATGGTGTGGTTAATGATCCTATTGATGAGGCTAAGTTGGGTAAGCAATTCGGCAAGCTTACCCGAAACATACCTCACATTTGGATCATAGTACTTGATCCAGCTGGTGTCCTGAGTGCTTGCTTGGAGTAGATCTTCTCAAATCTTCCTTAGTCCACAAGGCTAGCTCAAATTCATTTTTGATGGACTCTAGCTTAGTCCACAAGGCTAGCTCAAATTCATTTTTGATGGACTCTAGCCTTTCTTGCCCTGTCATCTAAGTCATGAAGTTGAAGTCAGGAGAGATGTATACCGTGGAATAGAACTGTTGAATGATATCCTTGTTGTAGCTGCACTTGAGAGACACGATGTCATGCAACCTAGCTAAGTAGAACAATTGATATTCACCGATGAATCGGTTAAGAGAATTAACGTGCTGCCAATCCACATACTTGTGGTCGGTGAACTGACGGTGATGACTTTACATCTGAAAGAACACATCCTATTGAAACCTGGTGTGAAATCTAGTGTCTATGACATTCTTGGCTGTAGGAACTAGTTAGGGTGGCAAAGGATTGTATACTCATCACTTGTGATGAGCTCGACATTTATTGCCTGCTCCTCGTTGTCGCCCATTTCCTCATCACTTCCATCTTCTTCTTCATGAGAATAGCTCTCATCTTGGTCACTTTCTATGGCTTCTTCTGACTTTTCTCCATGTCCCTTAGAAAGGACTCAGTCTTCAAGTCACTGTCAGCGCTACGGACTAGTACCTATAGGGAGGCTACCTTTCTTTAAGCCGCCTTTCGAATAGATGGACCCGCTTGAGTTGCCAGGGAAGTTGCCTTGGTCCTTGGCATCTTAAATAGGGAAGATAAGGATAATTGGATCAAAGAAGACTAGATTTCAAACTAATGGAGATGAAATAGTTGGACTTTTCAGCAAAACCGGTAGTACCGTCATGTACATGTCAGTATTACTAGGATACGGTAGTACCACATGTGCTAGTTGGTAGTAGTATCGCACTAGTCGAGCGGTATTACTACTTTTGCTAAGCTGATGTTAGGGCATGATTAAATGAGGACCTAACTAGTGTTTGGTATGGTTTTAATCCATGAAACAAACTTGAAAATGTCATCAAACACCAGTTCTAACCAATTTACCCAAGAAATCCAACTATTTCATTTACATTTGTCCAAAACCTAGAAATGAGACCTAGGTTCCAAAAACAAGGTAAAGGGATGGTTCAAGAGAGATTTACCTTGAGGATTGAAGGAGGATGAATCACAGGTACTAAGAAATCAACAAGGTTTGTGAGATCTCCAAGAACTCGAGGATTTTAAGTAGGGTTTCTTTTCACTTTTGTTTGGAGAGAGAGAGGGGGTGCGGTTAATTTGTTTGAGAGATAGGAGGTGGTTGGACCGCAAGGGAGAAAAAGAGAGAAGATAAGGAAGTGGTTGCAACCGATTATGGGATCATCTATCATATGCGGTAGTACCGCGCTATGAGGCTAGCAGTCCCTAAAAAGTTTACAGAATAAAGAGAATATGCAAATGATCCTTAGTGTTGCACTCATGTAAACCACTTTCAAGATAATTATGCATTGAGCCTAACAAGTTGCATCCAATAACATAGTTTTTATTAAATTAGGAATTTCGAAAACCTTTTTCTCAAGAGCTCCAAATAACACCAAATGAAAGCAAATGGCATATGGCATGAGTTCAAGCAACATTAGAATAATCTATGACATTTAACTCATTTCTCAATTTGCAAAAGTGGCTTTCATCTAGAGACTTTGTGAAGATATCAGCTAATTGATCTTTGATCTATATGTGGCTAACACTACTACAAAATAGGCTATACAGGACGCCTCATCATAGATAGTTCATAGGAAAATGTCTGTGTTGTAATGACCACAGATGGTCTTACAAGTGTTAGTGTCTGTGTTACTAGCGATGGCTAGAATCATCTGTGATATAGAATTATCACAAATGGTTCTTGTTAATAACCGTCTGTGATAATTGCAGACATCATAGATGGTTTTTAATTAGATCCGTCTGTGATACTACCACAGACTATTATTAATACAAACCGTCTGTGATGTATCTTTTATATGCATGAATGGTGCACGCTTCTTCTCCCCGATGCATCTCCGATCGCTTCTCTCCCTGATGCGTCTATGATCGTTTTGGCCATGTACTGAAGATGAATCCCCATATCACTGATACACATATCTACTCTCAAGCATGAACAAAATAGCTCCGACAGCCTCTTCCTTGTCATCGGCATTAATGACCAAACTGGCTATCGGATCCTGGAGCAATGACTCCGAAATCCTCTGTGTAAGTCGCACTAGTCCAGGATCAACTAGTGCACACAGAGGAATAAAGATACATATCGAGTACAAATGACCAACCTTATATATTAATTAAAAGAGTACGACCTTATGGCCAAGTCTTACATCAATGCTCATTGGCAACAATAATAAAGCGAATAACTGCGGAAGCAAACTGATAAGAAGCGAAGCCCAAGCCTGCCCACAGGCAAACGACTATAAGACGTGTTCTACTCGTCCAGGTACTCACTGAAGTCGAAGGCATCTTCCTCTGTGTGGAGATTGCAAGGTGAGTACAAACTTGTACTCCGCAAATCACACGGAGAAATGCAACATAATGCTAAGGGCATCAATGGAAGGCTTATAGGATTAGTTTGAGCATAAAACAACATTTAAAGAAATACAGTAAATAGATTAAAATTATTGAATGTAATACAGTAAATAAAACAATACTTGTATTTGAAAATATTACAGTCAGTGTAAGCTCCGACCAAACACCAACCTATCCACAGGCATCCCACCCGGACCATCTTTTTCAAAAAACATCTCATATGGATTTCATCCATCCACATGCTTTCATCCGCTCATGGATTCCATCCAACCACAAGCTTTTCAAAAACTCATATGGATTCCATCCATCCACACGTTTCAAATCTCTCATGGAGTCTATCCATCCATAAGGTTTTCGAAAATCATTTTTGAAAAACAAAGTTTAATCCATGAAAAACTTTTACTCAGTATGCTCATGATCATGGGCACAGCTATCCAGGATAGATTATATACTCTGTAGAGGTTGTACAGCTTTACCCACAAGATATGATCATCTCATATTATCACCAGATTAATACACTTTCTTTGGTGTGCGGCGAGGAGATCATGACAAGGTCTTTACAATGCAAAGCCTTCAACCTGGCCAAGCCAATACTAAGGTTTCACCCTAGTAAGGAATTCACCAGACCGGGACCCTCTCTTGAGCCGAGTGAGACTTCACATGGCACACGCCACGCTCACTTTCAACCTACGACATGATTCAGGTTGGGACATGCAAATTAGTCAGTCAGGACTGTCTCATACCAGCCTTATGGTAGCACGATAGGGCTTTGCAACAGTAGCTCACAGACCGGCCCTTAATTTGACTTAGGCTCAACCACATACCCATGTGCCCGACAATCAACACTGTGTCACCAAACAACAGTGCATGCCTGC
The DNA here is from genome assembly GCA_017311315.1 of Dendrocalamus latiflorus. Lineage (NCBI taxonomy): Eukaryota > Viridiplantae > Streptophyta > Magnoliopsida > Poales > Poaceae > Dendrocalamus > Dendrocalamus latiflorus. The sequence continues at coordinate 29,957,454 of CM029634.1, forward strand.
ACCCAACACCTAACCATTAGTCTAGGTCTAAATTAGATTTTATATTTTATTTCAAAATATTTCATAATCCTTCTTGACTCACCGAAGTCAAGAATACATTTCAAAAGCTTATCATTTTATGTGAAAAGGTTATCCCAAACAAAGATTATGTCTAAGCAGGTCTAAGCGTTTGATATAAAACGCTATAGCCAATACTACTGTACTAACTAGAGTTTAATTCTAGGGTTACAAGGTATAAGGATTTGCAATATCAAAGGAGGAGTTAACAAGTAGGCAATAACTAAATTTAAAACTGAATTGAAATACGTTGAATAAAAATATGCATGCAAAATAATTTAAACAACATAATTTTACTTTGAAATTTGGGATCAACATGATCAAGGAGTGTGACTTGCCTTGCTCTTCAGATGGGTGCAAATCTTCGTCAAAGAATTCACCGGAATCGTCACAGTCTACACGTGAAAATAACCCACCAAACTCAAATAAATTCAAAAGAACTCCAAATATTTAAATTGAGGGCATAAATGTATAGAGGGGAATTTTTTATGAATTTAGTAATTTGAATGGGCTAAATCGGAGTTAGGATGGTGGAGAACGGGCTCTCAGAAGTTTGAAATCAGAGAAAATGAATAAATCTGGATTTTTGGAATTATTTTTCTAAAGAAAAATGGAATTATGACGTCAGCCCTGGAATTTCTGTTTCGACCGAATTATTTTCCTACTGAAAAATTCAATTTATGACATCGTGCTGACGTCAGCCTGGTCAAATTTTCGGACCAGAGACTGACATGTGGGCCCGTGTCTATGGACCAGGTCCACGGACGAAGGAGACGGCCAAGGTGGCACAGGGGTGAGGCGTGGCAGCCGGGTGCTTGTGTGGCACCGACGGGGTAAGAAGGCGTCGAGGTGGCGCTGACGTGGCACCATGTGGCTGCCACGCGAAGAGGCAGCGCGAGGAAGGAGACGACCGGGGAGGAAGAAGGTGGCCTGACAGGTGGGGCTGGGGCGCAGAGAGAGAGAGAGAGGGAGGGAGGCACGGGCGGCTGCAATGGCGACATGTGGCCAGGGAGGGGATCGGGCGGCGAGTGCGGGCGCAAGATGGACGGTGGGATGGGCTGGAGGCGGCCGATCTTGGCTAGCCACTTGTCGAGCGGGGGAGAGGGGTAGGCGGGTTTTCGGGCGGTGGCGTGGACACATCCTGGCCGTCCACGCGTCGGCCGGAGAAAGGGAGGAGATTTTAATTTTAATTTTGGATTTTCAAAAAACACGAAAAAAATTCGAAATGACTCAGAAAAATATGAAATAAATTTCAAAAATTTCAGAAAAATTCAAAAAAGTTTCTGGAGATATTTTGGACTTATTAAAAAATATTTACAACTAAATTTGGTATCATATTTTTATATTTAATATACCTTTTTAATTTCAAATAGTTTTTAAAACTCCAGAAAATCTCAGAAAATTCAAATAAAAACCAAATAAATCCAAGTAATTAATTTGAATTAGGATTTTTATAGAAAATCAAAATATCACTTTATTTAATAATATTGTTAGGTTTTTACTTAAAATATTTTTCAAATCCAGCCTTTTTAAAACAGAAATTCAGAGCAAAAAAAAATAAGGTTTAGGCACCAAAATAGATGTTTTTATTCTAAACCAAATTAATTTAATTTAATAAATTTTTCCACTCAAAAAATTTGAAATAAAACAGTTGGGTTGTTACACTGGCCATCCTGCGGTGACGCCTTGGCTCGGGCAAGGAACCAAAAGCACCACAAGGAGATGAGAAAGGCACAGACATAAGAAATTTGGGATGATGGGTGAAGACAAGGAAGAATTTTAGGGAATTACCCAAGTGGCCAAAAGAAGAGGTGGCTCTTTCGCTGGGCTTATGGATGATGGCGAGGTTTAGCGATGGTATGGCTAGCTTTAGGAAGTGAAGAGGAAGGAAAGGAGTTGGCTTACGTAGGTGCCTTGCCTTTTATAGCCACTTAGAGGTGATGGTGCACAGGAGGCAACGAACGGCGTGGCTGGCGCATGGGTGCTAGCATGGGCGAGTGAGCAAAATTCGTGGGCGGCTAGCATGGCATGGCATTTCCGATGGACGAAAAACACAAAAGACTCAGAGAAATACAACAAACAATTTGAAAGATTCCAATGAAATTTTTTTTATAGAATTTTGAAAATTTTTGAGCTGTCACAAGGCCCGACGGTATACTATTCTCTAATTACCCTGCTTGGCCTTCGATCAACAACTTTTTATCGACGGGAGCCATGTTCATGCTCATCAACTGTCACAAAGTTTACCCCTGCGCATGACTCATCGACAGCCCGCGTTGCTTTCACCCAGGTGCGCGTACACTCGGCGGGAGCCTGCGGCCACCGTCCGATACGGACGCAACCGCAGCAATGAAGCGCGCCGGCCCTCCGCAATTAAACCGCCGGCGCGCGGGTGTGTGAACGCGTACAGCCGCCGGCGCGGGCTCCAGACCGTCGCGTCCGACCGCGCGCCCCTTCTGGCCGTATTTATACACCGCCCCCCGTCGAGAGCCACTGCACTTACCAACCACAGGCGTACTTTCCACCAAACTCCGCGCCGTGCCCCCCTCAAGTCCGGCATCGGCGCCTCACGCAGCAGCCAGCCGGCCGGCCATCTACTGTCCCACGACGCCGAGTTACCGTAGGTATGGACCCCAATCACCCGCAGTTCACCGCTCCGGCGGGCTCTCCTGCGGTCCCAACGCCCGAGGCCGCGAACTTGAACGCCAACGTGCCCCCGCCAGCGCTGGTGCTGCACGGACTGCAGCCTGCTGATGCCTCCACGGAGATGGATCCAACCGAGGAAGACAATAATGCATTCCTCCAGAGTTTGGCCGACATCAACGGCGAGCCCGTGTTCGAGCCGTACGAAGCCCAAGACATGGACTGTTCGGACTGCACGGTTCTCAGGGAGGTCCTCCATCAGAGTGGTACGTACATACGTATGTGTATATAGCATCCATGCGAAGTTGCATTCATATATGCATCTAGTTTGTGTGATCAAGACTGATCACGACGCATGCTGCTCCTTGATTAACTTTGCGCGCGCGGACTGACGAATTCATGCAGATAGCCGTCAAATGTACTTCAGGATTCATGGCGGCGCTGCGCCTGGAACCTTTGACCACGCTACATTTGAGATAAGACACGCCGGGATCTCTGGATTGGCACCAACAGTCCTTTTCTTCTACGTGGCGTAAGTGACTGGACACACTCAATATTGTCACTACTACTCAGATTATAGTCGTGTGTACGCAACATTTCCTTGCATGTTCCAGCCTTTTCCAGCGAACGCACGAGTGGGTAGGGCAGTTCATCGCCAGGATCGTCGACATGATGCGAGGTGATGCCACCGGGCAGGTGTACGACTCCTACTCGAGCTTTTGCTCCGCGGTGTGCAGCAATATCGCCCCGCCGCCCCTGAATAATGACCCGTTCATGGCAGCGATGTTCGGTAATCTTAGCAGTCTGAGCCAAATATTTGCATCCTCGACAGCACACTGTAAGTATCGACTGAATTAGTTGTGAATTCATCTACATATATATAGTACTTTGCGGTCTAATTAACAGTGCAAGCACCGTCGGTTGTTTATATATGTTTTCAGCTACTGCCGCTGCCGTTGCCGTACCACCGGCGGCAGCACCACCGCCTGCTGGATCAAGCCTGAGTTCCGCCGGCAACGTTGCGGAGCCCCTCCTCCTTCAGCGCCAGCGACGACCCATGCGTCAGCTCAAGCGTAAAAAGCAGACGGAGCAACGAGAACGAATGAAGAAAATGTGCATCAAGGATGTTGCACCGTACCTTCACATGACTAAAGCCGACGCCGCCATAAAGCTCGACATGTCGTCCAGTTCAATAACACGAGTGTGCCGCTTGAACAAACTCGCCCGCTGGCCCGCTCGTCGGGTACGCTAAAACTTCGGTAGACATGTTATTTCCGGTGTGATTGGAATAGATATAAACTGATGTTGCTGACTTATTATCGCTGCAGATTGAAGCTCTGAACAAAAAGATACGTAAACTTGAGGAGGATGCAGCGAGTGGACAAGGATTGCTGATGATAAAGGAAAAGATAGAGAAATTGCAAGCGGAAAGAGCAAAAATTTATACCCAACTCGAGCAAATCATCGATAAAGCTACCGATGAACATCCCACCGGCAACAACGACGAAGATCCTCCCTCTCCGGATGATGGGAATGCCGGTGCTCCTCCGGTTGGAGTCAACTAGGCGGTGTTTGTCCATGTTGCAGCGCAGCTCTGTACGAGCCGAACAAAATAAACTGCGAAATACTACTATATATTCCATTCATTGCTGTGTAAAGATTTTTTTTCTTATGTTTCCTATACAATATTATATATATATATATATATATATATATATATATATATATATATATATATATATATATATATATATATATATTAAAAATATTGAGGACTCCTAGGTGTCCAGACTCCTCATTCTTGTGCCGTCCGATCACCCACACTTGATTAGCCTGGAAAAGACGATTTACGGGTTGGAAGGCGTTAGACCCGTTGTTTGGACCAAATTTGTTTCCTTCACTCGGTCACGCATCTTCCCCCAAATCGCGCATTTCCCCCGGTCTCGCCTCTCCCCCCAAATCGAGCATTTTCCCCGGTTTCGCCTCTCCCCCCCCCAAATTCAACACACGCGGTTATGCCTATTCTTATCATCTTCATCAAGCATTTAATGTAGCAAATATTTTGTCCGATTCGACTACAGATTCTCATATTAGATAAGTAGGTATGTGAATTGACTACGTTGTGTAAAAGAAGGAATAATTTAGATGTATGGGATATGGCATTTAATTTCTACATATACTACTATAAATGCTTTGTATCCGTCAAGAATCATATTTTTCCATTGCTTTCCGTTCGAGCCTGGATATGTATTCATATGTTATGTTCTTTTTGGACTCCTCTTCTACCATTGCACGGCAATACGCGGCCAAGACAAAGATCAATACGCGGCGATCTAGAATACATTCATCTTGAATACATCAGTGTAGACCGCCTGCCGGAAGACGAACCATACCTACTACAAACAAAATCCTTTCATCTTGGCCTCCTCCGAATTTCTGAAACAGAGTCTTTGCGCAGTTTTATACAATGGAAGGTATGTTATGATTCTACATTATTTCATTCAATTTAAATTGTTAACTACAAATTTTATTAAAAGTATGTTGATTTTTTTTCTTTCCAGGTTATGTCTCATATTGGTTATACATCTATTCCAAATAAATATATTTTGAAAAGATGGATTGTGCATGCCAGAGAAGGCACTGGAAGTCATTTTGAATCATTCATAAATGACAATGATGCTGTTGTTTCGAGGACACACCGCCATACCCTTCTTTTTAATGCCTGCATGGATTTGTCTAATAAGGGCGATGTTTCAATTGATGCATTCCATATTGCTATGAGGTATATAACACAAGCAATAGAGGAGATTAAGATTACTCATACGCTTGAAACTGAAGAGTTACATACACATTATGTTTCTTTGAAAGAAATTGTTCATTCTGATGAGGCTACAGTTTCAAATGATGACCATTCTAATAATCAAGACGATGATTCCATTAATCAAGACGAAGACACTACAAGAAACATGGCCTTCTATGACGAATATGTGATGACAATGGAACAATCCGTCATTAAATGCTTCCGTTTATGATGTTTTTTATTAGCCGGTCCTACTTAATGACAGAAATATATTATTCGTCATAAAGTCCAATCCAAAATCGTCATTAACTAGTTAAGCATAATGTTTGTGACAAATTTACATGACAATATATTGCTTTGTCATAGTTATTTAGTGAATAAAAAACAAATTTTATATATTCCACGATAGCCTCCACGGCCCCTCATTTTCCCTTATTTAGTGAATAAAAAAACAATATATTGCTTCACCATTTTCTAAAACTAAATTTACCACAATGCATGCATATGAGGATCCTTAATTTTTAGTAACACTAGCATGGAATCCCTTAACTCCTAATCTATTTTCCCTTCTCTATTTTCTCTCTCTTCTTTTATTTTTTTCCTCCTTTTCTTTTCTTCCACCCGCCCCTCATTTTCTTGCTCTCTCTCTCTGGCCGAAGCCTCCTTATCCCCCTGTGCCCCTTCGCCTGGCCCTCTCTCTCTCTCTCTTCCCAACTCCCGCACGCCGTCGCCGCTCTGCTCCTCCTCCCGCGGCTCCTCACGCTCGCGCCTCCCCTCCGGTGCCCCTTCCTTCACACGCCGCCTGTGATTTCCCTAAGCCCGGCATTTCTTGCCTCCCTCCTCAGTTCTCCTCCACATCCGACCGCCGGCGAGGCCGGGCCAGGGCGGATCTACAGTAATTCATGGGTATTCAGTTGAATACCCAAATTTTTTTGCAAAAAATCTGCTATACATTACATATAATATACATATATATTAGTAATTGAGTTTAAATATAAGAATTTAAAGTGAAAAAGGAGCTCGGGCCGACCCCTACCTCCCACGCGCCGAACGGTCCACGCCCAAACGGCCCGCTCGCGCTGTTCCTCGCCTGCGTCGTCTTCGGTTCCTCATCGCTCCTGCTCTCACTTCTCAGCGACAGAGTCACAGAGCGATTCAACCCTAACTCTCTCAGTCTCAGATCCGGCGCCCCGGGCGCCGACGGCGGCACAGTCGACTACCTCCGCGCCTACGTCGCCGACCTCGGCGACCATCGCGCGCTCGAGCAGCTCCGCCGGATCCTGCGCCTCCTCACCTCGCTCAAGGTCGTGGCCGCCGGGCCTGAGCGCGACCCGGCGCCGCTCTCGCTCCTGCCGTTCATGCGCCTGCGCGTGCTCGAGCTGCGGGGCTGCGACCTCTCCACCTCGGCCGCCAGGGGCCTGCTCGTCCATTTCTCCTGGATTTCCCTCTCCGAGTGTTCTGCGGTTTGCTATTGTGATTTGTGAACTGGTGCGATGGGGCTCTCATTTTTGTGAGGGTTTTGGTGCCGTAGAACGCGCTTCTGGAGTTTGTGCGGGTGGTGGAGGCCAGGGAGCAGGTGGTGGCCGCCACGTTGCACCACCTCACGCTCGAGGCCATCGAGGCGGGTCGGAAGAAGGTCTACGAGGCCAAGGTCTGGGTCAAGCCGTGGCTCAACTTCAAGGAGCTCCAGGAGTTCCGCCACGCCGGGGACGCTGCCTCCTTCACCAACGCCGACCTCGGCGCCAAGAAAGGTGCTCCCCCGCTGATGAGATCGATACGATTCGTCTGTTGCCTGGTGTGCTTGTTTGCGCTGCGGTGTGCAGCGTTCTTGCTCGTATTTGATTGTAACGACGGGTGGTGGTTAAGTGACCAGAACGTGTTTGTAGAAATGCGTATTGCCTAGTATTGGATATAACCTCCTTCGAAACAGGACTTGCCGTATAACTAGATGGCATCAGGATCCTCTGTATTCGTTTAGATTGTTTGGTTGAAACTATTAAATGTGCTTGCATATATATGTCGAGGTTGTTCTGTTATTTGATACTACTTCATTGCCCATGCTTATGTTTTTCATTATAGACTACATTGCATTACTGGTAGCTCCATGATCTTATTTTAATCATTCGAGTCTATATGCACAGTAACTGACATCTAACATGATTACTCATCATATATGTTTCAAGCTAACACTTTCAAACTGATTTCACATGTTTCAGAAGAAAGAAAAATATAAGGATACAGAACCCACTGCAATTGATCTCTTCAAGGACACACATTGCAGCAAGAAAATTGGTTTTAGTGAACCTGTGAAGAATGCTATTGTAAGTATTTGATTTCTCTTTTTTTGCCTTTTAGACATGAATATATTGGAAACTGCCCCCATAGTACAATATGAAAGACTAATTTAATTGTATATGATGCTAGGCTGCTATGGAAGCTATTGTGGCTGAACCAGTTGAAGAAGGACAGCAGCCAAAGTCTTCTACTGAAGTGGTTACCAAAGTTTTGCCAAAGTCAAGTTTCCTTCGAAATATGGGTTTGCAGTCTGCCACCAAGACAAGTGAAAGAGGTGCTGTTAGTGCACAGGTGCAAGATCTCCAGGCTCAACTAGAGACGGAGAAGCAAGAATCTGCAGGACTTCGGGAAGAGGTTGGTGTCTTGAAGGCGCAGGCAAAAGAATATGCACAAGAGATTGATAGTGTGAAGAAGGCACAATATGATACTCAACAGCTGGTTCGTCAACTACTTAACTTTAATCAGAGTCAGGTGACTCCTCCTTGAAATTTCAGGGCCTGCTTGTGAGCATGAGCACATACAAGTTTATGCTGTATCCATCACTTTTCTTATGATGTTAGAGCTATTCTGGTTAGTTGCTTTAAAGTTAGGTGACTTTACTGTTTTATTTTTGTAATTGAAGTTTTGCTTGAACTTGTACTGTTTCTTACTTGTGCTATTTGGTGAACTTATACTATGGTCTGATGGGTCTAGTTTGATCAAACTATGTTGCTGTTTCCAAATTTATGGTTGATGTATGAACTCTCATCTTTGTATGTATGCAATGAATTGATAAAATGTATTGTTGTTTATTGCAGCAATTTTCAAATAGGTACGGTGAAACAGTTCTGGCTGCTAAAGCCCAAATAATAAGGCCCATGAATTTATCCACGAATCAAAAGGCTAAATGGGTTTTAAATGGGCAGAAATCAGGCCTAAAGCCTATTTAAGAACAGGCTAAATTTTAGTCTAAACTAAATTTAAATGGGCCAAGCCCAATAATCTATGACGACGAAATTTGTCACGATATTCTTTACGCGTCACTTGCCACGTCATCTGCCATGTCAACTTCGCTACGTCAGCGTCCATGTGGCAGCTCCCTAGGCAACGGTCTGTGACGTTTTTCATGACAATCTGGAGCGTCATAGTTGATTGTGACGAAAATGTACCGTCACTAAAACTATGATGTTTTTTGTTGTTTCGTCATGGAAGGTGTTTAGAGACGCACCTTCTGTGACAGTAGCCTTTTCGTCACTGAGTCGTCACAAATTGGGTACAGTGACAAAAAAACCACTGTTTGTGACGATATTTAATTGTCATAGAAGGCCTATTGTGTTGTAGTGAGAGATTGACACCATCCTTCCACCTGATCATCGGAAGAAGCGTAGACGTCCCAAATCAACAAGGTATAAGTCTCAATTAGATGATCCTATTACCAAGAAACGCATGTGTTCCCATTGCAACCAGAAGGGACATTACAGAACTAGCTGCCCTTATAATCCGGACAATTCTTCCAAATCCAAGATTCAAAAAGTGTGTCAGAAGTGCAAGTTACCAGGACACTACACATCCACATGTGTTACTACTGTCTAGTATTACTTCGATATTATGATTTTCCTTTCCCAATAATGAGTGAAATTTCCGTTACCATTTTCTGTTTGAACTGTAATGAAATTCTTGCACTTGATACAACATATATATTTTCTAGCTTTGGAAATAGCAAAGACATTATATTTTAATCCCTCGTCTTACAATGGTATTTCAATTAATGCGTCACGCGCGCACACTAGCCAATATTCGAAGGAAAGCCAGCCCCTTATGGTTAGCTCATTAAGCGTGGATGCTCCGTATATACATGGCACAGCAAGTCCTCTTAACATCTCTCAATGCGTTCCTTGATGAGAACTGGATTCATATATGAGATCCCAAACAATCAGCTTATGAAAATTCACTGATTCTACTTCTCGTAAGGAGAAGGGTTCAAAATGAACTAACCAGGATAAGGTGGCATGAGGTGAATTTTTGTGGGGAGCCAACACCCGTGAAATGTCTTAGCCCATGGAAGTTCAGGTGAATTATCTGCAAACACCATTGGATGTACCCCGTTCGGCACCCTTCAGGTTTTCCCACAGAACCCTTCGGTCGAAGCGTCGGGCGGAGGAGAGTTTGATTGGGCGACCAGGGGGCGACTGCACAGGCTTCGTCAGCGGCTTGCGCAGAACATCGAAGACTCCATGGTTAGCCTTGGAGACTCCACAGTGGCGATGTCGGCCTCCCCTTCCCTCGGCAAGGTGAGATCTCGCCTGCCATACCCTATTCCCTACCTCTCTCATAAACCTAGCTTGGCTGCCGGGATCTCCAAGGTCGCAAATTGTGGGTTGTATTCCACAGCTTTCACAAATTATAATATCACCATCTTAGATTCTTGTTTTTAAGTGCGATGATCATTGGGCCTCCTACATGTCTGAGTTATCTACCTATGTGCTTAAGTTAACCAACCATTTAGAGCAAAATTTCTAGTATGAAGATAAGGACTCTGCCCTTACCTAAGCTCAATGCAGAAATCAGGGATCGAAAAATTGGCCGATTTTCGGCCAAAAATCGAAAAAATTGGATTTCCTTTTCTGGTTGTTGTGTGCTTCAGTTTTTAGTGAGCGTTTTTATCCTCTTTCTTCATAGCTTCTATAGCTATCGGAGAAGAAGATCGTGTGAATACTTGGGGCGATTTTGAAAGCACCATTCACCCCCTTTGTTGCTATTTCCGATCCTACATCTAATATAAAGTACTTTATTAATATGTAGTAGAAGACATTCAACACAAAAATAAAATACTTTGAATATGAGAACAAACCATGCCATTATTAACTAAATAAATAAATGAATTATTCAATATTATCCAACCATCACGAGAAAAATAAATTGTTTGAGCACCGACAATGCAAAAATCTAGTTTATTCCTTCCACACATTAAATAAATGACAATTAAAGTCTAAATGCATTTTGTTCATTAGAGGTGAAATGCTCTTCTTGGGGAATCATGGCGGCGGCGGCTGCAATGTCAAGAGGTGGTGCTGCTGTAGAAGTGGAGTCAATCTCCATTGGTGCAGGCAATTGCTGAGAACTCTCCCCCCTCAATAAAGCCAAAGTGGGTTTCATGCTGCCCTTTGTCACCTTTCTTCTTCTTAACCTAGAAGGCATCGATGACTTGTTGCGGTTCTTTACAGATCCGCGACCAGTGCCCCCACTTGCCACACTTATAGTAGGTTTGATCTTGTTGACCATAGGACTTGTCGTCCCGCTTTGGTTTGCTAGCCTTAGTCTTCTGTGGAGCATTTAACTTGCCTTTATGGACTACTGCCTTACCCTTCCTTCTCCTTTTCTTCATTATAGGCTTCCGCACCTTGTAGCTCTCAGCGTTGGCCTCACGGCCAGCGGAGCTCCCAAGTAGCTGTGCGATAAAGTTCTTGTGGAGAACTTGATCCTAAGCCTTTGCAACTTGCATAATATCAATCAATTCAGTGTACTCCTTGTAGCCGTCTTGACCATAATTGCGCGCAAACTGCAATACATTGGAGTGGAAGGCGGAGAGAGTCTTCTCAATCTTCTGCTCATCTGTGATCTGCCTACCACAAAATTGAAGATTGGTACAAATTCTGTGCAAAGCAGAGTTGTACTCCCCGACCATTTTGAAATCAGCAAATCTCAGTCGAATCCACTCTTGCTCTGCCTGAGGAAGAATGATGTACTTTAGCTTCTCGAACCACTTCTTGAGTGTAGTCCACAATGCTAGCACTCTTCTCTGCGATGTACTCATTCTTAAAAGTGAGACAGAGATGGTGTCTGAGGAAATGAAGTGCCTGGTCATTCTCCTCAGGTATGGGATTTGGTATCCTGTGGTGCACCAATTCCGATGGCAGCACGGAGCTTCCTAGCTCTAAGCACGATCTCGACATCAGAAACCCAAGTCAAGTAATTTTGGCCATGCTGGGCCAACTCCTCGAACTCCCAATTCGTGATGCCTGTCATCTACACGTGCATGAAAGGAATGTATAAATTTACTACAGGTAAATATGCATAAAATAAATTGGACAATGGTACAAAAAGATTCTCGTAATGTTTCAGAATTTTCTATGTATTTTCTATAATTTTACAGTTGATTTCAACGATTCAAGGCAATTTAAACAATTACAATTAATCAAAATAGTAAATAAATATAAAAACATAGAAAGTAATAATAACAATGCTAAACATGCTTCAACTACGAAAATAATTCAAAATTTGAATTTCTGGGGCCCTTTTATGCTGGAATACGAATTTTCAGTTAATTCTGTAATTTTTGAGGGCTTATTTGCAAAATTCTAGGCGTCGGCCAGCCCCCTTTTTCTCTTTTCTTTCTTTGGCCCAACCTAGCCCATGGCCTACGGCCGCCCGACTAAAGGGGGGAGGGGTAGGGTTTCCCTACCCCTGTTCACACACAAGGGCGGCGGCGCGGGCGTCGTCATGTGTGGATGGCGGCTCATGCGGCACATGCGACCGATGCTCATGCCGGAGCGCGAGGCAATGGTGGCCCAAGGCAGCGGCGTGCCAAGAGTCGGCGGCTTGTGCGCGACACGGCGGTGGCCAAGTGCCCGGCAGCAGTGGCCCATCGAGCGGCGGCGCGGCTTCATGCCAAGCGGAGCTGGTGGTGCGCATGAGGCGGCGATCGATGCGGGGTCGATTGCGGCTGGGGAGCCGCCGATGGCCCGTGCGGGGGCGCGATGTGGCGCACACGCCGTGGGGGCAAGTGGCTGCTGATCTATGAGGCTACTCCAATCCGGCAGTGACGCGTGCGAGGCTGAGCGACGGTGGCTATGCTGTTCAGTGGCGGCTTCGGGCCAGCGGCGGCGCTTGGGCTGGTGGCGCTCTTGTGGGAGCGACGCTGTGTTGCGGCCAGCTACTCGTGCGGTGGCGCTGCTCCAGATCGGCGCTGGCACAGCTCCATGCCAGCGTGGCCGAACGACGGTGCGATGGCCGGTGGCACGGTCGCATTTGGGCGATGCGCACTGGCAGCCCGACGGCCGACAACGCGTATGCGTTTTTTTCCTTTTCAATCTGCAATGAAATTAGCATCTACTCTTTTATGTAATCTACCGATCGACATTGTGCCAGCAACTTCAAGTCTGCTCGCGATAGATTAGATTAGATTTACACTTCAGAAAATAATCTAGAAAGCGAAAATTTTACGGAATTTAAAGTGATCTAAATATCAATACACAATTCAATTTACGAGTGCTCGATGATTACCTTTGATCCACCAGAACAATTCGTGCTGATAACGTGTTGAGGAACCATCACTGGTGGGTCCAGTCCGATCGATTTCTCCTATGCAAAGAGATGGATCAAAATACAGATTAATGCAATACAATGATAGATTGAATATAAGAGATGAGGAGGAACTCTTTTCTTTATTACTTTCTTTTCACAAGATACAAGATATGACAATAAAACTCTCTAATTATAGACTAATGGGGAGGATGCCCATCAATAAACTAGGCTTATAGATTGAAGCCCAGATTTCCTACCAGAACTATCACCATTACCTTACTTTTTAAGGAGATAATTGATACTTTGCCATCCTATTCGGTGGGCTTCGACAAAATACCACTCTCTAGAATGACCACTATAAAATACCACTCTTAACATTGACACTTTGATTATTTGCCGTTTTGAGGGTTTTTTAAGATTCTTAATTATTTTTTAACCATTTTCAGATTATTTGCCATAGGAAAAGACACATTTGCCCTTGGGCCATTTGCTTCGCGGCCTCCGCAACCAGCCGTCGCCTCTGCCGCTTCAAGGAAACAGATCGATGGTGGCCGCGGCGGCGGTGTACCGGCGAGTGCTCAAGGCGGTGTAGAAGCACGTCGGCACGGGCGCCTCCAAGCAGCACTTCCGCGACTTCGTCGCTGCCGAGTTCCGCAGCCCTGCCGGCACGGAGGCCGACGCCAGGGCTAGGCTGCGTCTGGCCGGGGACTACGCCTACCTTCTCTCCATTGGCTTGTCATGTACCATGTACTCTACTAACTCTGTAAATCACTAGCCACGTAGGCGTGGCGCCACGCCACGCCAGCCACCGTGTGGACCGAAGCAAAAGAGACGGCGATTCACAGGGAGTTACATAAAAAAAATCGAGGACCCGTGCGTAATTTCGAAAAAACAAAAGGATTTTTTTGAAAAAAACCGAGGACCTGTAAGGACCTGCACGTAAGTAAATAAGGACCTGCACGTAAGTAAATAAGGACCTATACGTAATTCTGGAAACCCGCGGGGCGCAATCCAAAATTTTTTTTGTAAAAAAACTTGCAGGGACTTTTTTGCGAGGAAAAAAGATCTGTACGTAATTTCCAAAAAAGTCAAGGGAAATGCCTCCCCCGGCCGTACGCAAAACGCGCCGACACGCGCCGGCCGGGGGAGGATTCGGGGCGACGTGGCCTCACGCGCTCGCCGGAATCCCGCGGGGTATATGGCTGGTATGATGTTCGATTGTTCAGGACCTGCTATTGTCATACAATATAGCTGTGGACCGATCTGATGAAATGAAGAAGATATTGAACAAATCTGCAGCCAGTGTAGGCCTTCAGCTTCCAGATGTGTACCAACCGTGAGGCCTTCTACTCCCAGATGTGTACGGCCGGTTGCGGAGGCTGCGAAGCAAATGACCCAAGGGTAAATGTGTCTTTTTCCATAGCAAATAATCTGAAAATGGTTAAAAAAAATAATTAAGAATCCTAAAAAACCTCAAAATGGCAAATAATCAAAGTGTCAATGTTAAGAGTGGCATTTTATAATGGTCATTCTAGGGAGTGGTATTTTGTCGAAACCCACCGAATAGGATGGCAAAGTATCAATTATCTCACTTTTTAAGCAGTTGAGATAGGATTCCTGTAAACTACTGCATGGACCAACCTTGGCCATTAATAACGGATGAGGTACATCCATCCATGCCGTCGGCATTGATTCCTCGCGCGAAGCGGAAGCAAGCGGACGCCAGCGTCGGGGAGGCACCAGTCCGGCCGTCACCACGAGGACGCGAGCCAAGCAAACGTGTGGCGGGCGGCGCGGGGCGAGCACAGGCACCGCAACCCGACGGGGACAGCACACCTCGATCCTCTGGCTCGCCCGTCCCCACTGGACCTATCTTGCCATCCCTGTTCCGCGCTTGTTCTCTCGTCCACCCTCCCCCTCACTCCCTCGATCCAAGCCGGCGAACGCCTCCGAATTCTCCGGTGCCCCTCCTTGCCCTCCGGTCCAGCCTCGCCGGCCTCCACTCGCGGGATTCGCTGCGGCTGCAAATCGGAAGGGGAAAAGGAACGATAGCAAAGGAAAAAGGAGAAGAGACGAGGTGATGGCTGCCGCCTGCTCCTTCCGTTCCGTCTTCCGGGCTCCTCCGCCTCCGCGGGGCCTCGCCAGGGCAGCAGTGCGCTGCTGCAGCGCCGCTCCCGGTGCCGCCTCCGCCTCCAAGGTAGGCGGGGTAGCACG
Source organism: Dendrocalamus latiflorus (assembly GCA_017311315.1). Lineage (NCBI taxonomy): Eukaryota > Viridiplantae > Streptophyta > Magnoliopsida > Poales > Poaceae > Dendrocalamus > Dendrocalamus latiflorus. The sequence continues at coordinate 29,972,746 of CM029634.1, forward strand.
CCCGTACCGCGTATTCAACTCTTGATTTGAAGATCTCCTCAACTCTTTTGCTGCTGGATCGTACTATTCCATCGCAAAACGAGCAGCAGCTACCCACTGAGTGTGTAGACTATGTATGACTTGTTATCTTGCATTGGTTGCTTCATGTGTGAAGCTCGTCTTGGAGGTTAAACAAAGGCTGGAGAGGGAGCAACCAGGCCTCCCGACGGGCAGAAACGGGAGGGATGATGAGGAGATGATACTCTGGTTCTTGAAGGACCGGAAGCTCTCTGTGGACGAAGCCGTCTCGAAACTGACCAAGGCTATTGTATCCTACAACTATGCTGACCTGAGAAATAGCCCCTTCCTTTCCCATTTACAAGGAAGAATTGATGATTTGCCCCATCTTTCATGGAAATGGCAAGTGATGTCTCACAGGGCATTTTATCTAGTGGCAAAGAAAGATAGAGCAAATCATCAAATCTCCCTTTTGACAAATAACCCTCGCGTTTTATAGTATGTCGAAAATAATTTCATGATTCTGTTGCTCATGATTTTGATCTTAATTTCCGTTGTAAATCCTAGATTACTCTCGTTTATAGTATCTCTGGAAGGAATGGCTACTTAAATCATTATCCCTATAAGGAACTGAAAAGCGGAGCTTATTTTTTGTGTATACAGTTTTTTTTATTACCAACAACTAGTAACAGTATCCCTGTAAGGAACATTAAAACAGAGGCAGATTTTTCCTAGCAAGTTGAGTTTTTACTGGTGGAAGAATGTTTGATACATGTTGAGCTATTCCGATGGACGTTTTTTTGTATCCATGTTCCAATTTATTTACAAGTTATATCTCATTTTGTTGTAAGGGTCTTCTCATCCTTGATAGTAGGATTTGGACTTGCTCCCATTTGCAGGGTCGGTCTGAAAGTGTACCCAGTTGGTCAAGCTATATGCTTTGCAATGTCATGGCAAACCTAATATTGTGTCCATTAAATTCTTGAGATTGTGAATAACTGTTCTACGTCTTTTGTATCTTAAGCTTTCTTTTCATCTGCATTAGAAATGGCGTCAGGATTTTCGTGTATCAGAATTATCAGAAGAATCAGTGAAAGGGTTGTACCAAACTGGCAAAGCGTATGTGCATGATTCTTTTGACGTGCATGGCAGGCCTGTGCTAGTAGTGGTGGCATCCAAGCATTTTCCTTCTGTAAGTTATATTGTGAATTGAGCGAATCTTGATTTAGACATGTTATGTTGCTTAGCCTAAATAGTGGACATAAGCATTTCTCAAAGTGTTAAAACAGCACAGTGAACAGAGTAAAGCTACAGAATTGTGCCGGGACAAACCATCATTCAAACTTCTGAAAGCAGCTACAAATTGTAATGGTTTACAACTTTACATGACATAACTGCATCTTGGTTGTATTTTACTCTGTCCTGTATCTCACTGATGTATCCATGTTCCAGATGTCTTTTGTTCTCGGTTATATTACTCATCCACATATAATATTACTATTACAGAAGCAAGACCCAGTTGAAAATGAGAAGCTATGTGCCTTTTTGGTTGAGAAGGCATTAAGTAGACTTCCGTTGGGAACAGAGAATATACTTGGAATTTTTGATCTTCGAGGCTTCCGTGTAGAAAATGGCGATCTCCAGTTCTTAAAGTTTTTGGTAAGTTTTATCCTTTGCGTAGTTCTTGTTATACTTTTCCCCAGTTCAGTTAAGCAGCTTCTAAACATAAACCAAGGATGTCAGATGAATTGTGCTATGCTGTTGGAGGTGTTAAACATGTGTACAGTTATTACTGGTTCGCCTCAAACAGAAAAAAGAAGCTTGCTTTCCTTGAATGCTTTGCAATGGTTAATGGGATGTCAAATAACATCATTACTCAAGCATGTGATTTTTATATCCATTTCCAAGAACAATTACTTGTGGATAAATAAGAAAGTTTTGCTAGATTAAAAAAGTCCAGTTCAAAGAAGAATGTGTTTAGGCCCTGCAACGATAAAGTTTATTCTAATGGGTTAATTCAGACATAGATTTCCTGTGTTTCCATGCTTATGAAGACTGCTTGCTGTCTACTGCACCTAATGCATACCTTAATTGTATTGATCTTAATTTCCTATCTTTCCCAGATTGATGTTTTCTACTATTACTACCCGAAACGGCTTGGCCAAGTTCTTTTTGTCGATGCACCGTTTGTGTTTCACCCAATGTGGCAGCTTGTTAAACCTCTGTTGAAATCATACGCCTCCCTGGTAACTATTGTTTCTCTAAAACATCTCCCCCCCCCCCCCCCCCCCCCCCAACTCCCCCTTCCCTCCCCTCCCTCTGTGTGTGTGTGTGTGTGGTGCTCCATCTAGTGATATATCTAGCCTTATGCTTCTAATGCTATTGTTATTCCTGCACACGAGGTGAGATTTTGTGATGTCGAGACAGTGAAAAAAGAGTACTTCACAGACGAAACTGTGCCTCCTGATTTCCGCAGTTAGGTGCCATGATTATCTTTGCCAATAGTGTGCTATTATCCTGAAAAGGCTGCTTGCAGATTTTAGTGACAGGTCAGTGCTGATTTCCCCTGTTTCTGCATGTATTACATAAATTGTTTTTCTTTAGCAGTTGAAACTTCCAAGCACTGAACTGTTGGAAACATGAGTAGTGCTTCCATACTGTCCTGAAAACTAAATTGCACAAATGTTAATTCAATTAAGTTAGTAATGGAGTTGTAGGTTGTTGCAAATCAGGCCCTCAACTTGCTTTGAAATTGCACATTTCTTTACTTGTTAGGAGAGCATTGAAGCACCTCCCATTTGGAAAATGTCAAGGCTGATGGATAGTGCTAACTTGTGGACTTGTGGCGAAGCAGAGCAACTGTGGGCTCCTTGAGATTTTGACTCTTCAATCTTCGCTGCTTTGTGCCCCGTCAAGGGCCTGTTCTACAGCTTTTGGCTTTCAGCTTTTAACTTTTTTTTATAGTAACTAGCTTTCAAATAGAGTATCTTTTTAAAATGAGGTATATTAGTTAATTGTAGTACCCACTATAACGACTTCATTTATATCAGCAAAAACCGCACATGAGTTTCTGTTACTCTGTAATCTCTTTTACGAACAGTTCAAAAGTCACAAGCTACAGCCAAAAACTATAAGTCGCAGCCATACAGAATAGCCCCAAATGTCAGGTGGCTAGTTAAAATCTGTGAGGGCAGATCGCTGGACCTTCTTGAAGTCTCTTAACTAGTGAGGAGTGTCTTGGTTGAAGCCAGTAGTGGATAGTCGAAGAAACTTTCACCTGCATTTGTCCAAGAAGGCTTTAAAGTTTAAAAGAACGGATCCCATCATCAGTTTGATGTTTTTTAAGGCATCTATACTGTAATTAGTAAGGACAATAATCGATAACAATAACAACAATAATAAAGCCTTTTGTCCCAAACAAGTTATGGTAAACTAGAAATAAAATCTTCTCAAGATCAAAGAGATGAGAGTTTTAAAATAAAACATATAATGTTAAAACCATAAGCCATACATCCTGTTATCTGAGCTGAGAGCCTAAAACATTGCTCCTAACTTTTTTATGGTTCCAGTACGTAGATTGCTAATTTCCATACGCTCTTATCCAAAGCTAATTTTTTTTATATATTACAATCCCTCAAGTCTCTTTTAACTGTTCCTTCCATTTAGTCTTGATCGACCTCTGTCTTTTCTTACGTTTTAAAATTCCACTATGTACCGGTGTCTTAGGAGATCTTTGTTGGAGATGTTCAAACCATCTCAAGCGATGTTGGACAAACTTATCTTCAATTGGTGCTACCTTCACCCTATCATGTATATCATCATTGCGGATGCGATCCCACATTATATGACCACAGATCCACCGTGGCACCGTCATCTCCGCTACACTCATTTTCTGTATATGTTGTCTTTTAGTCGCCTAACATTCTGCTCTATATAGCATTGTTGGTCTGATCGTCATCCTATAGAATTCACCCTTTAACTTTTAAAAGACTTTTTTGCCACATAGGACACTAGATATTTGGCGTCATTTCACCCACCCCACTTTTATCCTGTTGCTTACGTCTTCATCAATCTCACCATCCCACTGTAGCATCGATCCCAAATAACGAAACATATCCTTCTTAAGCATTACTTGTCTATCCAATCTGACATCTCCATCATCTGCCTTAGCACCACTGAAATCACATCTCATATACTCAGTTTTAGTCCTACTAAGTCTAAAACCCTTCAATTCTAAGGTCTTCCTCCACAACTCGAGCTTCTTCTCAACACCTATCCTACTCTCATCAACCAGCATCACATCATCAGCGAAAAGCATACATCAAGATATATCTCCTTGTATGTCCTGTGTGACCTCGTCCATCACAAGGACAAAAATATATGGGCTCAACGCTAACCCTTGGTGTAGTCCTATCTTAATAGGAAAGTCATTAGTAATTCTACCACCTATTTTGACATTAGTCACAGCATTTTTGTACATGTCCTTAATTAGGGTAATATATCTTATTGGGACTTTTTTCTTTTGGAGCGCCCCACCACATGACTTTTCTTGGCACTTTGTCATAGGCTTTTGCTCCCTATAAACATCATGTGAAGATCCTTCTTTTGCTCTCTATACCTCTCCATTAACTGTCGTAGCAAGAAAATCGCGACCACCTCCCAGGCATAAAACCAAATTGGTTTGTCACCACGCTAGTCACTTTTCTTAAACGACGCTCAATCACTCGTAACCAAAGCTTTATTATGTGGCTCATGAGCTTAATTCCTCTATAATTAGTACAACTTTGAATGTCTCCTTTATTTTTGAAAATTGGTATTAATGTGCTCCTCCGCCACTCGTTTGGCATCTTGTTCAATCTAAAAATGCTATTGAACAAATTAGTTAGCCAAGCAATCGCCACTTCTCCTAGGCATTTTCACACATCAATATTGATATTATCAGGCCCCAACGCCTTACCCACTTTCATCCTTTTTAAGACCTCTCTTATTTCCGACTCCTGGATTCTTCGAACAAACCGCCTATCGGTGTCATCAAAAGTATCATCCAGTTCAATCATACTATCATTATTATCGTGATTGAACAACTTGTCAAAGTAATCTCTCTACCTATCCTTGATCTCCTCATCTTTCATCAAAAGTATATTAGTGTCGTCTTTAATGCATTTAACTTGGTTGAAATCTCTCGTCTTCCTTTCTCAAAGTTTAGCCATCTTGTAGACATCCTTCTCTTCCTCCTTTGTACTTAATTTCTAATAAATTTCCTTATATGCCTTGCCTTGTGCCTCTCTCACCGCTTTCTTCGCATTCTTTTTACTGCTTTGTATTTCTGTACGTTGTCAACGCTCATATCATGATGTATGTGTTTGTAGCATATCTTCTCCTCAATAGCCTTTTGCATTTCCTCGTTCCACTATCATGTGTCTTTTGGTTCTCCTCTTGTCCCTTGGTGTCAGGACCCAGATATTAACATCCGGATTCCTCTGTGATTACTGCACTATTCCCTGGATCAGTAGATAGTGCTCACAGTCACAGTAATGAATATCAAAATGCATATCATGCGGAAGCGTAAAATTTAATAGTAGACTTACTCATGGGCCGATTAGGCCGAAATCATTAAATTGCAGCAGCGGAAGAACGAAGCACACAGATGGGACCTTCAGGACATGCCCACAGGCAGCCAACTGGAGGTTCGCGACCTAGCTCTTGACATCTTCATCTTCTCTGCCAGCTTGTCCAATCTTGTTGCTGCGGTGCAGTGACTTGATTCCTGATTCTGAATTTTGCCGCAAAAGCGAGCGTGAGCACTCCGACCCCGTGCTCCGCGAGCCAATACACAGAATGCAAATAAATAGTATGCATGGCTTAACAAAGGAGAGGCTCGGGCTATTTTGTTTTGCGTAGAGTGCTTTTGAATACAATTAATTAAAAAGCCCTATGACTTAGCAATTTTGGAACAAATCATAATGTACCAGGAAATGCATTATTAATATCGTTTCAGATTCCATCCACCGTTACATGGCATCTGCACCATATAGCAATTTCTTCAGCGTTATAGCCGCTTAACTTACCACTGGGACGACACCCAGGACAATTCCAAACCAGGGCAGTCCTTCGCCCTTCACTTTTCTATTCCCACCCACAAAACATTTTTAAATAGAACTATATCTGGTTAAGTTCCCATGTCCGCCCTTGACCGTGGGCACGGCTATTCGAATAGTTTTGACTCTGCAGAGTTTGTACACTTTCACCACAAGAGACAATCAACTCATTGCCCCACACGATTCCTTAGAAGTGTGGTTGAGCAGACCATCACAGTGACTTTTCAAAGTATCTAGTCCTTTCTCTCATCCCACTATATGGGCTTCTCCCATTTGCGATGGGTCCCATCTAATTGCACGGGATGTTTCTCACTGCTACTAGCGTACGGGCTCCCCTCCCCTCTGCGCTAGTACGACTGAGAAACTTCACCCTACCTGGTGTCCCTTCAGGCCCCCTTGCCATAGCATAACCCCATCAATCCACTACCAGTGAGATGAGTCCGGGATTTCGATAAGTCTACTTAGCCAAGTTGTACTTTACAGACTTGTGGTTGTACTGTTTTACACGGGTTGACATGACAAGATTCAGTCCTTATTGGTATCTGGGCGGTTCTACCACAAACCACACTCTCGTGCACCGCTGCACCATACCCCCGAACCATCCGCCCAGATAAATAAGCAAGTTGAGGTTTTTGGAAGCATAAAATAACAATGTCAACAAATATCAGTCATTTCCACCATGACTGCCCAACCAATTTTTCTCAGGGTTAAAAGTGATGCTTGGGCGCTCTCGCGCCCATGATTATCTAAGCGATACTAAGCAAGGCATATTTTTAGGGACTTATTTTCGAAAGGTTACTATTATAATTTTGCTACGGCGACAAGGTTCACACATTCAAATATTCCAAAGGAGGTGTAATATTAATCAAGCAACACTGGACATATAACTAAGATCTTAAGTTAAACATGGATTTGCATATAAAATAACAGCATGCAATTTGATAATTTAAACATAAATAATTTGCGAAAAATGTAGGTTCAACATGATCAAAGTATTGACTCGCCTGGGCGGTTTACCGCGGTCTTGAGCTCACACAATGCTTTATCTTGATCTTTTGGTCTCTATCTTCACTTTGAGCTTGATCTCGCTTGATCCGTTGAATCTTCACGACTTCCAATTTCTAATTACGCTACGGACGACTGAATCCAAATAAAAGCAAATAACTCAAAAGATCCAAATAAATCCGAGCAAACTCAATTTAGATTTATTATAGGTTAATGTGTGATTTGGTGATTTGTAGCAAGGTTGGTAATAGCATACAACGACTCGATCTTTTTGTTAATAGCTCCCTCTATTATTTTTGTATTTATTAAGGGAGTTCCATGAGTCGAGACGGACATACGTGTAGGTGTTCTCAAAGACGACGTCTACGACTTTTAGCTTATTGGATTAATTCTCATTACTAGTAAATGGGATATGTAGCATTTTATTCGACCCTAATTATTCGTGTTAATGGTTACCTGTTTACGTTAGAGTATCCATAGGCATATGAGATTATTTTAGTGCGTGATGACCTAGGGCTACTACATTTTAACCTCTGTATATAACTATAACCTTTTAATTTGAGTGTTCTCTGATATTATTGATACTGTTATGTTGATCCCTTTGTAACTCGAGCCTGCTATACATGATAATATTCTGTTACCATTGTCAGCTAAGGCTGCCATTTAAAATTTCACGGTTGGTAGCACTCTAAGGATAGGGTTACATGCGTGTATTTTAAATAGCGGCTACAGCGAACGCAAGGATCGTACTGCTATATTTACTAGTGGGCTACATGAATATTATCCGCGTTTCTCTAACCTCTTATTTACATATACGCGTAGATGCTTATATATACATTTACTTAGAAAGCCTCTACATTTTAATAGGTATTAGCTTTACTTAAAAGTTTATTAGCCTCTCTACCTTATTTCCATAACTTTAACTTGGATGCATCATCATCATTTTTATTATTGTTATTATTGTTGCTAAGTTAAAATTACCATTTAAGACCTCATGGTCAGTAGCATATTAACAACAGTGCCTATATCTTTAATAGGACCTATGCGATGCAAAACCTTCTCTAATATCTATATCTACAAGGGTATACTTTTAGCAATTTTATATGCCACTTAGCATATGTGCCGGTATCCGAATTGAGGATTGGTATACTAATTATTCCCTAGTCCACACAAGCGTATGCCAGGGGACTTTAATTTAAATCTCAATAGCTAAACCTTAGGGAGCTAGTACTTACTTAGCTTTTCACTTGCCTTTAATTTTACATTTTGATGTATAGGTAAATTTTACTCGAATCCCAAATTAATTTTATTCACTTTCTTACTTCATTTTCTAACTGTTTCCTAACTGGAATGTGTAAAAAAATAAATACACAAAAACATGGGCAGAGGGGATTCTAACCTGTGACCCATGTGTTCAGTGCTCCAGAGTTGCTCGGCTGACCAACTGGGCAGCTGCCCGTTGTGACTTAAGTGAGGACATTATTAGGCAAGAGATGAGAGGCCACTGGGCTACCGAAACAGAGGATAGCGGTGGCGCCGTGGGGTGAGTTCGCCGGCGGCGTTTTGATGGCCGAAGAGGCAACGAACACCACCTACATGGGTTGCGCAACGCAGGTAGACGCTAGGGGTGGTGGCGCTTCGACCGGTGCGGTGGCGAGGTGGGCGGGCGGCGGTTCGGGGCGACTGGCGACGAGGTAAAACGAGGTGGCGGCGCGGGCGTGGAGGAAGAGGGCAATTGGTGGGGGCGTAAGCAAGGGAGAGGCTGGTAGGACTTACCCAAGTGGCTGGTGTGGCCGGAGAAGGGCCGAGGTGGCCCGGCACCGTGCGCGGCGGCGGCGCGGGGGAGGTTGCCGTGGCGGGCTCGCTACGGTGAGGGGGAGAGTAAGGCGGTGCTCGGGGAGGCTTGGCGGCGACCTGGGGATGCTCCCGTCGAAGGGAGTCGAGCCGGGAGGCGACGGGCATGAAACGGGGGCGGTGGCGGCGGTTTCGGCCGGCAACGGGGAAGAGGTCGCAGCGATGAGCACGGGGCACAAAAATCAAATTGGTTTGGGGAAGCCGATGCTGGGGAGTGGGGAGCTCATGGAGGTGCTCAGGGGGTCTTATAGAGGGCCGAGCGATGCTGGCATCGGGAAGCCGCTCGCGCGGTCATGTCCGTGCGCGGCAGAGCAGTGGCGGAGCAAAGCAAGAAATCTTGCGAGAGGATACGGTATGATGGCCTGCGCTGCGCGTGGAGTGGCAGAGAGGAGGCGCCGCGCGCGTGATGAACCCGGGCGGCGCAGGGCACGATGGCCACCAGGAGGAGGCGACGCGGACGAACGCTCGGCCACAAGAAAATGAAAGGAGGAGGGAGAAGGAGCTGGTGCGGAGCTCGGCGCGCGGAGGCGCAGAGCGGGGATGCGACCGGGCACTGGCGGAGGGGACGCGGCTGCAGGGCAGGGAGGCGCAGGCGCGAGGCGACGGGCGCTACGGCGCTGCCGTCAGAGCGAAGAGGGGACGGGAGAAAAGAAAAGGAGAACGAGTGGAGGAAGAGAAGCCAACGCGCGGAGGGTGCAGAGAGATCGGGGGAGAGAAAAGAAAAGGATTGGGCCCACATGTAGGAGAGGAAAAATTGAATAAGAGAAGCATGAGAAATTTTTAGCCATTTTTATTTTTAAATCTTAAGTTTTTAATTTAAATTTCTGTTTTTTCCCCATTTAAGATTGTCCCTTTCAATTTTTGCATGACATTTACAATTTAGATTTTTATTATTTAGATGTGGGTTCTTTTATACATATATATACTCTTTTGGCCATTGCTTCTCTTTTAATTAAGTAAATTGAATTTCATATTTTTATTTATATTATTTAACATCAGTATTGTTTTTTTTACCTTGGGCATTACTTTTCAGTACATTAATTTATATTTCTCAAAACTCAAAAGATTTCAAATAAATATTCAAAAGCAATTTGGAATGCTAGCAAATTTCAAGAAAAGTTTGTTAAAATCCCCATATTTTCGAACACTCAAATTTTTGGATGTTACAAACCTACCCCCCTTAAATGAATCTCGACCCCGAGATTCCGGTAGAGTAGAAAGAAGCAGGTAGGGTTATATTGGCTAGCAATGGGTTTCAGGTGTTGCTCGACGTATAGTTCCTTAGCTTCACAGAGGGATGAAAATCTGCACAATAGGGGTTTAACATTGGAGAAGTCAAAAAAAGAAGAGAGATACCTTGTTCTCCTGGATAAGTCGTAGACTTCCAATTACTTGTTCTTTGACATTGTTGTCTTCATGTCATCATGGAATGGAGTAGTTGCATCGCCTATTGGACATCTGGTTGTAGAAGTTCATATTAGTAGGTGGGTAGCAATGGTCTGTGCCCTAAGGGTTGAGGACCTTAGGAATGCAGAGGTGATTATGGACGTATCTTTATGGTGGCCTTTCACTTCTATTGGGATCCCGCTCTTAGTCTTTAGATTTGCCAAGCATGACCATTTTAGCTAATGGTACGTTTTGTAGTCTTCATTACTAGAAGATTTCTGGCCTTGCGAATCCCTTTGTACTAGTCTGATCAGCTCTAAGTCTAGGTGGTTGCAACTCCAACTATACGTCGCAGCGGTTCTTCGGCATTTCTATCTCATAGTGCTACCCCCTTAAAATAAATGCCACTAATCATTATTTGTCTCTCCTAGCTCAATGTATGATGGGTCCTGTGGCGAGTTGGGGACTCATCCGTGGTTCTTCGGCTGCTTGATCAGTAATAGGTTTTGGGAAGCACTCTTTAGGTTAGCGGTCTTGTCTTCCACAGGGAAAACATATGGCCTCGCTCACAGGATATTCGCCAGGGTGATGGTCGTCTTCGTGGTTGGGAATAGTCTACAGAGCATTGGTAGGTGCAAGGTCTTTTCTCTTCATATCATCGACACATTCCTTGCCATTCTGTGTAGTCGGCGGCGATTTGATCTATGGGACCTCCTAGTGAGTGAGGAGAGAGTGTTAGCAAGACAGAGTCTCGTGTCTTGGTCTTTGGTGATCCATCACTTTGCTTCAGCAGACTTGACTGGGTTTGTAGTAAACAGGGTGAGAGGGAATAGCATAAGGTGAGGATTGAATCGCAGAGATGAGGCATTCTAAACCCATTCTAACTTTAAAAGAGCACATCCAGGAAACTGGAGTGATACTGAGCCACACAAATTTTTAAAAAACAATATTTTCCTGTGACTGCGAAATAGAACGCCCGAGGGCAAGAAGGCGGTGCACAGGGTCCAACAAAATCTTGCGACAGTACAACGTCTACTCGGGAAGGCACACATAAGGAAGCACAGGGTTTATCTGCGTAGTCCGTTTAGAACGAGACTACGTTATCTTCATGACCATCTTCGACGTTCCTAACCTTAGATTTTTGGAGTGAGGGTACCAGAAGAGGAACGAAAATTTTCTTTTGTAATCAATAGAAATAAGTGGAAAGTATTTGGGGTTAATCTCATTGGTTTTAGCACTCACTCTCTCTCTCTCTCTCTCTCTTGTAAATGATCCTTGTAGCAAAATGGATTTTTTTTTACCATGGGTAAGTAAACCAAACTTGGAAAATATGTTTCTACCAACATAGTTTTATTTTTGAAAACAAGGCCCTTTTTTAGGGAAAAGCTTTCGAGAAATAACATTATTTTGGGCTAGCTAAGAACCAGGGTGAATTTTGATTAAGTGTTCGGTAAGTAGTTTGGAACTTACAAAAATTTCCTTGAAAGATCAGGTTTGGTAAAAATGAGTTTGAAAATGACTTTTGTAAACAATTCAATATTTGATCCTCCAAATATGAAATAATTTAATTTTTTTAAAAAAAATGAGTTTCAAATTTAAGTTTTTGGGTAACTTGGCCAAAAGTAGGTTAAAGAAAGTTTACAAGAGGAGTACTGGATTTTTTTTTCGCTTTGAATTTGGGGTAAGAGAGCTTTAGAAGTATAAATGGCTAGGGTAGCATACAGATGAGAGGGAATCATCTAAGAGAGATGGGAATCAGCAGTATAACTTATATTTTTTTTGAAAATAGTATTTTAAAGAAATATTTCTAATCATGAAACTAACGGCCAGGCTAACTAGGTCACGACCTGCAGTTGATATGCTCTGATACCATCGCTGTCAGGACCCAGATATTAACATCCGGATTCCTCTGTGATTACTGCACTATTCCCTGGATCAGTAGATAGTGCTCACAGTCACAGTAATGAATATCAAAATGCATATCATGCGGAAGCGTAAAATTTAATAGTAGACTTACTCATGGGCCGATTAGGCCGAAATCATTAAATTGCAGCAGCGGAAGAACGAAGCACACAGATGGGACCTTCAGGACATGCCCACAGGCAGCCAACTGGAGGTTCGCGACCTAGCTCTTGACATCTTCATCTTCTCTGCCAGCTTGTCCAATCTTGTTGCTGCGGTGCAGTGACTTGATTCCTGATTCTGAATTTTGCCGCAAAAGCGAGCGTGAGCACTCCGACCCCGTGCTCCGCGAGCCAATACACAGAATGCAAATAAATAGTATGCATGGCTTAACAAAGGAGAGGCTCGGGCTATTTTGTTTTGCGTAGAGTGCTTTTGAATACAATTAATTAAAAAGCCCTATGACTTAGCAATTTTGGAACAAATCATAATGTACCAGGAAATGCATTATTAATATCGTTTCAGATTCCATCCACCGTTACATGGCATCTGCACCATATAGCAATTTCTTCAGCGTTATAGCCGCTTAACTTACCACTGGGACGACACCCAGGACAATTCCAAACCAGGGCAGTCCTTCGCCCTTCACTTTTCTATTCCCACCCACAAAACATTTTTAAATAGAACTATATCTGGTTAAGTTCCCATGTCCGCCCTTGACCGTGGGCACGGCTATTCGAATAGTTTTGACTCTGCAGAGTTTGTACACTTTCACCACAAGAGACAATCAACTCATTGCCCCACACGATTCCTTAGAAGTGTGGTTGAGCAGACCATCACAGTGACTTTTCAAAGTATCTAGTCCTTTCTCTCATCCCACTATATGGGCTTCTCCCATTTGCGATGGGTCCCATCTAATTGCACGGGATGTTTCTCACTGCTACTAGCGTACGGGCTCCCCTCCCCTCTGCGCTAGTACGACTGAGAAACTTCACCCTACCTGGTGTCCCTTCAGGCCCCCTTGCCATAGCATAACCCCATCAATCCACTACCAGTGAGATGAGTCCGGGATTTCGATAAGTCTACTTAGCCAAGTTGTACTTTACAGACTTGTGGTTGTACTGTTTTACACGGGTTGACATGACAAGATTCAGTTCTTATTGGTATCTGGGCGGTTCTACCACAAACCACACTCTCGTGCACCGCTGCACCATACCCCCGAACCATCCGCCCAGATAAATAAGCAAGTTGAGGTTTTTGGAAGCATAAAATAACAATGTCAACAAATATCAGTCATTTCCACCATGACTGCCCAACCAATTTTTCTCAGGGTTAAAAGTGATGCTTGGGCGCTCTCGCGCCCATGATTATCTAAGCGATACTAAGCAAGGCATATTTTTAGGGACTTATTTTCGAAAGGTTACTATTATAATTTTGCTACGGCGACAAGGTTCACACATTCAAATATTCCAAAGGAGGTGTAATATTAATCAAGCAACACTGGACATATAACTAAGATCTTAAGTTAAACATGGATTTGCATATAAAATAACAGCATGCAATTTGATAATTTAAACATAAATAATTTGCGAAAAATGTAGGTTCAACATGATCAAAGTATTGACTCGCCTGGGCGGTTTACCGCGGTCTTGAGCTCACACAATGCTTTATCTTGATCTTTTGGTCTCTATCTTCACTTTGAGCTTGATCTCGCTTGATCCGTTGAATCTTCACGACTTCCAATTTCTAATTACGCTACGGACGACTGAATCCAAATAAAAGCAAATAACTCAAAAGATCCAAATAAATCCGAGCAAACTCAATTTAGATTTATTATAGGTTAATGTGTGATTTGGTGATTTGTAGCAAGGTTGGTAATAGCATACAACGACTCGATCTTTTTGTTAATAGCTCCCTCTATTATTTTTGTATTTATTAAGGGAGTTCCATGAGTCGAGACGGACATACGTGTAGGTGTTCTCAAAGACGACGTCTACGACTTTTAGCTTATTGGATTAATTCTCATTACTAGTAAATGGGATATGTAGCATTTTATTCGACCCTAATTATTCGTGTTAATGGTTACCTGTTTACGTTAGAGTATCCATAGGCATATGAGATTATTTTAGTGCGTGATGACCTAGGGCTACTACATTTTAACCTCTGTATATAACTATAACCTTTTAATTTGAGTGTTCTCTGATATTATTGATACTGTTATGTTGATCCCTTTGTAACTCGAGCCTGCTATACATGATAATATTCTGTTACCATTGTCAGCTAAGGCTGCCATTTAAAATTTCACGGTTGGTAGCACTCTAAGGATAGGGTTACATGCGTGTATTTTAAATAGCGGCTACAGCGAACGCAAGGATCGTACTGCTATATTTACTAGTGGGCTACATGAATATTATCCGCGTTTCTCTAACCTCTTATTTACATATACGCGTAGATGCTTATATATACATTTACTTAGAAAGCCTCTACATTTTAATAGGTATTAGCTTTACTTAAAAGTTTATTAGCCTCTCTACCTTATTTCCATAACTTTAACTTGGATGCATCATCATCATTTTTATTATTGTTATTATTGTTGCTAAGTTAAAATTACCATTTAAGACCTCATGGTCAGTAGCATATTAACAACAGTGCCTATATCTTTAATAGGACCTATGCGATGCAAAACCTTCTCTAATATCTATATCTACAAGGGTATACTTTTAGCAATTTTATATGCCACTTAGCATATGTGCCGGTATCCGAATTGAGGATTGGTATACTAATTATTCCCTAGTCCACACAAGCGTATGCCAGGGGACTTTAATTTAAATCTCAATAGCTAAACCTTAGGGAGCTAGTACTTACTTAGCTTTTCACTTGCCTTTAATTTTACATTTTGATGTATAGGTAAATTTTACTCGAATCCCAAATTAATTTTATTCACTTTCTTACTTCATTTTCTAACTGTTTCCTAACTGGAATGTGTAAAAAAATAAATACACAAAAACATGGGCAGAGGGGATTCTAACCTGTGACCCATGTGTTCAGTGCTCCAGAGTTGCTCGGCTGACCAACTGGGCAGCTGCCCGTTGTGACTTAAGTGAGGACATTATTAGGCAAGAGATGAGAGGCCACTGGGCTACCGAAACAGAGGATAGCGGTGGCGCCGTGGGGTGAGTTCGCCGGCGGCGTTTTGATGGCCGAAGAGGCAACGAACACCACCTACATGGGTTGCGCAACGCAGGTAGACGCTAGGGGTGGTGGCGCTTCGACCGGTGCGGTGGCGAGGTGGGCGGGCGGCGGTTCGGGGCGACTGGCGACGAGGTAAAACGAGGTGGCGGCGCGGGCGTGGAGGAAGAGGGCAATTGGTGGGGGCGTAAGCAAGGGAGAGGCTGGTAGGACTTACCCAAGTGGCTGGTGTGGCCGGAGAAGGGCCGAGGTGGCCCGGCACCGTGCGCGGCGGCGGCGCGGGGGAGGTTGCCGTGGCGGGCTCGCTACGGTGAGGGGGAGAGTAAGGCGGTGCTCGGGGAGGCTTGGCGGCGACCTGGGGATGCTCCCGTCGAAGGGAGTCGAGCCGGGAGGCGACGGGCATGAAACGGGGGCGGTGGCGGCGGTTTCGGCCGGCAACGGGGAAGAGGTCGCAGCGATGAGCACGGGGCACAAAAATCAAATTGGTTTGGGGAAGCCGATGCTGGGGAGTGGGGAGCTCATGGAGGTGCTCAGGGGGTCTTATAGAGGGCCGAGCGATGCTGGCATCGGGAAGCCGCTCGCGCGGTCATGTCCGTGCGCGGCAGAGCAGTGGCGGAGCAAAGCAAGAAATCTTGCGAGAGGATACGGTATGATGGCCTGCGCTGCGCGTGGAGTGGCAGAGAGGAGGCGCCGCGCGCGTGATGAACCCGGGCGGCGCAGGGCACGATGGCCACCAGGAGGAGGCGACGCGGACGAACGCTCGGCCACAAGAAAATGAAAGGAGGAGGGAGAAGGAGCTGGTGCGGAGCTCGGCGCGCGGAGGCGCAGAGCGGGGATGCGACCGGGCACTGGCGGAGGGGACGCGGCTGCAGGGCAGGGAGGCGCAGGCGCGAGGCGACGGGCGCTACGGCGCTGCCGTCAGAGCGAAGAGGGGACGGGAGAAAAGAAAAGGAGAACGAGTGGAGGAAGAGAAGCCAACGCGCGGAGGGTGCAGAGAGATCGGGGGAGAGAAAAGAAAAGGATTGGGCCCACATGTAGGAGAGGAAAAATTGAATAAGAGAAGCATGAGAAATTTTTAGCCATTTTTATTTTTAAATCTTAAGTTTTTAATTTAAATTTCTGTTTTTTTCCCCATTTAAGATTGTCCCTTTCAATTTTTGCATGACATTTACAATTTAGATTTTTATTATTTAGATGTGGGTTCTTTTATACATATATATACTCTTTTGGCCATTGCTTCTCTTTTAATTAAGTAAATTGAATTTCATATTTTTATTTATATTATTTAACATCAGTATTGTTTTTTTTACCTTGGGCATTACTTTTCAGTACATTAATTTATATTTCTCAAAACTCAAAAGATTTCAAATAAATATTCAAAAGCAATTTGGAATGCTAGCAAATTTCAAGAAAAGTTTGTTAAAATCCCCATATTTTCGAACACTCAAATTTTTGGATGTTACACTTGGGTCACTCCAAGCACCTCTGTAGCCACCTTCCTAATACGAGTTGCCATCTCTGTCCATATACTATTCGCTTCGTTGTTCGCTTCTCCCACATCCCACGTCCCTTTCATGACCATCCTCTTCTTAAATGCCTGTGCGATATCTCCTTTGAGTTTCCACCACTTCGTCCTCGTGGCTCTGGCAACCTTAGCTTGTTGAACCCGTAATCTAAAACGAAAGTCGGAGACTACCAACTTATATTACTGGACAGCACACTCTTCAGGTATAACCTTACAGTCTATGCAGGCTCGTTTGCCCTCCCTCCTAACAAGAACAAAATCGATTTGGGTAGAGTGCTGACCACTGCTAAAGATAACTAAATGAGAATGTATCTTTCTAAAGAAAGTCTTAGCTATCATGAGATCATAGACTACGGCAAAGTTTAAGATATCTTCTCCCTCTTGATTCCTATCACCATAACCAAAACCCCTATGCACCCTTTGAAACCCTCCACTAGTTGTACCGACATGGCCATTGAAATTGCCTCCTAAGAAAATCTTCTTATTGATAGGCACACTTCTAACCATGTCATCTAGGTCTTCCCAAAATTGCCTCTTAGCGGTCTCATCCAACCCTACTTGCGGAGAATTTGCACTAACAACATTCAAAACCAAATCACCAAAAATTAGCTTGACTAGGATAATCCTATTCCCCTGTCTCATCACGTCGACAACTCCACTCTTGAGGCGCTTATCGATTAAGATGCCTACTCCATTCTTGTTTTGTTCTGTTCCAGTATACCACACTTTAAAGCCAATATGCTCCACCTCCTTTGCCTCCTGACCCACCCATTTAGTCTCTTAAACACACAAGATACATATACGTCTCCTAATTGCTGTATCAACTATCTCTCTTAACTTACATGTTAAAGACTCTACATTCCAACTACCCATACGAATTCTACTCTCCTCGATTAGCTTCCTTGCCCCTCACACTTGTCGAGTAAAGTGCGAAGACTCTTGCCCATTTTCCACTACATCCAGGCGCCGACGTAGCGTGTCACTAAGGGAGTGACGTCCCTGCCCATGCTCATTTATCACCACACCCGGGCTCTGATATGGCGCGTCACTAAGAGAGTTACGCCCCAACAAAACTTTTAATTTGGATTTCATTCTATGAAAAGATGGCATGATGTTTACGTTGGCTTACCAAGTCAAATACAACCCTCCTTTTTTTCTGGTTTAGGACAGGCTATGTAGAAAACTACATAGGCTGAGTTTAATCGATGCTCTAACAAATTCTGTATGAGTTTCAAAAAGGAAGAAAGTTTTTCTCCGCAAAAAGAAGGAAAAGATAGTAGTAATAATCTGAGGATGCCCCCCTGCTTTCAGCTGTGTTCCTGCACCATACATATTTCCATGCTACGCTCCTACACAGTTTTGCCTTGTTTTTTTACATGACACTCTTTTCAGCCAAGACAATTAGACAAACCCAAACCAAAAACTCCAGCCCAATTCCAGTACCAGTCGTCCCATCTTTCACTGGTAGCTGCCTCTGAGCTCAAGCAAGAACGCCACACAAGGACACACGCCGCCTCTGCCACCACAACAACACAACAAATGAACCGCCACCAACCTTACCACTCCCATGGTCACCATCATCCATCACCTCCATGCGAAGGTTACTCCAATCTGAAGTTATACCACCACCGCTGCTCACCAAGCCGGGCATGCTTCACATGCACGCCGGCGGAGTGCGGTCACGCATCATCACCCCTGGACAAACGGTGAAACGTAAATGAGCGTCCAGGCGGCCCTCGCTCGCTACAGACGGCGAGGCTCACGGGCAGCCTGCGCGCGCATTGGCTGATCCTTGGCACCACTCGCCATAAGAAGCCCACCACGCTCGCCCTACGTGCTGCTGGTGCACTGCTGTCTCTGCGTCCTCATCCGTCGGTAGCATTGCGTTAGCTCCCATGGGGCTCTGCCTGTCTGTGGCCCTGTGGAAGGAGAAGGTCTACGCCGACGGCCGGGCGGTACGGCGGAGCGACGTCGTGACCGACGAGGTTGCCGGCGTGATGGGTGGCGGCGGCTGCGAGTATGGGCTTCTGGGGGGTGAGGTGCTGGAGGTGGAGGAAGCGGTGGCGCCGACGACTGCGGGTGCGAAATGTGGAGTGCATGGGGCTGCCGCCGGTGGCACGCCGGCGCGGCCGATATGGCAGAGGAGGGTGCTGATGGGCGTCAAGTGCCAGATGCCGAGGTTCAGCGGGATGATACTGTATGATGAGCGTGGCCGGCCGGTGTGCAGTGGCATCCGTGACAGGGCTCGTGACCAGGTGAACATAATCTCTTGCAAACTGATCGAAAATGTCTCAGATCGAGCTGTGCTGTTACAAGTAGTAGCAGTATTGTCTTCAGTACATTATACATCCATCC
Source organism: Dendrocalamus latiflorus (assembly GCA_017311315.1). Classification (NCBI taxonomy): domain Eukaryota; kingdom Viridiplantae; phylum Streptophyta; class Magnoliopsida; order Poales; family Poaceae; genus Dendrocalamus; species Dendrocalamus latiflorus. Next base: position 29,992,057 of record CM029634.1, read on the forward strand.
ATCAATCACGTGCTCTTACTGAATGTCTGTTCATGTCTGCAGGAGAAGCATGCGGCGGCTATCACCGTGCTGAGGGACATGCTCTAGCCTAGCCGGCCACTAGACAGTGGCATATGTGCTCCTCTGCTTCCTGTTTAGAACTTTACTATATGTGTACATCTTTGTTTTTCGATTTGATCGACTGCATGCGTTTCAGTTTGTATGGGGAGGCAATAAAGTTTGTCATCGGGTGTCCAGTGAAGCTATGGTCATGTTCAGGGAAAACAATTTCGGTTTAGACAAATTTTTGTACCCTCCGAGAAAACTGAATTTCAGAAATTACAATAATTTTTCAGAAAAATTCGATCGAAATATTCAAAAATACAATTTGAATTCAAAAAATTACCAAATCTCCGTTTTGAATTCAAGAAATTACTAAATCCTGACGCCGCCTCTACACTATGGCCGCCTCTCTCTCTCTCTCTCCCTTTGCTGGTGCTGCTCCCTATCCCTTGCTGGCGTCGCCTCCCTGCTTCTCCGGTGTTGGCGCCGCCGCACTGCCTTCTCCCATGCTGTGCCACGCCACCTCTCCCCGTGCTGCCTCTTCTCGTCATGGGGAAGGCCGATGTCAAAGGAAACTGGTGCCTGGTGCTGACTCAGTGGTGGGCTGTGGCAAGGGATACTGGTGTCTGGTGGTTGGGCCAATTGCTGACTGCTGCTATTCAGTACAGGAATTGATTGGTTAGGTTGAAAAAATCAAAATCGCCCAAATTTTTTTTAACTGGATTGGGTTTTTTGGGGTAGGCCGAGAAATCCAAATTTTGGTGAATTTCATGAATTTTGACCGAAATTATTTTCTTTGTTTATGTTTTTTGGCTGCGGCTGATAGCTTTTACCTGCGCTTTTCTAGAAGGTGGTAGACGGCTATGCTCAGGAAGCCGTTTGAAGAAACAATCCTGTTTATGTTGACTTTCAAAAAACTAAAACCAAAACAAAAAAATTCCAAAGAAATCAAAACAAAAGAAAAGCCAAAAAAGGGGCCTATAACTGTCTGAACGGAAACTCTTAGTGATATTATGATACGAGGATACACCAGGAGTTTGGCAAGCAGGGTGTTGCAAGCGAACTAGAAAGTGGAGAAGACGGCCGCTGTTGATGTTTGATTGGCTCTCGACTCTGGAGTATTATTCAAGTATTGTTTTGTCTATACAAAATTCTAAAAAAGTACGTTGTTGTCAAATCGTAATGCAAATCCGTGGGACAACACTAATGTTACGCTATCTTACAGGGAAAAGTTCATGTTACCATCTCAGCTATCACCAAAGCTCACTTTTTGACGCTTAACGTATGGAGGAATTATGCGAGAAAGGACGTGTACATGTGAGAGGCATCACGTGGCGAGAGCGCAATGCGTTCTTTTTTCTGCCGTTGATAGCTGGCATCACGTGGTGAGAGCGCAATGCGTTCTTTTTTCTGCCGTTGATAGCTTATGACAATATAGTTTTTGGTATTAGCATAAATATTTATATGAATAAATTAAATATTAATAAGGTAATAAATAGTTTTAAAAATACTATCTTAATAAGCAGTGGCGGACCCAGGATTTTACCAAAGGGTATGCCGCACTAAAATTTTCGTATGCAATTCGATAAAACCATTTGCCAATTCGGTAAATAATTGTAAAATTTACACTACAGATTGTTCTAAATACATTCTTATATATATAAATGTAAATTCAGTAATACCTCAGAAGTAAATATGGCTACTCATCCTTAATCGAACGTTGGGAAAGTGGCTTTTAGAAAGAAGAGGTGAGCGGTGGGGAAGTAGAGAAGAGATGCGTGCGCGAGATGAGAATGAGAAAAGTAAGGTGTATGATATGCCTGTGACCTACTGTCTTATTCCCGAACCGAGACGGGAGTGAGATGAGTAAAGAAACCGCTACAAAAATCTAAATATTTATATTAGCTTTTGACATCCAAAAGAAATCAATATAATCGATCAAAAGGCGAAAGACTTGTCTCGCACATGCATCATGCATGCATCCGGATCGATCGAGGAGTTAGCTCACCACCCGGCAAAAGCATCGACCTGCAGCTAGCTTATATGCTAAGCCTATACTCCGTTCATTTTACTCAGTCATTTTAGAATACGTACAGTCAGTACTTTGGTATAAATTTGATTATAAATATACATTAAAGTATTTAGATCTGTACATCACATGAAAATATACTAGTTGATTTATCATCGATAGTACCTCCATATCACTGTATTCTTAATATTTTTTAACATATATAAGAAAAAATTAATAGTCAATCCATCGATAAAAGTTTGGCAAGAGAGTGGTGTCTTCTTTCATAAACAATTAACTTATAGCGGATTGTACTCCATTAGTTAACTTCAAAAGAGCACAACTCCATGACAAAGGACATGAAATTAGCATGCATGCTAATCACGCTCATTTAACTTGAACTGTATGTGTTCTATGTTGTGCATGCAACACATACTACAACCAATACTTACAACTGAAGTATGTAGTATCAATTTATATCTATTTTGAACGTAGGAAATTTTCAAGAATACAGTTTTCTGCGAAATTCCTAGGTTCTAACCATGAGCCCCCAAACATAAACCAACTATACTAGCATGTTTGTGCATCATACTGTGTTACTCATACTGTGATACTGAGTACTGACATATATAGCTAGGGCGATACTCGATACACACATTTTACATTATCAGATAGACTGATACTAGTATATATGTTACTGCTGGGGACTCATGCATGCCTGCCGCCACTGTGATTTTGCTAGCCGCTCGATTTGAGGTCCTGCTTCTTCCACCGGATGAAAGCCGCTGCCGCCTTGTCGATGTCTTCCACTGCGCCGCCGCCCTTCCCCGGCAGTACCGAGTTGATGATCATCTGGCTCATGCCGCGGCCGTCCGCCGCCGCCGGAAGGTACTGCCGGGACGACTTCCCCGCCGACGGCGGCTGGTTATCTCGATTGTTCCTCACCCTCTGGACACGGATTTCTCCTGCTTGCGACATCTATCTATCGCAGCGAGACTTGGAGACAGCAGGCAGTTCGGCTGGGCCCCAGGGTATGCCGTGGCCCACTCGGCATACCCTGTGGGTCCGCCCCTGTTAATAAGCCGTTTCAAAAAAAGATAAAGATTTTATCATATTTATTTATTTAAAAAAATTATAAACTATAAACTAAATGAACTAACCCGCGCACACCTTTTTCATGGTGTCCTGCTAGTGTTGTGCATAACTATAAATTATAAACTATAAACTAAATGAACTAACCCGTGCACACCTTTTTCATGGTGTCCTGCTAGTGTTGTGCATAACTCACGCATCAAGGTGTCGTCAAGCCGTGTTCACCATTGAGCATCGCTGGTTGCTAGCAGAGCATGCTCACATATCAGACGAGCACCAGGTGAATTATGATGTTGCCCTCAATCCTCGTTGAACCACCATGTCCGCCGTGAGTGACGCAATAGTGAGTGACGAACATCAATGGCTGGGATGTGGCAAGCGCACCGTTGTTGATGACAACAATATCAATGGTTGAGAGATTGGTGCCAATCCGAGGAATCAAGTTGGATTTTCAAGAGACAAGAATCGGTCAACATAATGGGAACGTCGGCATATGGTGCCTACAAGGCGATTGGGAGGTGTGATGTCCATCCCCTTTCCCTAGAGTAAATTGATTTTTCTTTTCTTCAAATTTTCGACTCACCGATGGCTAGTTCATACCAAATTATTATGAAAACCTAAAAACGTCTCCCCAAATCTATACCATTAAATATTTAATACTAGGTTGATTGAAAAGGCCCATGTTTTAATTAAGTCAAGTAAATAAATTCAAGCATTCAAACGTCGGTTTCTCATTTCCCCGTTCCTAGAACCAGATTTATGCGGGAAGAAGAAAACAAATCAAAAATTCCCATCCCTGCCTCCTCCAAAACCCCAGTAGCAATGATCCTGTAGGACCAGTATGGCAACAAAGGAAAGGGTCAATGGTGCCTTCAAATTTTTCCCAAGTATTCACCGATCATTTAGCTCGATAGCTACAGAGCCATAAGATTAGGATTAAGTATTTGTGTGAATGAATTAAATGTTAATAAAATGATAAATAGTTTAAAAAATATTGTCTTAATAAGCTGTTTCAAAAAAACAATAAAGATTTTATCCTATTTGTTTGTTTAAAAAAATTATAAACTATAAACTAAATGAACTAACCCGCGCACACCTTTTTTATGGTGTCCTGCTAGTGTTGTGTATAACTAAAAATTATAAACTATAAACTAAATGAACTAACCCGTGCACACCTTTTTCATGGTGTCCTGCTAGTGTTGTGCATAACTCACTGTCGTGGCTACAGGCCAAACAGGGAAAGAGGGAACTGGTAGGAGAGGAAGAGGAGAGCCAGATCTGTGGAGAGGTGGTGAGAATGAGAGGAGGATGTCCCCCTTTGCCCCTCCTGGGGGTTTATATATATGAGTGGGGTAGAATGGGAAATCCCCATTCTACCCCTTAGTATTTACAAAGGATGAGGGTACATTGGTATATTTACACTGGTATATTCTTCTACACTATTGGGCCTATTACATGTTGGACTAGTTGCACGGCCCAGTCACGGGGGGTTGGGCCACCCCTACAACACTCACGTAGCAAGGTGTCGTCAAGCCGTGTTCACCATTGAGCATCGCTGGCTGCTAGCAGAGCATGCTCACATATCAAACGAGCACCGGGTGAATTATGATATTGCCCTCAATCCTTGTTGAACCACCATGCCGCATCAACATCTGCACACGGTGCCTACAAGGCGATTGGGAGGTGTGATGTCCATCCTCTTGCCCTAGAGCAAATTGATTTTTCTTTTCTTCAAATTTTCGACTCACCGATGGCTAGTTCATACCAAATTATTATGAAAACCTAAAAAAGTCTCCCCAAATCTATACCATTAAATATTAAATACTAGGTTGATTGAAAAGGCCCATGTTTTAATTAAGTCAAGTAAATAAATTCAAGCATTCAAACATCTGTTTCTCATTTCCCCATTCCTAAAACCAGATTTATGCGTGAAGAAGATTCCCATCCCCCCTCCTCCAAAACCCCAGTTGCAATGATCCTGTAGGACCAGTATGACAACAAAGAAAATGGTCAATTGTGTCTTTAAATTTTTCTCAAGTATTCATTGATCATTCAGCTCGATAGCTATAGAGTTATGAAGATTAGGATAAAACGTTAACACAAAAACTACCAAAATAAGAACCCAAACCAGCCCAAAACAATCGGGTGGACAATAATTTCGGTTTGGTGAACAATGAAAAATAACATTATTTCAAATCCAAAAATCCACAAAACTTTTGATCTATATATCCAAAAGATTTGAAACTTGAACCAAGCTTAGATCATGATCTTAAGAACCCATCCCAATAAAAAAAATCTTGAAAGAACTAAAAAGAATTGGAATCTTTTGGTCCATGAAGCTTTGATGCACCAAAACCGGGCTAAAAAATTAAAATTGAGTTAACTCTCAAACCAAAACTCCAAAATACTTAACATTTGGTATACAACTTATCTAGGATGTCAGAAACCTATTTTAATCAATGATCAATAAAATCGTTACCAAAGTTCTGACCTTTTTTTGTTTGAAGGTTGCACCAAAATCGGTCAAAAAAAACCAAAAACAGTGAGTACGACATGTTCGTGGGTGAATGATAGCTAAGATGGATGTAGATGTATTCCCATATGTTATAGCAAGGTCAAATCACTCGGAGAGGTCAAATCAAGCAAAAACTGAGCAACTTCAAGAAGTTGCCAAACCTGATGTCCAGATGAATGGGAATTGATTTCTAAGCTATATCTCCATCACTTACTCATACTTGACATCTAGCAAAATCAAGAAAGGGGAGAGGCAAAATCAAAATAAACCAAAACAAGATCAAATCAACCAAAACAAGAGCGATCCATGAGAGATGAACAAAATTGATATATTACTACTTGAGGATGAAGGTTTATAACCACTCCACCAGGAGGACAAGAGAGCACACCATAGTGCTTACAAACCGGACCTTGACCTTACACCAGATAGCATACCCCTGAACCTGGATGTATGTCTCCATTCGGCTCTTCCAGAAGGGGTAATCGATGCCATCAAAGACGGGAGGCTTGGTCGAGTACTTGTCCGTCGCCATGGCTCTAGAGACCGGTTAAGATCTATGAAGAAGAGCTAACCGGCTCTGATACCAATTGTTGGACCGAAATGGCGACAGAGGGGGGGGGGGTGAATGTCGCTCTTTAAAATGTCTCCCCAAATACTCAAATAAAAATTCTTCTCCTATAGCAATGAGTGCTATGAAGAAACAGATTCGGCTTACTGAAGACTCACATTCACAGAGAGAGAGAGGACATGGCAAATAAACTAAAACAAGTCACCAAGAAATGTCAAAAGAAAGAAACATCCAGCAGCCAAAATCCATAGGCCGGTCTGACCGCAACTGGAAGGCCGGTCTAACCGCTATGTAGCCAGCGATCAGACCGCCACTGTCTAGCCAGTCAGACCGGTTAACGGCCGCCAGTCAGACCGCCTTGAAAGGTCCGGTCAGACCGCTCCCCTGGTTCTATCAGCCTGAGAGCAGACTGAAAAATCTGAAATATGGGCAATTTTTCAGATCTTCCAAAAACGAGGAATTGAGGGTTTTGCTCCCAAAATTTTCACTATAGAGCAACACAGCAATAAACTAAATAGCAAGAAGGCTCTAGAAAACAAAGAAATCAAACTAAATATCAAGAATTTCAGATTATGGCAAAAATCTGAAATTTTGCACGACCTGAGCCAAAAACCAAATTACTCCCCAATCTTTGATCCTTTGGCCATGAAACTTTGAGGATAGCTACATAATAGCCTCTGGACTCAACATGCCAAGTTTCATGCCATCTCATGAAGGGAAAAGCGAAAAGCACCAAAACCCTAGAAATGAACTGAAGAACAGAGAAGGTCAAAAACCAAAATCTGAGATTAAATGAGATTTGCTCTTGGGAAAACTTGATCAAATGACCTTGAGGCACTATCCCAACATATAGCAATCCATTTTGCACCACACTAGCAAGAAATAACAAGAAAACAAAAATCCCAAGAATCAAGCACAGAAGACATCGAAGAACACAGGAGCACGAAAGAAAATCTTCAGAGATTTCATTCCAACAAAAGAAGATTACAGAGGAGTTCCGATACGCATGGACATTAGAACAAGAAGGATTACAAGCTCCTCAAACCATCCTCTCCCCCTCCCAAAAACAAGAACACTCCACACTACATGCTTTGGAGAGGAGATGAACACACACAGAGCACCTATGGGAGACAAGCTACAGACCACCTCTGTCCATGTCTCTTACACACACGAACTCCTCACCAACTAAAGCCTAAAACCAAAATAAACTCTCAAAGCTTCTTTTGACTCTAGCAAACCCTAACTCTCTCCAAAAGCCATGCAGCCACAAGGAGGCACCTCCTCCTTATATAGCCTTCGGCTAACGGGTCTCCAACCCGTTACGCCCGCGAAATCCTGAACGGAACCCGCTCCCACCTGTGCAGCTTTGCGTTTTTACCGAAACGCCCCTCTTGCACCTTCCGGGAAGCTTCCGCGTTCCTTGTCATCCACGACTCGCAACCACCTCGAGTTCACGCCGTCTTCGGCACACCTTGACCGTTCTGACCTCGGCACCACCTGCGCCTAGTCCGGTCCTCCGTGCCTCGCCACGACTCCGTCTCGACGTCCTGCAGCCATCACAAACAAGAAACACATCAAATAGCACCGCTCGATACATGAAAGCATAAATAGCATTAATGAACCACATTAAGCATGAAAAGAGCCCAAACCTGTCGAATCATCAGAATATGCATCCTAAACACTTTGACCAAGTCCGACTGAACCCGATTGCACCATGCAACGTCAAGGTCCGAACCACCCAAACCAAACTCGACTCTCCTAAGCCGATGTCAATTACTCATCACACACATGAGGTCTCAACCACATGGTCTCTCAATCTCCCCTTTGATGAGTATATTGATAAACTCAGAAAAAGCGCGAAGTTGAGTTTGAGAAAGAAGTCAAACATGGTCCAAAGAAAAGAGCAAAAGAGGCTCATGACCATGTCGACAAAGAAGCACTAGAGCTACACAAGGAAGAGCAAATTTTTCTCCAAAACTCTAGAAAGCTTCCCAAATGACTTTTTCTCACTATTCTCCCCCTTTTGACAATACACACATCAAGGATGCAAAAGAGGGAATAAGACATGGAATTTGATGAAATGGCTGAAGTTTGTTTATTTTAATCATGTAGAGCCATGGGAATTATCCAAGATGACCAACAAGTATTACACCAAGCCATAACACATAAACATGCTATCTAGATCATGACAAGACATGTATAAGCTAGCTAAACCAATTAAGTCACAATCTGAAATTTTAGTGTAAAGTCTTAGCATGTCAAGTCATCCATGATCATAGTCTAGCTAGAGGTATCCAAGGATGATGCAAACCATATCAATAAGCTAAACGGAACCAAGAAGCTAGTATTGAGTCAAATTAGAGTGCTACAAGCTCAAGAGTGAAACATTTGTTAAAGTACTTGTAACCTTTGAAATTTTAGCAAATTGAGCACATTTAACATGTTTTTCTTTACAAATCTCATGATTGTTGCCAATCAGATTTTTGTTTTGTCAAGTGCTAGATCTCAAGCCTTATGCGACCACTCCAAGCAAGAAGCTTAAGAAGATGGTCTAGGTCATCCAAAACTCCCACTGAGTTCATGCCTAGTGCAATGGCAAGCCGTCTCATGAGAAAGAATTGGTGAGATCAGTTTTTTCGCACAAAAGAGATCTTTTTACTTTCATAAAAGATTGCACTAACTTATGCATCATCAAGAACTAACATAGCTCAATCTAAAGCTCAATAGAGATTCATCGTTTAACTCAGCCTATTTAACATGGTATGAATCATAAAAGGATAACTCAAGAAAGACTAGTCTCGAGTGCTAACATGACAAGTTTTAGCTCAATTTGAGCAAGTTTAATTAACTTATCATGGCAAAAGCTAGTCTACACATAAGAAGTCATGATAAATCTAGCAAATAAGCATAAGTCATGGCAAGGTGTAGAGCATTGTAAACATGTCATAACAGGATAATAATCAAGGCTCAATGTAGTTATATTACAATGCAAAATGCTGAAATGCAAGAAAATCCAGCTCCCCCTCAACATGAGATGCCACTATTAGTTCAAGTAAAGTTATGTCAACAATAAGATCTAGAAGCTCCCAAATGAACTCCCCCTGAACCAAGGTAATAAAATCGAGAAGTTGGCAATAAAAACAGAAAGGACAGTCCTTAAAGCAAATACAAGATATAGCAGATATTATAGCTCAGACTGACTCTCATCTACCCCATGAGACTCTAGGACGATCAACTGATCATCTAACACGCTAAGGAGCAAACACGTACCCTGTCTACCCGAGGGTGGCCCGACCCTCGCTAGAACCTATAAGCAGTGAGTGAGCTCAACCTAGTGAGAAGAAAAACAGCTAATAAGCAGCATCCTAGAATCACAAGATAAGAGCAAGAAGTCTAAGCAGCTAGGCAAGAGAACCACTCTAACCTATGTAAGGACTAACCCCAATGCACCCTGAATGCAATGTAACAGAAAGGAGCAAGAGCATAATTAATAAGAGCGAATATCGATATGCTTGGTCCGAGAATGCTGCACTGGGTTCTTAGCAATGTTAATCGCAGAAGTGTTATCACAAAAGAGTGGAACACTGTCGATAACTAACCCAAAGTCCCGTAGGGTCGAGACCATCCAAAGCACCTGGCTGCAGCAACTGGCGGCAGCAACGTACTCGGCCTCTGCGGTGGACTGAGCAACACCAGACTGCTTCCTCGAAGACCAGGAAATGAGAGAAGTGACAATGAATTGGCAAGTGCCAGAAGTGCTCTTCTTATCTATCCTATAGCCAGCAAAGTCTGCATCCGAATAGGCTCTTAAGGAAAGACAGGAAGAGGAAGAGTACCAGATACCATAGTCGATAGTAGCTCGAAGGTACCGAAGGATGCGTTTCACCGCCTGGCGGTGAGATACGCGAGGAGAAGCCTGAAAGCGTGCACACAGACACATAGCAAAATGTATGTCTGGTATCGAGGCAGTGAGGTACAAGAGAGAGAGAGAGCCTATCATGCTACGATACTCCTTCTGATCAACTGGCTCGCCGTCCTCATCTGGGTCAAGTGTGGCGGAAGATGCCATGGGGGTTGACACAGGCTTACCATCACTCATATCAAAGCGTCTCAGGAGGTCACGAGTGTACTTGCCTTGATGCAAGAAGGTACCTTCCCGAGTCTGCTTAATCTGGAAGCCAAGGAAAAAGGTCAACTCACCCATCATGCTCATATCAAACTCGGTGCTCATGACATCTGAGAACTGGGAAACGTGAGCATGAGAGGAGCCGCCAAAGATGATGTCATCCACATAAATCTGGACGAGCAGAAGATCAGTGCCATGCCGGCGAACGAACAAGGTATTGTCTACTTTACCCATCTCAAACCCATGACTCAGCAAGTAGGACTTAAGCCTCTCATACCAAGCTCTAGGGGCCTGCTTAAGTCCATACAATGCTTTGGAAAGCTTGAAGACATTGTTGGGTATTTGGGATTCTTGAAACCTTGGAGACTGTCTCACATAGACTTCTTCCTCAATAAAGCCATTGAGGAAGGCACTCTTGACATCCATCTGGTAAAGCTTGAAACCCTTAGAAGCATAAAAGGCAAGCAGGATTCTAATGGCCTCAAGTCTAGCTACAGGGGCAAAGGTCTCCTCGAAATCTAGACCCTCAACTTGGGAGAACCCCTGAGCTACCAGTCTAGCCTTGTTCCGAATGACAACCTCATCCTCACTCTGCTTGTTCTTGAACACCCACTTGGTCCCAATGACATTATGACCTCGAGGGGGCTCAACAAGCGACCAGACCTTGTTTCTCTCGAAATTCTTTAGCTCCTCATGCATGGCATTGACCCAAGACTCGTCAGACAGAGCATGACTAACATCCTTGGGCTCAAAGGTGGCAACAAAGGCAGAATGGAGACAGAAATGCGACATGCCAGACTTTGAACGAGTGACTCGCTCAAAAAGATCTCTAATAATCTACTCAGAAGGATGGTCTTTTTGGATATGTCTAGGAGGTCCTTGATGAGATGAAGAAGTGACATCTACCTCATGAGCTGAAGATGTAGGAATAGAGCCACTAGCTCCAGAAGAGGCAGAAGGCATGTGCTGATCGCCTCGTGGTGCGGTGGAAGAAGGCACCTCAAGGGGTGGATGAGGGACTGGATCGGGTAGACAACCCTCATCTCCATCGTCCTTATCATCCACAAAGATGGGCTCGGACTGCTCTAAAGAACCTGAGACATCGGGCCTAGTCCCCGGACTGGCCTCATCGAAGGTCACCTCACATGTCTCTACCATCTTACTAGACTCGCAGTTTCAAACCCGATAAGCCCGCGAAGAAGTCGAGTAACCCAGAAAGATCCCATCACACGAACGTGACTCGAACTTATCTAAGTTCCCAGACTTCAAGATAAAACACTTGCAACCAAACACACGAAAATGAGATACACTGGGCTTTCGCCCATATCTCAACTCATAAGAAGTGCGATGCAAGTGTGCCCGAAGAAAAACTCTGTTCGAAATATGGCACGCGGTGGCTATAGCCTCAACCCAAAACTTCCGCGGTGTAGAGTACTCATCGAGCATCATCCTGGCCATCTCGAACAAGATACGGTTCTTCCTCTCCACGACGCCATTTTGCTGTGGAACATGTGGAGAAGAGAACTGATGCTCTACGCCTGTCTCATCACAGAATCTCTCGAAGTAGGAATTCTTGAACTCTGTGCCATTGTCACTGCGGATCGCTCGTAAGGCACCCGGAAGTTCAACAGAAAGCCTACTGAAAAGACCTCAAAAATGTGTAAATGTCCCATCCTTCGAGGCTAAGAAAAACACCCAAGAGTACCTCGAGAAGTCATCGACCACGACAAGAACATACCACTTCCCTCATGCTGACTGCACTCGAGCTGGTCCAACTGTATCCATATGGAGCAGCTGTCCTGGTGCATCGGTCATAGTAACTGTGACCGGAGGGTGAGAAGCGGCAACCATCTTGCCGTGCCGGCATAGAGCGCAAACAAGATCTTTGACCATCTTGAGTTTCGGTAGACCACGAATGAGATCGTGGCCGCTAACTCGAGTCAAATGGTCAAATCCAATATGACCAAGTCTCCTATGCCAGAAAGAAAGATCACAGGACTCCGAAGCAACTAAACACTGGAGAGGATCACTAGAAGACTCAAAAAAATTAGCACGAAAGATCCTCTCAAAACGAGAAATCCCACAAACCAGACTACCCGAAGAATCAAGAATTTTGCAAGCGTTTTTCTTAAAGCTCACCTCGAAACCGTCATCGGTAAGCTGAGAAATAGACAGCAAATTATACTGTAGCTTACTAACCAAGGCGACATCTTTCAAAATGAAGGAATCATTAACGCGCACTGTACCTTTGGCGATGACGCGCCCAGATGAAGCGTCTCCGATGGTGATCGTCTCATCACCTGGAGCACGGGAAAGGGAAGAAAACCAACGGGAGTCTCCGGTCATGTGTCGTGAACACCCGGAGTCTATAAGCCAAACCTTTCCCTTCTCTGCCCGGCGAAGCTGAGTCAAACAGAGAGTAAAGTCTCAGTACTGGGGTAAATCAAGAGCGATTTTGGCACACAATACTGAGTAACACGTCGAGCAGATGAAGTAGTCAAACATGACTGACCTCTATCTACCCTACGCTCTCTGTCACTCAAAGAAGCAGAAGGTCTACGTGTAGACCTAAAGCTGTTGCTGGGTCCGACTGCTACGGGAGAGCGAGTCGGAGCACCGGCAACATGCTGATCACACCGCGGGTAGCCATCTCGACAGGGAAAACGAGATCTACCCTCAGAACGGCGGAAGTCACGACCAAAGGGAGCATGAGGACGAAAACCAAAAAACTCAGAGAAACCAAGTCCTCGATGCTGCCCAAACCCATCAACAGAAGCAAGCCTAGACCTCGTGTTGGTCTTAGGTGCACTCAAGGTCTAGGGCTGATCCTAAATACGCCTAAGATCACGAACACGGTCTCTACGCGCGATCTTGGCGCACTTGAAGCATCGATCGATCAAATGCCCATCCTTCTGACAGAAGGTGCAGTGGTACTTCACCTTCTGAGAGGTAGAAGTAACACGGTGAGACTTCGCCTTCTGAGAGGCCGAAGCTGCAGGGGGAATCGCCTTGCTGTCAGAAATCCCTTGGACAAAGCCCGCTCACTTAAATTGGACTTTCTCGGTCCTGGGCTCAGTCTCGATCACACCTGGTGCTATGGGTCTGAGCACGGCAGGTGGATGCTTCCTCATGTCCTCATAGAAATCGTATCTGTCGTAGGGGTGGCCCCCACCTAAGCCCAGCAGGCCTGTTAGGAGGTTATAAGAACCAGATAACATGTGTAATGACATAAGTGCCCCTAATGGGGAGGTACGGAAGTAAGGGCATAACTGTAAAAGCATACTCCATGAGAATATATGTATCAGGATGAGGGGGAGGCTGAGACAGAACACTCCCACCTCTCCACTACCATCTCTCTCTCTGTTTGGTCTGTAACCACAACAGTTGGCGCCGTCCGTGGGGAGGACGAGGACAAGCCTGAAGACCGAAGAAGAAGGATGGCACCGAAAAAAGCTTCGTCAGCGGCGGCGAAGGGAAAGAAGACGGCTGGGTCGGAGCGGCGCGTGAATACCGGGGCTTCGGCATCGGCCGCCGAAGGAGCTGGCGGCGGTGTAGGCGCGGTGGTCGCGGGCGTCGACGCTCGCGCTACAACGACTGACCCCGCCAACGCCGCTACAACGACATCCAACCCCGTCGCTGGCGCTGTAACGACAGCCCCCACCGCCCTTGTGTCGGGACCCCGGATTTCCGAACCCGGACCCTCTGTGTATTACAGCACTAGTCCCAGATCAAAGCTAGTGCACACAGTCAAACAGAAGGGAAATCATCACCATCAACGATTTATTACAATAAATAAGAGTACTGACCACCTGGTCTCATTATTACAAGGGAGGTTTAAGACCTCGCACAATCAAACACAGCGGAAGCAAATAAAACTCGAGGACGACCCATCAATTCGCCACAGGCAATTGACTGGGGAAGCGCGACCTAGTCCTCCGGGAAGAATCCATCACAGCCACAAGCGAAGCAGTAGTCGTAGTCACCTTCTTGAGCTTCAACTTCCTCTGAGATTTTATTTTTAAATGTAGCATGTGAGTACATAAAGTACTCCGCAAGTCTTGGGAAAAATGCATAGATGCAAGGCTTAACAAAGAAGGCCATATGGTTCTTTTGCACAAAGCAATATTTGAAATCTCAATTACTACTAATTATTTTCGAAGGCATTAATTTAATGAAGTAAATGTTTTAACAGAATTAACTTTCTAGCGAAGGTTCCAACTACCAACACTAGCTAACCAATTACCATTGGTCAAGTTTTAAACTGCGGGTTCCATCCACCCTCTCTGGCTCCATCCGCCAGGATTCCCTTCCGAGAGTTCCCTCCACCTTCGGAATACAAAACTTTTGATTTTAAATCCAAAACCAGAAATCTACCATGTGAATGCATTCCTTGCCCGCCCTTGACCGTGGGCACGGCTATTCGAATAGTTTTACACTCTGCAGAGGTTGTACAACTTTACCCACAAGAGATAAATTATCTTAATAGTCAACATGCTTCCTTTGGCATGAGACCCAGATAAAATATCACAAAGCCTTTCACCTACTCCAGTATAGCTAGAGACCACCCGCTGAGGTTTCACCGCAGAAGGGTTAAATCCGCCCAATCTGAAGCCCCCTCTTGCGCCATATGAGTACAGTAACCCTGTCCCTCACTATGAGTAACCAGTACGCCCTGGCACTCAATACACCACTGGTGATATCTAAACTACACCTTTATAGCTTAGTTAGCTAGGTCGTACCCATATAGACTTGTGGTTGTACGGTTAATGCTCAGTTTGGACAAACACAAGCGTCGGTCCTTAATTGACTAGGGTGGAACATACACTTATCAAGTTCTCGTGCTTACTGCACCAACCCAAACAGCCATCCACCCTAATCTAAACCAACTTTCACATTTTTTTATTTTATTTTAAAATCACAGTGACAACTCCAATTGCCACTTCACTTTCAAACACAAGGATTTAATAATAAATCATAATTTCCCATTTTCAAGATTTTCCAAAGTTATTAGATAGCATGACTAAGCATTATCCTACCATACTAACATCAACAAGTAATTATAATATTCTCATTAATGAGACAAAGGAAATTCTATGGTGACAAGGGTACATGACAATCAATTCCAATGGAGGGCATAACAAGGTTGGATTAACTACTACCTTAAGATTTGAATTATCATTTTATGTAAATAGCAATGCATAACATTTAAAATACTTTAAAACATTTCGAAAACATAGGCTCAAGATGATCAAAGGAGACTTGCCTTCTTGCAGGGTTTCTGGGTCTTCTTGCTGCTGTGAAGAGGGATCGTCGACAACGTTGGAATCTACGCGAGGAAAGACGAAGCAACAAAACAAATAAATACAAAAGAAAATTCAAATAAAATCCAAAAATTCAACAGAGGCCATAATTGGATAGATTATGATTTTAGATGAATTTAGAAATTTGAATGGCTGGAATTGGAGTTAAAATGAGAAAGTTATGCTCATTTGAAAATCTCAGATTTGAATAAATCGAGAAATTCGGAAATTTCTGACAGGTGGGACCCACTAGAGAATTAAATTTTAATCTTTTATTTTAATTCTGAGAGACTGACAGGTGGGGCCCACTGAACAGTAACCACTGGCGGTCACTGACATGTGGGACCCACTGGACAGTGAGCCCAATGAGTCAACCTCTGACACGTGGGACCCACTGGTCTTCGGGCCCACTTGCCAGAGTCCAGCACAGAGGGGTGGGACCCAGGCGGCAGTGGCCAGCGCAGGCCGGCGGCCGCTGACGGGTGGGACCCACTTGTCAGCCCGGAAATTAAACGAAAAACTCAACCTCCGCGCGCGGAGCCGGAGGCTCGATCGCGCGCCGAGGGAGTTACGAGTGAGCGCTGCTAGCCAGGGGAGCGGGGAGGCGTTGCCTACCCAATAAGGGTAGGTAACCCTCTTGAGGGGTACCTTCGGGCGTCCCGGGCAGAGATGATCGGAGGCGACGGCGTCGGCGGCGAGGGGAGGCCGGAGGTGCCCGGGTGACTCGTAGAATGTAATCCTGGCGCGGAGGGGGTTCGGTTGGAAGGGTCGGCGAAGCTTGGGGACGAACGGAGACGGCCGGCGACGAGGTGGCAGCGACGACGGCTCGGGAATTCCGATGCGACGGCGCTCCGGTGACGGGGAGGGGCGGCCGAGGGGTCGGGGAGGACCGTCCGGGCGTGAGGAAGCTCGGGGAGGCGACGACGGGCTCCGGGGATGACCGAGGCGGCGAGGAAAGCTCGCCGGAGTTGGGCGGAGCTCGAGGGGAGGAGTGGCACGGTGATCGGGCTCTAGAGGGCTCGGGAGCTGCGGTGGAGTGCGCTGGGATGCGGTGCGGGAGAAGGCGAAGCCGACGGGGGCATTTATAGGGGCTGAGGGGGAGCAGGGGCGAGGCAATTGCTCGCCGGGGCGGTCGGCCGGAAAAAGGAAGGGGAGGCGAGGGAAAGGAAAGAGGGGAGGCCAGAAGGAAGGGAGGCGCGGGCGTTGGGGATTTGCTTCCCGCCGGGGCTCAGGGATTCCAAAACCGGGGAGAGGCAGGGAAGGCAAGGCCGGATCCGGCGCGGTCTCGGTCGGCCGGCGAAAAAGGAAAGAGGGGGGGGGGAGAGAAAGGAAGGGGGCGATTCCGCGGGGGAGACGGATCCGACAGGCGGGGCCGGGGTGGCAGCGAGAGCGGGACGCGTGCGGCTGACAGGCGGGGTCCGCGGGTCAGCGAGGCGAGAGAAAGGTGGGAGCGGGCGGCTGGATGGCCAGCACGGGGACTCGGCTCATCCGAGCCGTCCACGCGTCGGGCGCGGAGGAGGGGAAGGCGGGGCTGGCTGGGCCGGGCCCGCTGGCAGCGAGGGAGAGGGAGGTGCGGCCTGGATCAGGCCGAGCGGCGACGTGGGCGGTCCTGGGCCGTCCACGCGTCGGCTGGAGGGAGAGGGGAGATTTTTATTTTTCAGAATTTGATTTCTAATTTCAGAAAAGGCTAGAAAATTATTTAGGCCTCAGAAAAATATGAAAATACCTACAAAAATTCCAGAAAAATTCACAGAAGCTCCTGGACATATTTTGGACTAAATAAAATTATTTCCAACTACTGTTGATATTTAATTTTCATATTTTGAATTACTTTTTAAGCTCTAAAAATAGTTTTTAAATTCCAGAAAATCCAGAAAGGCAAATAAAAGCCAAGTAAAATCCAATTAACTTAAAATAATTTATTTGAATTTAAATTTTTCAAAAATCCAAATTTTTGGGATGTGACAAACCTACCCCCCTTAGAAAGAATCTCGACCCCGAGATTCGGATGGACTGGGAAAAAGGTCGGGGAACTCTTCTTTTAGATCCTCTTCACGCTCCCAAGTTGCTTCCGATTCTGAATGGTTACTCCACTGCACTTTACAGAACTTGATAACCTTGCTGCGCGTACGGCGCTCTGCTTCCTCCAATACCTTGACTGGATACTCTGGATAGGTGAGGTCCTCCTTCACGTTTATTTCATCTAGAGGCATCTGCTCTTCTGGAACTCTGAGACACTTTCTTAGCTGAGACACATGGAAGACGTCATGCACCTTTGACAGCTGAGGTGGAAGCTCCAACTGGTAAGCCACTTCTCCTCGTTTCGCCACAACAGGAAAAGGTCCGATGAATCTGGGAGCTAGCTTTCCACTGACTCCAAAACGTCTCATTCCTTTGAGAGGTGACACCTTCAAATAAACATGATCCCCAGGTACGAATTCTAAGCTTCTACGTCGATTGTCTGCATAACTTTTCTGTCTGGTTTGTGCTGTTTTTAATCTGTCCTGGATTAGACGAACTTGTTCTTCTGCTTGCTTCAGCACATCTGGTCCAAACACTTGTCCTTCTCCTGTTTCCTTCCAATACAATGGAGTCCTACACTTCCTGCCGTATAGGGCTTCGAAGGGAGACATTTGCAAACTGGATTGATAACTATTGTTGTAGGAGAACTCTGCATAGGGCAAACTCTGATCCCAATTACTCTTGTTTGCCAGTACACAAGCTCTCAACATGTCTTCCAGGATTTGATTTACTCTTTCTGTTTGACCATCTGTCTGTGGATGATAAGCTGTACTGAAGTTTAAGTTTGTGCCCAAAAGTTCATGTAGTTTTTGCCAAAATCTCGAAGTGAACTGGGTTCCTCGATCTGACACAATCTTCTTTGGGATCCCATGCAAGCACACAATTCTTGACATGTACAACTCTGCAAGTATATCCCCGGAGTATGTGGTCTTTACTGGAATGAAATGGGCGACTTTTGTCAAACGATCCACTATAACCCAAATTGAATCGTGCCCTGTTTTGGTTCTTGGTAATCCAGTTATAAAATCCATACCAATTTCTTCCCATTTCCACTCAGGGATCTGCAATGGCTGCAGAAGTCCCGCAGGTCTCTGGTGTTCAGCTTTAATCCGTTGGCATACATCGCACAAGGCTACGTATTCTGCAATTTCTCGTTTCATACTTGACCACCAATACCTTCCCTTGAGATCTTGGTACATCTTGGTGCTCCCAGGATGAATTGAATATCCAGATTCATGGGCTTCCTTCAATATTAACTCCTTTACCTCTTTCTTTTCAGGTACAATAATTCTTTTCCCAAACCAAAGGGTACCTTTTTCATCCTCTGAAAATCCCGAAGCTTTTCCTTTCTTCATATTATCCTTGATCTCCTGGACATACTTGTCCTCCTTTTGAGCTGCTCTGATTTGATCTTCTAAGGTTGGTTGAACTTCCAAAGTGGCTAGAAATCCTTCCTCCACTACTTCTAGGTTGAGCCGTTGGAACTCTTCTTGAAGGGCAGGCATACTGTCCTTAATCCACAGCTTGGCACAATAACTCTTTCTGCTCAAGGCATCTGCTACCACATTAGCCTTTCCCGGATGATAATGTATTCCAATATCATAATCCTTTATTAACTCAAGCCATCTCCTTTGCCTCATGTTGAGATCGGGTTGAGTGAATATATATTTCAAACTCTTGTGATCCGTGTAAATTTCACAACGGTTACCAATCAAGTAATGCCTCCATATTTTCAGTGCATGCACTACGGCAGCGAGCTCTAAATCATGCGTTGGGTAATTTCCTTCATGGGGTCGCAGCTGCCTTGAGGCATATGCTACTACTTTTCTTTCTTGCATCAGTACACAGCCTAGTCCTTGCCTTGACGCATCGCAGAAGACTTCAAAATCCTTCCTAATGTCCGGAAGCGTCAACACTGGTGCAGAAGTTAACATTTTCTTCAACTCTTGGAAACTATCCTCACATGGTTTACTCCATTCAAACTTCTTTTCCTTCTTCAGCAACTGGGTGAGAGGTCTTGCGAGCTTGGAGAAACCTTCAATAAATCGACGATAGTATCCAGCCAATCCAAGAAAACTCCTGATCTCGGGTACTGACTTTGGTTGTGTCCAATTGAGCACATCATTAACTTTTTCCGGGTCTACGGATACTCCTCCCGCCGAAATCACATGGCCCAAGAAAGCTACTTTCTTCAACCAAAACTCACACTTACTGAACTTGGCGTACAACTGATTTTCTCGGAGCTTTTCCAAAACTATCCTCAAATGTTCGGCATGTTCTTCCTCATTCTTGGAATATATCAAAATGTCATCGATGAATACAACCACAAACTTATCCAAATATTCCATGAACACCTTATTCATCAGATTCATGAAGTATGCTGGGGCATTGGTTAGACCGAAAGACATCACTGTATACTCATACAATCCATAACGGGTGGCAAATGCGGTCTTGGGTATGTCCTCTGGTCTTAACTTCAATTGGTGATATCCTGATCGAAGGTCAATCTTAGAGAATACACATGATCCTTTCAACTGATCAAACAGATCATCTATTCTGGGTAAAGGGTACTTGTTCTTAATAGTCACATCATTCAATGATCGATAGTCCACACACATGCGAAGACTACCATCTTTCTTCTTTACTAGCAGTACTGGTGCTCCCCAAGGTGACGAGCTTGAAGTAACTGCAGCTGCATAGCCATCATTTGCTCCAAGTTGGGGGCCTGAGCGGGAGGTGGTGGAATGTTGTCCTCCGACTGGTTGGGGGCGTCACGGCTGCTGCCAGGGTTGCTCCTCGTGTTCACCATCTGAAGCGGTTTAGGTTAGCAGAAGGTAAGAGGGAAATAGCAAAGGTAAGAGATTAGGGGAACTAAACCACATCCCAAGCCAACACACAAGAAAGAACTAGCAACCACTTAGGGAAAAACTTTTATTAAAATCAAGATAACTCCAAGGATGGCTGTACCACAAGTGCACATAGGCCTGGTACAGTCCATCTAGCACACCAAAACATAACAATAAGCGTTCTAAGGACGCGGACATTTTATTTGGGTACTACGGACTCAAAAGACTACTAATCCTCTCCAAAGACGCGCTCCTCAGGGTCTTCTTCCGGGTCCTCTTCTGGATCCTCCTCCGGGTCTTCCTGGCGTTCTCTCACGTGGTGACGTGAACAGTCACACTCGGCCGAGGCACGATTACGACTGGAGGCAGTCGACCGAGATCGGGAAGGAGAAGGCTTGCGCTTCTTGAGAGTAATGACAGGTGGCGGACTGGGGCGTCGCACCTTCTTGCGTGCTGTCATCCTGATGCGGAGTCCCGAGAGTCGAGCTGGTGCCGGGTTGTTGGGGATGACGGCTGGTACTGGAGAAGATGGCGTGTAGTCAACTACGGGTGAAGACGGCGTGTAGTTAGCTGCGGCCCTGAGACGTCCTAGCTCAAATTCAGCTGCCTGGCTCTGGAGAAGCTGTGCGCGAAGTGTGTCCGAATGCTGGTAGCTGGAGGTGAGAAGCATCCGAAGTTGTCCAATCTCCTCCTGAGCTCTAGCATAAGTGACTGCCATCGCCTGGGTGAGCTGCACCTGATGTGACAGTCGAGGATCGTCAGCTGGAATATCAAAGGGATCTGGATACCTCTGTCCTGGGCGAGGGTTGATGAAGAAGCAAAAGGGGGACTGATGTACAGCATCTTTGTGCAGGTGGCACAACTCGTCAATGGCGAGGCGTGCTGCGTCCTGGACAGCGTCGAAACAGCGAGACCGAGGGTACTTGATGGGGTAGGTGTGGGACTTGAATTCCTCTTCCCGTGCATACAGGAATACCTCCATCGTCCAAGAGTCTCGATCCAGGATCCGCGTCTTCCGACCCCTGAAGATGGGCGGCTGACGGTACTCCAGACACTGCATTAGCTGCCGGAGAAGGCTAGCGAATGCTCCAGCATCCTCTCCATGTGAGTAGTAGTCCCACGGGGCAGCGGAGGATGAACCAGCCATCTACAAAGTTGAGTGAAAGAAAAGATTAGTAAAAGTTTTAACAAATGGAGTTGGAGACAAGAACGAGATTCTAAGTAGGAAGAGAGTAGAAGCAAAGAAGCTTACACATTTTTAATATACTCTTTTTATAAATATAAGTCCTTATGGTTTGCCATTCCTAATCTAGGTCACGTCCTACAGTCAAATTGGCTCTGATACCATCTCTGTCGGGACCCCGGATTTCCGAACCCGGACCCTCTGTGTATTACAGCACTAGTCCCAGATCAAAGCTAGTGCACACAGTCAAACAGAAGGGAAATCATCACCATCAACGATTTATTACAATAAATAAGAGTACTGACCACCTGGTCTCATTATTACAAGGGAGGTTTAAGACCTCGCACAATCAAACACAGCGGAAGCAAATAAAACTCGAGGACGACCCATCAATTCGCCACAGGCAATTGACTGGGGAAGCGCGACCTAGTCCTCCGGGAAGAATCCATCACAGCCACAAGCGAAGCAGTAGTCGTAGTCACCTTCTTGAGCTTCAACTTCCTCTGAGATTTTATTTTTAAATGTAGCATGTGAGTACATAAAGTACTCCGCAAGTCTTGGGAAAAATGCATAGATGCAAGGCTTAACAAAGAAGGCCATATGGTTCTTTTGCACAAAGCAATATTTGAAATCTCAATTACTACTAATTATTTTCGAAGGCATTAATTTAATGAAGTAAATGTTTTAACAGAATTAACTTTCTAGCGAAGGTTCCAACTACCAACACTAGCTAACCAATTACCATTGGTCAAGTTTTAAACTGCGGGTTCCATCCACCCTCTCTGGCTCCATCCGCCAGGATTCCCTTCCGAGAGTTCCCTCCACCCTCGGAATACAAAACTTTTGATTTTAAATCCAAAACCAGAAATCTACCATGTGAATGCATTCCTTGCCCGCCCTTGACCGTGGGCACGGCTATTCGAATAGTTTTACACTCTGCAGAGGTTGTACAACTTTACCCACAAGAGATAAATTATCTTAATAGTCAACATGCTTCCTTTGGCATGAGACCCAGATAAAATATCACAAAGCCTTTCACCTACTCCAGTATAGCTAGAGACCACCCGCTGAGGTTTCATCGCAGAAGGGTTAAATCCGCCCAATCTGAAGCCCCCTCTTGCGCCATATGAGTACAGTAACCCTGTCCCTCACTATGAGTAACCAGTACGCCCTGGCACTCAATACACCACTGGTGATATCTAAACTACACCTTTATAGCTTAGTTAGCTAGGTCGTACCCATATAGACTTGTGGTTGTACGGTTAATGCTCAGTTTGGACAAACACAAGCGTCGGTCCTTAATTGACTAGGGTGGAACATACACTTATCAAGTTCTCGTGCTTACTGCACCAACCCAAACAGCCATCCACCCTAATCTAAACCAACTTTCACATTTTTTTATTTTATTTTAAAATCACAGTGACAACTCCAATTGCCACTTCACTTTCAAACACAAGGATTTAATAATAAATCATAATTTCCCATTTTCAAGATTTTCCAAAGTTATTAGATAGCATGACTAAGCATTATCCTACCATACTAACATCAACAAGTAATTATAATATTCTCATTAATGAGACAAAGGAAATTCTATGGTGACAAGGGTACATGACAATCAATTCCAATGGAGGGCATAACAAGGTTGGATTAACTACTACCTTAAGATTTGAATTATCATTTTATGTAAATAGCAATGCATAACATTTAAAATACTTTAAAACATTTCGAAAACATAGGCTCAAGATGATCAAAGGAGACTTGCCTTCTTGCAGGGTTTCTGGGTCTTCTTGCTGCTGTGAAGAGGGATCGTCGACAACGTTGGAATCTACGCGAGGAAAGACGAAGCAACAAAACAAATAAATACAAAAGAAAATTCAAATAAAATCCAAAAATTCAACAGAGGCCATAATTGGATAGATTATGATTTTAGATGAATTTAGAAATTTGAATGGCTGGAATTGGAGTTAAAATGAGAAAGTTATGCTCATTTGAAAATCTCAGATTTGAATAAATCGAGAAATTCGGAAATTTCTGACAGGTGGGACCCACTAGAGAATTAAATTTTAATCTTTTATTTTAATTCTGAGAGACTGACAGGTGGGGCCCACTGAACAGTAACCACTGGCGGTCACTGACATGTGGGACCCACTGGACAGTGAGCCCAATGAGTCAACCTCTGACACGTGGGACCCACTGGTCTTCGGGCCCACTTGCCAGAGTCCAGCACAGAGGGGTGGGACCCAGGCGGCAGTGGCCAGCGCAGGCCGGCGGCCGCTGACGGGTGGGACCCACTTGTCAGCCCGGAAATTAAACGAAAAACTCAACCTCCGCGCGCGGAGCCGGAGGCTCGATCGCGCGCCGAGGGAGTTACGAGTGAGCGCTGCTAGCCAGGGGAGCGGGGAGGCGTTGCCTACCCAATAAGGGTAGGTAACCCTCTTGAGGGGTACCTTCGGGCATCCCGGGCAGAGATGATCGGAGGCGACGGCGTCGGCGGCGAGGGGAGGCCGGAGGTGCCCGGGTGACTCGTAGAATGTAATCCTGGCGCGGAGGGGGTTCGGTTGGAAGGGTCGGCGAAGCTTGGGGACGAACGGAGACGGCCGGCGACGAGGTGGCAGCGACGACGGCTCGGGAATTCCGATGCGACGGCGCTCCGGTGACGGGGAGGGGCGGCCGAGGGGTCGGGGAGGACCGTCCGGGCGTGAGGAAGCTCGGGGAGGCGACGACGGGCTCCGGGGATGACCGAGGCGGCGAGGAAAGCTCGCCGGAGTTGGGCGGAGCTCGAGGGGAGGAGTGGCACGGTGATCGGGCTCTAGAGGGCTCGGGAGCTGCGGTGGAGTGCGCTGGGATGCGGTGCGGGAGAAGGCGAAGCCGACGGGGGCATTTATAGGGGCTGAGGGGGAGCAGGGGCGAGGCAATTGCTCGCCGGGGCGGTCGGCCGGAAAAAGGAAGGGGAGGCGAGGGAAAGGAAAGAGGGGAGGCCAGAAGGAAGGGAGGCGCGGGCGTTGGGGATTTGCTTCCCGCCGGGGCTCAGGGATTCCAAAACCGGGGAGAGGCAGGGAAGGCAAGGCCGGATCCGGCGCGGTCTCGGTCGGCCGGCGAAAAAGGAAAGAGGGGGGGGGGGGGAGAGAAAGGAAGGGGGGGATTCCGCGGGGGAGACGGATCCGACAGGCGGGGCCGGGGTGGCAGCGAGAGCGGGACGCGTGCGGCTGACAGGCGGGGTCCGCGGGTCAGCGAGGCGAGAGAAAGGTGGGAGCGGGCGGCTGGATGGCCAGCACGGGGACTCGGCTCATCCGAGCCGTCCACGCGTCGGGCGCGGAGGAGGGGAAGGCGGGGCTGGCTGGGCCGGGCCCGCTGGCAGCGAGGGAGAGGGAGGTGCGGCCTGGATCAGGCCGAGCGGCGACGTGGGCGGTCCTGGGCCGTCCACGCGTCGGCTGGAGGGAGAGGGGAGATTTTTATCTTTCAGAATTTGATTTCTAATTTCAGAAAAGGCTAGAAAATTATTTAGGCCTCAGAAAAATATGAAAATACCTCCAAAAATTCCAGAAAAATTCACAGAAGCTCCTGGACATATTTTGGACTAAATAAAATTATTTCCAACTACTGTTGATATTTAATTTTCATATTTTGAATTATTTTTTAAGCTCTAAAAATAGTTTTTAAATTCCAGAAAATCCAGAAAGGCAAATAAAAGCCAAGTAAAATCCAATTAACTTAAAATAATTTATTTGAATTTAAATTTTTCAAAAAGCCAAATTTTTGGGATGTGACACCTTGCCGGCAGCGCGGATCCGACGGCCGGGGGTAGCCGCAACGAAGCATCCGGTAGATCCAGAGATCGTGCGGCGAGGGTCCCGGCACCGACCCGTCCGTTGGGTGTTCCGGCGGCCCCAACAGCACCTGCGGGGGAAGGCGCCCTACTAGCAGCCCTCAACGCGTTCCAGCGGGAACTAGGGGACCTTCGCGGAGCCGTCCGAGATATACAAGAGGCTCGGAGCCAGCAGGCCACGCCAGTAATCGCGCCCGAGCCCACGCCGGAGAGGACGAACAGTCGCGAAGCCCCTGCGTCTAGCCGCGTGCCGCTGAGACGCGTAGATCCAGAGTCCCCGCTTTCGGCGGGGCTGCAGCAGGCGGCGTGGCCCGAAGACTTCAAGTTCCCTAGCGTCACCGACTCGTACAAAGGCGACACGGATCCTCACGAGTTCATGCGCGTGTACAAAACCGCGATCGAGGCCGCGGGCGGAGACGACACCACGAAGGCGAAGGGACTCCCCCTCGCGCTGCAAGGAGTGGCGCTCTCTTGGTTTTTTACCATAGAGCCGGGCTCCATCTACGCGTGGGAGCAGCTCCGCG
The DNA here is from genome assembly GCA_017311315.1 of Dendrocalamus latiflorus. Lineage (NCBI taxonomy): Eukaryota > Viridiplantae > Streptophyta > Magnoliopsida > Poales > Poaceae > Dendrocalamus > Dendrocalamus latiflorus. Next base: position 30,018,109 of record CM029634.1, read on the forward strand.
ATCGCCTTCACAACAACTTCCAAGGACACTATGTCGAGCGAGTCGATGCGGACCAACTCTTCGCAGTGAAGCAAAGACCCTCGGAGAAGCTCCGGGACTACTTCAAGCGCTTCGCCAAGGTCCGATGCCAAGTAAAAGACGTTAATGAAACCACCATCGTTAATGCAGCCATACAGGGCCTTCGTCCGGGCCCGATAGCCGAGTACAACGCACGGAGGCCAATCAAGACAGTCGCCAAGCTCTTCGACAAAATGGACGAGTATGCACTGGCGGAGGAAGATGCGCGAAGACGCAGCATTACCGCCCTCGGCCTCGCCCATGAGGAGCGCCCCCCGTGCGAGGGGGGGCGGGTGGTCCCTCGAAGCAGGGCCGCAGCCGAGAGCCCTGGGGAGGCCCTCCCCGAGGTAGCGCTACCGGGGTACAGGAAGGCTCTTCAAGGAGCGGGCACAAGCCTCGGCGCCGCCAGCGCAGGTCACAGGCGGCCCATCATGTCCTCAACACCGAGAGCACCTGACAAGGACCCGACCCCGCCTCATGGAGGAGAGACCAGGGATCGGAAGGCGGACCTGATTACGACGGCCAACCCCACGCAGAACAAGAGCTCCTACACTATGGCAAGTGGTGCGAGGTACACGGCTACGGCGATCATTACACAAGGGCATGCGCCGCAGTTATGGAGCTGCGGAGGGTGATGGCCGGGTCTCGGGCTCTGCCTCCTCGGCCCCTCGCTGGACCCCACGTGGGGCACCCAAGGGGTAGCCCCATACGAGCCACCGCAACGGAGGGCGCGCAGCAGCGCACCGTCAGCGTCATCACCGGAGGCTCCTCCTCAAAAGCCCCCGGGGAGCAGCCGCAACTGTGGATGCCGCCCCGCAACATCACCTTCGACTTGAACGACGCCAGGGGTGTGGAGTACCCTCACCAAGACCCTCTAGTCATCCAGGCCCACATAGCACGCTGTGACGTCAAGCGCGTCCTTGTCGACGGGGGAAGCTCCGTAAATATCTTGTTCGCAGAGGCCCTCGACCGTATGGGGATCCCCCGAAGCCGGCTAGAGCAGCCAGGAGCTCCACTTCAAGGCCTCGGGGGTCAACCGCTGCAGGCCTTGGGGCACGTGTCCCTTCCGGTCACTTTCCGTCAGGAGGGCAACAAGGGTAACATCCGGACCGAGCATGTCATCTTCGACGTCGTCGATATCCCACATCCCTACAACGCCATACTGGGTCGACCCGCCATCAACTCTTTCGAGGCGATCCCACACTACGTGTTTTTGTGTGTGAAGCTTCCGGGCCCAGAGGGTGTTATCACCGTCTTCGGCGATCAGGACCTGGCCAGACGGGCCGGGGTCGGCAGCCGCGTTCCGCATCGCCCGGTGCATGCCCTCTCCGGCACGCTCGGCGACGGGCCCTCCACCCCCGGATGGACACCCAAGCCTCGGCCCGAGGGCGGAGTCAAGAAGGTGCCGCTCCAGGCGGAAGGGCAGTTTGTGTCCATCGGCGAGGGGCTCCCACCGGGGGTCGAACGGGATCTGCTCCGAGTGCTTCAGAACAACGTCGACATTTTCGCATGGTCCCCGGAGGACATCAAGGGCGTAGACCGAGCAGTAATCGAGCATCGCTTGGCGGTCCGCCCCGACGCCAAGCCGGTCAAGCAAAGGCTTCGGCGTATGTCGATAGATCGGCAGCAGGCGGCCAAAACAGAGGTGGCGAAGCTTCTTCGCGCTGGGGTCATCCGCGAGGTCCACCATCCAGAGTGGCTCGCTAACCCGGTACTAGTCAAAAAGGCCAGCGGGGCTTGGCGTATGTGCATCGACTTCACAGCACTCAATAAGGCGTGCCCGAAGGACAATTACCCCTTGCCGCGCATCGATCAGCTGGTCGACGCCACTGCTGGGTGCGAACTCATGAGTTTCCTGGACGCCTATTCCGGCTTCCACCAGGTATACATGGCCGAAGACGACGAGGAGAAGACCAGTTTCATCACACCACTTGGGACGTTCTGCTTCGTCAGAATGCCCTTTGGCTTGAAGAACGCAGGCGCTACCTTCACCCGTCTCGTCGCTATTGCCCTGGCCGCCCAGCTCGGGAGGAACGTCGAAGCTTACGTCGATGACGTGGTGGTCAAAACCCGGCAACTTGCTCTGCATGGCCGGGACCTCCAGAAGACCTTCGACAACCTCCGGAAGGCGGGCATCAAGCTCAACCCCGACAAATGTGTCTTCGGGGTGCAGGCGGGCAAACTCCTAGGTTTCCTCGTGTCCGGACGGGGCATCCAGGCGAACCCCGACAAAGTAGACGCCATCCTGGGTATGGAGCCGCCCAAGACAACGAGGGAGGTCCAGAGGCTGGCGGGCCGCATGGCAGCATTAAGCCGCTTCCTATCTAGGGCGGCGGAGCGGGGCCTGCTATTTTTCAAGACACTCCGCGGGTGTGATGGATTTCGTTGGGACGGAGATTGCGCGAAGGCCTTCAACGAGCTCAAGCAGCACCTGGTAAGCCTCCCCACTCTGGTCGCCCCAGCACCAGAGGCTCCCCTCCTGCTCTATCTGGCCGCGTCAGCCACCGCGGTCAGCGCCGTCCTCGTCTTAGAGGAAGGCGCCATGCAGCGGCCCGTCTACTTTGTCTCCGAAGCCCTCCAAGGCGCCAAGACAAGATACACGGAGCTTGAGAAGCTCGCCTACGCGCTGGTCATGGCCTCCAGGAAGCTTCGGCATTATTTTCTGGCCCACCTGATCACAGTGCCTTCCTCATTCCCCCTGGCAGAGATGCTACACAACAAGGAGTCCACAGGGCGCATCGGCAAATGGGCTGCCGAGCTCGCTCCCTTCTCCTTGACGTATGCTTCGCGAATGGCAATTAAATCCCAAGTCCTTGCGGATTTTCTCGCCGAATGGACCCCGCCGGCCCAACCTGTCCAGACGCACGATGATCCCGTCTGGACGCTTACAATCGACGGAGCTTACGGCGTCGCCGGCGCGGGCGTAGGTGCGGTAATCGTCACGCCCGAAGGACAGCGTTTGCTATACTCGGCGCGCCTCGCCTTCCCCGCCACCAACAACACGGCTGAATACGAGGCACTGCTCTTTGGCCTGGCGAAGCTCAAGGCAGTCGGCGCGAGACGGGTGCTAGTCCGCACCGACTCGCGCTTGGTGGCTGACCATGTGGACAAGTCATATCAAGCCAAGGACCCTGAGTTGGCCAAGTACCTCGCGGCGGTGAGGGCGAGGGAAAGGCACTTTTTGGGTGTCACCGTCAAGGCCATCCCTCGCGCGGAGAACGAGCAGGCCGACGCCCTCGCTAAGGCGGCCAGCCAGCAACTGCCCCCCTGAGGGGGCGTTTTACGAGATATTAGCGCAGGCGGCCATCGCGCAAGACAACCGGGACGCGGCACTCGTCCACCGCATTGACCGGCAAGGTGATTGGCGAGAGCCCATCTTCAATTTCTTGCAAGGCATCGCCGAGCCCGACGACCCCGCCGAGCTTCGGCGCTTGCAGCACCGCGCAAGGTCCTTCCAGGTGTTCGAAGGGATACTCTACAAAAGGGGGGTTTGCGCACCGCTCCTGCGCTGCCTCTCGACTGAGGGGGGAAAGGAGCTCCTGGCGGAGATCCACGCGGGCGTGTGCGGATCCCACCTGGCGCCGAGGTCATTAGTCGGCAAGGCGTTCAGGCAAGGCTTCTACTGGCCAACTGCCACCACCGACGCCCAGGACCTCGTCTGTCGGTGCCAAGGGTGCCAGTGGATGGCGCGCATCATCCGCAGGCCCCCGACGAGCCTCAACCCCATTCCCCCGGTATGGCCACTGGCACGCTGGGGCCTCGACATAGTAGGACCACTTGCCCGAGCTCCAGGGGACCTCCGGTTCGTGGTAGTCGCGCTGGAGTATTTCTCCAGATGGCCGGAAGCGGTTGCCCTGGCCAAAGTAACTTCTGCGGCCATACAGCGCTTCCTATGGCAAAACATCATATGTCGCTTCGGCGTGCCCCGGGAGCTCACGGTTGACAATGGCCTGCAGTTCGACGCCACCCTTTTCAAAGACTATTGTGACAGCATGGGCATCACCCTCCTATTCGCCTCGGTAGGGCATCCCCAGTCCAATGGGGCGGTCGAACGGGCGAATGGCGCCATCTCCGCCGCCATCAAAAAGCGCCTGGTCGGATTGCCGAAGGGCAAGTGGCCAAGCGAGCTTCACAGCGTTCTTTGGTCGCTTCGCACAACGGTAACGCGCCCGACGGGATTCACGCCGTTCAGGCTCCTTTTCGGTGATGAAGCGGTGACGCTCGAGGAAATCAAGGCCGGCTCGCGGAGGGTCCTCGTCCAAGCACCCGAAGAGGAGCGCCGTGTGTCCTTGGACCTCCTCGACGGAATACGGGCAGATGCAGCCCACCATGTTGAGAAGTATGCGCGGCAAACAATGCGTACTCGGGACCGCTCTATATGCCCGCGGGGGTTCAAGCTTGGGGATCTCGTTCTCAGAGTAGCGCTCCAGGCGGAGACCGTTGGCAAGCTGGAGTCCAAGTGGGAAGGCCCGCACATCGTGATGGAGGCATTGCCGAAGGGGGCGTACCGCCTCGCCACGCTCGAAGCACAAGCCCTCCGGCACACATGGAACGCGGACAGGTTGCGGCGATACTACGCCTAGAAGCAGGACAGCAAGCGTAGAGCCACCAGCCCTTTGTTATGCGATGCTCGCCCGCGCAAACGGGAGTTCAATAAAGGTTGCTGTTCCCAGAGCATCCCCTGTCCGCGCTAAGCAGAACAAAGTCCACGGACTTTAAATAAGACGTAGCGTCGAGGTCCGCCTCCGCACGCGCGAGTCTCCGGACTATAAAGCAAGACGTAGCGTCGAGGTCCGCCTCCGCACGCACTAGTCCACGGACTTTAAATAAGACGTAGCGTCGAGGTCCGCCTCCGCACGCACTAGTCCACGGACTTTAAATAAGACGTAGCGTCGAGGTCTGCCTCCGCACGCGCGAGTCTCCGGACTATAAAGCAAGACGTAGCGTCGAGGTCCGCCTCCGCACGCACTAGTCCACGGACTTTAAATAAGACGTAGCGTCGAGGTCCGCCTCCGCACGCGCGAGTCTCCAGACTATAAAGCAAGACGTAGCGTCGAGGTCCGCCTCCGCACGCACTAGTCCACGGACTTTAAATAAGACGTAGCGTCGAGGTCCGCCTCCGCACGCGCGAGTCTCCGGACTATAAAGCAAGACGTAGCGTCGAGGTCCGCCTCCGCACGCACTAGTCCACGGACTTTAAATAAGACGTAGCGTCGAGGTCCGCCTCCGCACGCACCAGTCTACGGACTTTAAATAAGACGTAGCGTCGAGGTCCGCCTCCGCACGCACCAGTCTACGGACTTTAAATAAGACGTAGCGTTGAGGTCCGCCTCCGCACGCACTAGTTGAAGGACTACGGGTTGGCTACGCTAGCGCAAATTAATAAAAATTCTACCCGTAAACCAAGATCACTGCAGTTATAGATCACGGTCTTACCACTAGACGCGCAGGTGCGGAATGATGCAGCACGTCGGGGCAGAGTAGTCGTACTACGTCGATGCAGCACGTCGGGGCAGAGTAGTCGTACTACTTCCTCGTCCTCGTCGCGGCGTCCAACGTACAACTCCTCTCTTGCGGTTCGTCCAAACGCTACAGATGCAGCGCCGCCAAAAGGTATCCACACGAACGGGAGGAAGCGACGCACGCCGGATTACTAGATCCGCGCGAGCGCCCAGGGCGTGGGAGGGGTGGCGGCCAGGGTTTGAGGAGGTCACGAAAAACTTCTACCTCAACCCTATGCCCCCTTGCCCTCCTTTTATAGACGTCCTTATAATGGGCTTCAGCGAATGGAGGCCCATTAGGACTCAATACCCAGTCCAACCCGGATCCAATCCGAATTAGGCTTCAGCCCTTAAGTGTGTGACCCTATGGGTTCACGTATGTTTAGACATGACACGAGTTTACCTACTCGGTCAATAGTTGGTAGCGGCCTCTAGCAAGACGTGCCAACTCCTAAACATACACAAAGATCATATCGAACGAACCATCACAACTTTATGTACATGCCAATCCCTTTGCCTCACGATATTTGGTCGAGCTCCAAGTTGACCACTCTTTCTCGATCCTGTGATCCGGAATCCCTTACTAGGTTAACTCTTAACCTTAAGTAGCATGGCAATGCATTTCTGGATCCGATCACTCGAGGGGCCTAGAGATATCTCTCTCAGGTAGAGAGGGGCAAATCCCATCTCGACTGACCATGCCTCGCAGCATGCTTCATGACAAACCCGAAAACTACCTTTATAACTACCCATTTACGGAGTAGCGTTTGATAGCCCCTAAGTAGGTCGATTCACATCTCAAGTACATGCGACAATCTCAGGTCTAAGGACAAGGCGTACACATTGTGTAGAGAGAGAATCATAAGTATAATTGTTATGTCTCATGTTGGGTCGGTCCAACCCCATGTTCTAAACATGTGTCCACATTATTGGTTTGACATCTCCATGTCTATGACCTGTGAAACATGGTCATCAACCGATACATGTGCTAATCCATTATTCACGTGTGTCCACACATGAACTTCGACTAGGGACAACTTTAGAATAACCATATAAGTAAAGAGTTTCACAAACAAGTCACATACTTGTTAATCAACACAAAGGCAATATTCAAGGAACATTTATTAAATCATGGATACAACGAAATATCATCATCTCTATGATTGCCTCTAGGGCATATTTCCAACACTAGTCTACGGACTTTAAATAAGACATAGCGTCGAGGTCCGCCTCCGCACGCACCAGTCTACGGACTCTAAATAAGACGCAACGGGGGGACACCCGCGCGCGCACCAGTCTACGGACTTTAAATAAGACGTAGCGTCGAGGTCCGCCTCCGCACGCGCGAGTCTCCGGACTATAAAGGAAGTCGTAGCGTCGAGGTCCGCCTCCGCACGTGCTAGTCTACGGACTTTAAATAAGACGTAGCGTTGAGGTCCGCCTCCGCACGCGCGAGTCTCCGGACTATAAAGGAAGTCGTAGCGTCGAGGTCCGCCTCCGCACGTGCTAGTCTACGGACTTTAAATAAGACGTAGCGTTGAGGTCCGCCTCCGCACGCGCGAGTCTCCGGACTATAAAGGAAGTCGTAGCATCGAGGTCCACCTCCGCACGCGCTAGTCTACGGACTTTAAACAAGACGTAGCGTTGAGGTCCGCCTCCGCACGCACGAGTCTCCGGACTATAAAGAAAGTCGTAGCGTCGAGGTTCGCCTCCGCACGCGCCAGTCCATGGACTTTTAATAAGACGCGGATGCCCTCCCTGCGCGATCTACGGAGTATAAACAAGGTGCGGAGGTCTTCTTCCCTTCGCGTTCGGCGGCAGGTAACACCAAGAATAAGGTACTACTTGGTTTCATTGCAAAAGCAAAGGGGTTACATGGTTACAAGTGTAAGAACCAGTACATCATCCCCCTGCCCTACCCGACCAACCGCTCAGCCTTGGCGCGGTGCGGACGAACCCGTGCCGTCGTCGCCGTGACACTGAAGGACCCTTTCGAGCCACTGGAGGAGGTCCCCCTCCCCATGCAACGTCTGCTGCACGGCGACCCTCGCTGCATCTTCCCCGAAGCGGCCCCAGATCCGTTGATGGAAGTTCTGCAGGCTAGGCCCGATGGAGCGGATGGCGTCCAACATGACCTCTGGTCGGCCGGGAGGATCCAGTTGAGGATTCGCTAGCTCATGGGTATGTCTACACCCACGAGTGTGAAGCAGGGCGAGGGCGAAGCACGCACCAAGATAGCCGCAGTGCTCGCCAAATGTTCTGGCGCCACGAAGAGCAACGCCGGCCCCCTCCTCGATCAACCCGAGCGTCTCCGACAGGGCCTCTGGCCCGTGCGTAGTGTCCGGCACTCTGACGCACAGATCTCGGAGGGCCTGGTTCAGAGACTCCATGGCCCGCCACGCCGACACGGACGCATTTTCCAAGACGAGGCTATTCTCGGCAGCAGACTCCGCCAGCTGGGCGTTCTCCCCTTCTAGGACGGCGATCTGCTGCACGAAGGCGGCGCGCTCCTCAGCCGCGGCGCACTTAGCTTCCGTGGCCTCGAGTTGTGCGGCCGCCATGGCGCCCTCCAGCGCGCGAAGTTCTTCATCCTTCGCGGCGAGAGCATTGTTTGCTTCACGAAGGCTGGCTTCCAGAGCCCTCCGCTCCCGAACGCGGGCCTCGTCAAAGGACCGGTTGAGGGCAAGCGTCTGACGAAAACAACAAATCAGTAGGCGTTCAGCAGTACCTTACAAGCTGAAGCGCGCATATTTACCCTCATCTCGGAGGCCTGCAGCGCAAGCGCTAGGAGTTCCCCCTCGCATGATGACAAAATCTCTCGGTCGAGGCCGTTGTCGGCACGCTCTGCGGCTGCGGTGAGGTCGCAAAATATCTCCGGGCGAGGAAGGAAGTCCGAGCGAGCGAGCCCCGGCCCCAACGCGCCAGGATCTTCCGAGGCCACGCCACGTCAACAGCAGCGGACACCTGCGGGGCACCCTGCACAAGGCTTCGGACTTCGCGCATACCTCCGCTGCTCGATCCTTCGCCACGTCCGGGAGACTTCGTCTCGCCTGATGTTGGCAGAATGAGCAAGCAGATTGGAGAGAGCCTCGCGAAGTCAGGTGAAGAAAGGGACTCACGCCTACCTCCTGCGCCCCTCGTCGCGGTAGGAAGTGGCGCCGGTTCGACTGCCAAGGGGGAGGCGGGCGCCTCGGCGGTCGGTGAGGAGGCCTTCTCGGCCGCGCCAGACGCCGTAATCCCGCGGCAAGGCCCCGCAACGGCGTATCGACCCCTCGCTGGCGGCGGGGACTGAGTCCGAGGGCGTTTCTTCCGCAGCAACACCAGCTACGCCACCCATCTGACCGCATCGCCCATGTGAAGACAGCTAGGCGGAGTATTACGTGGGGCGTCAATTGGGCTAGCTCCAACTTGTAGGCCCGCAGGACTTCGCCCACGAACAACGTGGAGGGCATCCGAAGGCCGGCGTCGAAGAACGCGACAAAAACAATCGCCTCCATTGCCCGGGGCTTCGGCTCTGTCTCGTCCCGACGGGGTAGGCGAGCCCCGTCGCGATCGACGATCTTCTTCTCATCCACGAGTCGCTGCACCATCCCCTCGGTCACGCGGCTCTTCCCCAACACACAGGAACAGCGGCCTCCCGAGTGCTCCATGGCGTCCCACCACTTGTTGGCGCGCGAACTCCCCCGCGGCACCAGCTTGTACTCTCTGCAAGGACGGGCCACCTCGCCCTGGCTAGGCAAGGAGCCGCTGCGGGGATGGTAGGTGGCGTCGTCATGGCTAGCCATCACTCTTCGCGACCAGGGAGAAAGAAGCAGGGCAAGGGGCAACTGGCGTCACAATTAGCACGGGCGGAAGCAAAGCGGCAGATCAAGAACGAAAAAGACAGCAAGAAAGGGTGTCTCCACCTCAACGCTGGCACCTTATAAAGGCCGCTCCCCTCTCATGTGGCTCAATGCGCAGACAGATCAAACTCGCAGCGGTTCGGCTGCCCATGATTTGGAAAGGCGAACCGCCGGGGCTTAGAGGGCCGTGCCCGGTAGGTGACCAAGCAGCGCACAACGCCTCCACGCCTTCAACACGTGTCCAACTTCCCTGGGGAAGAGGCGAACGGCCGCGATCACGCAACCGCTCACATCCCACGACGCACAGTCGTAAGGCGCAGCGTGTCCCACCCGCAGAATGGCAGACTGCACGGCGTGACAGTCTGACTTCTGCCAGGCCAGGCGTCGGTGTGATTCCAGTAGCTATTAAAAGCGCACTACCAGATTGCAAGGTCACAACAGCTCCAATCTTAGCACCGGGATGGAGCGCGCGCGCGTCTACTTCGACTAGGCGCTAGCCTCCGCTGCCACCCGTTCGACGGGTAGGGGACGGAGCGCGCGCGTGTCTACCTCGACTAGGCGCCAGCCTCCGCTGCCACCCGTTCGAAGGGTAGGGGACGGAGCGCGCACGCGTCTACTTCGACTAGGCGCCAGCCTCCGCTGCCACCCGTTCGACGGGTAGGGGAAGGAGCGCGCGCGCGTCTACTTCGACTAGGCGGCAGCCTCCGCTGCCACCCGTTCGAAGGGTAGGGGACGGAGCGCGCGCGCGTCTACTTCGACTAGGCGCCAGCCTCCGCTGCCACCCGTTCGAAGGGTAGGGGACGGAGCGCGCGCGCGTCTACTTCGACTAGGCGCCAGCCTCCGCTGCCACCCGCTCGACGGGTAGGGGACGGAGCGCGCGCGCGTCTACGTCGACTAGGCGCCAAGCCTCCGCTGCCACCCGTTCGACGGGTAGGGGACGGAGCGCGCGCGCGTCTACCTCGACTAGGCGCCAGCCTCCGCTGCCACCCGTTCGAAGGGTAGGGGACGGAGCGCGCGCGCGTCTACTTGGACTAGGCGCCAGCCTCCGCTGCCACCCGTTCGACCGGTAGGGGACGGAGCGCGCGCGCGCGTCTACTTCGACTAGGCGCCAAGCCTCCGCTGCCACCTGTTCGACGGGTAGGGGACGGAGCGCGCGCGCGCGTCTACTTCGACTAGGTGCCAAGCCTCCGCTGCCACCCGTTCGACGGGTAGGGGACGGAGCGCGCGCGCGTCTACTCCGACTAAGCGCCAGCCTCCGCTGCCACCCGTTCGACGGGTAGGGGACGGAGGGCGCGCGCGTCTACGTCGACTAGGCGCCAGCCTCCGCTGCCACCCGTTCGACGGGTAGAAGACGGAGCGCGCGCGCGTCTACCTCGACTAGGCGCCAGCCTCCGCTGCCACCCGTTCGAAGGGTAGGGGACGGAGCGCGCGCGCGTCTACTTGGACTAGGCGCCAGCCTCCGCTGCCACCCGTTCGACGGGTAGGGGACGGAGCGCGCGCGCGTCTACGTCGACTAGGCGCCAGCCTCCGCTGCCACCCGTTCGACGGGTAGGGGACGGAGCGCGCGCGCGTCTACCTCGACTAGGCGCCAGCCTCCGCTGCCACCCGTTCGAAGGGTAGGGGACGGAGCGCGCGCGCGTCTACTTGGACTAGGCGCCAGCCTCCGCTGCCACCCGTTCGACGGGTAGGGGACGGAGCGCGCGCGCGTCTACTTTGACTAGGCGTCAGCCTCCGCTGCCACCCGTTCCAAGGGTAGGGGACGGAGCGCGCGCGCGTCTACTTGGACTAGGCGCCAGCCTCCGCTGCCACCCGTTCGAAGGGTAGGGGACGGAGCGCGCGCGCGTCTACTTCGACTAGGCGCCAGCCTCCGCTGCCACCCGTTCGAAGGGTAGGGGACGGAGCGCGCGCGCGTCTACTTCGACTAGGCGCCAGCCTGCGCTGCCACCCGTTCGACGGGTAGGGGACAGAGCGCGCGCGCGCGTCTACTTTGACTAGGCGCCAAGCCTCCGCTGCCACCCGTACGACGGGTAGGGGAGGGAGCGCGCGCGCGTCTACTTCGACTAGGCGCCAGCCTCCGCTGCCACCCGTTCGACGGGTAGGGAACGGAGCGCGCGCGTCTACTTCGACTAGGCGCCAGCCTCCGCTGCCACCCGTTCGGCGGGTTGGGGACGGAGCGCGCGCGCGTCTACTTCGACTAGGCGCCAGCCTCCGCTGCCACCCGTTGTCCCGTTCGAAGGGTAGGGGACGGAGCGCGCGCGCGTCTACTTCGACTAGGCGCCAGCCTCCGCTGCCACCCGTTCGACGGGTAGGGGACGGAGCGCGCGCGCGTCTACTTCGACTAGGCGCCAGCCTCCGCTGCCACCCGTTCGAAGGGTAGGGGACGGAGAGCGCGCGCGTCTACTTCGACTAGGCGTCATCTCCGCTGCCACCCGTTCGAAGGGTAGGGGATGGAGCGCGCGTCTACTTCGACTAGCTTGGAGAAATTCACAGGCCGCGGGACGGAGGGGGCCAAAGGACTCGGCGACATGGCTTCGGCCCTGTGATGCCCTTCACCATGAGAGGCTCCTGTCGTAGTGGTGGCCGCCACCTAAGCCCAGCAGTCCTGTTAGGAGGTTATAAGAACCAGATAACATGTGTAATGACATAAGTGCCCCTAATGGGGAGGTACGGAAGTAAGGGCATAACTGTAAAAGCATACTCCATGAGAATATATGTATCAGGATGAGGGGGAGGCTGAGACAGAACACTCCCACCTCTCCACTACCATCTCTCTCTCTCTGTTTGGTCTGTAACCACAATAGTATCCTAGACCCTGATTAAATATGTAAATCTTGGATTGGTCTAGAATAAGATTAAGCTTCTTCTTGCCGCCTACAAATCTCTCGAGAGTGTTCATAAGATACTGACACTCCCGAAAGAGAGAGATGCAAGAAGAGCAGGGGGAAGAAGGAACAGCAGAAGGTAAGAGAGCAGAAGAAGAACCAACAGTAGAGGAAAGAATGGCTTGTGCATGCACAGCCGACTCTGAGGGGACAGTCCTACTACTAGCCGGTTGGTTCACGTCGCTAAGCGTCTCCACCTTACCCTTGGGCTCCTTCCCCACCTCAGCAATCACATCACAATGAGTTGGTGGCTTCTCTAGTAAATCCTTAGTTAGCTTCACACATTGTTCATTCAAAGCAACGGGTTCAAGTTTTAGTTTATCACAACTAATGCATGGTGAGCTAACAGGGTCCTTAGAAGCATACTGAGCCAACTTGTTGTTGCGATCAACCATCTCTTGGAATTGCTTAGAGGCAGACTCAAGCTCAAGTGTTAACTTTGGACAGTTGGTACAAGACACAATCGGCTCAAGTAATGAAGCTTGTAGTTCAGCAATTTTATGATCTGCCCGTTTAAGGTTCATCTTCAAATTATTGTAATTTTCACAAGTCTCGGGCAGATCAAGAAGCATGGTATAAAGACCTCTAAAAGCATTGTCCTTATTCTCACATAAGGTGCAAGAAATTTTCTCAATAGTAGCAGATGAAACAGGAACTATCCTACTCATCTCAAACTCAGCAAGAAGACTAATATTCTCCACCTTAATCATGTCAAGCTCGGAGGACACACTATCATGCAAGGTCCTTAGCTTCTCCATGTCATCCAACAAAGCAGAACATACATCACAATCGTCACGGAAGGGAGTAGATCTAAGTGAAGTAAGCTCCGGTGACAAACTCTCTACTTTCTTCTCCAACTCGGTACACCTAGCTCTAGATCTAGCATGGAATCTACCTAGCTTAAGAAAAGCATCATTAAGCTGGTCGTAGGTGGGGGATACCTCGTCGGAGTCGGAGTACAGCTCGCTGTCGCTCAGTTCGCCCTCAAGGGCCATGAAGCACATGCTGGAGAAGTCGTCGCCGCCCTTGGGTTCTTGCTCGTCCGTTCCATCGTCATCGCTCCATCCCTCCACCTCGCTGAGGTCGATGTCGTCGAAGGCGGTGAGGACGCGGTGGAAGAGCTTCTTGGCTTTGCCAAAGTCGCGGAACTTCTTCTTGCCTTATGCGGGAGCTGAGGGCTTCTTGTTGCGATTCTTGTCGATGTAGTCGTTCTTGCCCGAACCACCGTAGTCACCTGCCCTTCCCCAGCTTGGGGCAGTTACCTTGAGTGTGGTTGGGGCCACCACACTCGAAGCAGATCACGGGTCCTCTCTTTCCGTCCCTCCTACTCTTGTAAGCATGGGAGAATCTCCGAGCTAAGAGGGCTAACTGCTCATCTGCAAGCTGCTCTAACTGATCATCAGTTATGTCACAGAGAGCAGCAAGGGAGAATCCACACAGCGAATCAGAAGAAAGACCAGAAGCCGAACTGGGATCGGTGACTAGGGCCATCGACTGTGACTTTGACTTGCGAGAGACAATGTCAATCTCGTGAGTCTTGAGACGTGAGTACAACGCATCAAGAGTCAAAGTCGAGAGGTCCATGGTGTCCTTGATGGTAGTCACCTTCATCTCCCAAACACGAAGGTCGAGTGCAGCGAGCATCTGTCGAGCGTTATCCGAGTCAGGGTATGTGAGACCTACCGCTCAGAGGTTGCTCAGAATCTTGTGAAAACGCGCAAAACACTCATCGAGGGACTCGCTAGCGAGCATTTCAAACTTGTTGTAATCTCGCTCGAACTAGTCCTGTCGCACCGTCTTTATTTGGGTGGTGCCCTCATGGTAAGCATCGAGGGTCTCCCAAATATCGAAGGCGGACGAAAGATGAGATATGCGGTCAAACTCGCTACGACTCAAGCCCTGGATTATGATGTTCCTTGCCTTAGCGTTTGCCTCAACATCAGCCATATTCCCGGCGTTGATGTTCTCATCGGCAGGAACAACAAACCGGACCTTGACCTTACACCAGATGGCATACCCCTGAACCTGGATGTATATCTCCATTCGGCTCTTCCAGAAGGGGTAATCGATGCCATCAAAGATGGGAGGCTTGGTCGAGTACTTGTCCGTCGCCATGACTCTAGAGACCGGTTAAGATCTATGAAGAAGAGCTAACCGGCTCTGATACCAATTGTTGGACCGAAATGGCGACAGAGGGGGGGGGGTAAATGTCGCTCTTTAAAATGTCTCCCCAAATACTCAAATAAAAATTCTTCTCCTATAGCAATGAGTGCTATGAAGAAACAGATTCGGCTTACTGAAGACTCACATTCACAGAGAGAGAGGACATGGCAAATAAACTAAAACAAGTCACCAAGAAATGTCAAAAGAAAGGAACATCCAGCAGCCAAAATCCATAGGCCGGTCTGACCGCAACTGGAAGGCCGGTCTGACCGCTATGTAGCCAGCGATCAGACCGCCACTATCTAGCCAGTCAGACCGGTTAACGGCCGCCGGTCAGACCGCCTTGAAAGGTCCGGTCAGACCGCTCCCCTGGTTCTATCAGCCTGAGAGCAGACTGAAAAATCTGAAATATGGGCAATTTTTCAGATCTTCCAAAAACGAGGAATTGAGGGTTTTGCTCCCAAACTTTTCACTATAGAGCAACACAGCAATAAACTAAATAGCAAGAAGGCTCTAGAAAACAAAGAAATCAAACTAAATATCAATAATTTCAGATTATGGCAAAAATCTGAAATTTTGCACGACCTGAGCCAAAAACCAAATTACTCCCCAATCTTTGATCCTTTGGCCATGAAACTTTGAGGATAGCTACATAATAGTCTCTGGACTCAACATGCCAAGTTTCATGCCATCTCATGAAGGGAAAAGCGAAAAGCACCAAAACCCTAGAAATGAACTGAAGAACAGAGAAGGTCAAAAACCAAAATCTGAGATTAAATGAGATTTGCTCTTGGGAAAACTTGATCAAATGACCTTGAGGCACTATCCCAACATATAGCAATCCATTTTGCACCACACTAGCAAGAAATAACAAGAAAACAAAAATCCCAAGAATCAAGCACAGAAGACATCGAAGAACACAGGAGCACAGGAGAAAATCTTCACACTACATGCTTTGGAGAGGAGATAAACACACACAGAGCACCTATGGGAGACAAGCTACAGACCACCTCTGTCCATGTCTCTTACACACACCAACTCCTCACCAACTAAAGCCTAAAGCTAAAACAAACTCTCAAAGCTTCTTTTGACTCTAGCAAACCCTAACTCTCTCCCAAAGCCATGCAGCCACAAGGAGGCACCTCCTCCTTATATAGCCTTCGGCTAACGGGTCTCCAACCCGTTACGCCCGCGAAATCCCGATCGGAACCCGCTCCCGCCTGTGCAGCTTTGCGTTTTTACCGAAACGCCCCTCCTGCACCTTCCGGGAAGCTTCCGCGTTCCTTGTCATCCACGACTCGCAACCACCTCGAGTTCATGCCGTCTTCGGCACACCTCGACCGTTCTGACCTCGGCACCACCTGCGCCTAGTCCGGTCCTCCGTGCCTCGCCACGACTCCGTCTCGACGTCCTGCAGCCATCACAAAGAAGAAACACATCAAATAACACCGCTCGATACATGAAAGCATAGATAGCATTAATGAACCACATTAAGCATGAAAAGAGCCCAAACCTGTCGAATCATCAGAATATGCATCCTAAACACTTTGACCAGGTTTGACCAAGTCCGACCGAGCCCGATTGCACCACGCAACGTCAAGATCCGAATCACCCAAACCAAACTCGACTCTCCTAAGTCGATGTCAATTACTCATCACACATATGGGGTCTCAAACACATGGTCTCTCAAACCTGGAGAAACATATAGCTGCAAAAGACAACCAAGGCACAATCACATTGTTCCCCCCAATAGGTCACCATCGTTGAACCCTAGGATGCCTCCTCCGCATCGCCTGCTCGCCACTTTCTTTCATTTTTGCATCAAACCAGTTGGATTGGAGCAAAAGACCTCACTGATTTGGTAGGGTAAACAAATTCCTTGCATTAATGGGTCCGGTTCCAACCACTTCACCATTTTGAAAGACCACTTTACTGCATTGGAGAGCTAAGTTGGCCACGTTATTTGAAAATTGCATGAAAACGAGCGACAAGGGTTCCAACAACTATGTACTACTGGGGGTGGGGCAGTGGGGGTGAAAGTGCTACAAAAATAGTTATAGGGGAAATTAAATTTTGATGTACTTCCAAGTGTTTTTTTGTGCAATTTGGTACATTCTTGACTTTTTGGAGCCATAACAACGAAATCTTATCGAAATAGGTAAAATATTATGTAACTAACTGGATCTCATAGCAAGGTAATGGCTACTCCTAGCGCACCTTTGAGACATCTTAGTGAAGAAGTGGCCAAGTCACACTAGAATCCAATTACGTCGAGTCGAGTCAAGGAGCTAAACCCTAACTAGTGAAGAAGTGGCCAAGTGGGGCTGATGCGGCAGCTGCCGATCTGGAAGTGGAGGGTTGTGGGGTGTGCGGCCGGACAAGGAGGCGATGGCACGGCACGACAGGCCTATAGAGGTATGGATAGGGGTGCAAACGGGTCGGGTTTTTTCAACTGACTTAGCATCCAATTCGGCTGTTATCAAATTCAGTAAGTCAGTTTGGTGTCTGGCCGAATTTAGTATGATAGCTGATTATTTGGAGATGGATTTGATAGCGAATTCGATATTGATATTGATGATACTGAATAACGTCAGTAGTTGATAAAATCGATAATATCCGCTTAGATATCGAAAACAACTCACCCAGGAAGCGTCGCCAATTCGCTACGTCTAACCGAAATCCCGCTCCTCTCCTCTCCTCTCCCCCGCACCGCACCCTATCCTCCCACCACTCCCCCTCCCGCCTCCGACCACCATACCGGCAAACTCGGCACGGCGCTCTACTCCACACTACGCGCCACCCCATGGCCGCGGCTTGCGAGCTCGCCCCTCGTCCACCTCACCGCCTCCCGCCTCCGCCTCCCTAGGCCCAGGGCCTGCGCACCCGCCTCGACCAGCTCGCGGTGGGGCTGTTCGAGGGGCATGTGCTTGGACTGGAGGCTGAAGGTAGGGCTGAGGGCCTTGAGGCGGTGCGATCGGCTGCGGTGCTTCTCCATTGACGGCGGCGGCGGTGACGGCAGCGGCGGGGAGGATGGGGAGAAGCGGAGCGAGGAGGCGGCGGCGGCAGCGGTAGCGCCAGCGGCGGAGGCGAAGGTTGGGGGCGCGGAGGAGCTAGGATCCGAGCGGAGCCGGTCGGGGAGCTTCTCCTCGTCCTCATCGTCCGGGGTAAGGTTTACGGTGGATTGCTTAATTGTTTGTTGATTCGTTAGTCTGAGTAACTGAGCAATTGAGCATTTGGATGGAGGACTGGAGTAGTTGTGCTTCCGGTTAGGTAGGGAGCGTGTGCCTTGTATTGGGTGCGAAATTTCCTGTCGCATTGTGTTGAACATAGTAGGACTGGATTGAGGGCAGAGCTGTGAACAATTAGTCAGGATCGGGTGCACATTAAGGATTATTAGCCAGTCACTCATTGTCAATTTAAAAGGGAATTAAATTTCCGGATGGATCCTTATGATTAGTGATTACAATGTTGTGTCAGTATGACTATGCTAGCGAAGTACAGAAGTAGCAATTTAATGTTGATACGGCAGGAGCGAAAGGGCCTATAGCCTGGTGGTTAGAGCGCCTCAGTAGCACCCCCTAGGTCCTGGGTTCGACTCCCAGTGGGAGTGAATTTCAGGCTTGGGGGAAAAAAATCCCCTCGCCTGCTACCACACCAAAGCACAGGTCTAAGGACCCGCCAAGGCGTTGATCCAAAGGATCCGCCGGTCGTCTCACAAAAGTCGGGCGATGGTGCCGCTGTGTAAGGGTGGAGCAGGGGTTCGGGGGTTTTCTCGGTCTGCGTGAGAAGACTTTCTTCTTAAGCAATGCCTTGGGGGTTTCTTCCCCCGCAGGTCGAGTTTTTTATGTTGATACGGCAGGCAAGACATTCAATCGCGGGAAACGAGGGGGAGAGAACCACAATGTGCTTGTTCTGGTGGTCAAAGCCCAGTGCTAATGTATCTAGCGAAAACTAGCCTTCATTCGATATTCTTATACTGCATGTTTGAGTTGTTAGATGAAATTCTACCGAAATGATGAATTTCGCTGTGTCTGTCTGCTATATTTAACAACTACTGTATCATATGATTATGGCTATTAGTTTTTTATCCTTTGTTGGCTGCAAGGTCCAATGAATAACTAATAAGACATACATCCACATTCCTTTTAATTTGTAAAGCATATTTGTTTTAAACTTTTAATACTGTGAGCATGGATGATTCTTTTCTCAAACATATTTTGTAACATCTCCCTTTGTGCAGACTCCTGGTGTTTCGAGCTCCCCTTTGCACAGCAGGAGCTCAAGTTGCTGATGCGTGTGTGATGGTAGTCGCTCGGGCTGGAAAGAGGAGTTTGAGATATTTTTAGAGTAAAATCTCTTCTCTGTACGAGAGAAACACGTCCGAATTACGATGCCTACTTAAACATATTCCATACTAATTGTGAGGATAAAGAATAGCTGAGTCAGTGGTATGTGCCAGATTCTGGCCCTGTAATGCCTAATACAAATGTGGTGAGTTATTTGTATTGTTTTGTATTCGCGTGCTATCTGTTTATATTATCCATTGTCCGATTCAAATCCATCAAGTATCCATCCTGACTTTACCGATTCCGAAAACCTGTATATTCCGAACTCGTATTCGTATCCGTGTTAGACTGTATTCGATACCGAATCCGGGAAAAAAAAAGTTAGGATATGATATAGACAATATTTGTTCGAATCCCGATCTGATTATATCCGTACCTATGGAGCAGCGTGGCCGCGGTTTCCGTCTTCTCACGAGCGGGTGGCGTTGTAGTTGGCAAGTCAAGGTGGGGGCGGCCTGATCAAGAAACAATAAATTCCCTCTTGTGCTCATTTCCGGTTCTTTCACCTCAAGTGTTAACTGGCAATCGATACAAGATTTGTTTGTTTGTGAATTATTAATTTACGAATTGGGATTATTGATATCTTCAAAAGAACCGTGAATGGTTGCCAATTGTTATGGACTACAGGAGAATTCTGAAATTGTACCAAGTGCGAATTACAGATTGTGATATTAATGACCTTCATATGCATGACATGAACAAACATTGGTGCTGCAATTCAAGTAATGGATGATTTGGATGCTTATATGTATTTGTGCAAAATTGACCTCAACCTTGCATTGGGTAATGTTGTTGATTTGGTGAACGATGCTTAATTGCTTATGACTGTGACAAACATACTTATGACTCTTGTGTGGGACGCTTAGAAAAATAATGTCACAGACTAGGCGAAGTTCTTGTTCATCAATGGCTGAGTGATACCTCATAATGCTGTGATGCACATAGATTGTGTTTATATTTACCTTCTAATCTTCCCAATGTTCTGGTTTTACATGAGCTCCACAGATTTACCGACATGCATAAGAAAAATTTTCAGCAGTGCATATTGATGCCATTAGCAGCCGCCACATAGGCACCTTTTCATTCTCTCTGTGTATTCTAGATAAAGTAAACTAGTAAATTATCTGCTGCTATTTGGTGTGTGCTTTGGTGCATCTTCATTAATCGTTTGGTTGATGAGTCACTTCAGGTTATTGCTACTTCGGGCTGTGTTTGCTCTGTTCTGGGGAGTAGGATTCTTCTCTCGAAACATCAATAAATCATTCATCTTTGATACTGTAGTACTTGAGTTCTTTGTACATATGGGGAGTCTTATCTTCTGCAAAATTGGTATGGCTCTGTTGGATTATCGTCCAACGTCCTCTTCAGTGATATTTGGCCTTTCTTGGAAGATTCAGAACCAGAATGGTTCATCTTTGTCGACAAGTCACTGACGATTGAGAGCAACTGCTTCAGTTGACTATGAAGGAGGATTCTGACAAGCCACACTCTGTCCCCGTTAACTGGCAAATGCATGTTGGGCTCACTATTTTGACCGAAATGAGCACACATATTAGGAACTAGGAGACTTACCACAGTGAGGTAAATAAAATATTCCCACGGTTACGCAAGGTACAAACTTACTGTGGCTTGTCTGACAATAGTGTCCTCTGTTTATGCTTAAGGTGAAAGGCACTTCTCTGTTCTTTCTGTTGATACTCGGTCAGATGTATAGTGCTATGTTCTGGTAAGACTGTCAGACACCATACTCAGTCTATAATACTACTATTCAGTAGCCTCGCAAGAGAGGCAATAAATTTCTTCAGTTACATGTAACTGGGTTAGAATTACAGGATACTCTTAACCGTGTATTATCACAATTCAGAATACACTGAACAAAAGCACATCGAAACATATCCATAGTCAGACAAGTCATCTAAGTCAAGTCTTCAACCTAGGATTGACACACCCAAACACACATGAAATAATGTAGAAGCAGAAGTATTGTATATTTTAGCACATTGAATTAATATCAAGCAATTTACGACATAAATTCTTACGTGTAGTGGAAAGACTAGCAGGACAAAAAAAGAGAAGCATAATCAATGGACATGTTATAGTCTTGGGTCATTACTGCATCACAGATGACACGGGAAAACTGCAAGTCTGCTCAAACGATTTTGCAGATCAGCATCACTGAATGCGTCAGGAAAACTGTAAACTACAATACGAGGGATCAATTCAGTACTACTTCTTCCACTGCACACCTCATGAATTGCAACCAATCTGAAATGTTATTTCATGAACATCATGATAAAATGGTCAATTGCTTCTCAACATCCGCATTTCCAACCAGACACTATGAAAACTCTGAAGAGGTGATCAAAATTCTAACACGATTCATGCAGACATATGCTAACATGCCAATGCCACTATGTCAGTTCCGAACAGCAGACATTGCAGAGTACCATCACACGCATCTCAGACAAACTGCCCTAACCAACGTACGCTGCGGTCCAGCGGATATGCCATATCTCAATGGAAGAACCAAATCCGCGGATATGCCATATCTCAATGGAAGAACCAAATCCACGGCGAGCAGTCCGACGGAGGCCCTCGCGGCAGGCTCCACTGGACGTTCTGCGTGAAGTAACAGCACCGGCCAGTGTCGCTGCAGCGGTACTGCCTTGCTCCCGGGAAGCCGTCGGCGTCGTCCAGGAAGTAGATGTAGCCCGGATAGAAGGATCCCGTCGCCAAGGCCCTGGAGCAGCCTCGCCCGACGAAGAGCACCTGCCCGGTCAGGACGGTGGACCTGTGCCAACGAGGCCTATACGCCCACTGCAGCCGGAAGACCTGGAATGACACCGTGCCGTGCCTCGCGCGGAATCTCTTGACCATGAGCAGCCTCCCGCCGGAGGATTCCACGAGGTAGCGGGAGACAACCTGCCCGCGTCCCGGCAAGGTCAGGCGGTGATCCTGGAAGCGGTACACATGCAATCTCATCGTTAGCGCGCCGTCTGCGCCGTTTTCTGGCACGTACACCAGCAGGCGCTCCTCGGCGGTGAGGACGAAGAAGCCTTCCTGTTGAGCGCAGCGGTAGTATATCACGTCCTCGATGGTGTCCTCAGGAATCATCCTGGGCCACCCCAGGCGCACATGCACTTGTGCCGGCGTTGGCAGCGGCGGAGACCAGCCGTCCATCCCCGGCCGCCAGAACGCGATGTTGGTCTTGCCGGACGTTATCGCGGCGACGATGTACGGGTCGCCGGGGGTCGGCGCGGCGGACAGGGTGGCAGCGTGGATGAACATGGTGGACTCGCTGTAGACCTGGGCGCGAACGAGCACGCGCAGGTGGTCCGGGAGGGGGATGCGCTCGCCGCAGTGGAGGTTGAGTAGCGCGTGGCCGTGCGACTGGTGGAGCGCGACGGCGAACCAGCCTCCCGGGTAGGAGCCGCAGAAGCGCGCGCTGAGGGCGTAGTCGGGGACAGCGGGGTGGTCAGTGGTGGTCCCGCCGAAGACGCAGAAGTAGGAGGTCCCCGCGGTGGACGGCATGAGGAGGCAAGGAAGCGGCGGGGGTGGGCTCTGCACCGCGACGAAGCGCCAGTGGCGGCAGACGGCGGAGGACCTGGCGCGGTCGGTGATGGATGGGAGGAGGGAAAAGACGTGGCCGAGGATGTCTTGGTGGGCGTCCGCCCATGCCGACGACGCCGTCGCCATGGCAGGAAAGGCGATGCTGATGGGGTGTGAGAAGGGACAAGAGAAGAAGATTTGCTGGAATGGAAATTCGAAGCAGAAGTGGTTGATGTGGTGGTTTTCGCACTTTGGCCACTGCCGCTTTTCTTATTGTGATTACTGAGTTTTTGCCACTGTAAATACATGTAATCGAGGATTTATGTCTCTATGTATCACTAACATATAATCTTAGATCTCACTTGTCAGTGATAGTGTTATATCGAGAATAAATCATCAATTGCATCTATGTGAGAACGGCAAATCTTGAAATGCCTTTTTTTTATTTCAGCAGTTGTATTTTGCTTGCTGACATTTTTTTTCCACTATTCTTAATTAGTTCTTTTTGTGAATATCACCCGTAAATTAAATAGGTGGAAACGGCAGGAATTATCATAAGCCCCAGGTCTCTTCTACAGTCAGGCTGAACTCCGAATATGAGTTTATTCCTAAACACTGAGACATGGCCGGCAAAAGTTGTCCTACCAGTCCCATAAAAAAAAAAGAGGAAAAAAGAGTTCACATATATTGCCTGTGTTCATCGCAAAAGTTTCAGTACTTAAATATTCTGATCAGAATCGGTCGTTCAGGTTCCACTTCTGGTAGTGCAAAATAGATATTTGTATGTTGATATTTTTATCACCACCACAAAATTTTGGGTACGTTTTCTTGGTAAAAATTCATCATACTCTAGCCTTTGCTTTGTAAGTCTGATTAGGGTTTTTTATATTTCAGTTTTTCCCCAAGGTTCAACTTGAATGTTCAAACATTCTAAAAATTCAAACTCTTGATTTTTTATTTGAATTTGCTTGATTTTCCCAAGGTTCAACTCGAATGTTAGCGCCTTCCTCCCTTCCGCCTTCCCCATGTAACATCGAGCTTATCTAGCCGCTTGCTCGCGCCATTGTTGCCAGCCGACACACCCTCAACGTTCACACCTTTTCTCTTCGGCTCCGCTAGCACAGATCCCTCATTGACTAAGCCATCATCTCAGCATTGCCCTCGCCTCACGCACCGTGCCCTTGACTGAGCTCCGTCGTATTTCAATGCACCGTGCGACCGACGTGCGTGCCCGCACCATACCTCCTCCATCAGGCCAGCCACAGTGCTAGAGTCGCAGTCCTTGCCACACCATCTCGAGCGTCATCTCTTCTTGTCGACTATGCATGACCGCCACTGCTGCAGCCACGCGCCGACGCCGCCGAGATAGCTCCACTGCTCTCACCGCCCTTCGGCCGCTATAAAGTTAAGCCAATCCTTTGTGAGGCAGCACACTACTCCCAACTGCACCATAGAAGCACGCTCCCGACCACCACTTTGCCACATCACTATCGCCAATCTCCCCTGCACTTGTGAGCCCTTTTGGTTGATTCCTCACCTCAGCCAATGGTAATCCAATTTTGAGTAGCCATAGCACCACTGAGCCGCCACAAACCCTTAGCCAACCTCACACGAACCACATATTGACCTCAATCCTATCGGTGTCGTTCACCGCTACTGTACGAAGAGGTCACACCAGGGCAGCCCAAACTGAGCCACCTGAGCCTAAATGGCCACATGCTCGTAAATGCTCCCAATCACCATGACCTCGCTAAAAAGCCATTGTAGAGCTTCTATGCTATAGGAAAGCTCTGATGAGCTCTTCTTGCTGTCGGTCACCATTGTTGTGTTTTAGATCTCACCAACGTAAAAAAAAATGGAACCACAAGACCTTCCTGAACCCAGTGATACTTTTGCTTGCAGTTGGGAGCCTTCACTGTCACTGCAATAGCTCACCGTCACTTTTGCTCTGCTTGGGTGCATAGTAGCGCCCAAGGAAGACGAAGGCCAGTCAGGTATTGGGCTAGGCCATTTTGGCCCAGTGGGCCCAAAGTTATGTCGAGCCGGGCCTAGTACTATAGCCAACACAGTTCAGCTCGATCCAAGTCTATGTAGCCCGTTACTGTTCACCACCCGACCCGATTCACTACTATTAAGACCCAACCCGAATATTGTTTCGAACCCATTTTTGTTCATAGCCTGATCGCCATGAACAGTAAAGATCAATTACTATTCACTAGAAGCCCAAAAACAAATTTATACCCATTTTGATCATTTTGAGCCTATTTAAACCATTTCCAGCTCCGTTTCGCCAATCTAGATTTTGACAGAAACCAAACCTAGCCTTTAATGGATTTTATTGAATTTTACTCCTTTTTATTTTATTCATTTCCTAGCTTGATTTGTCTCAAGCACAAAATTATGTTGTTTTAATTATTTACGCTAGCTTCCGACTTCTCCAAGTCCACAATGCGAGGACATGATCCAGATGCCGAAGCCTTCGAGCTACTAGAATATTTTGAACAACAAGGTAAGTCATATGTTTTTTAACATGTTGAGCCCATACTGCTTAAATTATTTATTCACAGTACTTTCATTACTGTTATTTACGCATTCCTATTTATTTGCAATAACTGTTTAGAATGATATGATAATTAGTTAAGTCCTATCACTGGAAAATGCCATGTTTAATTTGAGACTATGTTTCCCTTGATAATCTTAGTAATATTAAATTACGGTATAATTAATAGTTGTATATAAGTTGAAGTCAAATATTTTTTTATACTACTAAGTGACATCAACATTTTTGCCGATAGATTCATAAAAATTGTTCTAAGGTTAAGGACGATTTGTGGAAAGCCACAATTTGGGTGGAATCTATGACCTTACCTTAGAGAGGAGGTTTGGGTTAGATTGGTGGAAGTGTCGTAGTGCACTGGGTTGTTGGTTGTGGATGGCTGCCTCATTGGTAAAAAATAAGGACTAGAAGTTTATACTGAGTAAAGCACATAGAAATCGCTCAACCACAAGTCTTGATCAATTGAATATCTACTGGAGGGTACATTGTTCTAGGAAGGGAATGGCCTGCAGACAATGGGGTGATTTAGAAGGGGTCTTCCATACTTAACAACGGTAGGGCCGATCATTTTGGTTGCTAATTCTATTTCAGGAATCCCGACACTGTGATGTTCATAATCTATCGGGTAGAGACTAAAAAGAGGAGAGCAGCGAAAGACCTTATTTTCTCAACTCAGTTGTCAATCTATAACAATTAGCAACCATTCACGGTTCTTTTGAAGATATGAATAATGACAATTAAAAATTCACAAACAAATTTTTTTAAAGCAATTAGCAATTCAACATTTTAGATTAAAGAACCGAAGAAGAGCACGAGGGCATTCACTGTGTCTTGGTCACGCCACCCCCACCTTGACGTGCCAACTACGATGCCACCCGCTCGTGAGGCCACGATGACGTGAAGCCACCTCGCCAATCACTAGGAAACCGTACGTGGCCACACCGCTCCGCACCTCCCTTGGCCTATCATACCGCGCCGCCGCCCCCTCAGCCGGGAGCACGCCGTTCAGCCCTCCACTTCCAAGTCGGCAGCAGCCGCATCGGGCCCACTAGGGCACTTCTTCACTAGTTAGGGTTGGCTGCGCTGATCCTTATCACTTCCTCCGTTCCTCTGTTAGTTTCTCCATGATTATCCCAAGAAAGAGTTTTTTATGGCCCTTCGAGAGGTGCCACAGAGGTACCGATACTCATATCTTCTAAGAAGATACCAATCAAATCTGTTGTTAATTTTACAAGGGCATGATTGGCATGGCATAGTTTGTAACCCTATAGTTAAATTGTGTTAACCTCTTTCTGGTTAGGTGTCCAATCTGTTACTGATCATGGTGTCTCAGGGATGTGAGCAGCCGCTCGTGCATCCCTGCCTCTCCGTTCCCAACAAAGCTGGCTGCATCCTGTTTGTCGCCGCCGTCGACCGCCCAAGTCCTCATCAGTTGCGAAGATAAAGTTCTGGGCTGTTTGGACGTTAAGACTGTGGGGACCCCGAGCGCGGCAGCACCCTTAGTCGTCGTATGTGTTCTGTACTAGTCCCATGATTAATAACTAGTACACACATTCATATCATTGAGATTACATCCATACATATTGCATATAAATAACTTACAACAAAAAAGATGATATATAAGCGAGGTATAAAAGAGTATATACACATAAGGCCGACCGGCCAAAATAAACATTAGAGTCTTGAACATAATGCAACAGAAGTCTAATAACAAAAGTATCTAGTGATTTACCATCATAACCCACAGGCAACCGACTGGAGTCAAACCCTAGCAAGACCTCTCATCCAATTCCCCAGTGCCAGGGGTGAAATACGCATTGCCGGACACATAATCTTCATTCTCTGATCAACAATAATTTAAGCAAGCTTGTTTATATTATGTACTCAGCAAGATTTGTAGTGTATCATAAAATTTTACATATATGCAAGGCTGTCAAAGGATGAGGCTCAATACTAAGTTATTTTCAGCATAAAGCAGATTTCATTTTGCAATATTGATAAGTAATAATTTGTAAAACGGAATTGTAAAGAGCATTTGACATGTAATGAAATAACATTTATATAACATTGATAATAGTAGAACAAAACCATTCACAACCTTCCTCGACTATGAACACATCAATTCGAAGCCCTCCTTGGCTGTGATCATATCACAAATCCCACCCATAGGCATGGCACATGATTAGACATCCATGCCATCCCATAATCTCAGTGAAATAGTTTTGAAGAAGAAAACTATACCCTTTGTAGCTACATCCAAGCTAGCTCATGACCACCAGCACAGTCATTTAAATAGTTTTTAACACTCTACAGAGATTGCACAGCTTTACCCACACGAGATAATCAAACATGCTGTCGGCCATGATATGTTTCCTTGGGCGTGCGATGAAAGTGATTATCTTATAGCCTTTTGGTCATCTAGTCCTAGCCTTGCACCAGCCCAAATGAATGTTGAACCTTTCTTAGGTACACCCCTAAACGAAAACTCTCACTTAGGTCCGTTTCTCAAGTGAGCATTCATCGTTGTATTAAAACTTTATCCCCCAACACCTTGGTGAAGGGAGCCCCTATGAGCAAACCTAACCAGAGTGCCCTTACTACACCTGTGCCTACCACAATGCAAGGTTAGACATAGGCAACTTAATCAACTAAATACTAGAGCCCATATAACACATGCGGTAGTATGGTATGACTTAGATGAGCGGCAATAGTGTTTAGTCCATAATCGATACGGGTGAGAGTCTCCCCCTATATACATGCGAGATTCCCTCTCGCATTTGATAGTGTACCATATAACTCGCCCGCGTCCAAAAACTATATTTTTCATTTTATTTGATAACAAAGTAACAGAGGTTCCCCCTCTGGTCCAACATTTTGAAACCATCAAGCCCATGTGCAACTTGTTCAAGAGTTCAAACTTAGAAGAAAACTAGTACTTGGCTAAGCATCTAGACCATACATCGATAGAGTATTCTAAATTTGACAGTATATGTTGTCTAGTCCATTTCCTAGAGGTTAAAACAGTGAGGGTATCAAATTTTTCAAGGAGGTTCAATGCATACGAGTGGTTGTAACTACCATTACCCATAGTATAGTAAGTTTATTGAAACACACACCCGTGCATAATAGATTTTGCAAACAATGTACAATAATTGAAATATTATGATCAACACGGTCAAAGGGGGTGTTTGCCTTACTATTGTTGCTTAGAGAATGTTTCTAAGATGTTCTCAGCATTGTCTGGTGTGGGGTTATCAATTTAATAAATCTAGATGAAAACCAATAAGAGCTAAATAAATAGAGACAAGACCAAAATATTTTTATACAATCAAGAGGATCATGATTTTAGAAAAATTTAGAAACAAAGGTGATACGGGGTTGCCCGATCTTCTCGACGTAGGATCAAGATACTCACGTGGATTTGATGAATCGTAATGATCCCCGTTGCCAATGCAAGAGTTAGCACACTATAATTCGCCCAACCACACGTGCTGAATTTCACGACCACCGATGAAGTTCCATCGCGCTCCCAATTCCCAGTGGAAAGGTTGAACGATCTTGATTTCAGCGAACTCCCAATTCCCTCATGTTGGTTCGGCCAACAAAAGAACAAGAGTAATCTATTATCAAAAGTGGTCTGTGCCCTAAAGTGTAACATCTTGAAATTTTAAATTTGAAAAATGTGAAGCTCCTGAATTATTCTTGCAATATATTCCATTTGAATTTGGATTTTTCGATGTTTTCCTGAATTTGGTTGAGGTTCTAAAAATCGAAGAATTAACAAAAGAGAAAGACAGGTATTGATAATGCCCTAAAAAGGAATGTGCAAATAATGGAAGAAAGACAAAAATTTGTAAACACGAATCTGAAAAGATGATCCATAAAAGTAAAGAAAGAAATTTAATTTAGGGCATAAAATATTATTTTTGAAAATAATGGCATGAAAAACAATGGAAGCAAGTAAAGTAAATACCAACATTAGTTGGAAATATTTTTATTAAGTCCAAAATATCATAAGGAGCTTCTGTGAATTTTCCTGAAATTTTTGGAAGTAATTACATATTTTTCCAAGGCTAAATGAATTTCTGGGCTTTTCTGAAAATCCAGAACTCAGTAAAGAAAATAAAAATTCCATCCCTCCCTCTCCGTTCGACACGTGGGCGGCCAGATCCCGCCGGAAACCCGCCTACCTTCTCCCATCGGCCGACACGCGTGCGGCCCGATCCGCCCTCCCCCGCGCGCCGGCTCCATCCGTACCGTCCGCGCCTTCCCGCTCCTCTCTCGCTGGACAGCGGGCCCGCGCTGTCAGCTTCTTCTTCCCCTCCCCGTTCTTTTCTCCCCCGCGCGGACGCGCTTGCACTGCGGTCAGATCTTTTCCTCCCCGTGGCGCGCATGCGCGGCATCGCTCTGCCCAAGCCGTCTCATCGCCCTGGTGAAAAGCCTGCCGCCCCGTCGCCGCTCCTGACTCGGCGCCACCACCCACAGCTTTCCCCGCCCGGTCGCTTCGGCCCGGCCACGCGGCGCCAGACTTCTGCCCCGTTCCCCTCGCGCGTGAGAGACCGCGCTGGCGTAGGCGTGCAGCGTCACTCCACAGTGCGCCTGGTATTAAAGCCGCCCGCGTCACCACCTGCCTCCGCCACCTGCTCCGACGCGACCGAACGGGCGCCGCCCGTTGCCAGCTCCCCTCCGAGCGGGTATATAAGTCCGTGGACCCCCCGTTGAGTTCCCCACGTCGCACTCGCCGCCCTCCAGCAGGTAATTGAACCGAGAACCACTCAATCGCCGGCGAGCCCCTTTCGTTCCCAACTCCGGCCGCCCGCGCAACCCATCGATCCGAGCCACCAAAACTCGATTCCTCTCACCCACACCACCTCCGAAGCACCGCGAAGTTGTCCCCGGCCTCGCCCGAGCTTCCCGACGCCCGTACATCACCGTCACCGAGAGCCACTCCGAGTCGCCGCCGCCGCACGCCGCCGACCCATCTCCGGACCTCCTCGGCCCCGGGCGACTGCACCATCGTCTTCACCGCAGCACGAGGAACACGTTTTGCCATTCTCCCGTACCACCTCGGTCCCCGCTCGCCGTCGGCACCGCAGCTTCACCGCCGCCTATTGAAGCAGAGCCGAGCCAATTCCTCTTACCTACACCGACCTCAGGACATCGCAAAGCCACCCCCGACCTTCCCCGAGCTTCTCGTTGCCCGTACTCCGCCGGCACCGTGTGCATGCTGCACCGCCATGGAGCTCCGCCGCCGGCACAACTCAGCCTCCCGCCGGTCATCCCAACCACTCCGGTAAGCTCCTGTACCCCCACGCAAGCTCATGCGCGCCCCATCTCTTTCGTTCTCCTTTCCGGTCACCGACGCCCAATTTTTCCCCACCGCCGGCCGCCTAGCTCTGCCGCCCGCCCACCTCGCCGCTGCTCCGGCCGAGGCGCCACCGCCCATAGCTCCCCTACCCCCTGTACATCCCATTTTAGCAGTCGCCGCCGCCTCCCCGGCCGGTCTTCGCCGGCGACGCCGCCCAGCCCGTGCGCCGCCTGAGCCTCCTCTGTTTTCTCTGCTTGGCCCCAACGATATGTCACCTCTTTTAAAATGGCCTCCCAATTCTAATCGCAAGTGAGCAGCCGTTCATCTGGCCAGCCAAATCAACGTCCATGCTGCAGGTCCTGCGTTCGAGTTTCAGTGTAGCACATTTTTGTTTTGTTTTTCCTTGGCCATTTCAATTGGAAGACAAATAGGAAAAATAAACAGGGGAGCTAAACTAATTGACTAAGGTTCAATAAAATTTATGCATACCTCAAACATAGGATTACATGCATATTACTGATCAAGTGTTGGAGGAAAATTAGAAAATTTATTCACGAAAGCTAATAGAAATATTTATAGGTATATGCTCCCAATGGGATGACAACTTAGAAAGTGAAAACTTATTAAACAATAAAGTACAAAACCTCACATATTAGTAAATGTTATAAAATTAACCCATGAAAAGTTTAAACCATAACCCATTGTTTTTATGCCCTTGTCATTAGGAGGATTCCTTTATGGCCATTAGATGATTGGAGCATTACGCCGACAAATTTTATCAGAATGTAAATAAGATTGCTTAAGATTTAACATTTGATCAATCACCACATATGAGCAATAATCATAGCTTGAATATTTATTGAGGTCTAATTACCAATAAGAGGCATTGATAAAGTATGATCCTGTTAATGTCCAAATTTAATATGAATCCTAATTAGAGTAATATATGATAACTATGTTATCAAGGTTTCAAATTAAAAAGACCTAAGCAATATGTGTGAATACTCTGAGGAAAACGTTTAACTAATAGCCCGAGTAATTAGGGTCACATAAAATGATACGTACCAAGTTTTGCCCAGATAGCTAAATTAGAAATGAGGCTAAACCTAATAGTAACCAAAGCATAGATAAAATAATAATGACAGTTGGTATTTAAATTAACATTCCACATAAAATGACTATGGTTAGATACTCAAAACTTAATAAAGATTACACTTCATTATAATGTATGCACTAACATTTAACATACCGTCGCTAAACAAGTCTCCATAGTATATTTAATTAAGTAGCTATATTAATACATAACCCTGTACGACAAGCTTTGCCAGACAAATAAAAATTAAAAATAAAGTTAAGCTTGATAATAACAAAGATGCAAATAAAATGGTAATGGTACCACTAATTAAATCTTAACACTAGCTTTAGTATATAATTACATGGAGTATAACTGCATATATACAGCAAGCCGGGACCCGTAAAAATAAACCCTAAATTCAAATTAAACCTTAGCCTAGCTATGAATGAAGATACATAAGATATGATAATGGGATTATTAGAGATTTAAATTCTAATTAATTACCATATAAGAATAAATATTGAGCCCTTGCTATTCGTCTTAATCTAATTAATAAGTAAAAGCCTATATCAGAGACTATTCTAAAAACTTAATAAAGATATCCAAGTGTTATAATATCTTTGACTAAAAGATTTATAGAATAAGTACAGATCTCATCCATCAGTCCAGTTTGCCTTACTATAACCTGAGTTGCAAGGAATGCATACCCTAAAAATAGAATTTGTACACTAAACTCCTGCACCAGTCTATAGGTCTAACCTGACTCATGGAACTTTCTTGATAAATAACAAAATAATACAAAGAGATTATTAATAGAAAGATCAAGTTATCGTATGCTATTACCAACCTTGCCTCAACTCACCGAATCACCCATTAACTCGTAATAAAACTAAATTGAGTTTATTCGGATTTATTTGGATCTTTTTGAGTTATTTGCTTTATTTGGATTCAGTCGTTTGTCACGTAATTAGAAATCGGGAGTCGTGAAGATTCAATGGATCAAGCGAGATCAAGCACGAAGTGAAGATAGAGACCAAAAGCTCAAGAGAAAGCATTGTGTGAGCCCAAGACAGCGGTAAACCGCGTCAGGCGAGTCAATACTTTGATCATGTTGAACCTACATTTTATGCAAATTACTTTCATTTAAATTAACAAATTGCATGCTATTAGTTTAAGTGCAAAATATGTTGATTTAAAATTTTAGCTATATGCCCATTGTTCAACTTGATTAAGTATTACACCCTTCTTTGGAATATTGCATATGTGAGCCTTGTCACCTAGTGGAAAAACTTTATAATGGTTAGCTTTCAAAAATAAGTCCTTAATTATATGCCATGCTTAGTATTGTTTAGGACCCGGGGCAAGAAATTGCCCCAAGCATCACTTTTAATCAAGAGAAATTGATTCGGACAGTCATGGTGGGAATGACTGGAATATTTTGACATGGTTATTTTATGCTCCCAAAACTCTTAACTTGCTTAAATATCTGAGCAGATGGTTTGGGGGCTGGTGTGTGGTGCAGTGGAAGCACAAATTATGGAGTGTGGTAGAACCGCTCAGGTAATCCTAAGGACCGAATCTTGTCATGACCTCCTGTGTAAAACAGTACAACCACAAGTCTGTAAAATACAACTTGGCTAAGTAAACTTATCGAAATCCCGGACTCATCTCACTGGTAGTGGATAGAAGTGGATGTGCTATGGCAAGGGGGCCTAAAGGGACACCAGTGTAGGGTGAAGTTTCCCAGCTGTCCTAACGTTGCGGGAAGTGGAGCCCGGCTGCGTTAGTGGCTGTGGGAAACATCCCGCGCATAGATGGGACCCACCGCAAGTGGGCAGTCTCCCATAAGGTGAATGAGAAAAGGGACTAGATACTTTGAAAAGTCACTGTGAGGGTCTGCTCAACCACATGACTAAGGAATCGTGTGGGGCAACGAGTTGATCATCTCTTGTGGTGAAAGTGTACAAACTCTGCAGAGTCAAAACTATTCGAATAGCCATGCCCACGGTCAAGGGCGGACATGGGAACTTAACCAGATATAGTTCTATTTCAAAATGTTTTGTGGGTGGGAATGGAAAAGTGAAGGGCGAAGGACTGCCCTAGTTTGGAATTATCCTGGGTGTCGTCCCAGTGATACGTTAAGCGGTTATAACGCTGAAAGATAAGCATATGGTGCAGATGTCATATATGGTGAACGAAAAATCTGTATCACTATTAGTGATATTGCATTCTTTTCACTCATTATGATTTAGTTCAAACTGCTAAGTCTCAGGACATTTCTATTTAATGTATTCCAAATGCAATTTATGGCAAATAAAATAACCCGAGCCTCTCCTTTGTTAAGCCATGCATATTATTTATTTGCATTCTGTGTATTGGCTCGCGGAGCACGGGGTCGGAGTGCTCACGCTCGCTGTTGCGACAAAATTCAGATTCAGGAATCAAATTACCTCGCCTCAGCAACAAGATTGGACAAGCTGGCCAAGAAGATGAAGATGTCAAGGGCTAGGTCGCGAACCTCCAGTTGGCTGCCTGTGGGCATGTCCTGAAGGTCCCACTTACGTGCTTCGTTCTTCCGCTGCTGCAATTTCATGATTTCGGCCTAATCGGCCCATGAGTAAGTCTACTATTATATTTACGCTTCCGCACGATATGTATTTTGATATTCATTTCTGTAACTGTGAGCACTATCTACTGATCCAGGGAATAGTGCAATGAAATCACAGAGGATTCCGGATGTTAATATCTGGATTCCTACAGCGATGGTATCAGAGCATATCGACTGCAGGTCGTGACCTAGCTAGTCTGGACGTTAGTTTCATGACTAGAAATATTTCTTTAAAATACTATTTCCAAAAATATAAGTTATATTGCTCATTCTTATCTCCCTTAGATGATTTTCTCTCATCTGTATGCTGTCTTAGCCGTTTTTACTCCTAGAGCTTTCTTACCTCGAATTCAAAACAATAACACAAGAGTGAGTGCTAATATCAACCAAATTACCCCAAATATGTCAGACCCAGATTTTATAATCCGGAATCTACTGTGTTTAACTGCACTATTCCCTGGATCAGTAGATAGCGCACACAGTTACAGTTCTGAATATCAAAGTACATATCATGCGGAAATGTAAATATAATAGTAGACTTACTCATGGGCCGATTAGGCCGAAATCAATAAATTGCAGCAGCGGAAGAACGAAGCACACAGGTAGGACCTTCAGGACATGCCCACAGGCAGCCAACTGGAGGTTCGCGACCTAGCCCTTGACATCTTCACCCTCTTTTCCATCTTGTCCAATCTTGTTGCTGAGGCGCGGCGATGCGGCTCTTGATTCTGGATTTTGTCGCAAAAGCGAGCGTGAGCACTCCGACCCCGTGCTCCGCGAGCCAATACACAGAATGCAAGTAAATAGTATGCATGGCTTAACAAGGAGAGGCTCGGGTTGTTTTATTTGCCAAAAATCGCTTTTAGCAGCATTATTACTCTCATATAATCAAAGTGTTATTACTGTTACCTAACTCTATTCTACAATTGCCAAAATTGACTTAATCCCCCAAAAATGCACTTTCTTTATTGACTGCTGTCTAAAACTCCAAACAGCAAGTATCATCATTTATTTAATCCACCGATCATATTTTGTATTTTGAATTACTAAAAATCCAAATCCTGTTATTACTATTCATCAGCTCTTCACCTCTGAATTCTAATGATCCTCTAACATAACTACTTTCAAATCCACCGATATCACTCGTATTTAATCCTTTTCGTCGTTGATTCAAAACCATACTCCAATAATCAATCTCGTTTTCCATTATCTATCCCTAGCTAATCCACAAAGGTATCTCTACCGAGAATTCAATTTACCGAGATTATAATCCACTAATTGTTATGAATCCACCAATCTTCTCAGAAGTTCAATTTCTATTAATTCCCATTATCGCCAATATCTTCTAAGAATGTATATTAATCAGTAGCAATCCAACATTTTAACTTTGCATTCTCTAATTCTTCAAGATCGATTCATTATTATATATCCACCAAGAATATCACTAATCAAGAATTGTACTCCAATGCTTGTATTATTTTCCCAAATTCCTGAAAATTCAATTTGATCATTTATCTAGCCTATCTATTCAGCTAAGCCCCACTAATTTATTTCTACCACAACCCACACTAGCATTTTCTTATCATAATCGACCTGAATCCACCAATACCTTTATGCATATACTAAAACATCTATCTCCTTTTCTTACAACCCTGATTATTCTACCCATATTTTAGGTTATAAGATTAGTAATGCCACTATTTGAAATACAATACGTAAAATTCCCTGAGACCTAGCAGTTTTGGAACAAATCTTAATGCTCAAGGCATATTAACTTGATCTACCATACATATGGCATTACACCATATGCCTGATATTACCATAATCTTTCCATACATATGGCATCACATCATATGACATCTTTCAGCGTTATAACCGCTTAACTTACCACTGGGACGACACCCAGGACAATTCAAATCAAGACAGTCCTTCGCCCTTCACTTTTCCATTCCCATTCATAAAACGTTTTGAAATAGAACTATATCTGGTTAAGTTCCCATGTCCGCTCTTGACCGTGGGCACGGCTATTCGAATAGTTTTGACTCTGTAGGGTTTGTACACTTTCACCACAAGAGACAATCAACTCATTGCCCCACACGATTCCTTAGTCATGTGGTTGAGCAGACCATCACAGTGACTTTTCAAAGTATCTAGACCCTTTTGTCATCACACCCCTATGGGAGACTGCCCACTTGCGGTGGGTCCCATATGTTGCACGGGATGTTCCCCACAGCTACTAGCGTACGGGCTCCACTCCCCTCTGCGCTAGCACGACTGGGAAACTTCACCCTCCACTCGGTGTCCCTTTAGGCCTTCCCTTGCCCCTGCATAATTACTTCTCTCCCCCTATTAGTGAGATGAGTCCAGAGTTTTCGATAAATCTACTTAGCCAAGTTGTACTTTACAGACTTGTGGTTGTACTGTTTTACACGGGTGACATGACAAGATTCGGTCCTTAGGGTTATCTGGGCGGTCTACCAATAACACACTTTGTGCTTCCACTTCACCACATATTCACACACTCGAACTAGTCCGCCCAGATATTTAAGCATGTTGGGGTTTTTGGGAACATAAAGTAATCATACCAACATATATCAGTCATTCCCACAATGACTGCCCGAATCAATTTCTCATGAGTAAAAGTGATGCTTGGGACAATTTCTTGCCCCGGGTTCCTAATCAATGCTAAGCATGGCATATAATTTAGGACTTATTTTCGAAATGTTACTATTATATTTTTGCTAGGGTGACAAGGTTCACATATTCAAATATTCCAAAGGAGGGGTGATATTATTCAAAGTAAACAATGGGCACGTAACTAGAATATTAAATTAAGCATGTATTTGCATATAAATTAACAGCATGCAATTTGATAATTTAAAACAAGGTAATTTGCAGAAAACATAGGATCAACATGATCAAGGTACGTATTGACTCGCCTGGCGCGGTTTACCGCGGTCTTGAGCTCACTCAAAGCTTTCTTATTTGTCGATCTTGAGGCTTGAGTCTTTTTCTTTACTTCGATCTCGGCCTCGCTTGATCCTTGATTCCTCCGGACTCCAGTTTCTAATTACGCGCTAAGCACTGAATTCCAATAAAAACAAATAACTCAAAGGACCCAAATAAATCCAAACACTTTAAATACCCAATTAATTTTGGATTTTAAATTTAATACGATTTGAGAATAAGGAGACCATTCGAATTAATGCGTCGCAAGCACAGCCGTAGCTGGATTTGAGTGAGAGCTTGTGTTGTCTGAATAGCTTTACCGTGAGGGAAAATTTTAGAAGATCAAGGGATCAAAAGTGAAAATGCACCTTCAGGAATTATCTGCGTAGCCGATTGGGAAAAGGCGAGACTCGACCTTTTTACTTGGTGACTTTTTCGTTATTAATTTATATTTATCAAGGAAGTTCCATGAGTCAAGCAGGACTTATGGACAGATAAAAGAGTGTAGCGAAGCTAGTGAAGAGGGACATGGCTTTGTGATGCTCGGATGGGGGCTTTACATGAGATGAGTATAATTTTAAATACTTGGTGTAACTCTGATATTTCATGTGACAATATTTTTCTGAGATTGTAACTGCACATTCTAAAGTCAGTTATTCTGCTTGATTAATAACTTTATTCGATAAGATCAACGATTGTGTTTTACTAAAAATAGATGCTATGACTTTTTAGGGATATTTAGACCACATTTGATATTTCATGTGGCGTGCAATTGATTCCTAAGGGTTAAACTCGTTAAGCAGGGTGACTTCAAATTCGTTCGATAAAATTGTTATAGTTGATGATACATTTATTCAAAATAGTTTATTAATTACTTTTGTTGCCAAGGTTTTATTTATCTTGGGTTTAGACAAAATGAGCTGGGGAATTTCTTATGCTTTATAACCAAGATCTTTTAGCCATGACATTCTTTGTTATTAACATTATTACTATTTTATTATCTTTATGTTAACTTTTTGATAATAATAAGAGAAGGAGTTCTTGGCATAAGTTCATTTGGATTAATCTTGTATATGAGGACTAGCTTATTAATGTTGATTGACATATAAATACATTAGCCAATTGTTAAGTTTCAATTTAGTTGCATGAATAAATTTATATATATACACTCTTATCCTTATTATCATTCATAGCTTACTTTTAATGTATGCTTGTATATGAAGTTACCATTGAGCCAAAGGGTGAGGAGTTAAGCCACTAGTTAGCTGGGCCCACTTGTCATGCACACCAGAAGAGGCATGGGGTGTTCTGTTCGGCCAGCGCAGAGGAGAGGAGGAAGAAACAGGGGAGCGGGAGTGGCGGCGGAGCCGTACGGCGTTGCCAGCGAGGAGTGGCCGGGGAGGCGACGGCGACCGGCCAAATGGATTCCTCCGGTGATGAGGGAGCTCGGGGAGGCGGCAACTTCGGCCGGGGTGGCGCCAAGGTGGACCGGTGGCGATGCTAGGCGGTCGGCGATGGAGGGGAAACGGGGCTCTGGCGACCGGGAAGGAGAGGGAAGGGGATAGCGCGCGCACGAGCGGGAGAGAGGCGGAGGAAAGCTTACCGTGCGACTCTTGGAGTCGGGGAGGTGCCGGAGAGGGCCGGCGGCGATGGCCATGGGCGGCGCGAGGAGGTCACCGTGGCGGAGAGGCTGGGGCGGCGGAGAGCTTCGGCCGACGGTGGGAAGGGCTTCAGGGTGATGAGGTGCTGCTCCCACAGCGCGCAATCGGCCCGGGGTCGACCGTGGTGGAGGCGGCGGCGGAAATGGCAACGGCCGGCGCAAGCTCGGGCGGGGAAAGGAGGAGGAGTGGGAAGGGGGAGCTCGGCTCTTTATAGGCGGCGAGCACGGGTGGCAACTGGGCGAGGTAAAACCGGGGCAAGGCCGAGCTTACCTGGGGCGGTGCTAACTGGACCACGGCGGAGGGAGGGAGGAGACGACGCGCGGCCGAGCTAGGGCGGTCCCGCGCGGCAGAGGAGAGGACGCGGGCGGGGGCGCAGGTCCACGGGCAGGGAGCGGAGGTGCGGGGCCCGTGCGGCAGAGTGGCGCGGCCGGGGAAGTGGCGCGTCGGAAGAACAGGGAGGAGGAAGAAGAAGAGAGCGGTCGGGAGAATAGGGGAGGGAGGAGAGAAGGGAGGAGGAGGCAGGCGTCGCGGTCGGGTCGCGCAGGAGAGGAACGGGGAGAAAGAGAGAGGGTTGGGTCGGGCCGCGCGGCAGTGAGGAGAGGGGTGGAGCTGGGCCGCTTCGGCCGGCCTGGCTCCCTCCGATTTTTCTTTTCTTTTTTTATTTATTTAGTGTATATATATACATATGTATATGTATACAAGTATATATATATATACATATACACATATATATATATAGTATTTATTTATACTGTTATTTATTTCCATTTTTATATATTATTTGCATATTCATTTTGTATACAATTTATATTTTTATTTTTGTTGCCCTTTTATACTATTATTTTCAGAATGAAACTTTTATATTTTTAACTCAGGTTTCTCTCTTCTTATACTGGATCATCTTTTCAGATTCGTATTTTAAATTTTAATTCTCTATTGTTTGAACATGTTTGTTCCTTTCTTGAAATTTTTATTTTTACCAAATTCCAGAAAAACACCATAAAATCCAAATTCAAACAAAATATATTACCAATTTAATTGAAAAAGCTTCACATTTTCAAATTCAATTTCTGGGATGTTACAAAATACTTCCCTCTTCTTTCTATTGATTTCAAAAAGGAGAATTTTGTTCCTCTTCTCGTACCCTTACTCCAAAAATCTAAGGTTAGGAACGTCGAAGATGTACATGAAGATAAGGTGGTTCCATTTAAACGAACCATGCCGGTGAATCCTATGCCCCCATATGTGTGTTTCCCCGAATAGACGTTGTCTTGTCGCGAGCTTTCAGTTTGGCCCTGTGCACTGCCTTATTGCCCTCGGACATCCTATTTTGCAGTCACGGGAAAAGCTTGTTTTTAAAATTTTGCGTGGTTCTGTATCACCCTAGCTCCCGGGGTATACTCTCTTAAAAATTTGAATGGGTTTAGAGTATCTTATCTCTACGATGTAACACTCATCTCATGCTGTTTCCTCTCATCTTTTCTGGAAAACCCTACCAGGCCATGGATGGATACAAGACAACTACTACAACCAGAAGCAAGAGGGGAAGAATAATAATTGATGCTCGCAATAACCCCAACCATACGTATAGGCCATCACATGACCTCACCCTACGAGGAAAGTCAAAGAGAAGCCATCATCATGAAGATAATAGTAGCCCTGCGCCAAGTAAACCTCGAAAGAAGGCC
The DNA here is from genome assembly GCA_017311315.1 of Dendrocalamus latiflorus. Classification (NCBI taxonomy): domain Eukaryota; kingdom Viridiplantae; phylum Streptophyta; class Magnoliopsida; order Poales; family Poaceae; genus Dendrocalamus; species Dendrocalamus latiflorus. The sequence continues at coordinate 30,058,295 of CM029634.1, forward strand.
ACTTGTTTCTATTGCCAGACTACTGGGCACCATTCCCGAAAGTGCCCTCAGAAGAAGCAAGACAAATGTTTCAACTGAGGCCACCCAGGACATTACGCGAAGAATTGCCCATTTCAAAAGCCAGAAGAACAAGGAGATGGTGCTGCCACCACCGGCTTCAACCCCAATGAAGAAAACCCTAGCAGCTCCAAAGAAGAAACGGGGTACACCTACCATAGTTCTATCACTAGACCAAGAAGCTTCGTTAAGTGCTCCCCTTTTGCTCTCCCACTGCATGAGCTTCTTTCCTCCTTGATTAACTGCATGGGCTCAGTGGCGGAGCCAGGATTTCAACCTTGGGTATTCCCACTCTCACATAAAAAAAATCCAATCCATAGATTTAAAATATAGTTTAGAGTAGTACGTTATCGATAATTAAAGTCACAAAAATAGTCAAACAACAAATTGTTCAGCTCTAAGATATGCATGAAACAAACTAATAAGTAATAAAGAGAACTTACAAAATACTATAATGTTGATTTAACCTTGCGATTCTTCATGGCTTGGAAGCGGTTGATGATGTCTTTGTCCTTAACTTGTAGAAAGAACTCCCGCTCAATAAATGTAACCAAGCAATCATTCAAGTATTGATCCCCAAACTTATTTCTCAATTTGTTCTTCACATAATTCATGACAGAAAAGACTCTTTCAACACTTGCAGTTGCTACTGGAAGCACTAGAACCAATTTGAGAAGCCTGTAAACAACTTCATGTCTAAGATGCTTCTTTGTTTCAACAAGCTTAATGGAAAGCTCAGCAAGACTTCTCACATTTCTAAACCTTTCATCAGTGCGCATATCAGTAATGTACAAATTGAGTTGACGAGGAAGATGGATCAACTCTAAGCTTGAGAAATCCTTAGGATAAAATCCAGCAAGCTTAACCAATTTGTCTTTGTCAAAAGCAGCAAATGAATCGATAGGACTGAATGAAGCCATGCAAATAAGCAATTCTGTCACTTGCTATGTTAGGGTCATTGCTGGCTATCTCAGGTTCTGTCACTTCTTTGGTTGCTATCTCATGCTCAATAGATGGAATGGTTTGATTATGAACTTGACTCTCGTTAGTTACCGGTACAACAGTTTGAACAATTGGATTTCGAGGCTGGGCATCACTCTCCATAGTAACTGGTTGCGGCACTGATGTAGAACCTAACTCCACATTCCTTGTCTTTGCTGCTCTATCCCACAAAGTCCTCAAATCAACCGATTTGTTTTTGTTCTTCATTTTGCAAACTAATACTAATAGCGCTGTAATTGTACATGACTCTAAATCAGTAAATCATCAACCAATAGTGCGTTGTGCGTACAAGTCAATACTCAATACTCAACAACTCACCTTGCAAATTAGTTATCCTCTGGACAGGGGACAGCTCACAGCTGCAGCTGCTGGCCTGGCGGCCTATCGGCCTCGTAGGCGAGAGAGTTCACGGCATCCTTGCGCTGGCGCTGGTAGGGGTGGAGCTCGTTCAGCAGCTTGGTCAGGCGCCGAAGTGCCGAACAGCCGCAGGAATCGGAACGGCCCGCAGCTAGGGTTTGAGAATTGGGATTAAGGAAACGGGAGGCAACCGCCGCAGCTCAGAGAGGATGGGAGCCAGGCCAATAGGCTATTTTTTGGGCCGCTGTGGGCTAGAATAGCGAAAATATCACATAATACATCATTATACATTTATATATATATAAGTATACATACATATATACTAAAGATTACACCAAAAAAGTTGGGTATTCCCGGGAATACCCAGGAATACCATTAAATCCGCCCCTGCATGGGCTGCTTGGCTTTGTCCTTTCCATCCCCATGGGCTTTGAGCTTTTTGTTCTTGGTAGCAAATATGATTAATCTCCTTGTGCTTCTCCATTGCTTTGGCCCCGGAATCATCATAATATTCAAACCTAATAATAAACAAGAATTTGGCATAAGGTAGTATATCGTTCTCACGAATAGAAGGAAATTCAGTAAGAAACAAATTCACCTGACAATATTTAATGCGGCTCAATACTTCTTTCCAGTGAAATAATGTATTTGACTTAAAAGTGCTAAGCATGTGCGTATCCGCATCAAAAGGTCACTAAGTTTGGAGTTCATATGCAAAAGTTATATATGTTTGAGTTTTGAATTATCTCCTCAATTGGTACAGTAATTTCTACGACTACATACTCTGGCCGCTACGTTATTCGGATGCTCCGACTACCGAAAACCAACTATCGACCATGGCACTTTGACTACACAGGTCTTCGATCTACCACAACTTCGGTTGTATCACTCGCACAAAGCCGGTACTACCGGTCTTCAACCACAAAGGTCTTCCGAGTGCCGAGCAAGTACTGCAGCTTACGACTACCGACTATCGACTAGGTTCTATAGATTTCCAATTACTGACTGGGTATTGTAACTTACGACTATCGACTGGGTACTGTAACTTAGGACTATTGATTGGGTATTGTAACTTATGACTATCGACCGGGTATTGCAACTTATGACTATCGACCGGGTATTGTAACTTGCCACTGATCTACTGCACTTATGGCCGATCTGTTGCACTTATGACCAATCTACTGTAGGTTTCGACTACCAACTACCGTCTATGACTGCCCTGTAGCTTACAACTATTGTTAGAGGTCGAAGATTATGGCTACTGCAGCAGTCAAAGGTTTCGACTATGGTAGTGGTAGAAGATTTCGACTACGGTTGTGGTTGAATATTTCGACTATAGCTGCGGTCAAAGATTTTGACTACGGCTGCAATCGAATATTCTGACTACGGTTGCAATCAAATATTCCAGCTATGGCTGCGGTCAAAGATTTCGACATGTCAGCGGTTGAAGAGTTTGACATGGTAGCGGTCAAAGAGTTCGACAACGATAGTAGTCAAAGATTTTGACAACGTCAGCGGTCAAAGACTTCAACACGATAATGGTCAAAGAGTTCGACATAACAATAGTCAAAGATTTCAACTTCAGCTACGGTTGAAGATTTCGACAACTACAGTGGTCAAATGTTTCGACAACATCAGTGGTCGAAGACATTGACACGGCAGCGGTCGAAGAGTTTGACACAGCAATGATTGAAGATCTCGACTCTAGCTACAGTCAAAGATCTTGACAATGGTAGCGGTCAAAAGTTTTGACAACATCAGTGGTCAAAGACTTCAACATGGCAACGGTCGAAGAGTTCGACACAATAGCGGTCGATGGTTTCGACAACATCAGTAGTCAAAGACTTCAACATGGTAGTGGTCTAAGAGTTTGACACAGCAACACTCGAAGATCTCAAGCGCGACAAACGGTCAAACATTTCAACCATGGCAGTGGTCGAAGCTCTCAACTTAGGCTACCAAATTTCGACTTCGACTACTATGATTCTCTTCTCAACTTCAACTACTATGGTTCCCTTTACGAGTTTGCTTACTTTAGTTCTCTTTTTTATTTTTATTACTTTAGTTCTCTTTTTGACTATGATTACTCTGCGAGGGAAGGAGGTGCTAACTGAAGATGATGACAGTTCATGAGAAGGAGTGGAAGAAGCTAGCGTCGGAGACCTCGTCAGGGGTGAAGGGGTCTGTGGCGACAACAATTTTGTCGGCAGTAGTGAAGCTACAAAAAGGGTGTGCATGAGCTTACTTGCATGCATGCGGAAGTATGAGTGGAAGGAGTCAAGGTAAAACTCACCGGAGAGAGAAAGTCTTATGGCGGCGTCTTGTCAGAGATGAAAAAGAAGACCTAGCTCGAGTAATTCACTACATGAAATGAAAGGTTGATCAAATGAGTAGGGTGCTTAAGGAAGAGGTAGGCACATTGTGACTATGTTGGGGAGGAGAGAAGCTCACTAGAGAAGCTAGCACATGGTGGCGTGCTCGCTGTCGTTGTGTACAACTTTGATTTCTCGACTTTCCTGAGAGCGAAGTGCTCAAGGATCGTGTGCAAGAGACCAAGAGGGTAAGCTAAGGAGAAAATGGTACGGTCGGAGGGGTTTTATAGGCACGGGAAGGCTGAGGGCTGGGTGCGAGTTCTCATGAGCTCGGTCGAAAACTTGTCGTGGAACATGAGGCGCGGACGGGGACAAGGGGGAGATATGCGTCACGTTTGAGGCGATCGGTAAGCGGAGTTGGCAGTAGCAAAGGAGAAATTGCAGGTGTGGCATCTAAAACCGGGGGTAGCTCGAGCCACAACCATGGCGGAGCTTGCACATACGCACGAGGTGGATGATGATCTCTGCGATCGGGCCCCACATGGTAGGGAGATGGAAAGAGGTGAGGTGAGCTGAGAGGTTCGAGCATATTAGTTACTCATGAGAGGTACTCGGAAGATTTAGGAAAATCCTTGCGAATTCTCTTGACATAGAGTTATTAATGATTGCGTATGATTCTCGGAGTTTTATCCACTCTTGATATTTCTAGAAAAATATGAGAAGACTTCTTGTTGAATTTAATTATATACTTATTTGATTTGGTTTCAATTTGATTTATATTTCACGCACTTTTGATTTTTGAAAATCAAATTGTTCAAAGAAACTCTAGTAAAAGCCATGGATACAAAATGTATTCAAAAAGTTTAAAAATTTTCTCATTTTTACATGCCCTAAAATTTGGGATGTTACACAAACAATGGTTGAAAGTTTTGATCTAATTAATTAAGTTCGTAGCAAAAATTTATATACTAGGCTCTTGAATCAAGCCTATTCATATTATGCCAATAAGACTAGACATGTTTACAAACGTAATTTATTAGGTTACACAACATCAGTTTCAAATATGTCAAATACAAATGACCGAGGGTTCTTTCATTAAAAAAACGATTGAGCGTTGATATAGAAGTTTCTTTTGCCATGCACGCATGGCAATGCAAAAAAACTAAGATTTCTCATCAAAATTATTGATAGTGGCCAAGCAACCGATAGACCAATGCAATTAATATCCCGTCTTATTCACCGTCTATCATCGAGGAAGGTGGTTGCTTGTAAATGCTAGCCAGATTTGGAAGAGATGTCTTAGGATCCATTGATGGCTTTAGGGATGGGATTGAGAAGAAACAACAGACAGATTTACCTCCATGCCCTCTAGACTTGGTACCTCCACACATTGATTGGTATGATAGAAAACTGTACCACCAGTTACTAAGATATACATGCCATTGGATACTAATGAACTACACGGCTCATGTAACTACCAAGGACTAACCAGGGTTCACATAACCGGTATGCAAATTTTACCAAGGGAACCAGTAAGCCTGAAACAACCGATTTTTGGTTTTTGTCAGGAAATTTTAGGTTGAAAAAATCAAATGAAATTTAAATTTTGAATGCTTTTACACAGATTTTCACCACAAATTGGCTGAAAATCGCCTTAAAAAGGGGCAAAAATCGGCCAATATATGTAATTGCAGGCACATCCATATAGAAATATAAATTCAGATCCGCACAATCATTTAGATGGCACATAGCAAAGCATTCAGATTTTAGAGAGCAATACATGAACAAATCCTCCAAACTTTGGAGAACACATTCACGCAGATGGCAAGCAACAAGAATCACAATCGACAGAAGCATGCATATGGCGCATTGCTTTGAAGTATGAACTCCCACACAACCAATGAGCCAGCAGCACATACAAACAGTTGGCAAACAGGAAGAATCTGACACTTGCAGATAGAGAGCCCAAAACATATTTTCCTAACTTCCTATCAATACATTGCAGCAACATATTAACAAGCCCTCCTATCAATTCTTTTAACTCCTACTGTTGCAGGCATTACTACAAAAGGGGCTATACTGGACGGCTACATCATAGACGGTTCATAGGGAACCGTCTGTACTGCAACTATCACAGACGGTTTATACTAACAACCGTCCGTGATATTTTCACAGATGGTTATTTATACGAACCATCAGTGATAAAGCAAGACATCACAGATGGTTCATATTAATAGCCATCTCTGAAAATATTACAGACGGTTGTTAGTATAAACCGTCTATGATAATGTAAGACATCACAAACGGTTTGTATTAATAACCGTCTATGATAATTCATAGGTGTTTATTTATAAGAATTGTCTGTGATAATGCCAAACATCACAGACGGCTTTTAGTTAGAACCATCTGATGAAACAATCACAGAAGGTTTTTATTTATGACCGTCAGTGTTTTGTTCTTTGTCATATGAACTACAAAAGCTACTGATCAGCTGGAACAGATAAGTGTGACCAATCACTTTTACAAAGACAAATTCAAGTCAAATTTATTACAAAAGTCAAAAAAAGAGATTTCTAGATCTTGATCTTCTGGGCTTCATATGCTTCCTCTTCTACTTTTGGAGTTGGAGGATCAATGGTTGAGTTCTCGAATACTGTGAAGATTGTCCTTGCCCTCTCCACTTCCTCCTCTAGCCTGGGCAAATCACTAGCATAGCCTATAATCTCAAAGAGGATGCCATGATAAGCTTTCTCAGAATCGGTCACTTCTACTTGATTGGCAAGGTTATTCACGTGTTTCTCTACTGTCGTAAGAGCTTCTTTCGTTTTGCACACGTTGAAGAGAAGAATGAGGCTGAGGATGGTTTCCCTTTCCTGAGCACCAAGGAGACACCTCCATCGACTGCAGATGATGAGGTCTAGTTGACGGATGGAAGCAACTTAAGGAAGGAGAGCAGGACGTGAGCGAAGGACTGCTCCAACATAAGTTTTTGGCCGCTTGTGTAAGGTTGCGGCTGAACAACTCATGATAGATAGATGAGAGGAATGAGATCAAAAAAAATACTAGATGCCATTATTGAGAAATCTGGTGAAGAAGATGATCTAGGGAGAGGATAGTTTAGAAGGAATTGTACACCGCGCTGCATATAAAGCCAGAACCATGTGGAAGTTTAAGGGGGTGCATGCATCTAAATATTAATAGGTGGGAGTAGAGCGCACATTTATAAACGTTACCACAGACGGATCATATGACAATTATGCGTGTAATTAAGTATCTAGGCTGATTAGCTATAGTAGCATTAATAATCCAATTTGACACCCATTTGTTACATGTGTAGCGTAGATATGATGGACCAAAGTTGGATGTATGTTGAGAAACGTGTGAGTGAACAGTACATTAATGGTATGTCTGCTTTTACAAGAGTGGCCAAGCTAGATATGTTAAAGAAGGGGATGGAATATATGTATTGTCCATGTATTGATTGCGATCATCTGAAAATGTTTACCAACTCAACGCAGATCAAAACTCACTTGATTCGAAGGGGTTTCAAAAAGGGGTATATATGTTGGACCAGTCACTGTGAAGAGAAGATTACACAGGAAGGTAGTTATAACAACGTTGAGAAAGACAACAATATGCCAATTGTGGAATGTACTTTCGATGAGGATAGGTCACAGGATGACAATCTGCATCAGATGCTACGCGATGCAAAAGGGAACTATAGTGAGAGAGAGTTTGGTACATTTGAGGGCTTGATGGAGAAATGTCGGATCCCGGAGCAACAACTCCAGAACCATCTGTGTAAATTGCACAAGTCCAGGATCTGCTAGTGCACACAGTGATAACAAAGACAAATATCATGCATAATGACCAACTTTATTTAACTGAATATAGGCCTAAGGGCCAAAGTTTACATCAATGGTCCATAAACCAAAATTAAATATAAACAGTAGAAGATAAAACTGAAGCGGAAGAAGCCCACTGAGCCTGCCCATAGGCAAACGATAGTAAAACACGGCCTATTCATTCTGATCCTCACCGAAGTTGAAGTCGTCCTCTGAAAAATGATGAATTAAGCAACTTGAGCACATAAAGTACTCCACAAGTTACACTAGGAGGTTTAACAGAGTTAATGCATGCATAGGAATTGACAAAGGAAGGCATAATAAGGTTATTTGAGTGTAAAACAACATTTAAGAAATACAGTAAATAGATTGAAATTGCTAAATTTAATACAGTAAATAAAAATAACATTGTAAGAAAAATAGTTACTGTTAGTGTAGGTATATCCCCCACACTAACCTAACCATGGGCATCCCGCTTGAACCATCTTTTCCAAAAAGATCTCATATGGATTCCATCCATCCATACGCTTTTTAATCTCTTATAGATTCCATCCATCCATCCATAACTTTTATGTAAATCATTTTGAAATCAAAGTCTAATCCATGAAAAACTTTACTCTGCTTGCCCATGACAGTGGCACGGCTATCCAAAATAGATTATACACTTTGCAGAGGTTGTACAGCTTTACCCACAATATGTGATAATCTCATAATATCGGCCATTACATGCTTCCAAAGGCGTGCGACTGAGAAAATCATAACAAGGCATTTACAATGCAAAACCTTCAACCTGGCCAAGCTAACACTAAGGTTTCACCCCAGTAAGGAATCCACTAGACCGGGACCCCCTCTTGAGCCAAGTGAGACTTCACATGGCTTACGCCACGCTCACTTTCAACCTACAATGAGACTCAAATTGGGACCTGCAAATTAATCAGTCAGGATTGTCCCATACTAGCCTTATGGTAGTACGAAATGGCTTTGTAGCAGTAGCTCACAGACCAGTCCTTAATTGACTAAGGCACCAGCCACATACCCCTTGTGCTTGGCAATTAATATTGTGTCACCAAACAACAATGCATGCTAGCAAGCACCCACCACCTAACCATTTACCTAAGTCTAAACTAAGTTTTTATATTTTATTTTGAAATAACTCATAGCTTTTCTTGACTCACCAAAGTCAATAGTACATTTCAAAAGCTTATCATTTTATGTGAAAAAGTTATCCCAAAATAAAAATTATGTCTAGCAAGATCTAAGCATTTGATACAAAATTTCTCTAGTCCATACTAGTGTATTAACTAGTGTTTTATCTAAAGTGACAAGGCATGTTGATGTTCAATGTCAAATTTGGCCATATACAAAGGAATTTGGTGCAACTAAAATTTAAATCAGATTTGAACTAATTTGGATAAAAGTACACATGCACAATAATTAAAATAACATAATAATTTAAATTACTATGAGCAACATAATCAAATGTGTAACTTGCCTTGCTCGAAGTCTTAGTGTTGTGAGTCATCGAAATTGTACTCTTCGGAATCATCGCAATCTAAACGCGAAGAAACAAAATAAATAAATACAAAAAAATTAAATAAAACTTTAAAATTCAAAAATAGACTAGAAATGAGTAGTTTAGGATTTTATAAGGATTTAGAAATTTGAACGGGTCCAATCGGAGTTAGGATGACGGAAAACATGCTTTTGGAAGTTTGAAATCAAGGAAAAGAATAAAGTGAATTTTTAGAATTATTTTACTAATGGAAAATCAAGATTATGACATCAGCAAGGAATTGATTTTTGGCTGAATTATTTTTCTATAGATAAAGGAATTTTTGATGTCAGGGTGATGTCAGCAAGAGAAATGAATTTTCGGCCGAATTATTTTTCAACGGGAAAAGGGTTTTATTTTACTGACAGGTGTGACCGAGACTACCGTGGACCGAGTCCAAGGACTAGTGAGGTGGCTGAGGTGGCACATCGGCTGGCGTGGCTCCCACATGGCGTCCACGTCGGCTGCCACGCAGGCTCGGGCGCTAACATGGCCTGGCCGGCCGGGGTGGCGCTTGGGACCCTAGAGTCGCGAGAGCTCTGGTGCTTGGTGGCGGTCGATGAGGGGCGGAGAAGGGAGAGGAAGCTACAAGGAGTCCAGAGCTACCTGGTGCGGGGCTCGGTGATGAGCAGAGGTGGCCGGCAACGAGTAGGAAGAGGCAGCGGCGGGCGGCTCTCAGTGCGATGGCACTCCGGCGGTGAAGAAGCTCGGTCGAGGGGTGGATGGAGCTCACACAGGTGCGGTGAAGCCGGAGGAGAGGTCGGCGAGGCGTGGGGAGGATCGAGGCGGTCGTAATTCCTTATCGGAGGAGCTTGTCAATGCGGAGGAGAGAGAGAGAGCAAGGAGAGAGAGCATAGCGCGGGGCTGATGGGGAACCCGAGAGAGAGGAGCAAGGGCAGAGGAAGGTGGTGCGAAGGTAGGGGTGCTGGGGGATTTATAGGGGGAGGTGCGGTGCGGCTCATCGGAGTTTGCGGGGAGATATCGGTTAGGAGTATGAACTCAAAGACGAACAGCCATTTATGGCCATGGTTGGGAGGAGTGAGGTGTGGGCGAGAAGGAGAAGTCGAGGCGGTGCTTTGGGAGGAGTGACTGGCCGAAACGAAGATTCGGACACGGCGGCCATGGCGGTCGGCTAGAGGAAGAAGAAAGAGAGGAAGGGGAAAGGCCTGACAGGCGGAGCCCGTGTGTTGGCGAGAGAGAAGAGAAGAGGGGAGAGGCAGACGGCCAGATGATAGCCACATGTCGTGGAGTGAATCGGGGCCGTCGGATTTAAAGATGAAGGGGTAAGTGAAGGCGGGCGGCTGGGATTAGATCGGGCAGTGATGATTAAATCCAGGCCGTTGGCGAGGAACGAAGGGGTACGTGAAGGCAAATGGCCGAGATTAGATCAGCCGGCAGGGCGGATTTGATCAGGGAGAAACACACATCAAGCCGAGGAGAGAGAGGGTTTAAATTCCATTTTTTTAATTTTCAGAAATAGTAGGAAGCACAAAAAATTATTAGAAAATAGCAAATAAAGTCTAAAAATTCAAAACAAATTCACAAAAATTACTAGAGATGATTCAGACTTAGATAAAATATTTTCAATTTACAGTTGGTCTTTAAATTTTTACAAAAATAATTTTTAGCTTTGAAATTGATTTTAAAATCTTAGAAAATCACAGAAAATCAAAATAAAAGCCAAATGCTTTAAAATAATTAATTTTAAATAGAATTTTTTACAAAAATAAAAATAACCTTTATTTAAAAATAATTTATGTTTTTAGTTAAATTACTTTTTTTGAAAAACCATTTTAAAAGCTGAAAAATAGGTAAGTAAAAACTCTAAAATTCAAGCAACCAAATAACACTTGATTTTATGTTAAAATAAATTAAATTTTATTATTATATTTATTTATTTATTGAAAATTTTGAAATAAACAGCTGGGCTATTACAAGGACTCAGAGAAACCTTTGTTCCCGTGCTGCAAGCCGCAATAAACAAGTTTGTCTGACAAGAGTTTCACGTCATTGTTATGTCTCCTAGCGAACATCCTTCCAGAGGGAAATGTGTTGTCGAGTACCACCTACTAAGCCAAGAAGATTCTTTGTCCATTGGGAATGGAAGTAGAAAGAATACATACATGTCTAAATAATTGTATCCTCTACCATAAAGAGTATGTAAGCTTACATGTTTGTCCAATGTGCAAAGCATCCCGATACAAGCATAAAAATGACTCCGATGATGGGGAGGGCATCAAGGTGAAGCAAGAACCTCCTGCTAAGATGTTGTGGTATCTTCATATAATTCTCCGTTTGAAGCATTTATTTCCAAACCAAAAGGATGCAAGATTGCTGCGTTGGCACTCAGAGTAGTGTGAGAAAGACGGAATGATAAGACAGGCTACTAATTCTACCTAGTGGAGGTACATCGATAGGATGTTTGTAGACTTCGGTGCGAAACTGAGGAATATAATGTTTGGGTTGAGTACAGATGGAATAAATCATTTCGATAACATGAGCAGTCGACATAGCGCCTAGCCTGTGACTCTATTCATGTACCTTCCTCCTTGGTTGTATATGAAGCAAAAGTATATTTTGATGTCGCTACTTATCCAAGGGTCAAAACAATTTGGGAATGACATTGATGTGTACCTAGCACCATTGGTGGAAGATATTGCGATATTGTGGAACAAAGGGGTACAGATATGGGATGCGGACAAACGAGAGAACTTCACTCTGCGCTCTATGTTGTTATGCACCATCAATGATTTTTCTACCCTTGGTAACCTGTTAGGGTTGAGTACAAAAGGAGCCAAACACTGTTTGCACTGTTTAGATTATATCGATAGTGTGTGGTTGAATAACTCGTGCAAAATTATGTACATGCATTACCGTAGGTTCCTTCCAAAGTATCACCCATACTGCAAGATGAAGAAACAATTTAATAGAAAAAAGAGGATGACTCACTACCAAGGCCTTTTACTAGGAAAGAGGTGTACGATATGGTCAAAGATATCGATGTTGTGCTTGGAAACGGACGTAAGTTGAGAACCCGTCACAAGAACATGTTGAAGAATAGGTCAATATTTTGGGACTTGCTTTATTGGAAGTACTTAGAAGTTCGCAATTGCATCGAAGTCATGCACGTGGAGAAGAATGTATGTGATAGCTTGATTGGTCTCTTACTGACAAAACAAAGGATAGTGTCAACGCAAGGCGTGACTTGGTCGCTATGAACATCAAGACCAAGTTAGCACCGATAGAGATCGATAAAGGCTGGACGTACTTTGTCCCAGCTTGCTATATTCTGTCTAAGTCTGAGAGAATTGAACTATGCCAGTGCCTGCATGGTTTGAAAGTTTTGTCTGGTCACTCCGCCAGCATGAAGAAACTTGCTTTCATAGAAGATTTGAAATTAATCAACATGAAGTCTCATGACTATCATCTACTAATAACACAAATGTTTCTTATTGCAATTAGAAGTATTTTGTCGAATAAGGTTCTAGTGACAATCATGAGGCTATGTTATGTCCTTAATGCAATTGCTTAGAAGGTCATCGATCCTAATGGACTAGATGCTCTGCAGAGCGAGGTGATGATAACTCTATGTCATCTTGAGATGTATTTTCCTATGTCATTTTTTGATAATAATTATTATTTTATAATTATATATATGTGTGTGTGCGCGCTAATGAATTTAACTACTCCTAGCAACAGTTTGTGGAATTCAATGAAAGTGCAATCGATCTTGAAAAACTCTCCCAATTCTTGATAGCAGAGGTCATAAACACTGGAGAGTTCCACCCTGGCAATGGTAATTAGATGTTGAAATATTGGATACAATTGTAATCACTAAATTGTGTTTAATCAAATAATTCATTCAGTCGTTTAATTCATTTGTGAGATCTGTGTAACAATTGTCATGTACTATATATGTGATCTGCTTGTGTTGTTTAATTCATTTATGAGATTTGTGTAATGATTGTCCTATGCTATACATGTGATCTTCTTGCTTATTTTTAGAGAGCGTGGCTAGCATTTCTTGAGGCTAGCCGAAAAACAGAAAATAACATAGCTTTTGGAATAGCTATCACAGACGGTTTGGTATTCCAAACGGTTTTTAAAAACCACCATCTGTGATATGTATGATATCACAAACGGTTAATAACAAAAACTGTCTGTGATATTCTGCTATTACAAACTGTTGTTAAAAACAACCATCTGTGACATATACGGTATCACAGATAGTTTTTTTTGAAAACCCGTTTGTGATAGCAGAATATCATAGATAGTTTTTCAAGAAAACTATGTGCTTTTATTTTTCACAGATAGTTTGGGAGCCATCTGTGATAACCATCTATTATCACTGACACATAAATACAGATGGATTAGAAACCATCTGTGATGACGGTTTTGAACCATCTGGGATAATATCGTCTATAGTAGTGAGGGGTGGCCTAACCCCCCGTAACGGAGCCTTGCAACTGGCCCGATATGTAATAGGCCCAATAGTATAGAGGAGTGTATCGATGTACTCTCACCTTATGTAATTATTGAGGAGTAGGATGGGAATTTCCCATCCTACCCCATTCATATATATGTAAACACACACACCCCCACCCAAGAGGGGTATGAGGAGGCGAAGGTCCACTCATTATTACCACTAGCTCTCTCTAGTCCTCTTGGTGCTATGCCTCCCATGGAGAAGAGTACCCTGTACCCCCACCATTGTAGCTATGCTACAACACCTACAAAACTACAACAAGGGAACATTTCTACAAATGTACATAAACAATATCAATCAAATATAATAATTAATCCAACACTCCATATATACCTCCAATGGCTATCGACACCGATGCTCTCGAACTAAACGGATGGCCCAGACCGATGCCAGCATCGCTGCTATCTTGGGCCCTCCCCCACCTCCTAACCTACGGTCGTGTCTCCCATTGCCGTCTTGGGCAGTAGCCATGCCTCTTCTGCCTCCATCCTCCATGAACTAACGAGGAGGGAGAGCAGTGAGAGCCAGATCTGGGTGGAGTAGACAGGACACGGGAGGGAGTGAATCAAGTGATCGGAGCGGAGGTAGGGGAAGGGAAGTGAAGGGGAGCTACCAGAGCGGAGGGAAGCGGGCTAGGTGGAGGGGAATAGCATGCCGGAGCAGTGCCAACGCAGCAGCCATAGGGGAGCAAAGAGTGCATGCGAACGAGGAAGAATGACTACATTATGGACCATAACCTAGGCCAGCTCTCTCAGGTGGCTGAATGGGCCAATTTGGGCTAGGTGTCCGTTTAAATTGGATCAAATTTTTTAGGCCCAATTTGTAGCTCAACCGGTGTGGGCTAAGAAAACTGAAAACCAGTGATAATCGGCCCATATCGGTCGCTAAAATAATCCTTGTGACTAACAAAATTCCCTAGAAAAATATGCTTGACAAAAATATGGTTGCGGAAGTACACAACAATGTGGTTGCGGAAGTACACAACCGATGTGTGAGGGGGAGAATGTTGGGAATAGTCTCATATTGTTTGTGGAAAAGAAAAATATAACTTATAAGTGTGAGGGAGACATCACCTATAGGACTAATCTTTTGGTAGAGAGAAGACCTAATACCACTTATAAAGTTATTGCTTTAGGGCTTGCATGCGTTAGCCCGTATGATTAGTTGTGTTTAGCCTATTGGACCTAACGCCAAGGGAGTAAACCCAGTTAGACCTAAACATATGGACAGGATCCGATCTAACAACGATGCTATTCGACGTCTTGATGCTGGAGCACAAGAGTGTCATCACAGGATCCTCGTTGTTGGACTCGAGCACCTGCATCTTGGTTTCCTGGAGCAAGGCCAAATTTAGCAATATGAGCAGCCAGAGGATCTTTACCAAGCGTGGTTGCTCCCTGGCCATCGACCTACAGGACACCTGCCTGCTCTACATCTACTTCCTGGACAACGCCGTGAGCTTCCACGGTGTGCAAACCTGTAGAAACTAAGCCAAGATCACACACACGCAAATTTTCCATGGACATACACTTTCACGGGGGAGATGATGAACATAGAGAAATGGCGACGCTACCATTGCTAAGCATCTTTTTTATTTCTATTATTCAACACCTCAACTAATACAAACTGATTACAAGACCTTAAATAAGCACACCCGGGACATTAGCTAGTGGCCTCGATCCCCTAAACTCATGCCATGATCTACATCATGCGCTACTGCTGCATGCACGTCTTACTAGATCTAGACTTTATGTACACATAGCTCAACAAGCCAACTAACTAACAACCTTGACCTATCCAGGCTGCATGCAAGCAACTAACTAGCTGAACCCAACTCTACTACACAAAAGGTCATCACAGACGGTTTTGTAAGCCATCTGAGTTTAAGGGTCAATAATAATATGAGGTCATCACAGACGACTTTTGAACTGTCTATGATAAAGACTATCACAAACGGTTTTTAATAGAAACCGTCTGTGATAATAAACAATCACAGACGGTTAAGAGAAAATAACCGTTTGTGATATTATTTTATATTTCTAAATCTATTTTTGTTTGATGGCTTGACTCAGGAAATGCTAGCCATGCCCTCTGAAACAAGCTAGCAGATCAACACAGTATATATACATCCAATTCATATTCATTCATTTCAGAAACAAAAACATCCATTTCATAAATTAATTAATGAAAATGAAATAAATTATCCATCCATAAACAAACACACACATGAATAATTAAGCTCAAACTTATTCCATTGAAATTTATTCTACACTGTGGAACTCCCCATCTTCTTTTATGACTTTAGATATCAAGAAGTATACACACTGTCCTCGAATATGTTTGAGGTCGACCTGTTTCAATGGAGTTGTAGTGATGGATGGTACCTATTGTAGGAAGATCAATGTTGTGTATATATAAATTAATAAGTATGAAATAATTATCGTAATATTGACAAACCTCAAGATTGTTTTTCGCGAAACTGATGAGTAGTTGCAAGTTGTGGCAAACATAGAATCCACAGGTGTTGTTGCCCGGCGGCTACTGGTGGCACTACAAAAATAGAATTTGTTAGTTTGAGAGGCATTACTACGAAGTATTATATAGGATTAATGTGTACTAGCGAATACTAAGAAATCTGGAACATGTCTCAGGGCGTTGATCCCTCCCTTGGATTTCTGTACCTTTGCAACGTACGTCACGAACGACCTACATGATTCCAAAAAGTTAGCATTAGTCATTGGGAAGGAAGGAAATACTACAATACAGTTATCTATGGAGGAAATGTGTTTACTTATCGATTACTTATTGAACAATTATGTAGTCGGTTTTGTTCCTCTTTAGGGAATCAATGTATATTACCTATTCTGTTTTTGGTATAATTACAATTAGAATCCAGTGGAACCTACACAGATATGTCATGGTTATTAAACCTAAGTTTGTGTTGCTTATAAAGTACAATCAACAAGTATAGCCACTAGTGTAGCACTTACCCCTAGTTATAGGGCATAAGTATGAATTCCTTGTCGCGGTAAGCCTCCAATGCCTTCATCATGTAATTCTCAACGATGGATGCATCCTCCTCGATGATACCCATAGAGACCAAGCATGGGTCAAAAAAACCAACCGGTGATTTCGATAATCTGACTTCAGTCACCATGTATCTATCTATACACACACATACACAAAAGCAATGAGTTATATATAACATTTATCGACATTACATAAACGTAAACTGTGATTCTATACACTTACAGTGACCAACATCGAATGAGTGAGGCGTCGAGGGTATCGAGTGTGAAGAGAAGGAATAAGTCATTGAAGGTCACCATGAAGACACAGTTATGAATATTATGTTGCAGATGATGCGGCATGAACTTGATGTTGACACCCGAGCGCCGTTGTTGCTCTGGCCTGTCGGCCAGTTCCATGTAATACATATACAATCTCTAGCAACGTAGTCCTAGAGTTAGGAGGTGCTCTTCTGGGACGACCAACGGCTCACCAAGCACGAATTTTCAGGCCAACAGCAAGAAAGGGATCTCATCATCTATCTTCTTCGGTTTGTCCTTGTTGCCTCGGCTGTAGGTTGACTTCACGGTAGTTGACTGGGCACGAAATGTAGATGCACCGTGCCCTTGCTACGTTTGTGCAGGTAGCGTTCGTGCGGATTGCACCTGTGGAATTGGCACCGGTGTAGGTAGCTCGAGTGGACTTGGCATCGGTGCAGGTAGCTCATGTGGACTTAGCACTAGTGCAGATGGCTCTCGTACACTTGACACCAGTGCAGATAGTTCTTGTGGACTTAGCACGAGTGCAGGTGTCTCCAGGCAGATGTCACTCTTGGGCCACTGAATGAATATTCCAATGGCTTGCCCTAGAGTCATGACCTCGTCGTTGGGGGGCATCTGCAGTGGGACGCCCTCAAAATTGGCATGAACACCGTCCACATTAACTTTTGCAAACCTGGCGCTAGAGATACACCATGCACCAAGGCCCTGGGCCCAGATGGATACGCCTGATCCCAAGCAGCGCACAGGGCAATGGAGATATATCTTACTTGGAGCTTGCACTTCATAGCCATCTACATAATGATACAAAATTAGCTACTCAATGGATCGAGCATTCTAGAGATAATAATTATTACCAGGATATCATCGACAGGAAATCGGTGGTCGCTTTCCGAGGTAGGGTTAGACACGCAGCTCCTCCGACGGTTGGAGGGCTGCCTAGCATATGAGCGACGGGGGCTTCCTGCTGATTTTTCCTATACTTTACATCTCATCTCTGACCAACCTTTGCATGACATCTCTAATTTTTGCTGTAATATCCTCTCGTAGCTATGACTCACGCTCGGCTTTGGCTCTCTTCCTACACTGGTAAGCTTCGAAGTCCTTTGGGAAGCCATATTTTCAAGGAACATAAAGGCCAAGACCTCTCATGCAACCTGGGTGCTCCTTGTTTCCCAGGACCGCAGAGAGTAAATCTCTCTCCCTAACTCCCTTGAATGAGCCTTGGAAAGATTCTACAATCAGTGCTTCTAGGCGGTGGGATATTTCCTCGTCTGTGGGGTTTCGAAAGGAGATGGCCCCGACAACACGGTAGATGACCTCACTCTTATCCGGTTTCAGGCGCGCTCATCGGTGATCCTGACAAATAGCGGGGAGGTCTCCCGCAGGATTGCTTGCACGTCCTCCTACCTCCATTGCAGGATTTACCCACATACCCAGTAATGCCGAGTCTATGGGGTGCGTGTTTTTGCCTTGAGGGCCCTATGCGCCGCACTTTCACTCCCAAAATTATCTGTTGTCTTTGTCGTCACAAACTCTTGCCATTGCGGTTCCAGGAATGGATACTTATGGAAGGGCGTCAGATCCTTCTCCATGTATTGCTTGACAAGCAGGCTCTTGAAGTTGTTCCATGCTTTACATGCTGCTAGCAACTCATGTCGTCGCACGGAGGCCTGGTGTTCTTCTAGGATCTCAAACGATTGAAAAACTTCCGTCAGCAGCTGACTTTTTCGTTCTTCGGTCACCTTCTTCCACGAAACCAACATGATCTCAATCCATTCCCATGCAACTATTCTGACTATTCTTCAGAATGTAGACATTGCTTGGTAAGGATTGAGAGGGGTCCCAGACGCATCGACATCCGTGATGGTAAATTGGCCCTCGAGTTTTTTCAGTAGTCTTATTCCTTTTCGGGATTTTTCAGAGGACAATACATCACAACATCCAGCGATGATGTCGAAGAATGAGTGGATGAAATCTTCAAAAGATAATAGAAGTGAGTAATTTTTGAGCTAATTCTTGGTGAATTTAGAATATGATCATATATTTATGTGACAATTTGTTTAATTAGTCAGCCTTTGAACTCTAGATTACCTTACCAAATATCTGAAGAAGCAGTAAATTTAACAATGAACTAGAGACAATGTCAAAACTATTTAATTCAAGTAAATCGCATTCATATCACAGTGTTTCATTTCTACTTTATCTTTGCATATATGTTGTGTTAGCTGAAATTTCAATTAATTTGCTTAGTTGTAGCACTGGAAGATATTGCAACAATCCAGAAAACCAAGTGCATATATCCAAAAACATGATAATAACAGAGCAGTAATAATTGAATGTAATAATATTCAGTAAAAACAGTAGTGATTTATACTTAACTAAAGTAAGAAACAAGTAATGATAAATGAATACTAGCAGAATACTTGGGGGAGGCAGCGACGGGCTCGAGGCGAGGCGGCGTATGTTAATGGGCAGTACAGTAGGGACACACCCTAGTGCGCAATATATAGGGGAATAATCACAGACGGTTCTTCTTAATAACCGTCTGTGATATTTATCATCACAGACAGTTCTTAGGTAGAACCGTTTGTAATAAGAAAACATCACAGACGGTTCATTACTAGAACCATCTGTAATAAGAAAACATTACAGATGGTTCTTATCTCGAATCGTCTGTTATAATAAACATCACAGATAGTTTTAATTTAAACCATCTGTGGTGTTTCTTACTGACATTTATACACACACACACACAAAATAGATGACACATAAACATTTCATTAATTATTCCTCTTGCTTATTTTCTTTAAAAATTAGCCCTTCATAATGACCGACGCGTATGTAGCTACTTTCGTCACGTTTTTCCTCTACCCTTATGTCATAATTCAGAACGAGAGGCTTGCTGCCCCATAATCTTGAAACAGTGGAATAACCATTGCCAAACCAACTATGAATGGATATCCCATCCATACCTTCTCAGAACCATTATGTAAAACATAAAGCTACTTATTATGGGATTTCATCAAGTTTTATCTATAATCAAGGACTTGGCTATTTGAATAGATTTACACTCTGTAGAGGTTGTACATTTTACCAATACGACATAAATATCCCACCATATTATACGTGTCACGTGATACCGTCGGTACCCAATTTGAGAGTTCATAATGAAGCTTTTATATTACCGCCACCGCATTATGATTAGTTCTTAGGATGGGGAGTGCCCTTGGTGTGTGGGGTAATGCTTTCGTTACGGGCAAGGTCCCTCCGAACATGGAGTTTGCACCATGTCCGTATTAGCCCAAGAATACATCTATGATCTACCACCTGCAGTGAAGTTGCTAGCCCTGTACTCGGAAGCTTGCAACAACTGGTGCATCCACTAACTCCCAGAAGAAAACGAAACCATCCTCAGATCCACCAACAACATGCATCGTCATTGGTCAGGCAGCAATCCATCTTGAAGGACTGGAAACATGAAACGATCAAAAACTGAAGAATGAAGATGAACCAAGTTTCTGTTCTACACTAATGAATAATGATGACTCATTATTTTATAGCTAATAGCTATTTCTTTCATTCATAAGCATAAATTGTTAGATCAAGTTGAACTTAAAGTGTAACAATCTGTGTAAGAATCCAGAAGTCATGACTGTGAAATATCACCAATGCCATCAAAGCTTATACGAGTGATATCTTGCATGTATGACCCTTGTACTCTTGTAACAGTTCTCCCGTGGACATAATGAATGAACAAAAGCCAAAAGGTTCAATCACAAAAAAAAATGCTGAAGGAAAAATTGCAGTGAGGCCCTTCTGTTTTGCACTTTGAATCGATGAGACCCCTCTACTCCAGAGTGGCGCAAGCACACCCTTACGTCAGTTTTTATAATGGAAAATTGTGCCTACTTGTACTGCTACATCAGAGTTATTGATGCACTATTAGACTTGCTACAAATAAAGAAAAGTAGGAAACAAAACCTCCATTTATGACCCTAACCTCACATGTTCCCTTATCTCCCCATACAGCAGCAAGTGTTGCTGATGAATGAGAGATGGAGCCATTATAATTAGGGGCGGGACCACGCTCCGCTCAAGCCTCGGGCTGAGCCAACTAGTTTTGGGTTGATATGAGCTTTCATTCCTAATCTTTCACACCTAAGTCAATATTCTCCATAGACTTTGGTTTGTAGGCCTCGGGCTATAGCCCACCCGAGGCCGGTTCCACCCCTGATTATAATGCAGACACTAAAAGCACAGCAAAATCATTCGTAGTAGCCATATGGACCGAAACTTCAAGATGTCTCCTAAATTGTGATTTGAAAAAGGATTTTTCCACAAATATGTTCTGATGCACAACAGCACAACAATACCACATTAAGTCCAATTAGCTTGTCGCAAAGACCAAGGGAAAAAAACAGACCATTTGACTAGCTAACTGCCCAAGAAGGTTCCCAGCTCCATTTATTAACTTGAAGCTTCGTTGTGCATGTAAAAGAAAAATGGAGCCTGCCCAAATTCTGCACTGCAAATTCTCAAAAGCTGGAGAGGAGACTGCAGCTGCAAGTCTAAAGCGCCTCCACAGCACCAACAACGGCTCACCACAGCTGCAAGTATAAATCAATTGCTTGAGAGATTTGGACAGCGAGAGCTCCGATGGCTTGATGAAGAGCAAGACAGCTGTGGATCAGAGTCGAGCAAGAAAGGCCCCATGTCCATGGATCTACCGATTCAAGACGGGAAATGGGATTGGCAGCTCTGTCAAGTGAAGGAGTGGACTCCCTCTCTGGTCCACATATGCCATTATTAACTCTGATGTGGAAGTACATGTTGGCATAAATTACCGGCCATGTCATCTTTCCAATGAAACTATCGAAAGGCTGAGGTTTCATCTTTCTATGAAGTAGAGGGGGTCTAATTGCTTAAAAATAGGGCTTAATTGCTCCAAAGTGCTTACTAGAGGGGCCTGCACTGCAATTTTTGTCCATGCTGAAATATAAACGGCTCAGCAGCTTGCGAAGAGTACTTACTTGTCTAGAAGCATTACAGTAGAATCTAAACAGTTAGCCAAAAGGCAATTGCGGTCATTTGACAAAGATATACAGTTGACAGGATGCCCCAGGTTGTCAACAGTCTCCCTGTTAACAGAGAGAGGGAAACAAAACCATCAAAACCATATAGAATCAATTGAGATGTGGAGCACCCAAAGTTTCCATTAGGAAACCAAAGAGCACATATTCGAATTAGTTAAGCATATATTCGAATTAGTTAAGACTTGAGAGTGGCAGACTTAGCAATTATCATCAAATGATTACAGCCCTACCCCCCGTCCCTTCACCCCCCACCTCCCGTCCGGATCCCTCCTCCTCGCCGTCGCTGGAGCGCGCCACCGGTCCCCGGTGGGCGCAAAGAGGGCGACGGCGGGGTTTTTTTTCCTTCCCCTGCTCGGTTCGGTGGGGATTGGTGCGCTGGTCGTGAGATCCCCGGCTGCGGCTCCCCTCGCCAGTGGCGGATCCGGTGGCCTAGTGGCCGGATCTGGCGTTCCTCGGCAGGTGGCGCTGCGGCGGCGTTCGCGGGTTGCCCCCCAATGACGACGACGCCGGCGGCGTCGCCGAGAGCCTCAGGGCGCTCTGCTCCAGGATGGACTCCGCGGCGTTCTTCGGGTTCGTGGTCGCGCGGCGCAAGGAGGCCGACGCGCTGCGGGCGGAAGTGCCGCCCGCGCTCAAGTGCTGCGTGGATCCGGCCAAGTTCGTCATGGACGCGGTCGCCAACGTGTTCCCCGTGGACCGGCGGGAGGTGAAGAACCCTGCTGACCTGGCCTGGGCGTGCGTGCTCATCCTGGAGGCGGCGGTGCCGGCGTTGGCCAACCCGGACCGAAAGATCGGGGCGGCGCGGCCCTTGGTGCGCGGGCTGCGTGGGAGCGCGCGCGGCATGGCTAGGGAGTGGAAGGAGGTCGCGGAGCGGAAGGGTGGGGTGGAGGGGGCTAAGCCGCCTAATGCGCACACTTTCCTGCAGCTCGTGGCGACGTTCGCCGTGGCGCCGCTGTTCCGGAGGATTGTGGTCAGCTTCTCCTGGCGCCGGCAGATGCCCCGCCTCGCGCTCGCCCTCGGCCTTGAGGAAGAAATGGCTGATATCATTGACGAACTAATTGCTAAGGGGCAGCAGCTAGATGCTGTGAATTTCGCTTATGAGGCTGGTCTTCAAGAGAAGTTCCCCCCAATTCCTCTTTTGAAGTCCTACCTGGAGGACTCGAAGAAGTCATCTTCCACTGCTTCAGATAATTCGAGTACTAGCAGTGGCCAATCTGGGGCCGATCGGCGCTGGCGGCAAAGGCTGGGTTGCGGCAGGAGCTGTGGCTGCTGGGTTTGTCCAGGGAACCATGGCGCGACATTGCTCGAGCGGGAAGCGGTTCGTCGTGGAGTTCAAGGGTGGCTATGCCATGGCCTTGAGACGTGCAGGACCCCGGTGTGCTGGTGGCGGTCTTTTTTGTGTGAAGGTAATGCGTGGGTTGCTGTGGAGGTGCTGGCGAAAGTCTTGCCGGTGTTCCTACCGGTCTCGACAACTATGACGCCTTTGGACGCCATTTTCCTTCCTGGAGGGTTGTCATGGCACTCCATAGCCCTCATGTATTCTGTTCTTCAGGTGAAAGCCTTGTCTCGGTGAGGCGGGCGGCGTCGGCGACCATAGTCGCCTCTATGGAGACGTTGCCTCAGAGGTTCATCTTCACGCAAAGTAGACCGGAGTTTGAGTGGCTCAGTTGGAGAAGGTTAGGGGCTTGGTTGAAAGCAAGGACGGAGAAGAAGTTCTGAAGCATAGTCTTTCTGGCTTTTTCATAGTCCTTTAGCTCTCTTTCTTGTTGATGTTGTGTGATCCTCAGTGTTGAGGCTTTGAGCCTAAGAGCTCGTGTAATTTTTGGCTGTATATATCTCAAGTGGATATAGAGGTTGGATTTTATATCCTTTATCTTAAAAAAAGACTTGAGAGTGGCATGACGCAAGCACTTACCTACCCATGCGAATGTCAAATGTCCGGACTGTACCATCAACACTGCCAGCGATTATTTCTGTGTTGGTTGGATTAACTGACATTACACTGTCTTGAAAAGCATCAATTGTCTACACCAGGAGAGAACATTCACAACGAAACCAAGTATGTGAGAAATTATGAAAAAACTACCGCTACAATCAATGAATCCATATGTTACTTAACAATGGAAAATTACCTGAATTGGATCACTGCTTTGTGACCTGCAGTCAAATGCACGCACTGTACGGTCATAACCAGATGACACTACAACCGCGTTGAACTCAAACTTCACTGAATTGACCTACCGAAAGCAGAATGGAGATAGCTAAGCAAAATGGCAAATAATCAAGAATCAAACATCTGTCATCAAAGCTATTCTTTGTCTGTTTTTTAGTACCACCAATGGGCCTAATTATAATCAAATCGCCGATGTGTAGTTCTACTTGTAAATGGAACTAGCACACAACACCACAAGAATACCATTACAGAAGTATGGTTGCACGTTGCTTTGGAGCGGAGCAGAGCATCTATTCCACACGAAAGACCGGCGGAAAAAACGAATTTGGTCTGGTTCTATGTTACCCCTTGGAATTAGATTTAAGTCCCGTCCTCAACATATGGTTTATGATTTTCTCCAAAAAAACAAATATAATGTTTCTCCGTTGCCATTTCAAAGCAGCTTATCAAGACATACTTTTGAGCAGTTTATTGGCATTCAGTTTATTCGCATAAGCACTTGCACTATGCCAAAGCCATTAATCGCAGCCATAATACATCAGCTGCAACTAAAAAGAACGCACACGTAGTGTAACAACCCAGATTCCAAGGAATATAAAAATGAAGAAAATTTAAAACTTTTCGCATGCATATTATTTCCTTGACTTTTATTGGAATTTCTTTGAAAATGTAATTTGCAAACACAAATTTTTGAAAAGAAATGTACATTGGAGATAATTCAATTTAAATTTAAAATCGAATAAACCTAGGAGAATTTACAATTTAAAACAATTTAAAAACTCACAGATATATTCATGGCACTGGAAATAAAGTTTTGAACATGTTTGAGCATGTTCTTGAATTTATTTAAATCAAAACAATACATAATACACATAACAACAGTCTTTAAAGAATTTATTTAAATCAAAACAATACATAATAAGCATAACCCTAGCTTTTCAAGATTTTTTGAGAAAATCCAGATATAAAATTCTAAAAAATTTACAGAGTAATCTGCACTATGTCAGGAGCATTGACAAATATTTTCATAATTTTTGGAGCTCATCTGATGCATCTAAAAATTCCCAAACCATCAACTCACCTTAACTCTCTCTTTCACTGCCATGTGGGGCCCGTACGTCAGGCCACCTCTCTGTCACTTAAATCCCAACATTGATGAGTGGGACCGAACCCTACCCATCAGGTCACCTTACCTCCACTCGCTGGCGAGCGTGGTACATGGCAGACTTCGTCTTCCACCTTCGCGCGCCGCGCCTGCTCCACCATGGTCACATTAACGCTATGCCCATGGTTTCCCTGCTCACTTGCCTAGCCTCAACTATCCATCGTGTTGCCGTGCTGAGTTCCCTCCTGCCTTATCCCTTTTGCGTGTCATACACTGCCAAGATGAACCAAGCCGCGCAACACCACCTTGCTCATGAGAACTCGTGAACCAATAGCAGGCCATCTCATGCCTATAAAACCTTCCTACCACGCCATCCTCTTCCTCATCTCTCCCTTGATCTATTTTCAAGAAAACCTAAGCCTCTAGCTCATCCTTTCGCTCGGAACGCGTTGTCTTCCTGCGTGCTCCGCCGAGCTCCATCGTGGTGCGAGCACTCCACTGGAGCCCTTGCTTCTATATCCACGTCATCTTGTGTTCCATATCTCATATAGCTTTCCCCCCATAAAATTTTGTGAATCATTTAGATGCTCATCAGCATTGAACCATCGTCTTCATATCGGGTCAAAACTGCCACTGCAAGCTGTTCTTTCCCTCTGGTGAGACCTAGCCTAATCCATTCCTCCCAGAGCATCCTCGGCTCTTCACTGAGCTTACGCAACCCTCTATTGTAGCTCTCCCTAGCCGAGGAGCCCGCACGTTGTGGACATCATCTGTGCTACCGCTGCTTAGCGTTGACTGATCACTCTGTCGCCTCTCATACGTCGCCAACCCCCTCAGTAGTCTCCTGGTAGCCTCTAGATGCTCGTGTGCTCATTCAATTCGGGAATACCCTACCGTAGCATGGTCTTCACCGTAGCTCTGCCTAGCACCACCGCCTTGGTTGCTGCAGATGCTCTGTAGTGACCATTTGGTCTCGTTAGACCCTGCCCTTGGCTTCGCTAGACTTAATACAACCCATTTTGCCCATGCTAACACCAAGTTGTAGCCTCCCTCACCACCGACGAGCTCACTAGAGCATCGCTCCACTCGGTTGTGCTCTTCCTCTCTCTGACAGTGGGCCCCGCCTAGTAGGATGGATTAGCTTAGCACTACTAACATGTTTGAATCTAATGTGGTAGTGACCTGTGGGCCCGAATTAATTAGTCAACTAGATTTATATTTAAAATTGTGTATTAAAGATCGTGAGTATGACAAGTAGAATCCACATCAGATAAGGTTTTAAAACATGCAAGTATGATAGGTAGGACCCACCTATAAGAATGTTAATTAAATTTAATAACAAATTTGAATCTAATGAGTATATGACAAGTGGGCCTTGGCAAAATCAATTAAGGAATTTTAATTAAACTGAAAACTAATATATAAGTCACTGGCACATAGGACCCACATGGTAAATAATAATTAAAACATGATTTAAACCATATAAGGCTGATATGTACAGCCCACCTCTCAGTTAATTTGGAAATTAATAAAACTCTAACGGATGGACCCCACATGCCAGTCTAATGATGCAATAAATCCAAGTTTTTCTTTAGAAAGAAAAATATAAATTGAAATTGAAATTGAAATTCATGTACAGTGATATTTCTTATTTCTCAGTATTTTTGAAATCAAATAAAATTCAAATGATCATAACTTTTGCATATGAACTCCAAATTTAGTAATTTTTGTCTGTAAACTTTTTTAAAATTATAATATATCCAAATATGCAAAAATATTTATGTTTTTAATCTATTTAAATTAATTTATCTCTTATTTATAATTATCTAAATTTTATCGAATAGATATCGTAGCTTCAGACAATTTCGAGAACGCTTCTGAACCTTTCTTTGAGTAACAAGAGTAAGGTAAGTATCCTCTTTGGCCATATTGACTCTAATATTTTAATTATTGTATATTATTTATAAAATCTATTATGCATGCATTGAATCTCCTAGCAAATTTGATATCCTCACTGTTGTAACCTTTAGGTTATAGTTTAGGATAGTAGCTATGTCATTTTGGGTATGTTACTTTGAGTATATAGTCTAAATACTTAGCCACGCAATAGTTTTCACTAAATTTGATCATTCGAAAAATTTACGTATGGACATGGGTGATTTGAAAATATTGGATCAGACGAGGAAACTCTATTAGTTTGGTATATAATAAAATAAAAAAACCTAGATTTAGATGCGAGCGAGTTATATTAGGAATTGTTAAATGTGAGAAGGTATATCACATGTAGATATAGGAGATTCTCGCTCGGGTCAATTAAGGACCAAACACTATTACCACAAATCTAAGTCAAATCGTACAACCATATGTACTATATAGGCTCTAGTTTTAGTTGATTAAGTTGTCTAGGTCTAGCTTTGCATTTTGTTAGGCAAAGTAGCAAGGGCATTCCAAAAAGGTTTGCTCGTAAAGGGCTTTCTTCATCAAAGTGTTAAGACCAAAGCTTGCTAAGATAATGGTGAATATCTACTTAGGGGATGGACCTAAGTGAGAGTCCACATTTAGGGGATAAACCTAAGTGAGGGTTCGAATGCACATTTAGGGGATGGACTTAAATGAGATTCGACATTTATCAGGCTGGTACGAGGTTAGGATTAGGTGATGTAAAGACTATATGATAATCAACATCATCACACGCCCAAGGAAGCGTGAATTTGCCGACAGTATATTTGATTATCTCATATGGATAAAGTTGTACAACCTCTCAAGAGTGTTAAAAACTATTTAAATAGCTGTGCTCATGGTCATGAGTATGCTTAGATACAGTCATAATGGGCATAGCCTTTTATTTTCTAAAACTGTTTCCTTGGAAAAGCTGAGATGACATCTACGTGTCGTGTGCCATGCCCATGAGCGAGAATTGTTCGATGATTGCAGCCATGGAGGGCTATAAATGAAAGTGATTTACTATTATTAACTGCTATACAAATGTTATTTCATTACATATCAACTGCTCTTTATAATTCCGTTGCAAATTATTACTTATCGATATTACAAATAAAACTCGCTTTATACTGAAAATAACTTGTAACATAGAGCCTTATTGTTAGCCTTGCATTTATTTATATGTTGCGATATACTACAAGTCTTGCTGCTTGCTGAATATATAATGCACTCAACTTTACTTAAATAATTGTTGTTAAGATAATGAAAAAGATAATATGCGAAACGACTCGTACTTTGCTCCGGCACCGAGGAATTCAACGATGTGTCTTTCTAAGGCCTAACTCTAGTCAGTTATCTATGGGCTATAGTGGTACACCGTTGGACACTTTTGCTTACTTATCTTCCACTATACTTTACTTTTGATACTTATATTTATTAGGCCAGTCGGACCTGTGTTGTATGTTTTAATTATGCATCGCTTATATATTGTCCTGTTGTTTTAAATTAATTATATGCGATGTTATGAATGCATGTACTAGCCATTGATTATAAAACTAGTACGAAACACATACGGTGATTTTAGATATTCAACATCCGGGTCCCCACAAGTAGAATCGTTAATTTCAATTCCTACTGGCAACCAAACAGTTTTATCATTAGAATTGAATTGCAATTCCTTGATTCTTTGGTCTATTCATGGGAGCCAACACAGAGGGTGAGAGTATTTTGAATATTGGGTTTTGTTTCTTGAATATTTGATGTGCTCGAGTCTTGATGCTGTAAGTTGTTGATTTTGGCCCTCGTCGCAGATCACAATTGCCAGCGAAGCACCTCGAGTCGCCAAACGCCTTTTAGGCAGCAGCAGAATTTAGATGAGGCGTCTGTTTACGTGGAGAGAGAGAGAGAGAGAGAGAGAGAGAGAGAGAGAGAGAGAGAACAAAAGCAGAGCCAAACATTTGACTGAATTCCCAGGCATTCCGCAGTCAATTACTATGAAAATCGATTTTCAGGGATGATGGTCTCAACATATTGTATGCTTGCACTAAAGATTTTGCCACTTGAGAAACTGCTACCGACTTGGTGGCGAACGGCGCCATTGGATCAGATGATGTTCCGAGCTAAAACTCATATTGATTTCCAAAGTTTTCAGCGACAGGTCGATCATGTGGATTTCAAGCAATATCATTAGAAAATGAATTAAGGGGTAAACAAAATGACCTAAAGTACAACAAAAATGGCCATCAACACCAAGCACATGATTGATGTAGTCATGATCATTTGTGGCTCTGGATTCACACAATTGCCCTTTGCCTTCGGTTCGTGTCTTCATCTTTCTCAACCTGCCCGACAGACAAGAAGTAAATCATGCTGAGCCAGGAATTTGGCTACACTAACTTCAAAAAAGCATTGACTTCATTCTGGAAAGAAAAAAATGCAATCATATGCACCCAAGTACCCAGTGCAAGCTTTTCACTCATATCACCATACTACTGTGGAGATGCAAGTAAGAAAACAATAAGGGGTTGTTTCAATGAAAGAAGTAGGTGTTATTGAGGCACTTAAATGAAGAATGTTCATCCTCTCAAGAGAGAGAGAGAGAAGAATGTTCAGATTGAGACGGCGTGCTTTACCTCAGTGATAACCTTCCTAGAGCTTCTCCCAATATTTGATCTGGAATCAGAACCCGACCCCTTTCGTTTCTTTGCAACTGGCTGATCCATAACATCTTCATCTATGTCACCTGCAATCATTTTATAATGTTCAAAGATTAACTTGTGAAATTACCCTTTTTGAGCCCAATAAGCAATCTCGCATCTGACAACATATTAAGCAGGCCAAGACAAAGATTATAATAGAGTACTAAAGCCTGTAGGTCACAAAGTAGAAATTCATGCTCCCACAGCAACTACTGAACCCAAAACATAGGAGAAGCACATTCGCAAGGCACAAGCGCTCCCGCAAAATGCCAAAGTAGGAACAACAGAATGAAGAGGAATCTTTACCATCACCATTAGAGAGGCCTTCATAATTTTCGATATCTTCCATGTCTCCCATCTCCTCTTCGATCTCATCACCTTCAACATACTCTATCTCATCTTCCTGAATTGACAAGCCAAGCCACAATATGAGAAAGCTGTGAGCAGTGTTATCAAAACAAAAATGAGCTTGCCAGCACAATGCTTACTTCCTCCTCCTCAAACTCAGGAGCGACATTATCCTTGTCCAAGTCAAGAATTTCGTTGAATGGTTTGAAGGGGATATTGTAGATATCACCATACACACCTTTGTTCAGACGTTCCAACAGTTCACTTGTTATATTCTGCATCATAACAGCAACATGTCAGAATGTGGCAATTGATAGTCGACACTTGCAAACGATTATCAGAAAAATAACCTTATCTACTAGTGCAGCCTTTTCAGCTTTTTCCATTCTCCTGAGATCACGTTGTGTCTTCTTCCTAGGCACTGTCATTATCTTCTCCCTAAAAGATTGAAGGAAGATGTTCACAAACTTTTTCATGCACTAGGGAAGCTAATATAAAAAAGCCAACATATCAACAAATGAATCAGGTTTCGATGAAACTTAATTACACATAAATAGGGCACACATCATATCACCAAAATCTCATGTGATCAATAGTTCCAATTAAGGTTCATTCTCTATTTTGAAATGTTGTTACCAAAAAAAATTCAATCACCAGACCACAGCTTGTGTTTTGACCCCAAGGTCCAGTGCAATGTGAAAATAGAGCATGCTTCGCAACTCACCCTTAAGGATCAGGGTTGGTGCCTAGAAGTCTTATTAAATTTGAGCTTTGACCATCTACACAACCACTACTTGTCAACAACTCAGCATTCAGCTGCATCTCATCTCATTCTTCACACCAGATAACAATTTGACTATTCCAACAATTAAACTTTAGTACTTCCACAAACATTCTAGGTGAGTTAACCTGCTACGGTACCACTATTGCATAGAATGTGAAAGTCTGTACAGGAACTCTGAGCATTCGAAAAATCACTCAAATTTATAAAAAATTTACCCTATACTCCTATAGGTTGCTGCCAGTAGAAATATTGTTCCAACAGAACAATATACGTGTCCAACAGGGCCAATCTTGCAATAATTCTCCCCTTGAGGATCCTCTTTTGTAAGATTGGGAGCTAAACAGGTAAACTTTAGAAAATTCTAAGTGAATCATATGTTTGTTACTCTTTCTTTCTAACAAAATATTGGTGTTCAGCGGATATGAAAATTTGTACAGTTGATCTACTGTTATGAACCTTAGTTCATAACGGGTAAACACCACCAAGAAGATGGCCGGATGGAGTCGGCGTAGGGAGGGAGGAGAGACTTTAGACTAGGAAGACTTTATTATTACTCTGCTTAACGACAATAGCATGCGGTAGCCCCTTTATATAGATGGCTCCCCCTAACAGATCGAATCTAACTCCAATCATATCTCTAACCCTATCTCTAATACAAGGAAACCAATCTCTAACTCAAATAGAACCCAATCTCTAATTCCTAATAATGACCCAACTGGGCCAAGGCCCATGACTATAACATTACACCCCTCCCGGACAAGCAGCTTGTCCTCGAGCTGCTAAACGGCGGTCAATGGAAGCCCTTCGATGCCGATGTAGAAGACGAACGGTGGCGGAGTGCTGCAGCAAATGGAGACGGTCGACCCGATCCAGGCGGAACAGGGTTAAACGATGTCTGCAAAAAATATATATATATATATATATATATATTTTTCCTCTCTCTTTTTTTTTGATTTTTTTTTTGATTTTTTTTTTTGATTTTTTTTAACCCTAAACCCTTAACCACCCGGTCGGTTAAAACCGACCGACTCAAGCTCTCGCCTCGGTCAGACGCTGTGCCTGAAGGGGCGGCGGATCCGGGGGCGACGGCGGTGGAGAGCGGCGTCTGGTGCAGATCGGCGGCGATGGCGGCTCCGGCGGCGCAGCTGCGACACAGGCGGAGGCGGATCGGCCGGCGGCGGTTGCGACACGGCGGGGCAAGCCCGGGCGGAGGCGGCGGTTCGGACGGAGCAGAGGCCTGGGGGTCGACGGCGGGAAGCGACGGCACGGACGGAGGCGGCCCCGCGGGTGGCGGCGGCGCAGGCGGAGGCGACCCGGCTGCGGCGTCGACGGCTCGGCCTCGACGGACCGCGCGGCGGCGGTGGTGGCTGGAGAGTGGAGACGGCTCGGCCGACGGCGGCAATACGGGCGGAGACGGCCCCGCGGATGGCGTCGGCGCAGGCGGCCACGACCCGGTTGACGGCGGATCTGACGAGGTGGCCGACCCGGTTGAGCAGCTCGGAAGCCGAGTTGGAGCGGGCGGCGTCGATCTCGTCGAAGCAGAAGCACGTACGGTCGGCGCCGACGGTGAGGACGGCCTGCGTGAAGCGGCGGCGCGCGGGCAGATGTGGCCCCGGCGGAGGCGGTCTGCGGCGCGGCAGTGGACCAAACGGCGACGGTGGTTGTGGAGCTGGATGGAGCCGCCGGGGACAGAGGCACGGCTGCATCTGGCGATGGCTGTGGATCTTCTTGTTGTTGGGGATCGGATGTTGGATGATGACTCTGGCTCTTTGTTTCATGTTGCTCCTTACATCGATTCTCCATCCTCTCAAGGATGGCATGCATGTTGAGAAGGCTGTCCGTTATCTTCTTGTTGATGTTGGCCAACTCGTTCGCGCTAGCTTTTATCATGGCTAACGACTCGGCATTAGGGCGAATCGCAGAAACCATGGTAGCAGAAGTCGTGGAAAGGGATCGACGGCTCTGATACCAATCTGTTATGAACCTTAGTTCATAACGGGTAAACACCACCAAGAAGATGGCCGGATGGAGTCGGCGTAGGGAGGGAGGAGAGACTTTAGACTAGGAAGACTTTATTATTACTCTGCTTAACGACAATAGCATGCGGTAGCCCCTTTATATAGATGGCTCCCCCTAACAGATCGAATCTAACTCCAATCATATCTCTAACCCTATCTCTAATACAAGGAAACCAATCTCTAACTCAAATAGAACCCAATCTCTAATTCCTAATAATGACCCAACTGGGCCAAGGCCCATGACTATAACATCTACTCATTTATAATCCAATGTATTTATTCATTTTAAAAAAGTGTCCTTAAGTTCCATTCCCTCCCTCCCAGATATAATTGCAAATTAATTTAACAATAAGCTATCTTTCAGCAATTGTATACTGCAGTGTTCAATCAAAATATCCACATCCCCACTCATGAACATAAAATAATATAACAAAAAAGGGAAAAATCCATAAACACCCCCATAAGTGACATGCCTTTTCAATTTGTCCCACACATCTCATTTTCACTTACTTTGCCCCCATAAGTTAAGTTGGCTTGCAAATACCCCTCTAGGTCGCATGTTTGCACTATTTTATCGTGGTTTAATTATCTTTGCCACTTGTTTCAATAATTTTAGCACTTATGCAAGTGATATCAATACTTATAGTGCTAACATGCGGCCTGGGGGGTATTTGCATGCCAAATTAACTTATGGAGGGCAAAGTAAAGGATAATTACATATGAGGGGCAAATTAAAAAAGTAGGTGACTTATGGGGGTGTTTATGGATCCCCCCCCCCCCAACCCCCTCCAAAAAAAAAAGAACTTCAAATCGATAGACCAAATCCTACCTCACTTTCAGTTGAAGTTTCCTCATCCGTATCCGATACTGTGTCATTTTTGTGAGGCGTTGCTTGATTTTGTGCACAAGTAGCTTGGGCCAAAACTCCTACAGAAAGAAAGCATGTCATCAGAATAGACTGATTTTAGGTTAACATGGAAATATGGCTTGATAAAGTACATCAGGTAGATATCCATACCAGATGCTTGTTGATTACTTCCATAGCCTTCTCGTAATTCTTGGGCAGCTTAACCCTCTCCCATAATTTGTTTGGCATGTGAGCTCTTTCAGCAGTTTTCATATACAAGTAAAAAATACCTGCATGACCAGTTAAGGAGGGCAAAAATCAGAAAGGCAACATAACCGAAAGACTATGGCGATAAATAAGCATCGCTTTCCTTCACAGATGATCAAGAAATGTTCAAGGAGAGGAGAACAAAAAGAGTAAAAGCACATAAGGAGGCACTGCTGTATTCGTTAACCACAGAACCAAAATCCACATCCTGCCGGTGTCAAAGACTCCAATCCGTCATGGTTTTCAGGTCATTCGCTCCATCCAACATATCCTCATAGTGCAAATTGCTACGATAAAGAGTGTATAGGGCTAGCGATGGGGCGCTCTAACGCTGCGAGTACAACCTCAAACTCAAAGTAAACCTTTGCGACCGCAGCATATAAATTAAATCCCAGCATCGAACAATCACTGGGCAATTCGATTAAAAAATAATCCAATTTATACTTGTTATAGAAAAAAAATGGAGCCAGGAGGGAAGAGCGCATGGTGAGCACTCACCATCGTGGTCTCGGATGGTCGCGTAGCGGCTGTTGGCAAGTGGGCAGGAGCTCCGGTTGCAGATGCCCGTGGCGTTGTAGGGGTTCCGGCAGAAGATCCCCGTCGTGATCCTGCGCAAACCACCATCAGAAGAGGCGCCACAGAAAAAGATCTAAAAAGAAAAGGCAAGAAGAGACGGCGATTGCTGCCGTACTTGGCCATGAAGCTGCAGTGGCCGTGGCGGATGCAGTGCCATACCACGTCGTCGCTCATCTTCGACGACGGCGCTCGGGCAGCCTCCGCTCTTTTTCGGGACCTGGGGGGCTGGTGTTTTGGGCGGCGAGGTTTAGGTTCCTCGCGGGGGTCAGGTCAGGTAGGAGGCGGCGGCGGGTTGGAGGTGGAGTTGGACTGAACGTGGCTATGGCCTGCCCCATGTGGGCCGGGCTGTATTTTGGGTTTTTGCTAGAGCTATGAGCTTTGGACCGGACTAATTTTTTTAATGGAAAAGGTCAATTTGAATTAATCACATTAAATCATTTTAATTTCTGAAAATTTAATTTAAGCTTTAATTAATTACAGAAAATGAGGGAAATTTTGTCAAACCTTTTTCTTGACAAATTTTTTTTAAAAAGCTCACAAATCAGGGATGTTACAATTTAGCAGCTGCTATATTTGTACGGTGACCATTAATAGGAAAAACAATTCTGAATTTCCAATCGGTTCAGCCAACATGGCAACTGGCAAGAGAAGCTCTTCCCAAAATTCCCCGGCCATGCAGAAGCCGAAGAGGCCCATGCCGCCACGGCGGCCAGCGGCTCGCCGGCGCTTCCTCGCGGCGGGCGGGCTAGGGCTCGCGGCCGCGGCGTACGTGGGCGTGGACTACCTGCGGCACCTGTCGCCCACGTGGCACTGGCGGCTGCAGCCGGCGCTCTGGGCGGCGCTGGCGCTCGCCACCGCCGCGCGAGCGCCCTTCTACCGCCGCTGGGACGCTGAGCTCCGCGCCGCCCCGCGGTTCCTCGCCGCCATGGCCTTCATGCTAGCGGCTTTCCTCTGCGAGGCCATCTCCGTCCGATTCGTCTCCACCGTGCTCGGTCTCCAGTGGCACCGGTGAGTCCCTTCTCCCAATTGGGGCACAGCGAGATCGGTAAAGATTTTGATATTTTCGCGCGGAAATGTGTGATTTTAGCGAGATCAGGATTTGCGTTTAGGCGATGGTTTAACTGCTACTTGTAGTGTCCGTTGTGGTGGATGGTGGTTATTGGAATTGGAATTTGGAAAAAAGATGCTCTTGCAGGGCTTACTCGCAGTATTGTGTACAATTGAGCAAAAGGGTTAGTTGTGTCTTTAACAATGAAAATCACTGCTTTATGCATGGATAAGGTATAAATTCTACTGTGGTGCAAATGCCTGATGTAGTTAACATCTAAATCCCGGTAGAATTCATCGTTTACATCCTGGAGTTCCATGATTTGTGAAAAAGTACTGCTATCAGCCAATCAAAACTATTTCAGTGGATTGGTGACAGGATCAGACTGCGCGTGCAATTTGAATTGAGATTTTCGGTTTTAGATTATTTGCAAGACATACCATTCACCGTTGGTATGTGGTATGCGGATTGCAGCTTAAGGAATCATTTTTTTCTGAAATAAAGCTTAAGTTTTTTGTATGTGGATATGTGCAATTCCAGTAGCTAAGAAAGATAAGGCATCTGTTCATACTCAGGCCCTTGACATCAACTTACCCCATACCATGTGTGGATGATTAAATCAAGACATTATGCTTTGAGTGCTTAAGGATTCTGAGTAGGTTGTTCTTTCACGGCTATGTATACAAAATAGAATGGACTGTCTAGAAAACATAAACATATATTGCATATGGTTTGTTGTTGCTTGATAAAACGTGAACAGAACATTTTTGTTCTATTTAGAACCTTCTACAGCTTGTTAAACCTGTCCTGAGATTAGACGCCGTCAATTGTTTTGCTTCAGCTAATCATGGTTTTTACTCCACCTCTCCCCCATGAAATCGCACAAGCACCTAGCCACCTAGACCTTACTAGGAATAAGAAGTTAGTTTTTCTGAGTTTTCATTGCCTAGAAAACAGTAGTGGTAACACCTTTCGTCTTGAGCAACTTCTTTGTTGAACCTTTAAAGTTTCCGTTTTTTTTTGTTAAGTTTATTTGAATGCACACACCTTATGCTGCACTTTCGGAACATACATGAACTCTGCAATCTCTAAAGGACTGAACTAACACAAATCCAAGTGCATAGTGAATTGCACTAATATTGACGCACATTCAACGGTTGATTCTAGATACTTACCCCTTGAATGCATCAAGATTGGTACAAGCTACAATAGGGAGGTGAAGCATTGAATCACTCCTCAAATCCAATTTTATTAACAGATCTACTTCTCCTCTTCCGGACACTGGCCAGTGGTTGCTTCTAGCATTGAATGAGAAGCTTCCTCAAACTATGGTTGATTTACTGAGAGCTCACATCATTACTCTTCATCATTATTTGATGTTGTTTATCATGTTGGGGTTCTCGACACTGTTTAACTGCATCAAAGGTCCTGGACTCGGAATAGCCACAAGGTATATGTTCACTATGGCAGTTGGACGTATGCTCCGGACCATAACATTTCTTGCTACGATTCTTCCCTCCGCGAGGCCTTGGTGCGCTGAAGCTCGATATCAAATACCTGACTATCCTCATCCTTGGGCACAGAAATATTATGCTCCATATGCTTCTGATCCAGATGCGATCCGCAGGGTCATACAAGAGGATATGCCGTATGGTTAGCTCATTCAACTTATCATCCCTTCCAATATGACTGCTTTGACTGGCTTGTAATAACTAAATTTTTGTCCTTTCCATATTACAGCCATTGTTCCAGACTACCCTACTGAGTATAGACCTGAGTGGGGACAGATGAGCTTCCTAGTAGACATCTTGAGACCAACTGTTGGAGAGGGGCCTTCATGGTACCATTTGCTTAAGAAAGCCAGTGGTGGTTGCAGTGATCTTATGTACAGCGGACACATGCTTGTTGCTGTCTTAACTGCTATGGCATGGACGGTATACTATACTTTTCTCTTCTCATTTATCATGACAGGATTGGAAATGCCATCCATTTGTCCTTCCGTATGTCCTACTTCAACTGAAATGAATTAACTTCTCATTGACCCCTGTTTTCAAACATGCTATGTCACGTCAAAGGACACATGATACGTTCATCCTTTCCATACTATTTTTCTGAATATGAGCTTTAGAGGTGATTCCACGGCCTGTTTCACTAGTTGTATTTATTTCCTAGTAAATAACATCATTATTCAGTTCTGGGCACTCTTCGTATGTTCCCTGGTCATTGCTGTTTTAATATCATTATATTCTTGCTGTGTTTATTACTGTCTTGCGGTGGAGACTTCAGCTTGCCATTGTCTATTTTCCTTTCTTCAACATGAGCCTCCCCTCTTCATTTGGACAAATTTTGACTTAATTTATGTGTTCGTCTGTCACTCAAACAAATGTCCATCTTAGCTCCTTGTCTGTCCGTGTTGCACTCGCAGGAAGCATATGGGGGCTGGATATCTGTTGTGATATGGTTCCTCGTCCTGCACAGTGCCCAGAGGGAGGTACGGGAGCGCCATCATTACAGTGTTGATTGCGTTGTAGCAATCTACGTTGGAATCCTCTTGTGGAGGATGACTGGGTTCATCTGGTCTGCAAGAGACACCAATCAAACCAGAAAGCTTGCCAAGCTCGACGAGGTTCAGAACAGACTATTCCGTGCTGCGAAGGACTCAGACATCAATGAAATAAGGGGCCTGCTAAATGAAGTTGAGCTGGCTGGCCAAGAAAAGAAGGGCTTCTCACAGCTCATCATCTTGTCCTTCGCTGCAGCTACGATTGTTTTCACCCTCTTGTGTGTTCTCCTCGCATTCACGCTAACCAGTGATGGTTGATTTCTTGGCATTTTGCCATTTTCCATTTCTTGTTACCAGGGCGAGCATATTTTAGTCAGTCCTCCTGGTTTTTTTTTATTTATGTTTATGTTGGTTGAGAACTTGGGAATTGGGATGATACGGAGTAGTTGTTTTAGGAGGGAACACATGTTCCATGGGTGCTCTGTTGGTACTCAACACCTACTTGATTTCTTTTAGCAAAACTTGTAGGTATTGGTGATAGAAGAACGATTCTCTCTGATGTTTCAGTTTACTCTTTTTTTTCTGTGATAAGAAGTGCTGACATAGTGGAAAGCATGAATAAACAAGTCTGATTTACATAGTGGAAAGCAGGTATAAACAAGTCTGATTCTTTAGCTGGGAAATGTTTAATAAAACATTGCAACTTTGCTGTGAGACGGTGATGGGAATAGCGGCAGGAGGTGTTAAGGAATTTGAAATGGGGAGCATGTGGGTAGTAGATGCAATAATGCATTTTCGGTCCAAAGAAATGGTAGCCCTTCTATTGGCAGCCTGACCTGGGACATGGATATGGACCAATGACTCGGCAAGAATGTGGCCGCTACTCTCGCGTCTTACAAATCAATCAAAAGAAGATTACTTGGTAAAATATAGACATTTTCAATCTAAGCTGCAAATGTCGCTCTCAATTGTTTGCAATATGATTTGAAAGGAAGCTCATTTCAGAAAATATATCGTCATCCAATCTTTAATTATAGTGCTTCTTGCGAAGCATTTTGTGAACTTTCCAGAGAAAAAAGTATGTGAGTTAACAATGTAAATTGCCTTGTCGTACATTCAGATTCTCGGTGCACGTCGGGTGATTTCATATTTCATAATAGAAATTGCAGCATGCAAATGTTAGCTAATTTCAGAGATTAAACTGAGTTGTGTTACCTATTGCCGGCCGAAACTGGGAGGTCTTCATATAGACAATCTCAAGGTGCGCAAGGCGTGCATTCAGACCATTGAAAGCGTCTGAAAGTGAACCGAGAACAAGATAACGAAAGCGATATCTAATGCTAGGGGGGAAAATAGATTGGATACGGATTGGATAGTGCTTAAATTATATTTTTATCTTTTTTTCATATTTAAATATGAATCGGACAAACGTTAGATACGAATACGGACTGGACAAATGTCGGATACGAGTTTGGATCGGATTCGACTATTTTTCAGATTCCAATAATTATTCGTGGTCTTTTCTATTTGAAACATGACACCGAATTGTTTTAACATTTTAAATTAATAAATATCGTTACTATTTAAAAATAAGTTAGTGGTTGTACGTCCCTTCTTCTCCAACTGTCTCATTCTTAACTTCTTATCACTTTTCACCTTTCAACTGATGAGAGTAGCTCTTTTCCGTAGCATAATTCTATATATATCAAATAAATTTTGTTGCAATGCACGAGCAAGTGACTAGTCTGACTCTAACATGTAATTGCGCATTAAATATTGAGAGCAACAAATGAATCATTCATCTCATGTATTTGCATAATGCAGCTTATGATGATAGCTTCATATCCTATGGCATAATAAAGTTTAGCAAATTTGCACTGGTTTCTTAGTAATATTTATGCCCCTTTCCCTCTAGTTTTATCACGTAATCATTGATCATTGGTGCCATTTTGCCACTAATCCTAACTAATTCTAAATATATTGCAAATAAATTAGTTATAAATATATCAAATTTGGCTAAAACGATCATGTAAAAAGCTTTATTGGGATGTGCCAAAATAAAAAAAAATATGAAATACCAAATTAGAGTACCATGACAACAAGCTCATTGAGATGATTTAAATGCATATATAATATGCCCAAGCTACTGGTGTTCTATATGTCGAATCCGCATATTATGAGGATATCTGACTCCGAATCTGGATATTATCTGGATATCCGACTCCAAATCCACTTCACGCCATGCCGGATTCGTATTCAACATCCGTGACTACAACAGTTTAACATCTACATTCGGATCCGATTTCTATTCGAATGCGGATATTAAGTATTTGGATTCAAAAAATCCAGATTCGGTAGCCGGATGATCTAACCGAATTCGTCTCTGTTTTCACCCCTATCTAATGCAGTGCAAGCAAATCGACCGAGTGATGAAACCGGCAGGCTTCAGGGTGGCAAATATCCTTATACTAGATGTTTTTGTTGTATATTGGGGGCCGCATTGCCGACAATTAAACACTCAACTCATAAGAATATAAAAGTAGAACAAAAGACATAAGATGTAGTCCCAAGTTTCCTCTCAATATTATTGCTCTTTTTCCTATAGACTTGTATGTACAATGTGCAACCCCTACCCCTCCTTATATAGGGAGAGGTAGGATGCCTTCATGATAGAATAAATTATATGGGACTAAACTATGTTAATGGGCCTTATGGGCTAACTTCCTCTAATAGACCTTCATTTAGGTAAAGTGTTCACACAATCGAGCCTTTGTAAATAGGTTGATATACAACACTCCCTCTTGGACAATT
Source organism: Dendrocalamus latiflorus (assembly GCA_017311315.1). Classification (NCBI taxonomy): domain Eukaryota; kingdom Viridiplantae; phylum Streptophyta; class Magnoliopsida; order Poales; family Poaceae; genus Dendrocalamus; species Dendrocalamus latiflorus. The sequence continues at coordinate 30,099,406 of CM029634.1, forward strand.
TGCTAGCGCCATGCTTATGCCTCATTAAAAATTCCTTCCAAAAACTTAGTTGGAAAAGGTAAGAAGAAAAGAGTACATAGCTTAAGTTCTTGCCATTGCACATACTGCCCCATTAAAAATCTTCAATTGAGCAAATCCATTGGGACAAAACTAACGGAGAAAAAGTACATCTTTTCATCCCAATGAACACTTATGAAGATAATATATGTCCCCCTGAAAACAACAACTCCTTATGTTTTCTCATACCAATACCATGGACATGTTTTTCAAAACTTGGTCCTAGTAAAGACTTGGTAAATAAATCTGCAAGATTCTTATTTATTTAGGTTTTCTATATTTCTATATTCTCATTCTCCTTCTGCTCATACGGGTAAAAATGTTTTAGGAGTAAATGATTTGTCATATGTGTTTTGATATAGCTATTCTTTATTTATGCAACGGAAACTACATTATCCTTGTAGATGACTGTGGGAGTCTTTTCCACATCTATACCATAAGACTCTTGGATATGATGAACCAGTCTTCTAAGCCATACACACTCACGTATCGTTTCATATAATGCAATGATATCTGAGATAGGTTTATATATGGCACAGCCGAATTTACGTAGATGGGAAATACTTGGCTCTTTCCCATGCATTAACTAGAAAGCTGAAAACTTATGGTATGCAGATGATTGAAGTTGTATTAATGTGATGCATGTAATATAGTGTGTCCCCAACATGTAGTTGGCAGTTTTGATTTCATTAGCAAGGGTCGAGTATCTTGACCCTCTTAATTAATGATTCAGCAAGTATATTTTGAGTATGAACATGCAGGACCGAATGTTCCACTGTTACGTCTAAGGTCATACAATAATCATTAAATGCTTTTTGAGGTATACTCTAAAGCATTATCCATTTGTATGGACTAAATTTAGCTCTTAGCATAATCATCTGTGAAATCAGCTTGGCCAAGGCATAATTCCTAGTAGATAATAGACATGCATGTGTCCACCAAGTGGATGCATCTATTAGTAACACAAAGTACCTGAATGGCCTAGACATATATATCGCCTTGAATTCTCTCAAGGAAATAAGACAATTCATCCTTAATATTATAATATGAGGATCTCATAATCAATTTTCCTTTCACACAGGCCTCACAAATTTTGCTAAATCGAGGATGTCTTTGGACTTTAAGTTGTGGCCAGCAGAATGCTTTAATATCCAACGCATCATATTATCTCCAGGATGACCCAGATGTTCATGCCACGTTCTAAATAGTTCTGGGTCTTTCACCTAGATATTCATCGTAACATATGCTTCATCATGCTTAACAAACATTTAGCACAATCAAGAGGGAAAATGGGATGCTTTTCTAGAGTTTCCTTTCAATATCCTTCTTTCTTAGTAATGACAATATACTCACAACCATTTTCTTCCTCTATTTTCACACGGAAACCGTCATTACGGATATCCTTGAAACTTAGTAGAGTTCATGTATATTCTAGGAATAATAATGCATTCTCAATTATTATTTCTGTTCCCACCAATAACATGGTCGTAGCTCTTCCCAACACTGCAATATTACCACAGTTGTTAGCTATGGTCACAATATTGCCATTCTTCGAGTGGAAAGTTTGGAAATATTTCATATCCTTAAGGATTGAATTTGTAGTACAATGGTCCACAAGATAAAGTTCATGTTCCCTCTCCATTGATCGTACTTCAATAATTCTGTAAGCAAAAGATAAATAATTTGCATGAATTATAAACATTGCATACGCATAAATGCAAATATAAAACATGCACACAAACTGGAAATACTTTATTTAACTCATGAACTAAATATTACAATGAGTAACTTTAATTCCTAATAGTAATATTGCTGACTAACTCAGGGTCAAACAAATTTTTGTGTCTTATGTAATAACACCATCCTAAACATATTATGAGCTGACTTCTAAATTTTTAAGGGGATAATGAAGATTAATTCTTAGGACTCATCCTCCTCTAGAAGATCATGCATGCTTAATTTTCAGTTTGAGTAGCCCTTTGTTGACTATCTCCTTGGTTCCTGCTACCATTTGCTTCATTTGTAGGGGTGTAATTAGGAGATCCACTGATGATTCTCCTGGCCCTATGATTACCTCTTGTTCCTCTCCTATTGAACCTTTGCCCAATTGCTCCACCAATCCTTCCAAAACTAGAGCTAGAATTGGAAGGCCTTCTGAGGCGTAGTCCTCCAACACATTCTATATCACATAGTCACCCAAAAGGTGGTAGTGGTTCCCAAAATTCCTCTCCCTCATAAGCATTGCGAGTGGAATATTCTCGGGATGGAGATTTTGAAGAGTATGCTCAATCAGTTCATCTTCAGGCATGTCCCTCTCCAACATCCTTAAGGTACTTACAACTTTCATGAGATCCACATTGTATGATGTCACAGATTCATAATACTGACTCCTCATACTCATATACTTGTTGTAACTCTTACTAGAGAGTGTTTGTCTATACACAGTGTCAAACCTCTCATTCAAATTTTCCCAGAGTTCACAGGGATGTCATAGCAATGAGCTCATGATTCAAGTTCATATAAAAGTTGCATGCCCATTCGACTGAAGTGCCTAATAGAGGTCTTATGTAGTTTGATGCACCCTAGCTTCAAGCGCCCAAAAGAGATAGTTGGTGAACCCTAGCCCAACGACAGACGGTGTGGAGGCGATGACCGATCGACAAACGTGAGACCATGACTACAATGGCGCATGCAGAGGTGTGCCCTTGCCGGGGGGTTGGAGGCGATGGCGTCTTCGACCGTAGCGGCCAACAGCGTATTCTTGGAGGCACACGTCCGATCAACTCATTAGTGACCCGCGACACGAAGGCACACGGCCGTAGGTCTAGGGCGATCAACTGCACACGCATAGGCATTTCGATCTCGGTGATGACTAGAAATATGTACCAAGGGGCGTATGGCCATTCGGCTCGGTTGGCTGATGGCGTGCCACGGAGGCAACAAATGGTCCGGCGGGGTGATCGACGGTGCGCCGCTGAGGCAATGCCCGATCGATCTCGGCGATAGCATGCTAGCACGTACGCGGAAGCATATGGCTGGTCGATCAGGGGAATGGCATGGTCAGCATGCACACAGGGGCATGCGCCCGGCCGCCTAACGACGACGGGAGAGGGAGTGGCGATCGTGGATAGAACTAGAGCCAATCTACAAACAAAAACATCACCAAAAAACATGAATTGACAAGATAGATCAAAGACAACTTACCTGTTAACCTTAGCAATAGTGTTATCATGCTTTTAATGTGTTGTATATTCCAGGTCGCATTTGCCGATGATCAAACACTCAACTCATAAGAATATAAAAGTAGAATAGGAGACACAAGATATTGTTGATTTGTGATCCAAATTCTATACATTAGGCCAGCTTCTGGACGGAGCGTAGCGGAGGCCCGTCGCCGGAGGCTTAGGGGCGGAGCGGAGTCCTGAAGCGGCCCATTGTGCAAGGCCCGTGCACCCAGGGACGCCTGGGGGGTGCGGGGGGGCGAAGCCCCCCCCCCCCCCCCCCGCGGTATGGATTCTAGTCGAATTAGGGTTTCCCTGTTATATATATTTCCTGTAAGCCGCCGTTTGGGATATGAGATTAGAGTTGTAAATCCCCGACATTGTAACCTCACCCCGATATAGTGAAGATTGTTGCTGGCTGGCGCCCGTGGTTTTTCCCTCTCGCATTGGGAGGGTTTTCCACGTTAAAATCTCGTGTCTCTTTGCGATTGATCTTGTTTACTTCGTCGTTCCTCCGCCGTCGCGTGTAACAGATATAGTCCTAAGGTTTCTCTCAACTTTATTGTTCTTTTGCCCTAGGCTTGTGTTTACACTGTGCATGCCCTACTCTCCTTATATATAGAAAGGTGGGGTGCCTTCGTGATAGAATAAACTATATAAAACTAAACTACATTAATGAGCCTTGTGGGCCAGCTACCCCTAATAGGTCTTTATTTAGGTAAAATGTCCACACAATCGGGCATTTGTAAACAAGCCGATATACAATAATTTTCATGCTTTATCAGTTCTACTTCCAATTGCAGATTTGATCAGTGAGACATGTAGTTCCAATTCTGCATTTTGAGAAAGTTCGTCTTCAGATAAGGGAATGACTTCTCCCAGTGTCTCTTCTACCGCGTTACCACGTATGCATGATCTGGGTACAGAATTAAGCAATTCATTCCATGCTTAACATGGCAATCATGGACAAAAATCCTGCATCCTTAGCTCTGAAGAAACGGAAAATTTGATGCCTTGCTTCCTTTCTTTTCTGTCTCCATCCGGACTGATACAACCGGGGGAACACTTAGTCTGACAAAAACCAATTCGCGCGTTCATAACGAACGGCTTTATTTAATTGCATGTCACCATTTTCTAACCCATGGTAGATGCTAATAACCATCGTAACCATCGTCCAGCGATGGTTAGCCCACCCGTGGATTCTGACTTACTTTGAGGCGAAGAGTTGGTTTGCTGTAGCTGTCATACGATTTCATCGCTTTCTGGCAGATGAGCGGTAACAAGGGATAAAGACAACAATTCGATAGGATGAATCATGATTCTTGAACATACTGTACATTCGAATGTGTACAGCATTTTGTGTTTCGGCAAGTTTCGATGTGATGCTGATTGCTGAATTAAGCTAGGCGCGTTCATGTCAATTATAAAGTCGATCAGTTGCCTCCTGGATGGTTCCATCTGGATCAATTAACATACGGGCTCTAATCGACGATCGAACTCGTGTGCTCTACTACGCGGTAACGACGAACGAGTCTCTCTTTAAAGGCATCTAGAGCAAAGCTCGTGGTGTAGCGTGTTTCCCAAAGCACATTTCTTGACTCCTCCATGTCGACGCCACACCGCCCAAACTAAAGTCAATTATGAGCCCTAATTAAAGTCTAAACTAACCCAAGTGCAGTGCAGAATGCGGATGGTGCCATTGGACCGAATCATGCTGCTCCTCCCTAATAAATACATGTGCCTGCCCAGTTCGTATCCATCGCCACACAAGCTAGAGCACAACTCACTCCTTCTTCTTAAGAGATAAGTTTCTCTTGATCAGCTAGCAAGCTAACTAGCCATGGCTGAGGAGAAGAAGCACCACCACCTGTTCCACCGCCACAAGGACGGGGAGCAGGAGAACCCCGCGGAGGTGGACTACGAGAAGAAGGAGAAGCACCACAAGCACATGGAGCAGCTCGGCCAGCTAGGAGCCGTAGCCGCCGGCGCCTACGCTCTGGTACGCCTGTAGTCGAAAATCGCAGTACTCCTTTACAGGACTCGATTTGTTTTCATGATTAATTCGTTGAGCTAGCAAGATGTTGATGCACATGTAATTTCAGCACGAGAAGCACAAGGCGAAGAAGGACCCCGAGAACGCGCACGGGCACAAGGTGAAGGAGGAGATCGCGGCGGTGGCCGCCGTGGGCTCCGCGGGGTTCGCGTTCCACGAGCACCACGAGAAGAAGGACGCCAAGAAGCACGCCCAGCACTGAGCTGTGAGCCTGTGATCGTTGCGCGCCTGCCGCGATCGCTGCCTGTGCCTGTGCGTGGTTCATTGATTAGTAACGTTGATGCTTTGCTTCCTCGTCGTTCTTGCGTGTATCCGTGTCTGCGTGAGGCCACGCCGCCACGGCCTGTTTGCTATTTTCCTGCGTGCTATATAGGGCGCCTCTTCTGTCCTCTGCCCACCGAGTTTGAAATAATAAGCGTGTGTTGCACTGCACAGTTTGTGTAATATTTGTACGTTCTTAATTACTCCCTTCATTCCACAATATAAGGCCTCATTCTTTAGAAGCATTGTCCCACAATATATGTCAATTGTAGAGACTAAAGATGTAGTTATTACAATATGTCTATCATATACCTTTATTTCAATGCTAACAAAAATAAGTGATTAGTTGTAGTATACCATTAAATAAGTGGTATGCATGTCTAATGGTATTAACTTTTTCTTAAATTTAATATCGCTTTAATATGTGCGCATGGTGGGGCTTTGAACTTATATTGCAGGACGGGAGAGTAGTTGATTTCCACTAGCTCCCTTGGCGGGACGAATATGACATTAATGGGGAATAGTTAGGCTCCGAACCCAAAGCAAAGGTAGGGACATGGGTCGCTGCGATGGAGCTGTGCGCGTTGAATGCCACAGCAAAGGCGTGAACACGTGCTAGGGCGAAGCTTGGCCGTGTGCCACGGCGCATTTGGGTGGGTGGTGCAGACAAAGCCTAATGACAGTTACTCGATATATTGATTTAATATGAAATTTTTTAATCTATAGCAAAGCACAGGCATTGAAAATATTTACTATTATGTGCACCAAGACGTTGTTGATTGTCCCCTTGTTTTCAACTTATAGCCTATAGCTTATATTTTCTCCTGAACAAACAAATAGCTAGGATGTCTTTTCCATAGCTTTTTTTTGTAACGGCTTATTAGGATAGCCTCTTTGAAGCGGCTTATCTGCATTTGATTCATTCGCACAAACATTCACGCTAAGACTAAAAATCATCAACCACTGCTGTCGTAGGGGTGGCCCCCACCTAAACCCAGCAGGCCTGGTAGGAGATTATAAGGCCCAGAATAGGCCATGTGTAATGACATAACTGCCCCCAGAGGGGATAACCAGATGTAAGGGTATATCTGTAAAAGCACTCCTCATGTGTATATATATATAAGTAAGCCATGGGGAGGACCCAGGCCATTACACTTATCTTCATCACTCTCCACTACCATCTCTCTCTTTGTTTGGTCTGTAGCCACAACAGTTGGCGCCGTCCGTGGGGAGGACGAAGACAAGCCTGAAGACCGAAGGAAAAAGATGGCACCGAAAAAAGCTTCTTCAGCGGCGGTGAAGGGAAAGAAGGTGGTCGGCTCGGAGCACCGTGTGAGCACCAGGGCTTCGGCATCGGCAGCGGCGGACGCGGGCGTTGACGCATGCGTGGTGGCCGGAGACGCCGGCGTTCGCGCGGTGACGACCAACCCCGTCACCGGCACCGCGACGATTGCCCCCGGCACCGGCACCGCGACGTCCCGCCCCGCTACCGGCGTCGTGGGGACGGGCCCCGTGGCCGACCCCGCAGTCGAAGACGTTGATGCGGGTGCGGCGGCAGCCGACCCCGCCGACGCAACGGCAGCCGACCTCGCCGCCCCCACGGCAACCCTCGCTGGTGGCGCGGACCGGGTGGTCCGAAGTAGCCCCGACGGAGCGACCGGCGGCTCGGGACCCCGTGACGCGGTCGTCCCCGCGCCGATCCGCCCGCCGGGAGTACCGCCGACCCCGCCTGTACCAGCGATGGAAAGTGCCCTGCTGGCGGCTCTCAACGCGTTCCAGCGGGAGCTGGGGGACCTTAGCGGAGCCGTCAGAGATATACAAGAGGCTCGGAGTCAGCCGGCCGCGCCAGCAACCGCGTCCGAGCCCGCGCCAGAGAGGGCGGACAGTCGCGAAGCCCCCACGTCCAGCCGCGTGCCGCTGCGGCGCGTGGATCCGGAGTCCCCGCTCTCGGCGGGGCTGCAGCAGGCGGTATGGCCCGAAGACTTCAAGTTCCCTAGTGCCATCGACTCGTATAAAGGCGACACGGACCCCCGTGAGTTCGTGCGCGTATACGAAACCGCGATCGAAGCCGCGGGCGGAGACGACACCACGAAGGCAAAGGGACTCCCCCTCGCGCTACAAGGAGTGGCGCTCTCTTGGTTTTTTACCATGGAGCCAGGCTCCATTTACGCGTGGGAGCAGCTCCGAGTCCGCCTCCACAACAACTTCCAAGGAAACTACGTCGACCGGGTCGAGGCGGACCAACTCTTCGCCGTGAAGCAGAAACCCTCGGAGGCGCTCCGGGACTACTTCAAGTGATTCGCCAAGATTCGGGGTCAGGTACACGATGTTAATGAAACCACAGTCGTTAATGCAGCCATACAAGGCCTTCGCCCGGGCCCGATGGCCGAATACAACGCGCGGAGGCCAATCACGACAGTTGGCAAGCTCTTCGACAAAATGGACGAGTATGCGCGGGCGGAGGAGGATGCGTGAAGACGCAGCATCACCGCCCTCGGCCTCGCCCATGAGGAGCGCCCCCCGCGCGAGGTCGGGGCGGGTGGCCCCTCCTTGAAGCTGGGCCGTGGCCGAAAACCCCGAGGAGGCCCTCCCCGAGGCAGTGAGGACGAAGTACCGGAAGGCTCGTCACGGTGTAGGCCCAAACCCCGGCGCCGCCAGCGCTGGTCGCAGGCGGCTCATCACGTTCTCGCCACCGAGAGCACCCGCCAAGGACCCGACCCCGCCCCACGGAGGGGAGTCCGGGGATCGGAGGGCGGATTTGACTACGACAGCCAACCCCGCGCAGAGCAGGAGCTCCTGCGCTATGGCAAGTGGTGCGAGGTACACGGCTACGGCGATCATTACACGAGGGCATGCATCGCGGTGATGGAGCTGCGGAGGGTGACGGAGGCCGCGCAGCATCACATCGTCAACATCATCACCGGAGGCTCCTCCTCAAAAGCCCTCGGGGAGCAGCCGCAGCTGTGGATGCCGCCCCTCAACATCACCTTCGACGTAAACGACGCCAGGGGCGTGGAGTACCCTCACCAAGACCCTCTGGTCATCCAGGCCCACATAGCATGCTGCGAAGTCAAGCGCGTCCTTGTCGACGGGGGAAGCTCCGCGAACATCTTATTCGCAGACGCCCTCGACCGCATGGCAATCCCCCGAAGCCGGATGGAGCCGCCAGGAGCTCCACTTCAAGGCTTCGGGGGTCAACCGCTGCAGGCCCTGGGGCACGTGTCCCTTCCTGTCACCTTCCGTCAGGAGGGCAACAAAGGTAACATCCGGACTGAGCATGTCACCTTTGATGCCGTAGGTATCCCGCACCCTTACAACGCCATACTGGGGCGACCCGCCATCAACTCTTTCGAGGCAATCCCGCACCACGCCTTTTTGTGTGTAAAGCTCCCGGGCCCGGAGGGTGTCATCACCATCTTGGCGACCAGGACCTGGCCAGACGTGCCGAAGGCGGCAGCCGCGTCCCGCATCGCCCGGTGCATGCCCTCTCCGGCGCGCCCGGTGATGGGCCCTCCGCCCCCGGGTGGACGCCCAAGCCTCGGCCCGAAGGCGGCGTCAAGAAGGTGCCGCTCCAGGCGGAGGGGCATTTTGTCTCCATTGGCGAAGGGCTCCCACCGGGGGTCGAACGGGAGCTGCTCCGAGTGCTTCAGAATAACGTGGACATTTTCGCATGGTCCCCGGAGGACATCAAGGGCGTGGATCGCGCGGTAATCCAGCATCGTTTGGCGGTCCGCCCCGACGCCAAGCCAGTCAAGCAAAGGCTCCGGCGTATGTCGATGGATCGGCAGCAGGCGGCCAAAGCGGAAGTGGCAAAGCTCATTCGCGCCGGGGTCATCCGCGAGGTCCACCATCTAGAATGGCTCGCTAACCCGGTGCTAGTCAAAAAGGCCAGCGGGGCCTGGCGCATGTGCATCGACTTCACGGCACTCAACAAGGCGTGCCCGAAGGACAACTACCCCTTGCCGCGCATCGATCAGCTGGTTGACGCCACTGCTGGGTGCGAACTCATGAGTTTCCTGGACGCCTATTCCGGCTACCACCAGGTATACATGGCCGAAGACGACGAGGAGAAGACCAGTTTCATCACACCACTTGGGACGTTCTGCTTCGTCAGAATGCCCTTTGGCTTGAAGAACGCAGGCGCTACCTTCACCCGCCTCGTCGCCATTGCCCTGGCCGCCCAGCTCGGGAGGAACGTCGAAGCCTATGTCGATGACGTGGTGGTCAAAACTCGGCAACTTGCTCTACACGGCCGGGACCTCCAGGAGACCTTCGACAACCTCCGGAAGGCGGGCATCAAGCTCAACCCCGACAAGTGTGTCTTCGGGGTACAGGCGGGCAAACTCCTCGGTTTCCTCGTGTCCGGGCGGGGTATCCAGGCGAACCCCGACAAAGTAGACGCTATCCTGGGTATGGAGCCGCCCAAGACAACGAGGGAGGTCCAGAGGCTGGCGGGCCGCATGGCAACATTAAGCCGCTTCCTATCCAGGGCGGCGGAGCGGGGCCTGCCGTTTTTCAAGACACTCCGCGGGTGCGATGGGTTTCGTTGGGACGGAGACTGCGCGAAGGCCTTCAACGAGCTCAAGCAGCACCTGGCAAGCCTCCCCACTCTGGTCGCCCCAGCACCAGAGGCTCCCCTCCTGCTCTATCTGGCCGCGTCAGTTACCGCGGTCAGTGCCGTCCTCGTCTTAGAGGAAGGCGCCATGCAGCGGCCTGTCTATTTTGTCTCCGAAGCCCTTCAAGGCGCAAAGACAAGATACACGGAGCTTGAGAAGCTCGCCTACGCACTGGTCATGGCCTCCAGGAAGCTTCGGCATTATTTCCTGGCTCACCCGATCACAGTGCCTTCCTCATTCCCCCTGGCAGAGATGCTACACAACAAGGAGTCCACAGGGCGTATCGGTAAATGGGCCGCCGAGCTCGCTCCCTTCTCCTTGACGTATGCTTCGCGAATGGCAATTAAATCCCAAGTCCTGGCGGATTTCCTCGCCGAATGGACACCGCCGGCCCAACCCGGCCAGACGCACGATGACCCCGTCTGGACGCTTACAATCGACGGAGCTTACAGCGTCGCCGGCGCGGGCGTAGGGGCGGTGATCGTCACGCCCGAGGGACAGCGTTTGCTGTACTCGGCGCGCCTTGCCTTCCCCGCCACCAACAACACGGCCGAATACGAGGCGCTGCTCTTTGGCCTGGCGAAGCTCAAGGCCGTCGGCGCGAGACGGGTGTTGGTCCGCACCGACTCGCGCTTGGTGGCCGGCCATGTGGACAAGTCATATCAAGCCAAGGACCCCGAGTTGGCCAAGTACCTCGCGGCGGTACGGGCGAGGGAAAGGCACTTTTTGGGCGTCACCGTCAAGGCCATCCCCCGGGCGGAGAATGAGCAAGCGGACGCCCTCGCCAAGGCGGCCAGCCAGCAACTGCCCCCCCTGAGGGGGCATTCTCCGAGGTGTTAGCAAAGGCGGCCATCGCGCAGGACATCCGGGACGCGGCACTTGTCCACCGCATTGATCGGCCAGGAGATTGGCGGGAGCCCATTTTCAAGTTCTTACAAGGCCTCGCCGAGCCGGAGGATCCTGCCGAGCTGCGACGATTGTAGCACCGCGCACGGTCCTTCCAGGTGTTTGAAGGGACACTCTACAAGAAGGGGGTTTGTGCGCCGCTCCTGCGCTGCCTCTCGACTGAGGAAGGAAAGGAACTCTTGGCGGAAATCCACGCGGGCGTATGCGGATCCCACCTGGCGCCGAGGTCATTAGTCGGCAAGGCGTTCAGACAAGGCTTCTACTGGCTGACTGCCGTCACCGACGCCCAGGACCTCGTCCGTCGGTGCCAAGGGTGCCAATGGATGGCGCGCATCATCCGCAGGCCCCCGACAAGCCTCAACCCAATCCCCCCGGTGTGGCCACTGGCGCGCTGGGGTCTCGATATAGTAGGACCACTTGCCCGAGCTCCGGGGGACCTCCGGTTCGTGGTAGTCGCGCTGGAATATTTCTCCAGGTGGCCGGAAGCGATCGCTCTGGCCAAAGTAACTTCTGCGGCCATACAGCGCATCCTATGGCAAAACATCATATGTCGCTTCGGGGTACCTCGGGAGCTCACGGTCGACAATGGCCTGCAGTTCGACGCCGCCCTCTTCAAAGATTATTGTGACAGCATGGGCATCACCCTCCGATTCACCTCGGTAGGGCATCCCCAGTCCAACGGGGCGGTCGAACGGGCGAATGGCGCCATTTCTGCCGCCATCAAAAAGCGTCTGGTTGGATTGCCGAAGGGCAAGTGGCCAGACGAGCTTCACAGCGTTCTATGGTCGCTTCGCACAACGGTAACGCGCCCAACGGGATTCATGCCGTTCAAGCTCCTCTTCGGCGACGAAGCAGTGACGCCCGAGGAAATTAAGGCCGGCTCGCGAAGGGTCCTCGTCCAAGCACCCGAAGAGGAGCGCCGTGTGTCCTTGGACCTCCTCGACGGGATACGGGCAGACGCAGCCCACCACGTCGAGAAGTACGCGCGGCAGACAAGGCGTACTCGGGACCGCTCTATATGCCCGCAGGGGTTCAAGCCTGGGGATCTCGTCCTCAGAGTGGCGCTTCAGGCGGAAACCGTTGGCAAGCTGGAATCCAAGTGGGAAGGCCCGTACATCGTAACGGAGGCGTTGCCAAAGGGGGCGTATCGCCTCGCCACGCTTGAAGGACAAGCCTTCCGGCACACATGGAACGCGGACAGGTTGCGGCGGTACTACGCCTAGAAGCAGCACAGTAGGCGTAGAGCCACCGGCCCGTTGTCAGGCGATGCTCGCCCGCGCAAACGGGAGTTCAATAAAGCGTGCCGTTCCAAGAGCATCCCCTATCCGCGCTAAGCAGAACAATAGTCCACGGACTCTAAATAAGATGTAGCGTCGAGCCTAGCTCCGCACGCGCGAGTCTCCGGACTATAAAGAAGACGTAGCGTCGAGCCTAGCTCCGCACGCAATAGTCCACAGACTCTAAAAAAGACGTAGCGTCGAGCCTAGCTCCGCACGCGCGAGTCTCCGGACTATAAAGAAGACGTAGCGTCGAGCCTAGCTCCGCACGCAATAGTCCACGGACTCTAAATAAGACGTAGCGTCGAGCCTAGCTCCGCACGCGCGAGTCTCCGGACTATAAAGAAGACGTAGCGTCGAGCCTAGCTCCGCACGCAATAGTCCACGGATTCTAAATAAGATGTAGCGTCGAGCCTAGCTCCGCACGCGCGAGTCTCCGGACTATAAAGAAGACGTAGCGTCGAGCCTAGCTCCGCACGCAATAGTCCACGGACTCTAAATAAGACGTAGCGTCGAGCCTAGCTCCGCACGCGCGAGTCTCCGGACTATAAAGAAGACGTAGCGTCGAGCCTAGCTCCGCACGCAATAGTCCACGGACTCTAAATAAGACGTAGCGTCGAGCCTAGCTCCGCACGCGCGAGTCTCCGGACTATAAAGAAGACATAGCGTCGAGCCTAGCTCCGCACGCAATAGTCCACGGACTCTAAATAAGACGTAGCGTCGAACTCCGCACGCACTCTACGGAGTATAAATAAGACGCAGCGGGGGGACGCCTTCGCGCGCACTCTACGGAGTATAAAGAAGACGTAGCGTCGAGCCTAGCTCCGCACGCAATAGTCCACGGACTCTAAATAAGACGTAGCGTCGAGCCTAGCTCCGCACGCGCGAGTCTCCGGACTATAAAGAAGACGTAGCGTCGAGCCTAGCTCCGCACGCAATAGTCCACGGACTCTAAATAAGACGTAGCGTCGAGCCTAGCTCCGCACGCGCGAGTCTCCGGACTATAAAGAAGACGTAGCGTCGAGCCTAGCTCTGCACGCAATAGTCCACGGACTCTAAATAAGACGTAGCGTCGAGCCTAGCTCCGCACGCGCGAGTCTCCGGACTATAAAGAAGACGTAGCGTCGAGCCTAGCTCCGCACGCAATAGTCCACGGACTCTAAATAAGACATAGCGTCGAGCCTAGCTCCGCACGCGCGAGTCTCTGGACTATAAAAAAGACGTAGCGTCGAGCCTAGCTCCGCACGCAATAGTCCACGGACTCTAAATAAGACGTAGCGTCGAGCCTAGCTCCGCACGCGCGAGTCTCCGGACTATAAAGAAAATCGTAGCGTCGAGATTTGCCTCCGCACGCGCCACTCCACGGAGCATAAACAAGACGCGTACACCTGCCCTCCGCGTCCGGCGGCAGGTAACACCCAGCATAAAGTACTACTTGGTTCCATTGCAAAAGCAAAGGGGTTACATGGTCACATGCGTAAGAACCAGTACATCATCCCCCTGAACCACCCGACCAACCGCTCAGTCTTGGCGCGGTGCGGACGAGCCCGCGCCGTCGTCGCCGTGGCGCTGAAGGACCCCTTCAAGCCACTGGAGGAGGTCCCCCTCCCCATGCAACGTCTGCTGCACGGCGACTCTCGCTGCACCTTCCCCGAAGCGGCCCCAGATCCGCCGGTGGAAGTTCTGCAGGCTAGCCCCAATGGAGCGGATGGCGTCCGACATAACCTCTGGTCGGTCGGGAAGATCCAGTTGAGGGTTCGCTAGCTCATGGGCATGCCTACACCCACGAGTATGGAGCAGGGCGAGGGCGAAGCACGCACCAACATAGATGCAGTGCTCGCCAAAGGTCCTAGCGCCATGAAGAGCAACGCCGGCCCCCTCCTCGATCAGCCCGAGCGTCTCCGACAGGGCCTCCGGCCTGTGCGTGGTATCCGGCACTCGGACGCACAGATCTCGAAGAGCCTGGTTCAGAGACTCCATGGCCCGCCACGCCAACACCGACGCATTTTCCAAGGCAAGGCGGTTCTCCGCAGCAGACTCCGCCAGCTGGGTCTTCTCCCCTTCTAGGACGGCGATCTGCTGCACGAAGGCGGCGCGCTCCCCAGCCGCGGCGTCCCGAGCTTCCGCAGCCGCGACTTGTGCGGCCACCAGGGCGTCCTCCAGCGCGCGAAGCTCGTCATCCTTCGCGGCGATGGCAGCATTTGCTTCGCGGAGGCTGGCTTCCAGAACCCTCTGCTCCCGCACGCGGGCCTCGTCAAAGGACCGGTTGAGGGCAAGCGTCTGACAGGAACAACGAATCAGCAGGCGTTTAACAGCACCTTACAAGCTGAAGCGCTTGTACTTACCCTCATCTCGGAGGCCTGCAGCGCGAGCGCCAGGAGGTCCCCCGTGCATGACGACAGCACCTCTCGGTTGAGGCCGTTGTCGGTACGCTCGGCGGCGGCGGTAAGGTCGCAGAATATCTCCGGGCGAGGGAGAAAGTCCGAACGAGCGAGACCCGGCCCGAACACGCCAGGATTTACCGCGGCCACAACCACGTCAGCAGGAGTGGACACCGGCAGGGCATCCTGCACGAGGCTCCCGACTTCGCGCGTACCTCCGCTGCTCGATCCTTCGCCACGTATGGGAGACGCCGTCTCGCCTGATGTCGGCAGAATGAGCGAGCAGATCGGAGAGAGTCTCGCGAAGTCAGGTGAAGAAAGGGACTCACACCTACCTCCTGCGCCCCTCGTTACGGTAGGAAGTGGCGCCGGGTCGACCACCCAGGGAGAGGCGGACGCTTCGACGGCCGGCGAGAAGGTCTTCTCGGCCGCGCCAGCCGTCGTAACCCTGCGGCAAGGCCCCGCAATGGCGTACCGACCCCTTGTTGGTGGGGGGGACTGCGTCCGAGGGCGTTTCGCCTGCGGGGGCACAGGCGACTCTTCCGCGGCAGAACCAGCTCCGGTCATCGTCGCCCCCACGGTTCCCTCGGCAGAGGGCGCGTCTTCGTCGGCCGCTATGGCTGGTAGCGCGCCGTCCCCCGGGGTTTGCTCGCCAGAGACGACGCCACCCCCCGGGTTCACGGGTTCCAACTCAACGGTGGCCGCGATCCCGCTCACGGGCTCGTGGGCGTCGGAAGAACGTGCCGGGGGATCCGCGGCGGCGCGCCCCTCTGAAGCAGTATGGCCAGGCCCACCGCCGGTCGCACCCCCCGCCTCAGTTGGGCTAGCCGCCGGGGGGGCTGCCCGGTCGCATACGGCAGCCGGGGAACGGGCCCGGCGTCGTGAAGACAGCCCCCCGGAGGGCTATCATCGTCCTGAGCGCCTGGAGTCTCGGCGGGAAGCTCTTCCGGCACCACACGCTCGGGCACGGCGATGCCTATAGCCTCGCAGGTGCGGTTTATCCGCCCCTGCTTAGCGGCCTTGACCGCGGCCTCGCGAGCCCGGTGCTCCTTAAGCGTGTACGGCCCGAGGAGCGCCGCAACCGCGTGCTCCGCATCTTCCAGCCGAGCCACTGCGCAGGAGGTCGCGTCAGTTAGGTGGAAGCCAAGCAGATGCAAGGGCACGACGGGCAACTTACAAGGGGCGGAGGGCGGAAGCACCCGAGACACATGTGGATCGAACCCGTCCTCGCGGGGGCCATTCGGCACAACATACTTCCCCCGGGAGGAGAGTGGCGGCGCCCCATGCATCGTGAACTCCTCAGCTAGGTCGCGTACGCTCATTCGACGGGCGACACCGACGAGGCTCTGTAGCTTTCGCGTGTCGTCGATCTCCGCCTTCAGACTCGGCGTGCCATTAAACGAGATCGGCCCGCCTCGGCACTGCATTCTGCTCTTGTCGGTCACGGTGTAATAGAACCACCACCGCGTCCAGCCGGACGCCCACTGCCCTGACGAAGCGGACACAGGGAACAACGTTGCGCAGGATGCTCGAAGCACGAAGTCCACACCGCCAAAGTTGGACACCGCCGCGCCAACCTTTCTGGGTCGACAGTGGGCATCGTGCAGCGTGGCGAATAGGCTGGCACTGGGGCGCCACCCCTCTGTCCGCATCGCCCACGCGAAGACAGCGAGGCGGAGTATCGCGTGGGGCGTCAGCTGGGCTAGCTCCAACTGGTAGGCCCGCAGGACTTCGCCCACAAACAACGTGCAGGGCATCCGAAGGCCGGCATCGAAGAACGCGACGAAAACAATTGCCTCCAGGGCCCTGGGCTTCGGCTCCGTCTTGTCCCGGCGGGGTAAGCGAGCCCCATTGCGATCCGCGATCTTCCCCTCATCCACGAGCCGTTGCAGGGTCCCTTCCGTCATGCGGCTCTTCCCCAGCACACGGGAGCAGGAGCCCCCCGAGTGCTCCATCGCGTTCCACAGCTTGTTGGCGCGCGAACTCCCCCGCGGCACCAGTTTGTACTCTTGGGAAGGATGGTTCACCTCGCCCTGGCTAGGCAGGGAACCGCTGCGGGGGTGGTAGGTGGCGTCGTCGTGACTGGCCATCGCCCTTCGCGACAAGGGGAGGAGAAGGAGCAGGCACGGGAGCAACTGGCGGGACAATTAGCACGGGCGCAAGCGAAGCGGCAGATCAAGGAGCAAAATGAGAAAGGGTGCCTCCACCTCAACACTAGCACCTTATAAAGGCCGCTCGCCTGCCCTGGGGCTCAACGCACAGACGGATCAAATTCCCGGCGATTCAGCTGTCCAAGATTTGGAAAGAAGAGCCGCCCGGACCTACAAGGCCACGCCTGGTAGGTGGCCAAGCAGCGCACAACGCCCCCACCTTTTCAACACGCGTCCAACTTCTCGGGGGACGAGGAGAACGGCCGCGGTCACGCAACTTCTCACATCCCACGACGCACCAATCGTGAGTCGCCACGTGCCCCACCTGCAGCATGGCAGACTGCACGACGCGACAGCCTGACTTCTGCCAGGCCAGGCGTCGGCGTAATTCCAGCCGCCATTAAAAGCGCACTACGGGACTACAAGGTCACAACAGCCCCGAAGCGCGGCGCCAGCTTCGCTGCCACCCGTTCGAAGGGTAGGGGACGGAGCGCGCGCGTCTACTTCGACTAGGCGCCAGCTTCGCTGCCACCCGTTCGAAGGGTAGGGGACGGAGCGCCTGCGTCTACTTCGACTCGGCTCCAGCTTCGCTGCCACCCGTTCGAAGGGTAGGGGACGGAGCGCGCGCGTCTACTTCGACTAGGCGCCAGCTTCGCTGCCACCCGTTCGAAGGGTAGGGGACGGAGCGCGCGCGCCTACTTCGACTAGGCGCCAGCTTCGCTGCCACCCGTTCGAAGGGTAGGGGACGGAGCGCGCGCGCCTACTTCGACTGGGCGCCAGCTTCGCTGCCACCCGTTCGAAGGGTAGGGGACGGAGCGCGCGCGCCTACTTCGACTCGGCGCCAGCTTCGCTGCCACCCGTTCGATGGGTGGGGGACGGAGCGCGCGCGCCTACTTCGACTAGGCGCCAGCTTCGCTGCCACCCGTTCGAAGGGTGGGGGACGGAGCGCCCGCGTCTACTTCGACTCGGCACCAGCTTCGCTGCCACCTGTTCGAAGGGTAGGGGACGGAGCGCGCGTCTACTTCGACTGGGCGCCAGCTTCGCTGCCACCCGTTCGAAGGGTAGGGGACGGAGCGCGCGCGCCTACTTCGACTGGGCGCCAGCTTCGCTGCCACCCGTTCGAAGGGTGGGGGACGGAGCGCCCGCGTCTACTTCGACTCGGCGCCAGCTTCGCTGCCACCCGTTCGAAGGGTAGGGGACGGAGCGCGCGCGCCTACTTCGACTACGCGCCAGCTTCGCTGCCACCCGTTCGAAGGGTGGGGGACGGAGCGCGCGCGCCTACTTCGACTAGGCGCCAGCTTCGCTGCCACTCGTTCGAAGGGTGGGGGACGGAGCGCGTGCGTCTACTTTGACTGGGGCGCCAGCTTCGCTGCCACCATCCCAGATTTCAGGCTCCCCAACCACAAGCTTGGAGGAATTCACAGGCCGCAGGGGACGGAGGGCGCCAAAGGACTCGACGACATGGCTTCGGCCATGTGAAGCCCTTCACCATGAGAGGCTCCTGTCGTAGGGGTGGCCCCCACCTAAACCCAGCAGGCCTGGTAGGAGATTATAAGGCCCAAAATAGGCCATGTGTAATGACATAACTGCCCCAGAGGGGATAACCAGATGTAAGGGTATATCTGTAAAAGCACTCCTCATGTGTATATATATATAAGTAAGCCATGGGGAGGACCCAGGCCATTACACTTATCTTCATCACTCTCCACTACCATCTCTCTCTCTGTTTGGTCTGTAGCCACAACAACTGCCAAAAAGAACCCAGCAATTGACGCCTAGTTCTTTTCAGCTTATTTTAACTTATGGCTTATGAATTCAATCGAACAAACAAACGGGATGGCTTCTGCATCGCCATTTTGAAGCGTCTAATCTGGATAGTCTTTTAGAAGCAGTTTTCAGCTTTTGATTCATTCGCACGAGTACTCACATTAGGGTCAAAAGCCATAAGGCGCAGTCATAAGTTACAGTCTAAAAGAACAGTGCTTAACACTTATGGTTTCTGCGAACAAACAAACAGGATGGGCTCTCTATTGCCATTTCGAAACGGCTTATCAAGACAACCTTTTCAAATTGACTTATCAGTATGTGGTTTGTTCACATAAGCATTCACACTAGGGCTAAAAGCCATCAGCCAGAACTATCAGACATAAGCCACAACCGAAAAGAACCACCCCTCGGGTAAATTTTGACAAATTAATTAATGACGACTCTGGTAATTGAATTTGAAGAAGAAAAAGGACCCAACCTACATACAATAGTCCAACGATATTAATGTGTTGTAAGATACGGAAGCGGCTCAGGTGCAGGGGCCCATGCACATAGCTATGTGCAGGGGTGCTCACGGCGCGACACGTATCCACCAAAAATCAAAAAATACTTTAAAAATGTGCAGAGGTGCTCACGGCGCGACACGTGTCCACCAAAAATCAAAAAATACTTTAAAAATTGTAAGTATTTTTAAAAAGTTTTTTTGGATACTTAAAAAGTATTTTTTTTATAAAAATACATTTATTAAAAAGTATTTTTTAAGTACTTAAAAAATTACTTTTTAATAAATGTATTTTTTTAAGTACTTAAAAAAAATACTTTTTTACAATTTTTAAGTATTTTTAGATTTTTTTTAAATATTTTTTGATTTTTAGTGGACACATGTCGCACTGTGAGCACCCCTACACATAGCTATGTGCAGGCCTCCGGTAAGATACTGCTTCTCCGGTAAAGCGAAACACCCACCTGCAATGTAATCCCTGGTTTCTAAGGGTGCCTTTGGTTGAGCTTTTGGGAGCTGCTTTTGCTTCCAAAAAGCCAAAAGCCAACCAAAGGGGTGGAAACCAGAAGCTGCTTTTTCAGAAGCAGCTACTTTTGGGTAGTACAGTTTTGAAAGCACCTTGGACCCTGCTTTTGGCTTTTGGCTTTCTGCTTTTTGAAATGGTGAAAATAGAGAGCTGTTTCACAGTTGTTTCAAGGAAAATAGAGATAGGAGGTAAGTTTTATACTTGTTTGAACCAAACAGCTTACAGCTTTTGCACAGCTCACAACCTACAGCAGCTTTTCCACAGCCCACAGCTCACAGCAGATTTTTCAGAAGCCACAGCTCAACCAAACACACCCTAAGATTCCTTTTTCGCGCGTCTATAAGAGTAGTGACGATGTTCCAACTGTACTACTCTCTCTTCTGATTCTAAATATAAATTATTTTAGACAATGATATGGTCTCTAAGATGACATTTTAACAATCAATTTCTATAAAAATATAGTATTTCAAATAAAATAATTATATATTATAAAAAAATATTTTTGTAATGAATCTGAAATACCAATTTCGTGCTATGAATCTTGATATCTCTTTACATATTTACGATCAAACCTCAAATTCTAAGACGACTTACCTTTGTAATCGAATGTAGCAGTATGTTTTGTTTATGTCAGAGCTCCCTCAAACATATCCTAACAAAACGTTGCAATGATTCGTCTCATTATAAGCGCGTTAGTATACATACACCCATATCATGACACCACCATTGAATCCTTTTTTTAGCGCCTTGTCTGTGTTTGTATCTTGTTTGGAGGATGTGCAACGCACGCTTCTTAGCGGACCGTCCCGCCCCGCTTCATACGAGCGCACACACTCAGTACAAAAGGTACTGTTTAAAAGTATTGTAGATTTAACGTAATTAGATTTAAAAAATTAAAAATAGAAAAAATAGATTAGCCTATCATAGACAATGCAAATGAATACAAAAAAAAGAAAAAGGTAAAAATGCTCAAAAAACTAAAAATTCAGAAAAAATACAAAATTTAAAAATAGTGAACTAGAAGCTAAAAGTCAGAAGTTAAAGCCGAAATGAGTGGGGCAGTTATCGACTTTTAAAAGTCAAGAAGCTGTTTGGAATAAAAAAAACTGATGTGTAGGTGATAACGGAAGAGGGGTATGGTTATCTGATCCGATACACAATAAGAACCCGTACGAGTACTATTTATATGTACTTTTAGCGGATTTGGTACTGTTGTGTATAGTATTTACAAAAGTAGAAGTATGTGTATCGTATTTACAAAAATATTGCTTTTGTCGTTCGGTGGGCGGGTAACAGCGGCAGCGAGGCGACGCGTCATGGGGCCGCCAGCGGTAGACGCCTGCCGCACCACCAGCAGATAGCAGGCAGCCTGCCACTCGGCCAGGAGACGGCAAGCAGGCATGCCGCGAGGGGACGGCAGGTGATTAAGCCGACTGATTAGCTAACTTAATTATCTGTCCTAATTTTTTTATTTAGTGTTTGTTTAAATTTTTAAATATACCGAATGAGCTCAAATAATTACAAAACTTTATGTATAGCCTTCTGACAGAACGTATTTCACAGTGTAATTTTTGGGTAATTTTATCCATTATAAATGTTGCTTAAAAGTTCATAATATTTTGATATTTGTACGAGTTTTTACATATAACAAAATAGCTCTAAAAATTACTAAATTTTATGTGAAGCCTTCCGACATTACCCTTCTTAATTACCTATCCTAATTTCTTTATTTAGTGTTTGTTTGAATTTTTAAATATACCGAATGAGCTCAAATAATTACAAGAATTTATGTACAGCCTTCCGATAGAACGTACTTCGCAGTGTAATTTTTGAGTAATTTTATCCATTGTGATTGTTGCTTAAAAATTCATAAAATTTTGATATTTGAATGAGTTTTTACATATAGTAAACTAGCTCCAAAAATTACTAATTTTTATGTGAAGCCTTCTGATATAGTCAGAGTTATTGTATAATTTTTTGAAAATTTTATATGGTCCTAATTTGCCACATTTATTCAGGTTAATTTAATCATTAGTGCGAAGATTGATAATGACAACAACATAGTACAAGTCAGTGATTACATGCGTCTAACTACATATGAATACTTCATTAATTATCAATGATTTGATTACTCATTCAAAACAATTATGAGTCATTCATTACCGTCATCCTTACCACTTAATTACTTACCGTACGTACAAAAAATAGTAAAAACTATGTCTAAATTCCTATGACCAACTTACTTCGTAAGACAAATTGCATTAATTATGATTAACTAAATAACAATTGACTAGGATTACGGGAATAACGTCGAAAGCATATGATAACAAATTATCTACCTTTCGGGAGAAGCAATCAGCACTGTTGTGTCCTTAATGAGCTATGCACTGGTTTCTCAAAGTAATAAGCCACACACTCCTAATTTTAAGTGATAACCACGAGAATGAGTTTCTACGATAAGCGACTGAGATGAGCAATGACAAATGCGAGATATTCGTATTTATGGCCGAGCGAAAAGTGAACCCAGTGTGCTCACCCCATAGATTGAGGATCCATTGTCATGAGCAGCACTTCGAGTGGGGGGACGACATGGTAACACTGACAAAATATGCAAACGAGGGAGCGGGCGAGGGGGACAACACGGACATAACGATATTAGTACGAACGAGGGAGCGCACGAGGGGGCACGACATACACATAGTGATAATTATGCGAACGACATAGCAGGAAAGAAAATATAGCACAGTAGAGCCAACACATACGTGAAGCACAGATGTCAGCTACTTGAAACGATGTCTGAGCATCATTAAATTTATGATTAAATTAACTCGAATAAATGTGGTATATTTGAATCGCATAAAATTCCCAAAAAATTACACAGTAACTATGACTTTGTCGGGAGGCTTCACATAAAATTTCGTAATTTTTGAAGCTCGTTTGCTATGTGTAAAAACTCATACAAATATCCAAATTGTATGAATATTTGAGCAATATTCACAATAGATAAATTTCCCCAAAACTTACAATGTAAAGTACGTTGTGTCTGAAGACTGTATATAAATTTTTCATAATTTTCTAAGCTCATTTGATATATTTAAAAATTCAAATAATTATTAAATAAAAAAATTAGGGTAGGTAATTAAGCTGGCTTGATCACCTACCATCCCCTGGCCGGGCGACAAGCTGCCTACCGTCCCCTGGCAAGGCGGCTGGCACCGTGCTACCGCTGCTGCCCGCCCATCGAATAACAAAAGTGATATTTCTGTAAATACGTTGCGCATACTATTACTTTTATAAATACCATATACAACAGTGCCAAATTCGCTAAAAAGTCCAATTGAACACTATGTCTACATACGTATGGACAGCATAATCATATGGACTTGCTGGTACAACTTTAGCACGGCTCCATTCTGCTGTCAGGCTATCAGGTTCAGATGATTTGTGAGGACACCGAGATGCGGTGGGCCCCCATCCAACATTGGGCCCTGGATAGTGGAGAGCAGTGATCAACCCAGCTAGCCGAGGTGAGTTGACAGTGGTCAGTGGTGTGGGTGCGCCCTCGGACTCCGCGCGCGCATCGGAATCCCTCCCGCTCGGATCCGCAGCACCAAAGCAAGAGACGCGACCAAAGCAAAACGGAGCCTACCCCTCCCAACGTTGCACTGGAGAGAGAATTTCTATTGTATACCAGTGACTCAATTAAATTTATGTAACAAGCGAATGAGGTGGTGACATGTGGTAAGAATACTGTAGCAATGCACTGCAGCAGTATTGTAACCTGTACAAAAAAATATTTCTACTTTTTGCTACAGTACCAGTCGTGCGGAAAGATATTTTTAAAATAGCTGCTACAGTACTTTTGCCACGTGTCATCATCTCATTTGCGCGTTACACAAAGTGAATTGTGTCACCGGTATACAATAGAAATTTTCGCTGCACAGGCACACCACACTTCCACCACCTTCTTCTCTTTGTCCGTGTCTAACTCCAACCATCTACTTGAACACAACATTAAGGCCCACATGGGGAAGATTAGCGCAAATCTAGCCGCCGATTAACATAACCGTTCCCCATCATTCTCGAAAGCTAATGGTTGGGCCTCCTTTAGACTGCGATTGTGATTAATGACTTTTAATTTTTATCTGTATTTTGAGATGACGATGGATCATTGATCTGTATGTTTCGGTGAAACCAACGAACAAGACCAATGGCTGTAGCTTATCCAAAAGGCTGCTACGAAAAACGAGGTGTATAAGAGAAGCCAGAAACCGGCTTAGAAGCCGTATCAAACGGGGACTTGTTTGTTTGCTACAGTCTTTACTTGCTTAGCCCTACTCTTGTGCCTATTGGGCTTTGGGCTTCTTGCTTTTTAGCCTGTAGATACACCCGTAGAATCCACCCCACCCCACCCCCATGTGCCTCCCCTTCCCTCCCTCCTTGAATTTTTTGGCAGCCTCTGCTTGCTTGCGCCACGGTCACTTCTCACTTGCAAGCTTATACAAGCCAGCAAGAACAACGCCACCGCACACTGCAAGAGCTGAAGCAGCAGAGAAGAACCGCGAAGAAGGAAGAGATGGGAGCTGCGACATTGCGCAGCGTGCGGTGCTACTGCTCGCTCCTCGCGTTGCTGCTCTGTTTCCAGTTCCTCCGTCCATCGCAAGCCTTCAAGGTACGCACAGTCGCACACTGCATGTCCGGTCGTCGAGTCGCATCATCATCATTGATGCGTGCGCGTGTGCAAACTGTTAACGAGAATGCGTGGTGCGCGCGTGCTCAGCTGCGTGGTGGCTGCGACGACGAGAAGGCCCCGCTGGCCGTCATCGTGCCGGATCCCTCGCCGGAGCTGTCGCCGCTCGCCGCGCCCCCGCCGGTGTCCGGCGCAGACGGCGACATGCGGCCAAGGCTGCCGACGGAGCGCTGGCCGCGCGGGCGGGGCGAGGAGAGGCGCGGCACGCACGCTCCGGCCGCCGCCGCAGCCTTGCTTGCGCCGTCGGCGAGCGCCCCGGTGCGCGCCCCAGCCTTGGTGGAAGCGCCGGCGACGGACTCCGGGAGCGGCGCGACGTTCATCCGGAGCAGCCCAGCCGTGCAGGTCCCGCGCGGCGTGACGGACACGGCCACCATCCTGCCCATGCCCGCGCCCGGCGACAAGCGGCAGGTACCATCGGGTCGAACACCTGACACTCCACATAGCTTTACCTCTCTTTCCAGCTCCTTTCCTTTCCCTTCTTTCTAGTATTTAACTTCTTTTTGGAAACAGTAGGAGCTTTTAAAAGTGTCTCCTCACTAAAGCTTTAATCTCCTTTGCTTTCGTAATCCCTCTCGCCATTTCGATCTTCTTGTTCTTTCTCTAACTAGTTTTTGTTTCTTCGGCGATTATTTTTTTGCATGCAGGACGTGGGAGCAGCTGCCTTGGTTCGAGCCGGTATGGTGCCACTGGTGGTTGGGTTCATCATGATGGCGTCTTTTGGGGCTTTATGCTAGTTGTTGTTCTTCTGCAGCAGCAGCAGTCTAGGAGAGATAAAAGTTTCTCTCTTTCATTTCTTCTTCTTTCTCGCTGTTTCTTTCTGTGCCCCTGTTCAAATCCTCTGTAAACAAAGCTCGTCTTCCTTTATTTTGCGCCCACGCTCTTGTCTTCCTTTCTGATGTAACACTACGCAGAGAGTAAAGTTGCTGCTTTATTTTTCATGCATGCCGTGCCATGCGCAGGATAAAGCATTGCATTGCATGATACTCGTACGTACTGAAACGAAGAAGGCACAAATTGAAGGCGCTAGTGCAGATCCTTGGTCCAACATTGGGTTGGGGATTTGTTGCATGCAGGTGATGCAATTCACAATGGCAAGAGCAGAAGTGCAGTGCATTGCACTTGCACATGCATGGCAAAATAGTAATCTACCAGTACTTCCTAGTTGATGAAAGGGGGGAAAAGAAAGGATTGGTACTTAGTTTTTACTTGCAGAATGCAGGCAGCTAGCTTCTAGAACTGATCGATGAATTGATAAGCCATATTCTAGCAGCAATCAGTGAATGGCATGGATATGATATGATCAGTTCAGTTGTTCAGAGGTTCCAGAGTTACTTGAGTGCATCAGCTTCATTAGTTCAGTTCTTCCCCTGGTCCCATTTCGACGTAGTATTTCTACTAGAGTGGAATCAATTCGCTCACGAAGTCACAAGCCGTCGCTCTGTATTGCAAGTTTTCAACGGGCCCCGTTCTGTTAAGTGCGGTCGCGTACTACACGGGGGATCGTGCTTGCACGTGTTAGACCATTGTGGTCCTCGCATGAAAAAAACCAAGCTAATCACATACAATACAAAGACAAGAAGAGACAAAATATATGAAACAACCTAAAATTTCAAATTTTCGATTTTCATTCGAATTTCTTTTGAATTTGCTTGAATTTCCAAAACCCTCCCAATTTAGCAACACATCTCTGATTCTTACCTTCCTCTTTTGCTTCTACACTTCCTCCACCCGTTGGCACCCTTGAGAAGCCGCCTCCCCGCCACCTCTCTGTTCATGCCTCCACACGGCCGCACGCCCTCTTGCAAAGTGCGACGGCGCTCACCCCGGCTATTCACACATCCCTTGTCAAGTCTGTCAGCCCGCCCCACCTGCCAGTCGCCCAACCCTATGCCCTCTCCCTCTCTTGGCGCGCTGGGTTGACCCGAGATCTCTCTCCTGCCGCAGTTCGCTGCCATTTCCGGTTGACACGCGTGCCCCCACCGTAAAAGCTGCCATTACTCCTCGCCTAATCTTGCACAGACATAGTGCCACCGGGGCTACCTCGCCTGCGCACTCCCTCCCCAGCTGAGCCCTTGCTCCTTCTCTCCCTCCATGCGTCGCACTGCTCCGAACCGCCCTACTGCTTCCACTGCCTATCCATAGCTTTAAACCTGATTGCTTCCACAGAGAGCGTCACACTACTCCCCACTACATAACACAACCACTCAATTGAACTCAACTTCACCGCAGTTCCTCCCCCAACCTCCCCTGAGCCCGGTGAGCCCTAGAAGTGAACTTCTTCCTTCCTCGATAAAAATTCAATTACATTCGCCCTTAGCAACTCCCTAGCATACTGATCACTCCGATAAACTTGCTTGGCCGTGAGCACTTTTGTGGAACTCTGGCACCGAAAGCCACCGCCAACCAAGATACCTCTTCCGTGGACAGCCCTCCTGGGGATCCCTCCACCCAAACCCTTGCCACCATCGTGAAGCCCATACCCCAAAGATGACTAAATCACTCCCCACCTTGCCGGAAGCTCGCCAAAATAGTTTTGAACCACAGTAGAACCTGGGAGCTTCTCTCTTGTTGCCGACCACCATCGTCCACCTAAACTTCTCCCAAAACTCTAAAATGGAACCGCCTCGCCGAGAGGAGTCCCTCCATGCCGTCCTCAGTCGCCGAAGACCATCCCCAATGTCGGTACGCGGTAGCACCCGCGCCTTTGTTTTCCGCCGCTGAGAAAGGGCGAAGGTTGAAGATGGCCCCCAGGGCGACATGGCTGCTTCACAACCGTCTACGCGCTATGGGCCGATGGCCGAGATCATGCATGTGCGCATAGCCAGGCCAGGCTGCCGTGCGCTTTTGGGCTAAGACGGCTAGCCCACCTGGCCATTTTGATTTTTGAAAATTCCACGCATGCACTGTTCCTCCTAGGTTAGCACGACACTATTGTGCACTGTAGCACCCCTGTTCATCCGAAACCCTAAATCCCAAAAACACCCTATTTTGATTGTTTCAACACCTTGAATCCATTTTTGATCTCTGTTCTACCAAACCAAACCCCGAAAAAACCTAAAACCACTATTTCCAAAATCAATCCGCCACCATATACCCGTCTATTTCTATTCGTCCCAAAATTTGTCAAACATACATATAGCCTTTTAGACCCTCTCGAGCCCACCTAGCCCAATTCCAATTCCAATTAGTCAAACTACATGCACCACCTAAACCCTGATCACCCGAACCTAATTTATTTCTGTCTTTTGGTTATTTATTTTGGTTTTGTTCCCAGCTTACATTCTGTAAAGCAGGAACTTATTTGCCTTTGTTTTCCACGGTAGAATTCGAACCCAACAAGTTGCTCAACAAAAGATCAGCAAGAACAACTGTAGAAGTCAGTGTCTTGTGGACAAGGAGGCAAGTTACATGTTTTTGATCATATTGAATCCCATGATGTTTAAATTATTTAATTACAGTATTTGCAATATTGTTATTTACGCAATGTTATTTAATTAAAATAAATATTTAGAATGACATGTGAATTAGTTATGTCCTACCACCATAAAATGACCTGTTCAATTTGATAGCCACATTCACCTTGACAAGCCCTAATAATACTAAAACTATTATCTATGTATTCATGGTAGTGTAGGAAACTCAACTATTTATACTACTAAATGATAGAGCACTTTGCTGGTAATCTTCCAAAAGTGATTCTAGGAAAGAGATCATCATGGGAAACCATGAGATGATAGGGTAGCACTACTGTTGAGCATTGGGACATGGGTTTAGAGATGAAAAATTTCTCAGAGTAAAGGACAAAGCTCAGAGTAAAGTAAGGACAACCTTATGCTGAGTAAAGAATATAGTGATCGCTCAACCACAAGTTTTGACTCGTCAAACCTGATCTAGTAGCTGCTCAAATAGATTGAATCTCTATAGGAGTAAAGGAGAGTTGGTATGAAAGTGGTGTAACCATACTGAACAACGGTAGATTCCTCTCAGGATGGACAGATGTGTTCCGACCTGACTAGTGGATACCCGGGTCTGTTTGGAGATCTATCGAGTAGAGTCTATATAAAGAGATGAGCAGTGAAACAACCTTGTTTTCTTAACTCAGTCATAAGAGTTAAAGAATCTTGTGGGTAAAGCTGGGCAATTCTTCGGAGACATCACAATGTTATTTCAAATACGTCGTACTTCCGGTAAAAGAAGCCATGTTCATGGGTGATTCCAATAGTAAGGCATAAGTAGATTTGGAATTGTTTTGAAATGTTGAAGTCTGGAAAATTAAGTTATTGAAACCCCAATTCCTTAAGAAGTTATTAATCTTTTATGTTTGAAAATGCTTATAAATAACATTGCATCCACAAATATCTTAGCAAAACCACTATACCCCATCTCTTGAAGATCCCAACAAGTAGTTATATAGTGCTCTCCATGTAACTTGTTGAGTACAATTGGTTGTATTTAGTCTTGCTTTATTTTCCACCGACACAGAGATCAGAAGAAGAAGGGATATTACAAGACTTTATGTTAGGGTTACGACCACACTCAAGCGTTCCTGTGAGCACTTTAGGTTTTTCTCACAGGACCCTTAAAGCTAAGGCTTCACCAAGTTGCATCGTCTTCCTCCAGCCGACGCTTGGCGAGCTCGCCGCTGGCGGAGGAGACGGCGGCCGGAGCTGAGCATCCCTGAGAGACCATGTGGAGGTATCTCCATTTTTGGTGATGAGTAATTGACTTTTGTTTTGGAAAAAATTGAGTTTGTTTTGAGCTTTCTGTGCGTTGTTGGATCGGACGCACGCGGGAACGACCGGAGTGGTCTGAATGTTCATATGTGGTCGGACGGGCGCGAGGAATGATTGGCTCGGTCCGAACGCACGCGGGAACAATCAGAGTGGTCCGAACGCACGCGGGATCAACCGGAGTGGTCCGAACGTTCATATGTGGTCGGACGGGGTGTGGGGTGCGATCGGAATGGTCCGAACGTCCTCGGTTGCGTTCAGAACGGTCCGAACGTCCTTGGTTGCGATCGGAAGAGCTCGTAAGTGGTCGGAAGCGTCCGAAAATCGTGAACATGGTCGTTTGACCTGTAGGATTGATCGGTCGGACTTGGTCAAATCTGGTCAAAGTACTTAGGTTGCATATTATGTTATTTGACAGGTTTGGACTCCATCATGAGTAAGTATGACTCTTTGATGTAATTTATGCTTTGATGTATCGAGCGGTGCTATTTGATGTGTTTCTTGTCTGTGTTGACTGCAGGATGTCGAAGCGGAGTCGTGGTGAGACACGAGGTGACCGGACTAGACGCAGGTGC
The DNA here is from genome assembly GCA_017311315.1 of Dendrocalamus latiflorus. NCBI lineage: Eukaryota > Viridiplantae > Streptophyta > Magnoliopsida > Poales > Poaceae > Dendrocalamus > Dendrocalamus latiflorus. Next base: position 30,129,178 of record CM029634.1, read on the forward strand.
CGTTGAGGTCAGAACGGTCGGATGTGTCGAAGACGGCGGAGATTCGATGTGGTTGCGAGTCGTGGGCGACAAGGAGCGCGGAAGTTTTCCGGAAGGTGCAGGAGGGGCGAATCGGGAATTTTGCGAGGCTGCACAAGTGGGAGACGACTCCGTTCGGGTTTAGCCAGTGTAACGGGTAGGAGACCCGTTAGCCAAGGGCTATAATTAGGAGGGAGTGGCTGCATGCCCCCTCATGGCTTTAGGAGAGAGTTAGGGTTTTAGTGGGTCAAAAGAGGCTTTGAGAGGTGGTTTTGCTTTGCTCTTTAGTGGTTGAGGGCAGCAGCACCTTGTCTCCCACGATCATCTCCCTTCTCTGTGTGTGTTCCTCCCAAGAAGCATGTGAAGCTCTTGGTGATCTTGAGGATGGAGAAGAAGAGTGAGGAAATGGATTGAGAGTCTTGTAATTATTCCTCTTGTACTAATGTCCATGCGTATCGGGACTCCTCTGTAATCCTTTTGCTTCAATAAATGGAAATATGAAGTTTTCTCCCGTGCTCTCTGTTCTTCCTTCGTTCTCCTTTTTGGCTTGATTTTGAGTTTCTTGATTTCTTGTTGTTTCTTGTTGGGGAGTGTCAAAATGGGTTGATCTATGTTGGGATGATGCCTTAAGATCATTTGATCAAGTTTCCCAAGAGCAAACTTCGTTTAATTTCAGATTTGAGTTTTTGAGCCTCCCTGTTCTTCATTTCCTCCTTCTAGGGTTTAATGCAAATCTTGATTCCCTTCGTGAGATGGCTTGAAATTTGGCATGGAGAGTCCAGAGGCTATTGAGTAGCTATCCTCAAAGTTTCATAGCCAAAGGATCAAAGATTAGGGAGTAATTTGATTTTTGGCTTGGTTCTTGCAAGATTTCAGATTTTTACCCAAATCTGAAATTTTTGTTTCTTGGTGTGGTTTCTTTGTTTCCCAAAGCCCCCTTACTATGTGATATGTTGTAGTAAAGCTTTGGGCCAAAAATAATGAAAGAAAACCACCATTTGCCTTGATTTTCGAAGAGCTGCAGTCCTACCCGAAGTTCAGTTTTTTTCAGGTTTCAGTTTCCTGCTTGCTGATTTCTTCGTGCGGTACTACCACTCCTCGAGAGGTACTACCGCTCGGCTCAGCGGTACTACCGCTCAGCGGTACTTCCGCTCGTCCCAGCGGTACTACCGCTTGCAGTCAGACCTGTTCTGAATTTATTTTTTCTAACTGTTTCTTTCTGGATCTGGTTTAGCCTTGTTGCTGTGTTTTCCAGTAGTGCCTTTCTTCTTTCTTCATAGCTTCCATAGCTATTGGAGAAGAAGCTTAAGTGTGGTTACTTGAGGGGCGAATTTAATTTTTGAAAGCGACATTCACCCCCCTCTGTCGCCATTTCGGTCCAACAATCCCAAAATGGGTTGCTCACACCCGCACCTACCCAAAGATGGAGTGTCACCAACCAATTCGACTGGACGTTGGCCGGCGATGACCGTGGGTGGCGACGGAACAGGGGAATGGTGGCTACGGCGGCGCATGGCACTGAAGTTCAATTAAATGGGAGGGGAGCATCTAGACAAGCTCAGGAGTGTACCTGGGGGGTCGGCGTGGCTCGGGATTGGCGATGGCGAGCTAGCGGCATGCGACAGCGACGGGCGGAGGAAGCTCATGGTGCGGGCGAAGTAGAGGCGATGAGAGGTCCGGCCGAGGAGGGGAACCGCGTCGCGGTGCTCTGGAGGTGCTTCGGTGAGGAGGAATCGGACTACAGCGGCGCCAATCGACGGATTACTCGTCGGCCGAATTTGGAGAAGAAAATGTCGCCGGCGAGCTGTGGGGCACGGGAGGCTAATTGGCTCGGGTGGGAGAAAGAGTGAAGTGCGGTGAAGCGAACAGGAGTGTGGGCTAGGCAGCGGCGGCAAAGGGGCAGTTGGCCAATCGAGTCCACAGCATGGCGGTGGCGCGGTTATAGCGTTGGCAATGGGACTGCGGCCGGTATGGGTGTGATTTGCACAGTGCGGAGTCAACGCGGTTAGCATTGCACTGGCCGAGGCAGACGCGACAGGGCAGAACACTATGGGCGATGTTGGCTTAACCGGTGCTGAGCAGGGCGACGCGACGGCAGTCACTGTGCGGTGGTATTGTGGCGATCCTCAGCGGTGTGGGCCTGCGAGGCAGGCAGCAACCAGCGGAGTTCGCGAGGTGGCGGAAAGGAACGAGCGGCGTCGGAGCGTGTGAGGTGAGGCGGGGCTGCTGCTCTACCGAGCGAACGGAGGGAGAAGAAAGAGAAAAGAAAGGAGGCAGGGAACATTCGGGCCCACCGGTAGAGAACGAAATCGGGAGGGAGGAAAGAAAAAGGAAGGAGAGAGACAAAGGAGTGGGCCCACATGTAATAGAGAGAAGGAAGGAAATGAAGGAGAAGAAAGAGAGAAAAAGGCTTAAGCATAATTTTAGAATTTGGATTTAATTTAAATTTTATTCCGCATTAGGATTTACTAATTTCTAATTTTGCATGATGTTCAAAATTTTGAATTCTCAGGTTAGTTACTTAAATGCGAGCTTTTAATATTTCTTTGGCCATTGCTTTTATTTATCTAGGTAAATTGAATTTCACATTTTATTTCCTTTATCTAATATTTGAATTTTTTAATTTGTGTGTTGATCCTTGGATTTCCATTTCTTTTATTAACATCATTATCATATTTACTTTGGATATTACTTCTTAGTATATTAATTTATATGTCACAAAACTCAAAAGATTTCAAATAAATATTTAGAAGAAATTTGAACGCCAACAAAATGCAAGAAAAGGTTTTTAAAAATTTTATATTTTTGAATATCTGAATTTTGGGATATTACAATCTAGAACATAAATGACGCGGAGGCCTCGTGCTCCATATATGTACTTATCAATGCATTCATTTACAGGTGTAATCAGAGTATATACGGACGAATATCATTCATCCTGCATCCTATTCCATATGTTTCTCAGAGTCAGAGTTAGACATGGATAATGCCATATACACATTTCTCCATTCCGTATTTGTTCCATAAGCGTTCGGATGGTTGGTCGGATGAAAATTATCCATTTATTTTGTACTCCTACACAGGACATTGGACAGTAGGATGCAATCAAAGCGAGCACTGAGAGACTAAACGCCGAGATGTCAAAGGAAGAGCACTTAGTATTTCCTATATGTTTAGATGTATATTATCTTGTTCCTAAATAAAGTCATAAGACTTCTTTATATCACTTGATATACGCATATATACGAACAGAAATCACTTATCATGTATCATATTCCATATTTTTTCTAAGGAGTCAAACACGGATATTGCCGGGTACCTATTTGGCCCTTCCGTATTCGTTCCACGTGCCTTCAGTCGATCGGTCGGACGAAAATTATCCACTCCATTTACACATCTACATCCATCAATAATCTAGTAGATAGTAATGCATTCTAAATTTTGTAGTATCAACTAACTTCATTACAAAATTCAATAATAAATAACTATTTATCACATAACATATCAAAATTAAGAAACCTACAATTAGTGAATGATCTAAAATGAATCCGAGAACCTACTATTACACGTATTTTGTTGAAGTGTCATCATTTGTCAAAATTATGCGTATTTTTTATTTTCTCCCTCTGTTTGTCAGCGTGTTTAAGTCTTCTTTCTTTTAGATAGATATAGTTCTTGACATGTGGGGGTTACTAGTTTTTAACATATAAAGGCACACACTGTGTAAGCTTAGACTATAAGTAATAAAAATTAAAATCGTGCGGGGCCTGTGCCCCCACACTTGTGACTATGTATCTGCCCTTGCTCACACCATTATACATAGCAATAAAGATTTCTTGGTGGCCTACCTATGAAAAAATCTCCCACGTATTTGAAGTCTATGGGTTCTTTTGGGCTGATAGCTGATGGCTTATGGTTTAAATATTTGAATTCTGGCTATTCACGAGAGACAATACGCAGAGAGAAATAGTCGTATGGAATTTTGGCTGGTACAGCTAAATCAGTATACTTTTTACTATAGTTTTTCTATTGATTCCGTCTTAAAAAATACACTGTTTAAAAATTAATTACTATAGATAATACAAATATAAGTTAAATTTAAAGCCAAAAGAACCGACTCTCTCCCGCTCTCCTTGCCTCCTACGATGGCCAGTTGTACGCCATCGCCCCCTGCTCGCGCTGCTGGGTCAGCCTCGTATTGCTCCATCTCGACAGCAGGGTCCTCGGCTTCCCGCCTCCCCCTCCTGAAGACAGACAAGCTGAGTACAGGATGTTGTATCTCACCGGACGACTATTGGATTACAAGTATTGAATCTACACCCTAGGCATCGAGGAAGTCAGACGCATCGAGCGCTCATCGTAGGGTCGGCACCGTAGACATGGTCCTTTCTCGCATAATAGTCCTAGATCATCAAGGCCCGCTCGTTGTGGTCGATGGCAGCCTACACTGGCTCCTTCATGAGCTCCAGACCAGCAGACTCCTAAGGGGCCGTTTATTCTAAGTTTTTTTTAATGATTTTTTTGACTTTTAGTTAAAATTACACTATAGCGACTATTAATTTTTCTGAGTCATTTAATTAAAAAATAATGAAAAATAGAAAAAAAATACTGTTACATCTATATGGACAATGCAAAGAAAACATAAAAATTAAAAACCAAAATTAAAAAGCCAACATGTACATTGTGACACATAGTTTCTGAAATCAGAATGAATAGGGCCTAAGTCTTCAACAAGGTGTGCAAATATGTTTCAGAATGGGACAATGCTTACTTCTTCCAAGCAAGTTTCAAGACAATTTTAACGTTCGCATGAACTATACATCATGCTAGGAAGTTTTTAGAGCAAATAAAGGCTATATTCTTTTGGACTGCGGTAGATAGATTTTGGCTGCAGCTCATGATTTTTGTCTGTGCTATTCGAGACGATGGAGACATTAACACGGACATACATATAGTTTTAGATTCGATAAATTGTTTGAAAAAACCACTTCAAAAAGTTGATTGAAGAAGCCAGAGCCAAAAGACACATAAAACCAAAAAGAATGTGGCCAAATTAGTGAGCCTTTCCAAGCAAGCTTCTAGAGTTAGATGTTTTAGGAAGAGGTTCCTAGTCAGGAGATATTTTGTAGATGAATTGGTAGGATGTAGCGCCCATAAATTGGGGTGCCATGTACCCCAAAGCTATAGAAGCCACAATGAAGTAATGGAGAGCAATGGCCAAGCCAATATTTTTGCAATACGTAGTCGTGGGTGGTGAATGACTAGTATGTAGTCGTGGGTGGTGAGTGACTAGTATGTAGTCGTAGGGAGATGATATGGTCGACGATGTCGTTGGGAGAGGAGAGGGACGGCGAGGGCTTCACCGGCGTGGTCCGCCATGGCCGCCAAGGGTGGGTCAGTGGCGAGCGGAAGGCAGTTGGTTTTTCGCTAATTGGTTGGGCTCTTTTAGGATCTGCTCATTTCAACTTCAGCTTCTGGCTTCTGCTTTATTTTCACTATTCATAAATTTCGTTTTTTTTTCTGAATTTTTGGCTTTTTTTAGCTTTTTTTGCCTGTTCTTTTTTTCCGTATTCGTTCACGTTGTCCGTAATGAGCTAATATATTTTTTCTATTTTTAATTTTTTTTTAAATTTAATTAGTTAAATAAGCCACCTTCAGCTACAGAAAAATTTCAACCACTACAATGCAATTTTAGCCATAAGCCACATCTTTTCAGTCCAACCGAGCAGGGCCGCTACAATAGGATGTGTCTGTCTCTTAAGAATGATTTATTTTGAGATTTTCCATGTATATGGTTGGCAAAATTGGCTCTAAAATGGTGTTTGCGCAAGGACACTGCAAAATCAATCATTCTTTTATTAGCATTATAAATTTATGATACTTTGCTAGAACACACAAGCCCATTTAAATAATACTATTTATAAACATAGGGGAGGGGATGCGCGTAGAAGGCCCTATTTGCCAAATAGTTTTTGAAACAAAGTCTGGATGTTGGATCTTCGATGATCAACTTATCATTTTGAAGGAAATCTCTGCCGGGGAATGGCTAGAATGGAGATGTTCCACTTACCTGACCCGGGTTCAAGACCTCACCCAACTTAGAAGGTAAAATGTGACGACCCGCATTATTACCATGGGGTAACAACGCTAGTCAACGGATTATTATTCGTTTTAGCCGATAGAACATCGCTCTAACGAATAATAAGCCTATCAGAGTGTTGCAGCAGAACAATAATTAGAGACAAAACACGACATTACAAGAATATCGCCACGCAGGGCTAAAATTTATTACAAAGCCTCAAGGGCTTAAATATTACAATCTTTAGACAAAATAATCTAACTACTTCCTATTCAAAACAATTCCACACGGAGTGTCCACCTTGTACCCATTGTGTTCCGAGTCCACGGTATTCCATCCAGGTAGTTTCCTCCTGTCCATAGCTATTCTCTGATTTGACAATCCTAAGAAAGGAGGATTATAGCAAGGGTGAGTACAAAAGTACTCAACAAGCGTTATTAGCAAAAATGCACAGAATGCTCATTATTTCCACTTTTAGGAACATCAGTTCCTATCTTCAATCTCTTGCTCATTGCTATACTCTTTTTCCTCAATGTCATTTCCATGACTTACAGAAAAATAAAGTTTGTTGGTTTTGAAAGAATCCATATTATTAATTTAGAAAACTACTGAACATATGCATGAACAGCAAAAACCCTATAAGTTTCCGTAATTCTCCTTTCCCGGAGACGGGCATGAATTCATGATTTTGATAGCATTGCGCAAGCTTGTATCACTTTACCCATCATCACTCTGCTCGTGTTGGCTACCGGTTCTCCGCAATTCCTTTGATGCGGCGCCCAGACCAGAGTACAGTGCTAATACATCTATCTCAGTAATTATATCTCCACCCAGTTACTCACAAGCGGCAGCCTGGAGCGGTATACCACCCTCACGCAGACCCACCGAAAGCGACAATAAGTGTTGGCTGGGGCGGTTTCTGACCATCTCCCAACACCCCACGGCGTAATATATCGCCCATTGCGTACCCCATTGCTGGTCACGTCCAGACTCGGGTTCTTGTGATCCGCCTCCCCCACTGCTGGTCATGTCTAGACTCGGGTTCCTCCCATAATTAATACTTACCTATGTGGAGAATATAATACTTCAATAGAGTATAGACTGCCCGTGAAAAACGGAATGATGGTTGATACGGTTGGTATAGTCTGTTCACACGGATGAAGTTTGTAATTCCTTACATTCTATTCTTATGCAGAAGTCCCACACCTGCCCACTTGTCACCTACCCTGGCAACCTCTGCCCACCTTCTTACTCAACTTAGAGGGCCAACTGCTCCTTCAGTTGCCTTCTATTCCATTTTCTCATGTCTCTTATCTCAATTGTTCGATTTAAATATCTTTTAATTCTTTCATGCAGGGTGATACTAGATTAATACCAAAATACTTGTTTTACAAAATATACTCAGAAGCTTTGATCAAGGAATGCTTGCCTGTATTTCAACCATAGAATCGGGTTCAAGTAGGACCAAGTGAAGTCACCCCTGTGGCTTGGATTGTCGTTTGCAGTTAAATACATTGACTACAACTTAATATATGAAAATATAGTAGAATTTATGATGTGTCGATGTGTTTGTGCTCCTAAGGTAAGACGTCACTCCATTTAATCCAATCACAGTAATCGAGGTTAATTTCGATACACTACTCGTCGTTTGACATCATCACACTAACGTTATGAGCTATGGTTGATCTATTAGTTATGCCCGGTGTTTTATTAATTCCCAGCAACACTACTAGTTTTCAGGTCTAGGACAACGGAGCGAAATCGTTGCAATAGAGCCAAAATAGATGCAATATGTAACTATTGCAACACATCACTTCCGTTGGCAAGCGTGGCAAGTACTTGCGTGCTTAAAAGATTGTGCAACGGATTGTGATTTTGTTGCAATACCTATGGTTATTGCCATGCAATGTGTTGTGGCAATTGTTTGTTGTTGCAACGAATGATGTCGTGGTGATATATGCTATTGCCACGGCCGACTCCGTGGCAATAGCTTCTTTTGCCACGAAGTTTGGTCGTGGCAATAGTATCATTTGCCACGAAAATATTGCGTGGTAATAGGTTCTATTGCCACGCCAATGGTTCGTGGAAATAGATCCTATTACCACGAAGAGCATTTCGTTGCAATAGGATATATTGCTACGAGAGGCGTTTCGTTGCAGCAGGTTTAATTGCCACGGGAGGCGGTTCGTTGCAATATGTATCATTGCCACGAAAGGCGTTTCATTGCCATAAAGTTATTGCGACGAAATATGTTTTGTGGCAAATAGATCCTATAGCAACGAACATTGTTCATGACATAGTGGAATCGCAACATAGTAGCGGCGTTGCAACAGCCTATCACAACGAAATACCAATTTTGCATATAGATTTATCGCAACGGTAAAATTTGTGGTAGCATATTGAGCATATGATATTTTATTATAATTTGTTGTTGCAAATTAATAATCAAATTAGGAACACGGTTGGATCAAAAACACATATATTAATTCAACACATAATAATTTAAAAGTGCCACCACTCATGCAGGAATTACATATCAATCTCCATACTAAAACTAAAAAGTTTGTAACTAATAACAAAAGTACTATCACTTCCATTCCATTTGTCCTTGCTTCTTTGCCATGTTGAATTTCCTGACTTGACGACGCCACGACTCTGTTTGCTCTGATCAAATTGTTTCATCCTGATAGAACATGAACAATAAAGAGGGACCTTAATGTGAGTATTGTCCAGCAGCACATACTTAAGTACATCATAGTGCAAGTTTAGAGATACGAGTTACAGCTGAAAATAGCAATCCTGAGTTCTCTAGTTCAGTTGCGTAACAAAGTATTTAGCAAGTGATTCCAGCAGAATTATTTAATTTCATTTCATTTACCGATATATAATAGCCCTACTTCACCTGGCATAATTTTCTAGTAGTTTAGAACAGTATGCTATATTTGACATAAGAACAACGACAGATGAAGATTAATCACATTTTCATTTCATACCTGCTGGTCCCTCCTTTTCTTCGAACGAGTTATAGCAGTATTCTTCAATTGTTGTGGAGGAATGAAGTTCGATGAACCATTATTAACAGCGACATTTTGGAAGAGGCAATATAGTCTAGAAGATAAAATTATAAAACTACTACTGTCACTAATCAAATAGGTCACTGATCAATAGTCAACTATTGATACAAAATGATGTATGTGCCTTATTTTAACTACTACTTACAAAGGTCTTCTGGAGCTAACTCTTATATGCCTTATGCAGCAATTGTTCAAGTCTAAATAAGAATTATATGCATCCTAAATAGTGGTAGTAAAAAGCATATATGTCTGCTGCTGCATATATTTTGTAATTGCTATTGCTAATGCATCAACTGTACAAGTCTATACATTAATGGTTACTATCTCAATTCCATTCACTAATTGGTAATTGCAGAGAGAAAAATTGAATCTTGAATTTTTCAGTTCCAAAATACATTATTAAGTAGTGCCATTCGACAATGTCTATATCTTCAGGCTTATGTTTCATTCAGCGTAAGTTTTGTATGCCTTGTATGTACAACTGAATGTTGATCGTCATCCTTTGTACCGCTCTTTAGCAATGTCCCATATCTTTTCCGTTGCATTCTCAATGTTTGGAAAATCCCACCTACTCTGCACACAAGCATATGTTTGCAGTTTCTTTTTCAGTAAAGTCACCTGTTCAAAAGTTTGCTAGGGGCAACTGAATGCTGCGAGTCAGCACGGCGTCCGGGTGTACGAAGCACTCCTCGCTATCTGCCGCCGCGGCCGAACGAGACGACCCACTAACTACAGAATAGGAAGCATCCCAGAATCAAGCAAACCGATCAATGGAACATTGTAAAGCTTGTCGAACGCCAAGAGAAGTTGTCTTACTTGTGGCAGAAGAAGATGGCTCTGCCTCTGATGTTGACGACTCTCTGAAGTTAAGCTGTTGCTGCTTCAGATACTCTGCCCGAGAGGCCTCCATCACCATCCGCTCTATTTCCTTCTCTGTCAACTCCAGATCAGAGTAGAGTCGCCCTTCAGCCAAAAGTGCCTAAAATTACCAGCAACACAAGCATCAAGCTTATGCCATTTGATGAATTGATTATCAAATAGTTGATAAACCTGTTTAATTTATGCAGATGCTAAGAAGGCAAGTACACGTGGAAATAATTAGCAAGACTTACATTCTCAATCTGCTGATCTTGCTGAGCTTTTATTGCGGCCTTCACCTGGTCCCTGTCAACGTTATTTGTCTATACACAAAGGAGATGAAAAAACAATTTAACATAGGCTGTTGGCAAACCCTTTCATATATGACCATCACAAAACTTTTCTGAAAAAGTAAGTTTCAGAAGACTTACCCCTCTAAGGGAGCTAAATCCCAGGCCAGCCCCAACTGTCTGTCGACGAGGATCAAACACTGAATTGTAATGGTTACCGTGATGGTAACTTAACCTAATCGGAGGAACATCTGTGTTATAGCTTCCTTGAAAAATGTTAATGGGCTCTGCAGTAAGAGCAAACCAACATGAGACTCGAGAGTGAGAAAGTTGATGCTATAAAAAAACCAGGGTTAAAATGCGAGAGTAAAATTTACCTGTACTGTAGGAATATATGTGAATCGGACGATTGTACATCTCAGCAAATGCCTGGATCTCAATATTATTGCCATATACCTTGAAAAATCAGACGGCCATTCAACATAACAGTTTGCATTTTGCAATTAAAGAAGCTAAGATGCCAAATTTTTTCCTTGTATAATCTCGTTCCTACTTTACCATTTTGTATTTGAAAGGAAGCAGCTTCGCTATATGGAAGCACATACTCCCTCCAGTATATACATTAAATCACTACTTAAAAACTCATGTACACTACAGAACCGGTCTAAAAACCAGGAAACATGCATGCTTCGTTGTATGGAAGCACATACTCCCTCCAGTCACAAAAACATGTTATTTTAGACATCGACACGGTCCCCAAAATGTAACTTTGACCATTGATTTATATTGTAAAATATTTTATAAAACCCAATACAATTATAATATTATGGAAGTACTTTTCGAGACAAATCTACACATATGAATTCATATATCTAATCTAAATATTTAAAAAGATATTGATAGCCAAAGTTTCAAAATTTTAACTGCACGTATCCCAAAACGACAATGCTTTGTTACCGAAGGGAGTATAATAGGAGATATAAATGCAGAATTGCAGATGTTCATTGATCTCTGCATTCTGCAGTAGTACACAAGATTCAAACAAGTGGAAAATACTTGCCAAGGGCGCAAGAACATGCTAGATAAAGAAATTAGATCTGTAAGTCAGTTGACCCAAATGGGTTTCAGAATATTTTATTCTTTTTTTAAAAAAAATTCACGGGCACAGCACAACAGCATATCTTATTTTACCAACATTGAATGTAGAAGAATGAGAATTGCAAATTTGAATATTATTAAACAAACTTTAATTCAATTGGAAAAGGCATTCTAATCTTGAAAGTCCATTTTGTACAACTATTTGGTATGTTAATTGTATATTTTTTTAGCTAACTAAGAATTGAAAGCAAGGTATTTCATACGTTCAAAAATAGTAAAAATATTCAATTTCATCTTTTTAGTTGCGCTTTGCTTGACATTCTTGTTATAATTTTTCCTATTCATATTGTATTCTATGTAACATGGAAAGCAATAGAGTTAGCATATTTTCAATAGCACCGTGATGCAGCATAGCCTCCACGATAGATTTCGCTATTCGCTGTAGCTTTTTTTTTCTGCGTCACCGCGATAATCCCAATTTAAATCATTGGTTTTAATCCATGTATTACACTGTGTTGCAAGCTCAAACAGATCACGTAATTTCCCCATGCTTTCAACTGCTTACACTGAGCTACCAAACACCATACTATAGACCCAAAAAAGCCGTTAGAAAAGCTAACTACGAATGTTGTGGCCACATAGACAGGAGCATAACTAAAAATCTGCTGTAAACCACATAGCAAACTGTCAAACAAGAAGAGTAGGCAAATGACAGTGGAAAAACTGGGGAAATTTTAATATAATAATATTTAGATCTATTATTGTTCAGAAAATTTGCCAGTTCAGGGATAAGCCATACATTGAGTTAGGACTTTCTAAGTTAAATCAAACGGTTGATTCACGATGAATTTGGCAGGGGGTTTCACATTGGTCTTGCACATAATATCAGTATTCGATAATATTATTTCACCAAATGTACCAAAACAACAGCACGAGTAGCACCAAGTTTTGCTGGGAATGGCCATAACCAATTTTTTCCAGTTCCTGGTCAAGTTGCCGGGTGCTACCTCTGCAAGTATATCACTTAATAAAGAGCTAGTTATTACTAACCAGCCAGGCAAAAACCAATATCTGCCATCAATTGGAAGCCAGCAACCAGGTGGTAACCATTTTTGTAACCCTGTCTAGATGTGAAGTGGGCTGTAGGCTGTAGGCTGTTTCACACTTGCGATGTCAAATATGTTTACCATCTAGCACATACCATTTGTGTCCAAAATTATCATAAAGGTCTAAAAAGATAAGAACTTAGGGTGTTCATAAAATAGTGAGATAAAGAAGGGGACAGAGTAGAAGATGAGAAGGTTTAATTAAAAGCTGGAACTTGTGAATCAAGTTTATGAATTAAAAATGTAGCCATGTAGGACATATGCTGGAGATGATGAGGCTTCATACCTGGGGAGGGAAGCATCATCCGTGCCGTCTTCTTCAGCGCCAGAAGTTCGAGGTGGAACCCGTCGGTCGGCCCTCGTGATGGCGAAATCCCCGTCGGTGGCGTTGGCGGCGGCCGAACCAGTGATCGGCGTCGTCGATGGAGTCATCGCCATCGTCTTGTCGACCTAGGCCTTCTCCGAACCGACGGCGGAGGTGGGGGACGAGGCGGAGGGGGCGGTGGGTGGCGAAGGGGCCGGGGAAGCGGAGGGAGACGGGGAGGCGGGGAGGCCGGGGGAGGTGGGGGACGAGGCAGCGGCGGGGGAGGTGGGGGATGAGGCGGCGGGGCGGCGTGGGAAGGGGTCCCGTGGGAGCGGGCGTCGGGCGGAGTGGGGGAGGCCGGGAGGGCGAGGGTGGAGGGGCCGAGGGGGCCGAGGCGGAGGGAGACGGGGACTGCGGTGGAGGTGGGGGGAGGTGGGGGAAGGCGGAGGGGGGCGGCGCCGGGGGAGGCGACGGAGGCGGAGGGGGCGGTGGGCGGCGAAGGGGCCGGGGAGGCGGAGGGAGACGGGGAGGCGGCGGAGGCGGGGAGGCCGGGGGAGGTGGGGGACGAGGCGGCGGCGGGGGAGGTGGGGGATGAGGCGGCGGGGCGGCGTGGGAAGGGGTCCCGTGGGAGCGGGCGCCGGGCGGAGTGGGGGAGGCCGGGAGGGCGAGCCGGGGAGGCGGAGGGAGACGGGGAGGCGGGGAGGCCGGGGGAGGTGGGGGAGGTGGGGGACGAGGCGGCGGCGGGGGAGGTGGGGGATGAGGCGGCGGGGCGGCGTGGGAGGGGGTCCCGTGGGAGCGGGCGCCGGGCGGTGTGGGGGAGGCCGGGAGGGCTAGCCGGGGAGGCGGAGGGAGACGGGGAGGCGGAGGGAGACGGGGAGGCGGGGAGGCCGGGGGAGGTGGGGGACGAGGCGGCGGCGGGGGAGGTGGGGGATGAGGCGGCGGGGCGGCGTGGGAGGGGGTCCCATGGGAGCGGGCGCCGGGCGGTGTGGGGGAGGCCGGGAGGGCGAGCCGGGGAGGCGGAGGGAGGCAGAGGGAGACGGGGAGGCGGGGAGGCCGGGGGAGGTGGGGGACGAGGCGGCGGCGGGGGAGGTGGGGGATGAGGCGGCGGGGCGGAGAGCGGCGGCTCTCTCTTTCTCCCCCTCCAGATTAGATTAGGGAGGGGATTAATTTGGGCGGAGGGTAGCGGGGGCGGGAAAAACGTGGGTCCAGGCGGGGGGTTTTGGCGCTTCGTCTTTTTTTCCCGGTTTTTAGCAGGAAGAAGATGCACTTGTGGTTTTGTTTGGGAGAATATTAGCGGGATCTCTATTTTGGCAGAAATTTAATTTCGTTTATAAATTTGCGAGCTGTCCAGTTTGTCAATTTTAGAAATTTTGTTTAGGTGTCATCACATCATGTTCGTGGACCATTAATGATTTGATGAACTTTGTATAAGTTTGAGTGAAACTTAAAACCATGTTGATTAGGTACAAATGAATAACATGCACGCAATAGTTTAAATTAAAGTATGAGATTTGGTTCAGTCCATACGGAGGTGCTGGAGGTGCTAACACTTCCACCACATCTGGCCGTTCAATTGGTAGGGGCAGAATTGTATTTTTAGTTTTCCACGTTTAACTGAACGGTTAGCTGTACAATACATGCTACAATACTTTGGAGCTAGTATTCAGAAACTTCCAAAATTATATATTCAGAAAAACTTCCTACAGGCTACAATTATAGTACTGCACATGAGAAATCGTAGAAGGCAGTACGTACACCGTTTGGTTGTATCAACCTATACAAGTGAGCAGACGTTCTCCGAATAAGCTGAAAATTTCACATTACACTCCCATCTGTACCGTTGACGTGCCATTAGAATTCGCCGCCAAAGTTCATTTCATACTGCATATGAGAAATCGTAGAAGGCAGTACGTACACCGTTTGGTTGTATCAACCTATACAAGCGAGCAGTCGTTCTCCGAATGAGCTGAAAATTTCACGTTAGACTCCCATCTGTACCGCTGATGTGCCATTAGAATTCGCCACCAAAGTTCATTTCGTACTGCACATGAGAAATCGTAGAAGGCAGTACGTACACCGTTTGGGTATATTAACCTATGTGGGCGAGCAATCTTTCTCTGAATGAGTTTAAAATTTCACGTTGGACTCCCACCTGCACCATTGACACGCCATTGCAATTCGCCGCCATAGTTCATTCTGTACTACGCATGAGAAATCATGGAAGATAGTGCGTATACCGTTTCGCTGTATCAACCTATACAAGCGAGCAGTCGTTCTTTAAATGAAAAATCAAAGCTGATAATGTCCGTCTGCTGCACTGTTATCCTTGCTGTTTCTTTTTCTTTGAGGAATTCAGTTTGACAGTAACTAAAAACGGAATAGAAAGGTACCTTCTCGTGGAGTTTTAAGTTTTTATTCAAAATTAACAATTCAATTCCGGCATCCACTCGCCGTCACTGGCGCCCAGGGGGAGGAGGGGACGGACGCATCTCCTCCGCCGGCGAGGTGTTCATCGCCGCTACCATCGTCGACGGCGAAGTCGTTGAGGAGATCGCCTCGCCTCGCCTCTGACTCCCCGAAACTCTCTCTCTGCTTCGCTTGGCGTGAGGGAGGAAAGTGATGCGCGTGCTGGATAGTTTTAAGACAGTGAGCACGTGAAATTACTCCTTTACCCATTTCACTAACACCATCTCTGTGCACCACTCACAAACATCAGAGGTGTCAAAGTCATGATAACCATTGGATGAGCTTTAATGAACGGTTGAGAATCAACTAAGTGTATTGAACCATTTCTCTTAAAGTATACTGATCGCAACTATATCGTTCCTCTAAAGTATAGTACCAATCGCGCCCTTTGTTTCTTCATCGCAAAGGGTATCGACTTAGTTGCAAGCTTGGCGAGTTCCTATGCCACTACTTGTTTGACCTACGCTTTCTAAGGGACATGTAAGTCTTGATTATATCATCTTCATCAACTTCGCTAGGAAACTTGCAAGACAAGTTTTGGGGAGGCGGGCATTGAACCAACCTTATGAGTATTCGTACTATAACCGTTCTAGAAGAAGGCGTTCTGATCAATGAATGTGACTACATATATTTACAATATATGGGTTTATGATCAATATGGTATGACAATAGAGTAATTTGTGATGTTACAGAGATAGGTTTAGTTTAGTGAATAAAAGACGGCTTTCATTGTTTTAAAAGAAAAATACTTGCTTAATTATACCCCATTATGGTTATATACTAAAGCTAGTGTTAAGATTTAATTAATAGTACCATTATTATTTTATCTATGCATTAGTTTCGATTAGGTTTAGTTTTATTTTTAATTTAGATATCTGACAACGCTTGGTAGGTATCATTTTATGTGAACTTAATTACTCATGTTAATGGTTACATACTTACTTTAGGGTATCTATATGTCCGTGAGATTATTTTGGTATTTGATGACCTAGGGCTACTATATGTTAGCATCTGCATGTTATTGTAACCTTTTAATCTGAGTGCTTTTCTGAAAACTATTGGTACTGATATTTTTATCCGTTTACAGGTCGAGCCTGCTATACATGAGTATATTTTGTTATCATTACTAACTAAAGTTACCAGGTAAGATTTCATGACTGGCGATATATTAATGATGACATTTACATACATATATTTTTCCTTAGTATGTTTCTGCATTTTAGTTGTTATTAACTTTAATTAAAATTTATTTATATAACAAGGTTATATTCCAATATTTGATGATTAGCAAATCCTACCACTAGAGTTCAGTTAATGGCGACATTTTAAATATTAGGCAAAAATCTTAATTTTTAATTAATGGCAATCTTTATTTGATCATCTACCACAAGTTGTTTTTCTTTATTGAAGTCTTTAATTAATATTTAGTCTTTTAGCTAATTATTCAAATAGGATTAATTATTCAACATAATAACTTAATCCACATTTATATATTAATCAACCTTTTTTTTATAACCCAATTAAATATTTAATCTACATTAGCTGCTCATGCAATAAATAACTAGATATTAATTAAATGTTAAGTAACCTTATTTTACATTCTAACTAAATTTATCATACTTCCTAGATTATTCCCCAATTTCCCCTTGATTTTTTTTATTGGTTAACAAGAGTTACAAATAGTCGAGCAAATGTGAGAAAAAAAATGTTACCGGCCGGATTTGAACTCAAGATCTCTCGGGCTGCAATTCCCTAACTCAAGCGCTGATAGCCGAGTGGCCGAAGCTTGGACTGGCAAAGACGGCACAGGGAAAGGGAATAAGTCGTGTGTAGGGGGGGCAAACAGGGGAGAGCCGGCGGCGCACAGTGCTAGACTTGCCGACGGCGAGCGGCGGCCGGAGGAACGTCGGGGTCTACTAAACTGGGTTGCGTGAGGGATGATGAGGCTCGGGGTGGCGGCGCATTGGAAGGAGCGACGGCGAGGTGAGCGGGCAGCGACCCGAAGCGGACGGCGGCGCGGTAGACACCGGGCACGGCGCCGGAGCTGAAGAGGAAGGGGAAAAGGGGGAGCACGAGCTGGAGAAGGGTGTCAGTAACCTCACCGTGCGATTGGCCGAACCAGAGGGGCGCCGAGGTGGGCCGGCGGCGGAGGCCATGGGCGGCGTGGGGACGTTCATGTCGCCGGCGGGGTACGGGCGATGGAAGGGCCGGCCGACGGTGGGGTTGCATTCGTGAGGCCACAATGAAGCTCTTGTGCGGCCGAATTGGATTATGGTGGCGCCATTTGGAGGAATTTCCACCGGCCGGAGTTGGAGAGGAGGGGCGGCGCGTGCGCGACTGACTCGGGCCAAGAGAGAAAAAGGGGTAGGGGAGGAGAAAGAAGAGGGGCGGCGCGGGGGAGCAAAGAAAGAAGGCAGCTCGGGGCTCTTAAGGGCGTGCGCGCGCGGAGGAACGGAGCTGGGCGTGGGCGGGGGACCGGTCGGCGGAGGAAGAACCGGGCGGCGGGGTGAAGGTCCGCCGGGCAAGGACCCGGTGCGGGGCTCGATGCGCGAGGGCGTGGGGCTCGGCGCGCGGCAGGGAGCGGCGACAGGACAAGGTGGCACGCGCGCGCTGCAGCGTCAGAGGAAAGGATGGAGCACGCGCGGAGGAGGGAGAGGAGAAGCGAGAGGCGCAGGCGCTCGGTGCTGGAAAAAGGGGAATGGGGAGAAGGAGCGAGATGGGGGGGGTGGCGGGCCGGCTGTCGGCGGTCGAAGCCGTGCGGCCACGCGGCAGCGGGAGGGGAAAACGCGGACAGGGGCGCGGGCCCGCGGAATCAGCGAGTGGAGGCGGGAGGGAGGAGGTTGGGCCGGGCCTGACCTCTTCAATATTTTTTTTTCATCTTATTTTTATTGTTGATGCATTGTAGGTGTATTTACATGTATAGATACATATATGTATATTTTTGTTTATTTCTATTTTTGTACAGGTATATATATTTATTTCATTTATATATATATACATATATACATACACCTATATATGTACATCTTTATTTATTTGCCCATTCATTTTATATACATACATATTTTCTTCATGCCTATTATTTTTTTTATACCTTTTTGCATATAATTTATTTATGTATTTTTGTTGCCCCATTGTAGTACTTTTTTCAATATCAAGAATTTTATATATTTTAATTCAAGTCTCTCCCTCCTTTATGGATCATCTTTTCATATTCAAATTTTTAGATTTTATTTCTCTATTATTTGATCACATTGGTTTCTCTCTTATTTTTTTCAACTATTTGGAACCTCAACCAAATTCAGGAAAACACCATAAAATCCAAATTCCAAAAGAATACATTGCAAAAATAATTCAAGAACTTCATATTTTCAAATTCAGATTTTTCAGGATGTTACACGGGGTGACTGCTGGGCGTGCGGTGGGAGGTGCCCAAGGTTTTATATGACAGGTGCTTACCATGGGGTACAATACTCTGGTGGTAAACGCCTTGGCCTCCGAGCTAGGAGGTTGTTGGTTCGATTCCTCCACACCCCATGGTTTTTGTTTTTATTTTTTCTATTCTAATTTTTATCCTCTTCTGTTTTGTCAAGTGAGACCTCCACAACTACGTTTTAGTTGTCACTTTTCAATTTTTTTTATCTCCTCTAGCAATTAATAATTATAGATAATATAATTCCTCCACACCAATTCGGCCCTTGCGTTGAGCAGTTAGGCCCACGAAAACAAAGCGTTGCAATAACAGATTATTGCCACGAACAATCATCATATATAGCAACAAATTTATTTCGTGGCAATACAAACTCATTTCATACGCATTGTATAGGAACCTTTTGCAACGCAATTGATGACTATGACAACGCAATAAAATTGTGGCAATATTGTCACCCACTCGCAACGAAATTCTATAAGGTGGCAATACCTCCTAACTATTGCAACGAAAATCAATATTATCACAACGCAAGACAACCGTGGCAATAAAGTCATACTACTCGCAACCATTTTCTAAATGGTGGCGATAAAGCCACCTTATTACAACGAATTCAATGACTATCGCAACGCAATATTTTAGAGGCAATACTGTGCACATATCGCCACGATTTTGGCAAAACGTTGCAATAGTACATACCTATTGCAACTAATTTAGTGTCGTTGCGATGCGTTTCGTGGCTAAAGGGTTGGAATCCAGTAGTGCAATTTTTTGATTATATGGGATTAACTAAATGCATGTACAATTCTAACTACTAATATTAATCCTAGTCAATCTTCGCGTAAACAATATTCACCTCGCTAATTTGTTTTAGATCTTAAGGTTACTTAAATACATTTTCTCGTGCTAGTACGCATGACGAGTTAAATTATAAGTCCCAGCGAAAAGGGTTCTTAATTAATCAGTTACTTAGTTCTTTAGTCGAACTATACTCAGGTGTCTTTATGGTATTCCTAAATTTTATTTTAGTCATTTGCAAATTTTTACAGCTTAACTGCTATTTAAATCGCCGCGTATAATTTTCATCGCTACGCGTAATCTTAAATCGACATGTACTATTGTAAATCAGCGCGTGCTATTCTAATCGTCACAAACAGTTTTAAATCTTCTAATGGCTATGAATTATAATTCAGACTGCTTATTAGTGGATCCTACCATTTATAATCAACTAATAGAAATTAACTGGGCACTTAAATGTGCAATAGAATGATCCAAATGATGTTATGATCATTTACTTCGCACGCGTACAAATTCCAGCCTATGGGCATCATTTGACTTATCTTCCATAACCAAGAATATTTATTAAGACAATTATGTGATTTAACACTATCTAGGTTAATTAGGTATTTAGTTACAATCTCGAAGGATTTAATTAACAATGCATCGCTTAAATCGGTACACGCTACGTTTTTAACTCTACAGATGGCAATTCATTTATTTTGATCATCGCCAATATGGATTAATGGTTTTCTACCATTTCGATGGATTTTACCTAAACAACCTGGTTATTTAGATATGTAATAAAATGGTTTAGACTATAGTCCCTTAATTTAATTCTTATGTGCATAAGTTTAATCAAAGCGTAAATTCTAAATCGTTGAATAGTCGTACCGATATTAATTCGTTCTAAAGCTCCGGAGTGATCAGGGTGGATTTCTATAATTTAAATATTACTACCCAACTTGTCTAAGTGATTAATTATGTATTTGGGCAGTCTAAATAACCATACACATGTTCTACTATTTACGCGCCCAGTTTTAATCAATTGACACGTTGGGTTTATGTATAAGCTTATTGAAGTTCCACAAGTTTATATTACTAATAGGGTTAAATAGATATTTACTTAGGAATCTACTAATTTAAATGATGAGGTATCGATTCAATCGGCACGCATTAAATTTTAATCTACTGCCACTCCTTAATTAATCATAACTACTAATTAGTGATAGTTTGTATTTTAACATGCTTAGCATAATGTTGCCGGGTTGTTTAATTTACAATTGCTTACTCAAGTTAAATATGTATACCGACAAATTTTTATTACCCGCGCTTCTCCTCTTCTTTCCCTCTCTTCTCTTTTCTTTCCCCTTTTTCTTTTCTTTTCTTTTTCTTCTCCTTCCCTTCTTTTCTTTTTCTTTCCGCCCTCTTCTCTTCCTGGCATCTCTTGCCGACGCCGCCCCTTCCCTTCCTCTCGGCACCCTCTCTCCTCTTCCTATTTCCCCCGCCCGGCACCGCCCTGGCCTCGCGCGCCGCGCCGCGCCGCACCGTCGGCTCTATACGCCGCGCCGCCTTTGGCTTCTCCCCGTGCCTCCTCCGGCTCGGCTTTGTGCCAGTGCTCCGCCGCCCCGAGTCGCCGCCTGACTTGCCGCCATCGGCGCCTCCCAGTCTGCACCGCTCCACTGCGCCCCCTCTCGAATCGGCTCCCCGCTCTCGGATCTTCACTCCCTCCTACCGGCTCTCCCTCTCCCTCTTCTATTACGCCTCACCCCGCCGTCCGCCGTCGCCCGGTATGCTGCGGTCAGATCTGGGGCCTAGGCTCGGATCTGTCATCTCCTCCCCTGATCCTATCCTGATCTGTGTGTATTTTGGTTCTCATTTATTTTGATTTTATCTGTGTTGTAGGGGTGGCCCAACCCCCCGTGACTGGGCCATGCAACTAGTCCAACATGTAATAGGCCCAATAGTGTAGAGGAATATACCAGTGTAAATATACCAGTGTACCCCCATCCTTTGTAAATATTAAGGGGTAGAATGGGGATTTCCCATTCTACCCCACTCATATATATAAGCCCCCAGGAGGGGCAAAGGGGGACATCTCTCCTCATTCTCACCACCTCTCCACAGATCTGGCTCTCCTCTTCCTCTCCTACTAGTCCCCTCCTTCTCTGTTTAGCCCGTAGCTACAACAATCTGGTTGCTTATGAAGTGCTAGGCATGGAGGTGGATTGCCCTTGCAAGCCATGATCGAGCTAGCGCTGCCCGCACGCCGGGGGAGTGCGCGGTTGTAACATCCCAAAATTTTAAATTTTGAAAATGTGAAGCTTTTGAATTATTTTGCAATATGTTTTATTTGAATTTGGAGTTTATAATGTTTTTCTGAGAAATTTGGTGAAGATTCCAAAAGTTAAAAGGATCCAGAAGAAGCAAACATATTTAATTAATAGAAAATCAAGATTTAAAATGCGAATCTGAAAAGATGATCCAGTATAAGAGGAGAGAAACCCAAGTTAATATATATATATATATATATATATATATATATATATATATATATATATATATATATATATATATATATATATATATATATATATATATATAAAATTTCATTCTGGAAATAATGGCATAAATAGCAATAAAAGTGGAGGAACAGAATACAAACACATATGCATACATATATGCGTATATACAAATTGTGCAAGAAGAGTTTAGAAATATAGGGAATAAAATGTGCAAAATGAAATTATATATATACATATATGTACACATATGTACATATATAAACAATGAGTAAACAGAAATAATAATAATAATAAAAGAGAGAAAGAGCCAGGCCGGCCAAAATCGGCGCGGCCCAACTCCACCCTGCACGGCCTAGCCGCACGACGCGCGCTTGCGCGCCCACTGGCGAGCGGGCCCCGTCCCCGTCTCTCTGCCAGTAGGCCCCGCGCCTCTCCTCCCTCCTCCTTCTTTCTTTCTTTCCCCGGTGCGCTCGTGTGTGCTCTGCTGCGTCGAGCTCAGCTCCTTCCTGCCCCGTGGCGCGCGGTCTCTGCCGACGCCAGTACTCCCCGAACAGTCACATAACTCAGGCGGTGCGCCGGCATCCCACCACTGATACCGCCGCCCCGCCCACAGGATTTCTCCCCGCTCCGCAGCAATTGTTGGCCACGCAGCGTCCCTGCTCTGCAGCCCGGCGTGCGCAGTACAAAGCTGCCCCGGCCGCCCCGTTTAGTCATGTCGAATCCTCCCCGAGATATGGCAGCGACGCCCGATCACTTCTGCCTTGTCGCCATGCCGCCTGTCACCGCCGCACGCCCCGCCCGTTGCCAGCACCGCCCGGCTGCCTATAAGAACCCCCGAGGGCCTCTGCGGATTTCCCACACCATGCACTCCGTTCCACCGCAGGCAATCGCGCTCTAAGCCCCTAAATCGCCGGTGAGCCCCCTCGTCCCCAACTCTGGCCGCCGAAGCTTCCCCGTTGATCCACGGCACTAGAGCTTGATTCCCCGCACCAGCACCATATCCGGAACACCGTAAAGCCATCCCCGACCTCGCCCGAGCACCTCATCGCCCGTACCTCGCCATCACCAACGCCTCTCCAAGCTCTCCGCCGTCGCACGCCGCCGGCCCGCCACCGTGCACCCCGACCTCCGTTGACCCCACCGTCAGCATCCATCCTCTTCGCACCGGGAACGTGTTTTTGCACATCCCCGACCCTCCCCGAGCGATACTTGCCGTCGGCACCGCAGCCCCGCCGTTGCCCTCAACTTCCTCTGCCCGGCTCCCTCCGCGAGATAGTATAGGGGAATTAATTCCCCTTATAGGGTAAGCAACACCCTTGGGCTCTCCTGGCTAGCGACGCTCACTCCTTTCCCCCCAACTCCCCGGTCGCGCGTTCGAGCCTACGGCTCCGCAGCGCCGGGTTGAGTTTCTCTATTTTTCCCCGGGCCGATAGGTGGGCCCACCTGTCAGCGGCTACAGCCCAAGCGGCCCACTGACAGCAGGGCCCACATGTCAGTGGCAACTAGGGGTAGAAATAAAAATATTGTGAAAGAATTAAAAATACCCAGTAGGACCCACCTGTCAGAGATTTATTATTTTCCAGATTTATTTGAACTGAGAATTTTAAATAGGCATAACTTATTCATTGTAACTCCAAATTGGGTGAAACAAATATCTAAATTCATCTAAATTAAAGATCTACTCAATGGAACCAAAACCATGATTTTTAGAGCTCATATGAATTTTGGTGAAAATTTTTGACAATTCGGAGATAATCTAGGGAGTATAGTAAATTTAATTTGGAAATAAGATAAGGTTACATAATATTTAATACCTAAATTCTTAGTATGCGAATAATTAATATAGACTAAATAGCTAAATGAAGTCAAATTATTAAATGAAGGCATGAATAAAATATAGTGACTCTGGTTAAATAACCACATGCAATAAAAGGGTACCTTTACTTATAATGTAAGCATATATGCCCGAAACGATCGCACTCAACAAAATAATGCTCAGTAAGCTCACACACCAACTCATAGGTCTAACCTAACTCATGGAACATCCTTGATAAATACAAAAATAATAAAAGAGATTATTAATAAAAAGAGATCAAGTCATCGTATTCCACCGTAGACCCTACCTCAAATCACTCAAATCACCCAGTAACTTATAATAAATCTAAATTGAGTTTATTCGGATTTATTTGGATCTTTTGAGTTATTTGTTTTCATTTGGAATCAGCTGCTTATCGCGTAGTTAGAAACCGGAGTCCCGAAGAATCAATGGATCAAGCAAGACCAAGATCAAAGTGTAGAAAAGACCAGCAGAACAGCCCCCCTCAAATGAGACAGCCTAGAGAAGAGCACAAGACTGCGGCAAACCGCACCAGGCGAGTCAATACTTTGATCATGTTGAACCTACATTTTTGCAAATTATTTTGGTTTAAATTATCAAATTGCATGCTATTATTTTATATGCAAATACATGTTTAATTTAATATTCTAGTTATGTGCCCATTGTTTACCTTGAATAATATTACACCTTCTTGGAATATTTGAATGTGTGAACCTTGTCGCCCTAGCAAAAATTAAAAATAGTAATCTTTCAAAAATAAGTCTGTAATTATATCCATGCTTAGTATTTCTTATATACTCATGGGGCGCGTGAGCGCCCAAGCAACACTTTTAACCCTGAGAAAAATTGGTTGGGCAGTCATGGTGGTAATGACTGATGTATGTTGGATATGGTTATTTTATATTCCCAAAAACCTCAAACTGCTTATTTATTTGGGCGGCTGGTTCGGGGGTATGGTGCAGGGGTGCACGAGAGTGTGGTTTGTGGTAGAACCGCCCAGATACCACTAAGGACTGAATCTTGTCATGACCTCCTATGTAAAACAGTACAACCACAAGTCTGTAAAGTACAACTTGGCTTAGTAGATTTACCGGACCCTGAAAGTCATCCTTCCAGGAGGAGGTGTGGGATAGTGCAAGCGGCTGTCTAGGTGACGGCTTGAATGGGACACTCGCAGAGGGTGAAGTTCTGCTGTGGCAGGCTAGCAGGGGACGTAGCCAGCTGCTAGACGTTCAGAAGGAGAACATCCCGCACAACGTATGGGACCCACCGCAAGTGGGAGCGACCCATAGGGTGAAATGATGGAAGGGGCGAGGTACTTTGAAAAGTCACTGTGATGGTCTGCTCAACCACATGACTAAGAAATCGTGTGGGGCAACGAGTTAATTATCTCTTGTGGTGAAAGTGTACAAACTCTGCAGAGTCAAAACTATTCGAATAGCCGTGCCCACGGTCAAGGGCAGACATGGGAACTTAACTAGATATAGTTCTATTTCGAAAATCTTGGTGGGTGATAATGGAAATGTGTAGGACTGCTGATGGTCCTGGTTTGGAATTGTCCTGGGTGTCGTCCCAGTGGTAAGTTAAGCAGCTATAATGCTTAAATATGTTATATGATACAGATGTCATGTAATGGTGGATGGAATCTGTGTCAATTATAAGATCAACTACTTTACCAATATAAGTCTTGAGTTTAAAAAATTGCTAGGTCTTAAGGAATTTTTAAGTAATTGTATTCAAAAGCACTCTTCGCAAAATAAAATAAGCCCGAGCAATCCTTTGTCAAGCTATACATGTTAAATATTGCATTATGTGTGTTGGCTCACGAGCACGGTGGTTTGTGCTCACACTCGCTTTTGCGACAAATTCAGAAGCAGGAATCAGATCACTACGCTTCAACAATACTTTTGGATCATTGTCAGACCCAGATTTTATAATCCGGAATCTTCTGTGATTCCACCGCACTATTCCCTGGATCAGTAGATAGTGCTCACAGATTACAGTTCTGAATATCAAGGTACATATCATGCGGAAGCGTAAATATGGTAATAGACTTACTCATGGGCCGATTAGGCCGAAATCAATAAATTGCAGCAGCGGAAGAACGAGCACACAGGTGGGACCTTCAGGACATGCCCACAGGCAGCCAACTGGAGGTGCGCGACCTAGCCCTTGACATCTTCATCTTTTCTGCCAGCTTGTCCAATCTTGTTGCTGAGGCGAGGTGATTTGATTCCTGATGCTGAATTTTGTCGCAAAAGCGAGTGTGAGCACTCCAACCCCGTGCTCCGCGAGCCAATACACAGAATGCAAATAAATAGTATGCATGGCTTAACAAAGGAGAGGCTCGGGTTATTTTATTTGCCAAAAATCACTTTTAGTAGCTTTGTTATTATTTCATCATAGTGTTAATGTTACTGCCTATACACCACCTAGTGACTACCATAATCGACTTAATCCACCAAAATACACTTTCTTTATTGATTGCTGTCTAAGACTCCAAACAGCGAATGACATCATTTAATCAGTCCACCGATCATGCTCTTTCCATATTGATTGCTATCTATGACTCTTAAACAGCGATCATCATCAATTATGCAATCCACCAACCATTCGCATCGGGACTTCCTAATAATTCAATCCTTTTTGTTATTGATCCAAAATCATAATTTGTTCTCCCAATAATCAATCTTATTTTCAACTGTCTGTCTCTAATTAATTCACTAGTATACATCCACCAAGAATATCATTGTTCAAGATTAATCTTCCATAGTTATTTTCATATCTCCAAATTTTCCAGAAATTCTCAATTCATCCATCTAGAAATTGTTCGAATCCTATCAATCCCAATATTGTCAACATCTCCCAAGAATTTATAACAAATATCGGTGTTGTAATCCAACCAATACCCTTGCACTTCCTAATACTCCAAAGATCATATAAATCATCTATCTAGTCTAGATATCCATTTGGGCTCATTTCTCCCAGAATCCACACTATCGTTTTCTTTTTATAATCGACATGAGTCCACCAATATATTTATGTTTTTACCGCAAACTTCCATCCATCACCTTCTTGTCTTTTTTTCCTTTTTGTTTTGTTTTGTCAGGCCGACCGGAACAGTCCAACCCAACCCCCGCATGGCCCAGCTCCACCCCTCCATCCATCACCTCTTCCCCCATTCACTGCCGCGCGGGCCCCGTGCCTCATCACTCTGCGCAGCCGGCCCAGCGTCCCCAGCTCCCTTCCCTCCTCTACCGCGCGGGACCACTTCCCCCTCCCTCTCTTTCTTCTCTTCTTCCCCAGTGCGCCCGCGCCGCTCCTCTCTGCTGCGCCGAGCTCAGCTCCTTCCTGCCCCGTGGCGCGCGGTCTCTGCCGACGCCAGTACTCCCCGAGCTGTCACATAACTCGGGCGGTGCGCTAGCACCCCACCACCGATACCGCCGCCCCGCCCATAGGATTTCTCCCCGCTCCGCAGCAACCGTTGGCCACGTGGCGTCCCTGCTCTGCAGCCCGGCGTGCGCGGCGCAAAGCTGCCCCGGCCGCCCCGTTAAGTCACGCCGAACCCTCCCCGAGATACGGCAGCGACGCCCGGTCATTTCCGCTCTGTCGCCACGCCGCCTATCACCGCCGCACGCCCCACCCGTTGCCAGCTCCGCCCGGCCATCTATAAGAGGCACCGAGGCCCCCATTGGACTCCCCACGCTCCACACTCCTTCCTCCTCCATGCAATCGGGTTTTTAGCCTCCACACCGCCGGCCCCGCTCTTCTTCCCCACCGCCGGCCATCGGCCTCCCCCGCCGAATCCCACCGCAAAAACCCAATTCCTTTCTTCTGCGCCACCTCCGGAGTGCCGCGAGCTCACCCCCGACCTTCCCCGTGCTTCCCGTGGGCTGAGCTTCGCCAGCACAAAAGCCCCTCCCCAGGCCGCCGCCGGCCCGCCACCGAGCTTCCCGGTCCCCGTCGGCACTCCCATCGGCATCACCGCAGCCCCGACATTCCATTTTAGCACTCTTCCGCGCATCTCCGGCTGCCCCTCGCCGCCGGCACCACCGCTCGACCGCCGCCCCGAGCCTCCTCTGCTCCAACGCCCCACCACAGGTTCAAGTGAATTTATTCGCCCCCTTGGGTCAGGTAACACCCTAGCCCGAGTGGCTAGCCCAGCATGTGCTCACCCATTCGGTCTGCGTTCGAGTCCCCTGACCGCAAGCACTGTGGGGGATATATTTCCACCCATTTTTGCTAGTAGTAAGAGGGATTAGGTAATTAATGCAAATTAATTAAGATGCAATCATTGTTCATACCAGGGTTAGCAAATGATAATTAGTGATTAACGGCAGTCACAAATACTATTACCAACAATCAATTAAAATCTCTCTGACATGTGGGCCCCACCCTTCAGTGAGTGCAGTGCATGGCCCCACATGTCAGTAGCACACTGGAATGGGAATAAAAATAATGAAAGAGAAATTTAAGTAGCAAGTGGGACCCACCTGTCAGAATTTTAATCTTTTCAGGATTTAAATTGGACTGAAAACTTTACATTGGCATAACTTATTCATTTTAACCCCAAATTGAATGAAACAATTTTCTAAATTTATCTAAATTCAAGATCTGTCCAATGAAACCAAAATCATGAATTTTAGAGCCCATATAATTTTTAGTGAAAATTTTGGATAATTTAGGAATAATTTAGGAATGTAGAAAATTTAATTAGGAGTTAAAATAAGTCTACTTACTATTTAAATATCTGATTACATATTATGTGAGTAACTAAAATAGATTTAAACTAAAAATGATGCTAAGCTTAATAATAACAAAAGTATGGACAGAATGATAATGGTGCCAGTGATTAAATCTTAGCACTTGATTTAATACCTAATAATATTGCGCATAAATGTATAAATAGCAAGACGAGACCCGTATGATTAGACGCTAACTCAAATCAAACTTAGCATAAGGATAACTTAAGGTGCATAAAATGTTGTATCACAAAGTGCTATATGCCCGGAATATTAACGCTCGACAAAATGATACTTAACTAGACCCATACACCAATTCATAGGTCTAACTTAACTCATGGAACTTCCTTGATAAATACAAAAATAATAAAAGAGATTATTAATAAAACGGATCAAGTCATCATAATCTACCACTGGCCTTGTCTCAAATCACTCGAATCATCTATCAACTCAAAATAAAACCAAATTGAGTTTATTCGGATTTATTCGGATCTTTTGAGTTATTTGCTTTTATTTGAATTCAGTCGTTTGTAGCGTAATTAGAAATTGGAAGTCATGAAGATTCAGTGGATCAAGCGAGATCAAGATCGAGGTGAAGAAAGGATCAAAGGCTCAAGACCATCAAACGAGAACGCTTTGCGTGAGCTCAAGACCGCGGTAAACCGCGCCAGGCGAGTCAATACTTTGATCATGTTGAACCTACATTTTCTGCAAATTATTTTTGTTTAAATTATCAAATTGCATGCTGTTATTTTATATGCAAATACATGTTTAATTTAAGATTTTAGTTATATGCCCATTGTTTGCTTGATTAATATTACACCTCCTTTGAAATACTTGAATATGTGAACCTTGTCGCCCTAGCAAAATTATAATGGTAACTTTTGAAAGTAAGTCCCTAATTATATGACATGCTTAGTACTGCATAAATACTCAGGGGCACTGAAATGCTCCAAACATCATTGTCATTTTAAATCATGAGAAACTGGTTTGGGCAGTCATGGTGGGAATGACTGGTATGTTTTGACATGATTATTTTATGCTCCCCAAAAAAATCCTAACTTGCTTAAATATCTGAGCGGATGGTTTGGGGGTTGGTATGTGGTGCGGTGGGAGCACAAATTATGGAGTGTGGTAGAACCGCTCAGATACCACTAAGGACTGAATCTTGTCATGACCTCCTGTGTAAAATAAGTACAACCACAAGTCTGTAAAGTACAACTTGGCTTAGTAAATTTACCGGGCCCTGGAAGTCATCATCATGGCAGTAGTGCAAGTGGTGGCCTAGGTGGCAGGCTTGAATGGGACTCCCGCAAGTGGTGGCCTGGGTGGCAGGCTTGTGGGAGAAGTTCTCTTGCGGCGCGCTAGCAGTGTGGGTAGCCAGCTGCTAGGCGTATAGGAGGGGAACATCCCGCACAACGAATGGGTCCCACCGCAAATGGGAGCAACCCAGGGGTGAGATGATGGAAGGGGCGATGTACTTTGAACGGTTACTGTGATGGTTTGTTCAACCGCATGGCTAAGGAATCATGTGGGGCAACGAGTGATCTGTCTCTTGTGGGTAAAGTGTACAAACTCTGCAGAGTCAAAACTATTCGAATAGCCGTGCCCACGGTCAAGGGCGGACATGCGAACTTAACTAGATATAGTTCTATTTCAAAAACTTTGTGGGTGGTAATGGAAAAAGTGGAGGGCAGTGGAAAGCCCTGATTTGAATTGTCCTGGGTGTCGTCCCAGTGGTAAGTTAAGCGGCTATAACGCTGAAAGATGCTATATGGTGCGGATGCCATGTAACGGTGGATGGAATTTGTATCGCTATTATTATTGCATTTTCTTGAACATTATGTTTTTGTTCAAAACTGCTAGGTCTCAGGAAATTTTTATATATCATATTGCAAAAGTAAAATATTTTCTCTTCTCGCAAAGTAAAATATATAAGGAAATAAGTAGAGTCGGGAGTAATGAAGATGGAAGTTTGCGGTAAAAACATAAATATATTGGTGGACTCATGTCGATTATAAAAAGAAAACGATAGTGTGGATTCTGGGAGAAATGAGCCCAAATGGATATCTAGAGTAGATAGATGATTTATATGATCTTTGGAGTATTAGGAAGTGCAAGGGTATTGGTTGGATTACAACACCGATATTTGTTATAAATTCTTGGGAGATGTTGACAATATTGGGATTGATAGGATTCGAACAATTTCTAGATGGATGAATTGAGAATTTCTGGAAAATTTGGAGATATGAAAATAACTATGGAAGATTAATCTTGAACAATGATATTCTTGGTATATGTATACTAGTGAATTAATTAGAGACAGGCAGTTGAAAATAAGATTGATTATTGGGTGAACAAATTATGATTTTGGATCAATAACAAAAAGGATTGAATTATTAGGAAGTCCCGATGCGAATGGTTGGTGGATTGCATAATTGATGATAATCGCTGTTTAAGAGTCATAGATAGCAATCAATATGGAAAGAGCATGATCGGTGGACTGATTAAATGATGTCATTCGCTGTTTGGAGTCTTAGACAGCAATCAATAAAGAAAGTGTATTTTGGTGGATTAAGTCGATTATGGTAGTCACCAGGTGGTGTATAGGCAGTAACAACAACACTATGATGAAATAATAACAAAGCTACTAAAAGTGATTTTTGGCAAATAAAATAACCCGAGCCTCTCCTTTGTTAAGCCATGCATACTATTTATTTGCATTCTGTGTATTGGCTCGCAGAGCACGGGGTTGGAGTGCTCACACTCGCTTTTGCGACAAAATTCAGCATCAGGAATCAAATCACCTCGCCTCAGCAACAAGATTGGACAAGCTGGCAAAAAATATGAAGATGTCAAGGGCTAGGTCGCGCACCTCCAGTTGGCTACCTGTGGGCATGTCCTGAAGGTCCCACCTGTGTGCTCATTCTTCCGCTGCTGCAATTTATTGATTTCGGCCTAATCGGCCCATGAGTAAGTTTACTATTATATTTACGCTTCCGCATGATATGTACCTTGATATTCAGAACTGTAATCTGTGAGCACTATCTACTGATCCAGGGAATAGTGCGGTGGAATCACAGAAGATTCCGGATTGTAAAATCTGGGTCTGACAGCGGTGGCGGCTATGGGTGTGGTTATGGAGGTGGTAGTACGCCGCCGCCCGCATCGAGGTTAAACCTATTTCTCCTCTCCTCCTTTGCCCCCGGTTGACAACCTCTGTGCTGTTGTTATGGTGATTTACTAGTGCTTGGTGGATCCTTGTCTCTAGTTCGGTATTGCTTACCAAAGATGAATGAATGTTACTATTGTGAGCTATTGGGTTTACCTTTGCCGGTTGTTGATTGGCTTGTGGTGGGAAGGGATGATAGTTGCTGGTGGTTGTCGTCTGCTTGATTGGGTGGCTGTCGCCTTCTTGCGGTGGGGTGGAGGTCACCTGATGATGTCTCCCTCCTAGGGTTGACAGGTTCGGCTTGCGGTCGGGTCCCTTGCCGCTATCGGCCCCTTGCTCCCAGTCGGCTCTCCTTGCCTTCGTCTCCTGGCCTTAGGGTTCCACTCGGTGGCTGGCTTCTCTGTGGGTTTGAGATGGTTGGAGAGTTTGGGGAAAAGTTTGCAGTGCAGCGCTCTGTCTCCTTGCTCTCTTTTCTCTGGTTGGTTGGGATGTGTGCAAGCCGTGCGAGGCTTCTGGACTGGCTGTGCTCTCTCGGGAGAACTGATCTGGCCGGGTGCTATCTCAGTGAAAACAGTGGTACTTGGTCATGACTGTGGTATATATGTGCTTCCTTGTTGCGGTTTGGGCTTGGAACATGGAATTATGGGCTTTTTGCTTTGCATTGGTTTGTCCCTAAATCAACTAAATCAACTCAGGTTTGTATATATATACCGTATGATGAGCCTATAGTTGTGAGAGGTGCTGACTGGCCCCCGGACGGTCAGGTATCTCTGTGAACGGATTACCCCGCCCGCAGTTAAACCCTAGGGCTCTGACGGCAGTTCTCTCTTCTTTCCTTGTTTCGCTTAATTTTATTCGTTCTTTTGTTCGGTCTTTTTCAACATTATAATTAATGATTTGTTCACGAATGAAACGGCGACGTGGTGGCAGCTCGACGACATCTGCTAATGTATGTAATGGTCTGGATTGTAATTCGGCTTTCTCTTAATATTGATATATATCAAATAATGTAATTTCTATTTTCTGTTAGTTTCGGATGCAATGGATATGTATGAGATGAACTTGGATGTAAATTAAATCATGTACTTCCTGACTGAATACAATTATATTGCAACTGCTTAGTTTTGCTATGGTTATTTAGTTAAGACAGGAAATTGTATATTTGTTGTAATTCGGATTGTCGCTATCATGTAATGCAATTTGTAATATTTTTATTTGACTTGATATAAGTCCTAATTGTTGTTCAATGGATGTTATTGATTTTACCCTACATGGATTGTAATTTAATTACTGTGGTACTATGGACTGTTATATATATATATATATATATATATATATATATATATATATATATATATATATATATATATATATATATATATATATATATTAATTGAGTTGCAAGTTTTTACCTTTCGTGCAATCAAATTTTATCCCACTCTAGTCTATACCAATTGGTCTTCGCCCTCGTCAATGGAGTTGCGGTATTAACGTATTTATTCATCATTCGCTGGTTTCAATCTATATTGATATATATAAATTTTAAATTCCCCCGTATTTTATATCATTAGTTATGTATAATTAATCCTGCTTAACGTCCTAAGGCCAGTCTCAGTGGAGGTTTCATGTCCCAGTTTCCAACACACCCATATTTTGGAAACAGTGCAGAAGAGTTTCATCCCCATGAAACTCTCTCTACTCCCATGAAACTTTTATCATCTCTCTCTTCATCAATACAGTGTCATGTCAGCGTATTTAATGCCCATGAAACTCCATGAAACCCCACTGAGACTGGCCTAATTCATCACTTATGGTTAATTAATGACGTGGGGCATTTCATAAAATCAGGGGGACATCTCTCCCTTGGTCTCCTTCTTTCTTAGCTAATCATTTTGGATGGCCAAATATTAAAAAAATATTTTAAAATGGAAGTTTGCCCGCCCCTTCTCACAACTGAATTTCAAAATACTGATATTTTAAAATGACCACGGTTTTCTAGTGTCCATCTTAAAATATTATTTTTCTGGTGTTATACATCAAATGTCACACTTTTGCAGCGTCATTAGCCAATTTTGCCTATATGGTTTCGGCGTTCAACATGCTTCGGTCTTCCAAGTACTATGAATTGGTAATAAAATTAAGTGGTGCGCCACCAAACCACAGACACACAAAAACATTCGGCTGGCGTCTCAGCATTACATCACACAAACGTGAAGGGAATTATCAATCTCGCATCATTGAGGATCTGCCTTCAGAGGCACAAAGCGCACAAACATTCCCGTCTCTCTCTCTCTCTCTCTCTCTCTCTCTCTCTCTCTCTCTCTCTCTCTCTCTCTCTCTCTTCAGATGGAGTCATCGGCAACCTTGCTTTCTTCAGCAGTTGCAGCAGCAGCAGCAGCAACTTGAACTGAATCAGGATCCACACGCTTCTCTTCTTCTTCCACCACTTGTGCTGCATCACCACCACCAACACCACGTTCGTGGGCGCCCTCTGGCTTCCGTTTTCCAGCCGTATCTTGCTGGGTTGCAACAGAGGGCTGAACTATGAGTTGTTCCTCAGCTGCTCCAGTTTCGTCAGTAGCAATTGCTGGTTCGATCTTCTCTGCGTCTGGAGCCTCTCCATCACCATCTGCATCCTGTGAAAAGGAGCAGATAGAGCTTCTTGACTCATGTAATGCAAGTATGTAATCACTAACCACAAGTACCCTACCCACCATACAGTGACCTGGGTATGCCGCATTCCGGGTAACTACGAACGTGAGACTCTGCCTAGCTAGACATCTCATGCCTAGCGAGTTAGAGTAAACATTTGTTCTAAGAGTAAACATAACCAAATTTACTTGCAGGTTTTACACAACAAGTCTAGACAAATGGCCAAACGGGGCCTACTTAAACCGACAAGGTCCCTGCTAAAGCTGATTTATCAAAGAAGCTTGGACTAAACAGGCCCACAGTATGTATTGTTCAAGCTTATTATTGGAGTAGCTAGCGTAAAAGAAGATTAATTAGTTTCAGGTTGTTACCTCTTTGAGCAAATCGCTGAGGGACCTCCGGCGGCTCACATCGGCCGGGTCGGTCTCGACGGCCGGTGAAACTCCGTCGGCCTTCTTCTCCCCGACAGCGTCCTCCACGACCAGCGGCGCCTCACCCTTAACCTTCAGGTCTCCAGGCCTCGTCGCACACGCTCCCATTGCCGCTACCGCCGCCACGCTAGCACATCAACAGCAAGTACCAGAGAAGGTGATAAGAGAGAGGAGAACCAAACAATGCACTCTAGAGGAACAATGTGTGTGCATATGTAGCGGCGAATGTGCTTTACTATCATCGAGGGCCTCGAGGCCGAGAAATGCAAAGAAGGCACTCGTATCTAGGCCCCTCTGACAAAACATCCTGGGGGCACAGAACCCGGCAGCGTCTCAATAAAAAAATCACAGGTCACTTTCTCATGTCGTGCGTATCGGCCGAATTTTTTGTATTTTAGCCTTTTTTTTGAAAAATATTCACATTTAGACCCCTGGTAGTTTTAAATCCGTTTTTGGACCCAGAGCTCGGCGCCGTGGGTCACGGCGCCGAGGTAACACGTCTCGGCGCCGTGGTCCACGGCGCCGAGGTGCGAGCCCCGCGCCAGCGTAGCGGCCGGCGTGGCGCTTACGTGGCAGCCGCCTCAGCGCCGTGGTCCGTGGCGCCGAGCTCGGCGCCGAGCTCGCGGCATTTACCCAGTCGGCCGGGCCGAGCATTCATTTCGCGTAGCGTCGGCCTCCCCGCCGCCTCCCCGGCCGCCACCGCTTCCCCGGCTCCCGCCGCCTCCCCGGCCCGGCCGCCTCCCCGCCGCCTCCCCGGCTCCCGCCGCCTCCCCGACCCGGCCGCCTCCCCGGCTCCCGCCGCCTCCCCGGCCCGGCCGCCTCCCCGCCGCCTTCCCGGCCCCCGCCGCCTCCCCGCCGCCTTCCCGGCCGCCTCTCCGCCGCCTCACGGGCCCCCGCCGCCTCCCCGGCCCACGCCGCCTCCACGGCCGCCAGCGCCTCCCCGCCCGCCAGCGCCTCCCCGGCCCACGCCGCCTCCACGGCCGCCAGCGCCTCCCCGCCCGCCAGCGCTTCCCCAGCCCCCGCAAGCCTTCAAGGTGAATCTCTAGTATATTTAGGGTCTTGCGGATTATGATTCGTGGTTTTTATGCTCTAATTCTTAGGAATCGAGTTTACAATTTGGGTTTTTTTTGTGTGTATTGAATTGATTGCATAGAAATATGGTTGTTGCTGTAGGTCCAAACATGCCTGTGAAATGGAAAATTATGCTGTACTATATATGTTGGTGTAGATGTGAAAATTGAGTGGAAAATATAAGGTTTGTGTAAACGTGGAAATCACCAAATTTGTATTGGTGTATTGGTAGCACACCTCACCAAATCTGGAGCCTAGGATTACATGTCTAGTTTGCTCCAAAAAGGTGACTGATTTATTGGGGCTGTAGCAAGCTTGCTAATTTGGGGATTCCAAGAGTGGCCTGATGCTTTCTGTGGATGAATTGCAGCAATAGTGAGATATGGATGATTTGGGGATTTTTTTCTACATATGTTACACACTGTCGCTTAATGTTTTAGACTTTTGGTGTGATTAATACAATATCTAGATAAATATTGGTGGTTCTGTTTGACTAAAAAAAAGACAATGTAGGCTGCATATTATAACTGAAAATCTCATGTGACTATATTTGGATCCTATTAGATATATAGATGTTTGAATGGGAAAGGGTTCATTTAGATATTTTATTGCTTAAACAAGTATGCATGTGATTTATCCAAAATTTCGCTTAAAGGTATTAAGTTTGGTTTTGTGTATGAACTAGATGGACAACCTAGTGACCCTATATCATGGAGGCAGTGTGACAAGTGATGATTATGGAAATGTTCAATTTGTTGAAATGCAAAGGGTGCCTCTGATATTCGGTGATCGGCCGTCGTTTAGTGAGTTGGTTGCTAGGGCTCGGGAGAAGCTACATTGTCATGCAAACGAGGAGAGCATCACAGTTGAGGGGTTACTTCACTTCGGTTCGAAAGACCTAGTTCTCAGGCGGTTGATCTTAATTGGTTCAGAGGATGAGTGGGACAAATATGTCAAATTGGTTATGAGGAATGAGTTAAAATGTTTGGACGTTGTTTTGCGGAAGGTGTCCATTGATCCCACCCCTCACGGTTATTCACCAGAACTAGGTGATCAGGCACCCTTTGACCCTCCGTTACCGGATCTTGCGGTGGATGTGGAAGAAGTGCCTGAGGTGCCCGATGCTCTATCTTCCCCGAACGAGGTTCAGATTTCTCAACCAGTTCGAGTTGAATGTCGGACTGATGATGTCGTGGCGGCCCCTCAGGAGATGGGATTGACCCAGAATCAGCCCAGTAAGTGTCGAGCAACACTTTAGCCTTTTCCCGTCATTCCTTTGTTTTGTCTCAATCCCATCGTTGTCGTGATTATGATGCAGGAAACATTCCTGGTAATGTGGTTGTTCCTCCCGTTGCTCCATCTGGCAACGTTGAAGAAGTCTGCAGGGACTCCAACAGTGTGGATGTTCAAATTGTGGATGATCTGGAGCCTTACGAGATCGCAAGGGCCGTTGATTCTGATGATGACCGCCCTTTTGGAGAGCTGACCGAAAGTGATATTGAGCTGATCAGGCGTTATTGCCCTGGCCGGGATCCATCAGTTCATGAATTCAGCGATCTTAGGCATTCTCATGGGGCTTATGCAGAAGGAAGGGATGACGAGTTGCTAGATGCTCCTGAGGCCGGGTCAAGCATGACAATTGAGAAGGGCATGGTGTTTGAGGACTTGTCTGCATTGAAAAGGTGGCTGCAGGAGTATTCAGTGATCCGTAAAAGGCCATTCAAGGTGAGACATTCTTATGTGGAGCGGAGGTACACAGTTGTGTGCGAGAAGGAGACATGTGAATAGAGGGTTTGTGCTAGCAAACAGAAGGACACGGGAAAGTTCAAGATCACAAAAATCGTTGGCCCACACACTTGCGCCGAAGCAGAGCTCAAACAGAAGCATCGGCAGTTGACCTCTACCATTATTGCCAAGTCACTGTGTCACATAGTAAAGGGAGAACCCAATATGAAGGTGAAGACACTTGCTGGGATTGTTAAGGAGAAATTTGGATACGAGATAAGGTATGGAAAAGCATGGAGGGCAAAGCAACGCATCTGGAAGATGATATATGGGGACTGGGAAGATGGGTACCTGCAGTTGCCAGCACTCTTCAATGCAATCAAAGCGGTTAATCCAGGCATGCATTATGAGTACGTCCCGAAACCAAACGAATGGACTCAAGATGGGATGCAGATATTCTTCCGTGCTTTCTGGTGCTTTGCTCAGTCCATCGAGGCCTTTCGGCATTGTCGTCCCGTCTTCGCTATTGACGGTACGTTTCTTCTTGGCAAGTACCAGGGCACACTTCTGATAGCCATTTCCTGTGACGCAGACAACGCGTTGGTTCCTTTGGCGTTTGCTTTGGTTGAGAGGGAGAACAAAGACAGCTGGGGATGGTTCTTGCGGCTCGTTCGGATGCGTACCTTCCTAGAGGTAAGCTTCGACAAAGCCACTCACAAAATTAGTACCTAATATCTTCGTGTCTTGTTGGTTAACAAAATGTTGGATGCCAGAGGCTCGCAGATCGGCTACGTCGTGCGGCTGGTCGTTGTGGTTGCAGCACAGGCGCGGCGAGGGACGTAGACGTGCCTTCGACACGACTTGCAGACCCGACGCGGCGAGGGTCGTACACGGGACAGAGCTCGTCCCCCACAAGGAGCGACACTTTCCCGTCCCAGGGCGGCGAGGACGAGGACGACGACGAAGTGGAGCAGACTTACGATGAGATAGGCCCGTCTCAGCTCGTAGACGCTCCTTCGACTCAGCCTACACAGCCCGTACGACGCAGACGCCGCCGCGAGCCTAGCCGTTACACTCCAGGCACCGACGCCCTTGGTAAGGGTAAGGGTAAGGCTAGGAGGCAGTGATACTTATGTGTAGGCTTGTGGTTGGGCTTAAAAGTCGTTGTATATATTTTGTAATGAGCTAGGAGGCACTTGGTAAGTGGTTGGACTGAGATGTGTTTGTAATGAGCTAGTTGTTATATATATGTGTTTATGTTATATTCATTGTGCTTTTGTAATTTTTGTGAGGTTGTTCAAGTGCTTTTGTATTTTTTGTGAGGTTTTTCAAGTGCTTGATGGTTTGATGTTCACAGATGGTTTGCAGTATAAAAGGGTTGCTCTAAGTTTTTTATTACGACGGCATACAACCAACCAACCAACACACCAACGAATAAAACAACTAAAATACAACACAACCGTACATAAAACATTACCAAAGTAGCTTGACGACAACATAGCATAAAACATTACCAACACACACGAGCAGAACCTCCAGCACTATAACTTGAGGATAACAATAATCACAAATAGTACACCTAACAATTTAATTCAACACAACAGTCATACCGCCACAGCATCAACACATCAACATGGAGAATTGCTGAATGCCATAATCCTCGTTACCTAAATGCCAAACGAGCCTCGTGGCACCCACATAGAGAATTGCTGAGGGGGCCGCCTCGGACATGGCTGGCCGTCGTGGTAGTGGCATGCACATATGCAGCTCGGGTTCGCGCAGCAACATGTGGGATCATAAGAGCTTCCTATATTCACGACCTCCTCGTTGCCCCTCTCGCGTTGCATCTGTTCGCGGAGGTCGTTGTTCTCCTCAGTGAGATTCTCCATTCGGTACTCCAAGTCCCATATTCGAGCCCATAATGTATCCACATAACGATCAACATACCGTTCATGAGGAGGGTCGATCCAGCGGGAGAAGTCGCATTTGGCCATCTGCACAAAAAAGTACGGTAAACTTCGAGGGTCCATAAGCAATAAAAAATGAAATATTACTAATTTGTACCCCGGAGCGCGAGCATCGGAAGAAACGTCGCCCGCCATCGTTCGGGGAATCCAAGATCTGGACAACCGCGTACTCATTGTGTCTGCATTTCGGCCACGGTGGTTGAGCACGCCGGCTTGGTATCAATCGGTACTGCGGACCGAACATATCCCTCGTTTCTAAGGGAATCTCATCCTTCGGTGACCCAAATCCCACTGGCCCCTCGGCTTCAGACATGGTATGTTTCACCACGAAAGAGAGGGTACTACTTTCTTCGATTCACAATGTCATGGGACCCCAACCGTGCTACTTATAGCAAAACGGGGCAGCTTAATGCAGTGACCACCAAAAAAAGAGGCTTTTGCTCAGTGACATGACAAAACGGGGCAGCATATGTCAGCTTTGCGCAGTGACGGAGTAGGCCTTTAGCCTGTACACATATAGGGCGTAGGTCTTTAGCCTTTACAGGAGTAGGTCTGTAGGCCTGTACACATATAAGGGTGTAGGTCTTTAGCCTTTACAGGAGTAGGCCTGTAGGCCTGTACACATATAGGGGTGTAGGTCTTTGAAAAGGCTACGAACTATGAATTTATTACGAGACTATAGTCTCTGAAAAGCCTACATAGGGCCATTTATTACTACACTACAATCCAGGGAAAGCGAAAAGATCCTCTCCATGGACTATGCCCACTGCACCGATAACCTGCCTATATGAATGCCTCATATGTCTTCCATACCACATCTCATCCTCAAGACATCACAATACTACCACACAACAATGTCTTCTTGGAAGTCCGACCCATTTGGAGTGCCGGAGTGGCATGAGCGCCCGAAGTGCCATTGCGGCTTTAGGACGATGTTGGGAGTCTGGACGGATCGACTACAACGAGCCAAATACGGCCGTAGGTTCTTCAAGTGTCCAGACCTGGATGACGACTTCGTGGTAACGACCACAACTAAATCATTTGTTTCTCGGTACCGTTTTTCAACTTGATCCATGACATCTACCACGACACACATAGGCTTGCAGGTTCATCGAATGGGTGGATCGGGTGTCGCCGGCATGGCCAGATAACCGGGCAGTGGAGGTAGAAAACAAAGGACAATACTTTGTCAAGATGACTCAGGCTCGCGAGGTGGAACGACAGATGTGGCTTGAGCAAGAGCGCCGTGTGAGGGTGGACCAAATCCGTCTGCAGGGCAAGGAGGATGAGCTGCAAAGGAGGAAGGAGAAGTTAAGTCTGCGTGAAGCAGCCATCAAGCGTCAGGAGGAAGAGCTTCAAGCTCGTGAGGCGGCTCTCAAGACCAAGAGTGACAGGAAGAAGGATGCAGCGGAGCCATCTTCAGGGCGCGACAGAAAGGGGAAACAACCACGCTACACCCAGTAGACAAGATGTAATAGACCCACGCTATCTACGGTCTATGTAATCCTATTATTATGCACTGTATTGTGTTTGCCTAGCTGTATCGACTGCACTTGAGACTACCGGTATGACAGTGTTGCGTATCGGTGCTTCACACAACTACAATTTAAGAGAGTGCATAATGTTGCCTACCCATGCTTGCTCCAAAGAATGTCTACATAATGGATTAGTCTGCATTTAGAAAAGAACTGGGAAATCATGACTACTTAGTTCAAAATTGTAAATCATTACATGGAAATTTCACATTTTCAAGCACATAAATGTCTGCAAAAAAAATAACAAGACATAAAACTATATCCTCAACTTCGCAGATTATACCATGTGATTTGAGATATCAACATAATCACTTATGGGCTAATGGGGTTCTTACCTAGCCCCATTTTAGCTCTTTTGAATTCCATGAATAAGCAACACCATTATCCACTTCTCTAACAATTAGTGTTTGACCATCGGAGTTCACTGCTTAGGAAAAAAGTTACAAACATCATTACCATACTAGCACCCGAAATTTCCAGATTGAACACAACACCATCAAAAAATGTAGAAGAAAATTGTGTTTCACACAGTTCATCAATTTTCTGAATGTTTCCAAAGCTACGGATTATTTTGAAGGCGCCGAGCTGAAGCGCCACCG
Organism: Dendrocalamus latiflorus; assembly: GCA_017311315.1. Taxonomy (NCBI): domain Eukaryota; kingdom Viridiplantae; phylum Streptophyta; class Magnoliopsida; order Poales; family Poaceae; genus Dendrocalamus; species Dendrocalamus latiflorus. The sequence goes on from CM029634.1 coordinate 30,170,934, forward strand.
GTCACGGCGGCAATTCTGAATTTTCACAGCTCGGCGCCGTGAGTCATGGCGCCGAGCTCGGCGCCGTGACTGGTGGCGCCGAGCTAGGCGCCACCAGCCACGGCGCCGAGCTCCTGCCACGTCGGCGCCACGCGGGCCGGCACGCTGGAGCGGGCCTCGCACCTCGGCGCCGTGGTCCACGGCGCCGAGACGTTTTACCTCGGCGCCGTGGTCCACGGCGCCGAGCTCAGGGTCCAAAAACGGAATTAAAACTACTAGGGGTCTAAATGTGAATATTTTTCAAAAAAAAAGGTTAAAATAGAAAAATTTCGGGCGTATCGGCTTCGTTCTATTCACCGAATTTTTTTTTGTATTTTAGCCCTTTTTTTGAAAAATGTTCACATTTAGACCCCTGATAGTTTTAATTCCGTTTTTGGACCCAGAGCTCGGAGCCGTGACCCACGGCGCCGAGGTAACACGTCTCGGCGCCGTGGTCCACGGCTCCGAGGTCCCAGGCCCGCACCAGCGTGGCGGCCTGCGTGGCGCCGACGTGGCAGGACCTCGGAGCCGTGTATCGTGGCGCCGAGCTCGGCGCCGTGAATCGTGGCGTCGTGGATCTTGGCGCCGAGCATGCGGCTTCAGAACACGGCACCGAGCACGCGGCCGTTCATTTGCATCCGTCCCGCTCCCCGCCGCCTCCCCTCCCCGCACGCGCCTCCTCCCCGCCGCGGCCGCCCGGCTCCCCTCCTCGACCGCCGACCCGTCGGACGACCTCACCGCCGCGGCCGCTCGCCTCCCCTCCTCGACCTCCTCGGCCGCCCGTCCGACGTCGTCCCCGCCCGGCCGTCGTCCCCGCCGCGGCCGTCGTCCCCGCCGCGGCCGCGGCCGTCGTTCCCGCGCGGCCGTCCTCCCCGCCAAGGCCGTCGTCCCCGCCCGGTCGTCCTCCCCGCGCGGCCGTCCTCCCCGCCACAGAGCGACCGCTACAAGTGCCTCAAGGTGACGACTTCTCCAAAATGTTCGTTGTAGTTTCGTAATCTTGCGCGGAGCTTAGAATTTTTTTAGCTAGCTATGAATGTGTGATGCTTAGGTTGTAGTTTGGGCAATGGTGCCGAAGAATGGAATGATTGTATGGAGTATTGGAGTCGGCAATATGGCTCGCTATAAGACAAGTTGATTCTTTTGCGACAAGAGGACTAGTGCTATCGAAATGTGTTGTGTTGCTGTGATGTTCTAGGCTATAAATACGGGAGGTAGTATTACCTTGTTCGTAGTTTTGGATTTGGAGAGTATTGTAGTATTACCTTGTTACAGCGCGCCTCAATTCTGTAGCCTATTTCGATTAAAGATACTTATTAGTTTGGTTTTCTGTATGTTCTAGATGGACAACTTAGTTACCCTATATCATGGAGGCACTGTGACAAGTGATGATTATGGAAATGTTCAATTTGTTGAAATGCAAAGGGTGCCTCTAATATTCAGTGAACGGCCGTCGTTCAGTGAGTTGGTTGCTAGGGCCCGGGAGGAGCTATATTGTCATGCAAACGAGGAGAGCATCACAGTTGAGGGGTTACTTCACTTCGGTTCGAAAGACACAATTCTAAGGCGGTTGATCTTAATTGGTTGTGAAGATCAGTGGGACAAATATGTCAAATTGGTTATGAGGAATGAGTTCCAATGTTTGGACCTTGTTGTGCGGAAGGTCTCCATTGATCCCACCCCTCACGGTTATTCACCAGAACTAGGTGATCAGGCACCCTTTGACCCTCCGTTACCCGACGTTGCGGTGGATGTGGAAGAAGTGCCTGAAGTGCCCGATGCTCAATCTGCCCCGAACGAGGTTCAGATTTCTCAACCAGTTCGAGTTGAATGTCGGACTGACGATGTCTTGGCAGCCCCTCAGGAGATCCCTTTTACCCAGAATCATCCCAGTAAGTGCCGAGCAACACTTTAGCCTTTTCCCGTCAGTCTATTCTTTTGTCTCAATCCCATCGGTTTCGTGCTTCTGATGCAGGAGACATTCCTGATAATGTGGGTGTTCCTCCTGTTGCTCCATCTGGCAACGTTGAAGAAGTCTGCAGGGACTCTAACAGTGTGGATGTTCAAATTGTGGATGATCTGGAGCCTTACGAGATCGCTAGGGCCGTTGATTCTGATGATGACCGCCCTTTTGGAGAGCTGACCGAAAGTGATATTGAGCTGATCAGGCGTTATTGCCCTGGCCGGGATCCATTAGTTCATGAATTCAGCGATCTTAGGCATTCCCATGGGGCTTATGCCGAAGGAAGGGATGACGAGCTGCTAGATGCTCCTGAGGCCGGGTCAAGCATGACAATTGAGAAGGGCATGGTGTTTGAGGACTTGTCTGCATTGAAAAGGTGGATGCAGGAGTATTCAGTGATTCGTAAAAGGCCATTCAAGGTGAGACATTCTTATGTGGAGCGGAGGTACACAGTTGTGTGCGAGAAGGAAACATGTGAATGGAGGGTTTGTGCTAGGAAACAAAAGGACACGGGAAAGTTCAAGATCACAAGAATCGTTGGCCCACACACTTGTGCCGAAGCAGAGCTCAAACAGAAGCATCGGCAGTTGACCTCTACCATTATTGCCAAGTCACTGTGTCACATAGTAAAGGGAGAACCCAATATGAAGGTGAAGACACTTGCTGGGATTGTTAAGGAGAAATTTGGATACGACATAAGGTATGGCAAAGCATGGAGGGCAAAGCAACGCATCTGGAAGATGATATATGGGGACTGGGAAGATGGGTACTTGCAGTTGCCAGCACTCTTCAATGCAATCAAAGCGGTTAATCCAGGCATGCATTATGAGTACGTCCCGAAACCAAACGAATGGACTCAAGATGGGATGCAGATATTCTTCCGTGCTTTCTGGTGCTTTGCTCAGTCCATCGAGGCCTTTCGGCATTGCTGTCCCGTCTTCTCAATCGACGGTACGTTTCTTCTTGGCAAGTACCAGGGCACACTTCTGATAGCCATTTCCTGTGACGCAGACAACGCGTTGGTTCCTTTGGCGTTTGCTTTGGTTGAGAGGGAGAACAAAGACAGCTGGGGATGGTTCTTGCGGCTCGTTCGGAGGCACGTGGTCGGCCCTGATAGGGAGGTTGGTGTCATATCTGATAGACACCAGGGCATACTTGCTGCCATCCAGACCGCAGGCGAAGACTCCAGGCCAGGGCGCCAGTCCGCCAGGTCAGTAATGCTACTTCCTTTTACTTTGCAGACTAGAGACCACTAGATATTAATAGGAGCTCGATGGCAGTGGATCAGATTAATAGAGCACGAGGGGCGGCGACTCGATGATGATCCACGGTGACCCGACGGCAGCTTCACGGCGATTTCCTTTGGTGAGTCATGAAGGTTGCCTCCCCTGTAATCCCCGATGCCATATCTGACCTCTCTCCATGCGTCTCCCCCATATCCCTGCCACCGCATGGGTCTGGTCTTGACGGCCGCTGCTGAATTCACTGCACGCTTGACTGCCTGCCTATCGCTACGTACGATGAATGCCGTCCATGGTGACCAGCAAAGGGAGTGCCAAGGTTACTACTTTCTATTGTTTATGATTTGGCCACCCAAAAGTAGAAGCAAAAGGAAAATATGAGCTAGAGCAGATGGTGCATGTGCAAGACTTCAGTCTTATATGCCCACAACTTGCTTGAGGAAATGATTAAATCGTTGTAGAGTTTAGCCTTTAGAATTATTGGTTGCACTGTTAGTATGATTCATTCAGTATTCTATCTTTTGTTGGTGAAACTAAAATCAAGGCTAAACTGTGCATTGGTGCAAGAAGTGCATGCTCTTGGGATGAACAGGCAGTTGTCTCTTACTCCATCTCCTCTCTCCATTTTACGCCTCAATATGCTTAATTGTCTCTTACTCCATCTCCTATCTCCATTTTCCGCCTCAATATGCTTACTCCTAAATGGTTGAATATGTAGGTTTGGGGAACTATTAGCAGCAGATATTGAAGAAGCAAACTTCTCGTACCTGGTTTGATCGTTTCTCCTCTGTTGTCACTGCAGCTGGTTTCTCGGCCAGTGCTCATGATCCTGCTCTTTTTATCCACACTTCATCTCGTGGTCGGACGGTTCTCCTTTTGTATGTTGATGATATGATCATTACTGAGATGATTCTCAGTATATCACTTTTGTTAAGAAGCGTCTTCATGAGCAGTTTCTTATGTCTGATCTGGGTCCTCTTCGCTACTTTCTTGGTATTGAGGTTATTTCTACTCCTGAGGGTTTCTATTTGTCCTAAGAAAAGTATATCCAGAATCTTCTTGATCGTGCCTCTCTTACTGATCAGTGCACAGCTAAGACTCCCATAGAGCTTAATGTTCATCTTCGTCCCACTGATGGTGAGCCTCTTGCTGATTCTACTCGCTATCGTCATCTTGTTGGGAGCCTTGTTTATCTTAGTGTCGCTCGTCCTGACATTTTGTACCCTGTGCATATCTTGAGTCAGTTTGTTTCTGCTCCCACTCAGCTCCACAATAGTTATCTTCTTCGTGTTCTACGATATATTCGTGGAACTATCTCTCGTCGTCTCTTTTTCCCTCGCTCCAGCTCTTTACAGCTCCAGGCATATTCTGATGCCACCTGGGCTAGTGATCCCTCTGATCGCCAATCTCTATTTGTTTATTGCGTTTTTCTTGGTGGTTCTTTCATTGCTTGGAAGACTAAAAAGCAGACAGCAGTTTCTCGTTCGAGTGCTGAGACTGAGTTGCGAGCTATGGTTTTGTTGATTGCGGAGGTTACTTGGCTACGGTGGTTACTTGAGGACTTTGGTGTTTCTGTTTCTGCACCGACTCCTCTTTTGTCTGACAGTACAGGTGCTATTAGCATTGCTAAAGATCTAGTGAAGCATGAGTTTATGAAGCATATTGATGTTGATGCTTCCTACATGCGGACACAAGTGCAGGACCAGGTTGTTGCTCTTCAGTATGTGTCTTCTGAGTTTCAGTTGGCAGACTTTTTCACAAGGCACAAACCAGGGCCCAGCACAGTTTTCACCTCTTCAAACTTCATGTTGTTGATCCACCATAAGTTTGAGGGGGTGTTAGATATGTATTACATAGCTGTGTATTTACCCTATTGTATGAGGGGTTTTCTGCATAAATGCCAGACCTGTACATGTATATATATTGGTATATTGGCCTCATGATGAATACAAGTGTTATTCTAACACATGGCATGCTATTCCATTCTATACTCGAGTAATTCATTACGTGCCTTCTGTTCTGGCCGGATGGCAGATTGGCAGGCCACTCGTGTGTGTCGGGCGGCCCGGCGTTGCATTAGAATAAATATAAATTGTTCAATCTTTAAAATTTATAATTTAGATTAGTTAGAAATTAGTTATACTACTATTATATTACTAGTAGTAGAATTAATAAAGAGGTAAAATTATAAATGTTGCACATGTCCATCACACAGCCATGCTCCTCTAGGTCCAGCGTCGTTTTGAGCTCACAGAAACGGACTCCCATCTAGCAGTATCCTGATTCATGAACTAGCCCACCCTACCTATTCAAGTTCAACAAGAGTTATCAATCATGTATAATACATGGCGCTAAAACATGATCATCCGATAAGTAGATGAATGCACTTACCTGGCATTAGGTAAAATGTCCTTGTCCCTGAACAATCTCAGTCTCTGGAGAACAAGTGTCTCGATGATGGCAGGGTCACCTTGGTGCTTGCAGCAGTCAACAACGCCATGGCAGTCCGATCGTCCTCACCTTGTTCCTTGTATGCATTGATGAAGTGGATTGCCATGAAAGGAGGCACCTCGGCGCTCGCCACCTACAAGAACAACAAATCATCACCTAGCTGGGAGCACTCACAAGAACAATGGAAGTGTGGTGGATTACTGCATTCTAAAAACACAACAAAGATGTGGACTCACAGTCTTGCCGATGGACTTGCACATGACGTGCACGTAACTCCCGGGTGTGGGGAGCAAATCAAAGGCATAGAGCTAGACCAGCTCGGACTTGAGCAAGCTTGTCGGCGAGTACCGGAGCGGAATCTTGGGCACGACAACATAGTTCTCGGTGACGGCGAACGAGTGTATCCACCCGGCGTCTGCCTGCCATGGTGTGGGAAAACGAAAGTCTATACAAACCTTTATAAATCAACAGTCAAATTTTATTTCTACTATTAGTATAATGTACTGTACTATATGTACCATACGGTGTGTACTACGGGAGATGTTGCAGTTTTCGGTCATAGCGATTAACATGTAGAAACACCTCATTCATGCACTCACCTGTGAACGTATTGTGTCCATGTAGCCCTCCATTGCTACAGCTAGTGCCAGCTGATTCTGTTTCCATTGGAGGCCTTCAACTGATACTGTCAGCTTTGCATATGCGATTATCCTTGTTAGAACAGTCTTGCATATGCACTTGACATACACCGAAAAGGTGGGCCTGTTCTTTACCTTAAAAGCTGGTGGTTTTTGATTTTTACTATAGTACCTAACTTTCAAACGGAGTATTTTTCTTAAGACGGGGTCTACAAGTTAAATGATCTACACGTTAAAAGCCTAACATCTGTACCAGCCAAAATCGCAAGTGAGTATATGTCTCTCCGTAATCTGTATCGTAAACAGCTAAAAGCTAAAAATTTCAGCTAAAAGCCATAAGCCGCAGCCGAAAAGAAAAGAGTCGGTGTATAGTGTGTACACTGGGTACTGGAAAGATATGCTTGGAGACCGGATGTTGTGGAGTGCGTTTGGACTTCGAGATGGCCGGTTCAGGTTGGGTCCTCTTCTCTTCTCTTCTCCCAGGTTGTACTGCTGCCTGCTGGGCATCTGCAGGGCAAGCCCCCGAGTTTCCTGACACACCCCTAGGCCAGCGCCCTCTCTGAATTTTCCATACGCAAAAGACGCATGGTGCCTTTCATTCTTGTTAATTTCATTGCGTTAGTGCATCCGGCCGGGGCCCTCCTGACATGATTAAGTACAACAAGTGGTGTTCTTTGTTTATTTCATTTTGCGATCATGCATGCAGCTGGATATGAAAACCTCCTGACTGATATGATTAACACATCTCAGCATGATTGGTTCGTTGCTGCAAATGGATATAAACAAAGCATCATTATCATTCTCAGATGATACTTGATGTGAAAGGCATTTCTCACAGTAACAAGAAGTACTAGCAGTTTGTTCACGAAAGCACAATACCTGCCCTTATTCTGGACGATAATATAGTAGCATTTTCTAAGGCTCTGCCACCAGTAAAACACAGAGAGAAAATTGAAAACAATGCTTAGCAACTCAGCTTCCTCCTAGGGACATTTAACAACACCTTTTCTGGAGACATTTTGCCTGCAACAATGAAAAGCATATCATCATCACCATCTACACTGTTTATCATTTCTGAAACATTTCAGGTTCTCCAGGCACATCGCAACGTCTTTTGATGGCCGGAGAAAGTAGTAGTTGGACCTGAAAGAATCTCTTTATGACCATGTTTGTTTCAGCTTTTTCTTTGACTTAAAAGTAGAAAGTCAAAGCCTAAACAGAAGGCGGCCTTTTAATATAGAATTTTGATTGTATTGAAAATGTTGACCATGAATTGAGAATTTTTGGTATTCCTAGATGAATTGAGAATTTTTGGTATTCAGTTCTAATGATTGCTCTGTGTTCATTGAGATCATGTTCAAACAACTGATGACATTCAAATCTTTCTTAGCTATTTGAATAAGGGTATTTTGAACATTTCATGATTAAGACAAATTAGCAAACACCTTGGCTTGGCTTAAAAGCAAACTGCTTGTAAACTTTTAAGCTTGAACAAATAGGGCCATACCTTTTCGACAAAACTAGGCAGCCTGTCTACCACATCACAAGCCAGAACCGGCCTATTACATACAGAAAGACTGCACACACATCAAACAATCTAATAGCCCGCTCATTTCAGCTGACAAAAGTGGCTTATGATTAAAATTACACTGTAGCTAGTTGGAATTACACTGTAACTGATGGTGACTGATTTGGCTTAATTAAATTAAAAAAAAATAAAAATAGAAAAAATAGGTTAGCCAATCATGGACAATGCAAACGAATGCAGGGAAAAAGCATCAGCAAAAAAGCTCAAAAAAGCCAAAATAAAAAATAAAAAATGAAATTTAGGAATAGGAAAAAAATAAGCCAGAAACTAGAAACTCATGCTGAAATGAGCAGCGCCCTAAACACATAGCCTAAGGATAGGAGACAATAATTAGAATGCATGATAAGAGTTGTAGTCCACCGGTTGGCAAGACAAATGCACAAGCCTGCTCAAATGGTAGCTTACAGAGCTGAATAGCTGGTACTGCTAGTCTTGTATTCTAGTCCAGAAAGATGGTTAATATTGTGAGGAACTTTGGCCGATCAACATGTCTGAGCTCACACACAAACACATACGAAGTTGGAAACACAAAACACGAACATAAGAGTTTTTGCGCTGCTGGAAATTGGGTAGCTTTTTTCTGCTGTATTAGACTGCTATTTAAAAGAAATCCTAGTCTAACTCTGGTAGTTAAGTCACCCTTATTATGAGCCAATACCAGCACGATCCCACAAACCCAGACCATGCCGCACACAATATTAACAGACAATGAAAAGTGCGCTCTTGCGTGGACCGAGCACGCATCGAACAACTGCTATAATGATTCCATGACAACAACAACAACTACTGCTACAGTGATCTTTCAACCACATCCACTATAGCCACTACAGTAACTATATGACCATGACGCTACAGTAACTCTACGACTTCGACCATGGTGAGCGTGCTGGATTATTCAACATTCGCCCCCTAATTCTTACTGCGTTTACCTGTGATCTCGACGATGCCAATCCTTGCGCGCTAGTCCTGGAACTTGACGCTCTCGAGCGGCTTCGTGAGAATGTTCGTGTGCTGCTCCACTGTGCGAGTATGCTCGAGGATGATTTTCCCTCCATCAACACACTCCCGGATGAAGTGAAAGCGAGTGTTGATGTGCTTGCTCTGGTCATGGAAGATAGGATTCTTGGTTAAAGCAATAGCGGACTTGTTGTCCACCTTGAGCTCTGGTGCATTAGGCTCTATGCGATGTACTCCATCTCGCCGGATGACAGCACCACCACCCTCTGCTTTTGCAACTATTGGATGATGGGGTTGCTTCCGAGAAAGAAGACCACTCCAGTGGTGGTTCTATGGTTGTCGACATCGCCGGCCATGTCGCTATCACTGAATCCTAATAGTAGTGACCGACTATCTCTCTTCATCATATAGCAGATGCCATGGTTGCGCATTTCGGTGATGTAGTGCAGTATATGCTTGACCGTGACCAGGTTGTCTTCATACAGTTCCTCCATGAACTGACTTGTGTAGCCCATCGCATAGGCTATACTCGGTCGCGTATTCACTAAATACCGGAGGTTACCAATAATACTCTGCTACTGGGTGGCATTTATCAGCTGGTAGGAGCTCAATTTGCTCAACTTCAATCGAGCTTCCATCGGCACTTGCTATTGCAGTCCTCCATGTCGCTCTTCTCGAGCACCTTGAGCTCATAGGCCGATTGATACAAGGAGATGCCACTTTTTCTTCATCTCAGCCTTGAACGTGTGAATGTCGATGACTTCAGTGTCTGTGATGATCCGGTCGTCAACATACACTTAGACAATCAGCCGATGCGCTATATCCCCATGTGTGTATACAGTATGCTTGGAGACGCTCTTGTGAAACCCCAGCATCGACAAACTGGCATCGAGCTTGGCATTCCATGCTTTGGGTGCTTAGCGAAGGCCGTAGAGTGCCTTTCGGAGCCGGAGCACCTTGCGCTCACTGTTGTGTTGTCGATGACGAACCCAGGAGGCTGGGTCACATACACCTCTTTTATCAAGTCACTGTTAAGGAACATGGACTTGACATCCATGTGTTGGACTTGCCACCCCTCGTGCGCCACCACAACAAGCAGCAACCAGACTGACTCCATGCGTGCCATAGGAGAAAATACTTCCTCGAAGTCGATACCAACCCGCTATACATAGCCCTTCATGACCAGCATGCCTTGTACTTGGTGATGGCACCGTGTTCATCGTGCTTTACCTTGTAGACCCACTTGAGCCTAATGGGTCGGTGGCCAGTAGGGAGATCAATGAGCTCCCAAATGCTGTTGTCCTCGGTTGACTTAATCTTCTTGAGCATCGCCTTGCGCCAGCACTCGTGTTGCTCTATTTCACCAAAGGATGCTGGTTCATTGGGTGTGGTGAATAGCAGCCCAATAGAGTCAAGGTCGCGTGGTGCAAAACCACGGGGTGAAACCAGCCCGATGACGTTGTCGATGGTACGGGGTCGAAGTGGTGCATTATCATGGTCAGCGTCAAGTACCTCTCCCGGATTGGTTGGTGGTGAGGCAAACTCCATTGAGCCCGATGTTACATGTGTCGCTGCATCTGCTCTTGGTATCACTGTGTTGCCAGAGCGTGCACTAGCGGGCATGCGTGGCAAATCCTGGTCTCTGTTCGTGCCACTAATCCCTATTGTTCCTGGTTCATATACTATAGTGTACTCCATGGTGAAAGGGTCTTGTCCACTCACCATACCTTCTTCACCATGAGCTCGCTAGTCACACTACGTTGTTTCATCGAAGACAACATCATGTGTCATGTGCACATGCTGGGTGACTGGGCCATACACACGGTACGCCTTGGACCTGGGCTCGTACCCAATGAAGATCATCGGCGTGCTTTGGTCATCCAAATTCTTCAAGTGCAGCTTCGAGCTCCTGACATGCGCTACACAGCCGAAGGTGCGAACGAAGTGCACCGCTGGCTACTCGCCATGCCAAGCCTCGTACGGCGTCTTCCTATCAATGCTTCATGTTGGTGCATGGTTGAGGATGAAATGGCGGTGGAGATGGATTCACCCCAGAACCTCCTAGGGAGACCCTTCGCCTTCATCATGCCCTGCACCATGGCGACCACCGTCTGGTTGCGACGCCCAACAACCCCATTTGCTGTGGGGAATAAGGGGCTGTGAGCTGCCGCTGCACACCATGCTCAGTGCAGTACTTGCTGAATTCCACCAACGTGAATTCCCCATCGCGGTCGGTTCAGAGCACCTTAAGCTTACGCCTTGACTCCACCTCCACCATGGCTTGAAAGTGCTTGATCGACGCTAGAGCTTGGTCCTTGCTTGCAAGGAGACTGAGCCACATGTTGCGTCTCAGGTCATCCACAAGCAGCAAGAAGTAGCTGTTGCTGCTCCGCGTCATAGGAGTAATCGGCCCAAAGAGATCGCTATGAACGAGGTCGAGGACATTCCGCATGCGGTACATTCCCTGCTCTGGGAAAGGGGCCTACCACTGTTTCCCAGGGAGGCAGCCGTCACAGCTTGATCCACCCGATCAATCTGTGTAGCCTTCATTTTCTTTGAAATTGGTTCATCTGAACCATGTCTATGACTTGTGGACCCCACATGTCAAAACCCTGTGTCATAGACTTAGCTCACGTAGACTTGTCAACCCTAGTCATGGACTTGGTACATGGAACAAGGGCCCATATATCAACTTAACAACCTTTTTCCTGAATTTTCCTTTATTCCAAAAATCCTAAAAGTTCCAGAGGGCCCGCATGTCTGTTACTAGGGTTTTATTAATTAATTCTAAAGGGAATATTTCAAAGAATATTCTCTTTTCTCTCTTAATTTCTAGGAATTAATTTCTCGGTAAATCTTTCGAGAGCCCATTCTTCTCCGCCCGAACTCCCATGGACCCAATTCTTTTTCCTAAATTCATCTAAAATTGAGCTCTATATTTTGGTTCTAGTTTTGTAGTTTTTGGATATCATTTGGATTTTCATTTGAATTTATTTATATTTCGTTTGCTTTCTCTCTCGTTAGATAACATCTTCAAAATCCATAGTTGGTAACTGACTTAGACAATGTTGAACCTATTATTTTGAATCTATTATTTATTCTTTTATTTTAAGTTATCATGAATTGCTAATTTAATACAAACCTTTGTAACTGGTAGTTATCAACTAAATTTGATTAATCTCTCACTTGATAATTTGAATGCCATGATTCCATTATCATCATATGATAGGTAATTAATTAGTGATGCAATACTAGTATCTACTTGGCTTGTACGTTTAGTATGCTTAGCCATGCTTATAATACATTGGGCTTATCATCACATGCTAATTAATTAATTTTAACTTGAGGAGATATTAAATCGCGGTGGTCATCTACAATTATAAAATTTGTGTACTATGATATGGGTAGTGTCATTGGTATTGGTTACACAAAATAGTTTTCCCTTGGACGAATGATCATGCATTAAAGGGGCAAGTATGGTCAGCATTTTTGGGATGTGGATATTTCACCTGGGTACTATCTAAGGACTTAACTTTGTGTGCCATTGATATGAGCCTTACCGTACAACAATATATCTGGTGGCGAATTATTTTGTAATGTTTTAACCTTGGTTTCATCATTGAGATGATGTGGATGGTTAATTCATTTATAGGTAATTATCTGCATGGCGCGAGAGGGGTTTTTTTGGACTAGGTGGTTAATCTACTCAGTAGCAAAACCTTAGCAGGCATGATCAGCTTGAGATTAAGCATTGTAAAGGTCTTGTGATAATCACTTAGTCACACACCCAAGGAAGTTTGTATTGGCTGACATGGTGAGTTGATTATCTCTTGTGGGTAAAGTTGTGCAACCCCTGTAGAGTGTAAAACTATTCGAATAGCCATTTCCTTGATTATGGATAATGCTCGGTGATTTTTCACGAAGGGTAGAAATTTCATAAAAACCTGGTTGGTTTAAATTTGAGAAGTGAGTAGTTAGTTCACTGGTGGTTTATTACATGAATGGTTAGTCCACAAGTGGGTCATTAGGTGAACGGTTAGTTCATTTGTGGTTTACTCAAATCCTTTGACTTAATTACATATTACTTATTTTCAAAACTTGCTTTCTATCTATCTATCTATTTATTTAATCTAAATTGTTGCTTTTTGCAAAGTAACCACTCAGCCATCATTTGGTAAGCATTGCAGAACTATAATGCATTTTGTTACAAACAACTTATAGAGTACTTAATGTACTCACGGCTATATCCATATTTGCTCAGTTGCTGAAGAAGAGCCCTATCAGCCAGAGGTGCTTGAAGGAGGACTCTTCGATGACTTCTTAGAGTTGGACTTTGCTTCCCAGTCAATTGCCTGTTGGCATATCGAATAGCTACTATGCTTATCCTTATTCTTTTTTGCTGCTAGTTTTTAGTTAAAGCCCTTCAAGGTATTACTTGTAAGTTTGGCAATAAGGTCGCAACTCTAATAATCAATAATATTTGAGTACTTCTTAGTTAACCATGATCATGGTCAATATTCCATCTATGTTTTTATTGTGTGATCCTGAACTAGTACAGAATACACAGAGAGAGTCTGGAATTGCATATTTGGGTCTTGACAGAGGTGGTATCAGAGTTATATTGACTGTAGGACAAAGCCCTAGTTAGAATGGAAAAGCCTTAAAGACATATAAAAATAATGAAAATTAAATAATTGAAATCTTATGCTTCTTTGCTTTTTCCTATTCTTTCTTAGTGTCTTGATCTTGCCTCTATTTGAATTGTCAAACTTTTGCTAACCCCTTCCTGTCTTAAAATTTTGTGGATGTTGTTCTGCAATTCATTTGCCAACGATGAAAGTGGTTTTTGTGAGGAGTTGTGACTCATGCTCTAAGACTTGGGTTACACTCACTGTCCTCAGTTGCACGATTTCACTACCACTAGGAATGGTAGGGAGGTCTAGAGGGTTAGAATCACCATCTTCTCCGAGAGTGGACAGGACAGTTGCCATTATCGCTTCACAGTGGATCTGGAAACTTTCAAGCTGGGATGTCAAGAAGCTACCCGAGTAGCTCTCTCATGCTTGAGTTTCACTCATCACTGTCCGTTGGCTGGTACTCCTTATCACTACTTTCCCTATCGCAAGAAGGGAGAAGCATTTACACTACTACAAAATAAGCTATACTAGACGCATCATCATAGACGGTTCATGGGGAACCGTCTATGCTATTATTATCATATATGGTTTTACAAGCGTGACCGTTTACCATCTGTGATACACAACTATCACAGACGGTTCATGTTAATAACCGTCTGTGATAGTTTACAGATAGTTATTAACATGAAATGTCTATGATAGTTACAGACATCACAGACGATTCATGTTAATAACCATCTGTGATGGTTCACAAATGGTTATTAATATAAACCATCTGTGATAATTACAGATATTATAGACATTTATTAATACTAACCGTCTATGATAGTTCACAGATGGTCATTAATATGAACCGTCTGTGATAGTTGAGTATCACAGGCGGGTTATGGTTGAAATCATTGGTGATATTTATAATGAATGGGGCACAATCGTCTCCCCAATGTGTGCCTTCAATTGTTTCGGCTCCCCGATATGCGTCTCTTTGTCTCACACCCTGGGTGTATTAATTGTTGTATAAAAATGATGACTGCCACTGGAGATTAATCCCTACATCACTGATATATCCTATACAAGCACCTTACCGCCCGGCTATCTTTCTTATCTCTTAAGAAAGGGAAGAGGGCCTATGGGCTCAATTCGACTTGATTGTTGGCCTACGGGCTCAATTCGACTTGATTGTTTAGTCGGAGGGTATTCAAGAGACACTCGAACTAGCGCGTCAGTAGGTGGATGCATTTTAGGCTTTGTTCGCTGATGATCCCGAATCGTCTGATGTCGACCATGTCGCCTACGAAGTTTTGAAGGCAGAGATTGCATGCTACCTCCGCTACTAGAAAAATCTTTGAAGCAGTTTGCTATAGGTTTCTTCTTTTTTGTTATCTTTTATAAGAAGTAACAGGGCCACACTGTTTGGCCATAAAATCAAGCGGTTGAATTTGTATTTACTCTCTTATATGTATGTAAATGGTCTCGGTATAACGACATGATGGCATTACTGACGGGTAAAAAGCAAGTAAATAATACATATTTACTCCTAAGTCATTACTAAATTTGCATTTATACATATGAGAATGAATTTAGATTTTAAAACCATATTATCACATACGGTTCTAATTTAGAACCATCCATGATGTTCATTCACAGACAATTTTTAATGCGAACCATTTGTGATAATTATAATTCATAGACTATTCATAATAACAACCACCTATGAAATCTCCAATTATCATATACGATTATTAATGAGAACTATTTGTGATAATGGGATATGCTGCGTTATTAAATGCCTAGCTAGCAACCATTGATGGAGGCAGCCAGCTTTGGAGAGTTTGGTGAAAGCATACCACCTGCATATCTAGTTTGTAGGTCTATTTGTTCTTGGAGATTAGAGGTTAGTATTTGCTCCTAATTATATGTCCTGTAATTAAGAGAGATGATAGCTAGGTTTAGATATAGCTTAATTGGTAGTTTGCTCCAACTTAAGAATGTGTCACTACTCCTAGTTTACTTCAATATATTCTTGGTTGATATACATATTACTTCATGACACTAATTTGTTACATGCATAGCGTAGATGGACCGAAGTTGGATGCATGTTGAGAACCGTGTGAGTGAAGAGTACATTAATGGCGTATCTGCTTTTAGAAGAGTGGCCGAGTAGGATATATTGAAGAAGGGGATGGAATATATGTGTTGTCCGTGCATTGATTGCGATAATTTGAAGATCTTTACTAACTCAGCATAGATCGAAGCTCATTTTATTCGAAGGGGTTTCAAAAAGGGGTATACATGTTAGACCAATTACAGTGAAGACAAGATTATACAGGATGGTAACATCGTCGAGGGAGACAATGATATGCTAGTTGTGGACTGTGCTTTCGATGAGGATAGGTCGTATAATGACAATATGGATCAGATGCTATGTGATGTAGAAGGGAACTATAGTGAGAGAGAGTTTGGTAAATTCGAGGGCTTGATGGAGGACCGGGAGAAACCCTTGTTCCCGACCTGCAAGCTGCAATACACAAGGTTGTCATCTGTTCTTGAACTACTAACATTGAAGGTAAGCAATGGTTGGTCCGGCAAGAGTTTCACAATATCGTTAGGTCTTCTAGCGAACATCCTTCCAGAGAAAAATGTGTTGCCGAGAACCACCTACCAGCCAAGAAGGTTCTTTGTCCATTGAGAATGGAAGTAGAAAGAATATATGTATGTTTGAATGATTGTATCCTCTACCATAAAAAGTATACAAAATTACATGTTTGTTCGGTGTGCAAAGTTTCCCGATACAAGCATAAGAATGACTCCGATGATAGCGAGGGCATCGAGGTGAAGTAAGGACCTCCTGCTAAGATGTTGTGGTATCTACTAATAATTCCCCATCTGAAGCATTTATTTGTGAATTAAAAGGACGTAAGATTGCTGCGTTGGCACTCAGATGAGCGTAAGAAAGATGGAATAATAAAACACATTGCTGATTCTACCTAGTGAAGGAACATCAATAGGATGTTTGTAGACTTCGCTGTGGAACCAAGGAATATAAGGTTTGGGCTGAGTACAAATGAAATGAATCCTTTCAGTAACATAAGCAGCCAACATAGCACCTGGCTTGTGAATATATGCATGCACAACCTTCCTCCTTGGCTGTGTATGAAGCGGAAATACATTTTAATGTCACTACTTTTCCAAAGGCCGAAGCAACCTAGGATCGATATTGATGTGTATGTAGCACCATTGGTGGATGATCTTGTGACACTATGGAACGAAGGGGTACAGGTATGGGATGCGGGAAAACGAGAGAACTTCACTCTGCATGCCATGTTGTTCTACACCATCAATGATTTTTCTACCCTTGGTAACATGTTAGGGTTGAGTACAAAAGGAGCCAAAGCATGTTCACACTGCTTAGATTATACCAAGAGTGTGTGGTTGAACAACTCGTGTAAAACTATGTACATACGTCACTGTAGGATCCTTCCAAGGTATCACCCATACCGCAAGATAAAGAAACAATTTGACAAAAAAAAGATGATAACTTAGCACCAAGGCCTTTTAGCAGAAAAGAGGTCTATGATATGGTCAAGAATATCGATGTTGTCTTTCGAAGGAGACGTAAGTTGAGGACCCATCAGAAGAACATGTGGAAGAAGAGATCAGTATTTTGGAACTTGCCTTACTGGGAGCAATTAGAAGTTCGTAATTGCATTGATGTCATGAATGTAGAGAAGAATGTATGTGATAGCTTGATTGGTCTCTTACTAAACATTCATGATAAAACAAATGATAGTGTCAACGCATGGCTTGACTTGGTCACTATAAACATCAGGACCGAGTTAGAACCGATAGAGACCGATAAAGGCTAGATGTACTTTCCCTCAGCTTATACTCTGTCTAAGTCTGAGAGAACTGAACTGCGTCAGTGCTTTTTATGGTGTGAAACTTCTGTCAAGTTACTCCACCAGCATGAAGAAACTTGTTTCCATGCAAGATTTGAAATTAATTGACATAAGGCTCGAGGAACAACCAAGCCATGAAGAAAGCTATATGCGCGCCGACCATCGTGAAGGGTTTTATTTAAAAGGAAATAGCCAAGTGTAATAATCCAATGTAATTATATGAAACTAGGCATGTAATTAAGGAATTATTCCATTGTAATTGATTTAGTATTAAGAAATAATTACATCTTTGATTGTATATGCTTGTTTTTTCATAGGGCATGACTGCACTTCCTAAGGCTAGCCGTAAAATATGATTTGTTGTACTAGTGAATGAACTATCACAGACAATTTTTTAAAAGAACCATCTGTGAAACATATATGATGGAAATGTCTATGATGTGGTTCATATCGCAGATTTATATTTTATAGAACCGTCTGTGATATATATCACAAACGGTTCTTTAAAAGAACCGTCTATTATAGTTCCTTGTATAAGTAGTGCCACTCTAGGGTTTGCACTCTCACTCACTCACTCACTCGGCCACATCCTTTCGTCTCCTCACCTCGTGACACCTAGCCGAATCAAACTTCCCGCCGTTGCCCCTAGCCGGATTAACAACCTCGCCGTCGCACCCAGCTGAATCTGTCATCGCCACTTAGCCAGATCCGTCATTGCCCCCAGCCCCAACCGGATCCGCCATCACCCCTAGCCAGATCCGCTGTCGCCCCTAGCCCTAGTTGGATCCACCGTCGCCCCCCTCTCCATTGCCCCAGCCCCATCTAGGTCCGCTGTCACCACCTGCCCCAGCTAAATCTGCCATCGCCCCTAGCCGGATCTACCATCGCCCCCAGCCCCATCCAGATCCATCGTCACCCCCTTCTCCGTTGCCCCTAACCAGTTCGACTGCCTCTCCTCCCAACTCCGCCTCTCCTCCCTATCGCCTCTAGCTCCAACTGAAGATATGGATTTGCTTCATCTTTTTTCTTCATCATCTTTTTTTGTCGCACTAGCAATCCTTGTAGAAATTCATATGTTCACTGTGGTTACAAGCAAAGGAGAAGAAAACATGGTAGTGTTTGATGCTATATAATATGAGCAAAAATCTTCAAGTAAAGATTAGATGAAAACAAGGTCTGGCATGAGGTGCTATAATCTCAACCCCTTATAGGCACTTTTTTAAGGTCCATCCAAATTTAAAAAGGAACAAAGATAAGTCAAGGGAAAAAAAATTAAATGATGCTTCAAGTCTAGAATGGAAGTTGTTACAAAAAAAATTAGCGTTGAATTGGTAGAACAAGAAGATATGTCCCCTCCTCTGACACTCCTCTTCTTACTTCTATGGGTGGGTTGCTGGTTCAAGTAAAAAAGGCATGAAACACAGTAAGTCAGAGTAATAATTGTACAAGAGGAACATTATAGCACCATGCATTTGTGCTTAAAAGGGCATGAAGTAATTGCTTCATGCCTTTTCAAACATAAATGTATGGTGCTTTAATGTTTGTCTCGTAGATGTTGAGGTGAAAAATAGCAAATCATACACACTAGTGTCCTCTGCGATTCACTTTGTTATTGCTACAAAAAGACCATGTAGCAACAATATATGTCACCGAATGTTCTTATTTCTTGTAAGATCAACCATTTGTCAATGTTTACACTCATAGCTCACTGTAATTAGTTTTTTCTTGTAAGAGAGATGACATCATCTCGTTTCCATCGACATCGCCGAAAGGGTCTGATGCTCCAAAGATCAGGGTAATTAAGCATGGCATAGGATTATCAAATAGGCTAAGGGTCGAATGACCATCACGGTGGTCTCTCCAGATAGGGTCCCTCTACAGTCAAAGAAAGCAACCGCAACATTTTGAACTACCTGCGAGATAATTGGAAGACAACGGGTCCCCATCACTGTACCAAACAGGAAAGGTTTGACAAAAGGCAAGAAAGGGGTGCTGTGGACAAAAATTTCAAATTTGTTCAAGATCCCAGCAGAAGTCCAAGGGCTCATGCAACAGCAAGCGCTTCTCGTGATGGGAAAAAAGTGGAAAACCTTCAAGAGAACGCTTGTCACGTAGTATGTGAGCAAGGATCGCACACCCTTTATGAAGTATCCTTTCGTGTCACCGAAAACATGGGAGGCCTTTGTATGGATGAAGACGACGACCGAATTTCAACAGCAAAGTGCGGCGCACAAGTCTCTCCAAGCACAAAACACTTACCTCCACAGAGTCAGCACCACTAGGTACGTAGTTAAAATCCTGCAATAGAGAATGGAGGATGAGGTTGCAATCCGATCGAGGCCTCCTCATCATTTGCCGGGATCACAAATGAGCACGCTCGAAACTGGTTAAGAGCGAAGTCATCAACCACGTCTTTGGGCATTGTCTCTTTCAAAAACCTCACAGATGAGGAAGTGTTCCAACGCCTAGTAAGATATGTTAAACTACCTAGCTAGTTGTTAATAGGTCTATAACTTCATAGGGTCTAAAATATTATGATTGCCTCTTGCAGCAAATATTGACTACCGAATCTTCCAAAGGCTCCTTCCAAGTAGTCAGGGAGAGGGATATACTATCCACGGCCTTGAAAAATAAGGAGCACCCAGGTCGCACGCGAAGCTTAGGGGTTTATTTATCTTGGAGGCACAGATTCCCAAACGACTCCGAGGCGTATAGGAGTAGGAAGGGATCTAAGGCCGAGCGTGAGGAATGTATGAAATAAGACTGTGATGCAAAACTTCAGAAAATTACTACCTTACTTTGAGGAGAGATAGATTCATTGAGGGAAGAACTGAGAGAAGTATGGAACCACTCACAAGCCACACTCGTTATTGCGGTACACAGTCCCCTTCAATGTCAGAGTAGCTGCATGTTCGCGCCACTTTCTGAACATAGCAACGCCCACTTACCTATCAACGACATCCAGGTAATGTACATCTCTCAAATGCTACATAGATAGACCTAGTGGACACCTTAGCTCATCATGTTTGTTATGTAGGGGCCCACATCGTGCATCCTCAAAGCCAGGCTTGTTGGCTCTATTCCCGTTAACGCTGGGCGGGGGATAGCGTATCAATACCTGCTAGGGACGCTGGTGCACGGTGCCCTACTAGAGACTGGTTTCACGAAGGTCCAAGTGGACATGATTAATGACATTTTTAGGGCTGTCTCACTGGAGAGGCCCACAAATGGAGAAATCATGACACTAGGGGATACCGTCCACATATTCATCCAGTGGCCCAAGAGAGACATCACCCTGGACCCTTCCATACCGTGATCTCCACATGACCATGCTATCAAACAGAACCCTCTATGACTCCACATCAAGCTCCTCTTCAGAAGGCCAGCGCATCGGCTCCCATGGAGACGACGCCAAAAATGTATCGCAAGCGAGGCGCTAAGATCCAATCAAAGAAGATTAAGGGACCTCCTGGGGAATGGAAGTACAACCTCAGAGTGTCGGTGGTCCTTGAATCACAATTACCCAGCCTCGGACTGGTTTGCAAGACTTTGCATACCTGGTACATACAGAGGTCCAACAGGAAGCCAAACTGGCAAAGTGGATTCATCGTGAGATACACGGAGGCACATTTCCTCCATGACATGGGCTAATTAATCGTGACCTTCGAGGACTTATTTTTACTATTCAACCTCGACGAACTTGACGTCTCACTTCTACGATGACTTACACTATAAGTGTATTGTACAATCAAGTTTTACATTCATATAATACCGATAAATATCATAAATCATTGCATATGTATAGATCCATGATCCGACAAGTTCGATGACAGTGACAACCGGTGGGTTTCCTCGACTGTCGAGACCTGAATATGCAAATATGGACTCTCTTGTGTAACTCGCACTAGTCTAGGATCACGATAGTACACATAGTACAAACAAAGATGAAATATCGACTACATCACAATTTACTATGAAAATACTCAAATATTATTAATAATTATCAGAGTGCGACCTTATGACCAAGATTACAAATAATAGCCTGAAGGGCTCAGAAACTAGCAGCGAAAAAACAGAAATAAGCGTAGTAGCCACTAGACATGCTGACAAGCAATCGACTGGGGAGCGAAGTCCTAATCCGTTAAGTCGTTGAAGTATTCTCCTTCTGATACCTCCTGTTGATCTAGTCCTTCCTCAACTGAGCAAATATAGATATAGCCGTGAGTATATAAAGTACTCAACAAGTAATTTGCAACAAAGAATGCAATATGTTATGTAAGGCTTACCAATGGGTAGCTGAAATGTTAATTTTACAGAAAGCAACAATTTAGAGTAAATACAATAAATAAATTGAGAAGCAAGATTGGACAATGATTAATAAATAAATAATCAAAGGAATTGTGACAAACCACAAGTGAACTGACCATTCACTCCCATGAATCACCCGTGAACTAGGATTCACGAAATGAACCATCAGTCAACTAACCATTCACTCCCGAACTTAACCCAACCAGGTTTTTATGAAAACTCTACCCCTCGTGTGAAATCACCGAGCATTGTCCATAACCAAGGATACGGATATTCGAATAGTTTTACACTCTGCAGAGGTTGCACAACTAAACCCACACGATGTGATAATCCTCACGTTAAAGAAAATCACAACAAGACTTTTACAATGCTCCATCGCAACCCGATCTCGCTCGCTAAGGTTTCAACACCGAGTAGGCTGACCACCTAGTCGATAATTGCCCTCTCTTGTGCCAAAACAACATCAGTAGTGAAACCAAAGTTGAGACTTCACAAATTATTATGCCAGGTCTATCCCATACTAGACATGTGGTTTGCGCGGTAAGGCTCAGATCAAAGGAGTATAAAGTTAAGTCCTTAGATTTACCCAGACGAAACATCCACATCCCAATGTGCAAACTGCACCCCCTTTACTGCACGATCATTCGCCCAAGTGAAAAACCAATTTTGTGTAACTAACACCAATGACACTATGTATGTCATAGTACTCAAATTTTACAACTGTGGCTGACCACCACGTTCCAATATATCATTAAGTCAAAATTAATTAATCACATGTGATGATAAACCCAACGTTACTATAAGCATGGCTAAGTAATTCAAGCGTACAACCCATGTGACAATTAATATTGCATCACCAGATAGTTGCCCATCCTATGGTAACAATGGAATCATGGCATTCAAATTATCAAAGAGGAATTAATCAATTTGGACAATAACTACCAATACAAAGGTTTATAATAAAATAGCGATGCATAATAATTTAAAATAAAATAATACATAATAGATTTGAAAACCAGGTTTAACATGATCAAAGGACATGACTTGCCTTGGCCTTGCTCAGTTAATGGCTCTTGATCTTCCAATCTTGCTTCAGCTCATTCAAAGGCATGATCTAACGAGAGAGAAAATGGAACAAGGCACAAGATAAATTTAAATAAAATTCAAATGAACTCCAAAAACTATAAAACCAAAACCAAAATACAGAGCTCAATTTTAGATGAATTTAGGAAAAATAATCGAGTCAATCGGAGCTAGGACGGAGGAGAATGGGCTCTTGAAAATGTAATCTAAAGAAAAAGGCTGAAAATTGAAAAGTTACTATGCTGTGAACCCGGCGCATGGAAACGGCTAGTCTACAGTGAACCTGGCTCACGAGATAGTGCACGGTGACTGGGCTGATGACATGGCAGCTAGGGCTGATGTGGCATGCTGAGGTGGCGACACTGATGTGGCCTAGGTCGTCAGCGGCACGGCGCACGGAAGGCTGAGTGCACTAAGGAGATGAACCGACACACGGGTGCAGGTGCGGGCTGAGCTAGTGGTGCACGAATCGAGACAGCACACGTGAATTGAGGCGACGCGGAGCAACCGAGGCGACTGAGCAACAGCGGAATTTGGTCAGCGGTGACTTGGGGTGGTGGCGCGAGACGGGACAGCCGAGGAAGGAGACGACGAGAGCAGCGGCGAGGCTCTCTAGTGACAATGGTCAACGGATGAGAGCGGCGGAGCGAGGCGAAAGTCAGTGGCAACTTACGAACTCCGGCGAACTCAACGGCGAAGGTGGCGGTGAACGGCGAAGAAGACAAGGCGACACGGCTGCGCTATGCGAGAACCGAGGGATCGGCTTGGCTTTTATACCCAGACCTCTAAGAGGGCAGGGGCGAGCATGACACGGAGGTCGGGTCAGAGACAACAGCGGCGCTAGGCTCGTGCACGGGAACCAAGGCAGTGACGGAGACGGAGTCCGCGCCAGGAAGGAGATGAACAGTGCATGCACTCTCCGATGAATGACACGCTGCACAGGACAAAATCAGATGGCTCACAGAGAGGACAGCTCGGATGGCTTGGATACAGGCAACAAGCAGCGGATGGCCGACGCGTGGCAAACGCGGGCCGGAGGAAGAAGGTGGGCTGGAGTGGCTCACGCGCGGGCTGGGCTGAGGGAATAATAGCGGGTTCAGCCCACCACTATTTAAGGATTTTTGCGGGCTTTTCTATTTCCAAAAATTCCAATAAATTCATTTGAGCTCTAGAAAATAGCAAATATACCCGAACAAATCCAAGAAAATTCCTTGAGACTTAAGGAATCTAAATAAAATACTTTTAGCAAATGTTGAAGTTTAACTTAGTCATATTAAATACTTTTAATTAATAGATATTTATTTTATGCTTTAATTAATTCCAGAAAAATCCAACTGGTGAATTTTTATTTTAAAAGCTTCAAAAAGGCTCTAAAAATTAGGATGTTACAAACCTCTCCCTTAAATGGAATCTCGACCTTGAGATTCTGGCTCACTAAAGGAATAGGTTTGGAAACTCCGCTCAGAGGTCATCCTTGCACTCTTAGGTGGCTTCCTCCTCGGAATGATTGCTCCACTAAACTTTGCAAAAACGAACAACCTTACTTCTGGTCACACGCTCTATCACTTCCAAGTTTTTAATAGGACGCTCCTTGTAAAACAAATCCTCCTGAAGATCCATGGCTTCCACTGTCACTGCCTCCTCTGGCACTCTCAAGCACTTCTTCAGCTGTGATACATGAAAAACATCATGTATCCCACTTAAGGTCTCAGGTAGCTCCAACTGATAAGCAACCACTCCCCTGCGCTTTAATATCTTGAATGGCCCCACATACCTTGGCACAAGCTTCCCTTTCATTTGAAAGCTTTTAACACCTTTGAATGGCACAATTCTGAGATACACATAATCATCTAGCTCAAAGCTTAACTCTCTACGATGAGTATCAGCAAAACTTTTCTGTCTAGCCTGAGTAGTTCTTAACCTTTCTCAAATCAATTGCACTTCCGGCCCAAAGACTCGATTTCCCCCATCGCTTTCCAATTGAGAGGGGTTTTGCACTTTCTACCATACAGAGCTTCAAACGGTGATATCTATAAACTGGTCTGGTAACTGTTATTGTACGAGAATTCTGCAAAAGGCAAACAACTGTCCCACTTAGCTCCATGGTCCAATACACAAGCTCTTAACATATCCTCAAGAATCTGATTCACACGTTCAGTCTGACCATCAGTCTAGGATGATACGCTATGCTGAAATTCAAATGAGTACCCTTTGCTTTGTGGAAACTTCCCCAAAATCGTGAGGTAAACTGTGATCCACGATCTGATACTATTTTCTTAGGCACTCCATGAAGACTCATGATCCTGGACATATATAGTTCTACCAACCTATCACCGGCACAGATTGTTTTGACCAGAATAAAGTGAGCAACCTTTGTCAAACGATCCACAATTACCCAAATGGAATTGAAACCATCCTTTGTCTTGGGCAATCCCGTAATAAAGTCCATGCCCACTTCTTCCCGCTTTCACTCGGGGATTTTTAGCAGTTGCAGCAAACCTACCGGTCTTTGATGCTCAGCCTTCACTCTTTGGCACACATCGCAAAGTGCAACATACTCGACTATCTCGCATTTCATACTTGGCCCCCAGTACTTATCATTAATATCCTGATACATCTTAGTACTGCCTGGATGGATCGAGTACAATGACTCATGAGCTTCCTTGAGCAATAACTTTTTCAACTCCTCTTTATTTGGCACACACAAACATGTCTTATATCACAAGGTACCCTTGTCGTCCTCTGTAAAGCCTGATGCTTTGCCTTTACTCATGCCAGTCTTGATCCGTTGGATATTTTCATCCCCCGACTACGCTTGTCGTATCTGACCATCCAGGGTCGACTGCAATGCCAATGTGGCTAATAATCCTTCCTCAACCAACTCCAAACTAGGTTTTTAAATTCCTCGTGTAGGGCTGGCTAACTTTCCTTGATCATTATTGTGCTACAATAAATCTTTTTGCTCAAAGCATCTGCTACCACATTGGCTTTTCTAAGGTGATAGTGGATCCTGACATTATAATCTTTTATCAATTCCAACCACCTTCTTTGCCTGAGGTTGAGATCAACTTGCATGAAAATGTATTTCAAACTCTTGTGAACCATATAGTTTTCACAACGATTACCCATGATATGGTGATGCCATATTTTTAAAGCATGCACTACGACTGCTAATTCCAAGTCATGCGTGGGAAAATTCTCTTCATGTGGCCTCGACTGGCGCGAAGCGTAAGCTACCACCCTTTTGTCTTGCATCAACACACATCCCAATCCTTTGCGGGAAGCATCACAATAGATCTCAAAATCATTATTAACGTTTGGCAGTACTAGCACTGGGCTGTAGTCAAACACCCCTTCAACTTTTGGAAATTTTTCTCGCACTCTAGTGTCCGTACAAATTTCTTTTCTTTCTTTAGTAACTAGGTAAGCAGCCGCACCATGCAGAAAAATCCTTCGATGAAATGGCGGTAATAACCAGCCATTCCAAGAAAACTTCTGACTTGCGTTACTGATGTTGGCGCCTTCTAATTAAGTACATCCTTCACTTTCCCAGGGTCAACTACAACTCCTTCCTTGACATGACATGACATGACCCAAAAATGCAACCTCCTTCATCCAGAATTCACATTTTCTAAACTTGGCATACAGCTTATGTTCGCTTAACCTTTGCAACAGCAACCTCAAATGCCCTTTGTGCTCTTTCTCATCCTTGGAGTAGATCAAAATGTCATCAATGAACACAACGACAAACTTATCCAAAAACTCAATGAACATGTTGTTCATCAGGTACATGAAGTATGCTGGGGCATTAGTTAAACCAAAGGACATCACTATAAACTCGTATAGACCATAACGAGTTGAGAACGCTGTCTTAGGTATATCCTCTTGACAAATCTTCATCTGATGGTACCCTGACCTCAAATCAATCTTGGAGAACACTCCGGCCCCTTTAAGCTGGTCAAACAAGTCAATAATTCTGGGCAAGGGGTACTTGTTCTTGATAGTAACCTCATTGAGAGCTCGGTAATCCACACACATACACTGACTACCATCTTTCTTTTTGACAAACAGCACTAGTGTTTCCCACGGGATGTACTAGGTCTAACATATCCTTTGTCCAACAACTCTTATATTTGTTTCTTCAACTCCGCTAACTGATTGGCAGGCATCCGATACGGTCTCTTGGAAATTGGTGACGTATCGGGTGCTAGCTCAATCATTAACTCCACTCTGTCAGGCGGCATTTTGGGGAGATTGTCTGGGAATACATCTGGATACTCTCTAACAACTGGCACCTCCTCTAACCTGATCCCTTTACTTTGGCAAACCAACACCTTCTCTGGCTGACTCATGCTGGCTTCAAATTTCACTTTACCCCCGTCTGAACTGATCAAGTTAACAGCTCTGCTTCCACAATCCAACACTGCTTGGTACTTCTTAAGCCAATCCATTCCCAAAATTACATCCAAAGATTGGACATCCAACACAACAAGGTTGGCGGAGAATTCTACTCCCTGGATGGCTATTTTGACTTCAGGACAACCTAGGTTTGTACTCAGCTCAAAGCCCAGGGATTGAACCAACAAAACAGATCCAAGAACAATGGTTTTCAACTGGTACCTTAAGGAAAAACTCCAAGAAACAAACGAATGCGAGGCTCCAGAATCAAACAAAACTATAGCAGGGACTAAATTCACTTGGAACTTACCAATCACAACATCTGGCACTGCTTGAGCCTCCTCTGTGGTGACATGGTTCACCTGACCATGCACCCTTGACTTTGGTGCCCTACTGGGTTGGCTTGATGCTTGAGATGCTCCACGTACTGGTCCTGAAGCAGGGGCCCGATCTGGTGTAGCTCCTAGGTTGAGGCGAACTGGCGTCAAAGCTTGATTCTGTGGGCATTTGTTGGCGTAGTGTCCCAGTTCATGACATTTGAAGCAGGTGACTAATGTCACATGGTTGTCATTCCTCTACTGCTGGTTGCCAGAATGGACTGGTCGGGGCTCGGACAAGAACTGACGAGGGGTTGGTGCTGGGGTCTTGAATCCCTACTGCTGAGGAACACGAGCTGGCTCATATGCACTGAAACGAGTCCTTTGAGCCTAATGCATCTGAGATCCTTGCTGCATCATCCTCCTTTTACAAGACTCTTCTAACTCGCAGGTGCTTTCCTCAATGAGCATTGCTTTATCCACCATGTCTTGAAAACTAGCATAATCATTTCCCACAATTTAAACTTTTAATCTGGGGTTTAATCCTTTCTTGAATCTCTTTTGACGAGCCTCATCTGTGGCGACATCCTCCGGTGCATAGTGGGCTAGTTGGGTAAACTTGTTAAGGTACTCACTCACTAACATGTTCTTCTGCTGCAACTCCCAGAATTCCTCCTTCATTTCGATTACCCCATCCAAGATATCAGCATGTCAAAATGTTGCTGTGAACTCAGCCTAAGGGATGCTATCCTGGTCCTCATGAATAGCATAGTGTTCTCCCACCACTCTGCAGCAGCTCCTTCTAACTGGTGGGCAGCGTATAATACTTTCTCGCGGTCGGTACACTGAGCAAGGTTCAGCTTCCTTTCTATTGAACACATCCAATCATCTGCCTCCAAGGGCTCGGAAGACTGTGAATAGGTGGGTAGCCTAATCCTCATGAATTCTGCAAATTTAGATTGCTGGCGAGCCGGTTGGGGAACAACCATTTCCTGATTCTACTTGTTCATCATCGCATTCATGTTCTGCATCCTTGTGTTCATCAACTAAGTTTGAGCTGCCATGAACTGACTCAAGGTCATATCTAGACCTATTGGGGCTACTTGTGATTCCTGAGTTACTTGATTGGCATTACTGCCCTTTGGGTTTTGGTCTATTTGACTGCATCCTGCTGAGTTCCGAGTGTCAACCATTTTTGCTTTGCTTTGAAAGAAAAGACCACTTGCTGAGAACCAAACTCTCAAGGCTCAATAGGAAAGGGGAAAAAGCAAAGGTAAGTGGTAAACTCATCTAAGGGGGATAACTAATGGCAATCCAAAACTAAAACACTCACCTAGCTGGAATGGCTAACAAAAGAAGCATCAAACTCCACAAAAAGAACTTGACATGGCTACAACATAATGCTGGAAGCAAAACTGCAGCTCACATCACACACAATGGCAAATAAGAAGCAAGGCAATCTACACGATGCTAAAAACTATAGCAGAGTTCAAATCTAATGGCTCCTACTCTTCACGGTAATCTTCAATCTTGTCTTGACACACATTGGGTGCTTTCCTGATCCAAACTTCACAGCACAGCTTGAAGAATTCCATGCCAACTTTCACTTTGATTAAGGGACACTTGAGACATCTATGAACATTATAGGGATAAGAAGTCAAATTAAGTTTTGAAAACAATATCTCAGAGGAGGCAAGGAGTAAGAATCCTAAGAATAAGGTAAGAATAGAGAATTACTAGATAATATTTTGGTTGATTTGATTTAGAAAATAAAATTTGAAAACTTTGCTAATTCGACCATTCTAACTAGGGTTTCGTCCTACAGTCGATATAGCTCTCATACCACCTTTGTCAAGACCCTAATATGCAATCCGGACTCTCCTGTGTAACTCACACTAGTCCAAAATCATGCTAGTGCACACATACAAACAAAGATGAAATATCGACCACATTATGATTTACTAAAAAAAGACTCAAATATTATTAATAATTATCAGAGTATGACCTTATGGCCAAGCTTACAAATAATAGCCTGAAGGGCTCGGAAACTAGCAGCGGAAAAACAGAAATAAGCGTAGTAGCCACTCGACATGCCCACAGGCAATTGACTAGGGAGCGAAGTCCTAATACGCGAAGTCATCAAAGTATCCTCCTTCTGATACCTCCTGCTGATCTGGTCCTTCTTCCTTAACTGAGCAAATATAGATATAGTCATGAGTACACAAAGTACACAGCAAGTCATTTGTAATAAAGAATGCAATATGTTATGTAAGGCTTACCAATGGGTGGCTGAAAGGTTAATTTTGCAGAAAACAACAATTTAAAGTAAATATAATAAATAAATTGAGAAGCAAGATTGAACAATGATTAATAAATAAATAATCAAAGAAATTGAGACAAACCACAAGTGAACTAACCATTAATGAATCACCAGTGAACTAGGATTCACGAAATAAACTACTAGTGAACTAACCATTCACTCCCAAACTTAACCCAACCAAGTTTTAATTTTCAATTTTTGAGCTTGGTGAGGTTCGAGAAATGATGATGAGGGCTAGTAGCAGAGGAAGCTAACTAGACAACCTCCATGGCATGGCAGCGGTCGACCGAATTTCGGTGAGGAGCATGGTTATTTGAGCATCTACAGAAGTTGAGGAGGCCCTGGGTGAAGAGAGCTTCAACTCTAATGGCCTGGGTTGGCCTGTCCACGGCGATGTGGTTTAGGTTGTGGTAGCACTCGTCGCCAGTATTCTCAAGATTAGGAGCGGCTATGGCGAGGTCACTGTCGGACCCAGATTTTACAATCTGGAATCCTCTGTGATTTACTACACTATTCCCTAGATCAGTAGATAGTACTCACAGGTACAGTACTGAACATCAAAATACATATCATGCGGAAGCGTATATATAATAGTAGACTTACTCACGGGCCAATTAGGCTGAAATCAATAAAATGCAGCAGCGGAAATGAAGCACACAGGTGGGACCCTCAGGACATGCCCACAGGCAGCCAAATGGAGGTTCGCGGCCTAGTTCTTGACACCTCATCATCTTCGTCATCATGTCCAGTTGTATTGCCGAAGCATAGCGACTTGAATCCTGATTCTGGATTAGTTGTAAGAGCGAGAGTGAGCACAAACCACCGTGCTCCGCAAGCCAATACACAGGATGCAATTAGATAATATGCATAGCTTATCAAGGAAAGGCTCGGGTTATTTTATTTGCCATAAATTGTTTTTGGAATATGATACATAGAAATTCCCTGAGACCTAGCAGTTTGAACTAAAACATAATGTGTGAAAGAATGCAATAGTAATAGCGATCTAGATTTCATCTACCGTTACATGGCCTCTGCACCATATGCTAATCTTTCAGCGTTATAACCGCTTACCTTATCACTGGGGTGACACCTAGGGCAACACAAATCAGGGCTTTCCGCTGCCCTCCACTTTTCCATTTCCATCCACATGGTTTTTGAAATAGAACTATATCTGGTTAAGTTCTCATGTCCGCCCTTAACTGTGGGCACGACTATTCGAATAGTTTTAGACTTTGCAGAGTTTGTACACTTTACCCACAAGAGATAAATTATCTCGTTGCCCCACATGATTCCTTAGCCATGCGGTTGAGTAGACTATCACAGGGCCTTTACAATGTATAGTCCTACTGTGGTTACACCCACTAAGGTCTATCTTCCGTAGGATACGTACATCCCTCGAGAAGGGTCCCTCGTGAGCTATCACGGGCAAAGGCGGGGATGAGACCATCCATCCCTTTGCTCGTGTTCATACCTTCACGTAACCACCTTAGAGCTACACAAATTAGTTAACCATGCCTACATTTTGCCAGCTTGTGGTTGTACTGTTGTACATTAGGAGATCATCACAAGATTCAGTCCTTAGGGTTACTTGGGCGGTTCTACCACTAACCATTTTGTGCTTCCACTGCACCACTCACACCCCCGAACTATCAGCCCAGATATTTAAGCAAGTTAGAGTTTTTGGGAATATAAAATAATCATACCAACATATACCAGTCTTTACCACCATGACAATATCCCAAACTAGTTCCTCATAGTTGAAAGTGATGTTTTGGGGCATTCTCGGTGCCCCCGAATATTTAATCATTACTAAGCATGGCGTATAACTGTAGACTTATTTTTGAAAGTTCTAATATTATAATTTTTGCTAAGGTGACAAGGCTCAGATATTCAAGAGTTTCAAATGAGAGTAATCGTAACAAGTTCATTAATGGGTATATAACTAGCATCTTGAAATCGAACATAAATTTGCGCATAAAATAACAGCATGCTATTTGATAATTTAAACAAAAGTAATTTACAGAAAAATGTAGGTTCAACATGATTAAAGTATTGACTCGCCTTACGTGGTTTACCGCGGTCTTGAGCTCCCTCAAAGTTTTCTCATTTGATGGTCTTGAGCATTTGGTCTTTTTATTCACCTCGATCTTGATCTCGCTTGATCCATTGAATCTTCACGACTTTTAATTTTTAATTACGTGCTAAGCAACTGAATACAAATAAATGCAAATAACTCAAAAAGTCCAAATAAATCCAAATAACTCAATTTAGCTTTATCATGAGTTAATGGGCGATTTTAGGTTGGTTGGGCATGGAACGTTTAATAGAGTCAAAGGGCTAGAACGAAATGATAAATGGCTAAGGGAAATCCATCGAGATGGATGCTAAGGAAGGTTTGCAATGAAGGAATACTCACGGGAAGATTTCCACTTAGAACTTGGAGATGGCTAGGTATAGCTGATGGCAGAATATGATGACTCGATATTTTTATTAATAACCTTTTATTATTATTAGTATTATTATTTTAAAATTTATTAAGAAAGTTCTATGAGTCAGGTTAGATCTATGAGCAGGTGTAAGAGTTGTCTGGAGGTGTTGAGTATTATGTGCCGAGGGTCATCTTTTAAGAATTAGGTCAGGAGTTTCGCTCGTGGTCTACATCAGTTTAACTTATCGAATTAATCTTAGAGCTTGTGTTTGCGGTATTTCACATTGTGATATTTTGGGTGAGTTCTACTATCCATTAATCAATTAAATGATTAATATTATAATTTATTATCACATGGAACTATTTATTTAGTCACTATTATTTAAATGGTTAACACTAGCTGATTTCTATTGTTCATTGACCTGCAACCATTGAACTATTCTAGGGTTTAAATATAACTCGGATGAAATACCACTCCTAGCTATGCCTAGTATCACTGGATGTCATATTACATATTAGTAAGATTATTTTAATTATTGATGACCCATGGCCATTATATATATGTATATATACATTTTTTTTGCACCTATATATTAATATGACCTTTTAATTTGGAGGTGCTATGGATATTACTGGTATTGATATCTTATCGCTTTACTTAGCATTTGATAAAGTTCGATCTTGTAATTAAATTTCTATTTACCTAGGGTCGAATTTGTTATACAGGGTCATGTCTCAATGCTGCTATTTAATTAAATTTACCATTTGTATTTATTTAATGGTGGCATGTTAAATTTTGGGGCACATGTTTTAGTTATTATTAAGGGTAATCTTTAATTTAAATCCTTACTTTTATAGTCAAACATAGTATCAAATTTATTTTTCTTAACTTTAACTTGGATGTCTTTTTGATTGGAGTCTTTATTAAATTTAGAACCATCTTTTATTAATGCCTTTACTTAATAATTAGAATTAAAATAAATACTAAAGGCTCATTAATGATAACTAATCCAAATTTAATCCTACATAATCTCTTTTACCTCCTAATTAAATTTTATTAGCTTCTCTAAATTATTCTCTAATTTTCCTTGATTTTTCTTGCTTGATATGGATTACAAAATTTAAAACAAAAATGGGGTGGAAAAGGTGCGGCCGGCGGATTCGAACCGAGGACCTTGGGCCGGAATGTTTAACGCGCGCGTTGCTAGCCAAATGGGCGGGATGCCTGGGCTGACAGAGAAGGCGCAGCAGTTATGTTATGCTGGGTGGTGGTTGAGCTCAAACAGAGCAAAGCAGCGCCGGTGGAGAGCCGTCTTGCTGGCAGCAAGCTACCAAAATGGGTCGCGCAAGGGTAAGGAACTTAGGGGTGGTGGCGCGTTGGCCGGAGCGGCGGCGAGGCGGGCAGGTAGCAGCTCGAAGCGGCCGGCAGCAAGGTGGGCTCGGGGCGGCGGCACCGGCGTGCAGGAAGGGAGAAATTGGGGTGTGCATGAGCGGGAGGGAGTGGAGGGGAAGCCTACCGACGAGTTGGTGGAGCCGGAGGGAAACTGAGGCTTATCGGCGGCATGAGGCGGGGTTGTGCGGTGGTGGCGCACGGTGCCGGCGGATTACCAGCGGCTATTGCTCCGGTCGAGGGTGGGGATGACAACGGGGTGCTCCGAGGAAGCTCCAGTAGAACGGAATCGACTCGGAGTAGCTTCAATCGGCGGGATTGGGCTCGGCCGGTGTTGGGGAAGAAGAGGTAGGGGGAGGAAGAGGAGTGGCGCAGGGGCTGGGGCTTCTTATAGTGGCGGAGGGAGAAGTTGATGCAGCGCCACTGGTGCTGATGACTGAGGTACAGGGCGCGGGATGACGATGGCGATGTGGGCGCGAGGCGACGGGCGGCGTGCAGTCGCGCAGAGGGCGGCAGAGCATGGGTGGGGGAGTTGGTTGGTTCGGTGAGGCGACGTGGGGCAGGTGAGGACGCGCGAGAGACGTAGGGCATGGGTGCGGTACGAAGGCATGACGCGCGTGAAGAGACGGGAGAGGAGGATAAGAAGGGAGCCGAGTGACGCGGGCGCACGGTAACCACGCAAAGAAGGCAGGAAGAAGAGAGAAGGAGGGGAAGAGAAGGAAGGCAGGGAACCCTGGCCCAGTCGGTAGAGAGGGGAAAGGAAAGGTGGGAAGAGGGCTGGCTGTCAGTGAGTGTGGGACCCGGAGTAGAAACTTCCGGACCCCCCTGTGCATTACAGTACTAGTCCCAGATCAATGCTAGTACACACAGATAACCAGAAAAAATGGTACATTGTCATCCACGATTTATTACAATAATAACTTAAGTTTTACATTGGTCATTGCCTTACAAAGGTTCACAGAACCTTAAAACGAAAATAAACACAGCGGAAGCAAAAAGTAAATTAATCGACCCATCAATCAGCCACAGGCAATTGACTGGGGAAACGAGTCCTAAGCATTCGGGAAGAATCCACCGCATCCACACTCGGCACAGAAGTCGTATTCTCCAGCTTGAGCTTCTTCATTCTCTGCTAATGTATTTGTAGAGCAACATGTGAGTACAAAATTGTACTCCGCAAGTCTTGGGAAAGATGCATAGATGCAAGGCTTCACAAAGGAAGGCTATATGGTTCTTTTGCAAAAATCAGCATTTTATTTCAAATCTACATAATTACTTCAAAGGCCATTTGATAAACATCTTGTTTTTCATAAATGAAATTAGATAAATAACTTAGTGAAGGTTAAACCACCAACACTAAAATCTCAGGCTATCTGCCAACTTTCAAAACTCAGGTTAAACCACCTGATCTAGTTACACCACCAAATTTAAATCACGAGAGTTACACCACTCCCGAGTTTGACAAACCATTTTATTTTGAAATCAAAATCAAACTTCTACCATGTGAATGCATTCCTTGCCCGCCCTTAACCGTGGGCACGGCTATTCGAATAGTTTTTACTCTGCAGAGTTTGTACACTTTACCCACAAGAGATAAATTATCTTAATAGTCAACATGCTTCCTTTGGCATGAGACCCAGATAAAATATCACAAAGCCTTTCACCTACTCCAGTATAGCTAGATACCACCCGCTAAGGTTTCACCACAACTCGAATCCACGAGTCGGAGCCCCTCTTGCGCCGTATGAGTACAGTAAACCCTGTCCCTCACTATGAGTAACCAGTACACCCTGGCACTCAATACACCACTGGTGATATCTAAACTACACCTTTATAGGTTAGTTAGCTAGGTCGTACCCATATAGACTTGTGGTTGCACTGTTTTGCTCAGTTTGGACAAACACAAGCGTCGGTCCTTAAACGACCAGGGTGGTTCATTCACAATCCCAAAAACTCTCGTGCTAAACTGCACCAGCCAAACCTTCCATCCACCCTTGTCAACTTTTCCCTTTGAACTTCATTTTTATTTTCAAATTAACAGTGGTAACATCCATTACCACTTTTCAAACAAATCAATTAACAATGGTAACATCCATTACCAATGTTCAAACAAACCATTGATCAAAACATTTAGCAAACATGCTTCTCATTTGAACATTTTATATTGATTCGCTAAACTAAGCATTTGCTAGTATAAATTTAACAAAATGTAATACTAACTCATTATTGAGTCAAAGGGATATCCTAAGTTGACAATGGTATAAGGTAAACGATTTTCAATGGAAGGTATAACAATTGGAACATTTAACTAAATTTTTCTAAAATCAAGTTATCCACTTTTACAACATAAGCATGCAATAATTTAAAATAACTACAAAAATCATTTTGTAAATCATAGGAGCAAGATGGTCAAAGGAGACTTGCCTTCCTGTGCTGGGTTGTTATCTTCCTGAGCTTGATCCTGAATATCTTCGGACAAATCGGTCTCTACACGTAAATCGAGAAAACCAAATAAACAAAATAAAATAAAATAAAAAAAACTTCAAAAATTGAAAATAAATATACCAAATGAAATATCGGAATTTTAGATGA
Source organism: Dendrocalamus latiflorus (assembly GCA_017311315.1). Taxonomy (NCBI): domain Eukaryota; kingdom Viridiplantae; phylum Streptophyta; class Magnoliopsida; order Poales; family Poaceae; genus Dendrocalamus; species Dendrocalamus latiflorus. The sequence goes on from CM029634.1 coordinate 30,207,156, forward strand.
ATTTAGAAATTTGAATGGATCAATTTGGATTTAAAATGAGAAAGTTATGGCTTCCAGAAGATTAAATAGGAGGGAAAAAGGAAAAATCGGGTTTCGGGAATTATTTTTGTACTGAAAAATACTATTTATGACGTCATCAATTTTCGAATTTTCTGAGCGGGAAATATTATTTGAATGACGGGTGGGTCCGGTCTACCGTGAACCGGATCCACGGACCACGGGGTTCGCCGACGTGGCACACCGGCCACATGGCGCCATGCGGGCGCGAGGTGGCGGCCACGTGGCCGTCCACGCGGGCACAACCGGCCACGCGGGCGCACGCGCAGCCGCACGGGAGGATGGCCGGCCGGCGGCCTTGCCGGCGGTCGGCGGCCGGCGGGAGGGCGGCGAACGGCGGCGGCGGATGAGGAGAGGCGGCGGCGCTTACCGGCGGCGGCGACGGAAGGCGGGGCGGTCGGCGGCGGCGCAAGGAGGAGGTGGCGGCGGGGTGGTGCGGGATGGCCGGTGAGGGGCGGCCGAGCGGCGGCGCACGGCGGCGGGGTGGTGGCCGAAAGAGAGGGAGTAGGAGCCGGCCGAAATGGAGGAAGAAAGGGGAAGGAATGGGGAGGGAGGCCAATTGATAGATGGAAAAGAGAGATGAAGAGCCGGCGGTTTTGTCGGGCCTCCGGATTATCAAACCCGGACCCTCTGTGTATTACAGCACTAGTCCCAGATCAAAGCTAGTGCACACAGTCAAACAGAATGGAAAACATCACCATCAACGATTTATTACAATAAATAAGAGTACTGACCACCGGGTCTCATTATTACAAGGGAGGTTTAAGACCTCGCACAATCAAACACAGCGGAAGCAAATAAAACTCGAGGACGACCCATCAATTCGCCACAGGCAATTGACTGGGGAAGCGCGACCTAGTCCTCCGGGAAGAATCCATCACAGCCACAAGCGAAGCAGTAGTCGTAGTCACCTTCTTGAGCTTCAACTTCCTCTGAGATTTTATTTTTAAGTGTAGCATGTGAGTACATAAAGTACTCCGCAAGTCTTGGGAAAAATGCATAGATGCAAGGCTTAACAAAGGAAGGCCATATGGTTCTTTTGCACAAAGCAATATTTAAAATCTCCATTACTACTAATTATTTTCGAAGGCATCACTTTAATGAAGTAAATGTTTTAACAGAATTAACTTTCTAGTGAAGGTTCCAACTACCAACACTAGCTAACCAATTACCATTGGTCAAATTTTAAACTTCGGGTTCCATCCACCCTCTCTGGCTCCATCCGCCAGGATTCCCTTCCGAGAGTTCCCTCCACCCTCGGAATACAAAACTTTTGTTTTTAAATCAAAACCAGAAATCTACCATGTGAATGCATTCCTTGCCCGCCCTTGACCGTGGGCACGGCTATTCGAATAGTTTTACACTCTGCAGAGGTTGTACAACTTTACCCACAAGAGATAAATTATCTTAATAGTCAACATGCTTCCTTTGGCATGAGACCCAGATAAAATATCACAAAGCCTTTCACCTACTCCAGTATAGCTAGAGACCACCCGCTGAGGTTTCACCGCAGAAGGGTTAAATCCGCCCAATCTGAAGCCCCCTCTTGCGCCATATGAGTACAGTAAACCCTGTCCCTCGCTATGAGTAACCAGTACACCCTGGTACTCAATACACCACTGGTGATATCTAAACTACACCTTTATAGGTTAGTTAGCTAGGTCGTACCCATATAGACTTGTGGTTGTACGGTTAATGCTCAGTTTGGACAAACACAAGCGTCGGTCCTTAATTGACTAGGGTGGAACATACACTTAACAAGTTCTCGTGCTTACTGCACCAACCCAAACAGCCATCCACCCTAATCTAAACCAACTTTCACATTTTTATTTTATTTTAAAATCACAGTGACAACTCCAATTGCCACTTCACTTTCAAACACAAGGATTTAATAATAAATCATAATTTCCCAATTTTCAAGAGTTTCCAAAGTTATTAGATAGCATGACTAAGCATTATACTACCATACTAACATCAACAGGTAATTAAATACTCTCATTAATGAGACAAAGGGAGTTCTATGGTGACAAGAGTACATGGCATTCAATTTCAATGGAGGGCATAGCAAGTTGGAATAACTAGTTCCTAAAGACTTGAACTAGTGACTTTATGTAAATAGCAATGCACATAATTTAAAATATTTTAAAAACATTTCAAAAGCATAGGCTCGAAATGATCAAAGGAGACTTGCCTTCTTGCAGGGTTTCTGGGTCTTCTTGTTGCTGTGAAGAGGGATCGTCGACAACGTTGGAATCTACGCGGGAAAAGACGAAGCAAACAAAGAAAATAAATACAAAAGAAAATTCAAATAAAATTCAACAGAGGCCATAATTGGATAGGTTATGATTTTAGACGAATTTAGGAGAAAGGATCAACGGATTCGGAGTTCGTATGAGGGAGATCGAATATCTGGAAGATTGGTTGAGAAACGAAATTACTGAGACAATATTTGGACCAAGGAAATTAGAATGGATTTTATAGATATTTGGCAAGATTTGATTTTGAATTTTGAAAGTGCACAGGAAATTTGGAATGGAACTGAGGCTTTGAATTTAAACTAGGCATTTGGAATTTGAAATTTAAATATTTGAAATATCAAATAATTTCAAATATTTGAAAGGGTGGAAGAAATGGATAGTTTGGAATTTTTGATGAATTTAGAAATTTGAATGGGCTCAAACGGAGTTACGATGAAGGAGAACGGGCTCCGGGAAGTTTGAAAAGGGAGAAAATGGAAAAATGAGAATTTCTGGATTTATTTTCCTAAAGGAAAATGGGTTTATGACGTCAGCCTTACGTCAGCCCTGGAATTTTCAATTTCGGCCGATTTATTTTCTCTCTGGAAAATGAGGAGAGGGGCTGACATGCGGGCCCGGTCCATGTGGACCAAGTCCATGGACCCGGGAAGGAGGTGAGGTGGCAGGGGCGTGCGGTGGCACTGACTGGACCGAGGGAGGCCGAGGTGGCTGCCACCGGGCGGTCACATGGCATCCACGCGGGACGGCGGGGTGAGGTGGCCGGCCGGCGGAGGAGGCCTTCGGGGACCAGGAGCTCGCCGGAGCTCCGGTGGACGGCGGCCGGTGGCGAGGGGCGGAGGAGGGAGAGAAGAGTGAGGGGAACCCGGGGGTGGGCGCGCGAGTCACCGAAGACGGCCGGAGGGCGGTCGGCGACGAGGAAAGGCGGCGGCTGCGTTCGGGTGGCGACGGCGACGAGGCTCTGGTGGCGAAGAGGCTCGGCAGAGGGGCGGTCGGGGTGCGCACGGGCGCGGTGAAGCTTGCGGAGGCGACGGAGTGGCGTGGGGAGGCCGGAGGCGGCGGGGATTTCTCGCCGTGGTTGGTGGCGGCGCTCGGAGATGGGGCGCACGGTGCGGTGGCGGTGGAGTGGCCGGGAGAGAGAGGGGAGTGGAGGGGGAGGTGGGGCGAGGAGAGAAGAAGCTGGGGAGGGGTTTAAATAGGGGCGAGGGGGAGCGGGCCGGCGTGAATCGGTCGCCGGAGATGGCGGCCGGAAAAAGGAAGGGGAGGGGAAGGAAGGAAAGAGGGGGCGAGAAAGGAAAGGAGAGGCGCGGGATTGGTGGGGGACTTGTCCCTGGCGGCGATCGGGTTTCAAAACCGAAGAGAGGCGGGGAAAGGAAAGGGGGATTCGGCCACCGAGGAGGCGGCGGAAATGGCGGCGGCCGAAGAAGGAAGGAGGCGGCCGGAGGTGGGAGACGGCCCCGACAGGCGGGCCCGGGCGGCCAGAGAGAGCGGGGGCGCGGGGCGGCTGACGGCGGGGCCCGCGGGCAGAGAGACAGGGCTGAGGGGAGACGCGCCGACAGGTGGGCTGGGGCGCAGGGAGAGAGAGAGAAGCGGGGCGCGGGTGGCGCGGATGTGGCCGCGTGGCCGAGGGCGGGGATCGGGCGGCCGAGAGAGGGGCGAGGCGCGGACGGGCCAGATGGGCCAGCGCGCGAGGGAGGGGAAATCCAGACCGGCCAGGTGGCGAGCGGGGAGGAGGGGGAGGCGGGATCCGGGTGGCGGCGTGGGCGGCAATCCGGCCGTCCACGTGGCGGCTGGAGGGAGGGGTTGGAATTTTGAATTTTATTTTCTGATTTCAGATTTTTAGAAATGGCCAGAAAATCCAAATAAGCTCAGAAAAATACAAAATAAATTCCAAAAATTCCAGAAAAATTCACAGAAGTTCCTGGATTGGTTTTGGACTTAAATAAAATATTTCCAACTATTTTTGGTATTTAATTTTCATACTTAAAATACTTTTTAATTTTAAAAATACATTTTTAAATTCCAGAAAATCCAAGAAACCAAATAAAAGCCAAATAACTCCAAATAATTATTTTGAACTAGGATTTTTATAGAAATTCAAAATATCTTTTTATTTAATAATAATTTTAGGTTTTACTTAAAATACTTTTCAAATCTAGCTTTTCAAAAACAGAAATTCAGGGCAAATCCAAATAAAACTCAAATACTTTAAAATAATTAATTTGAAATTAAATTTTTCCAAAAAGCAAATTTTGGGATGTTACAGGTTTAGAGATGATTAAAGGGAGGAGACGGCCGGCCGTGAGTGGGGATTGATGAGGGCAATCAATTGCACGCGTTAGCTTGGAGTTTAATTGAGAGAAACGGCCGAAATTAAAGCTTCATTTTCGGTTTAATGGAGGTGGAGAGAGAGGGTGGGAGGAGGAAGAAGGTGAGGTTGAAGATGGATATGACATGTGGGTCCCATGTGTAATAGAGAGGAGAGGAAGTGAAGGGGTACGGGCCGTCAGATTCGCGACACGTGGCAAGTGGATGGATAAGAGGCTTTGGATTTTATGAAGGGGTAAGTTGTGGTGGATGGCTAGGATTAAAACGTGGAGAGAAGTGGATTTCATCTGAGGGCGACACGTGGCGGGCTAGGGATATATTGATTTTTATTTTCGGATTTAATTTCAGGAATTACTAGAAACTTTATTAATACTTCGAAAAATAATATTTAATGTCTAAAAATTCCAGAAAAATCATAGAATATTCCTGGAAGTATTTTAGACTTTAATAAAAATATTTTTAATCTCAGATTTGAATTTAATAACTTTATAAAATACTTTTTAACTTTGAAAATTGATTTTAATTTCCAGAAAATTCTCAAAAATTAATTAAAAATTTAGGGAAGGCTAGGAAAAATAAAATAAATTCTTTTTGGCTTTAATAAAATATTAAAATATATTTTCTTGCTTTAAATTTTTAAATAAAATCCAGATAAATCCAAATAAGACTCAAATACATTAAAATAATTCATTTAAAATTAAAATTTTTCAGAAAGCGAAAATTTGGGATGTGACGGTGAGGGAAGAGAGAGAGAGGGGGAAAGGGAGAAAAGAAAAAGGAGGGAGGGCCCACATGCCATAGAGAAGGAAGAGAAGGGAGGAAAAGATAGAGAGGAAAGAATTTAAGCAAAATTTTAGAATTTGAATTTTTAATTTAAATTTCTATTTCATGTTTAAGATTATTGATTTCAACTTTTGAAATTTTAATTCAAATCTTGGTTCAAATATCTAGATACAAAATCTAATATTTCTCTATTTTCTATTTTATTTAATTTTGCCCTTGGATTTCGATTTTGATATTATTTTGCTATGAATTGTATACATAAATTTTTGAATGTCCAACCTTTGTTTTGTATGCTAATTAAAGTAAATGAAGGAACTTCTAGTTTAATCATCTAGAAATATGTTCTAATATTCCTTTTGGTTGCATTTCATTGAATTGAATTTGATTTCAAGATTTTTGGTATTTTGGTTCTTAGAGTTTTAAACTCCCAAAATTATTTCTTATCTTTTATCGTCATAATTCTTATTTGTATTTGAGATTTATTTCCAGTTATTATTTTGCTCAGCACAAAACTCAGGAAAACCCAAATAAGATTTTGAACCAAAAATTTAAATGCTAGTAAGATGGAAATAAATGTTTTAAATTACTCAAAATTTCAAACACCCAAAATTTAGAATGTTACAGTCACGTTGGACTAGAAGGTTCGGGTAGTGCTTTGGGTGAAACTAATTTGTTTTCAGTTGAGGTTTTCACGGAATTGAAAAACTAGGGGTGACGACAAGGACCTGGCGGGGTGGTTATGGGGTTACTGGCGAGGTTGGCATGGCTTTATAGGGCCTGTTTGGTTACCTGCATCAGCTCATGCACCTGCATGCGTGTGGCCAGGCTGAGAAGGGAAGCTCCTCAGCCGCGTACGAGCTCAGCCTGGCTCCAGTTGCTTTTTTGCATCCACTCGTGCAGGCTCTCTCCTCCATGCAGCCAACCAAACACCATCTCCCTGCATGAGCGGATGCGAGCCAACCTCATGCAGGCAACCAAACAGGCCCATAGTCTACGAGAGGTGGTGGGAGCAGTGACTTCGCCACAGAAGTGGTGGCGCATGGGTGGCAGAATCGGTAGGCAGTAGACTTCGGTGATGAGGTGGCATGCTGCGTGGCCGGGCAAGGTGATAGGTATCAATGGGTGTGTTAGTGATGTGGCAGTGATAATTGACTGGCTTAGCAGCGATAATTAACTGGCTTAGCAGCAGTGTGGTGTCCCTGTAACAACAGCAAGCCATGATCAGCTGGTTGGCATAGAGAACAGGGGAGGAAACGAGAATTGAGTTGGCGCCAATGTTGGGGAAGGCGAAAAATCGAATAGGGAAGGTGGGATTTGCTTGGAATTAGCCGAATTGGAAAAGAAATTCAAATTAAACTAAAATTTATGAAAATTCAAAATTTTGCAAATATTTTGTTTGTTTCAGTAGCTCGCCTCTTTTGACCTATGCAACACCAACTCACGAGACCTCAAAATCACAGGGCGAGTTGACCGCATTTGTATTGCAGGAATTTCACAAAGAAACAATTTAAAATCTGTAAAAATCAAGAATTTTTTTTGTATTTCAAATAGGACCTTAACACGTACCGGTAGAAAAGCTGAGACTATAGCACCTAGTCTCCACCGAAACCACCGGCCATATTACCAGTTAGATCGGCTACAATTGATTGGCAAGTGTCAGGGGAGCTCCGGTGATCAATGGTGCCTAGTGTTATCGTTCACCCGGCTTTGCCTTGTTTTTTTTAAAAGAGAGGGAGGGGAAACCCTTAGCAAGTCACATGCTTTTTGGTTGCAGCGGTGGCTTTTGGTTACGGTCAATGACTTTTGTCTATATTTTTTGAGACGATAGTGACACTGATATGGATAACATATACGATTTTGAGTTAAGAAGCTGTTTGAAGAATTTACTTCAAAAAACCAACTTATTTATTTTGATTTTTTAGAGGAATCAAAAGTCATTCGTCCAAAAAAACAGAAAAACCAGGCCGTAGGCTGGAACCTGTCGTCCCTTTGCTGGGTCTGGGTGGGCTTCTCAAGACGCGCAAGGATTAAATGGCCCATACAAGGTAGCCCCAAATTAAAAGCCTAGTACAGCATGGTCCGCTTAAAGTGGGCTAGGGAACACCACGATGCTACTAGTCTATAGCAACAAGGCTCTTCGTCGGCCCACCACACCGGTTGCCCTGCTGGCGGCGAGCGACGTGCCCTGCCCTGCGCCACATCGCTCGTAGCTTAGATTCCTCGAGATACCCAGTGCCCTCGCCCTCCGCTGCCCCGCCGGCAATGAGCTCCCCCTCGCCGGAACCCCTTCCCCCTCCTCCTCCTCCTCCGCCGCCACCGCCCGCCCCCTCAGGTCCCCCCCCCCCACCTCTCTCTCTCTCTCTTCCGTTGCCGATTCTTTAGGATTTGCGCTTGTTGATGGCTTCGTCTTTTAAGCGGCGACGGCACTTGATTAGGTCATCGACTAGTAATTTTCGATTTGGATCACCGTTTGGGCACCATTCTAGCTGGAGATGCAACACTCCATGTGTGGATAATACTTCCATTCTGCACTCCATAACGAGTGCATTTTATTCTGTTTTATTTAACTTGGAGGAATAAAGCGAAGAAAAAAATTGATTTTTTTTCACTTCAGATAGAATGTTATATGTACCTAGGTGGGTTGTTGTTTCGTCCATCGCTAGCACTAGTGCCACAGTGCTACTTCAGCCGTAGTTTACGTAGATTATCACATTACCTATTGGCTGTTGCATTCCATTCCCTAAGGAGTCGGAAACACTGCCCATGTAAAACTATGCAACACTTGATAAACATAATATATCCATCCGTGCCATATAGGAATGTGTAATTGAGCTGGCTCTTGAATTTAAACTGTTTGACGCAGATGCGTTTACGATTTATCGGACTGTTTGAACCGTTCCGTGTTGAAACACTTTAGGGGACACAAATGTGGAGGAGAGCGAAGCAGGTCGAAGCATCGCCAGTCTTCAAGTGGTCGCTGGGGATTACACACCACGTATCGGTCAAGAGTTTGTCTCTGAACATGAGGCATACGAGTTCTATCGGTATTATGCATGGAAGTTGGGGTTTAATGTCCGAAGAGAATATGCAAACAAAAGCAGGAAAACTGGCGAGATAACCTCAAGAAAGTTTGTTTGTTCAAGGGAAGGGTTTAAAGCCCCAGATAAAAGAACCAACCATTCTAGGACTCCACAGCCTGATACAAGAACAGGATGTCATGCTAATTTGGTTATTAGGCGCAAAAACAATAATGCAAAGTATGAAGTGTATGCTTTTGAGCCGCAACATAATCATCCTTTGTTCATTCCATCATGTGCTAATCCTTTGCAAAGAAAGTTAAGCGATGTTCAATCTTCCGAAGCTGATAACTCTGGTAATGTGATTAATGCCAGTGAACCCGAAAGTAGAAATTGTACTCTTGGAGAGAATGATGCTAATTCCAGAGAAGAATGGCAACGCCCACTGCGAACTAGGCGGCAACGGGAAATCAAGTATGGGGAAACCGGTGCTCTGTTGAAGTACCTCCAAGACCAATCTCGGGCAGATCCTTTACTTTATCATGCTGTACAGCTGGATGCTGAAGATAAAGTTGCAAACATTTTCTGGGCAGATGCAAAGATGGTCATTGATTTTGGTCAATTTGGTGATGTTGTTGCCTTTGATATTGTGTCCAGAAACAACATGAGCGTCCGACCTTTTGCTTCTTTTGTTGGATTTAACAATTATGGGGAGACTGTTTTGCTTGGAATGGCACTTATGTATGATGATACTGTTGAATCATTCCAGTGGCTGTTTGAGACTTTCCTGCATGCAATGTCTGGAGGGGCACCTAGGACTGTTTTTTCACGTCAAGATGCAATTGTAGCAAAGGCTATCTCATTTGTGATGCCTGACACATGCCATGCTATATGTACATGGCACCTGAAACAGACTGCAAAAAGGAACCTAAATCACCTTGTTAGAGGGGACTGCGATTTCATGAAGGAATTCAAGGCATGCATCAATGATTGTGAGGAGGAGATGGAGTTTCTCACTTGTTGGGAAGCTATGATCAATAAGTATAACCTTCATGGTAATGTGTGGTTGCAAAAAGTATTTGAAGAAAAAGAAAAGTGGGCTAGACCATACATGAAGTGGATATTTTCAGCTGGGATGAAGAACACACAATTGAATGAACGTCTGCATTCTGATGTTCAGGATTATTTGAGGTCAGATGTAGATATTATTTTGTTCTTGAAGCATCTTCAAAAAGTGGTCAATGACAGACGGTACAAAGAATTAGAGGTCGAATTTAGTTCAAGGCTGAAGTTGCCAGACTTCAAGATTAGAGCTCCTATTCTGAGACAGGCTTCTGAGGCCTATACCAGTATGATATTTCAGCTTTTCCAAGAAGAATACGAAGAGTTCCAATCAGCTTACATTGTGAATCGTGATGAAAGTGGTCCCTGCCGGGAGTATATTGTTGCCATTCTTGAGAAGGAAAGGCGGTATAAAGTTTATGGAAACCCTTCTGAGCAGACTGTTTTATGCTCATGTAGGAAGTTTGAGACACTTGGTTTCCTGTGTAGCCATGCTTTGAAAATTCTAGATACCATGGATATAAAGTATATGCCAGATAGGTACCTCTTGAAGCGATGGACCAAATATGGGAGGTGTTTGACTGCGCCACAGGTTGAAGGTCGAAAGGTTCAGGCAGATACCACATTAGAATTTTCTAGTCGCTACCAATATTTGTGCCCAATATATGTTAGGCTTGTTGCTCGAGCATCAGAATGTGAGGAATCCTACAGAGTGCTAGACCAATGCTCAGTAGAATTGGGTAAGAAAGTTGAAGAAATTCTGCAGAAACAAACCAGCATTGATGCATCAGCCCCTCAACCTGATGCTGAGGATATCCAGATACCTTTATCTTCTAACACTACTGACAATGAGTCAGAAATAGCACTGGATTATTCAAGCAGCACAAGAGCAAAGAGACCAAAAAAGAAAGGCCATAAAGGTAAAAGTCAACCAAGAAGTTGCATTGAAAAAGGCTTACAGAAGAAGAAGAAAAAAGTGCAGACGGAACAACCTGCAATGCAGTATACCATGTCTGATGCTCCTACTCAACCCGGAAATGTTTTGTTTCAGGTAATTTTGGCATTGTTTTTTAATATGATGGTGGATTTGCATTACGCATCTCATATAGAGTGTGATAGTAATCGTGTATTTATTTTATTCTTAAAAATTAACAATAGTGCTTTTATGCTCTTCCAAAAACTAAATTGCACCATATTCTAAAGCAGAGTTGCTAGTAGTGGAGTGGTAGGTGGATGCAAATCAGACCCTTAATGAGCTTTAAATTTCATGCTTTTCATTTTTATGAGAGAAAAGAAGAACTACTCAAAAATAATCATATGTTGATTTGCCTCTCATTAACGACATAACTGTGCTATCCAGAACCTTTGTTTCTGTAAACTTTCAGCAAATCCTTGGATTATTTCCAGTGTTATTCCAGAACTCTTGTCAGATGTTTCTATTATGTGTCATGTGAACTTCCCTGCAATCCTGGGAAGTTTGTAGCACTAGTAGTCTGTATTAAAGTTTTTTTTTCACGTGTGTCATTCTATAAACTTCCCTGTTATCCTGAGATTGTAAAGCTCTATCCTCCAGACTTCTACACGATTGTTGTGCGACTCGTCTCAGTTTATGTCAATTGTGCCTTTGTCCTGATTTTAGTGCTCATATGTTGGGTTGTAAAAACCGTTTCCAGTTAATGAAAAAGGTCCCTCGGCTGGTTTTATTTCTATCTGTTTTTCAAAACCTATCTTTAGGACCAGTTGTTTTTATTTTTTAATACTAATTTCCCTTCCATTTTCATGAAGTTACGTGTTTGGAAGGCTTCTACAACCCTAATATCTGTATTTCAGTGGGTTTCTACTGAAAAAGCCAAAACTGACCATACTGTCGTGACCAATAACTGGTGGTAACTTGTTAGTTCCCAACGGTTTGTTAAACGACCATGATTAAGGGTACCTTCGGCTGAAGTATCTTATTTTTCACAATAGTTCGTTCAGTCTAATACAGTAATACTTCCTGATGCAATCATCACGCCATCTTGATTTTTTAAAACATTGGGCTTGGACCTTCTGAATTTTAAAATGTCACTGGTGGCCGGCCAAACTCCAGCCTATAAATCAGACAGAGTACAAGCTTCTGACATAGCATTCATGTGCTTTTGCAGACCTATGTGGGCATTTTGTGTCAGATATTTGGTTACTTTAATTCTTTCCTTTTCCTACAACCAGGGGATTGACCTTTCTAATCCATTTCCAATGGGGCAAATGAATTTTGGAATGCAGCCAGGCCCAAGTCCTAGCTTCCACACTGTATCAAGAGTAAAGTCAACTGTCCTTCACTCTTTGTGAAAAAGAAACCATACCCTTCACATCTTACTTGAGTATTCGAAAATTTACTCAGTCAATGTGTTTCAGGAACTAGGTTTTGCTGCATATCATGCACCTCAGCCATCAAGTAACAGCCAACATAATCAGCAGGTATACGAAGATAAAGATTTGCAGTTGATTATTTCCTTACTTTCTAGTTTAAATGAATACATGCCTTCATCAATCTTGGACTCTGTCACTTCTTTGTTGGCCAGAAAAAATCCATCGGGGTCCCTCAACTATCTAATTCGTCTAGTTTTTGTCCCTAAAGTGCAAAACCGGGTAAATACCTCTCCCCCAAGTGGCAATACTAGTTAAAATATAGCCCTCCACCCTTTGACCGTCGTTTTGACCCACCTCACGTCCATGTCGAATTCGAGCTGGCCTATATGTCAAGAACTAAGGAGTGGAGCCTATGTGTCATAAAGAGGGAGAGAGGATGACAGAGACAGAGGGGTCTTCGTCTCCTTCCTATTGGCTACGACAGAAACAGAGGCCATGGACGTTCGAGCGGCGATGGTGGTGGTTGTATGCTCCGGCGAGGGGCAAAATTGAACCCGCGCAACACGATGAGTCCATTTGCGATGGTCTCGTTGGTGGGGAAGCAACGGAGAAGGCGACAAAGCTTGGCTGCGGGGAAGGAGAGAGAGAGTCGCGGCGGCTCTAGTGAAATGGCAACAGCAGGGGTACGCGAGCAAGGAGCAACAGGAGTAGAAGTGGAGCACAACGAGCATGGTCTTGGGTAAGGAGACGCTTGTGACGAGGCCGGCGACGGTGGGCTGTGGTCTACAGGAGAGGGTGTTGAGGCAGTGGCGCTCCATGATGGACAAGGATCAGGGGAAAAGAAAGAGGAGGAGAAGAGCTAGCTAGAGGTGGGGTCAGATTTGAGGGGGCCTTACCTTGATGGAGGTCGAGCGGGGCGGAGTTGACCGGAGTTAAGCAAGACGGTAGCGGAGAAGAGCTCATGCCAATTTCCTATCACTGCAACACTGAACCGTCGACCCCTTCCTCACTTTGCCTCACTCCTCCAAGCACTGCTTGTACCAAAAGCCACCGCTTGTAGCCCATGCCGCATGACCACAACGACACCAGCCACTTCTCACGCCGCCCACCCCATGCTAAAACCATTGCCACCGAAGCCATTCCCACCTAGGTGAACTTCAACTCGATTCCTCCCTCCAGGGGCACTTCCTCATCTTCTCCAACCCTCCTCCACAACTAATTTTAGCCACCTTTCCTCCAAATCGCCGCTGCCACGTCGAGCTCCCTGGACTCCATCTGACCCTGTCCTCACCTGTGAATTCCCTGCATTGTGTAGATGCTCATGTGTGCGCCCTTTTCTAGATTCGTCGCCGATTAGCTGTCGCCGCTGTGCATAGCCGTGCCGTCAGCGTGGACCACCTCGGTCAGCCCCCGCCCATAGATAGGGTCGTCACGACATCCTGTTTTGATACTCACTGGTCACTGCTAAGGTCTCGCTCGCCGGCATCAAGTTCGATAGAGTGCATCCATGGCACTGCTCTCCTGTTTCGAGTCGAGTCGGATCCAACTCCGGTAGCCACATGGGTTAAAATGGTCAGCCACATGGGTTAAAATGGTCAAAACTGCCGTTTCCAAGCTGCAGGGACTTTAAGTTACGATATTACCAGCTGGGGAACTGTTTTTATCCAGTTTTGCACTTGAGGGACGAAAACTAGACGAACCGAAGAGTTGAGGGACCACGGATGAACCAAAGAGTTGAGGGACCATGGATGGACTTTTTCCTTCTTGGCCAATAAGCAGTTGATAGATTATGAAGTTACTGGTTGGTTTCAGCAGTTTGCTTTCCATCTTTTCAGGGCTTGTAGAAATCAACAACTTCGTCACAAGCGATAGTGCATATTTGTTGTGGATTATAACTGATGGAATGGACCCGCCCATCTTGAAGATCAAATTGACTTCTCAAATTCAGATGTTATCTGCGTATCAGTCAGCAATTGGAGGCTGCCAGCGTACACAACGCAACAAATTGTGATAGATCTCTTGCAAGTCTCGAACGGAGCTGATTTCTTAAGTCCTGATGTGTTTGCTTATCCGTCAGCAATTGGAGGCTTAAATTCAGAAGTTTTCTATCAGTCAGCAATTGTAGGCTACCGACGACAGACATTCACCCGGGCACATCCTTCGCCAGTATGGCAGTGGCAAGGCATGCAGTATGTACATTGCAATGAACTGTGGTAGCTCTCTTGCAACTGTCAGACACAGCAGACGGGTAGACTCTTGTTTAGCATACTACCAATGTCATTATTGGTAGTTATAGCTTGTCTTATGGCTGGCATAAGCTATCTTAGGCTCTTAGCTGTAGATCCTCTTTTTATAAGGAACTGTTGAAGTCTTTCACATTGTCTTGTTATGATCCTGTCTTTTGATAAGTAGATCCCTTGCAAATCTTTGTATCTATCTTGTCAGGTTAGTTGATCCTTTTGTTCATGTAGCACCATGCCACACCACGATATGAAGTCCTGAAATGTATCTTCCCAGTTTGGTCAGATCTATCAGACGTGTAAGAAAAACCCTGAGGTAGTTTCTGTGCAATGGTCTCCTGAATTGTAGACACGCATGCCTGAAATTTAACCTCGCTGAAATTAACCTGTTTGTTTGATGTTTCTCAAATCCAAAACATCTTTGTTTTCTACAACAAATTCTATCAAAAACTTCATCATCCAAGCACTCGAAAGAGAACATAGCACAGAATTTGGGAGGCCGCAAGAAATCGGATGCACGGACAGAACATGTCCACACAATTTGAAAGAACAATTTATATAGATAGAAGTATCAAATAACATTCCATTTTCATTAAGTGTAGGATCGATTCACACTAAGATAGGCAATCAGAGGGGGTGAATGATTGCGGAAGCTAAAAATAAATTTTAAGACTCTCCTTCAAACACAAAACCTATTTAAGCCTTGTTTAAAAATTCTGGACAGAATAATGTACTCTCACTAAAATTGATCCCGATAAAAAACCGTAACTCCGATTGATCTCAAATTTTGACAGAATAAATTAGACAAAATTATTAAACTAATCCAACTGGAATTACGTCAAACGGAGATCTAGAACTCGAGATATAAAATAAACAAGATTGTTGATGCAGATAGTGACGAGAATTAATTAAACCCTAATTAAGCGAATAAACAAAATCCGTAAGTATAAAAAACAAAACTCAATTAAACTTACCTAATTGCATGCACTAATCACGGCTGGCTCAATCCATGCATACAGCCACAATACTTTCGTATCAAGTCTCGTACGTGTCTCGGCAGGAGCAACTCTACGTCCGGCCGCATGCTTCAAATCTCGCCAGCAGCGAGGAAAGCACACGCGAGACCGAGCGGAAATTTGCTGCGTGAATCTTGGCCGCTGCACGCGCGTCGACCGACGAAAAGAGACGCAGAACGAGATCAACGAGGACAACCCAAAGCAAGACGAGACGCGCCGCCTTCACGTGAAAAATCAAGGAATCTTCATCCATGCATGCACACGAGAACTTCCATCAACTATCCATCACGTATACCATATCCATCAACGGAAATTGTTTAGCCGCCTGCTCGTTTCCGATCAAAACTAATCACGTACGGCCGATTACTTCCATCAGACCACACGTCCGGCCACCGCTCTCAATACTTCGATCAACAAAAAGTTCCTGCCGCCGTACGATGACTTGCCAGCGAAAAAGAAATCTTGGCTGCCGCTCAATAATCTTTTTTCTGCTTCAATCAACACGGCCGCCAATCTCATCCATCAGACTAACGCATGCAAGCAATGAATTTGTTTTTTTTTCTTCCGCTCTGTGTTTCGTTTTTCCAAAAGGTTTGACAAACCAAAAAGAAAACCAGCCGCCTCTATTTATCTAATGCTCTCCTCAACTTACTCCAATACGTCATCAACCTTAATACAACTCATCCTAGGCCTTTTTGCCTCAACTAGGCTTTTTGGCCCACTACTTTTCAAGGGACCCAAAACCATTCATAACATGGGTTTTTTAATTCTTTCTACGCTTCCGATTTTTCAGCCTTCCACGTGTCGAAGCCTCCAGGACCGCACCTCCTGTATCTTCTTCACGCATCATCTCCATGCGCATTGTTTCTAACCTGAACATCCCGCATGACATCCTTGACCGATAGGACCTCAGTTCCTCTCTGAACTTAGTCCCAAACCTCAGTTCCACCCGAACCTAGTTTCAGTCCCGTCATCGACCATGTTCCGCCTCAAGCAACACCTGCACATGAATAAACAAACAACCGCGTATGAGCACAAGTCCACGACTTGACTCAAGTCAATCCGCACAATACCTCACACGAGCGTATCATGCAACCTATCATATCACCATGCTATCACAAGTATATAAAGAAGCAACACACCATAAATAATACAGTAATACCATAACCAACGTTGTCAATTATTCATCATCTAAAATAACCTAGACTAGGCCACATGGTCTAACATTAAGATACAAAGCCATCATCAAGATAACGAGTAGATTACTCACCTAACATAACAACAAATATTTCTTCTAACTCTACGAACCCAACTCATCTTAAACATGGTGAAAACACAGAAACATAAATCCTAGCAGACCGCAGAAACTCCACCCTGCGCTGATGAGGCCTGTAGGTCTAGGCCCTCTCGCTCCTAATACGGTGCGTGAGCAAGATGTCCTTGGGCATGATGGTGATGCGCTTGGCGTGGATCAGCATGACGTAATAACTCTAGATTTCCTTTAGAAAAATAATTCAACTAAAAATATCAAACCTTGCTGACATCATAATTCCCTTTTTATTTAGGAAAATAATTTCAGAAATTTGTTTTAATTCATTTCTTTAGAATTCAAGATTTTGGGAGCTCGTTCTCCTTTGTCCTAGCTCCGATTGAGCCTATTAAAATTTTTAAATTTATCAAAAATTCTAATCTATACATTTCTACCGTGATTTGGAATTTTTGTAGTTTATTTGAATTTATTTAAATTTTTAGTCTGAGTTTGGCTTGTTAATTTTATGTGTAGACTGCGAGCTACTGCTACAAAGCCTTATCATAGTATCACAAGACTAGTATGAGACAATCCTGACTGACTAATTTATTGGTCACAACCTGAGCCTCGCTATAGGCTGAATGTGAGCGTGGCGTAGGTTGTGAGAAGTCTCACATGGCACAAGAGGGGGGCTCCGATCTGATAGATTCCTTATTGGAGTGAAACCTTAGTGGAAACATGGCACAGTTGATGGTTTTACTTTGTAAAGGTCTTGTTATAATTCTCTCAATCCTATGCCTACGAAAGTGTGTAGTAGCTGACATCATGAGTTAATCATATCTTGTGGGTAAAGTTGTATCATCTCTGTAGAGTGTATAAACTATTTTGAATAGCCGTGCCCATAGTCATGGGCATACTAAGTAAAGTTTTTCATAGATTAAATTCTATTTTCAAAAACTGGTTTATGGAAGTGTTGGAATCTTTTTGGAGAAAGATGTCCAGGTGGGATACCCATCGTTAAGTTAGTGTATGGTCAGTGCCTGCGTTAACAGTATTAATTTGTTTAAATTACTATATTTATTTATTGTATTAAATTCAATAATTTTCTATCTATTTACTGCATTTCTTTCAATGCTACTTTACGCTCAAATAACCCTATACGCCTTCACTTGTTGCCTCTACATTATAATGCATGTTCCCGTGTAACTTGTGGAGTACATTTTATGTGCTCACCTTTGCTTAATTCTGTTGCTCAGAGGAGGACGACTTCGAATACGGTGAGAATTAGGACATGTAGGCTGTGTCTTACTATCGTTTGACTGTTGTAAGATCGAGGAGGCCGACTAGAGGGGGGTGAATAGGCGGTTTAAAATTTTTCTTCTAATTTAGGCTAACAATTACAATTTAACAAATTGTCTAAAGCAAGTTAGCAAGGCAACAACTAATCAAGATGATATGGCTCAAATGATCACTAGCACAAAGAGAGTTATTCTAAGAGCAAATATACTTCTAGCTAGAACAAGGTATGCTACTCTAATTACACAAGCAATCAAATGATTCTATTGAAGTAAATTGCTTGAAGGAGAATAATGCACAAGAGAGCAAACCACAATGAACACGATTACTTTTTACCGTGGTGATCGGAGACTTGCCGGTCTCCCTAGTCCACGTTGAGGTAAGCCCGAACGAATCGGACCGGCTCCACGAATTGAGCCTAAGCACCTCGATCACTATCGGTAGCCCTTTCCCGCTCCGGGTAGGCGAGCTCCAAGCCTTCACAACCGTCTCGGGTCTTCTCACAATCTTCTTGAGAAGATCACCGAATTTCCCGCCAAGCCGCCTAGGAGTCGGCAAACTCCAAGAGAATGGATCGTCGCAGGGCTTGATCACGCTCAAGTGCCAAATGGATCAATCTATGGATGCTATGCACTTGAAATCACTCAACTACCTCAATTGAATGCAAATGTGTGAAAGTGAGGTGTGAGAGGTTGCTATATGCTCAAGAATGATCAATGAGGGTTCAACCACATGTCCTTGTGCTGGTGGGGTCGAATTTATACCCCCACCAACCTCAATTAGCCGTTGCAATAAACAATCCTGAAAAATCAGGGAAATCGGAACTACCGCAGTGCAATGTGCGGTACTTCCGGATTTCTGCAGGTGGGTCAGAACGGCTATGTCAGTGGATCAGAAGTATCCGTTGGACATTAAATGCGGTACTTCCGCCATTGTAAGTGCGGTACTTCCGGATTCCTGGAAGTTCCGACTTGTCCCCGGTACTTCCGATCTCAAAGAGGCGAAGTGTGAAACGAGGTTGCTCTCTGGAAATAAAGTTCCGCTCGGTAGGCCGGAACTTCCGCCCATGCGGTAGTTTCGCAGTTCAACCCGCGGTACTTCCGATTTCCAGGAGACTAAGTCCAACTCCGGGCACTCTCTGGAAATAAAGTTCCGCTCGGTAAACCGGAACTTCCGCCCATGCGGTAGTTCCGCAGTTCAACCCGCGGTACTTCCGATTTTCCAGCGGCTAAGTCGAGTTCCGGGCGCTCTCTGGAAAAAAGGTTCCGCGCGGGGCCCGGAACTTCCGACCTTGCGGTAGTTCCGCGAATTACACGCCGGTACTACCGAAATTTCTGGGAGTGCACAAATTTTAATTCAATTTTAATTCCAAGTGCATGCATGATCCTAAATTGATCCATGGGGCATATTTGCATATGATCAAGCACTTAGCTATGATCCCTCTTAATAGTACGGCATCTACCCAATAATCCAGTCTTCCGCCTTTCTCTTAAGACCGGTAAAAATAAAAAGCCCTAAACTATTTACCTCGCCGTCTTGGATCTCTTTGAATCATGTGAATTCTTTTTATGTGCCTCTTCTCTCTGTCTTTGAGACTAATCTTTACAAACACTCAACACATATTAGTCCCATAATCAAATAACGTCATTAATTACCAAAATAAATAATTTTAGGGGCCTAGATGCTTTCAATCTCCCCCTTTTTGGTAATTGATGACAATATACACAATTTTGAGACGAAAGAGTTTTGTGGATATACTTCTTATTTGAAATTTGTATATCACAATAATTTTAATATCTTGCAATTTAAGAGCATGGAGAGAGTATTTGCATTTTTGAGAATAAAACAATGATAACTCCCCCTAAATCTATGCATCCATGATAAAATTATTGCACAAGAGATATGAGCAATTCACAATATTTTCAGAATTCACATAGACGCATAAACAAGCATTTTATAGCATGATCAAAATAGTCCATTACACCACATCATGCCATCCACATAATATAGCACACATAGTTCATTACAACCCATAGCATAAAATAGATAAAGGTTTATTTTATTCTTTCCCAATTTCTTCTCCTAGATTTCTCCCCCTTTGGCATCAAGGTACCAAAAAGAGAGATCTACTGTTGAGGAGCACGAGGAGAAGGAGAGCGGCGACGACGGGAGTAGTAGGGAGGAGGACGGACCACGGCGCTCTCTAGGGAAGAAACACGATCCCCAAGCGATGCAACCGTGGAGATCAGCTCAGACTGGCGGTCCTCAATCCTCAGGATGACGGAGTAAATTTGGGACAAGGAAACATCGCCATCACCCTGGGGCTGAGGAGGAGGAGGTGGAGGAGGATCGGCAGCTGCCTGAGGCTGAGCACGAGGGCGAGCAGGAGCTGGGACTGGAGGCTCGGCACGTGGCTTGTATGGTTTGTGAACTGTCCCACGTGCTCCTCAGTACCCGGTCTGCCTGGTGATCAGCGCCATAATGTATGGTGCGTAGTTGATCCTCCGCACACGATCATTCTTGTTGGCGTTGATCTCCCGGATGATCAAATCCACCACATCAAATTTCTCGCCGCGCATGATGTAATCAATGACATTCCAGGCATGGCCGCGAATCGCATCATAATTCCCGCTCTTCGGGAGGATAGTGTGGTTGATGATCCTGTTGACGAGACTAGGGATAGGGAGCAAACCTATCGTCGTCCCTGGCACAAAACCAACAGTCCGGTCATAATACTCGGTGTAGCCAGCAATGGGCAGAGCTGGCCGGCTGAAAACTTTCTCATATGCGCTGGACTCGGTGTGCAGGGCTAGCTCAAAATCATGTTTGGTGCTGCTCACCGGCTGCTGTCCTGTCATCCACTGCAGATGCTCAAAGTTGGGAGAGATGTACAAGGTGACGTAGAACTGCCCGATCATCTCCTCATTATAGCTGGACTGGATAGCAACGAGTTGATGAACACCCGCTTGCCGAAAGATCTGGTATGCTCCATCCAACTTGTCAACCTGTGACAAGTGGTCCCAGTCCACGTACTTGTGCTGAGAAAACTTCCTGGCAGGACCATACAATCGAGTGTACACCTGCTCCTGGAACTGTGTATGGAACTTTGGGTTCTGCGAGTTCCTTGGAAGCACATACTGGTTGCGGCGACGCAAAATAGCGTAATCTTCCCCTGTGATCTGGTTCAAGTCAACCTGAGGCTCCTCTGCAGCAGGCATCTCCTCATCTGACTCCTCAGACGCCTCGTACTCCTCGTTCTCTTCTGACTCAGAACGAGATTCCTCAGAGTCAGAGGCGGGCTCCTTGCCCCTGCTCTCACCATCAGCTGGAGTGGCCGAGGAGGATTGGCCACGATCTCCAGCGTAGGCCTTGTATGAGATGTTCTTCATTCTAGGCATCTTCAAGGACAGATGAAAGTAGCAAGAAATGAGCTAGAATGAAAATGGAATTGAATTGAATTGAAAATGAATGAAACTGCTGCTGTTTCAAGAAAATCGGAAGTACCGACGGCAAAACAGCGGAACTTCCGGAGGTCCAGTAGTTCCGGCATTAAACATGCGGAACTTCTGGGACCCCAGTAGTTCCGCTCCTTGAGCGGTAGTTCCGATTTTTCTGGTTGTTTTTAGGGCAAGTTCAATCTTTGATCTTTTGGGGTATTTCTTGGATGGAATCCAATGCATGTTTGTAAAAACAATATAATACCCAACCTAGCTAGTTTGCCCTAACAAATTTCAGCAGAAATCATCGCATTTTCAATTTAACCAAAGTTTTAGCCCTAGGGTTCTTGAAGCGAGAAAACAAGAGATTTGATCTTGTTTACCTCGATCAATCGGAGGAGGAGAACCCTGGGAACGCAGACGATCACCCAAGAATGACGAGCTCCTCTCGGATTTGAAGAATGGTGAGAGGGGTGGATTCTTGGGAGAGAGAGAGGAAGAGGGAGGAAGGAGGAGGCTTGCGGTTTGGAAGAGGAAATGGAGAGAGGGAGAGAGAAGGCAAAAAGAAATTGAATGCGGGAGAGAAAAGGGGAAACGGCCGGGAAAAATAGCGGTTACGGGCATTAACTCCCGCGGAAAACGGAAGTTCCGCGCTCAATACGCCGGAAGTTCCGCTTCTTCAGAAATATCGGAAGTACCGGGCAGATAACGCCGGTAGTTCCGATTTTTCTGGAACGAGCGGAAGTACCGCTGATATAACTGCGGTAGTTCCGATTTTTCTGGAACTTCTCTGGATTTGAACTTTAGGACTTGAGTATATGCAAATGATCCCTAGTTTTTGCACTCAAATAAAATCATTAAGGATCATTGTGCATTATGTATCTCAAAATATTATTTTCAAATAGTTTTGGCTTTTGATTTAAACAAAACCCTTTTTGTAACTCGTTTTTGCATACAATCTCTCAAGCTCTTCCAATTGAGTACACATTTATTTGAGCCGTAAATTTGAATAATCTATGACATTCAATTCACTCCTTAATTTGCAAAAGCGGCCTTCATCTAAGGGTTTGGTGAAAATGTCCGCTAATTGGTCTTCAGTCCGGATGTGGCTAATACAAATGTCCCCCTTTCCAACATGGTCCCTCAAGAAGTGGTGGCGTATGTCTATATGCTTGGTTCTTGAGTGTTGGACTCGATTATTGGATATTTTGACGGCACTTTCGTTATCACACAATAGAGGCACTTTGTCAAAGCTAATCCCATAATCCATCAAGGTTTGCCTCATCCATAACAATTGAGCACAACAACTTCCGGCGGAAGCATATTCGGCTTCGGCGGTTGAAAGTGCTACGGAATTTTGTTTCTTTGAGGACCAAGACACTAAAGATCTACCCAAGAATTGACAACTTCCCGAGGTGCTTTTTCTATCCACTTTACAACCCGCATAATCGGAATCCGAATATTCAATTAATTCAAATTTAGCACCTTTAGGATACCAAAGCCCTATGTTTTGGGAGTTCTTTAAATATATCAAAATTCTTTTTACGGCCTTTAAATGACACTCTTTTGGCGAAGCTTGAAAGCGAGCACACATGCATACGCTAAACATGATATCGGGCCTAGATGCGGTAAGATAAAGCAAACTACCAAGCATGGATCTATAAAGCTTTAAATCTACCGACTTACCTCCTTCGTCGAGGTCTAGATGCCCGTTGGTTGCCATAGGTGTCTTGATGGGCTTTGTGTCTTCTATGCCAAACGTTTTGAAAAGATCTTTGATATACTTTGTTTGGCTTATGAAAGTCTCATCCTTGAGTTGTTTGACTTGAAGTCCAAGGAAATAACTCAATTCTCCAATCATGGACATCTCAAATTCCCTAGACATCATATCTCCAAATTCTTTGCAAAAATCATTGTTAGTTGAACCAAATATAATGTCGTCAACATAAATTTGGCATACAAAGAAATCATCACCAATGATTTTTGTGAATAGAGTTGTATCTACTTTTCCAATTTTAAATCCTTTTGAGACAAGGAAATTTCTAAGGCGTTCATACCATGCCCTAGGGGCTTGTTTTAAACCATATAATGCCTTAGAAAGCTTGTAAACATGATTAGGGTATTTTGAATCTTCGAACCCCGGAGGTTGTTCAACAAATACAAGTTCGGAGATTGTTCCATTAAGAAATGCACTTTTGACATCCATTTGAAATAACTTAATGTTAAAGCTAGATGCAAATGCAAGCAAGATTCTAATAGACTCAAGTCTAGCTACGGGTGCAAATGTTTCATCATAATCCAAACCCTCGACTTGAGTATAACCTTGAGCAACTAACCTTGCTTTGTTTCTTACCACTATTCCATTTTCATCTTGTTTGTTTCGAAAGACCCATTTTGTACCAATGACATTGTGCTCTTCGGGTCTTTCCACCAAGGTCCATACTTTGTTTTGAGCGAAATTGTTCAACTCTTCATGCATGGCATTCACCCAATCCGGGTCATCTAGAGCTTCATCTACAATTTTAGGCTCAAGAGAAGAAACAAAGGAGTAATGTTCACAAAACGAAGCTACTCTAGAGCGAGTTTGAACACCCTTACTCACATCACCCAATATTTGATCTATTGGATGATCCTTGGCAATCGCGTTGTGAATCTTGATGTGGTTATGTTGTTGATCCTTTTCTTCATCTTCAATGATTTGGACTTGACTTGTAGTAGACGAGGTGGGAGACTCTACTTGTCTTGATGAACTTGGCGATGTTAGATCATCCTTAGGCTTGATGTCACCAATTTGCATGTTCTCCATAGCCTTGCGCAATCCTTCATTTCCTACATCATCCAAATTTTCTTGCTCTTCTTGAGAGCCATTAGTTTCGTCAAATTGAACATCACAAGATTCTTCTATTAGACCCGAATTTTTGTTGTAAACTCTATATGCTTTGCTATTTGAAGAATAACCTAATAGAAAACCTTCATCACATCGACTTTGAAATTTAGAGAGCCGAACACCCTTTCTTAAGATGTAGCATTTGCAATCAAATACTCTAAAGTAGGAAATATTCGGTTTTCTTCCAATGAGAAGCTCATAAGAAGTCTTTTTCAAAAGCCGATGTAAGTAAAGGTGATTTATGGCATAACAAGCGGTATTAATAGCTTCCGCCCAAAATTTATCGGAAGTATTATATTCATCAAGCATTGTCCTAGCCATTTCAATTAATGTACGATTTTTCCTTTCTACAACTCCATTTTGCTCCGGAGTGTAGGTTGTGGAAAGTTCGTGCTTTATTCCAAGTTCATCACAAAAATCTTCGATTTTAGTGTTTTTGAACTCGGAACCATTATCACTTCTAATTTTCTTTATTTTGAAATCAAATTCATTTTGGGCCCTTTTTGAAAAGCTTTTGAAAATTCCGAAGGTTTCGCTTTTGTCATTTAGGAAGAAAACCCATGTATATATAGAGTGATCATCCACAATGACTAGACAATAGCTATTACTCCCGATGCTCTTGTAGGTTGTTGGCCCAAACAAATCCATATGTAAGAGCTCCAATAGCCTAGAGGTTGACATGATATTTTTGGAAGGGTGAGAATTAGCGACTTGCTTTCCGGCTTGACAAGCACTACACAGTCGGTTTTTCTCAAACTTCACATCTTTCAAGCCAACAACTAAGTCATGTTTGAAAAGCTTTTTAAGTTGAATCATACCCACATGACCTAGTCTTCTATGCCACAACCAACCCAGAGAGGTTTTTGCAATTAAACAAGTTTTTAGACAAGAATCATTTGAAGTGAAATCTACCAAATAGAGATTTTCAAATCTAAAACCTTTAAAAACAAATTCATTGTTATTATCTTTTGAGATTGTTACATTTTCCTTTGTGAATGAGCAAGTTAAACCTAAATCACATAATTGAGCAACAGATAGCAAATTGAAATTTAATGTTTCAACTAGAGACACATTAGAAATGGAAAGGTCATTTGAGATAGTGATTTTATCCAAGCCTAATACCTTTCCTTTGCTATTGTCCTCAAATGTGATTTTGTCACTGCTTCCACTCTCAAATGTGGTGAACATTTTCCGGTCTCCGGTCATGTGTTGAGTGCATCCACTATCCAACACCCAATGCCTTCGACCGGTCTTGTAGTTCACCTACAAAAGAAAATCAAGTTCTTTTAGGTACCCAAGTTTGTTTGGGTCCTTGGAGGTTAGTAACCAAGGTTTTGGGTACCCAAATGGATTTCTTTTTAGCACCCAAAATCGAGGTGCCAATAAAATGAGCAATAACATTTCCATTTATAGTTTTCTTAAGTATATAGCAAGAATCATATAAACCAATGGAATG
Source organism: Dendrocalamus latiflorus (assembly GCA_017311315.1). NCBI lineage: Eukaryota > Viridiplantae > Streptophyta > Magnoliopsida > Poales > Poaceae > Dendrocalamus > Dendrocalamus latiflorus. The sequence goes on from CM029634.1 coordinate 30,232,588, forward strand.
TGATTTACTTTTAGAACATTCATTTTGCATATGTCCTACATTTCGGCATTTAGTGCAATATTTACCATTTTCTTTTACAAACCTTGGGAGCTTGTAAACCGGTTTCTTACCTTTCTTGGGTACATACCCAAGTCCTTCCTTTTTGAAAGAGCATCTTTGGTCACTTAGCAATTTTATCAAGAGTGTTTTTCCCTTGTATGCTCTTTCCAAACTTTTGCTTAATTTTTGCACTTGTTCTTTCAAATTTTCATTTTCATTAACAAGAACATGATCATGAGCAAGAGTTATAGCATCCATAGAATCAACATTTGAAGAGCATGGCATGGCAATAAGATCATCACAAGATGTAGACATGCTAGATTTTGAAATTTCTATACTAGGCATGGTATGTAATATGTCACAAGTAATTCCAATGCTAGTATTAGATTTCTTTTGACTTTCTTGGATAAGTGAATCATGAGCTTCCTTTAGCTCCTCATAGGATTTTTGAAGAGATGTGTGCTCCCTCTTCAAAACCTTGAATTTTGATTTCTCTTTTCCAAGAAATTCATTTAATTCTACTAACATATCCATCAAATCATCATAAGAAGGCTCATCATCGTCAAGAGTTTTTACCTTCTCCCCTTTTGCCATAAGACATGTGGGAGTGGAGAATAGCGATGGAGCCTCCTTGATGGCGATACCCACGAGTCCCTTCTTCTTGGGAGACTCGTCCTCGCTTGAGTCGGAGTCGGAATACTCCTCATCGGAGTCCCACTCACCAATATGAGGCTCATTCTTGCCATCTTTGTGAAGCTTCTTGAAAAGCTTCTTCTTGCCGTTGTAACTCTTCTTCTTTGATGATTTCTCCTTGTCATCCTTCTTGGTGGGGCATTGTGAAGCTATATGCCCCTTCTCATCGCACTCATAGCAACGGATGTTGCTATACTTGTTTTTGGAGGAAGAGTGCCACTTCTTGCCTTTTTCATGACTTGCGCTTCGAGATGAGCGCCTCCTCATGAACTTGTTCATCCTTCTCACTAGAAGGGCAAACTCCTCTTCGGAATCCTCTTCTTCATCCTCGGATTCCTCACTTGTCACCGCCTTGGCTTTGAAAGCGGTGATCTTCTTCACTTTGGAGGTTGATTGCTCCAAGAGCTCCTCTTTGTCCTTCTTGTATAGCTCGTTTGTGATGAGGTTGCCCAATAGTTGAGTTGGTGTCATTCTTGGCAACTCGGGTGAGTTGAGAAATAAAGTCACCAACATTTCATACTTCTCCGGCAACGCCCTTAGCATTTTTCTTACAATGTCAACATCGGAAAGGTTAGTACCAAGACCTTTGAGCTCATTTACGATGTTGTTAAGCTGTGAGTACATCTCATTGATATCCTCATGGGGCAACATCGTAAATGTCTCATATTTAATCCTTAGCCGATGCAACTTTACCTCCTTAACCGTGGATGTCCCTTCGTGTATTTCCGAAAGGGTGGTCCATATAGCGTGAGCCGTCTCAAGATTGCTCACTCTGTTGAACTCATCCGCGTTTAAGGCTCCAAAGAGAGCATTCATTGCTTGGGCATCTAAATGAGTGTTACGCCCGTCTTGTTCCGTTAAATGCAATGGATCAAGCGGCATAACGTAACCCTCATTCACGATTTTCCAAACGCTAGGACTCATGGCCTTTAAATAAATTGACATTCTAATTTTTCAATAGGCATAATTAGAGCCATCAAACAAAGGTGCCTTTCCTATAGCAATTCCCTCACTAGCCATCCTTTACTCTCTAGACGGTGAAGTCTAATAAATGAGAGACCAAGCTCTGATACCACTTGTAAGATCGAGGAGGCCGACTAGAGGGGGGTGAATAGGCGGTTTAAAATTTTTCTTATAATTTAGGCTAACAATTACAATTTAACAAATTGTCTAAAGCAAGTTAGCAAGGCAACAACTAATCAAGATGATATGGCTCAAATGATCACTAGCACAAAGAGAGTTATTCTGATAGATTCCTTATTGGAGTGAAACCTTAGTGGAAACATGGCAAAGTTGATGGCTTTACTTTGTAAAGGTCTTGTTATAATTCTCTCAATCCTATGCCTACGAAAGTGTGTAGTAGCTGACATCATGAGTTAATCATATCTTGTGGGTAAAGTTGTATCATCTCTGCAGAGTGTATAAACTATTTTGAATAGCCATGCCCATAGTCATGGGCATACTGAGTAAAGTTTTTCATAGATTAAATTCTATTTTCAAAAACTGGTTTATGGAAGTGTTGGAATCTTTTTGGAGAAAGATGTCCAGGTGGGATACCCATCGTTAAGTTAGTGTATGGTCAATGCCTGCGTTAACAGTATTAATTTGTTTAAATTACTATATTTATTTATTGTATTAAATTCAATAATTTTCTATCTATTTACTGCATTTCTTTCAATGCTACTTTACGCTCAAATAACCCTATACGCCTTCACTTGTTGCCTCTACATTATAATGCATGTTCCCGTGTAACTTGTGGAGTACATTTTATGTGCTCACCTTTGCTTAATTCTATTGCTCAGAGGAGGACGACTTCGAATACGGTGAGAATTAGGACATGTAGGCTGTGTCTTACTATCGTTTGACTGTTGTAAGATCGAGGAGGCCGACTAGAGGGGGGGTGAATAGGCGGTTTAAAATTTTTCTTCTAATTTAGGCTAACAATTACAATTTAACAAATTGTCTAAAGCAAGTTAGCAAGGCAACAACTAATCAAGATGATATGGCTCAAATGATCACTAGCACAAAGAGAGTTATTCTAAGAGCAAATATACTTCTAGCTAGAACAAGGTATGCTACTCTAATTACACGAGCAATCAAATGATTCTATTGAAGTAAATTGCTTGAAGGAGAATAATGCACAAGAGAGCAAACCACAATGAACACGATTACTTTTTACCGTGGTGATCGGAGACTTGCCGGTCTCCCCTAGTCCACGTTGAGGTAAGCCCGAACGAATCGGACCGGCTCCACGAATTGAGCCTAAGCACCTCGATCACTATCGGTAGCCCTTTCCCGCTCCGGGTAGGCGAGCTCCAAGCCTTCACAAATGTCTCGGGTCTTCTCACAATCTTCTTGAGAAGATCACCGAATTTCCCGCCAAGCCGTCTAGGAGTCGGCTGTTGTGGTTACAGACCAAACAGAGAGAGATGTGGTAGTGGAGAGTTGGGAGAGTGTGATCGGTAAATGGCTTGGGTCTTCCCCACGGCCTGCATTCCATATATATATACATGGGTAGTGCTTTTACAATTATGCCCTTACATCTGCGTATTCCCTTTAGGGGCACTTACAACATTACACATGGTCTATTCTGGGCCTTACAACCTTCTAACAGGCCTGCTGGGTTTAGGTGGGGGCCACCCCTACAACATCGGCAAACTCCAAGAGAATGGATCGTCGCAGGGCTTGATCACGCTCAAGTGCCAAATGGATCAATCTACGGATGCTATGCACTTGAAATCACTCAACTACCTCAATTGAATGCAAATGTGTGAAAGTGAGGTGTGAGAGGTTGCTATATGCTCAAGAATGATCAATGAGGGTTCAACCACATGTCCTTGTGCTGGTGGGGTCGAATTTATACCCCCACCAACCTCAATTAGCCGTTGCAATAAACAATCCTGAAAAATCAGGGAAATCGGAACCACATGCCTTTGGCTTCATCTTTTTACTTACTTATTTCTGCTATTATTTCCTATAATATTTAGCCAATGAGTAGTGATGGTGTAAACTTGGCCAAAAGGCTCGTACTCTTTGTTTAATAAAGTCTATCTTTAGGCTTGATATGTATCTCTGTTACCACTGTGTGCACTAACTAATCCTAGACTGGTGCGATTAACACAAAGGATCTGGAGTCATTGCTCCCGGATCCGACAAGTATCCATCGTTTTTGTAATTTGCCCATTTTGGTGCAAACTTGCTTCAATCTCAAAAAAGGTCTGAATTTTGACATAGATTTCTATGACTCATAGATGGAATAGGTTCATGAGAACTTGAGCAAGGTGTGTGCAACGTTTCACGACTTTCGGATCATCTGATCAAAAGTTATGTGGGTTGAAGTTCCACAACCATACTGAAATCACTGTTCACTTGCTTGATTTTACTGTTCACTATAGTCAGACCACCCCGAGAGAGGTCAGACCACTCCTCTTCTGGAGGTCAGGCCTCTAGAGATTGGGTTTCACTGATATTGATTAATTTGTCAATTTGATTTGGGTTTTGGCTATGTATTCAATTCTCAATAACTTTGTAGTTATTTGAGAAGAGAATCAAGAATACTTAGGAGAAAATTTGGACGGCACCATTGACCCTCTATTGCCTTTCGGTCCTACAAGTGGTATTAGAGCAAAGTTTGCTCTTTGAGTGATCTTAATTGATCATGAACATGGCAGCTAGTGTGAAATCTTGTGAGTCTTTTGTTTCATCTTCTTGTGACTCTTTGGCCGATGACCTTGATGAGGCTAGCGACCTTGAATTCTTTAAGCAAATTGTGAGAAAATACAAAAGGGTAGATTGTGACACTTGTAAGTTATGTGGTAGTTTTGGCTACTCCTCTTGGTGTTATGTTGGTGATGAGGAGCCCTTAGAGCCTAAGGAGGAGAAGGAACCAGATGGCTTGTGCAGAGCAATCATGGAGGATGATCATGAGGTTCTTTCAGAGGATGATCTTTGACTCAAGCTAAGAAAGGTGAGCGAGGAAAACAAGAGTTTGATTGAGTTTCAGTGTTTTACTTCTTTGTGTGATTGGAACACTTGATAGTTCTCTACTTCTTTTGATGGTCTCCAAAAAGCATGTGCTTTCACATTCAGCGTTTCCACCACTTTTGGATTTGCATGCCAATCTTCACTAAACCCCGTTCTAAGGTACAAATGACTTCTTTTTCTGGTGATATAGGCTTTACATGAGAGAGAAAAGATCAAGTGTGCAATATTACAGCTGGGTACCGGGGGAGCGATTAGACCCCCTTGTTCTGGAGCTTTTGTGTCTTCTTCCTCATTCCAACATCCAATGATGGCTATCAATATTGGGATGTAACTTGGCTCAGCTTCTACTGCTTTGACTACATCTCACCACCAAGTTGTGTGACACATGTTTTGTGTTCTGTCCTGGTTGGGCTAAGAATATGATCATTTCTTGCAAGAGTCACTCTTAGGCATATTTTGGGTCTTTTAAGTTGTGCTTTCCTCTAGTTTAGATCGAGCTTGTTTCTTTAATCACTAGTGTTCAATAGTGGGGATTTCTAGTATTTTAGATTTGCTCCTTAATTATGAGTCATCCCTCTCATAGAGACCATGTGGAGTATAGAGTCTAGCTCTCTCTCGTTTTAGCTATTGTAGCCATTTCTTGTGAGGAGAGAATTTGGAGAGTGACTTTTGCTAGTTTAGATACTTTTGAGAAATTTGTTCCCTTACAATTAGTTTTAGATGTTTTATCTTGCACATATTCTCGAGGGGAGCTTGATTCTTTTTAGTTATTTAAGTGGTATTTTGAAATTGGTATCTTCTTGTAGTTAGAAAGTTTTATCTTCTTGCTTCCCCTTTGCATCATACATCCATTGTATTATATTATAAATCTAGCAACTTACATTATAATATAAATACATGGACTTTGGCTATTATACTTATGTGACATAATATCTTACTTTATATCTTACCATAACTTGTACTAGTTTGTTAGACTTATCATGTCCTTCTATGTGTAACTTAGATTTTGTCATGCTAGCTTTATTAAATGTGAGAAATTTAAATTAAATCATGTTTTGTTGGATCTTGTGACTAGTTTTGTTCCAGCGATGCTCTTATGATTTATGCCATGTTAAATACGCTAATTTGAGTCTTGAATCTAATTTGAGCTTTAGATTGAGCTATGCTAGTTCTTTATTAAGCATAAGTTACTATTAGCTCTTTATTACTAAACTAAGTCAAAAATATAAAAAATGATCTCTTTTGTGAAAAAAAACTAATCTTGTCAATTCTTTCTTATGAGACTACTTGCCATTGCACTAGGCATAAATTCAGGCGGAGTTTTGGATGACCTAAACCACTCTCTTCAGCTTATTGCTAAGATGGTCACATCACGGCTTGAAATCTAATACATGGCTAAGAAAGCCAAAAATATGAAAAATGGTTGAAACTTAGGAAACAGTTATGGATGGTTCTTAGTCCAGAATTTGCTTTGCTAAGATAAAACCAAAAATAAAATTTAGCAAGTGCTAAATGTGATAATTATGTTCAATTTCAAGTGCTTGAACAAATTGATTCAACATTCTTGGTTCCATTTAGCTTATTGGCATGATTTAGCACATTTTTGGATACTTTTGACTAAACTATGATCTTGAGCAATTTGGCGTGCTAAAATCTATTTAATTTCAGATTATTGCTCATTTGGTTTTAGCTTTGCTATATATAGTTTGCCATAGTCTAGATAGATCTTTCATATAATATGTCTTAGTGTAATAATTATACAGTTACAATGGATAATTTTCATGGCTCCTAATGCTAAAAATTAATAAAATGCAATCACTTCTTTTCATTCATACTCTAGCTTCTTTTGTGCATCTTGATGACTCGTTGTCAAAGGGGAGAAAGATAGATAAAAATGCTTATCTAAAGCTGAGGGCAAGTGGTCAGACTATCTGCACTACATATTTTTGGTTAGGTTTTTTTATTTTTGGTTTTTGAGTCATGGAATGGATTTCAGTGACTTAGATCAGGGTTTATATATTGCATGAGATATGTTATTACTAATGTTGGTTAAGTTGTGAAGAACTTGTATCCGGAAATGATTTCTTTGTCTTTGAATGTGCATGGTCGCTTGGAGTCAACCGTGATCAACGGCGAGGATCAGGACTACGCTTATGGAGGAGCCGAGGTCCAGAACGATCGAGCATGCCAAATGAGACGGTAAGCTCAAGTATGGCATGAGAAAGACGAGAAATGTTAAAGAAAAGTTCGAACAGCGAGGTTACACCATGTAGCTTGGTCAATTTAAGTAAGGCGTGGTCTGGTGGAACTAGAATAGGAGAAACTTACCAACACGTGGCAAGCTAGTGGTGCATCTACACATGGCAAGCATGGCGATTACTTGCAACAGAAGATGATGACGAGCCAAGGAAGGGTATTTTGGTAATTTGACGAAAATACCAGAAACTATTTTGGAAGAAAACTGCGGTGCTTGAGCGGCGATTGGGAAAGCAGTTTAGATCATAGAGAAGCTAATTTGATTAAGATGGATCAAAACTAAGGACTTAGTGGATTCGAACTTATACATTTTGGAAGCGTGCGTAAGTGTAGTGAGTGAATTAAACATGTGTGTATAGGGTTATCGGGATTTCCCCACTCTGCTAAATGGATAATATTCACTAAGAGTTAGATGTAGCTGGCTAGCCCATCTATTATAGGGTTAGGATGGAGACTTGTGGTTAATGATCTAACCTTTCTCTCAAGTGTTCATGTGTTAGGGTTAGGGTTTGAAAGTTGAGTACTTGTGGTGTGTTCTCTGTCCTCTAAGGTGGAGTGATTTTAAAACTTTTCTTAGGTAGAAATACATCAATCTTTATTCATCTTAATGATTATCTCTTGTGTTGATTGATTTGCACTTGATTTGGTTGGTTTTTTCTCTCTGTTCACCCCTTCTTGATCTTGCTGTGCCAAGGATGTATAAGAGATGAAGGTAATATCTAGGAATTGATCTCGACCCATCTAAGCACTTTGATAGCAAGTTCATGAAGAAACCCGGTTTTGCACGTTTTTTTACCTCTCCAAGTGATTTCATGATCTGATAGTTTTTGGTTTAATTTTTTTGGTATTCTTGCTTGCTGTGACATATGGAAATACATCTAAAACTATTTTGGTCATCTCTTACCCATGAGCAAGTAGTATCCACCATTTTCGTAATTTGCCTGTTTTGATGCAATCTTACTTCAATATCAAAAAGGTCTAAACTTTGACATAGATTTCCGCGATCCATGGATGGAAAAGGCTTAGGGCATCTGTAGTGTATATAGCTTGCTAGCTCTTAAGGTGGGCCCCGCATCATTCTTAAGACCGACGCTGCAACGTTTGAGGCCACCATCAGCTCTTAAGGTGGGCCCACTCGGCTGTAAAGAAGGGGGATGTGGTAGTTGGTAGTTGGGGAGAGAGAACAATAGATGTAAAGAAAATTGTATTTTAATGCTTATGACCAGGTCTTTAGTTTGAGGACCAGCCTCAAGCCTTTTTTGCTTATAGCCTGCTTAAGGTCACCCCTGTAATGTATAAGGTCGACCTTAAGGTGACTTATGACCCTCTATTTTCATACACTACAGATGCCCTTATGAGACTTTGAGCAAGGTCTGTACAAAGTTTCATAGCTTTTGGATTATCGGATCAAAAGTTATGTGCATTTGATGTTTCACAGTCATGCTGAACTCACTGTTCACTTGCCTGATTTTACTATTCATGACGGTCAAACCGCCTCAAGAGAGGTCAGACCGCTCCTCTTATGGAGATTAGACCTCTAGAGATTGGGTTGTCACTAAGGTTGATTTCTTTGCCAATTTGATTTGAGTTTTTGGCTGTAGATTCAATTCTCGGTAACTCTATGCTTATTTGAAAAGAGGATTAAGAATACTTGAGGAAAAATTTGGATGGCACCATTCACCCCTCTATTTCCTTTCGGTCCTACACATCTAAACATTTTATTTGTTTTCGTAATTTCATCTGAACTGTTTACATATCATCTAATTGTAAATACCAAGGGATATCAAGATCCTAAGTAGGATTATTTTCGTGTTAACATTATTGAAATCCTCAAAAACCGTATTTCCGTAAAGATTAGGACAACTACTTTTATATGCTTCAACATAATTAAGAACCTACATAGGTTGCGATCAAAATTTCCCGTATGATCTTACAACCTTGATAAAATCCGGCTATTTCATAGGTCAAAAAAAACTACTACTTTTTCAGTATATTCCAGGACATATTAGTGCAAACCATGATTTCGGTGTAATCATCTATACCATTTAAGGCTTTAAGCTTATACACTTATGACTTAACTAACATAGAAAAAAATATAAAGAATGATGGAGGAGAATCAGGAGATTATCTATGTGGTATTGCATCACCCTTTTTAATATTTAAAGTTTAATTTCACGGTGAGCCAGGAGAAAACGAAAACGAAATTTATTGTGAATATTAATTTCTGTTTTCCTATTTCCTTTTTAGCTTGTAGTGTACCATTGATTTCTCCCGCATGCAATTTTCTCCATACACAAATTTAATCTGAACCTGGAATTCTAAATATTTGTGTGCTGAACCAAGACTATGTTCAGTAACTCACATTTTTTTATAATTTCCCATGTTATTTTTTCTCAATTTAAAATGATCACACTTACATTATAATTTGCATAGGAACCGCTTTTTTGGTCCCCTATACTTGATGCGAGTAGCGTTTCCATGCTTTCCTATGAACGGGAGTGGCACAAATCTTGAAGTGTCTCGAGGGTAAGCAAGGAGAATCCACCCTTAATTCATGTTTTTTTTAGCTCCTTAATTTATGCTTTAGGAATTCAGATTTGTGGAACTTTGAAGGAGAGGGCATGGAATCACCTCTCGGGGAGGAGCAAGTAGACAGGGCTGCCCGTTCGACCCTACCACCCTATCCGCGCCATCCGGCCCAGCCCGGCCCGGCCTAGTAGCATCCACCCCACCTACCCAAGGGTCCGGATTCGGAAGATTCTTCTTCTTCGCCTCCTCCTCCCCCCATTCTCGCCGCTCGCCTCCGACCTCGCCGTCCTCGCCTCCCACTCCGGTAATTCAGACCCTCTCCCTCCGAGATCCGATCACATCGGCAATTACATCTCTTTCCTCCCCTCTACTCGATCTCTTCCTTTTACCAATTCTTTACTTTTCTCTGGGGCTAATCGCCGCCGTTTTCTGCAGTTGGAAACGGGTTCTTTCTTGGGTGGTCGCCGGCAGCCGTCGCGCGCATGTGAGTGACCCGACCCGATCCATCCCACCGCCTCCCCAATCTAACCTCCGTTTATTGCCGTATTCTCGCGCTAATCCGTGCGCAAGCGGTGCGCGTGGGTCAAGCTGATCACGGCATTGGGGTCCATGGGGATCCGTATGCCACGGTTGCTACCCCGCGTGATTCCGTTGCGATGCTCGAATTGACCATGGTTCTAGGGCGTTTCGACTCGTGGATGTCTGTTTATGTATACGCTGGGGAGCTGTAGCATCTAGCAATGGTGTTCTAGGGCACGACGCGTGTCACGAATTCGATGCTGTTACAACCGTGCATGACGACTGGGGCCTCCGTGCTATAGCTAGGAGCAACGGGTTCATCGGCCCGCGGGATCAAGGCACGGATCAAACAAAAAATTGAAAAATTGGCACTCATGGTGTTGAGGTCCCTGCCTACTTGTTTGTCTGCCTCCCGATGTTAGTGTCTGTGCAGTTGTGCTCTGGCATGGGCGCATCCATGCCGGTTGTGGTTGCACACCACTTTACTCCATTTATTGTGTCATTCATGAAACCCGCCATTACCACATCTTGTTTATATTTTATGGCAATGCTAGAGGGTAATATTTCTTTTGATTCATACTCTGTCAGCGTACATTGAGGTGCTGCTGTGTGATGGTTACTTCTTCTGCAAATTGCTGCTAGCAAACTGATTTTGGAAAGGAAACCATCCAAATAATGATCGTGTTGCCCATGTACGAAGCAATAGCATCCACTTCAATAATTGTAGTTTAGGTGTTTCCTTCATCCTGATGCATCATGCATTGCCACAGTATTTAGGTCTAGATTGTCAAAAAAATGCAAGTTGGTTACTTGGTTGATTATAAAGACCTTAACTTGCCTCATGCCTCTCTTGAGGTATGTGAGCCTCTATTATTATAACCAAGCCTGCTAGATGGAATCGCTGTTAAATATTTTCTGTTTCTGTTTGCATTCATGCTTTTACCAGTGGAGGATAACACATCATTTGGAAACCAAAATGATACAGAAGTTTCCGATCCAATTTATGGAAAGCTAGAAACTTAGTATACTGCTGTTGAGCGTTATTATATTGCGTGGAATGCCAAGAAGTTCCTTGTAATTTCACTTTGGAAATGTGTAGTGCTTGTATTTATAATAATTAAATAATGTATTATTTATAATAATTAAATAGTATATATTTGTGCTAGCTATCTAATGGAAGAGTCCCAACTCAGTTTCTTGTTATTTTATCTCTGAATCTTGCAATGTATTTCAGGGCGGATGAGGAGGTATCTGACCCGAAGGCGCTCCTAGAGGAACGTTCAAAGGCTAAGTGTGTGTACCAGTTGTATGAATATCAGGTAATGTGCTGTTCTAGCTGTTGGTGAATTTTCAATTCTTATTGATCTTGATCCATGCGCACAAATGAGATTAATTTGTTCTTATGAATGATATCTCCTATAAATTTTCTGTACAAAAAAAATGCACATCAGCACAATTACTGGATCTATTGAAGTGCGTTTTTGAGTTATTTTCTTTGTTAAGTCGGATAGACTGTTATATGAAGATGTACATTAGACGAGTTTACCTCAAGGCCCTTAAAAGTATGTTTTGTTTATATCCTTATATAAAAAATGAGCTTATATTTTATCTGTAGAATCTGGTACTACCTCTAGGACCATTAGAAGACTACCACCTTTTTATCAGATATATTGCCGGGTTAGTACCAGTAATTTAATAGATAAGGTAGCAGCAGATATCCTGGGTTCATGCGACATTTATACCCACTATTTTAGCAATAGTAAGTCATCTGTTCCAGTCGATCACATCAGATGTGGCATTGCATATTTTGGTAGAAGTCTATGAATTAATGACGCAGTTGCTAACTGCCACAGAACTCATGTGTTACCACAATACTACTTAATACGATTTAGTACTGCAGCAAGTAGCAAGCACGCATTAGATTATAGCAAATTGCCAAGTTAGCCAACGTAGTGTTACTTCACCCACTATATTTAACTTGTATAGATACCGGATGTTTTTGTTATGTAAATACAAGTATTATTTTGTTCTTTTGTACCAAGGCTATAATCTAGTGTTTATAATTTACATAAAAAACAATTCATATTCAGCAGCTGTTTTGTGTGGTTTATGCTATGTTTCTGGCTATCTAGTTGCCTGTTGATCTGAGCATTTGAAGAAGTGTTCCATGTCCTCTTGACTGCTATGGATTATGTTATCTTTTGCTGAATACCTGTTGTTCAGCAAGTTCTTAGGCCACCTATGTTGTGCGCAGAAATGTATTAAGAGAGTTGAAGATGATGAGACCGGGCAGAAGCACTGCACTGGCCAATACTTTGATTACTGGAAATGCATCGACAAACATGTGAGTGCTCCCTGCCTGCGTGCACTTTTATGTGTCTGTCTTGTTGATCTGAGAAACCACTCATTTCAGTTTTTTTTTTAATTCCTCACAGCTCATGGTAAAACTAGCTTGCTTATGTTGCTTATTTATACTATGCAGGTTGCTGAGAAGCTCTTTGATAGCTTAAAATGACAAGGAATTTGTTCTCTCTTGCTACTTTTTACTCAACAGTAGTCACAATCATGTCGCTTATGCACCCTACAGACAATTCAGGTGCCTAATATCTGTAAGAAAAGTTTTGCCTGTCGGGTAACACGGCAGTTTTTCCACCCTTGGTTTACATTTCGTTGCTGCCAGAGGCATTAAACCCTCAACAGCAATTTTCTTACCGCATCATTGGCTCAGAAGGGTACCGAATCATTTACAGTCCCTTCACCTCCCATCCCCCGCCCCTTCACCTCCCTTCCCTCGTCCGGATCCCTCCTCCTCGCCGTCGCCGGAGCATGCCACCGGTCCCCGGTGGGCGCAAAGAGGGCGACGGCGGGGCTTTTTTTCCTTCCCCTGCTCGGTTCGGTGGGGATTGGGGCGCTGGGCGTGTGATACCCGGCTGCGGCTCCCCTCGCCGGCGGCGGATCCGGTGGCCTAGTGGCCGGATCTGGCGTCTCTCGGCAGGTGGCGCTGCGGCGGGCTCCCGAGCCATGGAGCGGCGAGGCCCGCGTGGAGGAGGACGGTGTGGTGTGCGCTGGGAGGGAGGCGGAGAGGGGCGGCGGGACCCGGTAGCGGGTCCCCTCGTTGGCGGCGGATCCGGCGGCCTGGTGGCCAGCACCGTGCGCTCGACTCCCTCCGCCACCGGGAGCTCTCCATCGACGGCTCTGTCTCCCGCGCGCTCGACCACACCGGAGATCAGGCCTCTTGACCTGACAAAGCGCCCTCGTCGCAACCGGAGATTGCCTGCTCTTAGGGCTGCATTCCAGGAGTCAAGCATCTCACCCGCCAACTTGGTGCTCCCGCTATTCATTCATGAAGGGGAAGAGGATGCTCCTATTGGAGCTATGCCGGGGTGCTTTAGGCTTGGGTGGAGGCGTGGACTTCTTGATGAGATCTACAAGGCAAGCGATGTTGGTGTTAACAGCTTCGTGCTTTTTCCAAATTGAAGTCTCAATCAGGAAATGAGGCATACAACGACAATGGTTTGGTTCCACGAGCATTCCGCCTGCTCAAAGATAAATTCCCTGATATTGTTGTTTTCACGGATGTTGCTTTGATCAGATGAACCCAGCCAATTACAGAGAAGCCCTTCTAGAAACTGCAGCAGATGAAGCGGAAGGGGCTGATATTCTTTTGGTGAAACCTGGATTGCCATACTGGGATGTCATCCAACTTCTTCGGGATAATTCAGCGTTGCCAATTGCTGCATACCAGTTACTACACCTGCCTATGTACAGGCAGCCTAAGCAATTGGGTGATTTGAGGTCAGGGCGAAAGCTTGGACGGCGATGTTTGCGGACGTCGCTTCCTCCTTGGAGGCGTCCTTTCTGTACCTCTTCTCGGGCTCCCCCCACCCGGTGGTTGATTGCAGGTGAAAACCTTTTCCATGATGGACTGGCGGCGTCAGTGCCTTGGGCGTTGTTACCTTCTTGAAGGCGTCGTTAGGCAATTTCAGCTCAGTTGATTGGTGCTTGCCGTTTGGCTCTGTCGCTGCTCGTGCTTTGTTTGCATATGTACAGTTCGCTAGAAGCTCTCGGCACAGTGTCTTCCCTCATCTCCTGACCCGCTATACGGTGTTAGAAGGTCCGAGGAAGGTTATAGGTGTTGGCCGGAGAGAGAGCTATTTGGATGAAGAAGATGAAGTGCTTGCCGAAGGCCCTTCCTGTTGAGCATCGATGTGATGCATTGAGTGCTGCTGTCTTCACTAGAGGAATACAGTCGCTTGATGGAGGCAACAAAGAGTTTGGTTTTGTTTAGCAAGTTATGTAATGAGGTAGGATTAGGGATGGGACTTGAGTTCCGTTCCTTTGTTCCGTGTTTTGTACACCGTGTGGTGGTTTGTAGTCTAAGTACTATAGGTGTGTTGGAATTGGCTGTACTCATTCACTTGTGAATGATGGAGGCCGGAATGTTATATTCCGTAATCTAAAATCATTGGCTTAGAAATTTTTGGTTCGCAATTGAGATATTCCCAAGATTGTGTGACTGAGCAGTGAATTCTGTTGTTTGCCTTTTTGTATTGCTTTTGTGGTGCAATTTTCACGGGCATATAGCCAGTGAATTTTTCGTACGGATAATCCATTTTTTATTCAAAATTACAGAAATATACCTGTGGGAAATTTTTTTACAAGAATAGGCTCCAGTCGCCTAATGGTTGAGCGACTGGAGACTTTCGCCCAACCATTGGGCGACTTCATGAAAGTCGCTCTACCCTCGAGCGACTGCATCCAGTCGCTCAACCATTGGGCGATTTTAATGCAGTCGCCCAATGGTTGGGCGACTGCACTCAAGTCCCCCGTGAATGTTTTAAATTTTTTTCAATTTTGTAGTTTTAAACTGGTAAAAAATCTGCTGGAGTTGTAATAAAAGTTTATGTTCATTGTATGTTGTAGGTGTGTAAAAAATTTTGGAAAATTTTTTTAGGAACGATTGACCGTAGAACGATCGGTACATACGATGGTAAATGATATTTTGATGTTATTGAGAATTCGTCTCTGGGCTAGGATTGGGTTGAGAAGGATCGACAGGCTCAGCGGTCAGATTATCACAGACGGTTCTACATACAAACCGTTTATAATACTCTCTATCACAAGTTTTATATACCGATGCAATATAAACAACTAGTCTGAAAAGATAAAATAGCAAAGTTGTATATGGCTTATATATACTCATTTAAAAGGTTTCGACGAGATCTACAACTTTTCAGTTGAAGCAAAATCCAAATTCCGAAAGGAAGACCAAGAAAAAGGGCAAAAACAGAAACCAAAAACTTACGACGCAGGTTTAGGTCTAAAGATGGCCGATTTTTGGGGTCTTGGAGGGCGACTGGCGCAAGCGGGTCATTTTTATTGGATCGGGCTCGTCGTTAGCTTTCCAACGAGTACAAGAACGTCGAAAACGGACACCGTATGCAAAAGTTATGCCCGTTTTACTGAAGGTGTGTCGGAAACAGACTGAAACTGCTATAACTTTTGATCCCGTGACCGCAATTGCTCAAAATGTTTTCTAGAGGCTGTTGGATGTATGAAGAACAGCTCCACCAATTTTCACTATTTTTGGCGAAGCTTTGATGCACTTTCCAAATTCTCAGTAACATCAAAATATCACTTACCATCGTATGTACCAATTGTTCTATGGTCATTTGTTTCTAAAAAAAGTTTCCCAAAATTTTTTACACACCTACAACATACAATGAACATAAACTTTTTTTACAACTTCAGCAGATTTTTTACCAGTTTAAAACTATAAAATTGACAAAATTTAAAACATTCACGGGGTCCTGAGTGCAGTCGCCCAACTATTGGGCGACTGCATGAAAGTCGCCCAATGGTTGGGCGACTGGATGCAGTCGCTCGAGGGTAGAGCGACTTTCATGAAGTCGCCCAATGGTTGGGCGAAAGGCTCCAGTCGCCCAACCATTAGGCGACTGGAGCCTATTCTTGTAAAAAAAAATTCCGCGGGTATATTTCTGTAATTTTGAATAAAAAAATGGATTAATAGCCAGTTATCTGGGTTTGTTAATTAAATGAAAACTAACAGCTGATAGTAAGTGGTAATGACTTGTAGGGCTGTAAAAAAAGCTCGAGACTCGTGAGCTACTCGGGTTCGGTTCGTCTTAGACTTGACTCGAGTTCGGCTCGAATTATAAACGAGCCAAGCTCAAGCTTGAGCTGAAGCTCGCAAGCTTATCGAGCTCGAGCTCGAAAAGCTCGAGTAGGCTCGTTCATTATTGCTAAGCATGACTCTTTAAAGTGTATACACATGTATTTCAATTTTTTTTATCAATTGTATTGTCCAAATCACACCGGGCTTATAAATAAGACAATAGTTTAAGCCTAAGAACAAGATAGACTGCAGTTGGCTAAGCTTATGGTAGATAAAAAGCTAAAGACTCGTGAATTGCTCGTGTTTCGCTCGTCTCAAGTTCGACTCGAGATCGGCTCGAAAGATAAATGAGCCAAGCTTGAGCCTAACTCTAGGCTCGGGTGATTCTGAGGCTCGGTTCGAGTTCGGTTCGATTCTCTAACAAACTCAAGCTTGAGGCAGTGAGCTCGCTCGAGCTCGGCTCATTTACAGCCCTAATGACTTGTTAGCTTTTATGACCACAGATAACGCTGGTAAGTAACGCACCTTGAAATTGTTTTGTTTGATGTGGACGAAATGAAACGTGCTTGGCTCATCTGTGTAAAGTGTGCTTGGCTTATCTGCATAAAGTATTCCAAACTATTTTGGACCTGACGTGGATGCCACATGTGGAGGCTGTTAAGAGCGGCTTGTGGCTGATGTTACCTATGGCTTGTGGCCATGAGTGGTGCCCTGGTGGGGTGCAGGATCTTGCATGATGATGAGGCTTATCTAGCCTCTTACCTATGGATGTTCCTTGCCCTTACAGTATCCTGCCACTGGTGTTGATATTTTTACCGTCTGTACACTGGTAAACTTCACCGTCTGTTTTGTTTTGGTGAGGACCTGTTTACCATCAGTAAGGTTTCTTCATTTAAGCTTATGGCTTCTTCTGATCAAATAAATAAGACGACTTCTTAGTCATCTTTTTAAAACGGTTTATCGGGACAGTTTTTTAAAACGGTTTTTTGGTATTCGATTTATTCGTATAAGTGCTTATATTAGGAGTAGCCTAGAAGAATCCACCCTAAGTAAATATGTTTACCATCTATGGTATGGAAGGGTAAAATTGAGTTGCAGTTAACCTGATGGTATCCGAGTCCCATTGGTCAATGTCTAGTTTGGTTTAGTTCTTGGCCGCTTGGCGCGTGCAGCATGTACCTGTTTGCAATGATCTCATCGTGGCGACAAGAGGTGAGTTGTGATCGAGATCATCCGACGTGGAATGTTAAATCAGTTATCTCATGTGCCTGCCACGATTTCCTTATACACATTGTGATTTTGCCTGACTCGATGGAATGGAATGGACCGGATGTTGTTTTAGCGCCCTTCGTTGTGAATCATTACGATCAGTGTGCCCTGCACTCACATTACAAAAGAATCCGCCAGAAAGATGTATCTTATCCGTGTACGACCAAAATGCCGTCACATGGATGGTACATTGAACGCCAGAAAGTAAGGCGCCAATGGCGTTCACGAGTTGGAAACTACTTTTTTTTAATATATTTTAAGATATCACCAATGTCTAATAACCACGATCGAATTATGTAGAGCATTTGATGAATGCATTTGTTTTTGTTTCGACTTTATTAAGGATAGTTTGTTCCACTGTCTTTTTTCCGAGTTGGATGCTTACTGCTTAGGGTTTAGGCTCAATCCTTCGGATAGGGAAAACCCTTGCCAATTGATCCTTGTCTGTCCGAAGAGATTAAGTTCAATCAGCTTATCCAAACAAACTCTTAAGTATAGATCCCTTTCAAGGAGTGCTTGGATGATTTCTCTCTAACAAAAGTAATACTAATATCAAAACATGTGAAAAGGTAAATAACATATATTTATCATTTATTGTACTTTAAAAATTATACAAACCACTGTTAAGAAAAACATAGAAACACATTTCATCTCTGGATCATCGACGAGATGCCAAAATTATTTTCATGTGAAGGCTCGAAAATGAGAGTGGTGGTTGACGTGTTCCCCTGCTGCCTGCAGAGTTGTTTCTAGGCCAAGACGGCCGCCGTGTCATCCTCCAAAACTGAGATTGCACCGGCGGCGAACCGAGGGGATGTTCAGTAATCAGTACTTACCCCTCAGGGCTATCTGTCCCTCTCATCTGAAATGGCCCAAGTGACGGAGCACTACTGGACTAGCATGACGAGATTTTCTCCTCTCTACTGCTAGCAGCTTGCTTGATTGGTTAAGGTTGACGCGGTGGTGACCCCCCTGCCCCTTCACTCATGACTAGCGCTCCATTTGGCCGGCAACTTAGGGCCTGTTCTTTATAGCTTTTCGATAAAAGTTTTAAATTTTAACTATTTACGACAGAGATTATGAAAAGAGAGATACTTGCTTGTAATTTTGGATGGTACAGATGATGCGGATACGCACATGCTTAGCACTTTTAAGTCAAATACATTATTTCACTGGAAAGAAGTATTGAGCCGCATTAAATATTGTCAGGTGAATTTGTTTCTTAATGAATTTCTTTCTATTCGTGGGAACGATATACTACCTTATGCCAAATTCTTGTTTATTATTAGGTTTGAATATTGTGATGATTCCGGGGCCAAAGCAATGGAGAAGCACAAGGAGGGTAATCATATTTGTTACCAAGAACAAAAAGCTCAAAGCCCATGGGAATGGAAAGGAGAAAGCCAAGCAGCCCATGCAGCTGATCAAGGAGGAAAGAAGCCCATGCAATGGGAGAGCAAAAGGGAGGAGCCTAAGGACTTAAACTACAAGTTTTGGATAAGATTTTCAAGCCAAATTCAGACTTCCCGCATGCTCAACCCAATTCAAACTCGGATTCAACTCAGAATTCAATTCGGATTGTGTTCGGGACAGCCTGACAGGCAGTTACTAAAAATACCATAACTTTCACAAACGGAGTCCGATTCAGATGTTTTTGTACTCGTTGGAAAGATAATTTCAAGTGATACGCAATGAATCTGGTCCCAGCTTCAAATGCATTACGGATAAAAAGTTATGACCGAAAAAATATGACGGGTGGAAAATATAGTTTCCTTTTTGTGAGAGTTCGTATCTAAAACCATATAGGGTTGAGTTGTACTTGGTTTGGGGACCATATGGACGTCCCAAGGGGCTATATAAGCCTTGTATTGGCAGCCTTTAGGGCAGATCACGTTTGATAATAAAATACTCTTGTTCTCTTTGATGGCCGACCCAACTTGAGGGAATTGGGAGTTTGCTGAAATCAAGATCGTTCAACCTTTCCGTTGGGAATTGGGAGCGCGATGGAACTTCATCGGTGGTCGTGAAGTTCAACACGTGTGGTTGGGCGAATTATAGAGTGCTAACTCTTGCATTGGCAACGGGAGATCACTACGATTCATCAAATCCACATGAGTATCTTGATCCTACGTCGAGAAGATCGGGCGACCCCGTATATCATCTTGGTATCAGAGCGCGGTTTACTCGGTAGGATTATTTACCCTTAGTTTTAGATATTTTTACTTTTGTCCTATAGTCCATTAAAACCGAAAATTGCAACAAAAATAATCCAAACCCTAGTTTTTGCATCTGTAAATTTTGTGAGTTTTGTTAGGTTTTGATCCACTAGAATTTTGTTTAGGTGCTGATCGTTCGTGTTTATTTGCGTAGCTTAATCTTTGTGTCCAATCCAAAATCCAAAAAAAAAAGATCTTGCTATTATTTTTCATCAATTGAGACTAGCTGTTGAATATTGCATCTAGGGCTGCTCTTGAGTATTTTACACTTTGCTGAATATTTGTGACCTACAAAAAAAAATCACAGAACAATTAAACCTAGTTTGGCCTTTGAACAAAAAAAAGACAGTTGAGGAAAAAAAAGAAGGAAAGAAAGAAAGAAAGAAAGAAAGAGAGAGAAAAAGAAAGCATTGGCCGAATCTGGGTTAGTTCTTAATCCATAAATTCAGATTGTGTAATTTAATTTCTTGAGCAATCTCGTGCCCTTACATTCATATCATTGCAATTGGCTAGCATCTCTCCTAGTACTTGGTGCAAAACGATCTATCTAATCTTTAATTTCAGATTGCCTCTAGTTAGCTCATTCCTTTGTTTGCATCGAGTCACATTGATCTTTGCGTGTGCATTCATATACTTCACTTAAATCTTTTGGATCAGCACTTAGGCAAAGTATTCTAGTTTGGATTATTACGTAACTTCACAATATCAAGAATTTCAGATTGCTAGGATATACACTTTCATACCAAGCTCCACCATACAACCGTTGTTGTGCAAATAGTGAACACTCTTGAATTCGCTTAATCATCACGTTGCTGTTGTCACTTCTACCAGGTGTAAGTTTTTATTAGCCTTAATTCACTTCGGAAGGGTGAGAACTTTACTTGGGAGAGAAAATAGTGAGATTGAGTGATATTCACACACACACACACACACACACACACACACACACACATATATATATATATATATATATATATATATATATATATATATATATATATATATATATATATATATATATATATATATATATATATATATATATATGTTGCATAACTAACCATGATAGGATATTCAACAATTCGTTCCTCTTGGTGTGAACAAAATAGGAATGAATCTTCAGTATTTCGCTCCTCATGGTGCGATTCCAATCCCAACAATTTGTCTTTTCCGTTCTGTGGAAGTGAAGATCCAGAGGAGTATCTTGAGTGGGAATGGCGATTGGAGAAAGAGTTTAGATTTCAGAAGCTTCCCAAAGACCATGAAATGAGGCGAGCCACTATGCAGTTTAAAGACTATGCTTATAGTTGGTGGCAACAATTATCTGGAAAACGATTCATTAGATCTTGGTCAGATTTGAAGGTAATCATGAGAACTGAATTTGTGCCAACCTATTATGAGCGGGAATTGCTTCACCATGTGGAGAGCATCACACAAGGGAGTAACACTGTTCAAGATTACTATAATGAGCTCAAGCGTGCATTGCGACGTGCCGGTGTCACTAGTGCAATAAAAGAACAGGTATACTTCAAAAGAGGCTTGAATTGTAAGATCGCTACTGCACTTCAATATAAATATTTTAGTAGCACGTATGATCTTGTGAATTGTGCTATTGAGGAGGAGAAGAGACTTATGGATACGTGTACACCACAGTTTCATCCAAGTCCATACTTCAATTCTTATGCCTCAAAAAGTGTGACACATGGGAAGATGGCCAAGCATTGGACTTTCCCTTCGGTCAAGAAGATATGTAGTGCTACCCCATGGTTACAAACACCACTTGAGATGTATCAAAACCCATGTAAGGATGAGTGCCACATAGCCAAATTGAGTGAGAGTGATAAAAACAGTGAGTTATGTGATTCCACCAAACGTGAGGTTGAGAGCATCCAAATTGAGAGTGAGAAAAATACACAAAAAGAAAAGAGAGGAAGAGATGGTAGAAAAAATGAGATTACTTTTTATACTAACGACTTACTCTCTACTTCTAGTGTTGCTTCTCATATTATGCAGGTTGACATTAAAGATGAGGAGTCGAATGTTCCACAACCGGTACCATTGGAAGTCAAAGATGAGAAGATAACCACAGTTGAAGATGAAGTACTTGCTGCTCCGTTGTTACATCATGACGATTTGATACCTACAGCACCTGCATCAACTGAAGAGAATGATAAATGTAACCATATTTGTGCTGAATTTATTTGTGAAAAGGTGAGTAATTGTGAGAACTCATGTGTTCAATCGAAAATTCCATGTGCTGAAATTTCTTTGGTCAATTTACATAATGTGGAATTAATTACTCATAAGGAAGTTCTTGCTAGAATATCTCCTGATGATTCTTTATATTATATCATGTTCGAAGATCCTAAAGAGCTGTCTAGTGTCATTGAGGATGTTGCTGAAATTTCATGTTTAAAATCACTAGTTAGTTCCTATGCCTACACATATAAAGTTCAATTTGATCGGAGATTATGGTGTAGATGACAACTTTTATGTTTATCGAATATGCATTACATGTGATAAGCTTGCTGAGTTGAAATTGCATATTTTGGACAAACAATCTTTTATACCACGTCATGATCACAATGAGATGAGGTTTAACAATAGTGCTTACTGTTTACAAAGGTTTCTTGTGCCTACTTGTTCTTCTTTCGATGAACAATCATATACAAATAATCAGAGTAGCGCAGTTGAAGCAAGGAAGGCCCTTAAAAATTTCTCTTCCATATTTGAACCGTTTAATCTGATTTTGCCCACTAATTACTTGTCCACGTACTTCACAAAGTCGAGGACGACTTTTTCTTATGGGAGAGAATGGTGTGAATGAAAATATTACAATGTATGCATTTGATAGCTGTTGTAGTATCAATTGGTTTGTGCAAAACAGTGAGAATGAGAATGATACAATAATTGATTCATACATATACCACGCATATGTGTTGTTCCTTTTGCTTACTACACTTCCAGGTAATAATAATGTGAAAGACGGAAGGGGTGTAACTGACCAATACATATACCATGCATACCATTGTATTCTTTGTTTAGTACAATTTCAGGCTATCAAAAGCCGAGAACGGCTTTTCTTGAAGAAGGGGAGGATGATGCGGATACATACATGCTTAGCACTTTTAAGTCAAATACATTATTTCACTGGAAAAAAGTATTGAGCCGCATTAAATATTGTCAGGTGAATTTGTTTCTTAATGAATTTCTTTCTATTCGTGGGAACGATATACTACCTTATGCCAAATTCTTGTTTATTATTAGGTTTGAATATTGTGATGATTCCGGGGCCAAAGCAATGGAGAAGCACAAGGAGGGTAATCATATTTGTTACCAAGAACAAAAAGCTCAAAGCCCATGGGAATGGAAAGGAGAAAGCCAAGCAGCCCATGCAGCTGATCAAGGAGGAAAGAAGCCCATGCAATGGGAGAGCAAAAGGGAGGAGCCTAAGGACTTAAACTACAAGTTTTGGATAAGATTTTCAAGCCAAATTCAGACTTCCCGCATGCTCAACCCAATTCAAACTCGGATTCAACTCAGAATTCAATTCGGATTCGGTTCGGGACAGCCTGACAGGCAGTTACTAAAAATGCCATAACTTTCACAAACGGAGTCCGATTCAGGTGTTCTTGTACTCGTTGGAAAGATAATTTCAAGTGATACGCAATGAATCTGGTCCCAGCTTCAAATGCATTACGGATAAAAAGTTATGACCGAAAAAATATGACGGGTGGAAACTATAGTTTCCTTTTTGTGAGAGTTCGTATCTAAAACCATATATGGTTGAGTTGTACTTGGTTTGGGGACCATATGAACGTCCCAAGGGGCTATATAAGCCTTGTATTGGCAGCCTTTAGGGCAGATCACGTTTGATAATAAAATACTCTTGTTCTCTTTGATGGCCGACCCAACTTGAGAGAATTGGGAGTTTGCTGAAATCAAGATCGTTCAACCTTTCCGTTGGGAATTGGGAGCGCGATGAAACTTCATCGGTGGTCGTGAAGTTCAACACGTGTGGTTGGGCGAATTATAGAGTGCTAACTCTTGCATTGGCAACGGGAGATCACTACGATTCATCAAATCCACGTGAGTATCTTGATCCTACGTCGAGAAGATCGGGCGACCCCGTATCAACAGATGTTGGGCTTTTAACGTGTACTACAATTAACTTGTAGACCCCGTCTTAAAAATATATTCCGTTTGAAAGTTAGTACTGTAGCAAAAGACAAAAGCCGATTTCAAATGCCGAAAAAAATAGACCCTTGCTTGCTTTTACCATGCCGCTTGTGGGCTAGGCTATTGGATGCGGCGCCTTTCAGGCCTTCAGGGCATACGGCTAAATTGTTGCATGGAATGGAAGCTTGCCTTGTAAAGTTAGTACTCGTATAGTCGTATGCTATATGCTTGCAGTGTCTAACGCTAAGAACCTGGTCAAATACTCAAATGTTCAGTGGGATTCCATGTTCCAAACAACAGAACCAAACTATGCTGTGCACTCCTACTACCATAGAGAATAGCAGTGCTTAGAGGCATGCAGTCAGCATCGGAATGTAAAACAAGACTATCTATCGCAATCAGCATCGGAATGTAAAAGAAGACTATCTATCTATCTATCTATGAGTCAGTGCGCCTGGTCCCGATTTCTCTTTCAGTCACCCACGAACGCAGATTGGTGGAGCTAGGCTCGGTGTGGCTCTTCATTAGGCAAAATCGTACTCCTTAGGGTAGCATTACAATTATGTTTTAATTCGTTCTTAGCAAAATGTACATTACAATATTGCTTATTATGGTCATGTTCTTCATGTTCTTTTGGACCACGGCTAATAACTCTTGTTTGTATTTTTCGAGACAAAGCGGACGGTGGAGATATTCATGCGGACGACACACACGGTTTTAAACTCAGGAAGTAGTTTGAAGAATCCATTTCAAAAAACTGTTTCATTTATTTTGACTTTACAGATAAACCAAAAGTCAAAACCCCAAAAGAAAAGGTCTATAACTTGAGTTGCACAAAACAGGTCTAAGTGGTCTCTTAACAGATCTAAGTGGTCTCTTTTCACACAACACCAGGTTTTATGACTTCTCGTTGCACACTGCATCAGCTCGCACGTAAACGACAACTTGCTGCACTACGGATGTATATATCCATCGCAAACAAACAAGATGCAATCTATTGTCGCATGAACTGATTAGTAAACGCATTGCCTCAACGAAAGGATTTGCGCAGCCAATTCGATTAGCTTTGTTGACCAAAAACTCTCCGATTCGAAATACTATTCGATACACAATTTCAATTGAAATCATCTTTTACTCCCCCTAGTGCATCGCCCCTTCTTCTCTCTCAACCTTTCCTTCCCATGAAAACTAGCCAATATCTCCCGAATCCAATCCAACCGAAACCCTGGATAGATGGGGTGGTGCGGTGGGCAGCAAGCCATCAAACTTGGTGTCATGTGAAAAGATCACTTAGACCTAGTATTTTGTGCAACTCAAATAAAGATAGGAGATGTAATGTGCATTTTTACTCTTTTTTTACCATCAGCTAAGTTCCCTCTAGACCCCACCTGTTAATGAGATAGCTCTGTGTCCCAAACTGATGAGGACATCACTCTTTTGATGTAAACACCATTTCTACCACTCCACCTGAGTCCATACAAAGATCAATTTCAAGGACACGAGCGCGACAATTAAATTACCAGGTGAGCTTGTTCCTACGAATACATAATTATTTTCTGAAAAATAAATTGCTACCTAATGCTATGTTCTTTTACTTAGGAATCTGAGCACGGAGCCAGGGGGAGCTACACAAGTTGAACGATTAATTCGGCCTACCAAATTCAAGTTAGTCTAACAGGCCAATCCGAGTGGAGCCCATCTCTCCATCGTTGAATCCGAATGCAATTGGGCCACCTGGACCGAATCTGATTCAAGGACCTACATGTGCTGTGCCACATTTATCCAGGGCCATGGGCCATGTAAACCACCCAAGTTGGAGTCCAATCAGGGTCAGCGCACGTCTCCCCATCTCTCTCTCTCTTATTTATCCTTATATCCAGCCGCACCCTCTTTTTCTAGTTAGGTTTTGATTAGATTTGTTTTGTCTCCTGCGTGAGAAACACTCGTCATTGTTTTTATGTCAGCTAGACCAACAAATGTGATTTCAGAACCTCATCAATTTAAGCATTTATCTATTACCTACAATTTCAAATTGCTCGCAGGAATTAAATCTTGTGTTCATGTCAACCGCGTTCTTGACACAATTGATAACAATTTCAGGTGTGGTTTAGTGATTGTCTGGTGTGCTGATCGTGTTTGATTGGTAGCCTGAGTAGTTAAAGTCATCTCCACAAAAATCGAAATTATCATTTCACCGAAAGATCCACCAAAGGCCCCCATCACAAACCACATGTCAATGAGGGAGCTAGTCACAAAAACAATATTTTCCTAGCGCTCATTTTCCTAAATTGCCATTGCCACAACTTGGAGAACCCATATCAGATATGATCCTTAAGACAACCACATGTTATGTGGGCATATCATCTCGGGTGTTAGTTGGGGCGGAAGCACCGGCAACGAGCTGCTGGCAACATAACAAACGCATGTTTAGTTCGCTCATGTTATACTTCTCTTGGGTTTGTCTACTCGTCAATCAACTGTTTCTTTCTAAAAATCAGTCGTTTTTTTGACCATTGAATCTAGATCCAATAGTCTATGTTCCCCTCCCATGGCTACTTACTACTTCCATTCCCCGATCCCATCACTCTGCCTCCCCGATTGATCCCATGTCGTAGCATCGCCCACCTCTTGCCTCCTGAGCCCCCACCCAGTCGCCTCGCCGGTGTTGGAGATGACGCCGGCGAACCCCTCTACCACCTCCTATTACCGTTGTCTGCTTCCTTTCTCCCTCATTGATGCTGCTGCCAGCCTCCACCTCCCTCGTCCCCGCCTTCTTGTCCCTGGCTATTACTGCTGCCAGATCTACCATCGTCTCCTAATATTCTTTTGGTCTTCTCTTCCCTGCCGACCTAAACTGCCCACCGCCCTCTTCCAATCCCACGGCAGTGGCAGCGTCACCGCCGCCTCGATGCACTGTAGCTACCGCTCTAGCATCCCTCTAAGCCCGATAGTTACCGATAAACCCTAACCCTAACTCGATACCTCTGTTTAAGATGCTGGCAGTGGTGACAGTCGGAGAAGAAGATGACGGGGAGCCTCACCAGATCTTCACCGCAAATGGAGATGGAGGTAGGTAGGAGCATGAATCTTGACATAAATCGAATGGTATAAAATTTGACTAATTTTCTAAAAAAAACAGTCAACGTTGTATAGTACTTACGATTTATATATCTTCGTCCCACTAAGCCCGGCTACATTTTGGTCCTGCGTTTCAGTACCAAATGGATGCACTACGGCGAAGGGTTGGGACTTTTTGTCTCTCTCGCTGATACCTTGATTTGAGCCGTCGACTTTACATCCCCTGAATGTGGGGACGCAGCAAGCGCAGCTCGGAGCGCCGCACGCAAACCCTGAAATCGCATGCACATTTCGCCTACTTTCGCGCCATTACACACATTTTCTTAAAGAACTACTACACTTGAATCTTGAGCAAATATGTGTACAACTCTTTTCTACAAACCAAAGACTGCACAGTGTACTTACTATCACGAATTATGTCCGTCTAAAAGTCATACGGGGAGATGAAACCTTCCGGCCGGAGAGGCTCGAGGAACGACCGGACCGGCGCCTGGGCATCGGCCTCCGGCCGGCCGACGTCGGCGCAGCCGGACGCTTTCTGCGGCGCGCCAAACAGCGGCTGCCGGCACGTCGGGCACGTGGACCGCGCCAGGAGCCAGCGGTCGACGCAGCGGACGTGGAAGCCGTGGTTGCACTTGGGCAGCACCCGGATGCGCTCCCCGGGCTCCAGGTCGTCCAGGCAGATGGCGCACGCAGGGGCACGGCTCGGGCTGGCCAGCTGCAGCTCCGCCGAGTACACCAGCGTCGGCATGGCCCGCAGCGCCTTCCGCCGTACCCCGGCCTGCGCGAGCCGCATCACCGACCCCAGCTCCGGCCGCTCCCCGCTGCCGCCCGCCGCCGGCGACATCTGGCTCGAGCACCGGAGCGCGCACCGCACGATCGAGTTGAGCCCCAGCGCGCATATCAGCGCGCACAGGAGCACGGCCAGGATCATGACCACGTTCGCATCGAAGCTGCTCCCGGTGGGAACCCAGCCGCCGACGTCGGCGGCCGGAGCCTTCTGTCCCTGTCTGGCCACCACCTGACTCGCACCGGAACTCTCCCTATGACCGTACAGCGGCGCGAGCAGCAGCGCCCTTCTTGAGTACACGTACCCTTGTTGCATTCTCTGAATGAAGCTCTCACCAGGAGCCTGCATGTTTCTTTCTTCACTTGTGAATTGTGATCCTCTCTTGCCTATCACAGCCTTGAAATGTTTGTTCTCTTGTGCTGAAGCATACACACATACACACAGGCTGTAAGTCCACTCTGCAACTGCAAGTCTGTAGTAAGTTTCTGCTGTGCTGAACCTGAACTAGTATATCAGGCTGTATTAACTCTACAACTGCAAGTTGCTGTGCTTAACCTGAACCAGTATATATAGACTGCAACAATGCAGGTAACAGTCTAACAGATGAGTGTGACAGCAGGCAGGGAGCCAATGGGAGGAGTTTTTGCGCATGCAAAGGTCATAAGGTTAGGACCTGTTCGCTTTGCTTCTAAAAATTACTTTTTTACAGTACCTAACTTTCAAATAAAGTATCTTTATGGTGGGATCAACTAGTCGATTATAGTAGACACTGTAGTGATTTCATTTATATCGGTCAAAATCGCACGCGAATGTCTCTCTATAAACTATTACTATTCATCAACCAAAACCAAAAAACCATCAAAAACTAACATAAACGCCCCCTTAATCAAACACTAGCTAGCATATAGTACGAGGGTGTTGAAAGGCTTGTTTGATTAACAGTAGTGGCTTTCTGGGGATCGGAGGGGCACTAGCTAGTAGCACCAGATCCTGTCTGCAACAAAGAAGCGAGCGCACATGCAGCAAGGGAGGATTAGAAAAGGAGAAAGGGAGGATTAGAAAAGGAGAAGACACTGAATTATTTGCGTAGTTGCATCCTTTTGCAAAAGCCCTGCATGTGGGGGGAGGCTGCGTCTTTGACCTTTTCTGGCTGCCTTAGTGCTGGGTTCATGACATAGTGGACTTGGGTCAAACAAAGTCAGGTCCAGCTCCAGCCAACAGAACAGACAGACATGTTCAGTCCATAAGATGGCATGTTGGCATAGGCATAGCACTGTGGTGAAGTTGATCTAATTGCCAATGCTCTTTTGTTTGCGCAGGATCTGAATTCTTATTTCTGGAGGCCATATTGCATCAATGCATCTAGCTCTCTTAAACAGGTTGATGGGGTTAATTTTTTGGGTTTTGTTAAACATCATCCGGTTATTTTATTTCTAACTATCATCCAAATTTAAGACTGTCGGATTAGAGATCTAATGGTCATGAATTCTCTCCCCTCCTCCTTGAATTCTACCTCCTCCCCCTTGAAAAAAATTTCCTTCCAAAAATAAGGGCCTCTTGATCTCTAATCTAAGGGTCACAAATTTGGATAATAGTTAGAAAGAAAATATCCGGGTGATGCCTAGGCACTTTCTAATTTTTTTAAAAATAAAACAGGTTGAAGGGTTATAGCTGTTAGGTTTTCCCATCATTTCTTGCATCTTCCTGCCTGATGACTGAAAAATGAGGTACAGAAGATGGTGCCTGCAAATTGTAATGTTGTGAAACCAATGCCTTCTTGTACCAATTGCCAACTATAGGGTAAATTTCTTCTCCCTGCAGAATTGAAGAAAGAACGGTCTGGGTCACTGGGTGAGTGAAAAATTGAGCTAATGCGGTTAAATTTCACTGGTTAATTTGACAGTAACACATACCCAACTTGTAATAATAAACTAAATTTTCTGAAACAATCGTGACGGCAGTAAAATACTGTCAAATGGACGCATTGGAGCATAATAGTGAAGCCAGCCAATTAAGCAACTGCATACAACTCATAATTCAAATTACATATGTTTATTGTCCTGTTTTGATTCTCTCCACTTTGAGCGCACCAGTGTGGCAGTATCACTTTGGCACCTCCTGTGTGTCACTTCGGCTCTGCTCAGGCCGTCAACAGCAATCCTACTTGACAAAGCACTGGTTAAATGGGTGGTTGCTCGTTAGTCAAGGATAAAATAATTTTAGACCGTAAAAGCTAGCAATTAACTAAGAGAAACAACAGAGCAACAATGGGCTGGTCCTGTACGTCCATGAAGGTGCAATCTTTCAAGTGATGATCGATGACATGCATCCACAAGCTTGTTTGCAAGAACTCAATGTACTCATCAGTGACATTGCTTATTAGTAAAAATCAAGATTCACCATTAATGCAAACATTGAGAAGATTAGGCTTTTTAAAAGAGGTAGTAAATATTGGATGTAACACAGCCAGGCGTAGATTAGATAATAATCAGAGAAGCAAAACCAGCTCTGCAATAATTATCTACTTGCCTAATAGCCTTACAGGTTAAGCTATATGCCCGAAGAATGCCTGTCACAAGCACATTGCACTAAGACCTATTCATTGATGAAGCTGTTGACGTCTACGTGTAAGTCATGATCTTTCCAAGCTGTCCCTAAACCCTGTCTCATCTCTCTACTTTATGCTGTAGTGTAGCCCATGTAAGCGCTGAAAGTTACAAGGAGAGCTGAAAAGCTCAGACCTACAGGTTAGTCAGATGCACTGTCCATCCAAATAGGAGGAAACCAGACCCAGAGGTAGCCCAAGAAATAAAAAGGATGAAACTAGACATTCCAGAATCGATATGCAGATGAACAGTTCCAGATAACTGATGGCGGGAAGGCGATAGGCAAATTCACGTGCAGAATGACAACACAACATGCATGAGACACTTCCCCACTGCCTTACACCTCATCAGATTATCCTGCAGGTGATACCAACATCGTAATAGAATAGGCATATAACAAACTTGAGTAGCTTTTCCCAGAAGTTCTCTTCATATGCAGTAACGATTTCTGGAAGTGAAAGTAAGAACATAAATAATGCCTTGCATCTGAAAGGGAAAAAAGTTAGAAGGACAACTACAGGGATATCTCAATAGAGGAATCATATTAAAAAACACACCTTGAAACTGATCCACCAATCAAAATTAAGACTTGGTAATTTTTATAAGCGCCTTCAGATCACATCCTGATAGATTATACTAAGTCTAAACATCAGGCTTTAACATTAATCCTAGACCAAAAGGCATGAACACCTAGATGAACATTAGAGCGGAAGCATTAGAAGACGTACCCGAACTCGAGGAGGCCATGAAGTCACTCGGTTGAGACGGTGAAGCAGTGAAGTTGAGATGGCCGACGGTGTAGAGGTGGTCGGCCGGGGTCGCAGTAGTCGCAGTAGTCGTCGTGCACACGAACGGTGAGGTCTGGTCTTCGTTCACCGTAGCACCCGTCAATGGATCGGATCTGTTAGGGTTTTTAGGCCTAGCTCAACTACCGTGAGTAGCCCTGTTGAAACCCTAGTATATTTAGTGGCGCTAGGTGACCGGGACCAAAAACCAAGTCGTTGGTAACCGCCTCCGATCAAGGCGCGAGTGGAGACGTTGTCTCCCTGAAAACTCGGGATTGGTTAGCCGAGATCAACCCAACATTCTTCCCTTTGATCGTAAGGCTAACATCATAAGCCCATTCTCGATAAAACAGCACACCAAGGTAATGTGTTGCATGACCAATTAAGTGCCATACAACCTCAGTACCTATAGTATACTATCGTATCTTGAAATGGATATTCATTATACTTAATGGGAGTTGGTTTGCTTTGAGGTCCTTTTATCCAGAATCAGACGCTTTCCAATAAACCCATGCCGACAACATGATCACAAAATATTGGGTGGTAAGCCTTTAGTAAGCGGATCTGCAAGCATTAACTTAGTACATGATACTTAATGTCAAGCATCACTTGACTTGTTGTCAAGCATCACAAAATACTTATGGTTTGATCCTGGATTCTATCTTTCACAACATGATACTTAATGTCAATGTGTTTGACAGCACCACTTGACTTGTTATTTGTATAAAAGACTGCGTGTTCATTATCGCAGTATAAGGTGAGTGGTTTAGAGATGCTGTCTACCACTCTAAGTCCCGGGATAAAGTTCTTAAGCCATACAGCCTGCCCGGTAGCCTCATAACATGCCACAAACTCAGCTTGCATCGTTGAAGATGCCGTAAGGGTTTGTTTGGAGCTTTTCCACGAGATAGCTCCTCTAGCGAGTGTGAAGATATAACTTGACGTGGATTTCTTAGTATCAACACATCCCACAAAATCTAAATCTGAATAACTAATAACTTCAAGGTTATCAGAAAACTTATATGTGAGCATGAAATACTTAGTAGCTTGCATATAACGCAAAGCTTTCTTAACGGCTTTCCAGTGGTCCGGTCCTGGATTTGACTGATATCTGCCAAGCATCCCGGTTACAAAAGCTAAAGCAGGGCGTGTACAAACTTGAGCATACATAATGCTTCCGACAGCTGAAGCATAAGGAACCGACTTCATCTGATCATTTTCATATTGGTTCCTCGGACATTGAAATGTCCCAAACTTATCGCCCTTAACAATAGGAGCAGGCGAGCCAGAGCACTTATGCATATTGCATCTCTTCAGTACTCTGTAAATGTATGCCTTCTGAGATAAACCTAATATTCCTTTGAACCTATCTTGGTGAATTTCAATGCCAAGAACATAAGAGGCATCACCGAGATCCTTCATATCAAAATTAGATGAAAGAAATCTCTTGGTCTCAAACAGCATGTCCTTATCGCTGCTGGCCAATAAGATATCATCCACATAAAGTACTAAGATGGTGAATTTACTCCCCTTGAACTTAACATATATGCAATTATCAACTTCATTTTCTTTGAAACCAAAACTTCTTATAATCTTATCGAATTTGAGGTACCACCGTCTTGACGCTTGTTTTAAGCCATAAATGGATTTCTTAAGTCGACACCCCATATGCTCATTGCCTTCCACGACAAACCTTCCGGTTGAGCCATGTAAACATTCTCTTGCAAGTCGCCATTAAGAAATGTCGTTTTAACATTCATCTGATGCAGCTCTAAATCATAATGAGCTACAAGTGCCATAACAATTCCGAATGAATCTTTAGTTGAGACAGGAGAAAAAGTGTCATTATAATCAACCCCCTCTCTTTGTGAGAAGCCTTTTGCTACGAGCCTTGCTTTGAACCTTTTGATATTTCCCTTAGAGTCATGCTTGGTTTTGTAGACCCATTTACAGCCTACTGTTTTGACTCCGTCAGGGATTTCTACTAAGTCCCATACATCATTAATGCTCATAGACTTTAGTTCATCCTCCATGGCTTCAAGCCATTTAGAATAATGTTCACTCATTATGGCCCCTTATAAGAGGTGGGATCATCTACCTTCCTATATCATTAATATCCTCATTCATATAAACAACATAATCATTTGGGATGGCAGATCTTCTCTTCCGCTGTGATCTTCTAAGAGGTTCATTAGTTATTTCAGGAGGCTGCTGAGGCTCTTAATTAGGTATAACATCAGGAATTTCAGAAAACCTCAACAGTGGGTGCAACAACAGTATTTTCTACCGGAGGTGCAACCTCCTAAGGCACAGGAATAAAGGTCTTAACTTAGCTTCAGCACGACAACCCCACACTCGTAAATATTTCATACTCAGTTTTCTCCCAGTCCATAATTCATAAGGTGTTTTAGGTACTGATTTACTGGGAACCCGATTAAGAATATGTGCGACTGTCTTTAGTGCTTCCATCCACAAGCCAATTGGTAAACTAGAATGGCTAAGCATGCTCCGTACCATATCCATAAGTGTACGGTCGCGTCTTTTAGCTGCACCATTCTGCTGAGGTTCGCCCGGCATAGAATACTGGGCAACGATGCCATTTTCCTGAAGGAACTTAGCGAAAAGGCTAGGTATTTGACCATAAGAGGCATGTCTTCCATAATATTCTCCCCCACGATCCGATCTTACCACTTTAATTTTTAAGTTATGCTGATTTTCAACTTCAGCCTTAAATATCTTAAATTTCTCAAGTGATTCAGATCGATCTTTAATGGGAAAGATATAACCATAACGGGAGAAATCATCAGTGAATGTGATGAATGTATCAAAAACCATCCACTAATGTCACAGGAAAAGGACCACAAATATCAGTATGAATTAACTTCTAAGAATCCTGTGCTGCGAGTAGTTCCCTTCTTTATTTGCTTAACATAATTTTCCTTTAATGCAATCAATGCAGTGGTCTGAGTCAGAGAAATCTAAAGGGTGGAGAATTTCTTCTTTAATGAGACGCTCCATTCTCCCCCTCGAAATGTGGCCTAAACGACAGTGCCACAGTTTCGAAGAAGTCTCATCATTATTTTTACGCTTAGCATCACAAACATTCAATCTGGAAATGCCCTGACTGCTTGCAGAAACGACATTCCCCCCTTTAGATGCTCTGGTGGGAGCAACATGAGGCTTAGATGCATATTGCACTTTAGGCCCCGACTTGTCTGAATTGGAGGAGAATTGCAGCTTTTTCTTAGATTTGAAGTCCCTTTGGAACTTCCTTTTGTTAGAGCCACCAACATGAAGAGCAAAATTGTTATTTTGCGTTATTATTCTCTCTTTCTTCTGGACACACATGGCGATCAAATCGCTCATGCTCCTTTTTTTTTAGTATTGCCATATCAGTCATCATCATGATATGCTTTCTTATGCTGTCGGACCCATCATACTTGTGGTTGAAAGCCTCTGAATCAAAGTACTGGCATAAATTTTGGTGGAGTCTATAAAATTTCTCCTCGATTAAAGCCAAGTACTCCTTAGTATTTTCGGAATCGGGGATTGCTCCCCTAATTTCGACTGAAATAGAGGTCTTCATAATCATTAGTGATAAGCGGTTAGACCGCTCCCATTTTTTCAGCATTAGCCTAGTAAATTTTCTTTTAGGAATGGGAACGGCTACCCTTAAGGCATAATCAAGGTCCAAAACATAAGGGACAACATGAATCAGTTCTTTCCACGTGGGGAAAAAACTCCCCGTGAGCTGCTTAATGTTATCAAGTATGGCAGCAACGTTTGATGCATTAAGTGCTGAATTTCAAAATACAGGGCAAAACTTAGAAATATCATAAATATATATTGCATGTAATTAACCCTACGTTGGTCTGATTAATAACATGCAAACTACAGTTCTAATTCATATCACCATTGGGCAGAAAATGAAAAAGAACTTAATAATGATAATTTTATATGGCAACACATGATACAAACAACGTTGGTCAGAATGTAATCATATGCATGCATAATGCCAAAAACATAAAAACAATCTCCAATTAAAACAAAACATAATAATATGACGACATATGATTATAAACAACGTTGGTCAGAATATAACCAGATGTATACATAATGCCAAAATTAATCATAAAATCTCAAAATTAAAATATCCCGTTGGTTCAATTTTAATTCGAGATTATACATAATAATATGGTAAAGATACATTAAATTTGGGCCACCAAAATAATAATAATAATAATAATAATAATAATAATAATAATAATAATAATAATAATAATAATAATAATAATAATAATAATAATAATAATTAAAAACAGTGCGCAAAAATAGACATAAAACATAAGGAAAATGCACTCCAAAAAAAATATATATCACTTCAGCCGGCCCCAAAAGAAAACCGGTCCAAAACATGCACTCAAAGCCCACAAAATTGCGCACGGGCAAAAGACCCGCTTGGCCCAAAATTCACCCGCGCGCAGCTGCCCAAAACAGGCGGCCCAACAGAAATTTTGCACGCACCCACTGTCCACAAATAATCCTGTGCACGGCCCACCTCATGCGCGCGCAGAAACCGGCCGAAAACGGCCCAAAAGATTGCATTCGGGCTGAAAATGTCATGCGCAGCCGAAAAATCGCGGTCGGCCCATTCACTGCCCGCACAGCCACTCACGCACGTGGCCCAGAAAACCACCCATGCACGAGGCCCATGAAAAACAGGCATGTGCGCGCAGCCCAAAGAAACAACCCCATCCGAAAAAACATGTGAGCCGCCTAACCAAGATCGGACGGCTGAAATCAGACCCGGCCAAGATGCTTCCGGCCCAATGAAAATGGACCGCCGAATCCCATCCGACGGCCACCGTGCGCGGGCATCCGATACAAAAGGGTGAAAACCCTAACCCTAACATCATTTCTACCGGATTCACCCGAAAAAAATGGCGCAAGGTGGCGGCGGCGGCGCGCGATGGGCGGCGGACGCTCGACGGCGGCATGTGCGCGGCACCCGGTGCCCGCGAGCGGCAAGGCTGCAGCACAACGGCGGCCCGAGCAGCGCGGCGGCGGCCCGAAACGGCACGGCGGCGGCCCGAGCGATGCGGTGCGGCGGCCGCGCCCGGAGAGCAGCACCGGCGGCGGCGGGCGAAAAAGAGACGGCGGCGCTCTCACGGTAAGTCCCGATCACCTCTATATTTTTTTGTTCTTGATTTGGGGATTTAGGGTTCAGATGGAAGAAAAATTTGGGGATTTCTAGGTCTTTGAGAAATGATTCCTCTCCTTCTAACTGCTTACCCGAGCCGCTAATTCTAAACGGAGCCTTAAAAACTTAGATCCAAAAATTAATCCGAGTTCGGTTAGGGCATTCTAGGGTTCATGATGGTCTAGAGAAAGGCTCTGATACCAAATGATAGATTATACTTGTAACAGCCCAGGTTTTTGTTAAAATAAAATAAATAAAGAAATAAATAAAAATCAATTAAAATTAAAATTTAATCTAAAATAAGTGTTTTGTTGCCTAAAGTTTAAATTTGGATTTGCTCTGAATTTCTGCTTTTGAAAAGCTGGATTTAAAAAGCATTTTCAGAAAAACCTAAAATTATTATTAAATAAAATGATATTTTGATTTTATATGAAAATCCTAGCTCAAATTAATTATTTGGAGTTATTTGGCTTTTATTTGGTTTCCTGGATTTTCTGGAGTTCAAAAATGTATTTTTGAAATTAAAAAGTATTTTAAAGTATGAAAATTAAATACCAACATTAGTTGGAAATATTTTTATTAAGTCCAAAATGTCACCAGGAGCTTCTGTGAATTTTCCTGGAATTTTTGGAAGTTATTTGGTATTTTTCTGAGGCTTATTGAATTTTCTGGGATTTTCTGAAAATCCTAAATCAAAAATCAAAAATTAAAATCTCCTCCCTCTCCCTCCGGCCGCCACGTGGACGGCCAGATTGCCGGCCACGTCGCCCGCGGGATCCCGCCCTCCCCTCTTCCGCGCCCGCCACCTGGCCAACTCGGATTGCGCCCACGTCACTCCGCCGCGCTCCACCCCGCCTCCCTCTCGGGCTGACACGTGGTCGGGCCCGATCCGCGCCACGCCTCCTCCCTTGGCCCATCTGGCCCGTCCATCGCCCCCATGCGCCAGCCCTCCGATCGCCATCCGACGCCCCGCCTCCTCGCGCCCTCTCTCTCTCTCTGCGCGCGGGGCCCGCCTGTCAGGCGCGTCTTCCCCGCGCGGTCTTCTCCCTCCTCGCGTCGGCCCCGTCTTCCTCGCCGGCCATTCCGCACGCGCCTGCCCCGTTTCCCTTTCTTCTCCCCCAAACCGCGCGCGGACCCCCTCCGCCATCCCGCGCCCAAAATCCCCCATTCCCGTGCGCCGCCCCTCCCCTAATTCCGCCCGTAACCGTCGCCGCCCGCGCCATCTCCGGCGAAGAATCCGCGGCGCCTCCGCCCTCCACCCCCTATAAAACCCCCGCCCCCGGCCTCCCCTCACTTCGCACCGCCTCCCCCTCCACTCCTCATCCCCTCCCGGCCACTCCATCGCCGCCGCGCCGCGAGACCCGAGCTCGCCGCCGCCTCAGCTCGCCGCCAGCTCGCCGTCGTTCGCCTCCGGTAAGCACGCGGCCACCGCCGTGCTCCCCATCGCCCCCTCGTTTCCCTCCGCCCCTCGCCGACGGCCGCCGCCCGCCGGAGCGCCGGCGAGCACCCGGGCCCGAGCCTCCCCGGCCGGCCGGCCATGCCCGCGTCCGCGCCCACGTGGCTGCCACCTGGTGCCGCGTCACCGCCACCTCGGCGCCTCCTTGCCCCGTCAGCCGCCACGCCACCGCCCCGCCACCTCAGCGCCTCCCCTCGCCCGTGGACTCGGTCCATAGACCGAGGACCCACCTGTCAGTCGGCCCGGCCCCAGGACTGACGTCATGCTGGCGTCATTAATCCGAATTTCCCGTAGAAAAATAATTCGGCCGAAAAAGGAAATTCAGTGCTGACGCAATAATTCAGGTTTTTCAGTAGAAAAATAATTCCAAAATCCTCTTTTTCCATTTTCTCTGAATTTAAACTTCCCGGAGCCCGTTCTTCTTCATCCTAACTCCGTTTGAGCCCATTCAAATTTCTAAATTCATCAAAAA
This sequence comes from Dendrocalamus latiflorus, assembly GCA_017311315.1. Taxonomy (NCBI): domain Eukaryota; kingdom Viridiplantae; phylum Streptophyta; class Magnoliopsida; order Poales; family Poaceae; genus Dendrocalamus; species Dendrocalamus latiflorus. The sequence continues at coordinate 30,270,795 of CM029634.1, forward strand.
TTCCCCTCTATCCATTTCTAGCCTCAATTCAAATGTTTGAAGTCAATTTGAATTTATTTGAATTTGGTGGGTTATTTTGACGTGTAGACTTCGACGATTCGGGAGATTTCTTCGACGAAGATACAAACCAAGTTCAAGGGCAAGGCAAGTCACCCTCCTTGATCATGTTGATCCCAGAATTACAAATAAAATTATGTTGATTTAAATTATATTGCATGCGTATTTCTATTCAACGTATTTCAATTCAGTTTTAACTTTAGTTAATACCTATTTGTTAATACCTCCTTTGACATTGCAAATCCTTATACCTTGTCACCTTAGAATCAAACTCTAGTTAGTACACTAGTATTGGCTAGAGACTTGTAAAACAAATGCCACTGCTTAATCATATAATTTTGTTTTGGGATATCTTTCACATAAAATGATGACCTCTTTTTACATAAAATGATAAGCTTTTGATCTGTATTCTTGACTTCGGTGAGTCAAGAAGGATTATGGAATATTTTCAAAATAAAATATAAAATCTGGTTTAGACTTAGGCTAATGGTTAGGTGGTGGGTGCAGGCATGCACTGTTGTTCGGAGACACAGTGTTGATTGTCGGGCACAGGGGGTATGTGGTTGGGCCTAAGTCAATTAAGGACCGGTCTGTGAGCTACTGTTGCAAAGCCCTAACGTACTACCACAAGGCTGGTATGGGACAGCCCTGGCTGAATAATTTGCGGGTCCCAACCTGAGCCATTTCGTAGGTTGAAAGTGAGCGTGGCGTAGGCCATGAGAAGTCTCACTCGGCTCAAGAGGGGGTCCCGGTCTGGTGGATTCCTTACTGGGGTGAAACCTTAGAGTTGGCTTGGCCAGGTTGAAGGCTTCGCATTGTAAAAGCCTTGTCACGACTCCTCGCCGCACACCTAAGGAAGTGTGTAAACCGGTGGCAATATGGGATGATTGTGTCTTGTGGGTAAAGCTGTACAACCTCTGCAGAGTGTATAATCTATCCTGGATAGCCGTGCCCACGGTCATGGGCATGCTGAGTAAAGTTTTTCATGGATTAGACTTTGTCTTTCAAAAATGTTTTCGAAAACCTTGTGGATGGATGGAATCCACGAGAGATGAAAACCTTACGGATGGATGGAATCCGTGAGAGTTTGAAATCTGGTGAATGGATGGAATTCATCAGAGTTGCGCAGTGAAAGCGTGTGGATGGATGGAGTCCATACGTGATCTTTTGGAAAAGATGGTCCGGGTGGGATGCCCGTGGATAGGTTGGTGTTTGGTCGGAGCCTGCACTGACGGTAATATTTTCAATTACAAGTACTGTTTTACTTATTGTATCAAGTTCTGCAATTTCAATCTATTTACTGTATTTCATTAAATGATGTTTTATGCAAACTAACCCTATAAGCCTTCCATTGAAGCCTTTATCATTATATTGCATTTTCCCGGGTGACTTGCGGAGTACAATTTGTACTCACGTTGCTTTTTCCACACAGAGGAAGACGACTTCGACTACGGTGAAGACCAGAACGAGTAGGCCACGTCTTGCAGTTGTTTGCCTGTGGGCAGGCTTGGGCTTCGCCTTTTCAGCTTCGCTTCCGCAGTTTCTTTTGCAGTTATTTTTGCCAATGCGCACTGATGTAAACGCTGGCCATAAGGCCGTACTCTTTAAGTTAAATAAAGGTCATTATGCTTGGTATTTATCTTTGTTGTTCACTGTGTGCACTAGCTGATCCTGGACTAGTGCGATTTACACAGAGGATCCAGGAGTCGTTGCTCCGGGTTCCGACAGAGATGGTATCAGAGCCTTAATGACTCCAAGACGTGACCGTAGGTAGAATAGATTGGTCAGACCATAAGGACTTATTTTTAATAATCAGTAGTTTCAAAAGTTTTGCTTAAACCTTACCTTCCAAATCTTTGCTTATCCTTATCTCAATCCTTTCTCGTCTTTATATCATTTTTGAAAAGCCTATTTCTGCATCTTCCCTTGTTCCAAACAACTATAGATGGCAACCGCTGAAATTCTTCGACCCTGTCGCCACTTCAATCTTCGCCTTGAAGGAACTCGTGTTGTATCTCGGCCGCCACGAAGGATGACTCCAAGACGACCCTTAGCCCTTTAGGATAAGTTGTTAGACTAGTCAATAAAACGTTGTTATGGGCTGTCAGTTTTCTCTTTTGTTTGCAGCCATAACTATTAATTAATAAAAGGGTTTTGTTGAGTTTTGTTGGGTTGTGCAAAATATCCCCTATTTCCCCTTTGCCTTGAGTCTCCTCTCTCCTAATTCTTAAAGCACCCAGCAGATGGTTAACACAAGGAGCAACAACAACGACAATGTCCACGACAACAACCCTACTAGCAACCAGGCTGCACAAGTCCCTCCGCCACCTCCGGTTAATGGACCAGATTGGGCTCAAATGATGGCCAATCAGAATCAGCTTATCCAACTACTAGTGCAGACCATTAACAACCCTGCACAACCTGCTCCACCAGTGCCAGCACAAGCTCCCCAGCCAAGCCTGGCTGAATTTATGAGGTTGCGTCCCCCGACCTTCTCCAGCAGTGCTGACCCCATGGATGCAGATGACTGGCTTAGAGTCATAGGCAAAAAGCTGGACATCATCCAATGCAGTGATCGGGAAAAAGTCTTATTCGCTTCTCATCAACTGAACGGACCAGCGTCAGAATGGTGGGACACCTACACCGCTGCTCATGCCAACGCACAAGCCATAACATGGGATGGGTTTATGCGGAGTTTCCGCAAAGCTCATATTCCAACCGGCACCATCACTCTCAAGAAAAGGGAATTCCGAACTCTGCGCCAAGGAAGCTGCACCGTGAATGAATATCTACGGAAGTTCAACCAATTGGCACGTTACGCGCCAGAAGACGTTGCTACCGATGAAGCTAAGCAGGAAAGGTTCCTTGAAGGACTCAATGATGACCTGTCGGTTCAACTACTCTCCAACGACTACGCCGATTTCCACCAGCTGGTCAGCAAGGCGATTCGCCAAGAGTCTAAGCACCAAGAAATGGAGAATCGGAAGAGACGGATGAACGCCCAGCACATGAACACCAGAAGTTTTCCCAAGATCAGAAGGACTCCACCACATGCCAACAGATTTCAGTCTTCATCTTCAGCCGAAGAACAAGTCCAGACCAACACTTTCCCCGACACCGAAGACAACAAAGCCTTGGCAATTGGCTTCCCAAAGGACTCCAACCCTGCAGCCGGAGTCACCTGTTTCAACTGTCATGAGACCGGGCATTACGCCAACAACTGCCCCAAGAAGCAACAGGTAGTGAAGAATGGAACACCGGGAGCACCAACTGCCAACCACCTTCAAGCAGGAAGAAAAAGGCCCCAGAAGTTCGTGAAAGGACGACTGAATCAGATCTCGGCACAAACCATGCAGGGTAAGATCCAAACCCATTTCTTTGCTAGCCCGTGCGAATCTCGGGGACGAGATTCTTTTTAAGGGGGGTAGATTGTAACAGCCCAGGTTTTTGTTAAAATAAAATAAATAAAGAAATAAATAAAAATCAATTAAAATTAAAATTTAATCTAAAATAAGTGTTTTGTTGCCTAAAGTTTAAATTTGGATTTGCTCTGAATTTCTGCTTTTGAAAAGCTGGATTTAAAAAGCATTTTCAGAAAAACCTAAAATTATTATTAAATAAAATGATATTTTGATTTTATATGAAAATCCTAGTTCAAATTAATTATTTGGAGTTATTTGGCTTTTATTTGGTTTCCTGGATTTTCTGGAGTTCAAAAATGTATTTTTGAAATTAAAAAGTATTTTAAAGTATGAAAATTAAATACCAACATTAGTTGGAAATATTTTTATTAAGTCCAAAATGTCACCAGGAGCTTCTGTGAATTTTCCTGGAATTTTTGGAAGTTATTTGGTATTTTTCTGAGGCTTATTGAATTTTCTGGGATTTTCTGAAAATCCTAAATCAAAAATCAAAAATTAAAATCTCCTCCCTCTCCCTCCGGCCGCCACGTGGACGGCCAGATTGCCGGCCACGTCGCCCGCGGGATCCCGCCCTCCCCTCTTCCGCGCCCGCCACCTGGCCAACTCGGATTGCGCCCACGTCACTCCGCCGCGCTCCACCCCGCCTCCCTCTCGGGCTGACACGTGGTCGGGCCCGATCCGCGCCACGCCTCCTCCCTTGGCCCATCTGGCCCGTCCATCGCCCCCATGCGCCAGCCCTCCGATCGCCATCCGACGCCCCGCCTCCTCGCGCCCTCTCTCTCTCTCTGCGCGCGGGGCCCGCCTGTCAGGCGCGTCTTCCCCGCGCGGTCTTCTCCCTCCTCGCGTCGGCCCCGTCTTCCTCGCCGGCCATTCCGCACGCGCCTGCCCCGTTTCCCTTTCTTCTCCCCCAAACCGCGCGCGGACCCCCTCCGCCATCCCGCGCCCAAAATCCCCCATTCCCGTGCGCCGCCCCTCCCCTAATTCCGCCCGTAACCGTCGCCGCCCGCGCCATCTCCGGCGAAGAATCCGCGGCGCCTCCGCCCTCCACCCCCTATAAAACCCCCGCCCCCGGCCTCCCCTCACTTCGCACCGCCTCCCCCTCCACTCCTCATCCCCTCCCGGCCACTCCATCGCCGCCGCGCCGCGAGACCCGAGCTCGCCGCCGCCTCAGCTCGCCGCCAGCTCGCCGTCGTTCGCCTCCGGTAAGCACGCGGCCACCGCCGTGCTCCCCATCGCCCCCTCGTTTCCCTCCGCCCCTCGCCGACGGCCGCCGCCCGCCGGAGCGCCGGCGAGCACCCGGGCCCGAGCCTCCCCGGCCGGCCGGCCATGCCCGCGTCCGCGCCCACGTGGCTGCCACCTGGTGCCGCGTCACCGCCACCTCGGCGCCTCCTTGCCCCGTCAGCCGCCACGCCACCGCCCCGCCACCTCAGCGCCTCCCCTCGCCCGTGGACTCGGTCCATAGACCGAGGACCCACCTGTCAGTCGGCCCGGCCCCAGGACTGACGTCATGCTGGCGTCATTAATCCGAATTTCCCGTAGAAAAATAATTCGGCCGAAAAAGGAAATTCAGTGCTGACGCAATAATTCAGGTTTTTCAGTAGAAAAATAATTCCAAAATCCTCTTTTTCCATTTTCTCTGAATTTAAACTTCCCGGAGCCCGTTCTTCTTCATCCTAACTCCGTTTGAGCCCATTCAAATTTCTAAATTCATCAAAAATTCCCCTCTATCCATTTCTAGCCTCAATTCAAATGTTTGAAGTCAATTTGAATTTATTTGAATTTGGTGGGTTATTTTGACGTGTAGACTTCGACGATTCGGGAGATTTCTTCGACGAAGATACAAACCAAGTTCAAGGGCAAGGCAAGTCACCCTCCTTGATCATGTTGATCCCAGAATTACAAATAAAATTATGTTGATTTAAATTATATTGCATGCGTATTTCTATTCAACGTATTTCAATTCAGTTTTAACTTTAGTTAATACCTATTTGTTAATACCTCCTTTGACATTGCAAATCCTTATACCTTGTCACCTTAGAATCAAACTCTAGTTAGTACACTAGTATTGGCTAGAGACTTGTAAAACAAATGCCACTGCTTAATCATATAATTTTGTTTTGGGATATCTTTCACATAAAATGATGACCTCTTTTTACATAAAATGATAAGCTTTTGATCTGTATTCTTGACTTCGGTGAGTCAAGAAGGATTATGGAATATTTTCAAAATAAAATATAAAATCTGGTTTAGACTTAGGCTAATGGTTAGGTGGTGGGTGCAGGCATGCACTGTTGTTCGGAGACACAGTGTTGATTGTCGGGCACAGGGGGTATGTGGTTGGGCCTAAGTCAATTAAGGACCGGTCTGTGAGCTACTGTTGCAAAGCCCTAACGTACTACCACAAGGCTGGTATGGGACAGCCCTGGCTGAATAATTTGCGGGTCCCAACCTGAGCCATTTCGTAGGTTGAAAGTGAGCGTGGCGTAGGCCATGAGAAGTCTCACTCGGCTCAAGAGGGGGTCCCGGTCTGGTGGATTCCTTACTGGGGTGAAACCTTAGAGTTGGCTTGGCCAGGTTGAAGGCTTCGCATTGTAAAAGCCTTGTCACGACTCCTCGCCGCACACCTAAGGAAGTGTGTAAACCGGTGGCAATATGGGATGATTGTGTCTTGTGGGTAAAGCTGTACAACCTCTGCAGAGTGTATAATCTATCCTGGATAGCCGTGCCCACGGTCATGGGCATGCTGAGTAAAGTTTTTCATGGATTAGACTTTGTCTTTCAAAAATGTTTTCGAAAACCTTGTGGATGGATGGAATCCACGAGAGATGAAAACCTTACGGATGGATGGAATCCGTGAGAGTTTGAAATCTGGTGAATGGATGGAATTCATCAGAGTTGCGCAGTGAAAGCGTGTGGATGGATGGAGTCCATACGTGATCTTTTGGAAAAGATGGTCCGGGTGGGATGCCCGTGGATAGGTTGGTGTTTGGTCGGAGCCTGCACTGACGGTAATATTTTCAATTACAAGTACTGTTTTACTTATTGTATCAAGTTCTGCAATTTCAATCTATTTACTGTATTTCATTAAATGATGTTTTATGCAAACTAACCCTATAAGCCTTCCATTGAAGCCTTTATCATTATATTGCATTTTCCCGGGTGACTTGCGGAGTACAATTTGTACTCACGTTGCTTTTTCCACACAGAGGAAGACGACTTCGACTACGGTGAAGACCAGAACGAGTAGGCCACGTCTTGCAGTTGTTTGCCTGTGGGCAGGCTTGGGCTTCGCCTTTTCAGCTTCGCTTCCGCAGTTTCTTTTGCAGTTATTTTTGCCAATGCGCACTGATGTAAACGCTGGCCATAAGGCCGTACTCTTTAAGTTAAATAAAGGTCATTATGCTTGGTATTTATCTTTGTTGTTCACTGTGTGCACTAGCTGATCCTGGACTAGTGCGATTTACACAGAGGATCCAGGAGTCGTTGCTCCGGGTTCCGACAATACTAAGTCTAAACATCAGGCTTTAACATTAATCCTAGACCAAAAGGCATGAACACCTAGATGAACATTAGAGCGGAAGCATTAGAAGATGTACCCGAACTCGAGGAGGCCATGAAGTCGCTCGGTTGAGACGGTGAAGCAGTGAAGTTGAGATGGCCGACGGTGTAGAGGTGGTCGACCGGGGTCGCAGTAGTCGCAGTAGTCGTCGTGCACACGAACGATGAGGTCTGGTCTTCGTTCACCGTAGCACCCGTCAATGGATCGGATCTGTTAGGGATTTTAGGCCTAGCTCAACTACCGTGAGTAGCCCTGTTGAAACCCTCGTATATTTAGTGGCGCTAGGTGACCGGGACCAAAAACCAAGTCGTTGGTAACCGCCTCCGATCAAGGCGCGAGTGGAGACGTTGTCTCCCTGAAAACTCGGGATTGGTTAGCCGAGATCAACCCAACACATCCTACTGATATCCATTTATCACATCTTGATATCAAAGATTTTTCCTATTTCTCCTTTTCCCAGAGAATTTGAAGATAGGATATTGAGGTAGGGATGAGCATGCTAAACTAACTTAACAAATATAAGATCCTCAACCATGTCTATCTAATTCTTTAGTTTCCACAATATCTTAGATAGTTTATGCATTGTTTGTGGCAAATTGAAGTTCACATGTAGGGGCGAAGCCAACCCTCTAAGCAGGGTGGGAACTTGCCTAGGCTCGCCGGCATGGAGCTACGAAGCTCTAGTGAAGTCCCGCCATCACTAGGCACAATGGAAACCGCGTCTTCCTAGACAAGCCTCATCCGCTGGGCCGTCACATGAGAGTTACAAGCCTGGTGGTTGGGTGCTTGGGCTAGTGGGCTGTTATATAGGCCAAAGCCCATAACTTGGTTAGTGAACATGCCCTCACGTGGCCGACTGGCTCGGTGCCTTGGTTGATCACTCGATCATTGGATGGAATCGAACAAATATGTCCCTAATTCTCTACTCCACTCCTTGTCTCCCTCGATCCCTATCTGTGAGGGTCCTGCGTGTTGCTACCATGCTAGGATTCTTGATGACTGGCACAACAAAGGGGGGCAGCCGGAAGCAGGCAGCGTGAGGCACATATGTAGACAACAACGTGTGAGACACCTCGTGTCATTATCCTCATAACATGGCACCGGACAACAAATTACTATTTCCTAATCCTAACAAATTAGAGAATAATAAGCCTTACCAGTGTTGTGAAGTAAAACTATAATTAGATATTGTACTTTAATACAACAGTTAGTCACGCAGAGCAATGGTCTCAAATACAAATATTTATATACAAAAGGATATATGGATAATTAGGTACCCTATCTCTCGATGAATCGGCACTACTGGGCGCCTACTTGTCCCAGCTATCGTATATGGCATCCACCTTGCCTTGGTCCTCAGCACAATCGCCCTCATGCCACGTGGCCTCATCAGTGCCTGTATAATCCATGTCCCACTCGAGGTACTCCCCGGTTAGATTGAGATATAATAAAAGAAAGTAATAGCAAGGGTGAGTACTAATATACTCAACAAGTATTAATAGCAAGAAATCACTATATGACTCATCTCTATTTCATAATCACATTTTCTAATTCATCTCTTTTCTAGAAACTAGCTTGTCAAATTAAGTGGAGTTCTAAGTTTTAATTATTAAAAATGCTACTAGTTACTTGGTGAGAAAAAAGACCTCTAATGGTCTCTGTAGCCTCCAATCCAAGATATAGACATGAATTCATGATTTTATTTTGCACTGCACATGTTTGTGCCACTGTATCCATAGCTACTCTGAGCTCTCTTGAAACTAGGTATCCCGTATTTTCTTTGATGCGATGCCAAGTCCAGAGTATAGAACGTTTTCTTAGGTTACGTTATTAAATCTTCACCTAACTATTCTTAGTCGATGACCCAGAGTGGTTTCTTACCCTCACCTAGCACCCATTGACCTCAAGTAGATGTTGATTGGACCAGTTATCTCTTCACTCAATATTCCACCAGCGCTAATATATGCGCCTTGGATCCCCCACTTCCGGACTCTCTACCAGTCTTGAGTTCTTCCACTAATTATACTACTTACCCATTGTGGAGAGAAATAGTAACGTAACATGGTAGCATTTTCTACCTGTCAAAAAATGGGAATATGGTTGACATTTGAGTACGGCCCCTTTTCTCAATGAAAGTTTATTTGCCCTTATGTTATAACCATATGTAAAAGCCCCCAACCTTTTCCTCTCTTTCCTGACCCAAGGCACCTTTTACCTTCCTAGTATATATCTCTTACAGCCCAGCTGCTCCTCTCAGCTAGACCACTCTTTTACTCTTATATCTTTCTTTCATCTTTTCGTCAGATTTGATTTTGAAATATATTTTTGATGCACATAAATAATACATGCTACACCAATTAAGATAACCAGGTAGGTGATCAAAGAATAAGTTTGCCTTCGTAACCATAGCCTCGGTGTCAACCGTGGCCAGATCCACTACTTTTGTTTGTCCCGGATCGCCTTCTGCATTATAGAGCAGACTTACAGTTTAAAATAACTTAATAACCAGATGATCTTTAATTTTATATGGTCAGTCTTCCCCCTTTTTGGGTGGATTCTAGCAGGTTTTAATTAATTTAGTTTTATCGGTTAGCAATTTATTTTTAACACTACTGACAAATTCCACGCTTTCCCCCATTGCTATTTTCTCTCGCTTGATTATTTTTTCTAGTGTGATTATTAATCCTGCATTTGCATTCGCTGGCTCACATGCACAAAATCTTACATTGCCCTACACTCACACAACACTGGATACAAAACACCCAACACTACACAACACAACACACCACACCCACACCCACACCCACACAAAACACCACACACCACAAAACACCAAACATCAAAACCCCCACACATGAAACACCATCCGATTACCACACCCACACAACACCCATCCACAACCCTCACTAACTCTCTCTCCCTCTTGCAACACCACCATCGTCGCCATGAGGGCACTCAGGCGTGCCGGCCACTAGCTCTTCATTGTCGTTCCTCCGTGCATGGCTCTCTCATTCCCCTCGGTCTCTTTGGCTCTACTATGGATTGGCTTTGGGTCTCTTGGGTGGCTTGAGCGTGCCGCTACCGACGGCTTCCCCGCCATTCCCTCGGCTCCCCTCTTATGTTCCCCCTCGGCTCCCGACCTTTGGTGGCTGTTGGCTTGACTACCGTGGCTTAGCCCGGCCATGGCGCTAGCCATGGTTTCGGCATGGCTTCAGCTTCTATGGTTCTATGGCCTACTGCAGCTCCTACCATGCCCCTCATGCCTTCCTCTGGCCGACTCCAGTGCCGACTTTGCCGAATTGACTGCTTTCCCTTCTACCCAAGAAGGTTTGCTCTGCCCACTCTTTATGCATTTTGTGATTAACTATCATTTTTAGCTTATCTTTATTCATGAATACGCAATGGATGGGAAGGCCAATGGTTGTGCCTCCGTGACGGTACTTGGTGGGTTGCATATGTTGGGGAGCATGCAATCCCTCAAGGATGCATGGTCTCTTTCCACAGGCTCGCCGCCATGGCATCGCGGCCTTACTGGCCGAGGTACAGGATGTTCCCTTCTCCTCAAGCCATCCTACATGGCCAATTAAGTTCGTTGTGGTGTTGTGATGTGTTGTGGATTGTGAGCAAAATGGAATGGTGAGGGGGACCTATTGCTTGTCGGGCTAGAAATGGAAAGGAATGCTGACAGTAGTCATTGTGACTGTGATGTTGTTCTCACATGTTCGATGGTTTGGTTGGCCTCCTCTTGTCATTGTCGAGTGTTGTCGGCTTGTTGTCCCTTTTCTTGTCTTGGTCAGTTGGAGGTGGTCCCGATGGTTGTCGATGGATGACGGTCCTATGCCTCTATGGCCATCGTATTCACTCCTTCGTCGTTCCCCTGCACCTTGAGCTCCTCTCCTCCAGGCTCTTTCTTCCTCATTGTCTTTGTGTGGTGGCCATGGACTTGGGTGGGGTGGGGTTGTGTTAGGCTTGTTCTCTATCTTTGGCCAAGCAATGTGATGGTAAAATTGCCCTTTTCTTTTTCTTGGGTTGGCTTTTAGTTGAAGGCAGAAATGAGTTTGGGAGGAGATGAATGCTCTGTGGTTGGCTGCCTTAAGAAGAAGGAGGAATGACATGCTCCTCTCTAGCCATGGCAATGGCTTGATCTTATCTCTTGGCTATGCATTGGGCAGCTGTGCATTGGTCTTATCCCTTTTTCTCTCTTGGCTAGTTGTGCAATGGTTAAATATGTAGGACTTTTGGTCCATGGGGTGGCTTTGGCATTGTTCTTGGTTTTCTACTACACAAGGTAAGTCAGTAAAAATTGAAGTGGGTGTTGGCTCAATTTTTCACTGAATGATGAGACCCACTCAAGTGAGAGGTGTCGGTTGACCCCGGACGGTCCTGGTATATCGATGAGCACTAATTGATTTGGCATTCTAAAGTCGAACGAGTTCTGGTGGCAAACTATATTTCTTTCTTTTTATTTTCTCTTGGATTATTTTTATTCTTCACGTTTGGACTACAAAAGAAAATGCAAGGTTTTGGTTTGGTCTTTGGAAGGCTACTACTCGCAGAGCACGCAAAAGAAAATGTAAAGCAATGGAATGATGCAAATATAAATTTTTATTCTCTATTCTAATGCAATGCTTGTAATTTATTTATTTTTAGATGCAAAATTCATATTCTATAATTATTCAAGTATTATAATAATTTTATTTTTCTTTGCAAGGGTCGTGTTTATTTTTTTGTAATTCACTGCGTTGTAATTAATTTAATTATTCCTTAATTGTTGTTAATTGTGTTAATTAACTGTTTAGCATTAATTAAGAGTTAAGATTATTTCACCGCGGCAACAGTAGGCCTCAACGTCACAACCCATGGGTGCGTAGGATGCATGAGGTGACCAGTAAGTAAATCTAGTGAAATGCTCGACAAAATGTCGAGATCATGTTCACACTATGCAAGCTCAGCTTACACATCCATTCAACCATCGATCAACGCCATCAAATTGCACAGGTCTAGAGGAGGAAATGTGTGCAGGCAAGACAGGCGAGGCGGTGAGCCACATGTGGGAGACTGTCGACCGCCGGACGTTGGCCGCGGTGAACCTTGTTCACGACACCTCGAAGTAAGACAAGAAGGTGATTACTGATTCCCCCTCCCCCTCCCTCCCCAATGCCCATATTTCAATTTTAATTTTGCTATTTTTGTTTAGGCGTTTAGCACAGACAAATAGATTGGACTATATTGGTATTGAATTAAAATTCGAATTGGTAATTTTAGAAATAAGGAAGTTTTTGGTTCCTAAGAGAAACACTGAAACTGGTGGAAGTGGAACCAATGCAAGTTTGGCCCCGTTTGGCACAGCTCTAGCTCCGAGATCTATGCTGGATCTGTAGTTTGTTGACTAAATTAAAGTGATTTAAATATTTTTATTTAATATATAATATAAATGAAATGAGTCATGTAAATGCACTTAACATGCCTGCAACTCTAGATCCAGGATTTCCTAGAGCTACAGATGACCAGCTCTGCCAAACGGGGCCTTTAGCACAAACTCTAATACCTCTACAACTACCAGCTCAACCAGAAGGTTCACCACCAAATAGGGCTAATGTGGTGAATGAGTTTAATCCGGATGATATCATTTGTGATCCTACTCTTAGGAAACAAATAGATGAGTATGTTCCAGATATTCAAGACCAAGTGAGGAGAGCATCTTATCATATATTTTGATTCTTTTTCAATGTCAGTTTTTTGTACGTTATATGATTGCTACATTAATCAACATACTTTTTTTTTATCTTACAGAGTGTTATTTAGGTTTGGATTGTACTTTTATCATCACAATATGTCTGCATAAGCTTCAGTATAGAGGTACCACCATGGTTTTATACATTTAATTTCATCTATGCACAATATCGACTTGTCTATGACATGTTAGCCATAGTAAGATTTGTCAGGCTAGATTTTTTTTTTTTGGCTCTGCCCCTTGTTCACATGTACACTTTTAAAACATTATCCTTCCAATATTATGGCATGGCCAACTACGAGTAGCACAAGGAGAAGAAATGGAGGCGCACTCAGAATAATGGCAGCTGGTCCACACGCTTACACCTTCTGCTAAAATGAATGGAAAAACCCAAATAAACAGGAAACCGACAACGACTTCCATGAAAGTTAAACAAAAAAAGGCACGAAAGCAACCGAATTATGAAAGTGATACCATTAGCCTTTCTTTGACTTTAATTCACATTTAGCATTCTATACATTGCAACACAGTGTCTGATGGTGAATTATTTTCTCTAATTACTGTGAAAAATCCCCCACAATTTTATGCTTCAAGACTTCGATAAAAAAAGAATTCACAATTTAGATGTTAGAAGACTTAATGTCTCCAAATCGCGTGCTATTCTGTTAGAAGACTTTCTGTCTCCAAAACGTGCTAGTCTATAAATCTCCAACTATCCCTCTGAATAAACAAAGAACTTGCAAAGCTTATCCAGTTAGTGATGCATGTCCAGAAATCACCTGCTTTTGTTGAGCCTGCAAGATTGCGTCCAGATAATGATGAATATGATATTAGTGCATCCGAGCTTCCTGTCTTATCTGATAGAAAGATTACCCTTTTGCTACTAGTGGCAGGTGAGGATCTTAATCTGGATACATTATGTTGAGCCAACTATGAGCAAGACAATTCTCACGGTTGCCAGTAAGCACTTCTTTCCGCATTCAGGCCTAAAGGTTTTGTCCCATTTGACAGTTAAACTTTTCTGGAACATGAATGTAAGAGAGGTCAAAGTTACTATGAAGAGTAGTGGAAGTTCTACTTCCACAGTTCTACCTACTAACCTACCCAGTGATACAGTGAATATGAACTATGAAGTGGCGAAAGTCTCCATTCCCATGAGTGGATGACTCTACTCCATTTGTTTTACCAGGATGCTTTGTGCAGCCCAATTCTAGTATAGGATACAGGGGATAAAATCTGAACATTTCGATGTCTTTTGCCTTGTTGGGCTCAGGCGCTTGGCAACGAGTTGCTTGTGCATTTCTGAAACAAAAGCAAGATCAGCATGGCTGTGGCAGGCAGGCAGATAGAACGTCAGTTAATTTCACTTACTTCTATCACTTTGTTGCAGCAACAGCATCTGAAGGCCTTATCAAAGTAAGTCCTTGACGAAGGCTGCCCTTCATTCTACTGACAACAGAAGCATCAAATATTACCGTACTATGAATTACCTTGTTTAAGGGCAGGACAGAGAGGCAAAGGTGACGAATTTTTCCATCCATTAATTTAAGTTTAACATCCTCACGACAACCAATACGCTACACTGCAGAACGCATTATTACATACAGAAGGCATCGATCGATACAACAAAACACAACACATTGGGAGCACTAACTCAACTAACGAACGAACCCCTTCTGATCAGCTCACTTCTTGTGAAGGCTGCAGAAACAGTTCTCCAGGCCTACATCCCTGGCAATGCAGGGAGGCTGACAAGTTCCATCCTGGTACCAGGTCGCCCGCTTCTCCACCAACTAGTTCAGGAAGTAGTCCAGCTTTTCAATTGTGACATTGGGCATCACCACGACATGAGCTATGTTTCCCTCGCAGGCGAGCTGCCACCTTCGGACAAATTCCTCATCCTTTGGCCTTTCAAACACTACTGAGCTCGTTAAGCATGGCCCCGATTCCTGCTTCGTTGAGACGGTCTTTCAGATGTGGGCGTTTCTCAAGCACTTTTGGACTTCCTTTTCAAAGCCTGTATAGCCTTTCATGTTCAGGGTGTACCAGAGGAAGATTGGAGCATGGCCGTTCCTGCTTCCCATGATCGTCGCATCCCTTGATGCCAGATACTCAACATTGCTAGAGAGGGCGTTTATGTGCTCCAATCTTGTTATCTGGACACAACATGGCATGGGGCATCCTACAAACTTGTGTCCAGAGACACTGACACTCCCAATAGGCTTCTTAAATGTCACTTTAGGTGCCTAGTGAAGAGATATACATAAATATCATATCAGGAGAATGAACTATCAAGACAAATGTGCAACTGATACAGCATAGGGGTGAACAAGTGGGGATAAATGGAAAATTACCTTCTTAACAAACGGTATCATCAGTCCAAAAAGAGCACCATCACAATGAATATAAAACCGATCTTGGAAGCCACTTTCTTCAAGGGTTTTGATAACCAGGTCAAGATCATCAACTGCTCCCTTCACGGTTGTTCCTGCATGTCGAGTATGTTTAAAAGCAGCACATAACATAAGAAGGCATTAATCTGAAAGATAGAGGAATGAAAAAGCTCACCAATGTTGACATTGATAATGGCAGGTTTATCTCTGTTTTGCAACAGCTTTCTCTGAAAAGCAGCAGAGTCTATTTCCCCAGAAATAAGAGTGTCCACCTTAACACATTCCATCCTGTACATCCTTGCTGCTTTGAATACTGAATAGTGAGAGTCACGAGAGGCATACAGGATTCCATCAGGGAAAACCTCTCTCCTGTAAAACAATTTGTAAATAAGATTTAGTACAGAAATGACATTTCACAGAAACAAGTGGTATATTGCAGATCACTAGAATGAGGCCTTCTCAAGTACTAACCCGACAAGAATACCATGCTCCATGCATGCAGGTTTCCTTCTGTTCCACAGTTCGTAATGTATCCCCAGTACTCATCCTTCTCTAACTCCCAGAGGCTGTTAGAATAAAACTTGTGTGCCTAGTTTTGTTCATTACTTTAGTTTGATTTGGTCATCATGCATGAGCTCACCGAATTATGTGGTAGCTGTGCATTGTGAGTTCAGTTGAGGGGATCCGAGAATAGCTCGTGGTTGCCCGCTTCACTCGCCATGAACTGGAAGAGCGCATACACTGTGGGGATGCACACAGAAGAATGTATGGCGCAATAATCGGTCTTGGTAGTTATTGTTTTCGTTGTATTTCTCAGCTCATAAATAGCAACAAGATAAAACTGAAAAGCCGAAGTTCTGGCAGCGCAAATATTCCTTTGTGTGTTCATTCTGTTGCCGTCCCATATTCGCTACAGTGTTCGCGTGTGTTCGTCAGATCCATTGCAGGTGATCTTCGGGATTCCTGACAATTGGTATCAGAGCGGAGGCTCAAGCAGTGGACTCGCGATCGTGCATTGGAGGGAGTACTGATGCCGCGCCGTCGCTCGTCTTCTCCGGTCGAGCGCACTCCAAATGGCTCTGGCGGCCGCGCCTCGGGCAGCGGCGGGAGCGACCGCGGGCTGGTGATTCACCGCGTGGTCAAGGAGGGTGGAGGTCCGGCGAACTACCCTCTGCTGTCCAAGACGAACTACAACGACTGGGCTTTACTTATGAAGATAAAGCTCCAGGCTCGCTGCTTGTGGGGGCCGATCGAACCCGGCGGCGTTGCCGTCGAACTGCACGAAGACCGAATGGCTCTCGATGCAATCTGCAGCGCAGTTCCACCCGAAATGATCGGGACCCTGGCGACCAAAGCGTCGGCCCGGGAAGCATGGGAGTGCATCAGGACGATGCGCGTCGGAAATGAACGCATCCGGAAGGCCAGCGCACAGAAGGTGCGCGCGGAGTACGAGTCGCTCGCATTCCGCAGCGACGAGACCGTGGAGGACTTCGCTTGCGCCTCACCACCGTCGTAAACCAGCTCGCCGTTCTCGGGGACCCGGAGCCCGCCAACAAGGTCGTCAAGAAGTATCTCCGCGTTGCGCGGCCCAGGTTCAATCAACTTGTCCTTTCAATCGAAACTCTACTCGATATCTCCACCTTGTCACTGGAAGAGGTCACCGGGAGACTCAAGGTGGCGGAGGATTCAAGCCAACTCTCATCTTCCCCGAGCACCGGCGGCACCCTATATCTGACCGAGGCGGAGTGGCTGGAACGCCAGAAGAGGAAGGAGCAAGAGGGGAAACTCGGTGGCGGGAGCAGCCCAGGCAATCGGACCAAGCGCCGCGGCGGCAAGGGGCGCAACGGCGGTGGTGGGACTGGGAGCTCGGAGCCTTCGTACTCTGGGCAGGCCCGCAAGGACGACAAGTGTCGAAATTGCGGCAAATATGGCCACTGGGCCAAAGATTGCAGGAGCAAATCCAAACGCGAGGACCAAGCCCATGCGGCCGAAGCAGATGAACCCACGCTGCTGTTACTCACTGGAGGGAGTGTCGACACCCTCGACGAGGCTCAGCAGGCGGGCCTGACCACACCTGCACAAGCTGTGGCCCAACCACCTGCGTGCGCGGGAGGGAGGTTTGAATCCCGGGCTCGCGCGGACGTGTTAAGGGGGGGGCACTGGTATTGTCGCCCCCAAGCCAGCTCCAGCACGTTCCTGTCGAGCTGGTGGAGAAGAAGGTGTTCGCTGCGATTGATGTTGGAGTGGACCGAGATCCACGAAGCTGGATCGTCGACTCCGGCGCCTCGAACCACATGACTGGTTGCCGAGCGGCGTTCTCAGACCTCGACACTGGCATCACCGGCAACGTGCGACTCGGAGACGGGTCAGTCGTCCGGATTGAGGGATGCGGCACAGTGTTGTTCAACTGCAAAAATGGTGAGCATCGCACTCTGTCCAATTGCTATTATCTTCCGCGGCTTGCCGCGAACATTATAAGCATCGGACAGCTCGATGAGGCGGGCTTCGACGTATGGGTGAAGGACGGGTTCATGCGAATCCGGGACGAGGAGATGCGGCTCCTTGCCAAGATTCAACGCAGTCCAGGCCGACTCTATGTGCTCGACGTCACGCTCGCACGGCCGGTCTGCCTGACAGCTCGCGCCGGCGATGATGCCTGGCCCTGGCACGCACGGTTCGGACATGCCAACTTCATCGCACTGCGCAAGATGGGCCAAGAGCAGTTGGTGCGGGGACTACCCCTTGTCAAGCAGGTGGAGCAGGTCTGCCAGGCCTGCCTGGCGGGCAAGCACCGCCGGAGTCCGTTCCCACAGAGCATGGAGTATCGCCACACCGAGCCGCTTGGGCTGCTGCACGGCGACCTCTGCGGCCCCATCACGCCACCAACTCCAAGCGGAAATCGCTATTTTTTACTGCTCGTCGACGACTACAGCCGGTTCATGTGGGTGGCGTTGCTCCCCACCAAGGACCAGGCACCGGCGGCGATCCGCCGCATCCAGGCAGCGGCGGAGAGGAAGAGTGGGCATAAGCTTCGCGCTCTCCGCACAGATCTGGGGGGGGGGAGAATTCACCGTCAGCCACTTCCAGGAGTATTGCGCCGAGCTGGGCGTGAGACGCGAACTTACGGCACCATATTCCCCTCAACAAAATGGCGTCGTCGAGCGGCGCAACCAATCCGTGGTGGGCACGGCGAGGAGCATGCTCAAGGCCAAGCACCTACCAGGTATCTTTTGGGGGGAGGCAGTCACCACTGCAGTCTATATTCTGAACCGGGTATCTTCCAAGAGCGTGGGCGGCAAGACCCCCTACGAGCTGTGGAATGGATGCACGCCAGCGGTACATCACCTCCGGACGTTCGGCTGCGTCGCGCACGTCAAGATCACCACCCCGAACGCCAAGAAGCTGGATGATCGTAGCCGACCAATGATCTTCGTAGGCTATGAACCAGGCTCAAAGGCATACAGGGCCTACGACCCAATGGCGCGGCGAGTTCATGTCTCGCACGACATTGTGTTCGACGAAGCGGCAGAATGGAGTTGGGGCGACGAGCAAGATGTCAGCGGCGACACAGACTTCGTCATTGAGTACACTTCGGTGCCCCACCCTGGTGTGACGACCGTGACGCGCTCAGATTCGGGGGAGCCTGCTTCACCACCCGCGAGCCCTTCACCACCGCCTGAGTCTAGCACTGCGTCACCATGTCGAACACCTTCGGCAAGTGGCGCTGCACCAACTGTAGAGTTCGTGTCGCCACCAGCAGGAGCTGCGGATAACCTTGACGCGGACCACGACGATGCACCACTCCGGTTCCGCAACATCGACAATGTGCTGGGCCCGGTCACGCCGCCGGGTTATGCGAGTCGGGAGGTGCAGGAGGAGCTAATGATGGTGAGTGGCGAAGAACCAGTGTCATTCGCACAGGCCGAGCAGGAGGAGGCATGGCGACACGCTATGTTCGAGGAAATTGCCTCAATTGAAGAGAACAAAACCTGGCGGCTCGTTGATTTGCCGGCTGGACACCGGCCGATAGGCCTCAAATGGGTATACAAGCTGAAGAAGGATGCTCAGGGCGTCGTCGTCAAGCACAAAGCGCGTCTGGTTGCGAAGGGGTATGTGCAGCGTGCCGGAGTGGATTTCGACGAAGTATTTGCTCCAGTCGCTCGGCTTGACTCCGTTCGGCTACTGCTTGCCCTCGCCGCACAAGAAGGATGGATGGCGCACCACATGGATGTGAAGTCGGCATTTCTCAATGGAGAACTCGTCGAGGAAGTGTACGTCGTTCAGCCGCCCGGGTTCGAGGTTGTCGGAGAGGAGAACAAGGTATACAGGCTTGACAAAGCATTGTACGGGCTTCGCCAAGCGCCGAGGGCTTGGAACACAAAGCTCGACGCCACCCTGAAGAAGATTGGTTTCAGGCAGAGCCCGCTGGAACATGGGCTGTACGCACGCGGCGACGGTGGCTGGAGGCTGCTGGTGGGTGTGTATGTCGATGACTTGGTGATTGTCGGAGGCGACAGCATCATGATCGACAAGTTCAAGCGGCAGATGATGGATGAATTCAAGATGAGCGACCTCGGCTCCCTAAGTTTCTATTTGGGGATCGAGGTGCATCAAGAAGCCGGCGTCATCACGTTGAACCAGGCGGCGTACGCGTCGCGGATCGTGGAGAAAGCAGGGCTTGCGGGATGTAATCCCTGTACCACGACCATGGAGCCCCGGCTAAGGCTCAGCAAGGAGAGCACGGCGTCACCGGTCAATGCCACCGAATATAGAAGTCTGGTGGGCAGCCTGCGCTATCTGGTGAACACCAGACTCGACCTCGCGTACGCCGTTGGCTACGTGAGTCGCTTTATGGAGAAGCCCACGGACGAACATCTGGCAGCGGTGAAGCGTATTGTCAGGTATGTGGCAGGCACAATCCACCATGGATGCCGCTACACCAATGAAGGGGAGAAGAAGCTACAAGGCTACAGCGACAGTGATATGGCCGGCGATATAGACACTCGCAGGAGCACCACAGGCGTGATGTTCTTCCTCGGCAAGAACCTGGTCAACTGGCAATCTCAGAAACAGAGAGTTGTGGCGCTTTCCTCTTGTGAATCGGAGTATATCGCAGCTGCAACAGCTGCTTGTCAGGGCATTTGGCTTGCCCAGCTTCTCGGCGATCTCAGGAATGCTGCACCTGAAGTCGTCGATCTCAAGGTGGATAACCAATCCGCCCTAGCCCTTATAAAGAATCCCGTTTTTCATGACAGGAGTAAGCACATTCAGACGAAATTTCATTTCATCCGTGAAGCCGTGGAAAATGGAGAGATCAAGCCGGAGTACATCAACACCGGAGAGCAACTCGCTGATATCCTGACAAAGGCGCTACCGAGAACAAAGTTTCAGGAACTGCGAGACAAAATTGGTATGATTTCAATTAGTTAAGCACATCAAGTTTAGGGGGAGATTTGTTAGAATAAAACTTGTGTGCCTAGTTTTGTTCATTACTTTAGTTTGATTTGGTCATCATGCATGAGCTCACCGAATTATGTGGTAGCTGTGCATTGTGAGTTCAGTTGAGGGGATCCGAGAATAGCTCGTGGTTGCCCGCTTCACTCGCCATGAACTGGAAGAGCGCATACACTGTGGGGATGCACACAGAAGAATGTATGGCGCAAGAATCGGTCTTGGTAGTTATTGTTTTTGTTGTATTTCTCAGCTCATAAATAGCAACAAGATAAAACTGAAAAGCCGAAGTTCTGGCAGCGCAAATATTCCTTTGTGTGTTCATTCTGTTGCCGTCCCATATTCGCTACAGTGTTCGCGTGTGTTCGTCAGATCCATTGCAGGTGATCTTCGGGATTCCTGACAGAGGCGAGCAAACCAATCCAATACACCCACCTCAAACTGCCTGGAATGGACGCCATAGTTGCTCTCGATGAAGGGGTCGCCAAGTTTGTTGATGGAAAAATGCTGCAGCTGGGCAAGTGCACCATAGTCGAAATCCAGATTGTATGGGTAACCTTCATCAGAACAGAAAGATAATGTGAGATTTGTTTCCAAAATAAAAGACATGTGAGACTACGTTGTTTTCCATTATTGGTTCCGGTGAGGCATGCTCAAATAACACGGTCACTGCATCCCACTAGACTCCAGATTTATGTCTATGCTAGCCTTCTTTCAATAGAAGAGCTGATGAATTTACACAAGAACGCAACTGTTTTTTATGCAGTACATAAAGAGTTGCAAAAGATATATGCATAGTTGGAGCAATAACTTGACCAGAAGATGCATCTTTCATATTATTGCAGGGGGGAAAATAAAAGGAAAATAAATGATGATGTGCAAATGTATAATGTTATTTATGATGTGTATGGTCCCCAAGCTTCACGGGACCACACCAAACACAGTGGAACAACTGGAGAATTTTCTGGTTCATTCATTATTGGCTATTAGCACCCGATTGAAGCATCCCTGCACTTCCAAGAGGACTGTAGAATTGTCGATAGCAATCAGAGGGGGTGAATGATTGCAGCGCACAGTAAAAAATTTTTAAAAAATTTTCTACCTTTTAATTGTTTAATTTTTATTCAAAAAGGCAGACACTATTCATCCTTCCTTTGCGTCCTGCTCGCCATGTCCTATGCCCCTTTTTTTCTTTTCTCGATCGCTCCGTGCCGCACCACCTAAAACGCCTTTTTATCAGCCAATGCATGCAACGTCTGATGGATAAAAGCCGCTTGATGCCTTCACACGAGGACAATCTATAGACACGTGCAGACGACTGCCTTGACGAAGTGCAAACAGGCTTCTTTGCTTCGCTCGCCGACGAACAACCTGGAGAAAGGATGCACCGCTGGGATTTTTTTCAATAGATCTAAACTTTATTTCTGAATCATGGTGGCTACAAAATGCCCTTCTGACACCTCTAAACCCTAGCACGAAATTAGTCTCTCCTAAAAGCCACGGGGTTAGCCTCTAACCCCACCTCTATTTATGGGCTTATCCTAAGCCCACGAATTCTAATCCAATTCCAACAAATAAGGGACCCGAAACCCTTCCTAACACAGGTTTTTTCATTCAAAATTCCAACTTCTCCAACTCATCACGTGTCGAAGCCTCCAGGATCGCTCCTCCTGTATCTTCTCCACGCATCATCCACCACATGTTGTAGCCTCTGGACCGCACCACCGTAGCTCCAATACATATTATCCATCTCTGATCTCCCGCACCCCAAGCATGAGCCCGACCATCTCATGACCTCTTTGACCGTCTGAATCTCGGATCTCCCCATCCTAGTCCCGGTCCACCTCGTCACCAACCATGATCGCCTCCATGCTCAAACTGCACATGCAAAGACCAAAGAACATTTTTCCGGCACAAATTCATCCCAACTTAACCAACATCAGTTCACGCACGCACCACACACCTCGCATAACATTGCTAAACAAAATCACCAATTATTCCTCATAACAAATTAACCATTGTTAATTATTTATCACCAAAATATTCTAAACCTAGCCACATGGTCTAACAAGGACGCATTTGCCAAGACGGAATGGACAAAGGTAGCATTTTTGGCTCACAGTTTTACACATGCAAAAAAAGAACTACGCCCTTTTATTTTTGGCTTTTCAGATTGTCCGTAATTTTGACTTTTATCAGTGGTTACTATTTATAAGATCTAAAGACTGCAGCTAAAGGCCTGTAGCGCAAGACGACTCCAATAATGTCGCTGAAACAAAACCTACTGAATTTGCATTTGGTTTTAATCTCTTGAATCTCTAGCCTATCCAGCACGAATCTTGACCTATATTCGCCTCTAATCCACACCATCAAAGCTTGAACGGAGGAGAACCGTGCTATCATTGTTCGTGTCCGAAAATATCACCGCCGCCCTGGTTCTTTCTTCCCCGCCAAGCCCTCCCACGTTCTCCCGCGCCTTCCAGCTCATGTCACTGCCACCGTCCAGCCAGATCCCCGTACAGCCTCATTTCCCTCGCCTTGACAGCCTTTGACTCAACCGGAGTGCGTGTCAAGTCGCTGACCGAGCCCTGCCGCTGCCTCAGCCCCTTTTCGACCGCCCTCTCTCACGGCCGAGCTTACGCCGCCCTAGCACCTTTGACCGTTGCTTCTTCACGCCCAAGGCAGCAGCATCCCCACCAGAGACCGTGAGCTCTCCCGATCTTTCAAGAAATCGCTGTCGCCACCGTGGTTTTCCCCCCTCTGGCGCCAAACCGCCTCCCGGCCCTATAAATACACCCGAGCGCTTCCATACAAAGGCAACACACCCCAGAGCCAGCTGAACACCTCCCAAGCCTCCGCCTTCCCCTCCATTGCCAGCAATTGCCAAAATCCCCAAATGTAAGCCCTAGCTCGATTTCACCTCCTCGATCTGCCATTCTCCAATTAACCTCTCCCGTAGCTTCGCCATGACCCTAGGAGCACCCTTGAACCATTGCCCTAGCTTCCCAAGCCCTCTCCTTTCCTGGCGCTGAGAGCCGCCCAACAGTCGAACCACCTCACCGTGGCCAGCCTAACTCCGACTTCCTTAGCCCAAACCGACCCCTCCATGAGCTTGCCCAAACTCCACTAATGCTCAGACACCAACCCGATCACTCAGAGAAACCCCCCAATCAGCCATACTGTTCAAACCAGCTATGGAGAAGAAGAGTTCACCGCCGGCGATCACCGACTCCTCTAGCCCGCTCGACCCCCAAAATGGGACCCTGGCAACCCTAGAAACCCAGCCATAGCCTCAAAATCCATCGCAAAACACTTCAGCACCGTCAGCCGCTGTCGCTACCTTCCTCTGTTCTTCACTTGTGCGAGCGGATGAGAGACCATGTGGAGGTATCCCCATGTTTGTGATGAGTAATTAACGATTGAGTTAGAGAGTTTGAGTTTATTTTGGTACCAGATGGTCAAGGTACCGGACACGGGAAGCTTCCGGGAAGGTGCTTGAGGGGCAAATTGGAGATTTGACTCAAGTGGATGGTTTCCCTCCATTTCCTGGAAAGGGTTTGACCCTTGTCTCATTTGGATGAGAGGCATGGAGTAGAAGAGGGATGACACTTCTTGATTTGCTAATTGAGGATGGGAGTCCCTCTATTTAGCAAACGGAATGGGGAGTGCAGAACCAAGCAAGCAATGGCCTGTGTGTGCTTGAGCTGAGTAGAAGCAAGAGAGAGAGCACTACGTGTGTTTGCTTGTGTGTTTCTCTCAGGAGACAAGCATGTAGTGTAGTGTGTGTTCTTCTTCTTATCCAACTGCGTATGGGGACGTAGTGTTGGATGTGAACACTTCATGTAATCATTCAATATGAAAAATTTTTGTTCTTGAGGTGCTATGAGTTCCTGAGTTCGTCTGATGGTTTTTGCTCATTTTTGTTCTCTTCTGCTCTGTTGAGTTTGAGCTGAGTTCTTGCTTGTGTGCAACATTTCTTTGCTCTCTATGGTGGGATAAAGCCTCCAGGCCCTTTGGCCAATACATCCCTAAGAGTAATTGAAAGAATCAATGTGTGTTACTTTGAGACCTCACTCCTCTGTTTGGGAATTTCTAGGGTTTCATGTCAGAGCATGCTTGGATTCTTGGATTCTCTGAGAAATGTTTGTTCTAGGTGTGTGCTTCAGTGGTGTGAGATCATTGCTTTGATGGTTTCCAAGTTTCACGGAGAAAAGTTACAAGTTTAGCAAGAAATTTGGAAATCAGCCTCTTCCTATGTCTGTTTTTCAGATTTCATCTCAGATTGTGATATCTGCTCTTTTGATATGCTTTCTCTTGTTCTTGAGGTCTAGTGATAGTTTAGATTAAGGTCTGGACCCTTTGGCCTGAGGAGAACAGCTGCAATTCGACAAATTGCCTGGAATCTGCACTTTCTGTTTTTACTGTGCAGTGGTTTTCAGTCGGGTGTGAATTCCTCGCTCTGCCCTCAGTGGGCCGGTCAGACCGGACCTTTATTGGCAGTCAGACCGCGCCTCTCATGGTGGTCAGACCGCTAGGGTTGGCGGTCCAACCGCTCGGGCACCGACGGTCTGATCGGTGATGATGGGGCGGTCTAACCAGAGGCCTCATGGCGGTCAGACCGGGGCTTTAGGGGCGGTCAGACCGACGCTCTAGGACCGGTCAGACTGGCTATGCCATTGTGGTCTGACCGACCCCGTAGTTCTTTCTTTTTCTGGTGCTGCTACTTTTGTGCTCTGTCTTCTTTCTTGTTCTTCTGTTTCCTTCCTTGCATCTTTCGTGTTTGTTCAGTATGAACATCCAAAGAGCATGAATCTTCATCTCCATAGCTTTCATAGCTACCGGAGAGGAGATTCGGTTGTGGATACTTGGGAGCGTTTTTAAAAGGCACCATTCACCCCCCTTTGTTGCCATTTTTGATCGTACAATTGGTATCAGAGCCGGTTAGCTCTTCTTAATTGATCTTTAACCGGTCTGTGAGCCATGGCAACGGACAAGTATTCCACCAAGCCCCCGATCTTCGATGGGATCGACTATCCCTTCTGGAAAAGTCGGATGGAGACCTATATTCAGGCTCAGGGCTATGTGATCTGGCGTAAGGTTAAAACGCGCTTTGTTGTTCCTGTCGAACCTTACATGATAGTGTGACCTCTGAGCTTGACATGATTAAGGTGGAGAATATTAGTCTTCTTGCTGAACTAGAGATGAGTAGGGTAGCTGCTCTTTCATCTATTATTGTTGAGACTACTTCTTGCACCTCATGTGAAGATAAGAACAATGCATTTATAGGTCTTTATACCATGCTTCTAGATCTGCCTGAATCATGTGAAATCTGCATTAATTTGAAGATGACCTAAAGAAGGCAGATCATAAAATTGCTGAGTTACAAGCTTTTTTACTAGAGCCCATTGCTTCATGTATGAACTGTCCTAAGTTGACTGCTGAGTTTGAATCTGTTTCAAAACAGTTTCAAGAAATGATTGATCACAGTAACTGAGAGACCATGTGGAGGTCATCCCATGTGTATGATGAGTAATTGACATAGGTTGAGCTAAGTCGAGTTTGGTTTGGGTGGTTTGGACCTTGACGTTGCGTGGTGCAACGGGCTCAGTTGGACTTGGTCAAACTTGGTCGTATGGGATTAGGTTGCATATTCTGATGATTCGACAGGTTTGGACTTCGTTATGGTAAGTATGATGGTATTTATGCTTTGATGTATCGAGCGGTGCTATTTGACGTGTTTCTTGTCTGTGTGACTGCAGGACGTCGAGACGAAGTTGTGGCGAGACACGGAGGACTGGACTAGGCGCAGGTGGCGCTGAGGTCAGAACAGTCAGGAGGTGTCGAAGACGACGTAGACTCGAGGTAGTTGCGAGGCGTGCGAGACAAGGAGCGCGGAAGCTTCCCAGAAGGTGCAGGAGGGGCGAATCGGGAAATTCGCAAGGCTGCACAAGCGGGAGCGGGCTCCGTTGGACGTAGCGGGCGTAACGGGGCAGAGACCCGTTAGCCAAGCGCTATAAAAGGAGAGGAGGGGCTGCATGCCCACTTGAGCACTTGAGGAGAGAGTTAGGGTTTTAGAGTCAAAAGAGGCTTTGATGGCTTGCTTTGGCTTTAGGCTTTAGTTGTTGAGAGTAGGTGGTGGAGGCAGAGGTGTGCTCCCTGCTTGTCCCCATCGTAGCTTCTGTGTGTTGTGTTCATCCACTCCAAGCATGTATGGGTGTGTGTTCTCTTGAGATGGAGTGGGAAAGGATGACTTGAGAGTTTGTAATCATTCCTCTGGTTGTAATCATGTATGGGGACGTCTCCTTGATCCTCAATATCAATATGAGATGGTGATTGGTTCAGTTCTTGAGCTCTCTGTTATTTTCCCTTCGATGCCCTCTTTTGGTGATTTCTGGCCTTTTTGATTTTTGAGTTGGTTCTTGTTGGGAAGGCCCAAAATGGGTTGCTCTGTGATGGGGTTATGATTTTAGACCATTTGGTCAGCTAGAATCCCAGAGATAAGATTTTAATTTCAGTTTTGCATTTGGGCTTCCCCTGTTCTTCATTTTCCTTTTCTAGGGTTTTGTTGCAGATTGTGATTCCCTTTGCGAGATCATTTGAAATTTGGCATGGCGACTCTATGGGCTATTAGTTAGCTATCTGCAAAATCTCAGGGCCAAAGGTTCAAGGGTTTGATGGGAATTTAAGTTCTTGTGCTCTCTCTGTAGTTTCATTTCTATTTCTAGGGTTTTGGTCTATTCCCTTTTTCTCTTCTCAAGTTGGCATGATCTTTGAGGTTTGGACTCCTGAGATGATGGCTAATATATCCTCAAAGTTTCAGATGCAAAGGTTTTAGGGTTTGAGATAAATTTGTTTTTTTAGAAGTCCCTGTTACTTTCAGGTTATTGGGGATAATCTGAAATTCTAAGTCTTCAGTTGAATTCTCATGTTATTTGGTCTCTCAAATGTGTTTGGATTAGATCCTTGAAGTGATTTAATTCAATTGTCTTCCTCACTTGATTTCGACAAAATCTCCTTGTTTCAAATCTGAAATCTGCTTGTCTGTTGTCTAATTTTTAGTCTGCAGAATTCATGTTTTCAGCAGCAAGTTTAAGCAGTTTTCAGCCCTTGTTGTTTGCTGTTTTCAGCATCAAGTTCTAGCTAATTTCAGCCTCAAATCAGCTTCAGTTTTAGCCTCAAATCAGCCCCAATTTTCAGCATCTCTCTGTCTACGGTTTGCTGTTTTTTGGGGTGCAGAAAATAGCATTTGACTGCTGCAGTTTGTGCTCTCTCTTCAGTTCAGTTTTTGCAGTTTCTTTGCCAAGTGTGCAGCAGTATTAGCATCTTCTTTGCTGCTCCTTTTTCAGATTTTCCTATGCAGTTTTTTTCAGCAAAGTGTATTTTCAGTTTTCATTTGCAGAATTTTCAGCTATGTGCTATTCAGTATTTCTTTGCAAAGTTTCAGCTGAGTGTTTGTTAGTCTTTTCTGTCAGGCTTTCGATCGGATCTTAACGGAAAGCATTTATTTTTCTTCGTAGCTTTCATAGCTATTGGAGAAGAAAGAAGGTGCGAATTTTCAGAGCGTTTACTAAAAAAGTCGACATTCACCCCCCCTCTGTCGCCATTTCGGTCCAACAGTAACAAATTGGCTCATTATGCTTCTAAAGACCCTGTTAGCTCAACATGCAATAACTGTGAAAAACTAAAATATGATTTGATTGCATTGGATAAAAAATATGTGAAGCTAACTAAGGATCTTCTAGAGAAGTCACCATCTGTTTGTAATGTGTGTTGTTGTGGGGAAGAAGCCTGAGGGTATGGTAGAGACGCTTAGCGACGAGAACTAAATCGATAGCAGTAGGACTGTCCCTTCTGAGGCGGTTGTGCGTGCACATGCCATCCGTTCTTCTGCTGTTGGTTCTTCTTCTTCTACTCTCTTACCTTCTGTTGTCTCTTCTTTCCCCTGCTCTTCTTGCACCTCTCTCTTTCAGGAGTGTCAGTATCTTATGAACACTCTTGAGAGATTTGTTGGAGGCAAGAAGAATCTAAATCTTATTCTAGACCAGTCCAAGATTTGCAAATTCAATCAAGGTCTAGGATATGATTTTCTTGAGGATGTTAGGAAGCATCCACCTGCTGTTCTTAGACCCATAGCAGCAGGTGTGATCAAGGTCAAGCCCAGAACCAAGAAAGTTGAGTTCAAATCTGCGGGCTTTGTCCAAGGGATCTCTGACAGTAAGGTGGTGATACCTGTTGCTTCAACCTCTCAGAAGGCGAAGCCCCATCATGTTACTTCTACTTATCAGAAGGTGAAGTATTATTGTACCTTTTGTCAGAAGGATGGACACTTGATCGAGAGATGCTTCAGGCGCGCCAAGATCGCGCGTAGAGACCGTGTTCAGGCTCTTAGATGTATTCAGAGTCAGCCCCAGACCTTGAGTGCACCTAAGACCAACACGAGGTCGAGAGTTGCTTCTGTTGATGGGTTTGGGCAGCATCAAGGACTTGGCTTTTCTGGTTTTTCTGATTTTTGTCCTCGATATGCCTCTGGTTGTGATATCCGCCGTCCTGAGGGTAGATCTCGTTTCCCCCATCGAGATAGCTACTCGCAGTGAGATCAGCGTGTTGTTGGTGATCCGACTCACTCTCCCATAGCAGTCAGACCTAACAACAGCTTCAGGTCTGCTCGTAGACCTTCTGGCTATTTGAGTGACGGAGAGCGTAGGGTAGTTAGAGGTCAGTCGTGTGTGACTACTTCTTCTGCTCGACGTGTGACTCAGTATTGGGTTTCAAAATCTTTTTTGATTTATCCCAGTACTGAGCCTTTACTCTCTTGTTGACTCAGGTTCGCCGGGCAGGGAAGGGAGAGGTTTGGCTTGTTGACTCTGGCTGTTCTCGACACATGACTGGAGACTCCCGTTGGTTCTCTTCCCTAGCCCGAGCTCCAGGTGATGAGACTATCACCTTTGGAGATGCTTCGTCTGGGCGTGTCATCGCTAAAGGTACTGTACGCATTAATGATTCATTTATTTTAAAAGATGTTGCCTTAGTGAGTAAGCTGCAGTACAATTTGCTTTCTGTTTCCCAGCTTACCGATAACGGTTTCGAGGTGAGCTTTAAGAAAAATGCTTGCAAAATTCTTGATTCTTCAGGGAGTCTAGTTTGCGGGATTTCTAGATATGGGAGGATCTTTTATGCTGATTTTGTTGAGTCTTCTGGTGATCCTATCAGGTTTTTAGTTGCTTCTGAGTCCCGCGACCTTACTTTCTGGCACAGGAGACTTGGTCATATTGGATTTGACCATTTGACTCGAGTTAGCGGTCACGATCTCATTCGTGGTCTGCCTAAACTCAAGATGGTCAAAGATCTTGTTGCGCTCCATGCCGGCATGGCAAGATGGTTGCCGCTTCTCATCCTCCGGTCACAGTGACTATGACCGATGCACCAGGATAGCTGCTCCACATGGACATAGTTGGACCAGCTAGAGTGCAGTCAACAGGAGGGAAGTGGTACGTTCTTGTCATGGTCGATGACTTCTCGAGGTGTTCTTGGGTGTTTTTCTTAGCCTCGAAGGATAAGACCTTTACCCATTTTCGGGGTTTGTTTAGTAGGCTTTCTGTTGAGCTCCCGGGTGCCTTACGAGCGATCCGCAGTGACAATGGCACAGAGTTCAAGAATTCCTACTTTGAGAGGTTTTGCGGTGAGACAGGTGTAGAGCACCAGTTCTCTTCTCTATACGTCCCCCAGCAAAATAGCATTGTGGAGAGGAAGAACCGTACCTTGGTCGAGATGGCTAGAACAATGCTTGATGAGTACTCTACACCTAGGAAGTTTTGGGCTGAGGCTATAGCCACCGCGTGCCATGTTTCCAACAGAGGTTTTCTGAGGGCACACTTGTATCGCACCTCTTATGAGTTGAGATATGGGTGAAAGACCAGTGTATCTCATTTTCGTGTATTTGGTTGCAAGTGCTTTATCTTGAAGTCCGAAAACCTAGATAAGTTCGAGTCACGATCTTGTGATGGTATCTTTCTAGGTTACTCGACTTCTTCACGGGCTTATCGGGTCTGGAACTGCGAGTCTAGTAAGATGGTAGAGACCTGTGAGGTTACCTTCGACGAGGCTAGTCCGAGGACTAGGCCCGATATCTCAAGTTCTTTAGAGCAGTTCGAGACCATCTTTGTAGATAATGAGGAGGATGGAGATGAGGGTTGTCTACCCGATCCAGTTCCTCCTCCCCTTGAGGTGCCTACTTCCTCCACTGCACCTCGAGGAGATAAGCCTATGCCTTCTTCTTCTTATGGAGCTAGTGGCTCTGTTCCTACCTCATCAGCTCATGAGGTAGAGGCCACTTCTTCATCTCATCCAGGACCTCCCCAAAATATCCAGAAATACCATCCTTCAGAGCAGATGATTGGAGACCTCTTTGAGCGTGTCACTTGCTCAAAGTCTGTCATGTCTCACTTCTATCTCCACTCTGTCTTTGTTGCCACTTTGAGCCCAAGGATGTTAGTCATGCACTTTCTGATGAGTCTTGGGTCAATGCCATGCATGAGGAGTTGGAAAACTTTGAGAGAAACAAGGTCTGATCGCTTGTTGAGCCCCCTAGAGGTCACAATGTCATTGGTACCAAGTGGGTGTTCAAAAACAAGCAAAGTGAGGATGGGGTAGTCATTCGAAACAAGGCTAGACTGGTAGCTCAAGGTTTCTTCCAGGTTAAGAGTCTAGATTTTGAGAAGACCTTTGCCCCTGTATCTAGGCTAGAAGCCATTAGAATCTTGCTTGCTTTCGCAGCTTCTAAGGGCTTCAAGCTTTACCAGTTGGATGTCAAGAATGTCTTCCTCAATGGGTTTATTGAGGAAGAGATTTATGTTAGACAGCCTCCAAGTTTCGAGAACCCCAAATACCCAAACCATTTCTCCAAGCTTTCCAAAGCCTTGTATGGACTTAAGCAGGCCCCTAGAGCTTGGTATGAGAGGATTAAGTCCTATCTGTTGAGTCATGGGTTTGAGATGGGTAAGGTAGGTAAGACCTTGTTCATTCGTAGGCATGGCAATGACCTTCTGCTCGTCCAGATCTATGTGGATGACATCATCTTTGGTGGCTGCTCTCATGCTCTTGTTTCACACTTCTCGGATGTTATGAGCACCGAGTTTGAGATGAACATAATGGGCGAGTTGACCTTCTTCCTTGGCTTCCAGATCAAGCATACTCGGGAGGGTACTTTCTTGCATCAGGGCAAGTACACTCGTGACCTCTTGAGACGCTTTGACATGAGTGATGGCAAGCCGGTGTCAACTCCGATGGCATCCACAGCTTCACTTGACCTTGATGAGGATGGCGAGCCAGTTGATCAAAAAGAGTACAGAAGCATGATTGGCTCTCTCTTGTACCTCACTGCCTCGAGACCGGGCATGCACTTCTCTGTGTGTCTATGTGCTCGGTTTCAGGCTTCTCCTCGCGTATCTCACCGCCAGGCGGTGAAGCGCATTCTTCGGTACCTTCGAGCTACCATTGACTATGGTATCTGGTACTCTTCCTCTTCCTGTCTTTTCTTTAGAGCCTACTTGGACGCAGACTTTGCTGGCTGTAGGATAGATAGGAAGAGCACTTCTGGCACCTGCCAATTCATTGGCAATTCTCTTTTCTCTTGGTCTTCTAGGAAGCAGTCCGGTGTTGCACAGTCCACCGCAGAGGCCGAGTACGTTGCTGCCGCCAGTTGCTGCAGCCAAGTACTTTGGATGGCTTCGACCCTGCGGGACTTTGGGTTGGTTATAGACAGTGTTCCACTCTTTTGTGATAACACTTCTGCTATTAACATTGCTAAGAACCCAGTGCAGCACTCTCGGACTAAGCATATTGATATCCGATATCACTTCCTTAGAGAACATATGGAGAAGGGTGACATAGTGCTCCAGTTTGTGGAGAGTGACCACCAGTTGGCTGATATCTTTACCAAGCGTTGGATAGCTCTAAGTTTTCAGCCTTGCGGGGAAAGTTCGGGGTGGTTTGTCCTTATGGATTGTAGTGAGGGGGAGTTTTGTGCTTTACTGTTTTATCGTGTATATTATGTTCATGTTCTCATTTTGTTGCATTGCAATTGGGTGCATTTGGGTTAGTCCTCCTAGCATAGATTAGAGTGTATCTCTCGTCTAGTTCCTTAGATTTCTTTCTCTCATCTTGTGACTTTAGGATGCTGCTTATTAGTTGTCTCTCTTCTCACTAGGTTGAGCTCACTCAATTCTTATAGGTTCTATCAAGAGTTGGGCCACTCTTGGGTAGATAGGGAACGTGTTTTCTCCTTAGTGTGTTAGTAGAGCAGTTGATAATCCTAGAGTCATATGGGGTAGATAAGAGTCAGTCTGAGCCATAGTATTCTCTATATCTTGTCTATGCTTTAAGGACTGCCTTTTCTGTTTTCTTCCCAGCTTCTTGTTTTATTGCTTTGGTTCAGGGGGAGTTCATTTGAGAGCTTCTGGAGCTTAATATTGACATAACTCAACTTGAACTAAAAGTGCATTTCATGTTGAGGGGGAGCTGGATTTTCTTGCATTTTCAGCATTCTGCATTGTATTATAACTACATGGAGCCTTGACTATTATCCTTTTATGACATGTTTACAATGCTTTACATCTTGCCATGATCTGTGCTTAATTGCTATATTTATCATGTCTTTATATGTGTCGTCAAGCCTTTGCCATTGATAAGTTGATTAAACATGCACAACTTGAATTAAGACATGTCATGTTAGCTCTTGAGACTAGTCTATCTTTAGTTATCCTTTTATGATTCATGTCATGTCAAATAGGCTGAGTTGAGTCTTGAATCTTTATTGAGCTTTAGATTGAGCTATGATAGTTTCTTGATGAACCATGAGTTAGTACAACTGTTTAAGAAAGCAAAAAGATCTCTTTTGTGTGCGAAAGAACTGATCTCACCAACTCTTTCTCATGAGACTGCTTGCCATTGCACTTGGCATAAAGTCAGAGGAAGTTTTGGATGACCAAGATCATCTCCTTAAGCTTCTTGCTTGGAGTAGTCGTATAAGATTTGAGATCTAGCACATGACTAAAATTTTGGTTGAAAACGACCATGAGTTTCAAAGAAAAACATGTCCATTGAGCTAAATTTGCTTAATTACAAAATGACTAAAGTACTTGAACAAATGTCTCATTCATGAACTTGTAGCACTCTAAATTGACTCAATTCTAGCTTCTTGGTTCCACTTAGATTATTGATATGGCTTGCATCATCTATGGATATCTTTAGTTAGACTATACTCTTGAATGGCTTGACATGCTAACAAATTCATCTAATTTTTAGATTATTACTTATGTGGCTTGGCTTGATTATGCATATATTGTCATGATCTTAATAGTATCTTATTGTATTATGCCTTGGTGCAATACTTAATGGTCATTTTGGATAATCTTCATGGCTCTACTTGCTTAGCTTGAACAAAATTCAGCCATTTCATCCATATCATGGTTTATTTTCCTCCAAGTATCTTGATGACTCTATTGCCAAAAGGGGGAGAATATTGGAGAAAGAGCCTCTTTTTGGGAGCTTTGGGAACTTTTGAGGAAAAACTTGCTCTTTCTTTTGCTCCTTTTGTCAACATGGTCATTAGCGTCATTGTCTTTCTCCTGGTCCATGTATGACTTTCAAACAAACTCAATTTTATGTTCTTTTTCTGTGTTTGTCAATATACTCATCAAGGGGCAGATTGAGAGACCATGTGGAGGTATCCCCATGTTTGTGATGAGTAATTGACGATTGAGTTAGAGAGTTTGAGTTTGTTTTGGGTATTCTAAGGTTGAGTACCTTTCATTAATGTTATTAATGATTATGCTGTTTCGTGCGGTGCTATGTGACGGTTTGCTTGTCTGTGTGACTGCAGGACTTCGAAGCTAGGTCATGGTGAGGCGAGGAGGACCGGGACTAGGCACAGGAGGTGTTGAGGTCCAGACGGTCGGTGATGCCGAAGATGATCGAGGCTGTTGAGGTGGTTGCGAGTCGGGAGACGAGAAATCAGAGCTGGAGCTACCGGTGATGAACATGACGGGAAACGACGAGAGGACCGGGACTAGGCTCAGGGAGGAGTCGGAGGTCCAGACGGTTGGAGGTCAGTTGCGGTCGTGTGCAGTGGAGCGGATCGGGACTAGACTCAGGGAGGAGTCGAGGTCTAGACGGTCAAGGTACCAGACGCGGGAAGCTTTCGGGAAGGCGCTTGAGGGGCAAATTGGAGATTTGACTCAAGTGGATGGTTTTCCTCCATTTCCTGGAAAGGGTTTGACCCTTGTCTCATTTGGATGAGAGGCATGGAGTGGAAGAGGGATGACACTTCTTGATTTGCTAATTGAGGATGGGAGTCCCTCTATTTAGCAAAGGGAATGGGGAGTGCAGAACCAATTGGTATTAGAGCCGGTTAGCTCTTCTTGATAGATCTTTAACCGGTCTGTGAGCCATGGCAACGGACAAGTATTCCACCAAGCCCCCGATCTTCGATGGGATCGACTATCCCTTCTAGAAGAGTCGGATGGAGACCTATATTCAGACTCAGGGCTATGCGATCTGGCGCAAGGTTAAAACACGCTTTGTTGTTCCTGCCGATGAGAACATCAATGTGGCAAACATGCCCAATGTTGAGGTGAATGCTAAGGCAAGGAATATCATCATCCAATGTTTGAGCCGAAACGAGTTTGATCGCATAGTGCCAACCCGCGATGAACAGTAAAAACCCGTTAAGCATAGTAAAGCTGACCCGTTACTGTTCACCCGAAACCCAAAATACATATTTATACCCATTTTGACTATTTTGAGCCTGCCGACCCAATGCTTAGGCCCATTTCACTATTTGGACCCTCCTAAAAACCCAAAACCTTATTTATTTGGATTTTTTAAATTTTCTTTCTTTCTTTTATTTCTTTATTCCTAGTTCAATCCTTCGGGCATGGATCTGAATTCTTTTACTTGATTTTGCATTAGCTTCCGACATCGAAGTCCCTCCGGAGCAGGAAGGAGAAGCCCAGGCTCAAGCCCAAGCCACTGAAGAGTTCGAACTTGTCGAGATCGTAGACCTGCAAGGCAAGTAGCACATGTTTTGATCATATTGAACCTACATTTCTATAAGTATCTACTTATCAATATTTTCATTATGCTATTTACAAGTTGTTATTTCATGTACAATTACTGTTTAGAATGACATGATATTAGTTACGTCCTACCACCCGAAAAAGGCCAGTTTAACTTGATGGCCACATACACCTTGACAAGACATAGTAATACTAGATATAACAATAATGTAATCATGGTAGTTAGAAACTCACCAAAAATCTTTCCACCATTAAGAAAGTTGGTATTTGTTAGTAGAATTTTGAAAAATGGATCTAGGGTAAGCGAGGATCGCAGAAGGCCATAACTGGGCCTGGTCCCAAGACCTTATCCTAGGGTGGAGGCTTGGTTTGTATTGGTGGCAGTGCCACGGGCACTGAACATGGGTTTGTCCATGGAAGTTGTCTCAGTCAAAATATAAGGACTAGACCCTTATGCTAAGTAAAGAACATAGTACCCGCCCAACCACAAGCATTGATTTTGTCAAACCTGGCCTAGTAGCTGCTCAAGTTCGATTGAACCTCTGCAACTGGCGGGGGGAGACAGAGGGTGAGTTCGTATGGGAGGTGGTTAATCATACAACTGTAGGGCTGCGACAAGTCGGACGAGATCCGTGGGGTCATCCGAGCTTGTTGAGTTCAAAAACCTACTGGGTGGAGGCTATATAAAGAATTGAGCAGCGAACAACTTTGTTTTCTCAACTCAGTCATGAGTGTTGAGGGATCTTGTGGGTAAAGCAGGGCAGTTTTGCAGAGTCATGAAATAATGGTATTCGAATACGCCGTGCTTCTGGTAAATGAAGTTGTGTTTAATGGGTGAATCCAATAGCAAAGCATAAGTAGATTTGGGAATGTTGAATATTGATAATCAAGTTTGAAACCCCTTTTTAACTAATGAAGTTATCTTTCTAAAAATGAGTTACGGCTAAAACTGCATCCACATACAATAATAAACCTTTCCCACCTACTCCATGGCAAACTCTTGCATGTAGTTAAATAGCTTTTCCTGTGTGACTTGTATACGATTGAATGTACCCAGTCTTGCTTTATTTTCCCCACCAACACAGAGATCAGAAGAAGAAAGGATGTTACAAGTATTCGTGTTAGGGTTACGGCCGCACTCAAGCGTTCCTGTGGAGTTTTCTTTGGTTCTTCTGATTATAAGTTAAGTTTTGGGGTTAGACGCCTTAAAAATTGTTAAAATTGACTGTTAATTCTTATTTTAATCAAATTAACTTTTTTTTAATGATCGTGAGCAGATATGATACTTCTTCTGTCCATAACTGAACTCCTGGACTATTACGGAAGGTAATGACATTCCCGTTCTCAAAAATTGGGGTGTTACAATGGCAATCAGGACAGCTACAGGCGGTAAATCCGTGCCCCAATCGCCACACACACGCACGTCACGAGATCGGCCCACCATGAACCAGATCGGGGAAGGAACAAACGTAAAAAAAAATAAAACATAGATGGCGGGGATTGGTTATAGGTGCATACCAAGGTGGTGCTTGGTGCGCTCGACGAGGGAGCAGCGCTAGAGCGCGAGGACGCTGGCCATCCGTCGGGAAAAACTTTTTCGTTTTGTAGTTTATTTCGGATGATAACGAAATGGACGTAATAACCGATATTTCAGTATTTTAGCCAAAATTTCAGTCAAACAGTTTAAATCAAATTGAATTTTAAACTTTAAACCAAAGGATAAAAGGAATATAAAGTTCCAACTCAATGTGCGTGGTTGCTTGGACTGGTGGGTTGAGCTATTCCCTTCAACTACTAGGTCCTAGGTTCGATTCATGGTTGGTCCAAATTTATTTTTTAATTAGGAGTTGACGTGGGAGATAAAGGAAAAACCCAAAAAGTTGGTGGAAGTGGCGGGATTCGATACGAGGATATGTTTGCTTAGTTGAAAGATTTTCGGTCCTTTTAACCCTTCATAATTTAAATTAAAATGAAATAGTTTGATCGAACTGAATTTTTTCATTGGATAGAGAAAAGAACAAAATTTCCAAAATTTCATTGAAATTTCGCTAAAATTTCATGGAAATTTCATCAAAATTATGAACCCTGCCTCCCGCTTGCTGATCTCCTCGTCGTGGGTGTGCGTGCATTCGAGCCTGACACGAGCCACGTGGATGTCATTTTCCTCGGCCACCATGCATGGAGCCTACGTGGGTTGCGGTGGAAACGGATCCCGTACAAATCGAATAATACTTCTATTATGTTCATATTCATATTCTGTAAATAAATATTGATATGAATTTGAATATGAATTGAATATTGCAATGAATACAAATTTGAATCAAATATCTACTTAATTCGATCAGATCCAGATATTCTCATAATATATGTAGTATAAAGATATTAATGATATTTTATCTTTGTACAGTCATGCTTAATAATTTTAATTCATTTTAATTCACCTAAAAACATGAATTCACATTGAATTAAAAAAATTCAACTAATTAGTCATATTGCAATAAAATATGTATATTGTTTTGTCGAATATGAATACGAATAGTCCGAATAAAATAACATTTCGGATGGCAAAAGTCCATACCATATTGTATCCATTTTTTCAAATTCAAATATGAATTGGAGAGAAATTGTTAATCAAATAGAAAAATCTATATCATATTTATATTTTATCAAATACGATAATCAAATAATATGAATAATTCGTATCTATTTTTTACCCTACGTGGGGCTCATCTTGTGCAATCTCGATTAGATCTTGTTTATGAAATCACCGTGTCCTGCCGTAGCAAATTATGCTAAGCAAGAGTTATTTTTTAAAGGCAATTCATAATATACCACTCTAAAGATTGGTATAGCTTAGGATACCACTTCAAATAATTCTTTTTAATAAAAGACTTACTGACTAGCTTTATTGAAAATAGGGGTGGCAATTTTCACTACGGAGAGCGGGGCGATTCCTCCGCTGGGGAACAGGATCAGTGCTCTGCTAGGCTAGCGGGGCAGGGGGTTGGGTCCCCAGGAGGGCTAACGACCGGGGACAGGCCGAGCTGGCGGGGATCTGAACTAGGGTGGGCTGCTGGGTCACCAGGAGAGCTAATGGGCTAGGGACATGGCCAGATGGCGGGGATCAGGGTAGGCCCATGGGGACCTCGTCTAGGAAAACCTTAGCCCCGTTGCCACCCCTAATTGAAAGCTAGAATTAGGTTTGTTCTTCTAGGGACTCCAGCTTTAAGAATGAGGCGCGTACGCTGGATAGAATCAGCAAAGTTCACAAACAAAACAATACTTCAAAGATTTTTTTTTTCAGACTATACCACTTCAAAGACCTTGATCGGTTGGGCTGTGGCTTATTTCACTGTAGCTGGCTGAAATTACACTGTAGCTGAAGGTGGCTTATTTGGTATAATTAAATTTTAAAAATTTTAAAAATAGAAAAAATGGGTTAACCCATCACGTGTAATGCAAATGAATACAGGAAAAAAAGAACCAGTGAAAAAACTCAAAAAATCCAAAAAAAAATCAGAAAAAGACGAAATTTAGAAATAGTGAAAAATAAGCCAGAAGCCGAAGCCGAAACGATCGGGGTCACACAATCCCAATTTCCTCTCTCTTAAAATATTTACAGCTTTGAACCTGTGGGCAAAGTCATGTTTGCCCTCCATGATTATTAGGTCGTCGTTATGAAGACGAAACCGAGTTGGTGATTGATGCTGATGCTCCTGCGCTGCGCTTGTTTGTTTGACCTGGGCAAGCATGGATTGGACCTGTAGGGTTCAAAAGTTGGAACAAGCAACTTGGTATGGTTCCCAGCTGCCCTGCCGATCTGCACTGCAGTTGAAAACAAGCTACGAATCATGCGTGCGTTTCCGAAACTCGCAACTTGCTTCCTTCCTACTCTTTATTCCTGGCTTGATCAAGATCTTGCCCGTACAGTAATGACCTGCAGTGCACAGGATCGACGTAGCATTTTTCCTTAAAGTAGTTTAAGATTCATCAAACCCAAAAGAAGCAAAGGAAAGTTAGTTTCTCTTTTAATGTAATCAAACTTGTCACTAGTACTAATTGCAAGTAACAGAGTAAATGATAATCGTAACAGCAAGTATAAAATGAATGGCTAAAATAACTGAAATAAATGAAGGACTCGATAATAATAAAGAGCTAGGCATTAGAGATTTTGGTTCACGCTAGATTGGTAGATAGCAACTTATATTCATAAGTTAGGAGAATCCCTCCCCTTTTCATGGTTTCGTAGGCGAGTTATCCTTGTGCTTCCGTTCATTCGCTTCTGGGATTTCATATCCTGTCATCCACCTCCCGACCTGTGCCAAAACCGTTTCAGTATTACGGCTATGAAACCAGATCGACGCATTAGGTTTGGTGATAACTCGTGCTCCTCGGCTTACAATGGCTACACTCTTTTCGGCTATGGCTTATGGCTATAGCTGATGGCTTTTGGTCCTACTACAAGTGTTTGTGCGAATAAACAAAATATCGATAAGCCAATAAATTGCTTCAAAAAGGCTATCCTAATAAGCCATTTTGAAATAGTGGTGGAGAAGCTGTCTGGTTTGTTTGTTCGAGCGAAGCCATAAACTAAAAGGCCAAACTCCTTTTTGATACCCATGTCTGTCACCCTACAGGTCACTGACTTATTGCTGCAATCAGTGATTATCTTGTAAATCGGAACTATTCTTTTACGTTCATGTTACCCAGTGTCTTATATTAGATAACAAGCATAAGCATAGCAAGTATAGTCAACGTCTACAATGAAACCAAATGCGGCTACAAAATAAAATTAAATCATGGTCGCATCTCTACCATTACTACCTATCCCTTACATCTTGTCCGCCTATACGAACTACTCGCACATAAGTAAAGGATTAAAAATGAAGGATGATCATCATAAAGTAAAATAAAAACACTTCCCTCTTTAATTACCAATAGATGTTGCAATGCAAAAGAGTTTTCGATTGATAATAGATGAAGGATTACACAAGAACTAAATTATTATACTTTAGATTGAGAAAATGGTGAAGAACGATCTCTCCACTCTCCTAATCTAATCTACATTTTCTGGATGTGATGACTCTGTCAT
Organism: Dendrocalamus latiflorus; assembly: GCA_017311315.1. Classification (NCBI taxonomy): domain Eukaryota; kingdom Viridiplantae; phylum Streptophyta; class Magnoliopsida; order Poales; family Poaceae; genus Dendrocalamus; species Dendrocalamus latiflorus. Next base: position 30,311,577 of record CM029634.1, read on the forward strand.
AACTCTCGATGCTGAAGAAATAAGGCTTCACTCCTTATATAGAGGTGGTCTGGTTTGACGAGGCGGTGCTCCTATATATGGGTACTGTCAAACGATACAGTCACATCTAATTGTACCCTAACCCATATTCTTTTATGGAGTTGAATTGTGTGGCCCTCCAAATATAGAAGTGTAATAGCCCAAATTTGGGTCCAATTCAAAATTTCATGAATTCCACGAATTTCAAAAACTTTTCATTGCATTTCGAGATTTCTGAAAGCTTCGTCTTGAAGTTAAGTTCTAACATAAAATTCCTTGGCTTAAAAACCCAATTTCAAAAATTCATTTGTATGCTTCTCAAAATCTCCTAAAATCCTTGTGTGGAAATCCTTCCTGGATTACAAATTTTAAATTAATTGAGAATCTCAAGATTAAAATTTAAATTCAAAAGTATTTAATTTTAAATTCAAATCAAATTTGGATTTTCCCACTTTTTAAAACCATTCCGAAATTTGAATTCTAATTTGAATCAAAACTATACTAAGAAATGAAATGCCAAATCCTAAATCCCAATATCTTTTTCTCTGGGATGAAACCCATGCCTATGCAGTAATTCCACCAACGCCCAAGCCAAACATCGCCCCTCTCTCTGCTAACTGGCCCCACTTGTCAATAGCAAGGCACTATTTTCTTCTCCCTAGTAGCTCTCTCTGTCGCTCTTGTGCACCCTTGTCTACTAGCTGTACACACATGCCACGTGTGCCATGAGACCTAGAGCATCGCTCTTGAGCCTTGCATCCTCATGTAGTGTCATGACCTTGTCAATCATAGTGTCATCCCCATCAAGCCACGTTCGTGCACACTTGTGAAATCTCGTGCCCGAGGTCGCCTCCCATGTGGGCAAAGCCAATTTCTTTAATTCTAAAGCATGCACGGTTTAGTACTATATTGTTAAGGCAAGGTGGATGAGACCAATTTATAAGGTTGAGCCCTTGCCATTCCTTAAATCATGTGACACATGGATGGGGATGGCACGAGGAGGGTTATGGCTAATCACACACACGCACACGCATAAGCACGCACGTATTTGCGCATTTTCGTGTGAAAATCGCGTGACTTGTGACTTGCGACGTGCGACCATGCCGTGACATGGCGCGCCACTTAGCAGACCAAATCCACCTTTGTTTTTGCTGAATCATGCATTATTCTTTCTCTCTGTTTGAATGAGGCTTTATTGGGTTTGATACCAGTGGATAAATGGCTAGTTAAATATGTCAGTTATCAAAGGGTAAATGACTATTTTAATCATGTCAGTTATCAGTCTGTCTATATATATGCTGGAGACGTCTAGAGTATGTGTGAAGAATCCGACTGCCTCCATTCTCTTCCTCCTGCGAATTTGTGTGCTGTTGTGCTGCGCTGTCTGAACTTCGTCGACTCTTCTTTTCGGCGTGCACCATGAAGAAGAGGAACGGTATCTCCAGATCGTTGCTACCGTGAAGACTTACACGGGGGTGGCAATAAAGTTTCTGGGCAGTGCACATCTGCGCAACCGCTCACTTCACTACGTTATTTACATTCTGCACTGCATCAAGCCTGCGCTGCTTCCTGTTCTTCATCAAGCTCAAAAGTAAGTTGTTCGTGTGTTCGTTTGACTTTGTTACGATATTTTCCTTGTGTATATTCTGAAGTATGATGAGTAGCCTGCTGTTAATAGTAAGTTTTGCATCACTGGTTTATTGTATTTGTCTCCTAGTAAAATTTGGAATTAAAATATTGCCCACATTTACAACATTTTAGAAACTTTATTGTGAATTTTGTTGCAATACAACAATGGCTAGTGCTTCTGATGCGATGAAACCTGAGAGGTTTTCTGGTCAAAACTTTCGTAGATGGCAGACTAGAGCCATGTTTTGGCTCATGTCTTTGGGGCTGTGGTAGGTTATCCACCCGCAGTATCCATTTACGATTGAGTAGTTTATGTAGTTTGAAAATATGAACAACACTACTCTTGGCTGCATTCTGACTGTTCTGTCACATTAGCTCTATGATGTGTACATGGACTATAAGTCTACCACGGAGTTGTGGAATGCAGTAGAGCATAAATATGCGGAGGCAGAGGCAAGTCGCTGGCTCTACATGTGTGAGCAATTTTTCAATTTTAGCATTGATGAGGCTAAGTCCATAGTTGGACAAGCTCATGATCTCCAGCTACTAGTCGGAGAGATTGCGCACCTGGGCTGTGTTGCCTCCAAAGTTTGTGGCTGCGGGCATTGTTGCTAAACTCTCTGCCTCTTAGTGGGATTTTGCCACTAGCTTGAAACATAAGAGGGAAGAGATTTCTGTTGAGGATCTCATTGCAGCCTTCGATGTGGAAGAAAAAGCAAGAGCAAAGGATGCACCTAGCACCTCTGGCCTAAACAATGCAAATGTCAGAGAGAACAGACTGCTGCAAACAAGTACACATCCAACAAAAAAGGATTTGAGGGACATTACCTGCTTTGTGTGCGGAAAAGACAGTCATATGGCGAAGGACTGTCATTTTCGCAAGATCAGAGATGGTGAACAGTCAAAGAAGAAGGCTGTCAACATGATCATAGGCGAGGCCTCGACTTCAGGAGGGTATGGTAATCCACATGTTGTTTTTTAGCATATCAATCTACTGATTGGTGGGTTGATACTAGTGCTAATGTTAACATATGTTCTGATATTTCCTTATTTTCTTTTTACTAGGCAGCAGGAGCTTCCTCCGTCCTAATGGGAAATAGGTCGCATGCTTCTCTTCTTGGTGTTGGCACGATAGATCTAAAACTTACTTCATGGAAGACTGTCCACTTGAAGGATGTGCAATATGCTCCTACAATAAACAAGAACCTCACTAATGGTTCTCTCCTATGCAGGGATGGTTATAAGCTAGTTTTTAAATCAAATAAAATTGTAATGTCTAAGTTCGAAAAATTTGTTAGTAAAGGCTATGAGAGTGGAGGCTTGTTCCGCCTAAAGTATTTTAGAGTCTTGGTATAATCTAAATGGTGAAACTGGTTTAAATAAATGTGAGGCAAATATTTTGCATTCTCGTTTCTATCATATTGGTTTTGATAGTATTGCTAGAATGTCCAGATTAGATTTAATTCTAAAATGTGAAATTGTCAAAGAATCAAAGTGCCAGTCATGTATGCAGGCAAAGCAACCTTGAAAACCCTTTAAGGGATTAGAGTACAGAAAGAACTTAGCACCATTAGATCTTGTTCATTCAGATTTGTGTGAAATGAATGGATTATTGACAAAAGGAGGCAACAGATATTTTCTAACTTTTATTGATGATGTAGCATGCTACTGATATGTGTATTTGTTAAAAACTAAGGATGATGTTTTAAACTACTTTAAGACTTATAAGGTCGAGGTTGAGAACCAACTAGAGAAGAAAATAAAAAGATTGAGGTCTGATCGTGAAGGAAAGTATGTCTCTCATGAATTCCCCAAATTCTGTTCTGAGCATGGAATAGTCCAAATGTAAAATACAATTTTAAACAAATAGGATGTTAAATGCCAATGAGCCTTAGACCATAAATAGTCCCATAACAATATATAGGTATCATAGCTAATCCATATAAATTAAATCAAGGTCAATTAGTGTCAAATGGTAATTAACGAATTTGTATATCGATAGTATTTAATTCAAAGTGCAACTTCAATGAGAAAACTCTATTAAAATATAACCCATTCTCTCACACATGGACCATTGGTCCTTTGTAATAATTTTGCTAAAATGCAATAAGATAAATTATATGTATAATAGCAATCAATTAAATAGCCACATTTTAAGTAATGAATCATTCGGTTGATTGGCAAATGAACCTCGAATAATAATACATTATGAACTTCCCAAAAGTGTGAAAGATAAAATTGATGAGGTTTATTAAAATTATACATATTACGTGTAGACCCTCATATTAGTCTGTAGGTCTCATCTAACCCATAGAACTTTCTTAACAAATATAAGATAATAAAAGAAATCAAGTTAGTACCAGGCAATAATATTCTCTTGTCAGCTATGTCTAACCACCTTCAAACCTAGAGCGGAATATTCTCATAAATATTTGATATGGTGCCAAGTACCATTACCACTACATCTATGGTGGTCAAGAGGGAGGAAGACCAAGAAGGACAAACAGAAAGCCGAACGCGAATGTAGCAAGTCTGCGGAGCACAAGCATGGCGAGCCTACGGCCAAGGTGAAACAGTGTGTGTCCCTAGGATTATTGGTAGGAGATATTTGGATTCCACATGTCTCTTAACTTAGAATCAACAAAATATCTATATGCATGTCTAGTGTTGAGTTCTTCTAGTTGTCTACTGTTCATGTGAGTTGCATGTATGCATGGACGTTATGTTGCATGCATGTGAGTGTGGCACGTATGTATACGTATGCATGTATGTGTGTATACAGCCATTGTGTACGAATTCGTTTTCATGGTTGGCTTGAGCTGGTGTGTTAGTTGAGTTCGACTAGAAGTTAACATGGAGTCCGTTTGTTAGTAGAAGGTATATGTTCAGGTGCGTGGCCATATAAAAGCCAGGGCCTTGGCCATGTAATGGGGGGATCTTTTGCATGAGAAATAAACAAGAAAATCGCCATGTCGTGTGCACTCATGTTCTTGGTGAAACCAATCTAGGTTTTCCTTGTTGGTTGTGTGTGGTTTCGAGCCTCGGTTTTGGAATTGCGCAACTGAGTCTTGGTGATTCATCCCATCTAGTTCGTGGTCTTCGTTGCTTATGGGTTGGAGGATTGTTTGGCTACAAATTGAATCTCCATCAAGACTGTTGGCCAAACTATTGATCTATCTCTGCTACTAATTGGTAACTGCTATGAGAGTCCTCTCCAACTAATATTGGTGCTAGTCGTGCTACTATTGGGTTGCTATTGAGTGGACAAAAGGGTTGTTCGGCTGCTACTATGAATCAGGGAGTTGCGGGCTGTTCGACTACTGCAGCTGCTGTTGTCTATTTGCTGGAGAGGCTTGACACAGGTGGGCTTTCCCTGCTGTTGTTGCTGTTCAGAGGAGGACAAGCACAAAAGGGTTTCTTATTTCTATACTGTTGCTGCTGTTTTGATCGAAGAGGATCTGCTGTCAAGGCAATTGGGTGTTATTCATTAGTACTTGCTACTACGTGGAGGGAAAGAGGAACATAAGCTAGTGTCTTTGCCTAGAGCACATGCACTGTAGGTGTTCGGTTGGTTTCAATTTGGAGTTTTGGTGCTATGCAAGTGAAGGATTGCTACTATTCATTACTTGTGCCGTGAAAGATTGAGATACATTTATGTGTCCACTAGTATACTAGTCGGGTTGTACCAATATTCGATTATCATCATTGATCATTCTTTGATGTTCTTCTTGACATATTTTCTACCATCTTCCCTTTGCTTGAACTTCGGTGACTCCATCTATATCCCACACTCACCAAAACCGTATCTCATATCATCAACTTAACCATAAGAATGCTTAATTGAGTTCATTCAAATTTGTTTGGACTAGAATTATTTGGATTCGGATGTTTATCACGTAACTAGAACTTGGAGTCTCGAAGGAGCAATGGATCAAGTGATGTCAAGATCAAGATAAAGACCAAGAGTTCAAGATAATTGACTGAGAAGGCATTGAGCAAGATCAAGACCACAGTAAATTGAGCAGGGCAAGTTATCACTTTGATCATATTGCACTTACCCTTTTGAATGCAAATTATTTCATTTAAAATTATCAAATTGCATGCCATACTTTATTATGCAACTTACATTTGCATTAGTTCATAGCTAAGTCCCTATAGATACTTGTTTAATTACACACCATTCCTTAGCTTTGAATATAAACCATTTTTGCCCTAGAATTAATTGTAAGTATACTATATATAAGTCCATATCTATACGCTATACTTAGTCTTGTTTAGATACTTGGGCCATCAACTTACGTTGACATCATTTCAAATATGAAAACTTGGGTTGGGCAATCACTGGAGGGAAGTGATTGATATTTAAACTAGGAAGAATATTTTTGATTCCAAAACTCTAATTGCTTAATATCTAGGCGGATGATAAGAAGGACTGGTGCAGATGGAGCATGAGAGTGTGGTTTGTGATAGAACCACCCAAGTAACCATAATAACTGAATCTTGTGATGACCTCTCAATGTAAAACAGCGCAACCCAAGTCACTATTTATTTTAATTTTTAAATATAGCAAATGAGCTTGAAAAATTACAAAATTTTATGTGTAGCCTCTCGACATAACGTACATGACTGTGTAATGTTTTTGGCAATTTTATCCTCTATGAACGTTGCTCAAAAATTCATATGATTATGATTTTTTTAGGGGACATTACATGTAGCAAATGAGCTGCAAAAAATTATAAAATCTTATGTGCAACATCCTGACACAATCGTAGTTATTTCCTATTTTTTCAAGAATTTTATATATTATAAATATTTGTAGAAGTACTTGTAATAGTAAAAATCACATCGCACGAGATACGATATGGCTCACCCATCTGAACCACTGCTATCTCCTCACCGCGTCTGCCTCCCCGTTCGTGGCATTTTCTTCTGTTGAGCATGAGCATATCCCATAGGGTACATCAACTGGTCCGGAGCTTGCATCTCGATTTGGAGGAGGTGTGGAGACTGTTCTGTTTATTCAGTGGCCGACGGTGGTCTAGTTGGCTGAGATACAGCAGGCTAGGTCTAGTAAGCGTCGATGTCCTCCAGCTGAGACATATCGAACTGCAGGCCACTAGTAATAATGTCATGAATAAAGGACTCTAGAAATCCCGCTCGTGGTGCTGACGAACTCTTACCTTGGCTGTACGATGTGGCAGCAAAGTTGGAGGAACTCTGCCTACCGAAGTGTCCAAACCCTAGGTATGGTGTGAATGATGAGCTTTGCGGTGCGTACGTTGCAAACCCTGGCGCTGTGTACCACTCCCTGGAAGCATCCGAGAGGCATGTATCGTCATCGGTGGACTCGACGTCACCCACACGTTGAATTGGAGGCTGTATAATAAAACGATGTTATTCATAATAAATATTTCAGATGTAGAATGTGAATCTCACACCTCTCGGATGTGCGGTGAAGATGAATGACAGGGAGCGATAGTTCGTGTAGGTGGTGCGGACACCAAAAGTGTTGTATCTCGACGATGGACCTGCGGCAAGAGAACACCATGATGTTAGCAGAATGTAAGGCCTAACATGAAAATAAAATATAGGTTTATACGTAAGTTACCTCCTCGTTGATACGGCCCGCAGATGATCGGCAGCTAGTAGTACGGCACTGGGCAGACTTAGTAGATTGCGATGGCTGGCCAGACTCGCTATGTCGCAATTACCTAGCGGGTGAGCATGGTGGCCCCACTAGGTGCCCGATGTGCACAACATGATCCATCAAACAGCCACAGCTCAAGTTGTGCACTTTTTTCACCTACTTTAGGATGTACTTCAAAGTATTCTGCAAGACCGGTGGTGTCTCCGGACTACTGATGGCAGCCTCGGATGCGCTTGCGATGCGCTGTGCCTGCTGTAAGTAAAGTGACATATGAAATAGGTTCAGTAACGAATGGTATGAACTTTGTAAATGAAACAATAAGAAATTGCAACTGTCTTACACTGTCATGCCACTCGAAGTGTTGTGGGGATCGATTGAGCATTGTAGACTGTCCTCATGTGTGATTTGCTTGGGACGATCTGGTGGAGGAATGGTCGATCGGGGTGATCAGTAGTGGCATGCTAGCAAGCGTCACACAACCCTCTGATATGTGGTACACAAGACAGCTGATCCCTAGATATACTGAGGCGTGATCTGCTCAGGGCGATGTAGTGAAGGAATGGTGAGTCTACTGCGCGACCGGAGTACATACCACTCTAGGTACTCATTGTACATCTGGACATCATATGGACACTGCTCCATGACAACATCCAGGTGTGCCCTGTCTATCTGTGCCATCGTCCACTCTTGCTGCAGTGGCTGCCAGTATCAGCAGTGGTGTGCTGGCAAGCGTCACACAAGCTCCGATATGTGGTGCACAGGACAGGTGATCCCTAGCTGTACTGAGGCATCGCCCCAAATTCCGTATCAACCAAAGACTCAGTGAGGTGGATGAACTTAGTGTTGCAAGTATCGCCAAGCAACTTGAAATTTATAGCGAGAGTAACAGCAAAGCGTGCGCCAATGACACGCCGATAATGGCGGAGTGAACTGCGCGTGGTCTGTTTCCTGCACGAGTGCTCAATTTCCATATGAGCCAAATGTCTATGACCCCCTATGCTTTGTTCACATGTGGATTGAACAAAGCAAAGGAAACCAAAATGTGGATTAAATAAGGCAAAGACAATGAAATGACTCACCTCTGTCGCACCTGCTAATCACATGATAATTGTATAAATTTTTGAGTAACATTTACAGTGGATAAATTTTCAAAAAATTATACTATCAAGTACGATGTTGCGAGAGGCTGAATAAAAAATTTTGTAATTATTAGAGCAGATTTGCTATATTTAAAAATTCAAACACCACCTAGCAAACTTATAAATTTTTGTGCAATATTCATAGTGGATAAAATTACCAAAAAATACACAGTCAAGAACGTTGTGTCAAGAGAATGTACATAAATTTTTATAATTTTACAAACTTATTTGCTATATTTAAAAATTAAAGCAAACAGTATGCAAAAAAATCAAGGCGGGTAATTAAGCCGGCTAATTAGCCAGCTTAATTACTTGTTTTCTGCCTATGGGGCGACAGGCCGTTGCCATCTGGTGGTGGAGTGGTAGGTTGTCTGCTGTCTACCGGCGGCGGCACGCCCACGCATCAGTTTTACGGTGTGACCGCTCAGTCTCCGAATGGCAAAATGCCAATTTTACAAGTACAATATATACAATACTATTTTTGTAAATACAGATACTAACAATGTTATATATACCAAAAATTCCAGATACTCCACGAAATCACGGTGCATACATTGCTTTGGCCCATCCTACGAAAGGATGAGACCGCACCCACTCATCGAGTCATGCATCGAATAAATAGAGATGTCTAGTCATACAAGAGCACTTACCGTGCGATATCAGAAGTGAACTAACCTAGCCTGCTAAAAGTTTAGGTCTCGCTCGAAAGAGCTGTGGTTTTTAATTTTTAGTTGTGACTTTTAATTTTTTTGACTGATTCCGAGAGAGATTGATAAAGTAAGGGATACTCATGTTGAGAAGCTACTATATTGAAAGCAGTTTCTACAGTAACTCATACAAACGGCTTATAGAAACTATTTTGAGAAACCACTCCATTCAAAAGCTAACTTGAAGCTTTATACAGGCGTGGGCTAGAGCCTAACTAACAGCCCACGTACAGAGGAGAATATATGATATATGTGCATGTGAACAGGGGCATGCAGGTAAGACAATATATGCACATGTTGGGAACAATACATCGCTAATTAACGCTCCTCACGCAATGGCAAAGCTAGAATCAAAATAGAAGGTTGGCTCCATAGACTAAGTTAAATTGATACAAATATAATATTTTACTCTTACATAATTCAAATTAATATATGAATAAAAGAGAAGCAAAGAAAAAAAGAGAAATATAACGAAGGTACCTCACTATTGAAAAGCGCATCATGAAAATATATGAATATACTTTTAGTGAATAACGATATATCATCTGTGTATCAAAATTAACAAAATTAGTAACAAAATCAAAATTATCAAAATACTATAAAATAGAGAAGTTACCATGAAATCATAATCGGATGGCTCGATCTTCTCTGATTACTAACGGAGACTAAGATGCCGAGTTGTCGAGCCACGTACAGGCATACCAGATCATAATCCGTAATTTTTATACATGTTTTCAACCCTCATATAAAATCCTCAAAAATCCCATGAACTCGACTCTTATATGAATCAACACAAATCTAGCCAAATTTCATTTTTTTTTCTTCCTTGTCCCTATTTTTTCTTTGCCCTCTTTCCTTTTCATTTCCTCCCTTTTCTCTTCCCTTCTTCCTTTTCATTTTCTTTCATCCCTTCCTTTCTTTTCACCTGTTTTCTATTCTTCTGTAGTCCTGCGCACCCGATGCCTCCACCTCCCTCTGGGTGCGACGCTAGCCCCTTGCCGGCGACAAGCCCACTGCCCAATGCCACCTCCTCCTCCTCGCTTATCTCTCCTCTCTTTCTCTTCCTTTCTCTCTCTCATGCTTTGATGTCACCGTCGCCTCCCTCCGTGCACACTACCGCCGCCCCTTGCTGGCGGTGAGCCTGGTGCCACCTCCTCCTCTTTTCTCTCTCCTCTCTATCTCTTTCTCTCTTTCCTCCCATGCTCTGATGGCGCCACCGTCATCGTGCGCCGCTTTGGAGCTCCAATAGTCATGGGGTAGATCTGACGGAGGGCAGATTGAAGCCTAAGAAAGTTTACCCGGTGGATTCACTCCTGCTGCTATGCAGGCAAGCAGCACGGCATGCCTCTAGTACGTACGCCCACGCATGAAACGGTTACTACCAATTATTCCATTTCAGTGCAGATTTTTTTCTTGGCCTTTCTAAACCAGCGGTTCTTTTCTATTTTTTTTTTCTTGTGTTTGGACTTTGGAGAGGAGCGATTCTTTTCTTTCTTTCTTTTTTGTTAGAAAAGGAGCACATGATTTTCTTTTGTGTAAAGAGCAAGCGCATCCATCCGCCGGCCCGCACCTGGCCCATTTGGGCCCGAGTTTGTGCAGGGCCCGTTCCTGACTAGCCATCATGCAGCTGAGTCTTTGGGCTGAGCTTGAGCGTTGCAAAGCCCACACGCTCCACTCCACATCTATCGTCGGCTCCGGCTTGAAAGGCCTGGAACTCAAGTTGCGGGCAGCCCATCCCGAGTACCACGTGCATGCCATGACTTGGACGCCTGTGTGTCCTAAGGCGGCGTGCAATGGATGAACGATGAGCATAAGCTAGAAGGTGCCACGCAGCCAATGGACGGATATCCAAACGAATTCCATGACCCAATTCATATCCAAGATTCACTTGCAACGCCGGGCGCAGGTCGTTGCAAAGAGTGTTCATTTTTAAATAAAAAGAGAAGGGTCTACGGGTGGCTTATTTTAGTGTTAAGGTGTACGATGCTTTGCAATGGATTTTATGTAAATGAAACTATAAATTCTGAACTTATATTGTCTACGTATGACTGGTTCATTAAAAAAAATTATGCTGGTAAATTTTTGAGAAAAATTGTGTTGGTAAATAGTAACCGGTCCATTTGATCATGCTTATCGGCTTATGGTTGAACTTGACGAATGATGAGTTCGATGGTTTAAATTAACCCGGCTCATTACTCTCAAAGACCAGCCCAATTGACACACCAGGCTAGTTCAGCTTCGATCGTCTACTAGGCTACCGTGCGTGATGTGGTGGACTACTTCTTTCGCCATCCTGCACGAGCGGCACGCGAATTCAAAACCGGCCCTTTTTTACGGTGGGGTGAAGGATTGTTCGAGGGAGAAGGGTGACAGACGAACTCTCTTTATATTAGTAAAGATATCTGGTCAACAGAACATTTTCATTATTTCTATATAAGATAATGGAGTTTGTCAAACACAAAAGATAGCAATATGGTCCAAAAGGAACTGCATATTCTGTTTGGAAATGTGATTGAGTTTTTATGCTAAAAAAACATGTACAAACATTTATTTGGTCAAAAAGATAACCTGTAATGCCACAGAAATGAAGGAACGCGCGTAGGCTACGATAGCAGAAAACAAAAATTCTACAGCGCACACCAGGACATCATGCTAAGGAGGGATCATGGATCGTTACCACTAGACGCGCAGCGCAGCGGAAGAAGAGTTGGAGAAGTCGTTCCAACCACGCGCGTCGAGGTAGTAGTGGAAGTAGCCGATCGTCCCGAATAGATCGTCTCCTCCACGCGATCAACCACACCACGAGCAGATCCAATCTGTAGGTTGTTGATGCCGATCAACGCCGCAACGAGCAGCGCCTCCACCGGTATCCACACGTCCGGGGCTGGAACGCCGATCGCGAGTGTACCAGCACTCGCGAGCGGCTAGGGTTTGGCTCGGGAGGTGGCGGCTAGGGTTTGGCTCGGGATTAACAGAAGCATGCACCCCTCAGCCCCCCGCCTCCATATATATAGACCTCCTCACTTGGGCCTCGTGGACCGAGGGCCAATAGGAGTTTATCCGGATCTCTATCCGAATTGAGCCCACATTCGAATCACATTCGAATTAGTGTTCCAACCCGTTAAGTGTGCGACCCTGTAGGTTCACGTATACTTGGTCGCGACCCAGAAACGCCTTTCCGGTCACCCTGTTAATAGCGGCCTCTAGTAAGACATATTAACCCCAAAGTATACGTAAAGATCATATCGGCTGAACCTGTAATGTTCTCATGTACGAATCCCTTTGCCTCACGATATAGATTAAGCTCAAGGCGAGACCTGTGTCATCCTCTTAATAGCTCAATCACTTTCTCGATTCCGTGATGGATTATAAACTTGTGATTGACTCCTCAATCACCTTGGCATGCCCATGCACTTTCATAATCCATTACATCGAGGGGCCCAGAGATATCTCTTCCATAAGGAGGGCAAATTCTATCTTGATCATTCACATCCCACTACATGTTTCATGGCAAACCCGAAGACTACTTTTATGACTACCCAGTTACGGAGTAGTGTTTAGTAGTCCCAAAATAAGCTACTACGCATGTTGGGAACCATGATGATCTCAAGTCTAAGGATTCCACATAAACACTACTTGAGACCAACTGATGACACATGGAATCTCTGCAGTGTCTCATGGCGGGTCTATCCAACATATGTTCACTAACACATGTCCATATTATTGATTTGGTATCTCCATACCATGATCCATGAGACATGATCATCAATCAATACATATGCTGATCTTTGAATCATATTTGTTCCTCATATGATATATGATCAGGGATCATTTAGAAATAGCAATATTTTGGCATTAAGAGTCTCATGAATAAGTCACATACTCATTAATCAATAATGATAATGTCTATTTCAAGGAACAAATCAATGTATCATAAACATAGTATGTGATATATTCAACATCTCCATGTTGCCTCTAGGGCATATCACCAACAAGAAACACTTTGTAGTCACGGGTTGATATGGTAGGGTGTAGTTAGGTATGGGCCCGAAGACCGAGGGTAGGGCACTTGCCCTTGATCGGTCAACTATGCCGCCACCAAATCTCTAAGGCCTATTGAAGAAGAAAAGAAGACTAGAGAACTTTATTTATTTCTTTGCTTAATAATAAATATACAATGATGTCCCTTTTATAGGTATAGCTAGACTTACCCCTAAGAAACATATCTCTATATTAAGAAAACTAATATCAAACAATAGGAAATTTATCTCTAATACATGGAATAAATCCAAAAGGAAATAAGCCCAAATACTAAGAAAACTAATTATTATATTCCTAATCTGTGATATGCTACCCAATTATCCAAATTCATCTACGCTACAATACCCTGTGCGTGAGTACTGTTTGTGGTTGCTACAGTAACCCCCCTGGCGGGTACTGTTCATTCACCACTGCAGTAACCCGCGGCATTGTTTGCAAACTTGCTGCGTGCATCGCCACGATCCTAGGCCATAACATTACACCCCTCGTGGCGAGATAGCTCGGCCTCGAGCTATTAGGTGGTGGCTATGGTTGAAGTCCTTCATAACCTAATGTCAACGAGATGACACAATGACGATGTCGTGTCGCATGAAAGAAAATCTGTGAAGTCTCAGTGAACAACAATGAGGATAGCAACCCTCCAGTGTCAGTTAACATCGCAGGAATCACCAGTAGCAAGGGCAATTGACGCAGGCCAGCAGCGGCATCCTTCTTGCCTTGAGATGTAATGGTTGTGGGAGAGATGCGACGATGTCGCTGACCCCCACATGGCAACCATTGTGCTCCACACTTGTGGAGGCAAGGTGTCGGTCGGCTGCGTGGAGAAGACCGCCGCTGGACAGTGATAACATTCCTCTTTAGCAATGGTACCAAAGGTGAATTCTGAAGAGGAGTCATCGTTGGTGAAGGCGGCAACGTGGCCAATGCCAACACCAACCCTAGGAAAGGTGGTGGCAGCAAAGCCATTGCAATGGCACACGACACTCATTCCTGCTCCTTCAGCTTATCCACCATCTCAATAGCTTTCTCCAAGGTGACCAATATGTTGTCGAGTAAGGCCTTCTGCTCCTCGCTGCTAGCCTTCAATCTGTCCAGGATAGGTAGTGCTGCACCGAAAGTCATGGTGAGTGGCTCTGATACCAAATGGTAAGGTACGGGTTGGTTGGGTATGGGTCCACGGACCAAAGGTAGAGCACTCGCCCTTGATCGGCCAGTCATGCAACCGCTAAGTCTCTGAGGCTTGTTGAAGAAGAAAGGAAGATTAAAGAACTTTGTTTATTTCTTTGCTTAATAATAAATATACAATGATATCTCTTTTATAGGGATGACTATACTTGACCCCTAAGAAATCTATCTCTATATTAAGAAAACTAATCTCAAATAATAGGATCTCTAATACATAAAATAAATCCAAAAGAAAATAAGCCCAAATACTAAGCAAATTAATTATTATATTCCTGATCCGCGATATGCTACCCAATTATCTAAATTCATCTGTGCTACAGTACCCCACGTGTGAGTACTGTTCGCAGTTGCTATAGTGCCCCGTGTCGATACTGTCCATTCACCGCTGCAATACTCCATGGTACTATTTGTGAATATGCTGTGTGTATCACTAGGATTCTAGACCATAACACGGGTGGAGGAAGGAATCGACTCAATGGGTCGTAATTCTGAACATTAGTAGAAACATCAGCAGCTTCCTCCACCTGAGCATTTCTGTTCCAGCTACATCCATTGCTACATCTGTCCCTATTTGGTTCTGCTCAGGTACATCGGAATGCCGAGACATTTCACCTGAGAGAGTTTTTTCTTAAAGACTCCCAACTAGACATAATAAAATAATCAGATCAGATATTAGATGGAACTGTAGAAGTTGTAATGACTCAATTTTTCCAAAGAGAAAAAGAGAACAGTAACTAAACTTAATGCATTTTTTTCTACAAAGGTCAGGACTCGGGAATCATCACTAAAACAAAGCCGGGGAACTTCACGTCATCCTTCTTGTGAAAAGACTCCTGTATTTTTTGAAATCATGTAAAGGTCCTCGGTTTTTGCAAAAAGGTCATTGCCAGGTTTTTTTCTCGAAAACACCCTTCCACTTCACCGAAATTACGTATCCTTTGCATGATAGCACCCCGCGGTTTTCCAAAATTACGTACGATCCCCGTTTAGTTACATACAGGTCCTCGGTTTTTTGCGAAAAAGGCCTTCGATTTTTCCGAAATTACGCACATGTCCTCGATTTTTTTAAAAAAACTTCCTGCGAATTGTCGTCTCTTTTACTTCGGTCTACACGGTAGCTAGCGTGGCATGGCGCCGCGCTTATAATGCTAGTATGTACATCAAGCATCAACAGAAGTCAAGTCCAACATAATTCCAAGAGTTGTTAGTTCCCACTATGTATCAACAAAAGTGAATGCATGCATTCTTTTCCTGCAAAATTCATAAATCCAATTTTCATACTAACTGATGATCACAATTCAAAAATGCAAAACTCTTGAGAGCGTTTGTGGTATGTCTATGTAAAATGAAGTTCATTTAAAAGCATCGTGATACCTCCGATGTACACTAAAGTCTCCAAGCTTTCCAAGTTTGACTAAGCAAAGGTACTGTGGACAAGATTAAAGAACCTAAACATTTGTAGCTGAGGTTATTAGTAGTCAACAAAACATAGCCTAAACATATGAAAATAAGAATATCTTACATTTTCCATTTTCACGTGTTTGGGCAATGTCTTCGCCTCTCCAGGTTTGTCAACAAATGCTTTGTAGGGGAAAAAGAACCATTTCAATATTTCACTCATCAAACAACTTGCAGAACAAGAAAATCCTTAAAATTTCAAAATATACATATTTCATTTGAACAACAACACAATGTGTGGCATGCATGTAACTAATAAAATTAAATAGAAAGAGTCGCCATAAGAAAAAGTTGGGTACTGGCGATAGTTGGGCTACAGTATAACCAAATTAGTTCAACTACAGTATAATCCAATATAGCTGTATTTTTTCTTCCATTGACTCAACACAAAAGGAAGATATTGCGATCTTTCATGCCTTGTGATAATACATTAGTATGACATTAACCCCACCAAGATCAAGTGGACCGAAGTGTAACAAGCCAAGGGTCTAGAATTGCACAATAACCATCTGAATAAAAAGCACAATCAGCTTACTTAAAACTCCTTGTTTAATTGTTTCACTTCATATTACCTACTTTGGTACAGGCTTGGAATATGGCTCTTAAGATAGGCCCAGCAGCAAAACAGACAAGAAGCAAGAAGAACAAGATGCAATTAATGTATCAAGCTAACAACATCGTATGCCATTCGGGTTTGTGGATAAATCTAGTAGAGTTTCAGTTTTCTGATATGCCTTCTGTCATTCCTAGTGTATTCCAACATAGGTGCTATTTATTTTCTTCACATAGCGGAAAATTGATACTTGATATCATAAGGACCAAGACCATGCCAGTATACCACCGTTTAATAAGTAAATCGTTAATATCACAATTTCTGCAAGCTAGCTGGACATCTTGATCTGTACTGGAAATTACAAATGTATACTGAACATAACACATGGCAACGAGTTTTTTGCTATTATGGTACCCTCTAAGTTGGGCTTCGCTGAAACGGTACTTATACCGTGGGCTTCTCCCAAATAGTACCCTTGTTGTTAACACCTCTCCAAAATAGTATTCTCAGGGATTTTAACTCAAATAATTTGATTTTCGAATTTGTACTCCCCCAATTGATTGAACTGCCCCTGCTCATTTTGTTTCTTCCAGTTCCTCCCTCCCCTGCTTTGACCTTGTTGGCTTTATCTGCCTTTCCCCGCCGTTTCTTGGATTTTAGGATCCAAGAAACTCCCTTGCGAAGTTGCATAGTAGTTCTTGGATTGCTGCGACGAGGAGTTGGGAGTCGTCCGGGCATTCGGTGATCCGGGGGCGTGTTTCTTGATTGATTCCTCGGCGGCGGCGTTGGGTTCGTGGAGGAGGGGAAGATGACCGTGGAGGCGAGGCAGGGGAAGGTGAACAGGCATGGGAGCAGGGAGTAGGGACCAGTTCCCCGTCGGCATGCGCGTGCTTGCCGTCGACGACGACCCCCACCTGCCTCCAGGTCCTGGAGAACCTCTTGCTTCGGTGCCAGTATCATGGTATAGTAAATTCCCCCCTCCCCCCCGTATTTTATGATTTGTACTGCTCTGAACAAAATTGTTGCTTGAGTACTGCTGTAATATTGAGTTTTTTTCTCCTGATTTATTTTTCGTTGTTTACGTGATGATATAGCAAAATTTAATCTCTAGAAAATGGAAAATTTCCCATGCTCCCTTGTTAACAAAATGAGCAGGGGCAATTCAGTCAATTGGAGGAGTACAAATTCGAAAATCAAATTATTTGAGTTAAAATCCCTGAGAATACTATTTTGGAGAGGTGTTAACAACAAGGGTACTATTTGGGAGAAGCCCACGGTATAAGTACCGTTTCAGCGAAGCCCAACTTAGAGGGTACCATAATAGCAAAAAACTCCATGGCAACAATTATACAGTGCAGCAAGTTAGGAGCTTACCCTCAGCAACCTGAGCATCCGAGCCCAATCCGCCTATGCCACCCATGATCTCCCCATCCTGTAACCAAACCGCAACTACCATCAGCAATTCAGAAAACAAACAATTCCGAGCAGCATTGCTAAACACATACTTCACCAGCTCTACCTCCTGCTCAGGCGACATGGCCATCTCGTTGTGCGCGTACTCCACGATAGCAAGCGCACCGTGCCACGGGAGGCATGGCAGATCGGCCGGCGGCGTGGCCACCGGGGGGCGGAGCTGAAAGGGGGACGAAACTGTGAAAGGCGAGGACGAGCCACGCGAGGGCAGCGGCGGAAGCCCCAGCAAGGGGCCGGGGCTCACTAGGGTTTTGTGGCTGGCTAGCTGTTGGATCAAGGGTGATCGACTAGAAGAAGTAAATAGAAGATTTTTAAAATTTAAACCTTAATTGACAATTCTAACAAGAATAAGCCAATACAAGATTCTAGCACATATCAATAGTTAAATTCTAAGTTTTCACTAAAACACCTCAAGGCTATGCCGATACTAAAATACAATTCTAGCTAGGCAATTCTACACAAATAAATAAATAAATAGCTAGAAATGTAAATGTAGAAATAGTAAAGACAAGGGAGAAAAACCGCAATGAAAACACTTGATGTTTTTCTGTGGTATTCACTAGTCCACATTGACTTAAACCCAAACGCATTGGACCGGCTCCACGAATTGAACCCAATAAACCTCAACTTCACTAAAGTTGATCTTCCTCCACTCCAGAGATAATGAGCACCGAACCACTCACAAACGGTGTCGGGACTCTTCACAACCTTCTTCGAAGAGATCGTCGCACAATCTTCCTCTAAGCTATCTAGGTGCAGGTAAACACCAAGAGTAATAAATCATACCTCTTGAAGGAAATCAAGTACCACAAGGATCAACTAATGATGCAAATGCACTTGAATGCTTTCAACTATCTCAAAGTGTGAAATGTGAGGAAATGAGTAGTAGAGAGTGCACCATGGCTCTAATGTATTCAATGAGGTCAAGAGTTATTGGTTTACTGCTGGTGAAGAGGCAAAATTCGACCCCAACCACAAATTCGACTGTTGGGGCAAAATTACCAAAAAAAATTCAATAGGTGTAGTATTACCACCATGTATCGGCCGATACTACCGCACATAGGTTTAACAGTTATATGTGGTTTATTTGATGCTTCTGACCTAGCCGTTACGGTCTGGCGCGATACTACCGCACTCACATAGGCCAGTACTACTGCACAGCGATAGTACCGCTCGATTCGTGCGATACTACCATTTTCCAGAGAAGAAGACATTTCTAAAAAAATATGCTCTCTGAAAAAATTACTGCCATGTAAAAATCTATCCTACTGGAATGCGGTACTACTGCACCTCAGATGCGGTCATACTGTAGGGTGGTAGTACCGTCATCTAGCTTGAGGTCATATCATTTTTACTGATTTTTTTTTTCTCAGATGCAATTCCAAATGCATGCATGACACTTCAAGCTACTAGCTATGACCCCCTTTTTATAGTATGACATCTAGCCAATGAATTTGATCTTTCCACCAATCCCTGAGACTGGTAAAAACCATAAAAGGGTCCTTAGGCTGCATAACACCTTTGTCTTGAGTCATGTCAATCTTTTATCACCATTGCATGTTGTTTCCATGTTGTCATCCATAATCTAGGACTAAATCTTCAAAACATCTTAGCACATATGTTAGTCCTTTAACACATTATTTGACTAATTACCAAAACCATTTTCAGGGGTCTAGATGCTTTCATCGGCTCCTCGGGGAGGGGAGGGGATGGGAGCGCTAGGGAAGGGTTGGGGTTCGAGTTAGGGTTGGAGCCCTCGACTCTAGTTTGAGGTGACGGTGGGAAGAAGGTTGCCGCCGTGGTGGGCAGCGCTGAGGAAGGGGGTCGAGGCTCGTCGGCGTCCTCCTCTTCCTCATCATCATTGTACATGGAGAAGAGGGCGGCTATGCCCTTGGTGTCGGACACCATGGTGAGGGAGAGAAAGCGAGGGAAGGGTTGGATTTGGAGAGGAAGTAAGGTGACGCTGCAAGGAGGAAGGAGGCGAAAGGATTTCGCAAAATAGGCAAATTGTGAGGTGAAGGGAGAGGACTAACCATGGGGGTAGCCACAACAGAGTTGAGAGGTAACCCACCACCGACGTCGACCATCAGTAGGAGAATCCCATCTCCAGCCAAGATTTTTGAATCTGAGCCCTGGCGGCAGCATGAGGCATGGCGTCAGTGTGAGGCACCCTCCGCTGGCGGTGGGGAAGGGCATTCACCATCAGCCTCAAGTGCAATGGTGGCAGCGGAGGCGACGTGACGCCATTGGCTTTGTGGGCTGAAGGGGCAGATTCCTTTGTTTTTCTTTTCAGGCTGTTGAGCTAGCTTAATGGTTTTTTAGAGTTAGTTTTTTCAAGAGATGGTTTTTTGGGGATTTTGGAATGTGCCTCCTACCTCGTGGTCATGACATCGTCCTCTCATGTCACGGTCGTGGCTTCGCCTGACCGCCTCGTGGTCATAACTTCGCCCAACCTCTTAGGACTGTAATTTTGTGAAAATCGCAAGGCGGCCTCGCACCCCAGCATACTCTGTGGAGTATAAAGCACCAGGAATTTAGCTGTCCCGGGCAACTCTACAGAGTAAAAAAAAGTCGCATGGTGGCCTTGTGCCCCGACGTACTCTGTGGAGTATAAAGCGTTGGGAACTTAGCCGTCCCGGGCAAATCTACGGAGTATAAAAAAATCGTATGGTGGCCTCACGCCCCGACGAACTCTGTAGAGTATAAAACGTTGGGAAATTAGCCGTCTCGGGCAACTCTATATAGTATAAAAATATCGCACGGTGGCCTCGCGCCCCGGTGTACTCTGCAGAGTATAAAGCACTGGAAACTCAACTATTCCGAGCAACTCTACGGAGTATAAACGGCTGCGCGGAGTCCATGGCCTCCACGTGAACTCTATGGAGTATAGATGGTAGCGTGGGACAACATGCGTAGCTGCGCGTGCTTCGCCTATCCCACCAGGGAGTCCCTGCCATGGATTGTAACCTCGGTGAGTCACACATTTCATGTGTCTCACCAAGGAGTTCGCAACGCTACTTCATCTGACCACCTTGTGGTTGTGGACGCTTTGTCTAACCACTTCCAGGTCGTAGATGCTTCGTCCGACCACCTAGCGGTCAAGACTTCGTCTGACTGCCTCACGGTCGAGACTGTGTCTGACCACCTCATGGTCGTAGATGACCTGTTTGACCGTCTCACAGTTGTGACTTCGTCTGACCATATCATGATCATAGATGCTTCATCCGATCGCCTCACGGTCAAGACTTCGTCCGACCATCTCGTGGTCGTAGACGCTTCATCTTGCCGCCTCGCGATTGAGACTTTGTCTGGCCACTTCATGGTCATAGACGCTGTGTCTGATCCCTCGTGGTCATAGATGCTTTGTCTGACCGCATCATAGTCGAGACCTCGTCCGACCACGTTGTGGTCGTAGACACTTTATCTGACCACCTCAAGGTCATAGACGTTTCTCGTGCGTGTAAGTCTTTGTCTCACTGTCGTCTTCATCGATGCCTAGTCCGAATGGTAGGATTGGATGTGCGCGCCATAGATTCATCTCACCGATGTCTTCATCGACCCCAAGTCCGAAGGGTGCGGGACGGGCCGCATGCGCCAGAGATTCATCTCGTTGCCGACTTCATCGATGCCAAGTTCGATGGGTAGGGACAGACCACACACGCCATATATTCATCTCGCCGCCTCCTTCGTCAACCCTGAGTCCAAAGGGTGGGGAACTGACCACATGTGTCAGAGACTCATCTCGCCGCCGCCCTCGTCAACCCCGAGTCCGAAGGGTGGGGGACGGGCTGCACACATCAGAGATTCATCTTGCCACCGACTTCATCGACGCTAAGTCCAAAGGCTGGAGGATGGACCGCACGCGCATGGCTTCGACCCACTGTTGGCTTCGTCGATGCCAAGTCTGAAGGATGGGGACGGAGCACGTGCGCCGCAGCTTTGTCTTGCCACCGAGACTTCATCCGACCACCTCGTGGTCGTAGACACTTCATCCAAGTCTAAAGTGTACGGGATGGACCGCATGCGTCAAGACTTCATCGCGCCACCGACTTTGTTAATGCCTAGTCCAAAGGGTAGGGGATGGACCACGCGCGCTAGACATTCATCTCGCCATCGACTTCATTGATGCTAGGTTCGAAGGGTGAGGACAGACCATGCACGCCGCAGCTTCACCTCGCCACCACCTTCGTCTCACCGCCAACTTCATCGATGCCAGGTTCGAAGGGTCAAGACCTCGTCCGACCACATCGTGGTCATAGACACTTCGTCCAACCACCTCCTAGTCATAGACGCTACGTCCAACCATCTCGTGGTCATAGATGCTTCATCCAAGTCTAAAGTGTGCGAGATGGATCGTGCGTGTCAAGGCTTTGTCGCACCGCCGACTTC
This sequence comes from Dendrocalamus latiflorus, assembly GCA_017311315.1. Classification (NCBI taxonomy): domain Eukaryota; kingdom Viridiplantae; phylum Streptophyta; class Magnoliopsida; order Poales; family Poaceae; genus Dendrocalamus; species Dendrocalamus latiflorus. The sequence goes on from CM029634.1 coordinate 30,333,816, forward strand.
ATCGATGCCACACACCGCAGCTTCATCTAGCCGCCGCTTTTGTTGACTCCGAGTCTGAAGGGTGGGGGATGGGCCACATGTGTAAGAGATTTGTCTCACCGCTGACTTCGTCGATGCCAAGTCCTAATGGTAGAGGACGAACCGCATGCGCAAGGCTTCGTCACACGCCAACTTCATCAACGCCTAATCTGAAGGGTGGGGACGGGCCATGCACACCACATCTTTGTCTTACTACCGACTTGGTCGACCGCGAGTCCGAAGGGTGCGGGGTAGAATGCACGCATCAGAGCTTCATCTCGCCGCCGACTTTACTGACCTCGAGTCCAAAGGATGGGGGATGGGCTGTGCACACTTCGGAGTTTCACCTCGCCACTGCCTTTGCAGGCACATAATGTTCAAAGCTTTGTCTCGTTGCCACTTTCATCGACCATGAGTCCAAGACTGGGTTACAGGCCGCACGTGTCATGAGCTCTGTCCCTTACGCCGCCAACTTCGTCGACACCCACAACCACGTCTTCATCGACATCATCATCAAACAATCATCCAACTACTTTAGGGTCGAGACTTTGTCAACACCTTGTCGACGTACAACTACCTCGTGATCGAGACTTTGTTCAACTACCTCGTGGTTGTAGACACCTCGTCTGATTGCATCATGGTCGGGACTTCATCTAACAACCTCTTGGTCGTAGATGATTTATCTAATCGTCTTGTGGTCGTGATTTCGTCCGACTAGCTCACGGTCATAGACACCTCGTCCGATCGCATCGCGGTCGAGACTTTGTCCGACCACCTCATGGTCGTAGATATGTCATTCGACTGTCTCACGATCGTAACGTTTTTCGACCGTCTAGTGGTCATGACTTCGTTTGACCACCTCGCGGTCGTAGATACTTCGTCTGATTGCCTTGTGGTCGTGACTTCATCCAACCACCTCATGGTCAGAGACGCTTTGTTTGACTGCCACACGGTCATGACTTCATCCAACCACCTCTTGGTCGTTGGTGTTTTTTCCAACTGCATCGCGGTCGAGACTTCATCTAGCCACTTCATGGTCATAAATGTTTAGTCACACCACCTCGCGGTCGAGACATTGTCTGACCACCTCATGGTCGTGACTTCGTCTGACCATCTAGCGGTCATGACTTCATCCGACCACATTGTGGTCAGGACTACGTTAAAACTGTCAATGCATGTCCGAAGGGTGGGGGACGTAGCACATGCTTCAAGTCTTCATCCCATCGCTGACTTAGTCAACTTCGTTCGACCGCATCGTGGTCAAGACTTCGTCCAATCACCTCGTGGTCGCTAACACTTTGTCCAACTGCCTCGTGGTCGTAGACGCTTCGTTCGATTGCATTGAGGACAAAACTCCACTGACTTCATTGACACCTGTCAGAAGGGTGAGGGACGGAGCACGCGCACTTCAAGTCTTTATCCAGCCACTGACTTCATCGACTTTCCTCTAACACCTCGTTGTCGTGACTTCGTCCGACCACCTCGTGGTTCTAGATGCTTCTTCCGACCGCCTCGTGGTCCTGACTTCGTCTGGCCGCTCTGCGGTGCACTCCATGGTCGAGAGTCCGCCGACTTCATTGCCGGCCGACTAACCACCTCGTCCTCGTGTCTTCATCGATGACCGTCTTTGCACCCTCCTCTTAGGCATATCCTCAGAGGGGCGGCCTGATTCGTGGCTTCGCCTTGAAAGTTCCACATCTACGGGGCTCCTTCGACTACATCGTGGGACTTCAGTGCCCTACTCATAGGCATTGCCTTGAAGGGGCGGCCCACCCAACAACTCCACCTTCATGTCCCACCCACGTCAGAAATAAGACATCTTTGTGAAAGGCTTTAGAGCTATGTACAACATTATATCATCCCTCTCCTAAAAATTTCAATCCTTGGCATGCTTCCAGAAAAATCGAAACTACCGCTACACATTCTGTGGTACTTCCGTCTTCCGCAACTACCGACAGTGAAACTGTGGTATTCTGATTTCTCTGAAAAATGGTTGCTTTGATGCAAAACCTGTTGATTTCAATTCTATCAGCCATTCCCTTTACTCCTCAAAGTCAAGTTGATTTTTGTTATCATTGCTAGCTACCCTCAAGTAATATCTTAACTCCACATGCTATTTTGATCCTTTTGTGATACTCTTTTGTCATAAAATGGCATTCTCTCTAAGAGTGGTAGACTTTTGATCATCTTGATGTCAGCATGAGTTTTATCCTAGTCTTTACAAGCGATACCATCTTTTCCCTTTTCAAAGTGGTATCAAATCTTTCCTATTGCCTAGCAAAATTTTTCTTAACCAAGCTCTTTCATGTAATACCTTTTAAGTGGTATCCATTCTTACAGGTGGTATATCTCTCCTAAATGATATCCTCTTAAATGGTATCATCCTCTTCTCTCAAGTGGTGTTTCAAGTGATACTTCCTGCAAACGGCATCCCCCCAAGTATTTTCAAGTGGAAATCATGGAAGATGAAGTGCCTAATTTGATCTTGTGGGATACAAGTTGATTATGTAACTGGTATCAAGTTTTACAAATAAAATCAATCACACTTGGTGTCATGTATGCTCTCAAAATAGAATCAAGTCTTTACAAATGGATTTAATCATACTTGATTTCATCGAAGCTCATGAGTGGTATCTAGTCTCTACAATTGGAATTAATTATATTTGATATCATTCATGGTTACAAGTGGTGTTTTTCCAAAATGGTATCTAATATCATCATAAGTGATATAAATATCAAAGTGGTATATGTCTTTCATGGAAAAGATAAAAGAACCACAAAAGATTAAAAGGCACCTAGTATAGACAAAAGACTTACAAGTGGTACCTATTATGAACAAAAGGTTTACAATTGGTATCATTATTTTTTTGGTGCAAGATGACATAAGGATAGAAAAGTTAAACAAAAGGAAAGATATATGAAAAGAGAAGTAAAACAAGAAAGAGAAGAATTCTTTGTGCCTCAAACGAGAAGAAGAAAAAATGCCAAGAGAAACCTTTGTGTAAGGAGAGTTTTTCTTTGTGAAAAACCTAAATAGTATTTTGGGCCTACTAAAGCAAAAAAGGATAAAGTATTAATATTGGAAAAACTATTTCACCTATTTGCCCAAAATTTTTTATGGATCTTGTGAATAAAAGTATTTCATTATCATTTGCTTCATTTGGTATTCATAAAGTGAAAATTAGTTTTTGAGGTTTTAATGAAAATCATTGTACCCTCATGCTTTCAAAGTGCATTTTAGCATAACTTTTGAATGAAGACTCCTTTTTCGAAATTTCTTGCTTGAAAAGTTTATTAGAAGTCCAAAATTTATTTTTGACAAATTTGAAAGCATTTCAACTATATTTGAGAAAGTTGTGTACTTTTCTCATATTAACAAAATGCTGAAATTTAAAACTTCACATGATTTTTAGTAGTTTTATTATTTCTGTATCTTTCAGTGTGCTCATAACCTGAGGAAGGCATAATAATGACTTTTGGTCCCCTATTGTTATTAACTCATACTGACAAATTTTCTCAGATTTATTGAACATCTGTAGGTCAGGTTTTCAGCAATCTTTGAAGGTAAATTGAAATGTCAAAATCCTAAAAATCTGAAACTTGAAATTGGAGTGTACTTCAAATGCTACAGGTGGTATCCAATGTCAAAATGGGAAAACTTCAAAAGCCTTCAACGAGCTCTCATGAGTAAGATTATTTGAATATGTTTCAAATATCTTTTCATTTAGTTACCTCAATTTCCCTCTTGGTCACATATGTTTATTTCATACTCTTTATGAGTAAAATTAAATTAAATCAATTGGTATCAAGTTAAAATATCTATTTTGGCTAAGTTTGCTTTTTTTTCCTTGCTTTTTGATGATAAATGCCAAAAGGGGGAGAAGAGTGAATAATAGCATTGTTATTGAAGTATATAATGCTAAAAGTGGGAGAATAACATTGATGCTAAAAGGGGGAATTGATGCTAAAAAGGGAAACAAATTTTATTATGCTTATGCCTTCACCTTAGTTGAATTTTCTATCATATGTTCATTTTTATCCAAATGCTATTATTGCTAATGGATTTGTCATTCATCACCAAAAAGGGGGAGATTGTCAGTTCAAACTTCATTAAGTTGGTTTTTGTGATAATGATAAATACAATTATAAGATTGATATGTTCGTTGATTATAATATTGCTTAGTCTCATTTGGATGAAAAGATAAAAACATAAGAGGTATACATTCAATATCATATTCTTATCTTATTAGATTTCTCGGATACGAAATATAGAATAAACTTCACCCCATAAGTCAAACTTGAATACGTGCATATGTTTTCACAATACATTCTTTTATGCACACCATTAGGGGGAGTTCACTTTATATTTTGTGGTTTCATTAGTATTGATCCATGTTCTATTTTCACATATTAAAGATCTTTACTTTGAAACATATCTCTTGAGTATATATAGCTTGTGCAGTTCATATATGCTCATAATCGGGTTGTCATCTAGTTCTTCTATTGTGTGTTAATGGTTGAATGATTAATGACAACTGGATAAATACGTTTCACTTTAAAAACTTATCCTAGAGTATACAAGTGTTGTGTATATGATGTATATTCACAAACGAATTTTTATCTCATTATTTGTTGATATTGTCATGAATTACCAAAAAGGAAAGATTGTAGAATCTAGTTCTTCCATTATGAGTTAATGTTGAAGTTTGGTAATTAATGATAATTATTTTGTGGACTAATATTTTTCATGAGTTGGATGAATAGCTTAGGTTCCACAAATTAGAAAGACTTGGGATGACTTTATGGGTTGAAGATGACCAAGTCAAAATAGAAGATGGCATCATGTATCGAAGGATGTCAAGAAGAAAATGCATCATGAGTTGATGCATGTATAAGAGGAGATGATCATGTGTTGATCATCAAGTCAAGTGAAGGATGCATCATGTGTTGATGCATGTAAAGACGATGACCCAAACTTGAAATGTAGATGTGGGTCATCAAGCTTCAAAGGGATGTGCAAGGCAAAGGTATGACTGGCTAGGGTTAAGAATGTGTTCCTAGTCTTTTATTAGTTTGGTGTTTGGTTGGAAGACCGAATTACTAGTATAGGTTGCCATACTATTAAGAGGGGTTATGTCTAGTAGCTTGAGTCTCATCATGTGTTGATAGCTCAACCTCACTTCCTCTAGCTCTCCTTGGTATAAGATTTGTATTTCTGAATGTCTTTTGCAAATAGTTGTGGCTCATGTATTGAATCCTTGTAACATGGGACTATACATTGCAAATATATTTTACAAGAGTTTAAAGTCTATATTTCCATTCTTTATAACATGATGCTTATATTTGCAAATGTATTTTACAAATGGTTAAAGCTCATATATATAATTCTTGTGTCATGATTCTAAAAGTATGCAAATGTATTTTGCAACTTGTTGAAAATCATGAATAAGCCTTGTGTGTATGATATTGTAGTTTGCAAATATGTTTTGCAAAATCTGTTGAAGCATATGCACCACTTAGGGAAATTAGAACTACCGCAGTGTATTCTGTGGTACTACTGCTAATTGGAACTACCAGTGTTGTAATCACGAAACTACCGTGCCTGTTGGTGGTCAGAAGACCTATGTGGTCGAGAACCATTGTGGTCAAACCAATGTGGTCGAAGACCTGTGTGGTTGAAGATCAATGTAGTCGGGAACCAGCATGGTTGAAGCCGACATAATCGAACCAACGAGGTTGAAGATTGATGTGGTCAATGACCTGTGTGGTTGAAGATCGACGTGGTCGAGATTTATGTCATTGAAACCAGCGTGGTCGAGTCGACGTGGTTGAAACCGACGTGGTTGACACCTGTGTGGTCGAAATCGATGTGGTCGAACCGATATGATTGATACAACATGGTCGAAGATCGACATGGTGGTCGGAGATCTGTGTGATCGAAGACTAACATGGTTGACGTGGTCAAGACCTGAGTCATCGAAACCAATGTGGTCAAAAAGTAACGTAGTTGGAAACATATATGGTCAAACCGAACAATGTGGTCGAATCCCAGCGTGGTCGGAGACCAACGTAGTTAGGAGACCTATGTGGTCGAACCGGACAACGTGGTCAGAGATCAACATGTTCGGAGACTTGAGTGGTCGAACCATCTAACATGGTCAGGGACTAGTGTAGTCGATGATCGGTACTTTCGACCAGCTGTTTGTGAGCGGTTCGATCAGCTCTGTGTAAGTGGTCCGATCAGCGAGCGGTACTGCTGGCTCTGTGTGAGCAGTACTTCTGAGTTTGGAATGACCGGCTTGTGTAGTGGTACATTTTTTCTAGAGAGACACCTGTGTGGTCTTCTTGTCAATCGGTAGTTCCGCTCGAGTGCTATGGTACTTCTGATGATTGGCAGTACCGGACTTTGCACGTTGGAACTACCGGATTTGCCTACAACAGCTGGTTTTCTGACCATTACTGAGGGGGTGGAAGTACCGATCCTTTACCTGCGGTACTTCCAGAAAACCTATTTTTCTGTCCCAATAGCTAGTTTCGAGGTGTGTGTGGGTATATATACCCCTTGTGGCTAGTTGGAGAAAGGAATACTTCACTCCATTTCACTCTCTTGAGCTAGTGTGAGGTCCTCCTCTCAATTGTGCATGTGTTGCACATATGAGCAAGGAGGAAGGCTCTATATTCCATGTGTTACATCTAAAGGTGGATTGCGTATCCACTTGAGTTTGTGCATTCGTTGCACGTGGTGGAGTTAAACAAGGGGCTTGATTTATTACTCTTAGAGTTTGTTGACTCCTTGATGGCGTTGAACATGTCATGCGCGATGATCTTCTCAAAGAAGGTTATGAGAAGACCTGGAAAAGTTGTGAAGGTTGGAGCTCACCTACCCGGAGCAGGAAAGAGCTACCATTGGTGGATTGAGGTGTTTCTGCCTAATTCGTGGAGCTGATGTAATTCATTTGGGCTAACCTCAACGTGGACTAGGGGAAACAAGCAAGTCTCCGATCACCACGGTAAAAAGCAACCTATCAATTGTGATTTGTTTTCTTGTAATCAATTTACATTCATAGAATTAAATTGATTGCTTTTCATCCTAGCATTGAAAACCTTGTCATAAGCTTTAGAGTGTTGGTGCACTTAGATGAACATAATTAATTTAGGCGATATTTTTGCTAAACCAATTTGAGTTAAACTTCCACATCTTATACTTAGTTTAGCAAAATAGAAATTGATAATTAATTAAAGAAGAATTTTTTAGACCACCTATTCACCCCACTCTTGTCGACCTCCTCAATCTAACAGCTGGCACATTTACAGCATCCACACCCCCAAAGGCTGGAGGTACCAATTGGATCAGCTCGCCCATCGGGGCCTTCGTGCTTGCTGGCGAGAGACAGGGGGTTGGGATAATTGGTTATGTCAGCTCACCCATCGGGACCTCCGTGCTTGCTGTCGAGGGAGTACTATTGTAGGGGTGGCCCAACCCTTTGTGACTAGGCCTTGCAACTAGCCCAAAGAATAGAGGAATGTACCAATGTACCCTCACCTTTTGTAATTATCAAAAGGGTAGGATAAAAATATCTCATTCTACCTCATTCATGTATATAAACCCCCAAGAGAGGTATAACAAAGGGGGATCCACTTATTTTTACATATGAGCTCTCTCTCCTATCTCTAGTTCTACCTCCTCCCATAGAAAAAGAGGTACCCTGTACTCCTGTTGTAGCAAGGCCACAACAGTTATACTATGTTTTAGCAATATGGTTGTTTACTCTGGATTTATATCAAATGTTCAATGTAGACCACCAAGAGGTTTTCAAAAGGGACCTTAAAAAGGAAGTGTTGTGGTTACAGACCAAACAGAGAGAGAGAGTGTAGTAGTGAAGAGTTGAGTAAATGAATGGCTTAGGCCCCTTTCCTCATGGCCTATGTCTTATATTACCTCCACATGGGGAGTGCCTTTACAATTATACCCTTACACATGAGTCCTCCCCTCAGGGGTACTTATGTCACTATACATGTCCCATTCTGGGCCTTACACTCCCCTAACAGGCCTGCTGGGCTTAGGTGGGGGCCACCCCTACAACAGGAGCCTCTCATGGTGAAGGGCTTCACGGGCCGAAGCCATGTTGCCGAGCCCTTTGGCCCCCTCCGTCCCTGCGGCCTGTGAGCTTTTTCATCGTTCGAAGTGCAGTGTTCACTTTATTGCGAAGGCGTGACGCCGGGCGGCTTGACGAAGGCTTCGTCATCCACAGAGTCCTGCCGTGGCGGGGTCGGGGTTGTTGTCCGGAGCGAAGGTCGAAGTCGAGGTTGGCCTCGCCACCGAGGGGGTGGATTGGAGGCCGAAGTCGCCTCCGATTTGGCGGGGTCGGTGATTGCCCGGGCCAGACTGGGGGTGTTGGCGGAGTCAAATGCGTCGGCAGAGGTGGGCGGAGCGGGTCGTAGGTCGTCGTCGCGCGCGCCTCTGGCGTCGAACGTCCTTGACGATGAGCGACTGCCAGCCTGCCCAGCGGGGCTTGGTTGACGCGGCGTGAGACTTGAGAGGGCGCGGCGGTACCATGTTGCGACGTTCCTTCTCCTGGCCGTCCGTGTGGCGGTACATGCTTGGCGTGGCGCGGGTTTTGGAGCGTCGTGGTGGTACGATGCTGCGACGCTCCCCCGCCGGTTGGACTCCTGCCGGGTGGACTTCCGCCGGTTGGACTTTTGCCGGATGGATTTTCGCCGGTTGGACTTTCCCATTGATGGGACACATACCTATATATATTATATATATATATGTAGCGGGCTGGTGTAGTCTTCTACCTGCATTGTGTGCGCGGGTAGGTGCTGCTCCCCTAAAATGGGCCTCTTCAGTACATCCACATTCCATGGCGGCAACACGCGGCTCGGGGGATGTTGATGTACTGATGGAGGCCTATTTTTCTCGGGAGCTTGGTGAGCGTCTGTTAACGGAAACTGCCTGCACTTGCCGTGCCCGCTATGTATTTCTGCATACAACGACAAGGTTTGCCCTATTCTCTTAGACAGACTCACCTTCAGTCGGGCTTGTGATCAAGCCCGCCTTCCGAGAAAGTCTTGGTGGACTGAAGGGGGTCTGTTTATGAGAACAAGCCAAAACTTGGCGTGACATGACCTGCGCCAGTACGGTGTGTGGGGAATACCGCCGGATGTGCCACCCCGCGGAGGCGGTGCCTACAAGACGAGCAGTGGGGGGGGGGTTCCGAGACCACCGTTCTCCTACCTTGAAGGATAGTAGTCGCGGAGGGCAGGCGTTTGCAGGGTGGTCCGTGGATGCTGAGTGGTAGCAGCGGAGCTGGCGCCTAGTCAGAGTAGACGCGCGAGCGTTCTGTCCCCTACCCTCCGAAGTGGTGGCAGCGGAGCTGGCGCCTAGTCGAAGTAGACGCGCGAGCGATCCGTCCCCTACCCTCCGCAGTGGTGGCAGCGGAGCTGGCGCCTAGTCGAAGTAGACGCGCGAGCGCTCCGCCCCCTACCCTCCGAAGTGGTGGCAGCGGAGCTGGCGCCTAGTCGAAGTAGACGCGCGAGCGCTCCGTCCCCTACCCTTCGAAGTGGTGGCAGCGGAGCTGGCGCCTAGCCGAAGTAGACGCGCGAGCGCTCCGTCCCCTACCCTGCGAAGTGGTGGCAGCGGAGCTGGCGCCTAGTCGAAGTAGACGCGCGAGCGCTCCGTCCCCTACCCTCCGAAGTGGTGGCAGCGGAGCTGGCGCCTAGTCGAAGTAGACGCGCGAGCGCTCCGTTCCCTACCCTCCGAAGTGGTGGCAGCGGAGCTGGCGCCTAGTCGAAGTAGACGTGCGAGCGCTCCGTCCCCTACCCTTCGAAGTGGTGGCAGCGGAGCTGGCACCTAGTCGAAGTAGACACGCGAGCGCTCCGTCCCCTACCCTTCGAAGTGGTGGCAGCGGAGCTGGCGCCTAATCGAAGTAGGCGCGCGAGCGCTCCGTCTCCAACCCTTCGAAGTGGTGGCAGCGGAGCTGGCTGGGGTGAGCGCCTCTGGTAGTGCGCTTTAATGGCTCCGGGAATCGCGCCGACCCCCGGGCTGACACAGTTGGGCTGCTATATCCGTACGCGCTTGTCCATTCGGGATGAACACGCGGCGGGTCATGATTGGTGTGCCAACGGGCCACCCGCGGTCAAGTTTCTTCCTCAGAGGGGCGGGGCACGTGGCGCGGCGTTGTATGTGTACCGCCCGCTGGCTGCCCCCCTTCCAACGCGCGCCACCGACTGCGAGCGGTTGCGCTACTTGTCGATCCTCGGTTGCGCATACCGCGCGGACTTGCGGTTGCCCCTTCGGACAGGTGTGGCCAGGGTCGAGGGGCCGGTGACCCCGTTTGGGCTATCATGGTTTAGGGTCCGAAGAGCCGCGCCGCCGCGCGCCGAAGGCTATGCCGGGTCGCGCGACCTGCGTTTATTGCTTGCGCCGACCGACACGCGGCGGGACGCTATTGACGCGTCGCGTGGTGACAGGACTCTGTGCGACCACGGTCGCGTGCTGGCTACGTGGACCGCCGCAACGCTTCGGCTTCGCGCGTGGGGAGGTGAGCGGTTGTCGCTCGCCGTTTTCCCTTACTCGCGGTGGGAGGCGGGGGGCCTTTAAGAACCCCCTGTGGCGTTGTGCCCACACCTCCTCGCGCTTTCTGGTTGTTCACGTTGCTTTCTGCATTTGCTCGCCCCGTGCCTGCACTCCTTTTCCTCTGCTGAATTCCCCGTGAACGCCGATGGCGACTTACGACGAGGGTACTCGGGTGGGCGACCATGTCATCCGCAGGTGGTCCTCGCCGCTCGAGGTGAAATACACGCTGGGGCAGCGCGATCCGCCGGCGGCAGACAAGTGGTGGGCGGCGAAGAAAAGTCAGGGCCCGTACTCCGGCGAGTTGGGCCGCACGCTCGTGACGGAGGACACTATCCAGTCGCAGCTGCGAGATGGGAAGCTGTTGGATAGCCACGCGGTGCGGTTGCCCGCCGATGACGAGACGGTACCGCGCCCTGGGAAGTCGGAGGCGATCGTCTTCGTTGCCTACTTGGAAGCCGGACTTCGCATTCCGTCCGCAGCAATTGTCGGAGCGGTGCTGCGGACCTTCAAGTTGGAGTTGTCACAACTGACTCCGAACGCGGTGGCTCGCCTCGCCGTGTACAGCTGGGCCCTGCGCTCGCAGGGGTGTTGGCCCAGCGCTTCCTTGTTCGCGTATCTGCCTGAGGCCCGATGCCAACCGAAGGATCGGAAGGACGGTACGCTGTCGAAGTTCGGCAGCGTCAACTTCATCCTGCGGGCGTCATGTGGGAAGCTCTTCCCTGCGAACGCGACCCGAGGGAAGTGGGAGGTCAACTGGGCAAGGCGGTGGTTCTACCACCGTGTGACGAGTGGCAGCGGCCTTGAATGCGTAGGCGGGCCGATTACATTCAAGACCGCCCCCGGCTTAGCGCTTGACCAGGAAGATAGGCTGAGGGCGCGGAGACTTGTGGGGGTCGCCGCCCGCTTCAACATGCGCGACCTTGTCGAGGAGTACCTGATGCTTGGTGCAACACCGCTCTCCCACGGTTGGCGCTTCACGGCCAGCGAACGTCGGGATGATAACGTCCGCCCGTCCGTTTGCTCGTTGCCCGTGCCGATTGGCCTTCGTAAGTCTCGATCATACCTTCCTCTTTATTCGTACGTATTGCATTTATGTAAATGTGCTGTCCGGGGCAGGGACTCGCCTTGAGGACGCCGAGCGCGCCGCACGCGTGTTCCTCGTACCGTACACCGGCAGGGAGCACAGGCAACGCGCGGCTGCGACTGCGGAGGCCGGATTGGGGCGGATAAACCGCGTGTGTGAGGCCATAGGGCTTCCTGTGCCGGATCGCCCCCCCTCCGGACCAGCAGCACGAGGATGATGGTGCCACGAAAACGAAGGCGCCGTCCCGGAAGAGGACCCGAAGCACCGCGACCGCGGCCCGTACGGCGGTTGTCGCTGCTCCTGCCGGTGCGGCGAGCCCGGGGTCGGATTCGGCGAGGTATGCCGATTCAGATTTGGAGGGCGCGGGTACTGAGGGCGAAGGCACCGGCAGCGGAGGGCGCGCCGCGGAGGCCTCGTTGCCTGCGACCATTGCCGAGGTGGTGGTGCCGGCTAGCGACACCGGTGCGGAGTCCTCGTCTCCGAGCATGGCTTTGGCGGGGCTGCCCTCCGCGGGAGCGTGTGGAGCGCCGCCTTTGCTAACCGCGGCGGCTGAGGCCGAAGTGTCACCCGCGGAGGCGGGGGTGCCTCCCGCAAACGTGGGGGTAACCCCCGTGGAAGTCGTAGGGGTGAAGCCCCCGACTTCTACTGTCGTAGCTGTGGAGACCCCTTCAACGGGTGATGCAGCCGGAGGGGCCCCTTCTGTGGCGGGTACCGCGGCGGTATCTTCCGCCCAAGCGAAGCGGGCGCGCCCGCAGTCCTCCCTTCCGCGGACTTCGCGAGGGTTCGCTGTGGCGACCGGTGTTGGGAGCCTGTGGGACCCTGCTTCGAGCATCGAGGTCCCTCCACCCCGCGCCGTCCCAGCCCCTTGGGCCACGGTGACCGTAACGCGGGATCGGTTGGCGCTAGGTCCTGACTCGGTGGTCCCCAGGCTTTCCGAGACAGCGCCGTCCGTTGGGGCCGAAGTGGAAGCGTTCCCGCCCGCGGCTACGGAGACGCCTCCGTGAAGCCCCCCGCCCGCGACCGAAGGTAGGTTATGGTGGTACTCCTTCGATTTTTTTAAGCGCCTCGTGACATGTGTAACTCCTCTTCGCAGCGACACTTATCCCGGAGGAGGAACCGTTCCTTGAGCGCGGGGGTCCCGGTGCTGGCGACACAGGTGCCGCGCGACCAAGCCCAGCGGACTTCGTCCCTCCGCTGGATACTCTGAGGGCATGGCGCGGGATTGCGGAAGACGCGGCCTCGAGCGTCGGACAACCGGTGTTGCAGACCTACGGGTCCGGGCGCCTTAGAGATGCATTGGAGGTGTCGGGGTGCGGGTAAGCGTCTGTCTTGTAGATCCCCTTGCGGCCACTTCGCGTTTGCTAACTCCTGTGTCGCACAGACACTCGTGCTGGCCCAGGCCCTGCAAAGTGCCCACGTCCGCGAGGGAGCAGCGATACGGAGTAGGCTGCAGGCCGCCGAAGAAGAGCTTCAGGGAGCTGCAGAAGGGCGATCCGTCCAGGATGCTCGTATACGCTGCCTGGAGTTGGAGTGCGCGGAGATGAAGACGCGCACCAATGGGCTCGTTGTCGCGGCGCGGGCCTCGGCCGCAGAAGCGGTGCGGCAAGAGGCTGCTGCAGAGCGGGACGGCCTTGTACAACAAATCGCTGCTCTGGAGAGGAGAAACAACGAGCTTGCTGCCTCTCTCGCGGAGCGAGATCGAGTTCTCGCGGAGCGAGATCAAGCCTTGGGCGACGCTTCGGCAGCCGCCTGGGACGCCATGCTGGCCCTGGAAGACACTCTCAAGGGGCTTCTCGCCGAAGTGCCGGCGCGCTCCTTCGGGCCCGAGGACCTGTCGCGGTCACTCCGGTGGATTGGAGAGGCAACCGGCGTTGCACGTGGCGCCGCGGTGATCTTCGGCAGTCATTGCGCCTACGTGGCGTCGTGTCTGACGTGCGCGCTCCTGCGACACCGCGGTTGCGAGCACGTTACGAGGTTAGCCGATCCCCGAAGTGCATCGCCGCCCTCTGGCTACATTGTCCCATGGTAAGCTCGGAGGGCTTCTACGCGCGCCCGCCCGCGATGAGTTGCGCCCTGCGGGGGCAGTGTGATCGGGGTATACGTAGAGGCGATAACCGTACACGTTCAGCCCGATATCCCCTCTAAGTGGCGGCGGAGCTGGCGCCTAGTCGAATTAGACGTCGAAGTAGACGCGCAAGCGCTCTGTCCCCTACCCTTTGGAGCGGTGGCAGCGGGGCTGGCGCCTAGTCGAAGTAGACGCGCGAGCGCTCCGTCCCCTACCCTTTGAAGCGGTGGCAGCGGGGCTGGCGCCTAGTCGAGGTAGACGCGCGAGCGCTCCGTCCCCTACCCTTCGAAGCGGTGGCAGCGGAGCTGGCGCCTAGTCGAGGTATGCAGCGGAGCTGGCGCCTAGTCGAAGTAGACACGTGAGCGCTCCGTCCCCTACCCTTCCAAGCGTTGGCAGCGGCGCTGGCGCCTAGTCGAAGTAGACGCGCGAGCGCTCCGTCCCCTACCCTTCGAAGCGGTGGCAGCAGAGCTGGCGCTTAGTCGAAGTAGGCGCGCGAGCGCTCCGTCCCCTACCCTTCGAAGTGGTGGCAGCGGACCAGCCTCTGGTGCTTCTCGCTCGCGGGTGTGCTCGTGCGGGAACCAGCCTCTGGTGCTTCTCGCTCGCGGGTGTGCCCGCGCGGGACCCAGCCTCTTAACTCGTCGCCTTGGTACTTTGTGGGCGGCGCGTGGGAGTGGGCCCCCGTGGTGCATGTTGCCGGCCGTAGAATTAACTGGGGTAAGTTGTGCTCTGAAGTACGTGGGGGCCAATGCCCACGCCTTGTTGATACTCCGAAGAGTGCGCGGAGACAGCGTCCGCGCCTTCTTTATACTCCGGGGAGTGCGTGGGATCGGCATCCACGTCCTATTTATACTCCGAAGAGTACGCACTGGGGCGACGCCCGTGCGTGTGCGGTGTTCGCGTCTTGTTTATACTCCTTAGAGTGCGTGGGATCGGCGTCCACGTCCTATTTATACTCCGAAGAGTACGCACTGGGGCGACGCCCGTGCATGCGCGGTGTTCGCGTCTTGTTTATACTCCGTAGAGTGCGTGGGATCGGCATCCACGTCCTATTTATACTCCGAAGAGTACGCACTGGGGCGACGCCCGTGCGTGCGCGGTGTTCGCGTCTTGTTTATACTCCGTAGAGTGCGTAGGGATAGCATCCGCGTCTTCTTTATACTCCGGAGAGTGCGTGCGGAGGCGGACCTCGACGCTACGTCTTATTTAGAGTCTGTAGACTGCGCGCGGAGGCGAGCCTCCGCGCGTTGCGGGCGGTGAAATTCCGCGCGGAGGCGAACCTCGACGCTACGTCTTATTTATGCTCCGTAGAGTGCGTGCAGAGGCGGACCTCGACGCTACATCTTATTTTAGAGTCCGTAGACTGCGCGCGGAGGCGAGCCTCCGCGCGTTGTGGGCGGTGAAATTGCGTGCGGAGGCGAACCTCGACGCTACGTCTTATTTATACTCCGTAGAGTGCATGCGGAGGCAGACCTCGACGCTACGTCTTATTTATACTCCGTAGAGTGCGTGCGGAGGCGTCCCCCCGCTCGTCTTTGTTTATACTCATGCCCGTATCTTTGACGGAGAGTACGCGCGCAAACGCGTGTCTTTGTTTATACTCATGCCCGTATCTTTGACGGAGAGTGCGCGCGCGAACGCGTGTCTTTGTTTCAAAGAACAGAAATTTGTGCAAACGGTGAACTTTATTAGATTCCCGTTTGCGCGGGTGAGCCATTACAAAGGAAGGGGGAGGAATACCAACCACTAACCGCTATGAGGGCGGGGCGATCGCTGACGAGCCGCTGCTGGGGCAACCTTGTGCGCGAGGAGCGCGGGACGCTCTCAGGGAGTGCTCGAGGGCTCCGCATCCGCCCTCCCAGCTTAGGTGCCTTGGCGAGCCACGTGGCATGGACCTCTGGCGCCAAGCTCTATGCGTCGAGCCATGTCCTGGTCGCCATGAATGACGATGATGGCCCGCGGCCCGGGAAGCTTCATGCACATGAAGCCGTGATGCGGGACGGCCCCGAGGGTGTTTAGGAGCGGCTTGCGCGCGTTGTACTCGGCCATTGGCCCCGGTCGGAGGCCTTGTATTGCTGCGTTGATGACCGTTGTTTCGTTGACATCCTTGACTTGGCTGCGCACTTTCGCGAAGCGCTTGAAGTAGTCCCGGAGCCTTTCCTCGGGTTTTTGCTTGACTGCGAAGAGCTGGTCCGCATCGACGCGCTCGATGTAGTTCCCCTGAAAGTTGTTGTAGAGTCGGTTGCGGACCTGTTCCCACGCGTAGATGGACTGTGGTTCGATGGTGAAGAACCAGGACAGCGCCACCCCTTGTAACGCGAGGGGGAGCCATTTTGCCTTCGTGGTGTCGTCTCCGCCGGCGGCTTCGATGGCGGTCTCATACACGCGCACGAACTCTCGCGGGTCGGAGTCGCCTTTGTAGGCCTCGATGACGTTCGGGAACTTGAAATCTTCAGGCCATGGCGCCTGCTGTAGGCCCGCCGAAAGCGGGGACTCCGGGTCTACGCGCCGTAGTGGGGCATGGCTAGACGTAGGGGCGTCGCGGCTATCCGCCCTCTCCGGGGCGGGTTCGGATGCCACCGCCGGAGGGGCGTGTTGGCTCCGAGCCTCCTGCATGTCCCGGACGGCTCCGCGGAGGTCTGTTAGTTCCCGCTGAAACGCGCTGAGGGCCGCCAGCAGGGCAGTCTCCACCGCGGGCGTGGCCGGGGCCGTCGTCGGTGCGCTTGGCGGTGCTACCGGCATGGTGGTGACCACGACCTGCGCGCCCAGGCTGCTGGGTCATTCACCGCTTCTGCGCCGAGTGGAAAAACGGGTGCGCCTGCGTTGCCACCGCCGGGGTTGGCTGTCGGGGCAGTGCTGGTGGGGTCAGTGGTTGTGTCGGTGGCGGGGTTGGTCGTCTCGTCGATGGCGGGGTTGGTCGTCGCGTCGACGGCGGGGTTGGTCGCCGCGTCGACGGCGGGGTCCTCGGTCGCACCTACACCACTGCTCGTACCTGCGGTTGATGGCGGGGTTGGTCGCCGCGTCAACGGCGGGGTTGGTCGTCGCGTCGATGGAGGGGTCCTCGGTCGCACCTGCACCACTGCTCGTACCTGTGGCTGCTAAAGCCGAAGCCCTTGTGCTGACGCGAGACTTCGCCGCTCCCGCTTTCTTCTTCTTCGCCGCCGACGGTGAAGCTTTCTTTGGTGCCATCCTCCTTCAGACTTGAGGCTTGCTCTTGTCCTCCCCACGGACGGCTCCAACTGTTGTGGTTACAGACCAAACAGAGAGAGAGTGTAGTAGTGGAGAGTTGAGTAAATGAATGGCTTATGCCCCTTTCCTCATGGCCTATGTCTTATATTACCTCCACATGGGGAGTGCCTTTACAATTATACTCTTACACATGAGTCCTCCCCTCAGGGGTACTTATGTCACTATACATGTCCCATTCTGGGCCTTACACTCCCCTAACAGGTCTGCTGGGCTTAGGTGGGGGCCACCCCTACAACAGGAAGAAAATTACATAACAATCTAGAAGAGATAATCTATCTCTGATACCTTCCACATCATCCAGAGACAATCTAGAAGACCTCTAATAAGTTATCTCTTAACAATGGCCTAAGCAATAAATAAAAACAACAATATATATATATATATATATATATATATATATATATATATATATATATATATATATATATATATATATTCCCCTTTGATCCACTTGTTAGATACAAAACAAAACCACCCTATCTTCTTCTCTCCATCCTCCCCACTCTTCTCCAACCTAGCCAGCTGACTCGCCACCTCCCATCTTGCCAACCTCCCCTCCCACTCTCACGCAACTAGTCTTCCCTCCACTTCCTCCATCAACCCCTGCCTCTCTGCTGTCGGTCTCTGCCTCCTTGCCCGCCTCTTCCCCATTGGTCTTTGCCTCCCCGTCGGCCTTCCATCCCCTTCCACTGTGCATCGACATCCGCCTTCCCACGCACCTCTCCCCACCTCCCCTCGCCACTAACCAGTTGGATTCAGCCAGATTTGGCCAGCCTGCATGCAGATCGGGCCATCTCACCAGCGTTCACTGCTATTGTCTTGGTGGCTTGTTGTGGTTGTCTCTATTATCGTTTCGGTGGCTGTGCCGCCGTCACCTTTAGGGCCATGGTGGCGATCGCCCCAACACTTGGGCCCACAAAACGCATGGGGCAGGAGACATGCTCACCCAATAGTGTCGAAGCCATCTCTTGGTGCCTTGGTTGGCGCATCTAAGCCGTCCATTTGTGAGACGATGAAATCTCCTCTCTCTCCTCCAGTTAAGCAGAAATCTGAGGTGGCAGTCCTTGTGGCCCGGTTGACGTTGGACTATTTGGGGATGCCCTCAAGGCGCTTGCATCGATCGATCCATCGCAGGCACAGTTGTACAGAGGCACGGTCACCTCCATGTTGGAACAAGCAAACCATGAAAAGGACAACATATTGCTGGATTCATTTGACGCTACGATTTTATTTTTTTCTTCTCAACTCAGGGAGAGATAAGAGGGAGATGTAATGCAGGTCAAAGAATTGCAATTTGGCATGGAGTTACTTATCTGATCAAATGCATCCCCTGCCGTCCGTGAGAGACGGCACGCAGGTACATCGCCGCCCGTCGAATGCTGATCTTGACAGCCGAGATGCATGCATGCGCACATCTCATCTTTTCTGACCCTGTGAATCTTTTCTGAGGTCACTAGAGTTTGAGACGAATTTGGTTAACGTCTCTAATGTACATGCACTCGCCCATCTCATCTTTTTTCACGCACGGAAGAATGAAATGGGAGTCTATGAGTGACATCGCACATTGCGTCTCACCAGGGGTGAACTTAAATGGAGAAACAAGTGGACAGTAAAGTTTTCCATCGAAAAAAATCAAGTGGGAAAAAAAGGTAACACCTTATGCCATGCACAATAGTATGATGTTAGCCAGTGGCGGATCCAGGAAAATTTTTTGGAGGGGCTGAAGTACCTTCAGCTCGACCTCAGCCCCTGCTGCATTATACATCCATGCTAAAAATTTATGGGGGGGCTCCAAGGGTCCGGTAGCGGTAGGGGGGCTCGAGCCCCCCCCCCCCCCCACCCCACCGCTGGATCCACCCCTGATGTTAGCTGTCTATAAACCTTACCACGTATAACACGAAATGATACGGAGGAGAGAGAACGTAGAGAATTAGGTCATCTCTCATACAGTAATCGATTGTAATACGATAAACAAAATATATTATGTCATAGAAAAGCTATTTATAGAAACATACAAAAGGACAACATATTATATGAGTTATTTTTAGTATCGTCTATAGATAACATAGAGAATATTATAGACAGCAGTTATTTATACTATTACATATATCTTTATACCCATCTATGAGCAGACAAAAAAAGAGAAGGGTTTTACCCTTGGAACACTCTAACCGTTTAGTTTTCACAGGAATATTGATATATTTGCTACAGAATTCCTATATAATCTTGCGTTTCAAATGTAGCCTTTAACACTCTTCACTAAACTCATGGCTTCATCTCCTTTCCTTTGCCTACTTATTGAAGGAATCTTTTTTCCGGTATCTGGATGACTGAATCTAAATGTTGGATCAGGGTCTTGTTTCAAAGTACTGTTAATTTTGTTTGGTATTCAATAAAAAAAATAAAAAAACATTATTATATCTTTACAGATAATAAAAAATAAAAAAGCCACGTCAAAGACGTCTTATTTTTCTTTCAAAACCCAGATGGCAGAACCATCATTGTTTGGAAGGGACCCAGTGCCTCCTCTGGACTCCCTGTCAGTCCAACATGGAGTAACTTGCACACTTCCGACACATTCCTAGGAATGGGAATAAAAAGAACTCCACACATGATTTCATTTCATTTGTTGATCCGGACAAGGCAACAGTGGCCAACTTGCCTAGGGATCGGCGGAGGCAGTCAAAAAGGCCATTAATGCCGGCACCTCTCCACCTATCTTCCTTCCTCCTAGTAGCTTTCTTTGCGTTGTTTTTGTGCTTATTCCTTTTAGTTTTAATTCATGACTTTTAGCTGATTGTATAAAATAGTATAGAGATATAAATAATTTGTATGTGGTTTTAATCAATATAAATGAAATCGCTTCAACATATACTATAATTAACTTATAAACTCCATCTTAAAATGATATTTTATTTAAACTTAGTTATTATAAAAAAATTAAAAAATAGTTTTTAAAACTAAAAAGAAGAAGCCGTTCCTTTCACCTTCCCTTGCATCATGCATGCTACTCGTAGTAGTACTAGCATCGTCATGGTCAAAACATAACTCGCGCCGTATCTGATAAAGAATTAGCCTAGGATTGGTTATTTAACCAGCTTCTTAATTGATCGCATGACTACCGTACCTTGCCACACCTTGTGTTAAAATGTGGTAAGCTATACTGCTTGGCGACCGATTCAAGTTAGGCGAAGTTTGGCTGACAAAATAGGGTTTATCTATATAACTTTTGACTATTTTTTCTAAAATAGTTGCTTTTATAACTATCAGATTAAAAATTAAACGTCCAGATTATCCCACCTTACCATATATAAAAACCCATCCCCACCCCTGTCGATCCATCGCCGCCAGTCTTCCACCTCAAACCTAACTCCTCCCTCACCACCCCATCGATCCACTGTCGCCAGCCTCGAACACGGCTGCCATCGCCCTCTCCGCACCGATGCTGCCCCCTCCTCCACCACCCCTGCCTTTTCTCACTAGAGTAGCTTCGCGTGCCTCCCCTCCACCCCCCCTCCCCGCCCCCTCTTCTATCGCCCGCGACCGGTAGCACCCTTGTTGCCTCGCCGCACTGCCCCCTACCCCTCCCCATCGTGCCGCCCCATCCAACCTAATAGCTAGTACCTTCCACCGCCGCGCCCTTCGACACCGCCCACCACCCTCCTACCCTCCCTCCCCCCCGGGTCTCCCCCTCCGTCGCCCACCGCCCCCCTCCCCCACGGTCTCCCTCTATGCCGGGGGAATGGTAAACACTAGATGCGGGGCCGGGATTCCCCCCTTGGGCTTGACGACGAGGAGAAAGAAGGGGTTACCGAAGAGAAGGAATAAGGGGTCGTCGGAGAAGAAGGTGGAGGTAGCGGCACACGAACCTTCGTGCACATCCAAAGGTGAGAAATCCGAGTGATTTCCCCAAAAATCATACGAATGTTGTATAGCACTTCCGAACAAAATATACCACATCTTAACCATGGACATGAACAAAACTGTGGCTACAAAACTGTTAAATTTGTCTAACTTGGGTGTGATAAAGTACTGCAAAGAAGAAAGATGGCAGTTTAGACTAAGATTTTCTTAGCTGTATTGTAAGTAAGTAAAAGGGGGAGAGGAGAGGCACGCAGCCCGCGTGATTGCATTGCATGTGGTCGGCGATAGGGTTTTCCAAATTGGCCAAATATCAATAAAAAATTGGGAAATCGAAAATATCGGACCTATCATATTTTGTATTAGTCAAAAAATTTTGTTTTACATGATTTTTATCAAATATAAAGGAAATTTGTAACCATTAAAAATCACATGTGTGTGCATAGCCTATGGTAAGGTCTCTAGCTATTGGAGTAGTAGGTCTTGGGTTCGAACCCTAGAAATTGCATCTTTTTCGTTTGAACTTCAAAAAAAAAATCCAAATTTTGATCTGAAAATTTCGGCCGAATTTGGCCAAAAAATCCGAATATCGGAAATTTTGAACCCCGGTAAAATTTCAAACCGATTTTGAAAACCCTGGTCAGCAACCTGCCTCAGAACACTGATTGATTTATATGATCAATCATGCATCCATACTAGTACTTTATAAGTCAAAAACCACTTGCAATATGTTCTTGGTAAAGTACTTGTGCTAAGTTGGACTACATTTTATGTCTTCTTGTTTAGGCTAGGCACGAGGATGGTGTTGTTTCTTGCTTGGGCGTTACATTACTACACTGGAAGGGTCAGATCAGACTGTTAAGTTCATATTAGCCTCTACAAACTGCTTTTCTACAGTAAATAACCCTATAGTATCTAGTTTGTAAACAGAGTGTCTTTGCAAGCTGGGGTCTACTAGCCAATTATAGTACATATTGTAATAACTTCATTTATATCAGCTAAAATCGCACGTAAGTTTTTCTCTCTATACAACTTTCTATAAATTATTACTGTTAATAAACTAAAACTAAAACCATTAGTAAAAAACCGCCTGACTTGCTCGTGCTGCAGTACACTCCCATCTCACAGCATGTGCCATGTTGATGCGAAGGGGACTTGCCCTTGAGGTGGATCTGTCAAACAGTGATAATTTGGAGTGAGATTCCCCCATCTCGTAGCATGTGCCATGTTGATGGATGATCTTTGTTTCTTATCCAAATGAGCATGCCCCAAGAACTATGCAGGATGTGCCTCCCTGATGCATTATTATTTTTCCTATGTTTGACCGATATGTATACATGGTTTGTTGTCTTCGAACTATGGGCATGCGACGTGATTGATGCAATATACAAGTCATGCCAACACCTGGTTGGTTCCGGGGAAATTTGATGGTATCATGGGAAAAGCAATGCCAGTATTTTGGCCAAGAAAACGAGAATTGGGTTGGACCGTCAGCTAAATTTTGTCATCCATTTCTTTCTATTAAAATTCTCTAAACCTGTACAAGTTTTCCTCTCCTCAAGAACCAATCCCTTTCTTCTCCACCAACTCTCATCAAAACCACAAATGAAAGTTTTTGGAAGGTAGACGAAGTTCCCCTGCTCCATGCTCCACCCATCCAAGCTTCTCCATTAGAATGGCGTGATGTGGGTGGTCTTGGAGTCGTAGCCGGCGAGGCAGCTCTTGGCGTTCACCTTGAAGATCTTGAGCAGCTCCGACGCCATCTGCCTCGCCGCCGGCGAGCACCCGCTCTGCATCAGCAGCAGCAGCTTCGTCAGCCCGCCCTTGGACGCCGCCGCCGCCTCCACGGCGCGCCTGTCCTTGTACTTGTGGCACACCGCCCACAGCACGGACACCGCCGCCTCCGCGCTGCCCATCCCGCCCTTCATCATCTTGGACAACACCGCCGGGATCGCCGCCTCCGCCTTCTCGCATATCGCGGCGCGCCCGTCGGCGCAGCCGACGGCGGCCTCAAGCACGCGGAGGGCCTGGCCGGGGGAGCCCGCGTCCGTGGCCAGCACGCGCACGGCCGCCGGGACGGCGCCCAGCCGGACCATCTCGGAGCGCGTGCGCCACGTCCCGGCGATGGCCGTGAGGCAGGAGAGGCCGACCTCCACGGCCTGCTTGTCCAGGCTGCCCTTCTCGTCGACGGGACCGACGAGACGGATCAGCTCGGCGACCAATTCCTCCGCCTCGGCGATCGTCGCCTTCACGTCCGGCGTCGCATTACGGAGCAATGCCTCCACCAGCCTCGCCGAGTCGATCCGTGCTTCCAGCCCGCTCCCGCTCCGCAGCACGCGCGCCAGGGATGCGATCGAGGACGCGGCGTCGGCGGCGAGGGCCGCGGCGACCCGCTTCTTGTTGTCCTCCTCGATGCAGTCGGATGCGGCGAGCACTGCAAGCACCCGCACGGCCGCCTCGACGGCGGCATCCGCCTCCCTCCGCCGAAGCACGGACGCCACGGTCTCCGCGGCGCCGCCAGCCCTCGCCAGCGCGTTCTTGTCGAACTCGTCGACGTCATCGTCGGAGAGGAAGGCGGCGAGATTGTGGAGCGCCGGGTAGGGATCCACGCCGGGGGCGGCGACCTGGCGGAGGAGCTCTGCGGCGGCAGCGACCGGGGTGGGGCCGACGGCGGAGGGCGCGGGGGATGAGGAGGAAGCGGCCGTCGAGGCCCAGAGAGCGATGAGGCGGCGCAGCGTGAGGTTGGGGACGAGGTCGGTGGACGGGAGCGGGAGCATGGTGGCCGGGCAGGTGGTGTTGCCGGAGTCGAGCCAGCGCTGGATGGAGGCGCGGTCGTACGTGACGCCGGTGCAGAGGCTCACCGGCGACCGCATCACGTCCATCGAGATGGGGCACCGGAAGAGGGTGGGCACCTTCACCTCCAGGCCCTGGTACTCCGCCGCGAGCCTCCCGCTCATGTCCTTCCTTCCCATGGATGGATGGATGGATGGGTTCCTTGCTAGCTTTCTTGGTGCTACAGGTTGGTGGTGGTGTTTGGAACGGCGTTGGCTCGAACAAGTTAGGCTGGTTGGGGAGGCGGCCTGTATTATAAGCAGCGGTGGCCTTTTCGTTTTACACCCTGTGATATAACTCCCTTTCTGAAAACCCCCCTTGATCAACACGCGCTATCTCGATGTTTCATGGTCACAAATCTTGCATCCTCTTCGAGATTTTTGCACAATCTCCTCTTGAGATCAGCCAATTGACGAACCGTACGCCAATGTATAACCTCAATTATAGTGCTTCTTAACCCCAATTGTAGTGTTTCTCCTGTATATAAAGTTTTAATTAGTTCAATTGTGCTCCTTCACCTTGCAATATTCCACTAAACTCAACATTTTGTCATATGGAAAATCCAGTTTGTTTGCGGTAACTACAAAATCCTGTTCTTTAAAACTTTTACACTCTGAACGCATGTCTAGCAACAACGACCTAAATCTAGATGCGTGGATAAATTTGGACTAATGTGTGACTCGTTAAGCCCCCCTTTTTTTTCTTGGAATCACATTCAACGCTTGGTTGGAACACGTTAATAGCGCTTACAACTTTTGTCTATTCTCACAAACTCTTCAGGATACACATTCATGTAGAAGCTCGCAAAAAATGAAAAAAAAGGCATGGGCGTATATGGACTAAATGAGCAACGTATGACAGTCAAACATTTTCTTAAACATCTTCCGCGTTTGGCTTGAAACGTGTTGGTGACCCATTGCTTGTAGCTTTCTAGTGGTTCTACATGCATGGCTTCATTTCCACAAAACTCCAATGAGTTAGGGTCTGTTCTTTTTTGCTGCGGCTTGTAGTTTTTAGCTGCGGCTTGTGACTTTTGGGCTATTTATACAAGAGATTACAGAATAACAGAAACTCACGTGCGGTTTTTGTCAATATAAATGAAGTCAGTAAAGTATGTACTATAATTAACTAGTAAACCCTATCTTGAAAAAAATACTTCGTTTAAAAGTCAGTTACTATGAGAAAGTCGAAAACAGCTTTTAGAAACTGAAAAGAACAGGGCCTTAACAACCACGCTTCAAAAAAGTCGCATGTAGCATTCTTCAAGATTGAAAAACAAGGTACCAATATTACTGATTTACAGCGGCACACGCGCTCAACTTACACAAGAAACTAAACAAAATTTTCATGTACCATTGTGCATTTTTTAGCCTTTCAGGGTGTGCGCTGCAAGAAGGGGAGAAACTAGGTGTGGAACGCAGAAAGTTGGCGAAGAAAGGTGAGTCAAAGAAGGCGAAACGAGTTGACGTATGGTATGGGCAGGCGTGCGAGTCAAAGAAGACGAAATGAAATTGCTTACAATTTTCTTCCTTGCCAGTTGTTTTTGTTGCCAATGGGCGAGGTGCTCGAACAGTGGAATTCTCGAAATCTTTTCCTTCTGACTAATTTTGGTATCCAGTCAATTGTATACTTAGTGCTGTCTAAAAAAATTGTATACTTATGTTGATCTAAAAAACAAAATGTATATTAGTGTTGTGCAATTGCGCGGTGGCCTGCATGCATTGCTATGTTTCCAGTTGGAGAATGCCCTTATCCTGTGTTCTCCGCCTACCAACTACTAGTAATTCGTAGGCTAACACGCCCATGAAGATTTTGTTTATGTTAGTGATTGTTCAACTCATGCAATTAATGGTATAATTATATAAAAAATAGACAGACATTGCATGAGAATTAAAGTTCCCTGTGTACTTGCTTGTAATTAGAAGAACTTACAGCCTGAAGAAGTCACAGCACGCCTATTGAGCCGCTCCTAGGTGACTCAGTGGGCGCCTTAGCTGCCCAACCAAACTATCCCTAGCCATTGTGTTTCCTCCCTCGCTGCCACCGCCGGTGAGCGGCGACAGCAGGGGGCCTCCTGCACCCTTGCCATCATCATTGGCAAGGGTCAGCGGCGACGGGGCGTCCCGTAGACGGTGTGGTGGAGTGAAGCCCGACGGCCAGATCTAGCGTGGAGGCGGTTGGATCTAAGGCAGTGAGAGCCGGGGGCAGCTTAATCTGGCCATCTCCAAGACAGATCCAGGGTTGGCGGG
Source organism: Dendrocalamus latiflorus (assembly GCA_017311315.1). Taxonomy (NCBI): domain Eukaryota; kingdom Viridiplantae; phylum Streptophyta; class Magnoliopsida; order Poales; family Poaceae; genus Dendrocalamus; species Dendrocalamus latiflorus. Next base: position 30,359,750 of record CM029634.1, read on the forward strand.
GCCCAAGAGGCTGCCTGGCAGCGGCGGCCATCACCTTCGACTTCTCCATCGCGCGTTGGCGGCCCTGACATGGTGGCGCTGGCTCGGGCGGGCACGGGCGCGCACAACAGCAGCGGCTGGTGTCGACACTAGGTTGCACGTGGTGATGCTTAGGGCGCAGGGGCCGGTCGGTGCATGGTTGGGTGAGGCTATGGCCGGCTGGTAGGCGGAGAAGCGCGTGGACTGGTACACATTGCGGCTGCTAAAGAGCCCGAGGTGGGAGATCGAGGAGGTGAAGCGGCACCACAGGGCGGTGAATGTGGTAACTGCAGCAGTGAGTGCACCAAGCGGGTGGTGGGCAGCATCGACATTAAATTTCGGCCATGCGTTCGAGCCGGCGATGGTCGGTGTTGTTCCGGGGGCCACGTCGGAGCAAGTTGGTCAGGAGTCGGAGGGTGGTGTTGTTACCAACCCACGCACCAAGGCGTGCAATAGCGAAGGGGATGTGGAGGTGGTGGTTGTTTAGGAGTAGGACGACATAGGGACACACATGGAGAAGTACTACATGCACAGCCTTACATTCGCCGGGTTCATCCTCAATGGCGACGTCGCGGGCAGCCTTGTGAGATGATCACACCTAGATTATGGTGGGTGACGGGTTTGCTCCGTGTGGTGTGGTGCCGTGTTCTGGGTGAAAACCCTAAATCTGGCTCTCCTTAGTAGAATCCGATGATGACGACGTCCTTGGGTATCGTTTCCCCCCTTGGAGGCATCGTCTTGGAGCCGTACCTCACTTACCATGGAGTTTTGTGGCATTTGTCCGGGGTGAAAACCTCATAACCTCATATTCGATTCTTACTGAATCGGGTGACGGTGACACCTTCGGTGTCGTTCCCTCCTTGGAGGTGTTAACTTTGGACCACCTAGCCCTACCCTCCTTATTTTTCGCATGTGCATTGCTTTCGCGTTGGCTAATGCTTGTTCATCGGTGGTGGTCCTCCTATCGGCATCGTTTTCCTCCCCTGGTTGTCTCTGGGCTGTCCCCGCACCTTGGCGCATGAGCTAGATATGCCCTTCTTCTTGCTAGATCTGACTCCTCGCTCGGGTGGTAGGGTGGCCTGGTGCGGCTCTCGTGTCAGGGCAGTGCAGTGAGTGGCACCTGTGTGAAGCCGACTGCCTTGGCCGACCGTGTAGTTTTTGCTGGCAAGCAAGTGTTTGTCAGCGGAGGCCTTTGCTGTGAGGTTGTCGCCATGTTGATGCGTGCTACCATGAGGCGTGCCGCGGTGAAGTTAGAGCAGCCGGTCGTGTGCACGATGGGTGATGACAATAACACGTGTTAGGTTGAGTGGTGGTGCTTCTCAGTTGCGTTCGGCATCCTTGTGCAATGTTGGGTATGTTTGCCACGGACTTTTATCTTGTAAGGCATTCGGAGTTGTGTTTTTTTTATACAGGTCTTTTCTTAGGCCTTTATTTTTTTTCCTATTTTTTCCATATAAATAAACATTAACGATTGTTTTTTAAAAAAATCCAGGACAAACGGAAAATACTGTAAAACCGTGCAAAAGAGAAGGGAATGAGAAATACGCTTAGAAGCAACTTCTCTTTCGATTGAGATATATCTCTGGGAAGCAACTTCTCATTCGACATGGGTTGACTTCAATTAGGAGGCATGTAAACTTTGTTAATGAAGTCACTCTGTATTTGCACAGGGTGAAAGACAATCTTCGAACTTTAGTTTCTTCTTAGCTATCGGCTTTATAATTTTTTCACTGATAGTATTCTTTCTCTTTACCTATAACTATCTTTTATATTTAATATAACACAGAGCCTCTCCTCCTGTCTTCTCCTAAAAAACTAGGAGGCATGCAGAGGCAAGAATCGAACTATATATCTAGACCCATCTAGGTTTGTCTTACAATTCGCTCACGCTGCCTTAAACAAAGCGAAACAAAGACAAACGGAAAATATCTATTACTGGTTATTCGCTTAGGCTACGTTTGGTTTAAGGCTAAAATAACTGGGTTAGATAATCTTAACTCAACTAGAGTAGCATAATCCAAATTTTATGTTTGGCAGTAAATCTTGTAATCTAAATTATTGTTTGGCTAGATTAGGTGGGTTAGAAAAAATAATCAGAAGGAAAATAATTAGAAGGATTAGTTATGCAAGGCTAACTAATTCTACTAATTTGATGGATCAACTTAATAACCAATAATGTTTGGTGAGTTAACTTTCTAACCCACCTCTTAACCCAAAACCAAGCGGGCTCCTGATCACTACGTGCAATTCTACTAGTATGGAGGCCAGAAAATATTGTGGTCTATAGTAACCCCATTTTTGCTGTCCACAACACGCCTCCACGGAAGTGTTTAAGGTGGGTTTTCGCTTTTACGGACTACGGTAATCAATTTTTAAACGGTATATTTTTTAAGATGGTGTCTATAGATAGATTATAATATAAAATAGTATCGAGTTCAACAGTATCAGTTAGAATTACATATAACTATTTTCTTTTGTATACTATAAACAATCAAAATTTAAAAACCTTTGGAAAAAACCATGCTCGTCACGGCACCATAGGTTTCTGTTAAGAAACCTGGGCCCAGGACCAGGAGTCTTGGCCTAATATGGGCACCCCACCATAGGCTATAAATAGGGACCTATACCTGCCAATTATGTACACCCGATGTAATTGAAAGACCAGGAGTTCTCTCTACCTCTCTGTGTTCAATCTATTCTTCTGTGATTCTGTGATTAATTCGTTCTTGTTCTAAACAGAGGAATCGCTCGGACTGGTCGCCAGCGACGGTTCCTCAACACATTATCAGCACGACTTCGCTCCGGTGAACGAAGGTAATCATCGAAGCACAGATTGAATTTTCTAGATCGCTTTGAATCTATATTTTCTTTTCGCGTTCTAGATTGAATCTCTACGGTGCAAATCCGCCCTAATCTACCGCGAGTAGACCTGAAGTCGCCGGCACAATGTCGATCGGTAGATTGTGAAACGGGTAGATGTTGATTGCACTATAGATTAGAAAAACGATGCAAATTTGCCCCAAATCTACCACGAGCAGATTTGAAATCGCCGGCACAATGTCGATCGGTAAATTGCGAAAAGGGGTAGATGTTGATTGCATTGTGGATTAGAAAACGAAAAAAATCTTTTTCTTCGGTTTTTGTTTTCTCTGTTCGGCATCACACAGAAAAAAGGGAAGAACTCGCATGGGTGGGCCTGCATGGCCGTTGCATGCGTGAAGACCGACGGCTCACTGCCGGCCTACAGCCACTGGCCGATTGCCGCATGGGGAATCGCCGGCCTGAAGCCGGCCACCCGCTCACCGGGGCCATCGCCCAAAGCGGCCTCCCCGTAGCCGTCGTGTGCGCCACCCGAGGAAGTGCTGGCCCGAACGCCCGGCACTTCGGCTTCCATGCGCCACCGGCCCAAAGTCGATTCGCCCGAATGCTCGACGGCTTGCACCATCCGGCCGTCGTCCGGCCCGAGGCCTGTTAGCCACCCCGCAGCCGCACCGGCCGGCCCTAGCCCGCCTCCCCAAATGGAGTACCACGCCGTGCCGGTGACCTCGACCCGCTCGGACCGGCGGCCCGCAGCTGCCTCCTGGCCGCCGAGTGTGCGCCTTGACCCGCCGCACGTGGTCCTTGACTGGCCCGCACGCCGCCGCGGCTGCCCGACCGGCTGGCCTGCCGCTGCACCAGCCGCCATGGCTTCCCCCCGACCGCGCGCCGTCGACTGTGGAGCTACGCCCGGCCATTGCCGTCCCTAGGCCCGACCGCCCGCTCGGTAACAGGCGCCGCTGCCGCCACAAGGTCAAAGGGCAAGGGGGAAACCCTATTTGCTAGTAGGAGTTTGAGCTGGCCGAGCGGGCCACCAGGCCGATTGGGCCAAGAAATAGCGGGCCGGACGGGAAAAGAAAAGGAGGGATGGGCCAGCACCGGGAATTTGCGAAAAGGCCCTCTATTTCCTGTAAATCACCAAAAGATCCCCAATTTTTTGCGTATGGGTCCCGAATTTTGCAGAAAACCCCTTGGCAAATTAGAAAATTGCACGAATTTTTTCTCTGAACTGAAACCCCCAGAAATTGCAGAATTCGCAGAAAATTTATATTTCTAGCATAAAAGGGCCTCAGGAATACGAATTTTGAATTATTTTTAGCATTTGAAGCTTATTTATATATGCCATTATTATTCTCTGTATTTGCTGTATTTATTTACTGTTTTGGTTAATTGTAATTGCTGAAAATTACTTTTAATCACTGAAATTAGCAGTAAAATTATAGAAAATGCATAGAAAATTATGAAACATTATGAGAACTTATTGTACCATTTATTTACCCGTAGTAAATTATTCCATGCATGTTTACCTGAAGTAAACTTATTTTATTCCATTCATACACATGTAGATGACTGGAATCACGAACCGTGAGTTCGAGGAGCTGGCCCAACATGGCCAAAACTATCTAACATGGGCATCCGATGTCGAGATTGTGCTTAGAGCCAGGAAGCTCTGCGCGGCTATTGGGATTGGCGGACAGAAAGACGCCCGACCCACACCTGAGGAGAATGATCAGGCACTTCATTTTCTCAGGCACCACCTCTGCCCGACTCTCAAGAATGAGTATATGGCGGAAAAAACGCGCTAGTACTCTGGACCGCACTCAAGAAGCGGTTTGAGAGGCTCAAGTACACCATTCTTCCTCAAGCAGAGCAGGAGTGGATCAGACTTAGGTTTGCCGACTTTAAGACGGCCAGGGATTACAATTCTGCCTTGCACAGGATTTGTACCAATCTTCAACTTTGTGGCAAGCAGATCACAGATGAATAGAAGATCGAGAAGACCCTGTCCACCTTTCACCCCAGTGCTGTACAAACCGCCCACAACTATCGTCAAGATCGAGATGAACTTCTCCGCAAGAATTACGTCACTCAGCCACCAGGCAGCTCTGCTGGCCATGAAGCCAACGCTAGCAGCTACAAGGTGCGAAAGCCCTTGATGAAGAGAAGGGGGAAGAAGGGTAAGATTGTTGCCCAGAAAGGAAAGTTAGATGCTCCAAATGACAAAAAGGCTAAGAAGAGTGGCAAGACCTATGGCCAGCAGAACCAAGGTTGCTACAAGTGTGGCAAGTGGGGGCATTGGTCGCGGATATGCAAAGAACCGCAGAATGTCATTGATGTCCACCAAGCTCAAAAGAAGAATGGCAAAGGGCAACCTGAAGCCCACTTTGAGGCAGTCGAGGGGGAGCATGTTGAGCAGCTGCCTGAATTGATGGATGTTGACCCATTCCAGCAGCAGAACCCTCCTATGACTTAGAGGCAGCCACAACCATGATTTCTCTTAAAGAGAACATCACTCCTGAAAAGATAGCCGAAGAAGTCAATGATTTTCTAGTTGATTCCGTCTGATGCACAGAATGAATAAGACGTTAATTGTCATTTATTTTGTGTTAAATAGACAAGTTTAGAACTTGCATGAATGGTGCTTTAAGATTTATTTTCTCATAATGGTTGAATGATTTTGGAATAAAACATTCATTTATTCAGTTTATAATGGCATGTTATGTTCTGATATTGGCGTATTTTATTTATGTGTTGAATGCCTTCTAATACATGTTAATTAAATACGTTATATTAGAACACGTGTGGCGCCCTATGGGGGAAGTATGCCTTACCGACAGCGGCACAACGAATACCATCTTAAGAGAGACTAAGTATTTCCAGTCGATCCGTAAGAGCACTGGTAGCCTTACGACAATCGTCGGAAGCGATGCATGTATAATCGGTTCTGGAAGAGCCACAATTATACTTCCCATGGGCACAACTTTGGTCATTGAAGAAGCCTTATTATACCCAGAATCGACTAAAACTCTCCTAAGTTTCAAGGATATTCGTGCTAATGGTTTCCATGTTGAGACTGACGAAGAGTACGGTAAGGAATACCTGCTCATCACGAAGCGCGAAGAGAATGGCAAAAGAATATTAGAAAAACTTCCTTCACTAGAAACTGGGCTATATTATACCAACATTAAGGCGCCTGCAGCGTACACTGTCCTGAAGACAGTATTTAGAAGTTCTGAACTCTTCTGTCTCTAGCATGATAAATTAGGCCACCCAGGTCTTAGGATGATGAGAAACATAATAAATAACTCGCATGGGCATAATATTAATGTAAAGAATTTTCCGAATCATGAAGATTTTGTGTGCCCTGCATGTGCCACCAGGAAACTAATAACTAGACCCGCCACTCTGAAAGTGAAGGATGAAGTCCTTGCATTCCTGGAACGCATCCAAGGAGATATTTGCGGTCTCATTCAGCCCATCTCAGGTCCATTTAAGTATTTCATGGTGCTCATTGACGCTTCATCAAAGTGGTCATATGTGGGTTTATTATCCACAAGAAACCACGCATTTGCAAAATTGATCTCGCAGATCATTCGCATCAGAAATATGTTTCCTGATCATCACATCAAGTCCATCAGAATGGACAACGCTGGAGAATTTACTTCAAAGGCATTTGATGATTATTGCATGGCGATGGGAATTGCAGTTGAGCACTCGGTACCGCATGTCCATACCCAAAATGGTTTGGCAGAGGCTTTAATTAAGAGAATTGAATTTATTGCCCGACCCCTCTTGCATAAAAGTAATTTGCCAGCTATATGTTGGGGACACGCAGTCCTTCATGCAGCAAATCTCATCAACCTTAGACCTTCGGCCTACAATTCACCTATGTAACTAGCGCAAGGGTCTCCACCGAAGATTTCTCATCTTAGGAGGTCTGGATGGAAGGTTTATGTACCTATACCATCTCCGCAGCGTACTGCAATGGGCCCTCTCCGTAAGATTGGGATATACGTTGGTTATGAGACTGCATCCATAATCAGGTATTTGGAACCCATGACGGGAGATTTGCATACTGCCCGCTTCGCTGATTGCATTTTTGATGAGGATAATTTCCCGTCATTGGGGGGAGGAAATCAACCCCTTGATGAAAAATATCGAGAAATTATGTGGGAAGCCACAGGAATTCATGCACATGACCCGCACACTAGTGAAACTGAAAAAGAGGTCCAGAAGATCATCGACTTGCAAGTACTAGCAAACCAACTGCCCGATCACTTTAGTGATTTGAAGAGTGTGATTAAGTCGCATGTGCCTGCACGCAATGCACCGGAGAGGGTTGAAATACCAAAGAAAATTGAAGGTATCCCTATTCCCGTCCAGAGGCCTCAGAATAAAAGGACGAGAACTCCGACTCCTCGAGTCCAAAGTAACCGGGGACGCCCGGCGAAAAAGGATAAGAAGGACTTATCACAGCCGATCATTGAAGACCCCCAGAATGAGAAGGGAAGCCAGTTGAGACCTGGCACAAGTATGACACCTTTAGAAACGGGCATATCGGATCTGAATATCCCCATCGGTATGGATGTGTGTGCACACATCGGAGCTGAAAAACTAAAGGGACTTGCCACCGCAATTGAAAAAAGCGATGCGCAAGGTGAAACTCCAGAAGAAGCAATCGCTCCAGAAGAAGCAACTCATGAAGAAATAGCTATAAATTATATGCACACGGGAGAGTCCCTGAATAGGACAACAGCTAATATCGATATCTACTTTGCAAAGAAAATTGCCACAATCATCGATCTTGATCCCAAGCCTGCATCGCTCGCTGAATGTAAGAAAAGATCAGATTGGGAATATTGGAAGAAGGCAATAGCAACTGAATTGCTATCTCTGAACAAAAGAGAGGTGTTTAGGCCCGTATGCCACACGCCTCCCCATATACACCCCGTTGGGCACAAGTGAGTATTTGTTCGAAAGAGAAATGAAAGAAACGAAGTAGTGAGATACAAAGCAAGACTGGTAGCACAAGGTTTCACTCAACGTCCTGGAGTTGATTATGAAGAAACACACTCCCCAGTCATGAGTAGAATCTCCTTTAGATATTTGATTTCAATGGCAGTGAACTTGAACTTAGAAATGAAATTGATGGATGTTGTGACTGCATACCTTTACGGTAACTTGGATTCGGAGATTTATATGAGAGTCCCTGAAGGAATCCCTCTCCCGAACCAAGACAGAACAAACAGAAATCTGTACAGTGTGAAACTCAAAAAGTCACTGTATGGACTAAAATAATCTGGAAGAATGTGGTATAATCGCTTAAGCGACTTTCTCTGCAAGAAAGTCTACACGAACAATGAAAACTATCCTTGTGTATTTATACGGCGATCCCAGAATGGATTCTGTATAATCTCCGTATATGTAGATGATCTGAAAATCATCGGGACAGCAGAAGACATAAAAGAAGCAAGCTCCTACTTGGAGTCAGAATTTGAAATGAAAGATTTAGGTAATACCAAGTTTTGCTTAGGCCTGCAGCTTGAGTATGTCCCTGAAGGAATCTTGGTACATCAATTGACTACACTCAGAAGGTGCTTGAAAGGTTTGGCTTTGAGAAGTCATTCCCATCTAAATTACCAAGGATCGGGAGGTCTTTACAGCAAGAAAAAGATCCTTTCCGACCTAGGGAAGAGGGGGAGGAAGTCCTGGGACCGGAATTCCCATACTTGAGTGCAGTGGGAGCCCTCATGTACTTAGCAAACTGCACTAGACCAGACATTGCATTTGCCGTGAACCTGTTAGTAAGGTACAGTGCAGAGCCCACCAAAAGGCATTGGCAGGGCATAAAGGACATCTTCCGATACCTCCAAGGAAGTAAGGACCTTGGATTATTTTACAGAAAGAATCAAGATCTAAACTTGATTGGCTATGCAGATGTTGAGTGCTTATCTGGCCCGCATACCGCAAAGTCACAAACAAGCTATGTATTCCTGTGTGGTGGAACTGCAATTTCCTGGAAATCGTCCAAGCAAAGCCTGGTAGCTATTTCGATGAACCACTCAGAAATTATAGCTCTGTATGAAGTCGCACGAGAGTGCGCTTGGCTCCGACGAATGGTTCACCATATCCAGCAGTCATGTGGGATGAACATTGTGCAAACCCCTACGATTATCTATGAAAATAATACAGCTTGCGTTGCACAAGTACAAACGGGCTATGTGAAGAGTCATCTCACAAATCATATCAACCCCAAGTTCTTCTATGCACATAAATTGCAAAAGATGGATGAGATTAAAGTACTGCATACTAAATCATGTGAAAATCTTGCAGATTTATTCACTAAGTCACTCCCCGCATGTAGCTTTGAAAGATGCGTGCGTGGAATTGGAATGATGAGACTTAGAGAAGTGTAGAATGCAGGGGGAGAATTCTCTCAAGCCCGCTAATAAATCTTGATCATGAAGATTAAGTACCCAAAGAATAAAGTCCTGAAGACTAAATGAAATTGGGTGGATTGTACTCTTTTTCCCTTGACGAGTTTTCCATGAAGTTTCTTGACCAAGGTTTTTAATGAGGCAATTCGTGCATCGCAGCATCACATGTATCATGTACTCTTTCTCCAAATTTTCCCACTGGGTTTTTATGGAGTTTTAACGAGGCATGAACGTGTTGGGTGAGTGCCCAAGGGGGAGTGTTGAGAAATCTAGGCCCAGGACCAGGAGTCCTGGCCCAATATGGGCACCCCACCGTAGGCTATAAATATGGACCTATACCTGCTAATTATGTACACCTGATGCAATTGAAAGCAATAAAGTAAGACCAGGAGTTCTCTCTACCTCTATGTGTTCAATCTATTATTCTGTGATTCTGTGATTGATTCGTTCTTGTTCTAAGCAAAGGAATCGCTCGGACTGGTCGCCAGCGACGGTTCCTCAACAGTTTCTTCAACCGCAGGCCTTGCTATTGCGTTGCTTGATGTTGTTGTGGGGACAGGGGTTCCCGGGAAGCAGAGTACGTACGAACCATACTAAGGGCCCGTTCTTTAAGTCAAAAGTTTGCGGCTTTTGGCTTTTGCTACAGTACCTAACTTTCAAATGGAGTATTTTCTCAAAACGGAGTTTACAAGTTAAACGATCTACACGTTAAAAACCCAACATCTGTACCAGTCAAAATCGCAAGTGGGTATCTGTCTCTCCGTAATCTGTACCGTAAACAGCCAAAATTCAAAAATTTTAGCCAAAAGCTATAAACCGCAGCCGAAAAGAACAGACCCTAAATAGAGTTGGTAGCTTTCGTAGTTGTGTCCGCATTACCATAACAGGGTACAAACATTATCAAACTGAAATAGTATTTGAAAATAGTGGATTAAAAATTTATTGTCAGAGCGCTATTACGCCTGCTATTTGCAGCCCACTACCAACACAATGTTCTAGTTCTACTAAAATTTAAAATTTATACAAATTATTAGACCAATATGTAAATGGTTGAGAAGCCTAACCAAATTAATTATCCTTGCCTATGAGATATAGTCATTTTAGGTATTGCCACCTTTTCCTCTTGCTCGATAGTGGCTGTTGCTCATCCTCGACGGCTCCACCAATTTTATCGTATTAGTAATTCATGATATATACATGAATAACTCAAAATTGTGAGTGTTTTTATATATCAACATTGAAATATAGCGTCCATAATATCGCTCACCACCTACTATCCGCTATGCCGATAATCCACTACGACCTGACTATCCCCTATTTAGTACCTTGCGTACTAAGTAGAGATCTAGACCTATAGTAGTCTAGGATCTAGTTCAAGATGTGAGATTTTTACCAGTGTAAAGTCTATATAAGTCTAGAGTATAATCTTTCGATCTAAGTAATAGTGATCCTTAGCCCTTCATAGTTTGACGTGATAAAATTCTAGATATGTCATTATGTACATACTAGGAGGGATGATTCATGATTTGGAATCTTCGAAGGTTCTAGACATCTAGAAGTTGTGCGCGCATTCCTTCCTTTCTTCCTACCAGAACGAGGAGACGACAAAGCTTTTATTTCGATCGGGACCCAGGCGTGTGTGGCTCTGTGGTGCTCTGCTCTGCTTTCCTCTGCTTTATCCCGAGATATTTTCCTTCTATTTTCTCCGCCGTTTTCCTCCTCGCATGTGTTCTTGGATCGGTTACAACAAGAAGTTTTTATTGTTCTAGCTCCTTGGTGGCGCTTTTTGCAGGTCTGGCTTCCTGCATGGTTATTTTCCGTTTCTAGCCCTCTCCGAACCGCAAATTCTTCGGCGGCCAGTGCGTGGCCATTTCAGCGACCGTGGAGCGCGGAATGCTTGCGTGGGCGCCAAGGCTACAGGAGGTCCTTACAATACTCTTATGAGTACGACTTACGACCATAACTCCTTGATCACGGTACTTCGGCCACAGCACCTCGACCACAGCACCTTGACTACTATTTCGAGTACTCGAACACATGAGTACTCGACACACGACTACACAGTACTCGAACACACGAGTACTCGACACATGACTACACACTTGAACACACGAGTATTCGACACACGACTATACAGCCTCGGCGCTCCTGCAAGCGTTCCACGCTCCACGGCTACTGAAATGGCCACACGCCGACCACCGAAGAATCTATGCTCCAGAGGGGTCCAGAAATACAAATTAATTGCATAAGAGGCTGAATCTACAAAAAAGAACCACTAGAGGCTAGAACAGTAAAAACTTCATACAACAGACCTCCTAACTCGCTTCATCGCTTTACTACTCTAGTACACTCCAACAACACACTATATATGAAAAAGGGTCTATTCTTTTTAACTGCGACTTATGACTTTTGGTATGTTTGTGCAAGAGATTATAAAGTAATAAAAACTCACGTGTGATTTTTGTCGATATAAATGAAGTCGGTATAGTATGTACTATAATTAACTAGTAGACCCTATCTTAAAAAGATATTCTATTTAAAAGTTAGTTACTGTAGGAAAGCCGAAAAAACAGCTTTTAGAAGTAAAAAAACAGGGCCAAAATCTACTTGCTCTCTCCTTGTAAAAACCACTTCTTCCAGTTATTATTATTTATTTTCAAAAAAAATTATAAATCATAAACAAAAACCATCAGCAAATCTCAATACAAACGTCTCTTATTTTATGCCAAACATGAGCTTAGCATAGCCAGGTAGGACAACTTTGGTCGCCGTGGTTAGGTTGGTAAACCCTATGCATGTGGAGGTCTTTGCGAACAGCGTACGTACGTGGTACGTTAATACAACAAAGTCAACTCGGAGAGGATCCTTGACTACGGTAATATTTTCAGTCAGGAGAAATCAAAGTATGATTTTATTTAGGTCTACCTAGTCAAGATCCATACGGTACCTTAAATAGGATCCATTTAATACCTTGATCAAGTCTCCAGAAAAAACGTGTTTTCTCCTTTATTTAATATAACTGATGGACGACCAGTCATAGATAATAACTGCCAGTCCCCTATCAGTAGTTATACGTTCTCTAGAACAGAGTATAATTGGTTGGGCCTAGACGGTTTACCATGTGGATATCTAGTTTAACATGTGAGAGCAGTTATTGATGTATTCGGCAACTTACAGCGGTTCAAGACACATGCATGGAGAAGAAAGACATTTATTTAAGCATTAACTGCCACCTCTTAAGTATTGAGGCCTGCGCCACAAAAAAAATATAACAAAACTCAGCAAAATCATTTGCACTATTTGTAACACATTCTTGTAATTCAAGTAAAAGATTAGCTACGCGAAGGCGTGGCGTGCCAAGCAAAAGGCGTTGGAAAAACGTTTTGGCACTTTCGAGGTGGCGTACGACAACCTTCCTCGTATGCTTAAGGTCTTGCAGGAAAGGAACCCAAGCACGCACATCACCCTGCATGAGAAGCCGTCCATAAGTCCACCAGGATATGCAGTGTTGCAGAGGGCATTTTTTGCATTTGGTGCTACCATCGAAGCATTCAGGCACATGCTGCTAGTCATCTCAATTGACGGGACCTTCTTGACAGGCAAATACAAGGGGCAGATCCTGACGGCCATAGGCGTTGACGGTAACAATCAAATATTGCCGCTTGCCATTGCATTTGTTGAAAGTGAGAATTATGAGAGCTGACTGTGGTTTCTAAGACATGTCAGGGCTGGAGTTGTAGGCAGTTGTCCTGGTGTGTGCGTAATCCATGATCGCCATGGCGGTATTATAAAGGCTACAAGAAAACTACAAGAAGACCCCGAGGATCCCTTTTCTTGGCCGGACATGAGAAACCGGTGGTGCAGTCGTCACTTAAGGGCAAACTTTTTCAAGCAATTCCCGAAACAATCTTTAATGAAGCTATTCAAGAGGCTGGCTAGGCAGAACCAGCAGAGGAAATTTGATGCTTTGTCGGGGTTGTTGGATGAGCACACTAGGAAGAACGTCGAAGAGAGGAGCAAGGGGCCGACCACTCCTGGGGCGGCACAACCGCTTTGCTTGCCAGCAATCGATGAGCCTAACCCAAGTGGTACAAGAAGGAGGAGCTCACGAAATATCAAGTGCTTCTCGCAGTGGATCGAGGGGGAACCATTGGAGAAGTGGTCGCTGTTGCACGACATAGATGGCGCAAGGTACAGCATAATGACAACTAACCTTGCGGAGGTGTATAATTGGGTTCTCAGGGGCCTCCGTTCTCAGCTCCTTGTCACCATCGTGGAAGATGTTCTTCACAGCACAATCCGCTACTTCAGGGAGAGGCACGCGAGTGCCACACTTCATGCGGCCAATCCCCGAGCCCTGTATTCATCCAAAATGACGGCGTACATGGAGGAGAAGTCACAAAAGGGTCAATTGCACACAGTGCAAGTCATGGGCAATAGGGGGCATCGTTTCGAAGTCATACTCCGTGATAGAGCTGGATTTGGGACGTCTCGTTCCCTTATTACCCACGAGGTATGCCTTAGAGATCATGCAAATGAACCTAGTTGTACGTGCAACAAGCTAACCCTGTTACACAAGCCATGCTCTCATGTCCTCGCTGCATGCGGGACCGTGGACATGGATCCTTCGAACTTCACGTTGGAGTACTTCTTTAAGGAGATGGTACTGCATGCTTGGTGTGGCGAGCTCCGGGGATTCAGGGTGGTTGGAAACTTCGCCACCTTGGACATTGCAGGTAGGACCTGGGTTCCAGATGTTAATTTGGTAAAGGGTGGGAAGGGTTGGCGATAGAGCCGGCGTATTAGAAATGACATGGATGAATCTCAGGCTGGAACATCTGGTGCACGTTGTGGGCGATGCGGTCAGGAGGGGCACACAGCTAGACAATGCAATGCATGTCCTGATCAGTAATTGTTTGAGACTACAACTAAATTTCATGTACCGTTTGTAAAACTTGTATGTTACATCCCTTTTCTGTAATATAATTGGTGTTGTGCTGGTAGCTTAGTAGTGCTTAGTATTGCGATTTTTTGTGGCTCATGGTAACAACTGCACGAAGATAACAACCAATCCATGACATGCTTAACAACATTGCACATTATTTCGATCAACACTCGTACATACTACGGTACAACCATACACCTCGTTGCCTATATGCCAAAAGAGCCTCGTGGCACCCAAATACCGGTTCTCTCCGTACACGAATTCTCAGTAACATCAAAATATCACTTACCACTGTATGTATCGATCGTTCCACAGTTAATAGTTCCAAAAAAATTTTACCAAAATTTTTTATGCATCTACAACTTACAATGAACATAAACTTTTATTACAACTGCACCAGATTTTTTTTTCAGTTTACAAGTACAAAATTGACAAAACTTATAAACAACACGGGGGGCTGCGTGCAGTCGCCCCTCCGTTGGCCGACTGCTTCAAAGTCGCCTCTCAATTAAGCGACTACTTCCAGTCGCCCGACGGTAGGGCGACAGAAACGCTGCCGCCCGACAGTAGGCGACAGAAATGTTGTCGCCTCCTGGTTGGGCGAAAGGCTCAAGTCGCCCCCCCATGGGGTGACTGGAGCCTATTTTTGTAAAAAAATTTCTTGCGAGTATATTTCTGTAATTTCAAATAAAAAATGGATTATTCATAAAAAAAATTCCAACATATTGTACTAGCTAGTTCCGTTCAGTCCACACATGCTATATATATCTAGCATTTCTAGTCAAAGTTCCCTACCGACCAAGTTAGTATAGTACTCGATCCGTATATGATAAGTAAGATTACTTCTGAGCCTGGTGACCGAGCTGCAACTTGCGCACATATGCCGGCCCTTGCACGTTACATGATGGATAGCCATTGCACATACACTTCATGAGCCATACGCATCCATTTGTATTAGATTTCGTCGCTCAAATGGAGATCCTATTGGAAGGAACACAGCATAGCTTGCATCCACTTATCAAGGTATACACATAGCTAGAGGTTTCCAGCTAGCCGTCCTAGAGGAAAAATGCTAGCACCATTGATTGCTGAAAAAGAAAGGGATCAGCATTGACTAGTCATTTTGACGACTACGAAGCCATGCATGCATATGCACCATCATTCATCAGTTGGAAAGGGGAAAAGCCTGCATAATTTTAGTGGTATTGCTGCTGTCGACTGGTGCTACGATAGGACTCGTCGTGCGGCCTAACTGACAAAACAAATCATTGTATTATTGTTTAGCACTATCATGATTATTCAATCAAAATCATTTCGATTTTGACCTGTTTGGTTTGATAAAACATTAAAAGTGATGGACAGTGGGATAATTGTGTGTGGTGTGCACTTTTGGTTGAGGAGCTCCATCCTGCCGTGCGTACTGTTTGGTCCAACCAGTCATCGCAAACCACCCGGTTCAGCCTCATATCGCGACTGCATACATGGTGTCTGTCCACTTTGACCTAAAAGCCCAATGCAGGTAGCAACCCAATCCCAACCGCAACGAAATGATTAGTTTCTTTGGTTCGTACCCACCATTATTGTGATATATATGCCTAGCAAAGATGAAAATGCACACTTATAAATTCCCAAAATGTAGCTTACAGGACCTGAACGTTTGCATCCCAGCTAAAAAGACTCGACAGTTGGGACTGTGAAATTGGCGCAATGTATGTTCTTTCGCATCACGAAACAAAAGCGCACTGTCATGCAAAACGATCCAAGCTGTTCAACAAAACCACTTGGATTTGTATGCACTAGGGCAGTGTTTTCAGATGCCACAGATTGTGATCACAGAGAGAGAGAAGGAGAAGCAAAAAAACAAAAAAGAAAGAAAGAAAAAAGAAAAAGAGAGGGCAAATACCACCGCCACCACAACAATGGGTGGCGGGCTACCAGCACGCACCACTCAAAACCGAAGAGATTCCGAAGTGGAAGTGCCGTACTCTAGCTAGTTAATTAGTTTCTGACGTTCCGTAGCTTAGCAGCATTCAAGAAGAAGAGATTGAGACGACACGAGACGAACCATGTATAACGGAGAAAAATGGAAATGAAGTGAATCGAAGAGCAAGCTAGCCAGGAAGGAAAGCGACCAGCAAGTATGTGGTGTACGAGGAAGGAACGTGACTGACCGCTCTGCTCTTGTATTCGACCGGAGGCTGCCTGGCCTGGATACCCGGTACCGCCGGCGTGTGGCCGGAGGCGGGTCACACGGTCTCCGCCTCGCCGTCCCTGCCAGCTGCGGTCCACACGCAAAACGTTAGAGCCCAACTGGGACTCTTCCAGCTGCCTCCCCTTCCCTCCACTTGGAGAGACTGAGATTCAAAAAAGAGACGGCGCGCGCGAAGAGCCCGCCTCAAAATTTGGCTATCTTCGTTGTGTTTTTTGGCTTTTGGCTTCAAACGGAGTAGTTTTTTCAAATAGTTTTTTGAAGCCATTTTTTCAACGGTTTACTACGTTCAAAATCGTGTGTATCGTTCGAGTCAATATCACTGTCATCTTAAAAAAAACAAATATAAACTATTGGCCGCAGAAAAAAAGGGCCTATATTGGCATGTTCTTTTCCTCCGAAGCTGTCGCCATTTGGCTTGTGCTACAGTACCTAACTTTTAAACGGAGTATTTTCTCAAGATGGGGTCTACAAGTTAAACGATCTACGCGTTAAAAGCCCAATATTTGTATTAGCCAAAATCGCAAGTGAGTATATGTCTCTCCGTAATCTGTACCGTAAACAGCTAAAATTCAAAAATTTCAGTCCAAAGTTATAAAACGCAGCGGTTGCCAAACAGGCCCATTGCTCAGGAAAGCAGGCAGCGAGTCGCTAGCTAGTACTACTAGAAGTACTAACAGTAATATGCAGTTTTTGAGCAAGGTGCTTGCTCTCTTCTTCTTATTCTCTCTCTCCTCTACTTTCTTGATCATTAACAAGAGGTTTGCCTTTGGAGAATCAATGGAGTCTTGTCACAAAAAAAGAAAAAAGAATCAATGAAGTCATCAATTAATCTCTTTGATCGATCGATCATACTCTTGGTTTGGAGAGGGTGTAACTGCGCTGTGACACTACGGATCAATGGTATAAATATTGTGTCCGCCTTCGAATTCTTGCAGTTAAATTATTATAATTTGACCAACAATATATTTACGTGTATCTGTCTCAAAAAATACTTCCACACCATTATAGCCTCATTAGGTTTTAGGAATATATAATCACAATATAAATTGATGGTCAAAGTTGTATTTTGGAAGTCGTTTTACTGTCCGTAAGGTTACTTTTTCAGGATGTTTTTATAGTACGTTATACTAGTAGTAGAAAGATGGTAGTAGAAATAAAATCTGACTATTGATTTGTGAAGACATTATAGACTTTCAAAGTTGTATTTTCGAAGTAGTGATATTGTCCATAAGGTTACTTTTTTAGGATGTTTTTATAGTACATTATACTAGTAGTAGAAATAAAATCTGGCCGTTGATTTGTGAAGACGTTATAGACTTTTTTTTAACATGGTTTTTTCGGGTAGTGGCTGCTAGGTTGCTAGCTCATGAAAATGGCTATCCCATGCAAATATAATACTATGCAATTGCCTACCTACGAGACTGAAAGGTTGATCAACTTTTACTCCTCCCAAAGCCAAGAAAAGGATCGGTGTTCGGAGATGCTTGGATGTTGCTAGTGATCATTACCGTAACAAATTAAGAAGCCAATCAATTCACTGAGCGACCCAATTACGTGCCCTTCGTTGACTTCTTCACCAAGTACTTCGACTGGGCCGTGCTAGAGAATGAGCTCAAGTGGTACCATATCGAGGCCGTGCAGGGTCAAGTTAGCTACACCAATGCTAACGAGCTCACCGACTTCTCACTACCAGAAACCCTGTTTTTCCCGAGTGCCTATTTTTGTACAGAGTGTTTGCTAGAAAACACTCGATAAATTCCCGAGTGTTTAATTGGACACTCGAGAAATAAATCTAGCACTCGGGACATGGAGCTTTACCGAGTGTTTTATATTACACTTGGTGCATGCAAACGGGAGCCAGCACTCATGCAGATGGAAACGAGATACCAACGGGTCTGAACAGGGTGAAATATATTCCCAAGTATCATGGTTTTCTGTACACTCGGGATAGAAATAACGCCAATTTTTTTCACTCCCATGCCCTTTTTTCGCTGCGCAAGTGCTAACCCTTACTCTCGATCCCCAATCCTCCACCGCAGCCTCACCCTCGTCCTCGTCCTTCTCCCCGTCCTCCACAGCAGCCTCCCAATCCTCTCCTGTTGCGCGCAGATCCACCGCCACTGGCGCCACCTCCTCAACCTCCCTCTACTTCTCCCTCGCGGATCCACCGCCTCCGCCATCTCCCCATTCCCCTCATCTCCCGCCGCCACACCTAACCCCGCTGCCCCCTCGTCCACTACTGCAGATCCACTGCCACTGGCGCCACATCCCTGCCCTCCTCCTCCTTCTCCCTCATGGATCCACCACCTCCGCCGTCTCCCCATCCCCCTCGTCTCCCGCCACCACACCCAACCCCACCGTCCCCTCCTCCATTGCTACAGATCCACCGTCACTGGCGCTACCTCCCCGCCTCCCTCTCCTTCTCCCTCGCTGATCCATTGCCTTCGCCGTCTCCCCCTTCCCCATTGCCTCTGCCATCTCCCCCTTCCCTACCGCCTCCGCAGCCATCTCATCCACTCAAGTCGGTGCCTCCTCCTATCCCCCTTAGCCACACCTGACCCCATCGTTCCCCTTACTCCACTGCAGCAGGTCGACCACCACCAGTGCCGCCTTCGTGTCCTCCTGCTCCCTCGCCGATCCATCGCCTTTGCCGCTGCTGTCTCCCCCTCCTCTGGTCCCGAGGTTTGCTGTCATCCTTGCTATTTTGTATTGGGGTTTGTATGTGGTGGCTAATGAGAAATCCGATGTTTCTATTGACCTATGGGATGATCATAATTTCAAATGTACTCTTGGACATTGTTTGAGTGATGGATTGGTTGATTTGTGGCAAGAAGTATAGCACATAGCCAATATATTCATCTGTATTCTGATGAGGATACTTTGCTTTGGAAATTTAATTATTTTGGGCTATATACTTTGCAATGTCAATATGATGTGATAGTTTTGGGGGACTTTTCCTTGTTTAGAATCTTATTATTTGGAAGTTAGCAATTGCTCCAAGAGTTCATGTCATTCTTTTGTTATCAGATGATAATAAATTCTTGCATAGAGATAATTTTAGTAAACAGTAGCATGTTGATGACAGAACATGTGTTTTCTATATTGAAAATGAAACCAATGTGTTTTTAGTGTTCTGTTGCTCAAAATGTTTGAATTGATTATCTAACTAGTCAGATTAAACCTGTCAAGTTGAACTGCAATAATCTTTGTGTGCGATTTGATTATATTCTGTGTATACTAGCCTTTTGTCACAAATAATATGATATTTTCTATCATGAGAAACTACTTTCAAAATTCAGTGTAAGTTTTTTATTGTGGGTTAAATGAAACAAAATGGAAAAGGAGATATGTAATGGGGCTGGGCCAGAAACTGGCCATGCATCTGTTTTTTGAACC
Source organism: Dendrocalamus latiflorus (assembly GCA_017311315.1). Taxonomy (NCBI): domain Eukaryota; kingdom Viridiplantae; phylum Streptophyta; class Magnoliopsida; order Poales; family Poaceae; genus Dendrocalamus; species Dendrocalamus latiflorus. The sequence goes on from CM029634.1 coordinate 30,379,575, forward strand.
TTGGCCAGTCTCACCCCTAAACTCCATTGGATTCATTCTTGTATTAGAATGTGTATACTACTTTCTAATGTGCAGCCTCCATTGTTATATTTTGAAAAAAAAAATCAAATTCAAAACTAGCTGGTGTCTTGTTTGATCCTAGTTCTACTTTCCAAAACCCTAATAGGAGAATGAATTAGAGAAGGTGTATACCCTAATTTTTTTGTTTTGGGTAGAGAAGAGGGACAGATTAATTTTCATGAGGGATTCTAATACAACATCTTTTTATATATGGTGGATAGTGGGATGGGAAAAATGTACAATTAATATTCTAATTAATAATATACCAAAAGGATTTGTGAATGGGAATGTAAGCTAGAGAACACCCCTGTTGATTAATTCAAAAAGATGTTGCTCAGTGCATGAGTATTTAGTTAATTTATTAATATTCCAATTAATAATAGACCAAAAGGATTGTGAATGGGTACCGCTTCCGAACATCGTCACATGAGAGGGAGCGGCCTAATGCAACAACAATTAATAGTGGATTGGTGACTACAGGGCAGGATGGGAGCAATACAACTGTTGAATACTATGGAATAATTGAAGAAATAATTAAACTATATTTCCATGGTTAGAAACCTCTCAAACTTATGTTATTCAGATGTCATTGGTTCCATCTGTTCATGGGAGTTAGACGGGACACATTACTTGGGTTGGTTGAAGTTGCACATCAATTAGTCCTACCAGGTAATGACCCATTTATTTTGGCTCAGCAAGCCATCCAAGTATACTGCATCCCATACCCATGCAAAACTATGCATAGTCTAGTGGATTGGTGGGTAATACATAAGGTGCAACCATATGGTAAACTACCTACCCCTAGTGAGCAGGACTACAACATCGAGATCAACAATGGTGTTGACCTATTCTTTCAAGAAGATGGGCCAGGGACTTTTCAAATAATAATTGGGGAAGAGGACGATCACATCAATGACATTCAAATCGATGCCGAGGAGGTTGTCAACGAAGAGGACTTGGAACTACTTAATCGCTTAGACATTGATGGCACCAAAGGGGATGAGGTTGAGTCAACACCTCATGATAGTGACGATGACTTTTTAGAGGGCCCTTCTGCGAAGGATCCTATTGTAAACGACTACTTCTAAGCATGATCTTCTTGTACATCTTTATTATTTTGCTGCATGTTTTTAATTATTTGTGCAAATGTGCAACTATCTATGAGTTTCTAAGCATGACTACTTCTAAGCATGATCTTCTTGTATGACTACTTCTAAGCATGATCTACTTGCTGCATGTTTTTAATTATTTGTGCAAATGTGCAACTATCTATGATCTTATTTGATTATGCTATATTAATTGATTTATTTCATTTCATTTCAGGTCAGGACACCATGTCATACTCTAGTCGAGGTAGATGTCTGTCTTCCAAAGGGGCAGCACCATGTCATGAAGGCGGAGGGGCAGCCACAGCCCCTCGAGGAGGCAGAGGGGCAGCATACTCTAGTCGAGGCAGACGTCTGTCTTCCAAAGGGGTAGAATCATGTCATAAAGATGGAGGGGCAGCCACAGTCCCTCGAGGTAGAGGGGTGGCCATAGTCCCAAGAGGAGACAACATGGGGTTTACCTCTACTAGATCGAGCTCCTTTACCCCGCAGGCCTCACATGTTGATCCTGTGGATGATGGGTACCATCCTAGTGAGGAAGAGGGTGAGCAGGATGAGTACCCTGAGGCGAAGGGCAGTAACGCGATACAAGATTTTTGGTTGTGAGGACCTACGAAACTGCCACCACAACCAACCCGAGAGGAGGACAAGACTGTCATCGTTCCTGTTGGCAACATGTAAGTAACTGTTACCACTTTCATTAATGTAGCCCACTTGCTTGCAGACCTCAAAAAAACTAATGTGCAGGCAATGGCGAGAAGAAGCCGGGGGTGAGAAATGTAGACTTCCAAACGGCATAATTGGTGTGTTAATTCGATGGCACTTCCTTGGCTTAGTCACTTACAGAGGAAGGCGGGAGCCTGCATGGACATGGCAGCACTACAAGGCCGCTGAAGATACCGCCGCTGAAGGAGAAGTACAATTTGATAATTGTTTGCAGCAGGCGGAAGAAAGTTTTTGGGTAAGTGACTGAATATTCAAATCTCCATCTATTTATGTATTCGCCTATCAATGTGTTGTAAATGGCCTCTATTTCCAATATATGTCGGATTGCAGTGATGGTTTAGATGGGCTAAGGGATAGGAAGCTGATTCTAGGAGAGTGGTGTGTAATGCTGTTAAGAAACTGGTCCAACGGATGATCATCAAGCACGCATCCAAGCAATGATCTATTACCACACACAATTCCTTGGTTCGGGAATTTGCAGGGTTCAGGCTTGCCAAGCACACATCACTTTGGAGGAGTACATGCAGGTAACCAGTTGTACAAGCGATGTCCTAGATTACAATCAATTCTAGTTTATTCATATTTAACACTTGGTTAATTTAGGCAATACCTTGGTGGGCCCAGAAGTGTGAAGGTGCATGGCGGCAAATTGCCCAAAAGTGGTGGTGCAATGAACAATGGTTAGAGGCCTTTCATGCTGCTAGGGAGCGGAGATTGTTGATGGGCGGGGCAGCCCATCGTCAAGGCAGCTCCTCCATGGCTCGTTACAAGAAGCACTTGGTAGGACAGCATGTTTGTAACAATTTTGAAACACTTTCCTCTCTTAATTCTATTCGGGGTATTACAATGTTCATATTACCCAGTGTGAAAATCAAGTTCTGTTCTTTGCTAGCTTATCTTTAGTGAAAATCTACAATGTTCCCTCGCAAACCTGGGACACCTCATTCGTTATAGTCTTCGACAAGGATGCAGCAAAGCATTTTTAAACATATATTTATGCATGCAATAAAGGAAGGTCCATTATCTTAAACCTTGACGCGATCGCAAATCTTTGGAACTTTTGGATTTCAATCTCATCACTTGTTACAGAGAAAAATATGCAGGCATGCATACTCTGAAGCGATGAGATTCCTTATCTCCACAATGCATTCATATATCATCAGTTAGTAGAGTAACTCATTCCTAACAGAGAAGTTCAGAGATGTGACTAATATATGCTCAATTTAGTTATATATCCATCTATTATAACCTCCTTTCTTAATCCAATAATGATAGATTTTTGTTTTTACTGTTATGCTAAACTCCTGCATATTGATTTCTATTCACATTTTTATGTCCACTGAACTATATACTATGAGAGAAATCAAGAATGCAATTTCCTATGAAAATGTAGGCAACAACGGGGTCAATGGCAGATCCAACTACTTTCGAAGCTGATGCTGGAGATGGTACACATGTTAGCTGCCCAAACCAAGATCATATGGATGAGTCCATTATCGAGGGGCCATTCGAAGATAATGCAAACGAGTGCATCCACAAGTGAGCTATTCAGTATGTTCGGTGGTTTATAGTCTTGATAATGTGAATGAGTGCAGCCACAAGTGACCTACCTGACAATATTTGCTTAAACTGCTTATGTTCTAATGATGAGTTATGGTAATATCAATGTTGTTGAATCTATATGTCAAAGTTGTAGAATCTATATGTCAATGTAGTAGAATCTATATGTCAATGTTGTATCATGAGCTCGGGAATTTTGTCAATGTTGTCGAATCTTTATATGTAATGATTTGTGGCCAGCTGGTGTTATTTTTCTTACTGTGATATGTATGTGTTAAACAAACTGCTAGCTGAAGATATCATCAGATTACCTGAAGATAAGATGGCGGTTGTATTCAGAAAAGAGTCCTGCTATCTATTCCAGTTTTCTCTGTAGATAAACTGAAAACAGCCTGGCTACAATCTGGTAGAGATAGAGTCCCGGTTGAATTGTACTTGATTTGAATAGCCATGTAATCTGGTATTGTAATCTCAGCAGTATATAAATGAACACAAACCCTTTGGGGTAGCTTGCGGCAAAACCCTGACTTTATTTTTCACATGGTATCAGAGCCCGTGTAGCCACTCATGTCGCTCATCCCATCCATCAAAACCTCTCCGGCCATGTCTTCCGCTTCAACAGCAGTTCCGACGGCTCCGGCGTTCAATCACTTCATCACTGTGAAACTCAACAGGGATAACTACCTGTTGTGGAAGGCGCAACTTGTGCCGTACCTACGCAGTCAAGGGTTGCTCGAATTTGTTGATGGATCTGGTGCTGCTCCGTCGCCTACCATCACGAAGACTTCTGAAGGACAGGAGATTCAGGTTTCAAACCCTGAATACCTGTCATGGTTTCAACGTGATCAAGCAGTACTCAGTGCCATCCTTTCTTCACTTTCAGAAGATGTTCTATCTCATGTCCTCTTCAAGACTACAGCAGCAGAGGCATGGAAAGCTCTGGAACTTATGTTTGGTTCCATGTCCAGAGCGCGAGTTGTGCAAGTACGCATGCAGTTAGCAAATTTGCGCAAGAACAACATGACAGTTGTTGATTACTTCACAAAGATGAAGGCTCTAGCGGATACCATGTCGTCAATCGGTAATCCGCTTCAGGAAGAAGAAGTTATCTCCTATTTGCTGGCTGGACTCGGAACTGAGTACGATGCATTGGTGACATCTGTTACAATGCGGCCAGAGCAGATGACGCTAAGTGAAGTATATGCTCATCTTGTTAGTTTTGAGCTACGACAGCAGAGTGCAAATCAAGGAGTTCAGATTGAATCTTCTGCCAATAATGTCACGAGAAACCATAATGACCGTGGAATGGTTTCACAGCAGCAATATCAGCGAAATCAGCCACAGTACCATCAACAGAAGAAGAAGAACTGGCGTCCACGCTCGTCTTCAAGCCAGGGGAGCAACCAGCCTCGGGTGATCTGTCAGGTGTGTGGCAAGGCTGGGCATGATGCACTGAAGTGTTATCATAGATTCAACCATGCATATCAAGCTGAAGAGAAGAGTGCATCTGCAGTAACCACCACATATCCGGTTGATCCTAACTGGTATGTTGACACTGGGGCTACAGATCATTTGACAAATGAACTCGATCGTCTCTCGGTGCGTGAACGCTACAAAGGAGCAGATCAAGTCCAAGTGGCTAATGGTACAGGTTTGATGATTTCTCACACTGGTCATTCAGTTATTCCCGGTTCATCTCGTCCTCTTACTCTTAGAAATATTTTGCATGTGCCTAGAATCAGCAAGAACCTTCTGTCCGTTCATAAACTTTGCATTGACAATAATGCTTACCTAGAGTTTCATTCCAATTTTTTCTGCATCAAGGATCAGGCAACGGGGAAAACCATTCTCAAAGGCCCATGTGAAAAGGGACTTTATCCTCTTCATTCAGCACAAGCCTCTTGTCATCATCAGTCCTTGGTCACAGAGAAGTCTTCTTCAGATTTCTCCTCCGAGCTTTGGCACAAAAGATTGGGTCATCCTTCTTCAGCCATAGTTGCAGCCATTCTCAAGTCAACTAGATTTTCCAGTTGTTCCAATAAACAAGCTACTGTGTGTGAAGCTTGTCAGTTAGCCAAAATTCATCAGTTTCCTTATAATTTGTCTAGTCGTGTGACTACTACTCCGTTAGAACTTGTTCACACTGATGTATGGGGTCCTGCCCAAATATCAGTCAATGGTTTCAAATATTATGTCAGTTTTGTAGATGATTTCAGCAAATTTTCTTGGATCTATTTGTTGAGATTTAAATCTGATGTTGAGAAAGCGTTTGTTCGGTTTCAAGCTCATGTCGAACGACTTCTCAATGTCAAAATCCGCTCAGTCCAGAGTGATTGGGGAGGAGAATACCAGAAACTGCACCAATTTTTCTTGAAACTTGGCATTGCACATCGAGTGTCATGCCCTCATACTCACCAACAAAACGGAGTTGCGGAACGAAAACACCGGCATATCGTTGAAACTGGGCTGGCTCTTTTAGCCCAATCGTCCATGCCTATTCGCTTTTGGGATGATGCTTTCCTCACTGCCACCTTCTTAATCAATCGAATGCCGAGTCGCAGCCTTGGTAATTCATCTCCATTCATTCGTTTGTTCCACACTGAACCTGATTTGGCTATGCTTCGAGTGTTTGGCTGCGCGTGCTGGCCGAACTTAAGACCTTACAACTCTAGAAAACTTGAGTTCAGATCCAAGTTGTGTGTCTTTATTGGATACAGCAATGTCCATAAAGGATACAAGTGTTTTCATCGTGAAACCGGTAGAGTCTATATCTCCCGGGATGTTGTGTTTGATGAGAACAGATTTCCTTTCTCGGAACACACAGTCAATCCAGTCACAGAAGGTGACATCTCTACCTATTTGCCTTTGCTCACACCTCTTGTTCCATTGTCTGCTGAACCGGGTTCTAACATTGATCAGTTTGAGAATTCTAGTATACCTGTTACTGATGTTGCTATATCGTTGATTACATCTGACTCCCAGCCTGCAGATTTACATGAGAACCCTGCAGAGTCACCGATAGAGCTTCATATGCCTGCAGAAACTGTGCCTCCTTCTGTTCCTATGTCTGGTGGTGAGACTACAGAAGAAGATGGTCAGTCGGTTGAACCAGGCCGGACACACCAGATGCGCACTCGACTTCAGAACAATATTCAGGTACCCAAGCGTTATACAGATGGCACAATTCCTTATTCTAGTGGAAGAAGACAAGCCTTTTCTGCAGAACCTAGAACTGTTCAGCACGCTCTTGCTCAGCCGGAGTGGAAAGCAGCAATGGATGCCGAGTTTCAAGCTCTCCAGAAAAACAGTACTTGGCGCTTAGTTCCTGCACGGTCTGGCATGAACATTATTGGGTGCAAGTGGGTGTTTAAAGTTAAATACAAGCCCGATGGGTCGATTGATCGGTTCAAAGCACGGTTGGTTGCCAAGGGTTTTAAGCAACGATATGGAATAGATTACATGGACACGTTTAGTCCGGTTGTCAAACCAGCTACAGTGCGTCTTGTGCTGGCTCTTGCTGTTTCTCGCGGGTGGTCTCTCCGGCAAGTTGATGTCAACAATGCATTCTTGCATGGTGAGCTTGAAGAAGAAGTCTTCATGCGTCAACCACCCGGGTATGAAGATCCTGCCCATCCTTCTCATGTTTGCAGATTGGACAAAGCCTTATACGGGCTAAAACAGTCACCTCGCGCGTGGTATTTCAAACTCAGTATGACTCTTCATGAGTTTGGATTTGTTTCCTCCAAAGCTGATACATCTTTGTTCATATACAATCAAGATGGGGTTACTGCTTATATTCTTGTTTATGTCGACGACATCATCATTGCGAGTTCATCACCTCAGTTGTCTTCGTCCATTGTTCACAAGATTTCAGCAGAGTTTGCACTCAAAGATATGGGGGAGCTGTCCTATTTCCTGGGAATTGAGGCGTCCTGGAATTCAGGTAATCTTGTGCTCACGCAACAGAAGTATATCTTTGATCTGCTGAAGAAAACTGGGATGGAGAATTGCAAACCGATTTCTACCCCGATGCTAGCGTCAGAGAAACTTACAAAGGATTGTGGTGAGACATTGCCAGAATCTGAACTGTTCCATTATCGAAGTACAGTTGGCGCTCTTCAATATCTGACGATCACAAGACATGACATAGCCTACTCAGTTAATAAGGTGTGTCAATACTTACAGGCACCGACTGATGTTCACTGGACAGCAGTTAAGCGTATCTTGCGTTACTTGAAAGCCACGGCAACTGTTGGATTGCGGATTCAGAAGGATAGCTCTCTGCTGCTTAGCGCATTTTCCGATGCCGACTGGGCTGGGTGTTCGGATGACAGGAGATCAACGAGTGGGTATGTAGTATGTCTTGGGTCGAACTTGATTTCGTGGTGTTCCAGGAAACAGCAAACGGTATCCAGATCGAGTACCGAAGCTGAGTACAAAGCGCTAGCAAATGCAACTGCCGAAGTGATCTGGCTTCAGTCGCTGTTCAGGGAACTCGGAGTGTATCAAGCTAGACCACCTCAATTGTGGTGTGATAATCTTGGTGCCACTTATCTAACGGCCAATCCGGTGTTTCATGCAAGAACTAAACACATTGAAGTTGATTTCCACTTCGTCAGAGAAAGAGTTGCAGCGAAGATGCTTGATGTCCGGTTCATCTCATCAGCTGATCAACTGGCGGATATTTTCACCAAGCCGCTGCAGCGTGTGCCGTTTGAACGTCTTAGAAGCAATCTCAACCTTGTGGAGATCGGCTGAGATTGAGGGGAGCTGTTAAACAAACTGCTAGCTGAAGATATCATCAGATTACCTGAAGATAAGATGGCGGTTGTATTCAGAAAAGAGTCCTGCTATCTATTCCAGTTTTCTCTGTAGATAAACTGAAAACAGCCTGGCTACAATCTGGTAGAGATAGAGTCCCGGTTGAATTGTACTTGATTTGAATAGCCATGTAATCTGGTATTGTAATCTCAGCAGTATATAAATGAACACAAACCCTTTGGGGTAGCTTGCGGCAAAACCCTGACTTTATTTTTCACAGTATGGTCTATTTGCTTGCTGTGTTTCCTATTAGCTTAGTTCAAAATAAAATGCAAAAACGTATGTACGAAATGGAAATCGGTGCATACGCTATTCTGTAAATCCTGAGTGCCTTTGTTTGACATACACTCAGGAAACAACAACAATTCCTGAGTGTCCTTGGTTGGAATACACTTGGGAACATTTTCGAAACCGTCGGGACAAGATCACCACGTGGCTAGATTTCTCGAGTGTTTACACTCGGAACAATAAATTTTTCTGAGTGACAATTTTCATACTTTCCCGAGTGTCAACACTTGGTACAGTATCTCGTTACGTTGTTGATACCGTTCTATCAACTATTGTCCCGAGTGTTATTTGTTTCCTAAGTGTACATCTGGACACACGACAAATTTACATTCCTGAGTGTAACACTCGGGAAATCATTTTTTACCCGACCAAACGATCTGGGTGTTTTTCCTGACGGAAATAGAATCCCAAGTGTTTTGTGTTTTCCCCCGAGTGTTTTGGCACTCGGGAAATTATCTGTTTCTGGTAGTGTCTACAGCCGCCATAACAAGCCCGTGCGCGGCCACGGCATCTTCTGGGCCGTTGACAACGCCGTGCACTCATGGGTTCTGCCACTCAACAATGACCAGCTCCGCACCGCCATGGAAGGCCGCCTGAGGTACAATAAGGTTTAGTCAGCAGGCTATAGCAAATATAACATCAACAAAATCTTACGTGGCAGAGAGAGAAAGGAAGAGAGAGAAGGAAGCTGGCTACTAAATTACAGCTAGCTATAGCACATAAAAATATGCATTTCACTCTCTTACACGTGGGGCCAAATAGTTATTGTAATAGCTACCTTATTGTATGAACTATTTTTTTGAAGACTATAGATGAAATGGACAAGTGTTATAGCCACTAGTTGGCTATACTATTGTACTTGCTCTAAGTGCTACAACGGCAGCTGATGCACGGCACCTTCTTCCAGGAGAGGCTCGGCGACGACATTGACGCGCACATGTTCTGTGAGACGGCGTGGATCCACCCAACGCCGACGCTGTTCGTGAATGTACGCAGCTCAAGGATGTGGAATGAGATTGTTTTATTTACAATTTTACCCTTTAAAAAATTCTACTGTTACTAGTATGAGTGTTAGTTAACTAAATTCAAACTAATCTTAATCATTAGATCACAAAGATTGAATTGTTTATGTTCATTTTAAGATACCATAGAAGAACTCTTTGTTTTAAAGTCAAGTTGACAGTAGTATCTTGTAACACCAGTAATTTTCCTTTGGTCCAAAAGCCAACTTTTGCAAGTTGAAATCTGGTGCTGCGCCAACAATATTCCAGCGTGCCGGTGCACGGCTTGAGGTCCTAGCTAATTGAGGACACAGGCTTGACGCGGAGGTCAGTTCTTCACACGGCTTTCGTCCGTGTCGGCATAGGAGTATATCCTTTCTGGAAGATGACTGCGACTACAAGTCTACAAATTCGACTCTGCGGATAGAGATGCATACGGATACAGCTAGTGTTTGAGTGGCACGTTGCTTTCGCGGCGCGCAACTTTTGAAACTCCTGCAAAGATTACAGTTCAAGTTAGAGACTACGTGCTGGTGAAAATTCCTAGTCATGGTCTATGATCCGGTTCGGTTTATGGTTTATAGCTCTCTCAAACAAATAAAATGAGACGGCTTCTTCGTTGTCGTTTCGAATCGGTTTATTAGGATATCTTTTTTAAAACGGTTTGTCCATATTCGGTTGTTCACCAAAACGCTCGTGATATAAACAAAAATCATTAGCCGTAACAGAAAAAAATACACCGATAGTAGCGTCTAGCTTGTATCTACGGAAAACAAATTCGATTTGAAAAAAATTCAGACCCCTCCAAGAAACCCAAAATTTAGATATTTCAAAAAATTTAGAATTTTTCAGAAAAATTTGGTAAAATATTCAAAAATACGATTTGAATGCAAGAAATACAAATGAAAATTACCAAATCCCTGCGACGTCTGCATCCACGCTATTGCCGGCACTGCCTCCCCCACCTTTGCCGCTGCCGCCGCCCCTCCTCCCTTGCTGGAGCCACCTTTGACCTCCCTCTCTTCCCGTGCCGACGCCGCCTCCCCCTTCTCCCATGCCGACACCACCTCCGCTTCCACTCTTAGCTGACGCCGCTTCGCCGCTCGAACTCGAGTTGGAGTCTTCGCATGACGGGCGTCACGGGCCAATGGAGTCTTCACTAGTTGGAGCCTCTGCTAGATGGAGGACCAAGGACAGTTTACCTAAGCGGCTGAAAAAAAAAACATTCGGGTGCCGAAGCATCAGCCCGTGAATTAGGCGCAGCCGACTAGCGGTGCCATATCCTGAAAGCTGGTGGGCTCATTACTGGGCCATGGAAACATGAAGGCCCAAAATTGAACTTAATAGTGGTTTAATTCTAATTTCGAAGTATTACAGCTCTCTCTCTCTCTCTCGCAAAGGAAAAAAAAAAGAAGAAGAAACGAATTACGGCTGATATTACTACTGATTTTTGTCTTGTATCCCTCAACATGGTCTTGTTCTTCCCTGCTAAACTGCTAGTCTGTCTGTAGCCCAAACAGGTATGGAACCCACTGTTCAGATACCACTGCAGGTTGCGTTGATTTTCATTCAAAATCATTAAAGAGTTTCTTAGTGTGGTATTCCAAAATTTTTCATCCAGGTTTTCCAACAGAGTCAGTATGACTCATCTCACCACCGTTCAGTCAGGAAAAGCGATCTTCTATCCTGATTCCTGAAGATAAGTAGAGTGGACTCACATCTCTCTGCATCAACCCATCACCTCGCTATGTAGGTTGGGCCCTGCTCATCTTTCCCCACTTGGTCGAAGCCTCTCAAAGCTATTGCATGCCTTTGCAGCCTTTCACTCAGGCACACTCCTTTTGTACCACCTCGGTCTATCAAGTATCAACGTCAGTTGCACATCCAGCTACAAACTGTTCTAACTTTCACCCCACATGCTATACATTGAGAATTTGAGATAGATCCCGATGCTAATATCGTCAGTGTTGCAGTTGCAGGGCAATGAAAAAGACTCCGAATTGATACTAGCTCCTATGTGCCTATATAGTCATCTCCAAATCACGGGCCGCTACATATGACATTGCGATGGTAAAGATTAGGTTAGAGAGTAACAAATTGCCATGTTGAGAAGTGTCACATCCCAACTAACCTGGGTTTATTATGGGTAGCTAGGCATACTAGAACAGGGGATGATACGATTGAGCCCTAGCTAGTTGATCTTTTGTTTACCCATTGCTCATGCAGTGACATGCTTGCTTGATACATACTTCCTCGTGCTTGTCTCCAATGCTTCCTCCTGGATTCAAGGCCTTCTTCGCTTTTCATTTAACCTGCTCCCTTTCTTCTGCGATTTTTAATTATACCTCGAGTGTGATCGTAGCTGTCCATGGAGTATTTTTAGATGCTGCCAAGTTGGGGATCAGCCTCAATTGCAGCGCACGTTTGTGTGCATGTCCTTTAATTTGTTCATTGTTTTTTAATGGGGGGAATTGTGGTAATATCCCTGTGGAATCTGTGTATTAAAGCTTTATTTCCCCTCAAAGCACTAGAATTTGGAGGGGGTGTAAATTTCTTTCTTGTTTTGCAGGTGCAAAGCTGAATTAAACATTTCCATAGCCACAGGGATGCAAATTGCATGCTCCTTAATTAACTATCCATATGTCATATGCCTAGTACTTGGTGGGTTCCAGCTCTCTCCATGTTTCAATCCAAAAGAGCTTATCTTCACTTTGTAATTTGTACAGGCCTGCACTCTGCAGGCAGTGACAAGCCAGAGAGCCCTATCTTTGAGTATTTGCTCTCTGCTCCCTCCCCATGCAAATGTTCAGTTGCAACTCTTTGTCGGACTGGCCAGCTTGTTGTCTCCCTGACGTTTTTTAATCTGGAGAAGCTTATCTCCATCCCTCCTCTCGCTCCATTATAATCCTTCAAGCCTCTCCTGTTTCCTATAAGGCTTGTCAGCTTGTGTACATTGTTGTTAGCGACTGCAGGTAAGGTAAAATATTGCGCTGTCTGAAGGCACAGACATGCTTGCTAGTTCTGGGCTTGTTTTAAGCCATCTTGCAAGGCCAGAATATCTTTTGAGACAATTGATATTTGCAAAGGCTAGATTTGGACAGGGCAAATAATTAACAAGTGAGCCCATCCTGACCCAGATCATATGTGCCGACATGTTGAGACCTCATGCATTACTGTGGACTATATTTAAGTATTTAACAATGGAGTTGACAAATTTCAATCAGGGTCATGTCAGTTTGACCTTCTACGACCACCCACCAATCATACAATGTGTAATGTGTAGGTAGAGATGGACTACATGTGAAGATGGATCTCTTCTCGGCATCTCACCAAATCTTGGCTGATAAATTAAGAAGTACGCATATGGTGTATTGGTGATCTAACTAAGTAACATATATGCACCGTTAATTTAGTTTTTTTCTCCACCAGTAAGCTTATGTATATAAGACCGGAACTGTAGCCAGTTTCTAACATCTTGTAGGATCGTATGGCATAATCAGATGGGGTGAATGATCACCTCTGCTTTTTTATTCCTGCAAACAAATCTCAAATTAGAAGAAAGTAATCTAAATTACCAGATGTAGATTTCAAGCACAAGTTGTTTGTCTGCTCGCTTATCTCCTTTATACGCGGTCCATGAATGCATCGATCGTTTGACCGCTTGCTTTGACTGCTCGCTATGACCACCTTTGCACGTGGTCAAAATCTCCCTCCGCTTGAAAGCTTCAGCTACTCGAACACTTCGACCGCTCAAACAAGAACACGCCAAAGACAACATCATGCTCTGCTTGATTGGATTGAGTCGATGACCAAAGACACCGAGCTCGTGACACACAAAATCGTGATGTGTCAGCACGCCTCCGAAGACACAAGAAAACGATGCTCAGAAAACATATCGCCGATGCCGACTAACTTTTTCTAGAATATATCCAGTCTATTATTTCTGGATCATGTTTTGTGGCTACAAAGCGCCATCACGGCACCCCTAAAAACCCTAACCAAGAAGCCTCCTTAGAGCCATGGCTAAAATCCTTAGCCTTTACCTGCTTTTATATGCTAGAGTCCTAAACCGTGTTCACCTTAAACACGGATATCTCAAACCGTGTCCTTAATAACCTGGACATACAATCTTATTTCTTCCTAAAATCAAGAGACCCAAAACCCTTTCAAATACTGGTTTTATTCAAACTTTCAATCTTCCTAGTTATGGATGCCCTCCTTAACTCCTAACTCTCGACGTGACGAAGCCTCCAGGACAGCACCTCTTGTATCTTCATCATACACCACCACTTCTTGTGTCAAAGCCTCTGGGACCGCACCTCTTGTATCTTCTCCACGTATCATCCTCACGTATTGAAGCCTCTGGGATAGCACCTCCTATATCTTCTCCACACATTATCCTCACATGTTGAAGCCTCCAGGACCGCACCTCTTGTATCTTCTCCATGCATCATCACCTTTGATCTCCATATGCTCTAACGTGAGCCTGACCACCTCGCGTGACATCCTTGACTACCTAGACCTCATATTTCTCCCTCCTAGTTCTGGTCCTCCTTGTCATCAACCATGATCATCTCCACGCCCAACCTGCACATGCAAAAACCAAAGAACATTTTTCACGGCATAAGTTCTTCTCAACTTGACCGATATTAGTCCACACACATATACCACACTCTTATCCATCAATCACCACAAACCACACCATCCACGACCATCAACTAGGTCGTTCATGACCATAATTTCCACGCTCTCTAGGAATCCACTTTCCGACCATTCAGTATGACCAGTCCAGCCACTGAATATAGCCAATTAGACCGCTATCCCAACGCTTACTTTAAGCCAATGAGTACCGATCACATATCACAAGTCTTTGACAAATGATCGCAACACCTATGATAATCGATCATCAACCATGATCGCGAAAACCACGACTATCGAGTACTGAGTCCTTTTGACTACTGAGTACCGAGTCCTTCCGAGTATCGGGCACTAAGTCCTTCGAGTGTTGTTCCTCCGAGCATTGTTCATCGATCACCGACCATCATGCACCAGCTAGTCATACCGCTGGCCTAACATGAGTACTCGAAGTACTCGAAGATAACAAGAATTGAAGCACTTGAACCACCATTAAGTCTACGAGTACCGATCGTGATACCTACGACAACCGATCGAAAAGCCTAAGACAACGACAGAGTATGAGTATTGACTAGAAAAGTCCACGACTATAGAGTATCGACTACTAAAGCCTATGACTATCAAGTATCGACCAGGTACTATAACTACGACCATGAAAAAATACTATAACTACGACCATCGACTGGTTACTGTAGCAGATGACCTTACGACCTTCGATCGGTTCACTCTAGCTAAGATCGGTTCACTGTCGCTTATGACTGGTTAAACATTTCTTATAACTAGTTCACTGTTTGAGGTCGAAATCTATGATTACTTGCCGTGGTGAAAATACTGTGATCGATTTGCCATAGTCAGAATACCACGGTCGATTTGCCATGGTCAAAACCGGACATGGTCGAAGTCAGACACAGTCAAAATTTGCTGTGGTCGTGGTGCTCATACTGCCATGGTCATAGTCTGCTGATTCTAGTTCTGTAAAAGAGCACTGACCAAAACTTTTTCAAATGCAAATTTCAATGCAACCTAAAAGTCAATTATTTATCATTAATAAATCCATGACCACCACATGATCTAACAATTTTCCCCTTGATGAATACATTAACAACACCTCAAAAACTCTTGAATGAGAAATTTGCAAAAGAAAAAATTCAATGCTGTAGACCACAGCAAGAAGAGCTAGCAAACCACAGCACAACAAGAGAAAGTAGTAGACCACAACAGAAAGCTGAAAGCTCATAAAACTCCCCCTTAGACCACATAGAAAGCTAAAAAAGACTTCCGAAAACTCCCCCTCAACATAAGAGAGCAATTTTAACAAATTCCACTATTTTTTTTTCTAATTTCTCTCATTTTTCTTGAATTTCTCCCCCCTTTGGTAATGTAATCATCAAGAACTCCAAAGAAAAGAAAAATTATAAGGAGCAATGAGAGTAAAAATCCACAAGCTTTGTAGATTATCCGAGTCTTTTTTGAGTAGAGCTCCCTAGAACATATAAAGTCATATGTCATATAGAACTATCAAAACTAGTCTTTAACGTAATTAAGCAAATTAGATTAATGACATGCATCTCAACTATGACCAAACCTATTAGAAAGAGTACAATAAGATATCATAACAAAAAGTTAAAGTATAAAAGTGAAGCAAACCTTAAATCTAGACAGCTAGCAGTCTCATATAGTAACCTATTGCTCCACACTCAGTTCTTAAGCATGTGGCATACTTGTAGTATACTTCTTTTCATGATAACATGTTTATAGCAAACTCCTTTCAAATGGTGGCATGCTTGAAATATACTTCTTTTCATTTATGCACTTTCTGTGTCTTTTCTTTTTATTTAACCATGGCATGCTTGAAGAATACATCTTTTCATTTATGTACTTGTTTTTTTAATTTTTTTTTGCAATAACATGCTAATTGAGTGATCATAAAAAAAATTGCAATATGAAACATACTAGCCTGATAGCCAAGATTTAAAATAAGACTTACAATCAAGCTAATCATTTTAGATGAACATCGCAAAGTACTATTTATAATTAATCTGGTCAAAGTATTCCGCCATGTCATGCTTTAATTCAAATGTAGCAAGTTTATTAAAACCAGTCATGATCAAAGCTACACGGCATATAAGTAAATATGATAAAGAGAGCTCTACTACTAATTTGATCTCAAAGGCTTTGGATTTGGTGAATTATTTGATAAGCATAATAATCAGAGCTCCTAAAATGTTTAAACAACAAGCTCCCCCTCAGAATGATCCTAAAGAACGCAACACACCCAACTCACTTCTCAACCGAGCCCAAAGAGAAGAATCAAGTAATTAAGAGTGAAAATGTGCAATCTAAGAAAGGAACTCAAGGACCACTTGTAGAACAACATCATCTTTTCCACATGGTCTAACCAGAAGGTGACAACTCTTAGAAGTCACCAAAGGAAGTGAAGAATTATCAAATTTTCCAATCAAGTAATGATGTAAAAGACTGAAACCCACTCAAGCACATGTTATTCATTGATATCCCGCATTAACTGGTCTTATATGATAGAAAGCATCTGTCTTATTGTATTGGGGTTAGTGAGATAAGATTTAGGAATCCAGTACTGTGACACATGATGAACAGGAGCAATAGCAGGCAATGATAATAATTTAAGTGAAGTGTTAGCCTCTGTTAAATTTTGATCAGACCGCCACTCAAAAGCCGGTCTGACTGCTGAATAGTCTGAGCAAGTAGAAAACACTAACCGAAATCGATCTGAGCGTCTCTGTAATGCTGGTCGACACGTTGATCCGACCACTGGAGGAAGCTGGCCTGACTAGTCCTATTGCAACACTTCCAAACCTGCTGACGATTGATTAGAGGGAGCAAAGCAACAGCCTGCAGATGATTGATTAGAAGGAACAGAGTGACGATAAGGAGTTTGCACAGATCCCATTCAAGAATTCTTTCTTAACATATCTCTGTTTTCTTTCTTAGCTTTCCAAAAGCAAAATTGAACTAAATGATTATCTCTACCACAATGAGTGCATTGATATTTGACTTGATGAGAAGTCATATCTGATTACTTCACAATACTCACTTTGGTAGAGGGATCCTTTTCTATACCAGCAGATTTAAAGACAATTTATTTTGGTTCAAAATCTACTTCAAATTTTTTTTATTCAAAAAGCTTAACAACTTTAAGAGGATTATTTTTGGTATTCTCAACAAAGTTAAATCTTAGGCCACGATTTTTTACACCTATTTTTGAATATGATCTAGGTCAAAATCTAAGATTACTACCGTTGTCGTTCTACCGTAGTCGAAATGCTGTGGTTAGAATACCGTGATTGATTTGCTAGTCGAAGCCGGATGTGGTCAAAGTTTGTTGTGGTTATGGTGCTCTTATTGCCGTGATCATTGCTAATTCTAGTTCTGTAAAAGAGCACCGACCAAAACTTTTCTAAACGTAAATTTCAATACAACCCAAAAGTCAATTATTCATTATCAATAAATCCACGTCTAACACATGGTCTAACACACCTCTTGGAATGCAAATGGCAAAGTAACCTGGGAGCCAGCAACGATTGTTATCTTTATTTGCTAATGCATGAAGAAACAAGCACAAATAAGCATCTGTAATAAACTTGTAAGTTGTAATACAGATGCTAATGAAGTGGTGGTATCTTTGGTCAGTGTAGGCCATGCCAATTGGTAGGGTATCTTTACAACGACCCGATTGATCGAGCGTGGGGCTCGGGCTATCCAATGGAAAGATCAGCCTCACCTAGCCGGGGTAAAATAAGTGTTACGCGCAGGTTTTGCGGAGCAACACTGCTTTGCTTGAGGATTTCGTACAGAGTCAACATATTGCTTAGGTGACCACACTAATTAATCAAACCAAAGATGGAAAGAGTAAAAAAGAACAATGGACAGCAAATGTGACTTACTTTCAGCAGTTCAGATCGCTATATCAGGAGGGGAAATGGGAACAAGACGCTGAAGTTCATCGACCAACCCAAGCTAGAGCTGTAGAGCAAATTGCTGAAACTCCCGGCTGTATTAGAAGACATGTACCCGAGTTTTGGTTAGACGAACACGACGGACTCGGATACAGGGGACAGGAAGGCAGCCGTGGGGCCGTGCGCTTCATTAGCAAAGGAGCATTCGGGAGACCATGTGCCATGACTGCAGGCAGAAGCCACTCTGCTGTTTCTAACTTTAATTTAATCTCCCCCCCCCCTCGCCTAGTTAAAATTTTGCTTTTTAGCCCAAAAATTTGAAAGTTTTTTAATATATAGATCCCTAGAGAAAAGATTTGCAAAAATAGACTCTTAGCACGGCGCCAAAGGATATGGCGCCCAGGGTACATAGCACGGCGCCATATGCTTTGGCGCCATGCGTAGACACGTAGGAGCCACGGTGGCATAGCACGACGCTAAAGGCTATGGTGCCGTGCTATGTAACAACGGTGCTAACGGCCGTGCCGCCGTGCTCTGGGACTTAAGCCCAAGCACGCCTCCCCCGGCCCCCACCCCTCACTCATCCCTGCGAACAGACACAAGCCCGCCACCGCCCCTCTCTTCCCCCTTCAATCCACTCCAATCCGTTGCTTTTTCTCGCGATTTTGCTTCCAAACCGAGCAAGCAAGGTGAACTCCCTCCCCTCCCTTGATTTTTTCTCGCGATATTGGTAAAAGTGATGAATGTTGGAAAGAAATTAGTGATTAGTGATATTAGTAATTTAGTTTATCCGATATGGTATATCGGTTTTCGTTAATAGTTATAGCGTCGTTCCAGTCAGGTTAGCGGCGTTAGGTCTAGAGAGCATAATTTTTAGATATTTTGTTATTCTTATCATTAACGTATTTGTTTATTCTTATCATTAACGTATTTTTGAATGCACAGGATGGCGAGGTACCGGCTGCTGGACGAGTTCTACGACAGGGAGCACCGCGGCAGGCTCACGGAGGGCGGCTAGGTACGTGTGTTATTGAAATGTATTTTTCTCGTGTTACATGTGTATTCATCACGCAGCTAACTTTTGAAGCATTTTGCAGGATATTCCCATACTTCGTCCTCAAACCCATGATGGGTTCCACTTGATGGTCTACGACAACCGCTACACCCAACTGCTTCGCCGTGCTGGCCTTCACACGGTCGCTAACCTACTGCGCCAGGGCATGCCGGTCTTCAACCCCACAGCTTTGACCGCACTTGTCGACAGGTGCATTTTCTCTATCGGATCTGTTTGTTTTCGTTTCTATATTCTTACGTACGTAACTAATTCGTTTTTCCGTGTACTATTAACGGGTGGAGGCCAGAGACTCACACGTTCCACCTTCCCTGTGGGGAGATGACTGTCACGCTGCAGGACGTGGCGATGATACTTGGACTTCCCATAAGGGGACAGCCGGTGGTCGGGCCAGTGGTGTCTAAGGGTTGGAGGGCACGTGTGGAGGCCTTCCTGGGCACGCCATTGCCTCCTGTCCCAGAGAATGTCAGGCGAGGCCGTGTCTTGGGGGTCCACATTAACTGGTTGCGGGTTACCTTTGGTACATGCCCTGAGGACACGGACGACACCACGGTAAACTACCACTGCCGAGCTTGGGTCCTCCACATGTTGGGGGCCGTGCTTTTCCCGGACGCCACGGGTGTGGATGACCTCGGCCCTACTGTGGTATACCTGTGGGATAATGTCTCAGTCCCGTTTGCAACCACTCGGCGGGCGTACGTGGATTACAGCAACGAGTTAGACACCTTGTCTCCCACGACGGTAAGAAATTGGTAATGCATTTATTTTTCCTACAGTGCTTGGTTTTTATACATGGCTAATCGTGTGTTTGCTTACTAGGTCTCGTGGCAGCCTTACTCCGAGGCATAGGTTCTAACTCTACCGCTACGCACCATGTGCCACAGGGACTATCATATTTGGAGGATGAGGTGTCCGTTGATTTGCTTCTACGCTGTGGAGATTCACCTCCCCCACAGAGTCACGCGCCAGTTTGGCCTCGTGCAGTTCTACCCCTCTGAGGAGGTGTCGACTTCTGTTGATTTGCACCAGTAAGTTACAATTTTTGTTTCATTTAGAATTCTATTGGTTCTTACTCTAACACCTATTGCTGACATCTGCTATATGTACAGGTTCAACAGGGTCCGCCAACGAAAGGTGACAAACTTCGCTCATCACCACTGAGACTACGTCTAGTGGTGGAGGAGGATGGAGGACAACTGCGAGCAGGACAATACCCCCCACACCAACGTCGGTTTCCGGGATTACTTGTCTTGGTACCACACTGCCACCCGCTACAGGCTGAGGCAGAAGTGGACCGATGTTGACTACGCGGACCTCGCTTCGTCCGAGGATAGGACACTGCGTATGACAGGCGTGCGAGGGAGGGCACAGTGGTCGAGGCCGCTTTGATTCTCGATCGAGTGGTACAGAAAGCATGATATTTGCAATACTTTGGTTCAATACGTTTATCTCGCATTTACTTATGTTTCCTTATTTCTTTAGGGGACTTCTCTCCGAACCTCAGTGCATGAGATCAATGATACTCTCAGCTACCCAGTTGGCGGCCTAGACAGCGAGAGCCGTCTGAGGGACTTCTTGAAGGTACGAAGATAATTCGTTAAGTTAGATCCATTCAGCATGTATACTATTATGATATATCATTACTTGCAGAGACTTAGACGTCGCATCAGTCGGGCGGCAGGTCGTTGTGGTTGCCGCGCACGCTCGTCGGCGGACATGATCACACCGGCGGCCTCCCAGCGCTTGGGTGCCTCAATCGCTGCAGCCTCGTCATCACACGTCGGCAGGCGTCAGTCCACGAGGAGCTCATCACGCACTCCGACTTTCAGTTAGGGTGATGATGACGACAACGACGAGGCGGAGCAGGATGACGACGAGGAGGAGCACGAGGACAAGGAGACATCTACCCATGACGAGATTGGGATGTCGCAGATGCCCGACGCACCATCTACTCAGGCTTCACAGCGGCCTCGTTGTTTGGCTCGTCTCCCGAGCACGTATACTCCAGGGACTGATGCTCTGACCAAGGGCTAGGGAAGGGCCAAGAGGCAGTGAGACTGACTATTTTGTGCGCTGAGACCTGTGTGATGTTTTGAGACTTATTGAGAGTTATGTGATGTTGTCATTTAAGTATTCAGCTGTTTTATATGTGAGTGTATGTGTATGTGTGTATGTGCATGTGTTTTGTATATGCAGAAAAAACAACAAACTTTGCTGTTTTTTCTGCAGGCTTAGGTAGCACGGCGCCAAAGGGCCTGGCGCTGAGATACTCAACTACGGTGCCAGGCCCTTTGGCGCCTCTTATGGTGCCAAAGACCCTGGCGCCGTAGTTGAACGCCTCGGCGCCAGGCTCTTTGGCGCCGTGCTATTTACATACGACGCCAGAGTGTTTGGCGCGGTGATAGCTGAACTTGCATTAAAACTGCAAGTTCGGTTAGTTTTTCGTTCCATTCGCGCAAACAATACTAATTGACATTCCACCAAATGAATAAGCATGACACATAGTATTATGACCCAATACAAACATACATAGCATTCGCGCCTGTCTGTGTTCGCTCGGGCTGAAGAGAGGAGTGAGGGGTGGGGGGCTGTGCTCGGGCTTAAGTCCCAGAGCATGGCGCCACGACCGTTAGCGCCGTTGTTACATAGCACGGCGCCATGGGCTTTGGTGCCGTGCTATGCCACCGTGGATCCTACGTGTCCACTCACGGTGCCAAAGCATGTGGCGCCGTGCTATGTACCCTGAGCGCCATATTCTTTGGCGTCATGCTAAGAGTCTATTTTTGTAAATCTTTTCTCTAGAGGTTTATATATAAAAAACTTTCAAATTTTGGGCTAAAAAATAAAATTTTTACCCCTGCCTGCCTGGGGATCGAGCAAGCTTCTGTCGCACGTACAGACGTACTACATCCTGGCCGTATTTTGGTAGATAAATTCTTCTGTTTATTTTCCTGTGCCATGTGTGATCATCATGCGTGGCATCTTTCTTTAATCATGAAGAGAAACAGAGCGGTGTGTGTTTTGAGCTGAGGACATTTTTATTGTACTGTCTTCTTTAGGTTCCTTTGGGCTGCTTGCCTGAACTTCATGATCATCTGGAGCTGGGTGATCAGGCCATTGAGCTAATATAAGTAGAACCATACTTAATTGCTGTCAAAGTGTTGTACTGAAGCTTACTCCATAGATCGAGATTACTCATGTTGTTCAGTAACCAAACCTAACTAATTTGGCCAAGAAAGTTTAATTTACTAGCTTCAGGTGCATGCACACGTTGGGCTAGCTCTAAATTGTGCCAACCTTCGTGGCCACTCAGTGCTATGGCTCTTAATTAATCTGCCGCCGCCGGGCCCAGGTCACCGCCCAGCCGCTTCCGTCCGCGGCGCGGTGTTTGCCGTCGCACGATCATTTCTTCTCCGTCACAAAAATTGTTCGACAAGTTCTATGAAACTCTATTCACATGAACCCATCGTTACGGTCAGTTTAGTGGATATCTATCTCCCTGAATCTTGTAGGTAACAGTGACACACCATAATCTTATAGCTTTGACTCTTATAAAATTCTTGCGTTGCAAACATGCTCCAAAAGTGAAAAAGGCTTCTCTATCTGCAAATTAAGCCTCTATTTGAAACACGGAAAACTCTCTATGTTTATGTAGAAAATGAATCTTCACATGTGAAACTCCTGCATTTCAATGTACTACTAAAAGAAAGACAGACTCGTAGAACAAACACGGAGTCAATCGGGAAAGAGATAGGTAGGCAGACCACGTGGCAGTGACGTGCTTCTATTGGCGATTACTCTAGCCAAGCTAGGCTGTAGCTTCTGCCAACAACTTTTGGCCGTGTAAGGTTCAAACAGCTGCCTATATCAAGTCTTTGCCGTGCCAGTGGTTTGGCTGTTTGAGTGTTGACAGCAGCCTCCCCGGATCTGCAGATCAGTTTGACTTAAAATGGCATGAATCACCGGGTGTCATTTCGTATGTACACGTACTAAGTTGCAATTACTCGTGTTTTTACATGTACACAAGACTTAATTAACATGAACGTAGTAATACTTCATATGAACTGCATCGGAGCACGTACTTCAATTTTCTGCGTAGAGAGGATGTGTTAAAGAGAAGTGGTGCCCCAGCCACCTCTTTTAAGTTAGTCTTGCCGAATTCCTGCATGAGTACTCCTCGTTGTCGATAAACCAACAACGCTTTGGGCTTTATAATGTGTAACTTTGACCGCCCATTTCTTAAACCAGATGAATGCTTTCCAAAACGTCACTTTAATTGTTTAGTGACTGATGTCGGAAGAGTGTGTCTAGCTAGGTATATACATGAATTGCAAATGCATTTCAGAGATATAAGCACACTCTCTACGAATCAAAATTCAATCAAAGAGAGCTAGATGCTGGGTACTTGCGTGTACATACAGGTGTACTACACATACGTATGTACGGGGGTGTCCCATGCACATCTGGATGTGGGGCACCAAAGAGTTTAGTCAGGCCAGTAACAAAATACGCGTGGGACAATCGTATCCCCTGCTCGCAAGACAAAACCCCGCTTTTCTCTTTTGCCTTCTCCTTTTGCGCCCTCCCCCGTGTTTGCGTGTGTTGTTCTGTTTGTGTGGTAGCATCTCTGTCTCCCTTCCTTCCAATCCCCCCCTTTTTTTCTCTCTGGTCCACATTTGCTACCTCCCAACATATTCAACATCTCGCTCCAACATGTCAACCCCACCACACCATCACTACTCCTACACGGCTCAACCTCAAGGACGCCTATAGGCTATAGGCAGGGATAGAGGTGGTGGCACTGTTTACATAAATGACTCCAAAACTATTTTTTCAAATTTAGTTTTCAGATGTCTATTTTTGTAAATATAGTCTTTTTTGGATCTACTAAGCTCGATAAACACCCGCCGTGCCTCCAGTGCGGCACCAACCAATGCCTCATAATTACCACTTAATTAAGCCCATGATTAGCACTATTTAATTATGATTAGTACTAATTAAATATAATTAGCACTAATTAATCATACACAGTTGCTGCCCGATGACTTGCCGAGCTACTGTAGCTCGACAGGTACCTACCGAGCTTAGTAGGTCTGTGTAAGGGACTAGATTTGCAAAACACGGGTGTTCACCAGCTAAATTTGAAAACAATGGCTGCAGTGTCATTTGCGTGAACAGTTCGAGATGGAGAAATTCATTGTTTTATGTTTTACCTTTATTTGTAGGGACTTTACAAGCAACCTCTGCTATACAATCTTTGGTTTTTGTACCTAAATTATAGTCTATTTTCAACGTAGTATTCAAAATATTATATTGTCAAAGCGTAGCTTCATGTTTGTATGTTTACGCTCATCTCTAAAAAGAATTATGCATATCCTAAAATAAACGAAGAGTTTGTGCTATCAACTATATAAACGTTTTAGCAATTAGGGATCCTTTGGGATATATACGAACCTTCCCTCTTTGAAGATCATAGGCACACCACCTCGTAGCTTTAAGTTGTAAACTAAATAACCATGACTTATTTTTTTTTAAAAAAAAATCAACAATTGCAGCCGTATAATCAAATCGATGTTTGTTGTTATTTTGTATCCTGTAAGTACATATATATTATATCTTTTTTCGGAGAATATCACAATATCATTGGTAAAAGATTGAAGAGATCACTCTCAGCTATATATCCGTCTAGAAGTTTATTTTTCCTCAAATAAATGAGTATACCATTGATCAAGATGAAACAATTCCAAGGAAATGATACAACGTGGCATGTTTTTCCTCAGGGTACATTTTCCTAGTACCTCGTGGCAAATGCCTAATCAGAGCTAGACATCTTCCCTTTCTTTCTTCCCTAGACTTCGAAGTTTGAACAACTTCATGCCATGATAATGCTACTATATAAAATTTGACCACCAACCCTTCCCTTTGGTAGTGTCCCATCCTTATACTCTGTCTCCCCTCCCTGACTCATATATCACCACCACTCTTCTCCCCTCTTCGTCATTTGCTTAGCTCTCCTCTCCGGCCTTCTCTCTAGTCCACAACACCAGAAGATTATTAGCTCCTGCACCTTCATTTGCCATCAACTCTTAACTCTCCTGCTGTTGTGTTCCTGTTCTCTTCTCCATGGCCGGCTGTTCCCAAACAAGAAGCAGCAGGAGGCCATTTGTGCAGCTATGGTGGTTGCTCCTACTGGTGCTTCTTGTGCTGGTGTCAAGCTGCCAGGCTTCGAGAGGCATGCAACCGTTCAAGGGAAAGCCCTTGGACAGAGGCAGCTCCAACCATTTCTTCGGGTTCTTGCCGAGGGGCCCGGTGCCGCCTTCCGGGCCGTCGCGGCAGCACAACTCCATTGGAGCCGAGGACCAAGGCAATCCATGAGGAAGAGATCACAGAGAGAGATGTAGAGTAAGAAGAGAGAGATGGATAGGTATGGATCAATGGATCAAAGCACCATGGTCAATTGTAGCTAGCATGTAGTAGTTATACTTGGGAGAAGGTAGTAGCTAGGATGATGTACATGAACCTTTTTTTGGGGAGACTCGGTGGTGATGTTTCAATGCTTCTTCTTTTTGGAAATACTAGTGGTACTACAAGTTGTCTGCTCCCTCCCTTCTTCCACGCTCTTCCTTTTTCGTGCAGAGCTAGGTGTTGAAGCTTCTGCTGCCATCACTCCTTTTTTCCCCTTTTACTTTTCTAAAGCTAGAGTACAAGTGTACAGCCACTAGCACAGAGGCAGACCTAGGACTAGGGCTCGAGGATGTAGCGCTGGTCCAGCCCATTATCTCCAAGGACTATCTATCTAGTTTTATTGATCCAACTAGGCCATACGTTGCTATTAGCCCACGCAATCCAATCATCTCCTCCCTTCTGGCTCCTTCCTCCCAACCCTAGGCCGATTGGGCGTGCCGCCGCCGCCAGCCACCTCCTCTCTCTAGAGCCCGAGCTCCTGGACCAAGTTGCCGTCTCCGCCCTCTGGCTCCGCCCTTCGCCTGTCCGCCCCTGGCCCCTCTGCCCTCCTCCTCTAGCTCCGGCCTCCATTCTTTAGCTCTGCCCTCCGCCTCTAGCACCGACCTCCATTCTCTAACTCCACCTTCTACCCCTCTGAGTTTTGGTCGCTACCCTCTGGCTCTGAGAACTGCCCTCTGCCTCCTTCATCCAGTCCCAGCTTAGGCCACCCGCTCCACCTCCGGCCTCCTGCCTTCGAGATCCGATAGTCTAGCCACCGCCTTCACCCTCCGAGGTCCCAACTGCCGCCCTTCACCCATTTGGATCTTGGCTGCCGCCCTCTACCTCTGGGAACCGCCTCCACCTCCTTCGTCCGATCCCAGCTTGGGCTGCCGCGCTCTACCTCCGGTCTCCCGCCTCTGAGATCTAGCATTTTGGTCACCGGCCTTCGCCCTCCGGGGTGCTAACCGCCACCCTCCGCCTGTCAGAGACCAGCGCCACCCTCCACCCCATTGCTAGCGATTGACATCGCCCTCCGCCTCACTACTAGCGACGCACCACCCTTCGCCCCACTGCCAGTGACCGGCTACCACCAAGCCGCCTCCAAGAGTCTCCGCCATTTTTATAAATTTCTCTAAGAGTGTCAGCCTTTTACTACTCACTTATTAGTAGTCGCTTTCTAGTTCCAAAGTCCAAGTGCCAATGAATGGTTGGGATAATCTTTTTGAAGAGGTAAAGAGCTTATGTTCCAAAAAGGAACATAATTGTGCCAAATATGGAAGAGACAATACCAGTTAGTTAGGGGCTGTTCAAGGTATTATGTCACCAAATTAGTGAGTTACCATCATCATTTTTATCATGGAATTTTCTATGTGGTGCTTGACCAAATTCTTGCTGAGATAAACAATTGTTTTTGGGAAAGATCAACTCAGTTATTGAGATATATTGCTTGTCTTAACTTAAAGAATTCTTTTACCAACTTTGATATAGACAAACTAATCCAACTTGCTAAGATTTATGTTGTTGACTACTCTGAATATGATTGTGTGTCCTAAGGGATCAACCTGCTATATTCATTGTTGATGATGAAGATTTCTCAACTTATAATGACCTTGGAGATCTTGTCGTAAAGATGGTTCAAAATAATAGTCACACATGTTACCCATTGGTGTATCGCCTGATTGGACTTACCTTGATTTTGCTTGTGGCAACAACAACAGTTGAATGAGCCTTCTCCACTATGAATATTATTAAGACTGAGTTGATAAATAAAATGATGACAAATGGATGAATGATCCTATGGTATGCTACATTGAATGAGGCATGCTTGCAATCATTAGAGATGATAGCATGTGCATTTATTCTCTGGTGTAACTGTGCATAACTTCTCTCTGACGGTAACCGTCGTACGATGAGTTAGATACCATGTCTCTAATAACTCTTATCAGATGGTCATCATTCGAAATATTAAAGTGTCTCTTGACATGGAAAAATGGCCACTGTCTTGCAAGCTATATAAAGGTGGATGTTAGGGAGAAAATGGGGAGGAACGGGGATAGACCCAAGGGAGAATAGAAGTAGAGTAAGGCTTTTGCATTGCTTTATCCATTGTAATTAGTTCATTGAGCAATATCCACATAGGAGTAGGGTTATTATTTTCACAGTAGAATGCCCGAACCTGTATAAAAATCTCTATGTCTTTTATCTATGTGATTGTAGCCAGGTCGTAGCAAGAGTTTCCCTAAACCCAAACAAATTATATGTAAGATCAATACTAAAACATCGACAAGACTGTTTCAAGGTAATATCAGTTGTTGTTTTAGTGGTTATATAATTTTACTATGATGTTGTTTAATTGCAACCTAATGAGGTTTCTAATTTGCCACAAGTTAGCCCCACCCTTGCTTTATTTCTAGGTCCGCTACTGCACTGGTACATCATGCAACATGCTAGTACAAGTTACCACATTCCTTTTCTGATCATCCCCATGCATGGATGTTGTGATTGCTTCTACATGCAATATGCACGCCTTGTTCAGAACTTACTTCAGATGGAGCAAAGGAGAGAAAAGAGAGACATAGGACCGATGCAAGTAATAAGAGGGAGTGAATGGTTGTTTCTAAATTTTTCTAAATGCTATGAAAGCATAGAAGATCATATTACACCAAGAATAGATCAAAGAGTTGATCTATTATCAGTAGAGTAGGTAATTCACGAGTACATATATGGTTACAAGGTGCTCCCAAAACACCATTCTTACTCACTTAAGTATTCTCACATAGACTTAGAGAGGGAGAGAAGAAACTACTCAAGACTTATGAAAAAAATCCTTCACTCTAGCTCTCCCTTGTCCTCCATCATATAACCTGAACCTCTTAGTGGGTCTTGACCCACTAAGCACATGGAAAAACACATTAACCCAACTAACCAAAGTAGTAATGCTACTTGGTGCCACATTACATGAGTTTTACGCATTCATGCAAGCTTCTCAAAGTGTTTACAAGACTTAACCCGCTAAACCATTAGTGATTGATCCACTTATACATCCCAACTCACCTAGGCCTAAATTGCTTCTCCTTTGCACCTATCCGCCCCGTGGTTTTATCGAAGGCTCAACCTGATATTTTAGTAAACTCCCAAAATATCCCTGACGAAGCTTCTGGACATTTTCCCTTGATCTGTTTTCATCTTCATATTAAAGCATCTCCACATGCCCGTGGCACCCAATGATTTTATCGTCAAGTCTTCACGCATCCAGTCTCTATCGGATCGTCTCTACTTGCACCGGTCCAAGTCACTTGGCGCACCATATGTACCAACTCGGCTCTTCACAATCCTTTTCATGTGCTTCCCGCTTGAGCCGCATAGTATCACTCGGATTTATCCGACCTTAGGGACCTCAGCTCTCCCACCTAGTCCAGGTCACTTGCTGTCGACCGCTAATGTTATCCAAGCAACCTACACATCTAAAGATCAAGCAATCATCTCAAATATAAGTTCCATACACTTGACTCACGTCAGTCAAAATAATGCATCACGCAATACAACACAACAAACCAATAGCACCCATATCGTACACACACTCAAAAAGCTCAAGAGCACCTCTCACTATTCTTTGGCCATAGCCACCGATCTGATCACTCTCCCTACAGTGATCAGATTGCCAACTAACAGCCGGTCTGATCTGCCCAAACCAATTTAAACCATCCCTAGTAATAGGACACCGGTGTGATTGACCAACTCAACTCTAGTCAGACCACCAACTAATGGCTGGTTTGACCGCATACGCCCTGCGGTTTGATTGGTCCCACATACCAGTCAGACCGATTATACTGATAGCATCACCGAATTTTGCCAAAATTTATAAAATCAAAATTCAACTCCACAGATATACTAATTATTTATCACTAGTTATCAGTGGCGGAGAGAGGGGGCGGGGGGGGGGGGGGGGGGGGGGGCTGGCACCCCCAACCTTCTACTAAACCTTCTGCTAGGACGGCACTGCAGAGGCAGAGGCGGCCGATGATGGCAAGGAGCAGAACCTTGGAGATGCCCATGCTCGATCAGGCTCTGTGAATTGCTTGCTACGACTTGCTAGTGTACGTACTCCGCTTTGGTTTGGCGAAATGGAACTTGGGTGGTATGGGTATATATAGTTACAGGTACGTGTGTATGTAGTAGATACGGTGCTTGTACAATGTTGTGCGTGCTGCGCCGAAAGGCGCTTCTGCGTAGCCGTGAAGTAGCCATGGTGGCCGGATGTTATAAAACTCTTTTGCATAGGACGTACGCTTGCTGCGCAGCTGAGAATGACCCCTGTTGACGCCCAGAATACAAAGATTGAATGCACCTTAAGGTCACATGGATTAAACAGAAATCCTAAATTAAACAACGCAACTTCTTTGAGGCTGCACGAAACATTTCGTTCTAAATGGGACTTGCGTAAATGTGATTGCAACGTGGTAATGTGGTATGTAGGGGTATATTGACGAGTGTGTTTATATATCCTACGGAGTTCATTAAACATTTCGTTTGCTGGAGTAGGTTTGGAGTTCACGCATTGTGGAACAAAATGAAAATATTAACCAGTAATGTCAGAAAAGACACGGCATAAATGAATACAATCAAATAACAGGAGGATTGTAACCCAACAAGAACAGGAAAACTCTTGTAAAAAAATCTTCGTGCACACAACCGGCAATGATCAACAATATGAGGAGAGTTACAAGAACAGTGGTGTACGTCTGCAGTCCTGCTTCATGTGGTCATACTGAGATACCCTTCTTATATTTCCAGTGACAAATAGGAGAATATGCTTTCTGAATGGAAGTACAGATGAAGTTATTCGCAGTTTATTTTACAACAAGAACAATGAGTCACTCATTACCGTGTCAGCATATGGTTATGAAAATTTCAGTGCCTTGCGATGCAGGACAACTCGAATAGAGTAAGCTTTGTGTTCCATATGTTTTGTTTGGTAATTTATATTGGAAAGGAATTGGCCGCAAAGATTAGTAATGATGATATTATTAAGGCCTATGATCTTACTGGTAGTCGTAGAGCTAAGTTTAAGTTAATAGAGATGTAATTTTTTTGCATTGTAATTTGCGAAACATATTACTCTGATATGTGACTATTGGATCGGTAAATCCGGCATGGTTCATTAGTTCTACTCTACTTGTTGTCTATGTTGCCCCCTTATATCCAATTCCTAGCTCCGCCCCTGCTAGTTATCTATATACCTACTCGCGTACTCCGAGAGAGAACTGAAGGAAGCCGTTGCTGCTAGCGACTCGCATCTGGTAAACGATCATAGGCTTGGTTGGTGCAGAGATGAGAGGGGGGAGTTTGGAAGGGGTGGCCAACCATTAATGTACTTTTTGACCACCCCTCTCTTTCTTTTTCCATTCTGCACTTATCTTTTTATTGTCATTTACTACTAGTACTCCTATAGGCAGAGAAAAAAAGAATATTAGGATGTAGAAGTATATGATTTATTGACTTTGCATAGAAATTGTGATGAAGTCATTGATTATAAATGCTGTGTTCGACCGATGATCCGAGTAGCTGCCTCCCCTCCTTTGTCTTTCTTCGTTGTCAGCATCTTTCGATTTCTTTGGTGGCATTAATGGCGATTTTCTTTTTTTTTTCTTTTTCTTTTTTGCAACTGAAGAGCCTATCAGATTTAGATTAGATATATGCTGATGTACGCTTGGTTAAAAAAATGCTGCTGTACTTGTACATGCATGTACACAGTGTGTTTCGTCAGCCTTTTGACTACTGACCTCATGTTACCTGAAAAAATTCCAAGATGACGGTAATGTTAGGCTGCCATGGAAGTAGTAATGTACACACTGTTCTTCGTCAGCCTTTTGACTACTGCACTCATGTTACCTGAAAAAACTCCAGGATGATGGTAATGTTAGGCTTCCATGGAAGCAGTAATTTGCAGGAAGCTTTTTCTTTCTTGGACAGTTAATAAAGGTCCCCTTCTTCTTTAGACTTAACTAGATAAATCATGGTGCTGTGTGTAGTGTGGTAGATGAGATGGAAGACTTGGGAGGTTTTGCTTGTGATGTTGAATAAAAAGGACGAGTAGGCAAGAGAAGTGACAACAGGGAAAGTTGTTCTCAAATAGGCCGTCCTTTTTTTCTTCAAAGACGACTTGCCAACTGCAAAAATCTCTTGGCGGGTTTGGCCGTAAGGAAAAGCTAGGAACGGTGGGCCAGGAGCAATCCAAGCCGACACGCCCGGTTGGCTTCATGACATGTACTGTACTGCTCAAATATCAAACGCATGCGAAGAATTTTATGGTCTTCGAGAGTATGCTATTATTCTTCCCCTGTACAATTTAAACGCAGGATTCAATCTTTACACCGAGCAAAAGTCTTGCAATAAACAGCCTAGCTTGGAGTATTTACTTTGCAAAGAAGGTGATGGATGGTGTGTGTGTGTGTAACTGTGTATCCAAGTTTCTTCTCCTAAGAAGCAACATTAGTGTTATTGTTGACCGGCAGCACCAATTGGTTAGGAATATCAAGCCATGGTCATTGTCAGACCACATGTGTGTTTGACCGTAGGGAAGTATTAACTATATGCTTTAGCTTGCAATTGTACGTAACCACTGACCACCGCGGCATTGCCGGCGGAAATCTCATACATACGCACATGTATTTGTCTTTTCTATACTCTTACTCCCACATTTAAATATACCACTTAAACGAACAAGCATATATCTATATAGGATGCTGAAATAGGGCACCATTGTGCCTAGGCACTATGATTTCAAATGCATAAATTCAACCCAAATTCGGGTGTAGTTTTTGAAAATCAGTTTTATAGTATATTATAGCAATTCAAATGAAATGTATACCTTTGAAAAATACATATACATATACATGTGTATATATGTGTGTGTATGTGTATATATATTTATATGTATATATGTATATATATGTATATAGGAAGCTGAAATGGGCACCATGATTACAAATACGTGAGTTCAACCCACATTCGGATGTTTTTTTTGAAAACATCGGTTTAGGGTATGTACCCATCTATAACAATTCAAATGAAGCGTATACTTTAAAAAAAATACTCCATTTCAAAGTTTCGAACAAATTTAGATCACATGCTTTTCTGATATATATATATATATATATATATATATATATATATATATATATATGTATATATATATGTATATATATGTGTATGTATATATATAATTAGCACATACATACAATCAAACTATCATAAAAAAGGCAACTACCATTGCTACAGAAAAGGTTATCAAACACGGTTCAAAAATATCATTATAGACGGTTTCATGAGCCGCCTGAGTTTATAGGTCAGTAACAACATTAGGTCATCACCAATAGTTTTCGAACCGTCCGTAATACAGACTATCACAGATGGTTCTAAACTCATAACTAACTATCCCAGACAATTTTTAGAAGAAACCATCTGTGATAGCTGATGTATCATAGACGGTTTTAACTACAAATCGTGTAATAGTTGAAACCGTCTGTGATATCTGATGTATCGCAAATGGTTTGTAGGTGAAATCGTCTGTGATATATGTGTATTACAGATGATTTGTAGATAAAATTGTCTGTAATATTCCTTTTTATTGATAAATTTATTTTTGTTTGTTGGCTAGTCTTAGGAATGCTAGCCATGCCCTCTGATAGAAGCAGAAACATAAGTACATGTATATATCTAATTCACATTAATTTTAGAAAGAAGACCATCTATTTCACAAATCAATTAAATCAAATGAAATAAATTAACCATACATGAACAAATACACACATGTACTATTAAGTTCAATATATCTTATCCCAAACAAGTTCAATCTACATTATGAAACTCCCCACCTTCTCTTATAACCTGAGATATTAAGAAATACGTATACTGTCCTCGAATTTTGTAGAGCTCGGCCTGTTCCAACGCAGTTGTAGCGATGGTCACAACCGGTCGGTAGGAAGGTCAAAGTCGTGCATACATATAAATTGATAAGTATGAAACAATTATTACAAGATTGACAAACTTGAGGATGATTGGTCTTCGTAGAACCGAGGAGTAGTTCCATACTGTGACAAACATAGTATCCACATGTGTTGTCCAGTAGCTGCTGGTGGCACTTTAAAAATAGAATTGGTTAGTTTGAGAGAGATTACTATGAAGTGTTATATAGGATTAATGTATACTAGCAAATACAGAAAAATCTAGATCGTGTCGCAGGGTGCTGATCCCTCCCCTGGATCTCCATGCAGTAGCAATGTACTCGGTGAACGACCTACATGATTCCAAAAAGTTAGCCTTAACCATTGTGAAGAAAGAAAAGAGTACAATAGACACTACTAGATTCCGACCCTTTAGCCACGAAACGCATCGCAACGACACTAAATTAGTTGCAATAGGTATGTACTATTGCAACGTTTTGCCAAAATCGTGGCGATATGTGCACAGTATTGCTTCTAAAATATTGTGTTGCGATAGTCATTGAATTCGTTGTAATAAGGTGGCTTTATCGCCACCATTTAGAAAATGGTTGCGAGTAGTATGACTTTATTGCCACGGTTGTCTTGCGTTGTGATAATATTGATTTTCGTTGCAATAGTTAGGAGGTATTGCCACCTTATAGAATTTCGTTGCGAGTGGGTGACAATATTGCTACAATTTTATTGCGTTGTCATAGTCATCAATTGCATTGCAAAAGGTTCCTAACAATGCGTATGAAATGAGTTTGTATTGCCACGAAATAAATTTGTTGCTATATATGATGATTGTTCGTGGCAATAATCTGTTATTGCAACGCTTTGTTTTCGTGGGCCTAACTGCTCAACGCAAGGGCCAAATTGGTGTGGAGGAATTATATTATCTATAGTTATTAATTGCTAGAGGAGATAAAAAAATTGAAAAGTGACAACTAAAACGCAGTTGAGGAGGTCTCACTTGACAAAACAGGAGTCACCCCGCCTCCACCATCCGCGGCATTTTTTTTTATGAAGTACAATTCACTCCCTACATTTTCTTTTGCATTCTTCGTTTTTGTCCCAAAGTTAAGCAAGTACAGTATTTGCCTTAATAGCTTAAATCTCAGTTTTTTCAAAACTTATAATCTCACGTTTATAAATTTGTAGGAGTATTGATTTCAATTCAAAGCTTCTTCCTCCTTACAGTCATCATAGCTTTGGCCCAGCCCATGAATTCATGAGCCTCTCCGCACGTTTTGGTGTTTGGGCCGTATTAAGAATAAACAAAAGGCTGCAAGAAGAAGGACAACGAACTGGGTTCCTCCTGTGATCAGCGCTGCTCTAACTAGCTTCTAGCTTAATCTTTTACTTGTGATTTTTTATTTTTAGTTAAAATTACATTATAACAGTTGTTAAATTTTTCTAAAAAACAAATAGAAATAATTAAAAAAATTATTATATCATCACAAACAATGCAAACAAATAAGAGAAAAAAAGACACAAAAGCAAAAAAAGCAAAAAAAAAGCCTGAAGCTAGAAAAGGCCAGAAATTGAAGTAATTTGGAGTAGGACCTAAATATGGGTAAGAGATTCCTCGGATTGTGTGGCAAATAGTACGCAAAGCTCCGAGCATAAAAGATAAAGGGTATGTTTATATTGGGTTCTGCTTCTAGCTTTTGTTTAGAAAAGATAATATGAATATTCGGCTTCTTGAAGCAATTTTTCTACTTTTCTTATTCCTGTCTTGCTCTGGGATAAGATAAAGGGTCCCACTCATCCTGTTCGTGTCTCACGCACGTATCTCTTACTTATTTTCCCCACCGCTCACCCTCTCCACCTAAAAGCCACTTCTTTTAGCAAATAATATTTATTTTCAACCAAAAACTATCAGCCACAGTCAATATGAACATCTCCAAAGGCTGTCGTTAAAAAAATGAGAGAGAAGATATAAAAAAGCTAGTATAGTTTTCAGACTTTTTATTTCAGATACCCAGCTTTGTACGAGGATCAAAAGTGAAAGAAAAAAAGAACTCAAATCACTCGTCCATTAGCTCTTGCAAAGCTCATGAGGGGAAAAAAAATTGTGATCAAATTATTGTCTCTGTAGCTCACATGGTAGATTCAGCCTATGTAGTGCAACCCTTTGCATTTGCTTTTTCAGTCTTGACTTTGCAAAAAAGAATGGATGGTGAGCCACCGGAATATGCTTGAACAGCTCTTGCCTTTGGGTTGGAACTTTTCAATGCATCATTATCATTGTAATAATAAGTAAAGCACCACAGAATGACAGAACTCTTCTATTTGCAATAGCAGCAGCAAGCCAGCATCAACTTGGATTCTATTGAACACCACAGAAAAGACACCTGAACATGTGGAAGAAACATTACAACAGGTAACAAAATTTGCAAATCGTTTGCTGCCATAAGGGATTTGGACTTTGTACATTCTATTGATAATCTGCTGATGTGTACCTTCCCTGAACTTCAATTGATGCATGCATGCTGAACATATTTTAATAGTAGTACACATCAGGATGCCAATATTTTTTATTCTACATTTTACATTTGCAGAATGACCCAGCAAGCATCGTGACCACACAAAAGGATGCTAGGCCACCTATTCGCATCACTCGAGCTTCTAATCTTAACCGAAGCCTCTTCCAAAATGTCGCTGTTAATAATGGTTCATCGAACTTCATTCCTCCACAACAATTGAAGAATACTGCTACAACTCGTTCGAAGAAAAGGAGGGACTATCAGGTATGAAATGAAAATGTGACTAATCTTCATCTGTCATTGTTCTTATGTCAAATATAGCATACTGTTCTAAACTACTAAAAAATTATACCAGGTGAAGTAGGGCTACTACATATCGGTAAATGAAATGAAATTAAATAATTCTGCTGGAATCACTTGCTAAACTTGCACTATGATGTACTTAAGTATGTGCTGCTGGAATCACTTGGTAAACGCAACTGAACTAGAGAACTCAGGATTGCTATTTTCAGCTGTAACTCGTATATCTAAACTTGCATTATGATGTACTTAAGTATGTGCTGCTGGACAATACTCACATTAAGGTCCCTCTTTATTGTTCATGTTCTATCAGGATGAAACAATTTGATCAGAGCATACAGAGTCGTGGCGTCGTCAAGTCAGGAAATTCAACATGCCAAAGAAGCACGGACAAATGGAATGGAAGTGATAGTACTTTTGTTATTAGCTACAAACTTTGTAGTTTAAGTATGGAGATTGATATGTAATTCATGCATGAGTGGTGACACTTTTAAATTATTATGTGTTGAATTAATATATGTGTTTTTGATCCAGCCGTGTTCCTAATTTGATTATTAATTTGCAACAACAAATTATAATAAACTATCATATGCTCAATATGTTACCGCAAATTTTACCGTTGCGATAAACCTGTATGCAAAATTGGTATTTCGTTTTGATAGGCTGTTGCAACGCCGCTACTATGTTGCGATTCCACTATATGCCATGAACAATGTTCGTTGCTATAGGATCTATTTGCCACAAAACATATTTCGTCGCAATAACTTTATGGCAATGAAACGCCTTCCGTGGCAATAAAACATATTGCAACGAAACACCTCCCGTAGCAATATCCTGTTGCAACGAAATGGTCTCCGTGGCAATAGGGTCTATTGCCACTAACCATTGGCGTGGCAATAGAACCTATTACCACGCAATATTTTCGTGGCAAATGATACTATTGCCACGACCAAACTTCGTGGCAAAAGAAGCTATTGCCACGGAGTCAGCCGTGGCAATAGCCTATATCGCCACGACATCATTCGTTGCAACAACAAACAATTGCCACAATATATTGCATGGCAATAACCATAGGTATTGCAACGAAATCACAATCCGTTGCACAATCTTTTAAGCACGCAAGTACTTGCCACGCTTGCCAACGGAAGTGATGTGTTGCAATAGGTACATATTGCATCTATTTTTCCCCTATTGCAACGATTTCGCTCCGTTGTCCTAGACCTAAAAACTAGTAGTGAGACTTATATATGGAGGAAATATGTTTATCTATCGATTAATTGTTGGATAACTGTGAAGTCGATTTTAGACCTCTTTAGGGAATCAAGGTATATTACCTTGTTCCATTTTAGTATAATTACAACTAGAATTCAGTGGAATCTATACACTGGTATGTCGTCATGGTCATTAAATTTAAGTTCATGTTGCTTATAAAGTATAAATCAACAAGTATAGACACTAGTATAGCACTTACTCCTGGTTGTAGTGCAAAAGTACGAATTCCTTATTGTGGCGAACCACCAATGCTGTCGTTATGTAATTCTTGATGAAGAATGCATCCTCCTTGATGGTTTGCATGGAGACCAAATGTGGGTCAAGAAAACCTATAGGTGATTTCGTTAATGTGGCTTCACTCACCACGTGTGTGTGTATAGACTACTACAGAAATGGTTATTACAGACATTCAAAACCATCATCACAGAAGGTTTTTGAACCGTCTGAATTTATATGTCTGTGATAACAGGTGATTATCACAAACGGTTTTCAAACCGTCTGTGATAAGTTACAACACAGGTGGTTTTTTCAATAAAACCATCTGTGATATATCAGATTTCAGAGATGGTTCTTAAACATAGTTGTCTGTGATATGTCAAATATTACAGATAGCTAATACTAAAAACCGTTTGTGATGTTATAGATATCATAGATGATTCCTAAACATAGCTGTCTGTGATATCTGACATGTCACAAATGACTAATACTAAGAACCGTATGTGATATAATAGATATCACAGATGGTTCTTAAACATAGCCGTCTATCATATCTAAAATATCACAGACGGCTAATATAAAAAACCGTCTGTGATATATGATATCACAGATGGTTCTTAAACATAGCCGTCTATCATATCTAAAATATCACAGACGGCTAATATAAAAAACTGTCTGTGATATATAATATAAATTATTTCTTGTTTTTTGGCCAGCCTCAAGAAATGTTAGCCATGCCCTTTGAAAACAAGTAAACATATCACATATATGGCACACGACAATCATTATAAAGATCTCACAAATAAATTAAACAACTAAAGGAAGTACAACCAAATGAATTATTTGATTAAGCACAATCAAGTGATTACAATTATATCAAATGTTTGAATATCTACTCATCATCGCTAGCGTGGAACTCTCCATTCCTGTGTATGACCTCCCCCATCAAGAATTCGGAGAGCTGTCCTTGAACTTCGGCGAGTTTGTTAAGATCAAATGTACTTTCGTCGAATTCCACGTGCTGTCGCTAGCATTGTTAAAGTAATTAGCATATATATATATATATATATATATATATATTGATAATCACGAAATATTTATTGGCAAGTTGATAAACCTCTTGATCATTCATCTTAGCATCCATGATTTCCTGCATATGGCGGCAAATATAAAATTCACATTGTTGCCCTATAGCTGCTGGTGGCACTGCAAAAATAGAATTACATACATAGGTATTGTCAGTTCTAGAGACATTATTACGAAGTGTTATATAGCAGGATTGTTGTGTTATAGCAGGTACTGGAAATTGTGTACTGTGTCATAGTGTAGTGTTGGATTCCTTGTGTCTCCCTCCCCGAGCAACGTAAGTGATGAACAAACTACATGATTCCAAAAAGTTAACCTCGGCTATTGCAAACAAAGAAAAGACTACAATAGAGTTATGTATGGAGAAAATGAGTTTACCTGTCAATTGTTTGTTGCACACAGGTGAAGTCGTGGTTGCTCCTAAGTAGGGAATCAAGGTATATTACCTTGCTCCACATTGATACAATCACAATCAAAATCTAGTGAGACCTAGTCATGTGTGTCGTTATAGTGATTAATCCTAATTTTATGTTGCGTATAAAGTACAAATGAAACTTGTATGGCAACTAGTGAAGCACTTACCCTAGTTGAAGGGTGCCAGGATGTACTCCTTGTCAGTGTGAGCAAGCAATCCTGTCGTTATGTATTCTTCGACGAATGATGCGTTTGCGTTGATGGATTGCTCAGAGACCAAGTGTGGATCGAGAAAACCCACTGGTTGTCGCCGTTGCCAGACTCGTTGCATCATGGATCTATACATAAGCAATGAGTTATGACATTTATTAGTATTACGTGAATGTAGATCTTCATTGTACAATACACTTACAATGTCCAACATCATAGAAGTGAGGCATCGAGTTTGTTGAGGTTGAATAGTAAAAATAAGTCTTCAAAGATCACAGCGATGTAGCTCGAGTCATGGAGGAAATGCACCTCTGTGTATCTCATGGTGAATCCACTTTACCGGTTTGACTTCCTATTGGACATCTGCATGTACCAGGTAGGCAATGACCTGCAAGCTAGTCTAAGGCTGGGTAATTGTGACTTGGAGACCAACAACAGTCTGAGCTGGTACTTCCAGGATTCGAGAGGTGGCGTATTCTTCTTGTTAGAAATTTAGGCAACTTATGACATAATTTAATCCATAAATTATCAATTAAAATCATGACAAGAGTTGTGCTAGTATTGTGCATTTTTAGAACACTAAACAGTGCAACTAACTCTATGAACAATACTGTAAAGATCAGGACAAAATGTTATACCCAGAGGCGGGGCCAGTGCCAGAGGCACCGGAGGCGCCGTTCTGCTCAGTTGACATGAGCAGCTGTTCAATGTAGTCGATCTCAGTTGGTGCAGGACGAGGTACGCAGTGCAGTCTCTTGAACGACCTTCTGGAAGTAGTTGTACTTGCCGTGTAATGGAATGCCGCCGGGAATTAGCCGATCACGTCGTGTATAGAAACGAGCAGTCGTGCTTAGCACTTCCCAAAAACCTGATCGCCTGCCTATCCGTGCAGATGTCACAGCTTGACGTGGTTTCGGAGGCCTGCTCTCCCAAACGCCTGTGCGCGCAGGAGCTGGGACGGGGAAAAACTCGGAGGAGCAGCTCAACAGAGAGGAGAAGGTGTGTTTTCTGTATCTCGCTCGAGACTACTGTCGGACGCCCGAGCTTATACTCGTGCGGAGAAGACGAAGAGACAAGCAACGTTACCGGGACAGGGGAGTAATCGTGAGTAACGGACAGTAACTCTCGCACGATTACTACTTGAAACCGACGGAATCAATTCCGGTAACTGCTCACTTAACGCCTTCATCAATCAGCCCAAGCAGCAAAACTATATTGCACCTTAGCATTTAATATGGGCCTTAGGATTTATTTGATTTAATTGAATTAAAATGGACCAAGCCCAAATTAAATCCAACAATCCCCACCAAATTCTAGGGCACATATAAAATACTCTCAATTCTCTGTTATTTGATATACCAGTGTTTCGATGGAGACTGTTAAGTTGAACATCCACTTAGAACAAAGGTTACACTTCTTCACAACTGAACAATGGACTATGCCTTGAATTGACAGTTTTGTGCGAAATAAGTTTCACCTAAGTCATTTACTGATACTAGGCTGCCTAAAGCATCCCCTCTGGTTGGAGCATATAAGTCAAACTCCTTGGCCTTTCATGAGTATCTAGAGATCACCCAAATCTCATAGACTGTGACCAGCAGTCAAACTCATATAGGTGTGTTCATCATAAGATGTTCTGTAGAACAACATCTCTGCTTCAACAAGCCACTCGGATCACATTAAGGTATAAACCAACCTGCCTTACAGAATAGGAGAGAAGTGCATCTCATACAACATGGACCTTGTTAAGGGTCTATCCTCACAGTCTACCACTAGCTTGTTTCACCATCCTACTTCACGGGATCTCCGATCACATAGGACAGGTTACCACTATGATAGACTTCACGTGGGTCTCAAGCCCATCTCACTCGATGCACCATCTATCACATTACGTGACAAACCCTTAGTGAATTGATCTGCCAGATTCTTAGACGTATGGACATAGTCCAACGCTATCACTCCGGAGTTTCTCAATTTCCTGATAGATTTCAACCGCCTCTTTATATGCCTTGTTGACTTCATGTTGTCCTTAGAACTGTTCACTTTGACAATCACCGTCTGATTACCACAGTTCATAGAAATAGCCGGTATAGGTTTTTCAACCATCGGTAAATCCATAAGGAGTTCACGAAGCCATTCAGCCTCAATAGTGGCGGTATCCAATGCTGTGAGTTCTGCTTCCATTGTTGACCTCGTTAAGATGGTCTGCTTGCAAGACTTCCATGAAACAGCGCCACCTCCAAGTGTAAACACATATCCACTTGTGGCATAAATCTCATCAGCATCAGATATCCAATTGGAATCACTATAGCCCTCAAGTACCCTTGGATACCCAGCATAGTGAATCCCATAGCTCATAGTACCTTTTAGATAGCGCATCGCTCTCTCAAGAGCACGCCAGTGATCATCTCCCGAATTTGATACAAACCGGCTTAGTTTGCTCACAGCAAACGAGATGTCAGGTCTCGTTGCGCTAGCTAGATACATAAGCGAGCCAATGATTTGTGAGTATCTTAATTGATCCCTTGCTATTTTTCGATTTTTCCTTAATAGCACACTAGGATCATAAGGCGTTGGAGCAGGTTTGCAATCACTATACCCAAAGCGACTCAACACCTTTTCCACATAGTGGGATTGCAGAAGTGTCACCCCACCATTGCCTTCTCTCAGTAACTTGATATTAAGAATAACATCAGCTACTCCCAAATCCTTCATCTCAAAATTATTGGACAAAAAGTCCTTAATCTCCTTAATCACATTAAGGCTGGTTCCAAAGATCAGTATGTCGTCAACATACAAACACAAGATCACACCTTCACCCCCGCCATAGCGATAGTACACACATTTATCAGCTTCATTCACAACAAAGCCAGCAGACGTTAATGTTCTATCGAACTTCTCATGCCATTGCTTAGGCGCTTGCTTCAGGCCATACAAAGACTTCAATAATTTACACACCATGCCTTCTTGACCATTTGCTACAAATCCATCTAGCTGATCCATATAGATCTCCTCCTCTAACTCCCCATTTAGGAAAGCTGTCTTAACGTCCATCTGATGAACGAGAAGACCATGAGAGGCTGCCAAGGAAAGTAATACTCGAATTGTGGTCAATCGAGCAACAGGTGAATAAGTATCAAAGAAATCTTCGCCTTCTTTCTGGGTGTAACCCTTTGCCACAAGCCTTGCCTTGTACTTTTCAATAGTACCATCAGGCATAAGCTTTTTCTTGAACACCCATTTGCAACCTACAGGTTTGCACCCGTAAGGACGATCAACAACTTCCCAAGTTCCATTAGACATAATAGAATCCATCTCACTCCGTACTGCTTCCTTCCAAAAGTCAGCATCAGGAGAAGAATATGCCTCTTCAATGATTCTTGGAGTGTCATCCACAAGGTACACAATGTAGTCATCACCAAAAGACTTTGCAGTCCTTTGTCTCTTACTCTTTCGAGCGACTACAGTGTCATCCTCCTCAGGATTTTGCACATGGGTTTCCTCAAAGTGTTCTATCGGAATATGTTGCTCATGGGGTATTATAGGTCCATGACTAGACGTGCTAGGTGTTTCTTTCATAGGAAATTCATTCTCAAAAAATGTAGCATCTCTGGACTCCATAATAGTACCAACATGCATGTCGGGTACTTCAGAGTTTATTATTAAAAACCTATATCCCACGCTGTGTATAGCATAACCAACGAAAACACAATCAATAGTTTTAGGTCCAAGTTTGCGCTTTTTGTTGATTGGCACATTCACCTTGGCCAAGCAACCCCAAGTGCGCAAGTAGGTGAGATTCAATCTTTTCTTTTCCTATTCCTCGAATGGTGTAATTTCTTTATTCTTTGTAGGAACTCTATTCAGGACATGACAAGCAGTCAATATAGCCTCACCCCACCATTCCTTAGATAGTCCCGCTGTCTCTAACATGACATTAACCAACTCAGTTAGAGTGCGATTCTTTATTTCGGCAATCCCATTTGATTGTGGTGAGTATGGCGGTGTCCTTTCATGAATAATTCCATGTTCCATGCAGAATTCAGAAAATTCATTTGAAAAATACTCTCCACCGCGATCAGATCTTAACCGTTTAATTTTCCTCTCAAGTTGATTTTCTACTTCAGCTTTATAGATCTTAAAATAATTTAACGCTTCATCTTTTTATTTTAGCAAGTACACGTAGCAAAATCTAGTACAATCATCTATAAGTGTCATGAAATATCTTTTGCCACCTTTAGTCAACTCGCCGTTCATCTCGCACAAATCAGAATGAACTAGTTCTAATGGTGCCAAGTTCCTCGCCTCTGCTGCTGTAACACCCCAGCCAAACAAAGGCCTAGAATGTTACTAAATTAAATAAAATAAACATAATTAACTAAAACTCCTTACCAAATTTCGGCAGAACCTCTTTTGTATAGTTACTATACTGGAGGTTCCCACATGCAAATATGACATAAGTGATAATCCAGTTGAAGTATGATCCAAACATAATCTAATAGACTAATCATCAATGGCAACTAGACATCTGAAAAGTAGATCATGAGTATCCAATTAAACTCCTTTATCACAGTCTACTCCAAACAAGTAGTAATCATAAGAAGAATTCTATGTAGTTCATCCATCTACTAAATAAATTTCCTTTCACTCCATTATGAGTAATTCGTGCAAACGTGCAACTAGTTTAGTCCTTCCTTTCCCCCATGCATGCCGATCTCATAAAGGTACTAAAAAACATCAAACAACAAGGGTGAGTCCAACGACTCAGCAAATATAAATAGTGGCAACAAGAGTAAAAGTGAACATCATTCCTCATGTTCAATCATCAATCACATAAATAAATCATGCTATGCAATATGAACAAAAGAATCCCTTTATCTCTTCTCTTTCGCATTTTACCGGTAATGCGGAGTGTGCATCCGTCAATGCACACCCATGCCTGTACCATCTGGTACAGGGACCAATTGCCCATACTCTGCAAGTATGGGGACCTAAGCCCATGCTCTTCAAGCATGGGGACCTTTAGCCCGTCATCAACATGACGGGGACCTCAAGAATTGCTTGGTCATCACAGGACCAAGACTTCAATAAGCCAACATGATGCATATGTATGAAATCTCAAATTAATACAACATGCATCCGCAT
Organism: Dendrocalamus latiflorus; assembly: GCA_017311315.1. Lineage (NCBI taxonomy): Eukaryota > Viridiplantae > Streptophyta > Magnoliopsida > Poales > Poaceae > Dendrocalamus > Dendrocalamus latiflorus. The sequence goes on from CM029634.1 coordinate 30,424,340, forward strand.
CAACATTGCATATGAATAACATATTCATACTACAAAAGCTCATATTCACAGACTTCATAACTTTCAAACATCCGTGATTAACACATAACTCATAGCATTAGCAACCATGAACATTACCAATCATATCACCATAACAATCATGAACAACTCGAATTCTCATAGAATTTATCAAACTATACCATTCGATAATATCTATTATATCCATACATATACTTGCCTTAACCGCGAGGAAACGGGGGATGAGTAGAAGGCGCGGCCCCTGGAATCCGTCCTCCTCCTGAACAATAATTTTAATAATCGCTAAGGCAACGGTAACGAATCTTTAGATTAAACAAAAACACCCCAAACGATCCCAACATGTTTAGCTTGACTCAAACCCCAAATCCTTTCGGCCACCCTGTCCCCCTCTACAGACAGTCAACTTCAAAAATCCTTATCTAATGGTACAGAAGTCCGAACAGGGCGTTCTCAGATTCTCTGGAAAGATAATTAAATTATCTAACTAAACCTAGTTGGTGAGTCTCCCTGATTAGGCCAACTTCCACCCGCACCATCTAACTTTCTTAGAACATCAATTCTGTAACGAGTTCTCTGGACAGCGCACTAAAACTGTCATAACTTTCACCCCGAGAGTCGGAATCAGGATTTCTTAACCTTTCTGGAAAGCTAAGGAAAATATCTGAAACTTTAATAATATGGAGATCTTCTGGTTCTCTGGATGTCTAATCGCCCAAACCCATCTACCGAAACCTGACAGGAATTTCCCCGATCTACAGGACAGTCCGATTAGAAAAATCATAACTTTCTCTACAGAGGTCGGAATGACGCGTTCTAGCACTTCATGGAAAGCTAAGGACGTCCTATACAAATCTCTAGGAGAAGACCAGACCTGAATTCCCCCGGATATACCCCGAAACAGCCGTCTAACATAATCTGCCCTAGCAGTCCAGAATACCGACATAGCTAGCATAATTAAAATATACATCTACTTCGGGCAAAACAGGGATTACCCGTGATGATTCGCTGAAGAACACGATGAACACCCCACGAGTCCCACCTCTTCTCTTCTTCCTCTCTTTTTCCCTTCTTCTTCCCTTCCTCCGGATTCAATCACCTTGCTGCGATTGATTTCCTTCTCCCGCTCGTCCGGCAGTGAATGGAGGTCTCGATCTCCGGCAATGGAGGAGAGGGGAGGGAGGGAGCTGCTGGGGCGTGCAAAGGGGAGAGGGGGAGGCGCAAGGGGGGAGAGGGGGAGGCGCAAGGGGGAGAGAGGGGGAGGGGCGGCTAGGGTTTGGAGGGGGTGGGCGCCTCTCCCCCCCTTTGGCTGGTTTCCCCTCCTGGGCCTTGGCCCAGGCCTAGGTTGCCTCTGTTTTGCAGAATTCCCCCCCCTAAAATCACTATTAAATCCTTTTCCAAATTTCCCCCTTTTTCCCTGATTAATCTATTGTTTGACAAATCTCTCCCGGGATATTACAGCTGCCTTGTGAGGTTTGCGAGGTTGCTTAGATTGCACACACACATGGCACTTAGAACCTTTGACTAAAGTAAATTTCGGGATTAAATTCAGATTTGCTAGCCGCGTCAAACAGCCAAAATTAACATGACAAAGCTGTGAATGCCAAATATTTGATTCATTCGAATTAGTAACATTGTTTGCAACATTATTACACACATCAGACAAAGATAAGCAGAACAAGCCTCCGCAATCATAACCTTTTCCAACAAATGTCCCATACTTAGAAAGTACACATTTATTCGATTCAAAGACTAATTTAAAACCATCTCTACATAGTAGAGAGCCGCTAACTAGATTCTTTTTGATAGAGGGGACATGCTGCACGTTCTTCAATTGCACGGTCTTTCCCGAAGTGAGCTTCAGAATGACCGTACCAGCACCAAGAACACGCGCATGCGATCCGTTCCCCATCAGCAAGGTTCCAGTCCCGCCAACCTGGTAAGAAGAAAACAAAGAAATATCAGCACACACATGAATATTAGCTCCAGTATCCATCCACCACTCAGGCGAATGACAGACTGAAAGAACAGTAGGTAAAGAATTACCATACCCCGATGTTCCTGCATCAGTCTCGCTAACAACCATGTTTGCAGACTTCTTGTCCTGCTTAAATTTGCGGTCTGGGCACTCACTTGCCCAGTGATCCTCGCTCCCGCAAACAAAGCAGTTCCCTTTGTTCTTCTTCTTCTTCTTAAACCTGGTTGTTTGATTAGTCTTTGGTTTGTTCTTTTGTTTGTTCTTCTTCTTCTTGTTGCGAGAAGCATTGAAGTTTTTCTTCTGCACCAAATTGGCACTAGAAGACTCAACTCGTTTCCCACGAGTGTCTTTTGCCCTCGCCTTCTCCTCAACATCAAGAGACCCAATGAGGTCAGCGACACTGAACTCTTGTCTCTTGTGTTTTAGAGAAGTGGCAAAATCCCTCCAAGAAGGTGGTAACTTGGCGATAATACCGCCAGCCACAAACTTGTCAGGCAACACGCATGGAAAATGCTCGAGTTCCTTTGCCAGTGCCTGTATCTCATGAGCCTGTTCCACTACAGATCGGTTATCAACCATCTTGTAGTCATACAGCTGCTCCATGACGTACAGCTCACTACCAGCATCGAAAATGCCGACCTTTTTCTCAAGTGCTTCCCACATCTCTTTGCCAGACGGTAGTAACATGTAGACGTCTACTATGTTTTCAGTGAGAACGCTAACCACGGCGCCTCGAAACAGGTTATCAGCAACCTTGAACATTTTCTCCTCCTCTGGAGTAAATTGTTCAGGAAGCCCCTGCACGACGTGGTAAACGCTCATAGCCGTCAACCACAGGACCATCTTAGCACGCCACCACTTGTAATTTGAACCATCAAATGTATTCGGCTTAAGAGCAGCAGCAAAACCACTAACCGAAAAGTGCCTAATTTCAGGTTTTTGGAATGTTAGAAATTTAGGCAACTTATGACATAATTTAATCCAGAAATTATCAATTAAAATCATGACAAGAGTTGTGCTAGTACTGTTCATTTTTAGAACACTAAACAGTGCAACTAACTATATGAACAATACTGTAAAGATCAGGAACAAAATGTTATACCCAGAGGCGGGGCCAGTGCCAGAGGCTCCGGAGGCGCCGTTCTGCTCAGTTGACATGAGCAGCTGTTCGATGTAGTCGATCTCAGTTGGTGCAGGATGAGGTACGCAGTGCAGTCTCTTGAACGGCCTTCTGGAAGTAGTTGTACTTGCCGTGTAATGGAATGCCGCCGGGAATTAGCCGATCACGTCGTGTATAGAAATGAGCAGTCGTGCTGAGCACTTCCCAAAAACCTGATCACCCGCCTATCCGTGCAGATGTCACAGCTTGACGTGATTTCAGAGGCCTGCTCTCCCAAACGCCTGTGCGCGCAGGAGCTGGGACGGGGAAAAACTCGGAGGAGCAGCTCAACAGAGAGGAGAAGGTGTGTTTTCTGTATCTCGCTCGAGACTACTGTCGAACGCCCGAGCTTATACTCGTGCGGAGAAGACGAAGAGACAAGCAGCGTTACCAGGACAGGGGAGTAATCGTGAGTAACAGACAGTAACTCTCTCACGATTACTACTTGAAACCGACGGAATCAATTCCGGTAACTGCTCACTTAACGCCTTCATCAATCAGCCCAAGCAGCAAAACTATATTGCACCTTAGCATTTAATATGGGCCTTAGGATTTATTTGATTTAATTGAATTAAAATGGACCAAGCCCAAATTAAATCCAACACTTCTTTGGTTGGGTCTTTAGCGATACATCTTCGATGTCGTCTCCACGGGAGCTGATGCAATAGACTTGTGAAGTGGAGCTTGAGGTGGAGTCATAGAGGATTCTGTTTGACAGGCATGGTCATGTGGAGATCACAACATGGAAGGGTCCAGGGTGATGTCCCTCTTGGGCCATTAGACAAATGTGTAGACGATAACCCCTAGTATCATGATTTCTTTATTTGGGGGTCTCTCCAGTGGGATGGCTCTGAAAACATCATTAATCTTGTCAACGTGGACCTTCACGAAATCGATCACTAGCTAGGCACCGTGCACCAACGTCCCTGACAGGGTTGGATATGCCAAGCCCCGCCCAGTGTTTACAAGAATGGAGCCAACAACCCTAATTCTGAGGATGCACGGAGTGGCCTCCTACATAACGATACACGATGAAAGGTGTCCACCAAGTCTAATATGTAGCATTCTAGAGATGTACATTACCTGGATGTCGTCGATAGGTAAGTGGGCGTCGCTATGTTTAGAAAATGGTGCGGATGCGTAGCTACTCCTACGTTGAGGGGGACTGAGTTCCGCAATAATGGAGGTGGCTTGTGACTGGTTACAAACTTTTCTTAGTTCTTCCCTCAATGCATTTATCTCTCCTCAAATTGAGGTAGCTATGTTCTCAAGTTTTGCATCAAAGTCCCGTTTCATACATTCCTCGTGCTCGGCCTTGGATCTCTTCATACTCCAATATGCATCAGACTTATTTGGGAATCTGTGCCTCCAAGATACGTAAACCACTAGGCCTCACCTAAGACCTGAGTGCTCCTTGTTTCGTAGGGCTGTGGATAGTATATCCCTCTCACTGACTAGTTTGAAGGAGCCTTCGGAAGATTAGGTAGTCAATGTTTGCTGCAAGAGGCATTCATGTTATTTTAGACCCCATGAAGTTATGGACCTATTAAAAATTAGGTAGTTTAACATATCTTACTAGATATTGGGACTCTTTCTCGTCTGTGGGGTTTTTGAAGGAGCCGACGCCTGACCTCGCTCTTAACCAGTTTCAGACACACTCGTTTGTGATCCTAGCAAATGGTGGGAAGGCCTCTGATCGGATTGTGACCTCATCCTCCATCCTCTATTGCGGGATTTTACCCGCGTACCCAGCAGTGCCGAGTCTGTGGGGATGAGTGTTTTGTCCCTAGGGAGCTTTGTGCACCACATTTGCTTGTTAAAATTTGGTCGCCGTCTTCATCCTCACAAAGGCCTTCCATATTTTCGGTGACACGAAAGGATATCTCGTGACAAGCGTGCTCTTGAAGGTCTTGCATGCTTTTCCTATAGTGAGGAGCGTCTACCATCGCACGAGTCCCTAGACTTCTGTTGGGATCTTGAATTGTTTGAATTTTTTGTCCACAACACACTTTTCTCGTTTTTTGTCAAACCTTTCTAGTTTTGCTTTGGTGATGAGGATCTGTTGCCTTCTAATTATTCCACAGTTAGTTTGAAATATTGTCACTGCTTTCTTCGGTTGCAAAGGGACCCCATCTGGAGAGACTACCATGATGGCCATTCGGCCCTCTAGCCTTTTCGATACTCCTCTGCCATGCCTAGTTACCCTGGTCTTTGGAGCGTCAGTCCCATTCAGCGACGTCGATGACGATAATGATGACGTTATCTATTTTACAAGAAAAAACTAATTATAGTGAGTTGTGAGCGTAAACATGGCACATGGTTGATCTTACAAGAAATTAGAACATTCGGCAATGTATGTTATTGTTACAAGATCTATTTGTAATACTAACATCCCAAATCACACAGCGTAGTGTCTCAGTTGTGAGGGGACATGCATTTCTCAACAACTACAAGACAAACATTAAAGCACCGTACATTAAAGCACAGGTGTATAGTGTTGTAATGTTCCTTTTGTACAACCACTACTCCAACTCCTAGTGTTTCATGTCCTTTTTTTACTTGAGCCAGCAACCCACCCATAGAAGTAAGGAGAGGAGAGTCAGAGGAGGGGACATGTATTTCTCAATAACTAAAAGATGAATAATAAAGCACCATACACATGGGCTTGAAAGGGCTGAAGCAAATTAATTTGTTTCAACCCCTTTGAAGCTTATGTGTATAGTGGTGTAATGTTCCTCTTGTACAACTACTACTTCGACTCCTAGTGTTTCATGCCTTTTTTTACTTGAACCAGCAGCTTACCCATAGAAGTAAGGAGAGGAGAGTCAAAGGTGGGGATATGTATTTCTCAACAACTACAAGATGAATATTAAATCATTGTACACTTGTGCTTGAAAAGGTATAAAGCAAATTCATGCCCCTTGAAACCCAAGTGTATAGTGTTGTAATGTTCCTCTTATACAACTACTACTCTGACTTACAATGTTTTATGCCCTTTTTTACTTGAACTAGCAGCCCACCCATAGAAGTAAAAAAAAGTCAGAGGAGAGGAGACAAGAATGTAGTGGAGGCCAAAGGAGAGCGTGGACCACTAGACACCTAGAAGGCCGACTGTGAGGACGACATGAAGGTGACATTTTTAGCAATGACAAAGGACCACCATCCATGTCTTCATCCGCGTGAGGACCACACCAAGATTACCACCAACAACCTTACCACTTCTAGCTCGACACAAGTAGGTCCACCTTCCCTCCTACATCCATTTCCCCCATTCCTTTTTGGATTCCACATAAACAAGACACTAACAGATATGCACGGATGCAACACACAAGAGGTAAAAAGTGGGATTTAGGATCTATACCTTCGATAGGAGAGGCAATGAGGGAGGAGAGAACTCATGAACACACATTAATAGATATGGATGAATCTATAACATATACCTTCGGGAGGAGAGGTGATAGCTAGAGAGGAGAGGTGGCGTCAGGAGGAGGGGCGACGGGGCCACCATGCCATGTGTGGATGGAGAGGATGGAGATGTTGGGTTATCCGGTGGCAGCGGCGGCTATGGGGGGACAAGGAGACGGAGGAGTGCGTGCATGAGTGGGGAGTAAGAGCACAAAACCTAGCAATGGCTGTATTTATAGAAAAACTAACACAGACGGTTCTATTGAATAACTTTCTATGGTATTAATATCACAGACAGTTCCATTATCTAACCGTTTATGATGTGTAGAATCATCTGTGATGTTTATACTATCACAGATGGTTCTATAATTAAACCATTACAATAGAATAATTCTTTAATTACATACCGAGTTTATTAATTACATTAGAATAATTTTCAAATAGGTGTTCATCGTGTGGGATCATTCTACTTGGCTATTTTCCTTTTAAATAAAGCTCTTCATAATGATTGACATGCATATAGCTTGCTTCATCCCTTTATTCTTCCTCAAGTATGATGTCGTCTTCAAATGGAGGTAACTCGTCAAATTAATTGTATTCTTCCTTATCCACGACATTCTCATATCTGACAATCCTTCTTTTTCCATGAAGAACTACGTGGAGCTTCTTATTTGCTGGGTGGTTACATAAAAAACTTGAACAACTTGCCTCACAAGTACGAATGATTCATCTTTGTATCTTATATGTTCGAGGTCCACAGTAGTGATGCCGTACTTATCGACATGCCATACTTATCGACCTTTACAATACGTGGGAGTTGGACCCAACAGCATCGAAAGAGAGGGATCTTGAAAATTATATAGTCGAGCTCTCAAATATCTTTTACAAGTCCATAGTAGGAGCTTGGGGCAACGGTACTAAACTTCTCATGAAATGCATCTATGCGGATATCTGAGTTCTGCACTATACTCTTTCTATCCTGATCTGTTGTATAAAATGTGTACCCATTAATGTCATATCTTTGCCATGTTACAATTATAAATTTTGGCCCTCTTGCCAACCATTGCAATGTTTTACTTGATGACCTCCCAGTGAATCACACCGTTATAACCATCCGTTGAATCAATGGTTATGTTGTCTCGTGGTCCAATCCTTCGATCGGCTTGGATTCTCTTGGCATAGCATACCCTTGTGCTCTTCAATATACGGGAACACTTCAGTCATGTGTTGTAAGACCATAACATAGGCTTGAGTGTACGCGTCTAGATGAGGAGTTATTACTTTCCTTCTAATGGTCCCAATACCCTCTAGCCTCCCCTCGTGATGAGATGGAGGTACACCTATTGGTTCGACCTAAGCCATGTAATCCATGCAGAACTCAATGACCTGTTCGGTTGCATAACCTTCGATGATGCTACCCTCCGGTCGAGATCGATTGCGTACATAGGACTTGAGAAACACGGGGCCGCATATCTTTATCTCTTTCACAAGGTGGACAATGAGATGGACCATGATATTGAAAAATGATGGAGGAAAATACATCTCAAGATGACATAGAGTCGTCACCACCTCGGCCTGCAGAGCATCTAGTCCATCGGGATTTATGACCTTATGAGCAATTGCGTTAATAAAATAACACAACCTCATGATTGACACTCGAACTTACAAAATACATCTAATTGTAACAGGAAGCAATCGTATCATTAGCACATGACAGTTATGAGACTTCATACCAATTAATTTCAAATCTTCTATAAAAACAAGTTTCTTTATGCTAGCGGAGTGACCGGACGAAACTTTTACACCATGCAAGCACTGCATAGTTCAGTTCTCTTGGACTTAGACAAAGTGTAGCATGCTGGGGAAAGGTACATGCGGCCTTTATCGGTGCTAACTCAATTCTGATATTCATAGTGACCAAGTCACTTCGTGCGTTGACACCATTCTTTGTTTTGTCACGAATGTTCAGTAAGAGACCAATCAATCTATCACATATATTCTTCTCTATATGCATGATATTGATTCATAGAAGGTTCTCATTAATAACCATATGTGATAATTCACAGATGGTTCTTAATATGAACCGTCTGTGATAATAGGATATTTCACAGATGGTTATTATTATAAACTGTCTGTGATAATTATTTATCACAGATGGTTATTATTACAAATCTGCAAATAAATATCATAGACGGTTCTAAAGTAGAACCGTCTATGACAAATACGGTTCTAAAATCTAAATTCATTCTCATATATATAATGCAAATTCAGTAATAACTCAGGAGTAAGTATGTATTACTTAGTTGATTTTTACTAGGCATTAATGCCGTCATGTCGTTATACTGAGAACATTTACATATGTCAAAGAGAGCAAATACAAATTCAACTGCTTCATTTTACATATATACAGTGCCCAATTAGCGTGGTCAATCGTTTCTTACAAAAGATAACAAAAAATTAAAAACCTAACTACTTCGATGTTTTTTCTAGTGTCGGAGGTAGCATGCAATCTCTGTCTTCAAAACTTTGTAGGCGACATGGTCAGCATCGGATAGTTCGAGATCATTAGCGAACGAAACCAGATTTGTATCCACCCGCTGATGTGCTCATTCAAGTGTCTCCCGAACACCCTCTGACTAAACAATCAAGTTGAAATGAGCCCATAGGCGCTCTTCATTTTCTTAAGGGGACTTGACAAGGTTGGCTCGGTCTCCTGCCACCTCGACTAAGCACTCCAAGCGACAGCAAACCTCTTTGAGACATGTAACGTCATTGTGGAGTACCATGTCGATGGCGAGGTTAGCTTGCTGAAAGAGGGAGACCAACTGAAAGACACAGTGGAGGAGGATGTCAAGACATTGGAAGGTGACTTTCAACTACTTTGGCAAATCCTTGGGCATAGGAGGGAGGACACTGTTGGCACAGTGTCCTTCCGCAGCCTCCGCCAGTGTACGGCCGACAATGTGCTCATCCAGGATAGCCAGGTTGGCCATCAATGTCGGCAACAAGGGAGAATTGGGAGCCATTTATTTGTGCTTGAGAGACAAGAAAGACAAGGAAGATAGCCGATGAGGTGCTCGTACAGGATTAATCTCTGGTGGTGGACGATCATTTTTATACAACAAGGAATACATCCGGCTTGTGTGATAAAGAGATGCATCTGGGAGCCAAAACAATCGAAGGCACGCATTAGGAGAGGAAGCATATCATAGACGGTTCCAACCACAAGTCATCTGTGATACACAACTTGAAGTGCTACGGGTAGGCTACACTAGCGCAAATTAAAATTTCTACCCGTAAACCAAGATCACTGCAGTTATAGATCACGGTCTTACCACTAGACGCGCAGGTGCGGAATGATGCAGCACGTCGGGGCAAAGTAGTCGTACTAAGTTGATGCAGCACGTCGGAGCAGAGTAGTCGTACTACTTCCTCGTCCACGTCGCGGCGTCCCACGTACAACTCCTCTATTGCGGTTTGTCCAAACGCTACAGATGCAGCGCCGCCAAAAGTATCCACACGTACGGGAGGAAGCGACGCACGCTGGATTACTAGATCCGCGCGAGCGACCAGGGCATGGGAGGGGTGGCGGCCAGGGTTTGAGGATGTCACGAAAACTTCTCCCCCCAACCCTGTGCGCCCTTGCCCTCCTTTTATAGACGTCCTTACAATGGGCTTCTACGAATAGAGGCCCATTAGGACTCAATATCCAGTCTAACTCGGATCCAATCCGAATTAGGCTTCAGCCCTTAAGTGTGTGACCCTATAGGTTCACGTATGTTTAGACATGACGCGAGTATACCTACTCGGTCAATAGTTGGTAGCGGCCTCTAGCAAGACGTGCCAACTCCTAAACGCACATAAAGATCATATCGGACGAACCATCACAACGTTATGTACATGCCAATCCTTTTGTCTCACGATATTCGGTCGAGCTCCAAGCTGACCAGTCTTTCTCGATCCTGTGATTCGAAATCCCTTACTAGGTTAACTCTTAACCTTAAGTAGCATGGCCATGCATTTCTGGATCCGATCACTCGAGGGGCCCAGAGATATCTCTCTTAGGTAGAGAGGGGCAAATCCCATCTCGACTGACCATGCCTCGCAGCATGCTTCATGACAAACCCGAAAGCTATCTTTATAACTACCCAGTTACGGAGTAGCGTTTGATAGCCCCTAAGTAGGTCGATTCACATCTCAAGTACATGCGACAATCTCAGGTCTAAGGACAAGGCGTACACATTGTGTAGAGAGAATCATAAGTATAATAGCTATGTCTCATGTTGGGTCGGTCCAACCCCATGTTCTAAACATGTGTCCACATTATTGGTTTGACATCTCCATGTCTATGACCTGTGAAACATGGTCATCAACCGATACATGTGCTAATCCATCATTCACGTGTGTCCTCACATGAACTCCGACTAGGGACAACTTTAGAATAACCATATAAGTAAAGAGTTTCACAAACAAGTCACATACTTGTTAATCAACACAAAAGCAATATTCAAGGAACATTTATTAAATCATGGATACAACGAAATATCATCATCTCTATGATTGCCTCTAGGGCATATTTCCAACACAACTACCATAGACAGTTTATATTAATGACCGTTTGTGAACTATTACATATGGTTCTAATTAAAACCGTCTATGATATCTGCAATTATCACATATGGTTTATATTTATAACCGTTTGTGAAATATCATAGACGGTTATTAGCAAGAACCGTCTGTGATAGTAGGGTATCACAAACGGTACACGGGTCACACTTGTAAAACCATATGTGATAATTATAACACAGACAGTTTGAGAAAACCATCTGTGATGAGACATCCAGTATAGCCCTTTTTGTAGTAGTGATACACACACACACACATTCTACACCTGGGTGTAGTTACTCCCATCCATGATATACCACCTAAATGAACTTAAACTCTTTTATCATATTAGGTATACTCATGTACTAATTCTACGATACTTCAATGCTAACCGTGTGAAAAAAATTGAAAGGGGGCACATAGTTTTAGGCATATTTTGCTAATACCTTCATATTCGTACATAAAAAATGAGTACATTAAAAATTGTACATACCACCTTAAAAAAGTATACACACCACCTAGATAGTCTTATATACTTATGTACTACATGTACGTACTCTCCGTTGCACGAGATATATACTTCCTACTTTGCATGATACAACTATATATGTAATAACTTCACAATATGGCAGTAACTTCATGAATTACGGATGATAACTTGATATACATACGATAGTAACTTTACCTAATCAACAAACGCTATTAATTGAGCATGGGGTGGGATGGTGGAGCAGTTGGCTGGTTGGGTTAGTTAGGGGCACGCGCTTATTTTGCGCATAGGCACTGATTAGTAAATATATATATATACACAAAAGTAAGGAATTATATATGATATTTATCGGTATTACATGTGAGAGACCATGTGGAGGTATCCCCATGTTTGTGATGAGTAATTGACGGTTGTGTTAGAGAGTTTGAGTTTATTTTGGGTATTCTAGGTTTGAGTACCTTTCAATAATGCTATTATTGATTATGCTGTTTCGTGCGGTGCTATGTGACGGTTTGCTTGTCTGTGTGACTGCAGGACTTCAGAGCTAGGTCATGGTGAGGCGAGGAGGATCGGGACTAGGCACAGGAGGTGTTGAGGTCCAGACGGTCGGTGATGCCGAAGATGATCGAGGCTGCTGAGGTGGTTGCGAGTTGGGAGACGAGGAACCAGAGCTGGAGCTACCGGTGATGGACACGACGGGCAACGACGAGCGGACCAGGACTAGGCTCAGGGAGGAGCTGAGGTCCAGACGGTCAGGATGCCGGGTGTGGTCGTGTGCAGCGGAGCGGAGCGGGACTAGACTCAAGGAGGAGTCGAGGTCCAGACGGTCAAGGTGCCGGTTGCGGGAAGCTTCCGGGAAGCTGCTTGAGGGGCAATTTAGAGAATTGACTCAAGTGGCTGGTTTTCCCTCCAAAATTGAGTGCTTTGACTTTTGCCTCATATGTGGGAGAGGTTGGAAGTGAGGTTTGGCCTGCACTTCTTGAATTTCTCCTTTGAGGAAGTGAGCACCTCTATTTAGTGGAGGGGAGTTGGCTGTATGCAAGGTAGGGAGCTCAAGATAGTGTTGTGGTCTAGGTGTGTACCTTGAGGGCTTGAGTTCCTGCATGAGTTCTTCTCCAGTGAGAAGCATGTAGTGAGAGGAGTGATTTTTCTTCCCAACTACGTATGGGGACGTAGTGTTGGATGTAGAACACGTCATGTAATCATTTATCTCTTTGAATCAATTTGAGGAGTTCTCAATTTGAGCCATTTTTGATTTCCTGCTGTTCTTTGAGCTTTAAGTGTTTTCATTGATTCTTTGCGCAAGAGATTGCTAAATGGATTGCTTTGATCTGGGAGATACTCCAAAGCCCCTTGACTAGCACATTTCTAAAAGCATCCATTTATTTCGTCCCAAGAAATTCATTTGAGCTCTTCCTCTGTTTTTCACTGTTCTAGGGTTTGGAGACAGAGCATGGCTATTGCTCTTTGTTTCCCATCAAGAGATGACTCTATAGTTGTCCCTTCATATTATGAGGCCATCTCCAGTTGAGATTATCAAGTTCATGAGCAAAGGACTTGAGAATGATGAGTTAATTGAAAACCAGCTTCATTCTCAATTCATTTTCAGATTTGTGCTCAAATCTCAATTCCTTGCTCTCTTGATGGATTCTCTTGATTCTAAGGTTAATCTGTTGTTTAGTTTAAAGTCTTGCCCAATTGACTGAAAGAGAGCAGCAAGATTGGGTCAATTTATCGCTTTTCAGTGAGTGAAAGTATTTGCTGTTTTTTAGTCATTCGTTCTCTAATTTCTTCCCCTGCCTGAACCAGGGCCGGTCAGACCGGACCCCCCCATGGTGGTCAGACCGGTTGAACCATGGCGGTCTGACCGTCAACCCTAGTGGTCAGACCAGCCTGGCACCGGCGGTCAGACTGGCCTGGCACCGGCGGTCAGACCGCCCGGAGTGTTGCGGTCAGACCGCCCCACTGCTGCTTTCTGTTATGATTTGTGTTCGTTTGCTCTTTCAGTTTGCCGATCTCTCTCTAGTTGCCAGTGAACTTGAGCATGCCTTCTTCATAGCTCTGTAGCTATCGGAGAAGAGTGTCCTTTTTAGTGGATACTTGAGGGGCGAATTCTAAAGGGCACCATTCACCCCCCCTCTGTTGCCATTTCCGATCCTACAACATGAACGTAGGCTGTGACTGTATACTTACACTGTACAACATCGAATGAGTGAGGTGTTGAGGTTGAAGAGAAAGAACAAATCCTTGAACGTCACCGTGAAACACAGTCTTGAATCTCATACTAAAGATGATGCGGCCTGAACTTGATGTTGACACCCGAGTGCTGTTATCCATCTAGCTTGTTGGATCTACAATCACTCATCACAAATATAATCCAATTAGGAACAAATTACTAACCATAGATATTCAAGAACAAATAGATCTACAATTACTCTTTCCAAATCCGCAGTCTCTTTTCACCAAATAGCCTCAAAGCCCTATCTCCTCAAAGTAGTAGCCTGTGATAACAAATCTAGAATTTAAGACAGATTTGTGAGGGTTGGGTTTGCAATTAATAAGTGAAATTATCACAGATAGTTTTTAATAAAAACTATCTATGATAACTTAATTATCACAAACGGTTTTTAACATAAACTGTCTATGAAGTATCACATACAGTTTTAAAGAAAAATCGTTTGTGATATTTAGTAATATCACAGAAGTTCCTTTTAACAATCATCTGTGATACTTCAACAGACGGTATTCAACATGAACTGTCTTTAATATTACCTCTTCATAGAAGGTTTTTAGCGCTGATAGCAACACAGATGGTCTCCAAACCAAAACCATCTGTGATAGTTTTGGTCAATCGTTTGTGATGAGGTGTACAGTATTAGCCTTTTTGTAGTAGTGTACAATTCAAATTTCAGTTCAAACTTGTTTGAACTGGTTAGTAAACTAGTTAAACTTGATATTAAAAGAATTCTAAAATTTTTTACACACAATACATAGGGGAAACACCTATTTTAGATCATGATGCCTAGGTGCAAATGGCATCCTATATAATATATATATATATATAGTATAAATAACAGGGGCACCATGGTGTCTGGGCACCAAACCTCTCTGCCTTTGGATTGATTTTAGATGTGTGCTAGTGTGATTGAGACTTTCCATCCATGATTAAGACTTTCCATCTATGATTGATTTACCATGCATGATATATTATATACCATTACACTAGCACGTATCTAAAAGCAATCCAAAGGCAGGGAGGCTTGGTGCCCAGACACCATGGTGCCCCATTTCAGCGTCCTATATATATATATATATATATATAGGACGCTGAAATGGGGCACCATGGTGTCTGGGCACCAAGCCTCCCTGCCTTTGGATTGCTTTTAGATACGTGCTAGTGTGATTGAGACTTTCCATCCATGATTAAGACTTTCCTTCCATGATTGATTTAGCATGCCTAATATATTACATACCATACATACCATTGCTCTAGCACGTATCTAAAAGCAATATAACGGCAGGGAACCTAGGTGTCTGGGCACCTAGGTGTCCCAATTATATTTATATATATATATATATATATATATATATATATATATATATATATATATATATATATATATATATATATATATATATATATATATAACACCCCAGCCAAATAATGACCTGGAATGCTACTAAACTAACAACATATTAAGGAAGAACCTATATTCACCTTACAAAATTTCGGCAGAACCTCCTTTGTTTAATGAGTAAATCAAAGGTTCCAACATGCATAGACAGATGATCTGAATAATAGTAAGCAATAAATATCCAATTCTAAACAACTGAATTATGTTTGCCATCACAATCGTAACCACAATACTTAAATAAAGAACGTAAGCAATGTAAAAGTTCTAAACCTTTATTACATTCTAAACATGGTGATCTTTAATCAGTTACCACTTAAGCTATTCAACAAATAATGTTTAAGGTTCTTTATTTCTTCCAAGGTGAATGGACCGTGCAAGTACAACAAAGCTAATCCATCTTTATCCCCATGCATGCCGGTCTCATGAAGGTACCTAAAAAAACATCCAACAACAAGGGTGAGTCCAAAGACTCAGCAAGTATAATAAATGGTAACAACAGCATATAAGTATGAAACCCATCAATTGCACTTCACAAATCCATTCACCAAATACATTACATACACATGATATGCAACATGCTCAATATGCTCAAGGTGCTCTTTGTCTTTATCTTTGTCTTTTTGCATTTTACCGGTAATGCAAAGTGCGCATCCGTCGATGCACACCTATGCCTATGCCATCTGGCACAGGGACCATTGCCCATACTCTGCAAGTATGGGGACCTAAGCCCATGCTCTTCAAGCATGGGGACCTTTAGCCCGTCATAAACATGACGGGGATCTCAAGAATTGCTTGCTCGTCACAGGACCAAGACTTCAATAAGCCAACATGATGCATATGTATGAAATCTCAAATTAATACAACATGCATCCGCATCAACATTGCATATGAATAACATATTCATACTATAAAAGCTCATATTCATAGACTTCATAACTTTCAAACATCCGTGATTAACACATAACTCATAGCATTAGCAACCATGAACATTACCAATCATATCCCCATAACAATCATGAACAACTCCAATTCTCATAGAATTTATCAAACTATACCATTCGTTAATATCTATTATATCCATAAATATACTTGCCTTAACCACGAGAAAACGGGGAATGAGCAGAAGGTGCGGCTCCTGGAATCCGTCCTCCTCCTGAATAATAATTATAATAATTGCTAAGGCAACAGTAACGAGTCTTTATATTAAACAAAAACACCCCCAAACTAATCCAACATGTTTAACTTACTCAAAACCCCAAAACTTTTCGGACACCCTGTCCGCCTCTACAGACAGTCAGCTTCAAAAATTCTTATCTAATGGTACAGAAGTCCGAACAGGGCGTTCTCAGATTTTCTGGAAAGATAATTAAATTATCTAACTAAATATAGTTGGTGAGTCTCCCTGATTCGGCCAACTTCTACCCGCACCATCTAACTTTCTAGAACATCAATTCCGTAACGAGTTCTCTGGACAGCGCACTAAAATTGTCATAACTTTCACCCCGAGAGTCAGAATCCGGATTTCTTGATCTTTCTGGAAATATAAAAAAAAATCTGAAACTTTCATAATATGGAGATCCTCTGATTCTCCTGATTTCTAATCTCCCAAACCCATCTACCGAAACCTGACAGGAATTTCCCCGATCTACAGGACAGTCCGACTAGAAAAATCATAACTTTTTCTACAGAGGTCTGAATGACGCGTTCTAGCACTTCATGGAAAGCTAAAGATGTCCTATACAAATCTCTAGGAGAATACCAGACCTGAATCCCCACAGATCTATATCAAAAAGACCGTCTAACAGAGGCTGTCCTGAGCAGATCCGAAAACCGACATTGATAACGCAATTAGAATTTACATCTACTAGGGGAAGAACATGGATTACCCTTGACGAACACTGAAGAATACCATGAACACCCCACGAATCTCTCCTCTCCTTCTTTTCCTCTTTGCCCCTTCTTCTTCCCTTCCTCCGAGTCCAATCGCCTAGCTGCGATTATTCCTTTCCCCCGATCATTCGGCATCAATTGGAGGTCTTGATCACCGGCAATGGAGGAGAGGGGAGGAGGAGGCGCTGCTGGACAGCGCAAGGCAGAGGGGAGGGGCGCACAAGGGGAGGAGAGGGGGAGGCGCAAGGGGGGAGAGGGGGAGGGGCGGCTAGGGTTGGAGGGGGGAAGGTGGCGCCCCCCTTTGCTGGCCGAAATCCCCACCTGGGCCAAGGCCCAGGCCCAGGTTGCCAGGGAAAATCAGAAAAACCCCCTCTAAACTTGATATTTTATTCTTCCCTTTAAGGTCCTTTACTCCGATTAAACGATTAACGGTCGAAACTCTTCCGGGATATTACATTCTACCCCCCTTAAACAGAATTCGACCCCGAATTCTACCCACGCTTACGCCAAGAAATATAATCACAGTTAAATCTTACTAACATTGCCACGTACCTGCTGTGAATAACTCCGGATATTGCTCGCGCATGCGAGACTCCAATTCCCAAGTGGCCTCTCTCTCGGTCTGCTGCGACAAAAACACCTTGACGTACTGACGCGTTACGCCTTACTACATTGTCCCATCCTTTCAAGAGTCACTCGACGGACACGTCTTGAAGGCACGGTATTACCCGTGGGTCAACGGCTCAAACGAAACTTCATGCTCCAGATTCCTCCAGTACTCCCTCGACACTAGGTCATACAAAACGATCTGAGCGCTACGCTAGGACTCAAGACGGTTCTAGCAATACGCTCTCTACCAAGTCTCTCCAACTTTCAGAAACCACCATTATACCTTGGGCCAACATTCCCTTGGGTACTAAACCACACAACCTACCCAAACACACAAAACTCTTGATCCTTGTATCAATCGATCTCTTCACTTTAACAATGAGCACCTCTTTTAACCAGGGACGCACAACAGTTCCCGACTGAAAACAAAAGAGTCTTAATGCAACCAACTCAAAACCATCTTCCCTTCAGAAGAAACCAATCCAAAGACAAAGACTCAACATGAAAACTTTTCCAACTTTCAAGTAGACAGTTTAGAAATAAATGCCACATAAGCCAAAAACGAAACCCCTCGAATAACCAGATTAACTTTTTTTTCTTAACTGGAAAGAACCAGACAAACCGACAAGAACCCACTCAATATGTAATAAGCATCCATCATAAACACAAAGCTCAAATAAAAACTAAGAGAATATCTCACTGAGCAAGATCACGCTCTTTTCCACCATCTTTCTTTTAAGAATTTAACTTTCTCTTAAACTATAGGATCCCAAATCGTCGCATAACATTCTAACTCGTTTCTCTTAAATTAGCAACCTCATGGCCATGCTCAAGCTGAACACAAATTCCACACCTATGAAAAGAGACTCTTTCAATCCACAATAACATACCCTGATCAACTTCTCTAGCAGAGGAATTACTTTGATAAATAATTCCCAACACACCACGATATAGCTTACAGCCACATTCACATCACCTAAATCTGTTAAGGATGATCAACTTTAAATTCACCACCTTCATGCTCATTTACTGCTTCCCAAGGATTCTATCAAACATCACCATAACTCTTGGAATCTAATCATGGAAAACCAAGATGCTAGCATAAAAAAATGCAAAGCCCACATTTCAACCTTTAAGACTCTTACAATGAATTTCTGGTATACTTGATAGGTAACCCTCAGATTTAAAGACTAAAATTTTCACACAACTCAACCATAACCTTGGTCGCTCAGGTCAACACTTCTCACCAATCAAGTAACCGCCCAAGGCGATTCATTTCACCAATCTTAGACCTTCTCTAACCCACACCAATCAAATTTAGCTACGCGACCACAAAGTAGCCATTTCTAACTGATTGACCAAGTTATCCTTAGAGATAATCTATCTCACAAAGGGTTACTCACTGAGGCCGAGTCATCCTTAACAATAACTCAACCATCCTTGCTATCCCATTAATTAACACGACTATTAGATTCCTCTATACTACTACTCTCATCAAACTACACCATCAAAAATCTTCTACACAATCTTACCGAGTACCCAAAATGCGATACTCTAAGAAACTAATCAAGATTTCCATACTTGCTAATTCTAATATTCTATCAGGATGAACACAAGATCTTGGACCACATCTCGCTATAGGTCCTACTAGTTGCGACAACGAAACCTATTAACTCCAAAGACAAACATTCTATTTAAATCAAACCCTTTCCAAGGATTATTCTAATAAATCGATTTATTGCGCCATGCATCTCAAACATCTTGACACCTGAAGCCTCACAGAATCATCTACTCGACCACCACTATCCAGTTGCCAACATTCATCTTTAAAGGCTTTGCAACATGAATCAGTTAATCCTTTCTCAGAAGAAGAGGCCAATAAGAATAATAATAATAATTTCAGCACTCAGATAAACGTTTACCAATCACGGTAAACACCAGACCAAGAGGAACAGTCAATTGGCAATGAACTCGAAAAAAACATAAGGGGAGTCCACAATTGAAGGTACATTCCCCCAAGAAGAGGATATCAAATCGCAAGATACGAAACTTGGCTTCAGACCTCAACTACTCCTAATGCACTCTTTCCGTTAACATAGAAAACAATTCTTTGACTACAACAACACTTGGTCAGCTCGAACAAGACAAGTTCTTAAGACCAAACCACAAGAACCACTTAAGAACCAATAAGATCTTTCACACTTCACTTTGCTCAGAACAGTTCAACTACCAAATAAATCATGAGATCCAAATGATCTCCGCCGCAAAACTCGGAACATTTTTTATTTACGAAATATCACGAAAGGCAATCAAATTAATCTCCTCTTAAAGGAATCAACATCACTCTAGCAACCATAACTGCTAGTCTTTCTAACATCACATCATGCACTCCTGGCATGAACCAACATAACTCACTATCCCATCATTAACCTTCCCAGGGAAACACAATAACCTATTTCATATATTTTTTTCTATAAGGTTGCAATACTCAACCTGGTCAAGAGGATAACTAATGCACAAACCCCACTATCGAAGTAAACCGTCTTTTAACTAAGGCATGCTGCCCAGGTCATCCTCACAACCCACCTATTTAGATCACTCTTAAATTCCAATCATTAACCTATTAGCAATTCTCAACATCAATTTAGTGCACACCAATTCCAATCTAATGGTTATCGTAAACAGTTGATGATTATACCGTCATGGAAAGGATTTATGGTCATTTCTCTATTTGCGTTCCAACTAGCAACCATAATACCATCAAGAAACCAAAAACATCCTTATCTCTTCCTTCCTACACAGTTAAATTAATCTATTGAGATCAAGTAATCCAACCAGTTTAGTAAACTAAACAATTTTAAGGATCAACCTTCTCATCAAAGACATACTATTATCCTACCGCTCCACCATCAGGTAACATAAATCACCAATTACATTCCATCAGTTCATCTCTTAGTGATGCTCAAAACCATACTTCGATACGTAATAAATGCACCTAGCAATTACATATGATCAGTACTTATCCATAAAAGGTAACTCCAAGATTAATATCCACTATGACAATATTCTAACATCTTCTGGACTTATCCATCCCAAAGGGTTAGATTAATCCGTTGAGACCCGCATGTCCACTCTATCCGAGAAGCTTATCAAAATATATCACCTATAGTGATCAAACCAGTTTCGTCAACGTTCCCTACTTGTTATTAACTCTGTTGATTCCACCTAAATATAGTCATACTCCCAGTCACAGCTCATCAAGAACTACTAGAGAACATCCTCAACTTATTCAACTTTCCTTTCAAGGATCTTAGCTAAGATCAATCATGCACACACTGCAACCCAATCTTGATAATCCATATCATATTCATTAAGTGCTTTGATTATAACCTCTCATCTTATCATGACAACCCATCGCCAAAGGGTTTAACATCTTCTTTCATAAAAGAGATCCATTAAGCTTCAACACTCAAAATACCCAAGAAAGATACAATGAGTAAAAGCCTCCACGAACTAAAGGACTTGCAGAAGAAAACTTTCATTAACCCAAAAACATCAAGCGAATAAATGGATCAAGATTTCCCATGAGGAAGACAAAACTCCAATATAAAGGTCAAACTTGACCACCAACCAAGTTCACCAATCGTAAGAATAACTCATCGGCTGGGAAAATAATGATTGCTTTACAGGACAAATTCAGCCCAATCAAAACACACTATCCTTTCTCAAAGCAACCGATCAACCGTAATGAACTAATAACCCAAGAGAAACTCATCGAGCCCAACTGGACTAGAGTTGACCAAATTCAAAGTCAAAGAAGAGGACAACTCTTCTAGAGATACTCACTATCAACACATATTCTAAGATATCCGAGGTAACCACCTTCATACTCTCATACCGCTAACGGTGGTGTAACCTGGTACAGCCCAGGGCCACAACCACGACCTCAACCTCTCAACATGGGTTATCCCCACACATAATATCTATAGTTTTATAATATAGATATAATATATCATTTCAAACCACAATCATCAATACAACATAACGGAAACGTAAATGCAATGCTTCACCCATTCCCATCCTACTGTGCACTGTGTGTCAATTTAATTATTCAATTACCACGAACCTAAAGCCCGCTCTGATACCAACTGTAACACCCCAGCCAAACAATGACCTGGAATGCTACTAAACTAACAACATATTAAGGAAGAACCTATATTCACCTTACAAAATTTCGGCAGAACCTCCTTTGTTTAATGAGTAAATCAAAGGTTTCAACATGCATAGACAGATGATCTGAATAATAGTAAACAATAAATATCCAATTCTAAACAACTGAATTATGTTTGCCATCACAATCGTAACCACAATACTTAAATAAAGAACGTAAGCAATGTAAAAGTTCTAAACCTTTATTACATTCTAAACATGGTGATCTTTAATCAGTTACCACTTAAGCTATTCAACAAATAATGTTTAAGGTTCTTTATTTCTTCCAAGGTGAATGGACCGTGCAAGTACAACAAAGCTAATCCATCTTTATCCCCATGCATGCCGGTCTCATGAAGGTACCTAAAAAAACATCCAACAACAAGGGTGAGTCCAAAGACTCAGCAAGTATAATAAATGGTAACAACAGCATATAAGTATGAAACCCATCAATTGCACTTCACAAATCCATTCACCAAATACATTACATACACATGATATGCAACATGCTCAATATGCTCAAGGTGCTCTTTGTCTTTATCTTTGTCTTTTTGCATTTTACCGGTAATGCAAAGTAGGCATCCGTCGATGCACACCCATGCCTATGCCATCTGGCACAGGGACCATTGCCCATACTCTGCAAGTATGGGGACCTAAGCCCATGCTCTTCAAGCATGGGGACCTTTAGCCCGTCATAAACATGACGGGGATCTCAAGAATTGCTTGGTCGTCACAGGACCAAGACTTCAATAAGCCAACATGATGCATATGTATGAAATCTCAAATTAATACAACATGCATCCGCATCAACATTGCATATGAATAACATATTCATACTACAAAAGCTCATATTCATAGACTTCATAACTTTCAAACATCCGTGATTAACACATAACTCATAGCATTAGCAACCATGAACATTACCAATCATATCACCATAACAATCATGAACAACTCAAATTCTCATAGAATTTATCAAACTATACCATTCGTTAATATCTATTATATCCATAAATATACTTGCCTTAACCACGAGAAAACGGGGAATGAGCAGAAGGTGCGGCTCCTGGAATCCGTCCTTCTCCTAAACAATAATTATAATAATTGCTAAGGCAATAGTAACGAGTCTTTATATTAAACAAAAACACCCCCAAACTAATCCAACATGTTTAACTTGACTCAAAACCCCAAATCTTTTCGGACACCCTGTCCCCCTCTACAGACAGTCAACTTCAAAAATTCTTATCTAATGGTACAGAAGTCCGAACAGGGCGTTCTCAGATTTTCTGGAAATATAATTAAATTATCTAACTAAATATAGTTGGTGAGTCTCCCTGATTCGGCCAACTTCTACCCGCACCATCTAACTTTCTAGAACATCAATTCCGTAACGAGTTCTCTGGACAGCGCACTAAAATTGTCATAACTTTCACCCCGAGAGTCGGAATCCGGATTTCTTGATCTTTCTGGAAAGCTAAGAAAAAAAATCTGAAACTTTCATAATATGGAGATCCTCTGATTCTCCTGATTTCTAATCGCCCAAACCCATCTACCGAAACCTGACAGGAATTTCCCCGATCTACAGGACAGTCCGACTAGAAAAATCATAACGTTTTCTACAGAGGTTCGAATGACGCGTTCTAGCACTTCATGGAAAGCTAAAGATGTCCTCTACAAATCTCTAGGAGAAGACCAGACCTGAATTCCCACGGATCTATATCAAAAAGACTGTCTAACAGAGGCTGTCCTGAGCAGATCCGAAAACCGACATTGGTAACGCAATTAGAATTTACATCTACTAGGGGAAGAACATGGATTACCCTTGACGAACACTGAAGAATACCATGAACACCCCACGAATCTCTCCTCTCCTTCTTTTCCTCTTTGCCCCTTCTTCTTCCCTTCCTCCGAGTCCAATCGCCTAGCTGCGAATTATTCCTTTCCCCCGATCATTCGGCATCAATTGGAGGTCTTGATCACCGGCAATGGAGGAGAGGGGAGGAGGAGGCGCTGCTGGATGGCGCAAGGCAGAGGGGAGGGGCACACAAGGGGAGGAGAGGGGGAGGGGCAGCTAGGGTTGGAGGGGGGAAGGTGGCGCCCCCCTTTGCTGGCTGAAATCCCCACCTGGGCCAAGGCCCAGGCCCAGGTTGCCAGGGAAAATAAAAAAAATCCCCTCTAAACTTGATATTTTATTCTTCCCTTTAAGGTCCTTTACTCCGATTAAACGATTAACGGTCGAAACTCTTCCGGGATATATATATATATATATATATATATATATATATATATATATATATATATATATATATATAAAGTAAAGTCCATTACCGGTTCTTAAACTTTCAAAGTGTGGTAATATCGTATGTAGTTATAGCAGTGAACTTTTTATGCTGTGTCATCCCGGCCCATAGACTTTCAAAAGAAATTGCCACACTTTGAAAGTTTAAGGACCGGGATGACATACTTTAAAAGTCTATGGACCGGGATGACACAACATAAAAAGTTTAACGACCGGTAATGGACTTTACTCATATATATATATATATATATATATATATATATATATATATATATATATATATATATATATATATATATATATATATATATATATATATATATATATATATATATATATATATATATATATATATATGTACAGCTAAGCTAACGAGCGTGCGTGCGCTCCGTGTGCACCAGTTTACGCGCCGAGAAGTTACCACCATTGGTGAGTGAAGTTACTATTAAATACATGTAGAGTTATTATCCAGTTGTATACTAACAGTAAGTCTATATGTGTTTGGCAGTAACTTCACTCACAAACGGTAGTAACTTCTTAGCTCGTATTTTACACATGCGCGTAGAATATATGTATATATATAGGACGCTGAAATGGAGTACCATGGTGTCTGGGCACCAAGCCTCCCTGCCATTAGATTCACTAGTAGAAATGTGCACATCTATGACGAATTTCTCGTGACGAATGAAAATCGCGTCACTGAACAGTGCCTAACTATGACGAAATTTTGTGTTTCGTCATGGAGCATTGGTGACGGACCTCGGGCACCAACTATTTATGACAAAACTCAAAAACGCGTCATTGAACAACACAGATATCGTCACAGATGACACGCGCGGCTCGCATTACTCATTTCTGACGCTCTGTTTTCGAACTGTAACGAACACGACTTCGTCATTAAACCATTATAAGATAGCTGACGAACATACTTTCGTCATAAGTCTCCGGGCACCCCTTGTCCATGTCTTGTATTACCGTGGGGCCCAGGCCCATCATGCCACGTGTACTGTTCACAGCGATCTGCCATGTGTATTATGGGACTGGACGACTTGTGTGGCAGCCACATGTAACAGTGGGTCCCGCAACTAATATTTTGCAAAAAAATGTTCTAGGTCGGGCTCGAACCCGGGACCTGTAGAGAGCAAAGAACGACTTTACCATTGCGCTACATGATCACTTGCGTTGGTGTCTCATTGTAAATATTGTAGTACCGTATACTCCCTGGCTCCCCTCCACGTTGACTCAAATTGGAATCCCCGTCTAGTAAACTTGGATCTCTGTCCGCTCCCTTGACTTGCGGAGAGGCGGCGGCGGAGGAGGAGGATTCCCCGTCGGGCGCTGCGGCGGAGGAGCCCCGCCCCGGTCTGGTGTGGTGGCTGTGGCGCCCTTTTTGCGGCGAGGTGGCGGAGCTTTCCCGGTCGGGCGCGGCGGCGTTGGCGTCCCGGTCAGGT